>OX451392.1:4430609-5726636 GCA_949629135.1 Eremobia ochroleuca
CGGTGTAAGATCTGCCAAGCAACATGGTCCTGTGTGCCCTCAAATGGACATCCTTACAAACGAATTCATTCCTGGCAATGAAGACTGTCTATTTCTCAATGTCTATTCGCCAAACTTGACATCTGACACTCCTCTACCAGTGATAGTATTTATTCATGGGGGGGGATATAAAAGTGGATCCGGCAATGTCGATCTTAACGGGCCAGACTTCCTTGTCAGAAAAAACATGGTCGTCGTGACATTTAATTATAGATTAGACGTATTGGGCTTCCTTAGCCTGGGCACTAAGAACGTTCCTGGAAACGCGGGACTGAAGGATCAAGTTGAAGCTTTGAAATGGGTGCAAAAGAATATCAAACATTTCGGAGGTGATGCAGACAGAGTGACTATCATGGGACAGAGCGCAGGCAGCGCTTCTGTTGCATTACATATTCGTTCTCCAATGTCAAAAGGATTGTTTCAAAGGGCTATCGCACTGAGTGGCTCTCCGTTTTGTGATTGGGCCTTAGCGATTGAGCCTGAAAGGCGCGCTTTTGTGCTTGGCAAGCAACTGGGCCGTGAGTTTGAAGACCCCGATGAACTGCTCATATTTTTACAGAATGTTTCTGTAAACCAATTATTAGGCACATCTCCGTATATATTAGCATCTGAAGAAACCTACAGTATATTAAAAATGTATCATTTTGCACCTGTTTTTGAAAAATATGAAGGTGAAAATAGTTTCTTGACCAAGAACACGTTTCAGAACACAGACAGTCTAAATGAAGCAGACATTTTGTTTGGTTACACCAATCAAGAAGTACTAACAGCATTAAAAATAATTTCTCCTACACTTATAGAACGTTACAGCAAGTATCCGGAAAATTTTGTTCCAAGAAAAATATCAAGTATTTCTTCACCATATTCAATTTTAGACCTTTCAAGTAAAATTCGTAACTATTATTTCGGAAATAAAAGCCTTGACATTAACTCAATTAAGGAGTTCGTAGCTTATTTAAATGATGCGACTTTTGTTTATGACATCATCAGATATTTTGAGTTGTTGCCGAACATTGGGAAAACGAGAAAATATTTATATCAGTTTTCCAGTTTGTCAAAGAGAAATATTTTTGGTAACCAAGGAGCAGAATATGGTATCTACGGCGCCGGACACGTGGATGACTTGATGTACTTGTTTGACCCGAAGGCACTAAATATGCCTTTGGATAAAAATAGCCGAGAATTTGAACTCATAGAACAAGTGACTACGCTCTTCACGAACTTTGCTAAATACGGGTAAGAGAAAAAAAACTAAGCTTATTAAAAACGGCTTAGGTACAGAGTTACAGCTTACTAACATGCTGTAAGTCTATGGCTGAGTTTTAGAAAAAGTTTGGCTTTGTAGAAGTCGTCTTGTGAATCTACTACTATAAATGTGTTACAAAAAGAGTGAGTTAGTTTGAAAAATAGAGACACACACCTTTGCACACAGAGAGACACACACCTGTGCACACAGAGAGACACACCTGTGCACACAGAGAGACACACATCTAGGCACACAGAGAGACACGCACCTGTGCATACAGAGATACACACACCTGTGCTCACAGAGAGACACACACCTGTGCACACAGAGAGACACACATCTAGGCACACAGAGAGACACGCACCTGTGCATACAGAGATACACACACCTGTGCTCACAGAGAGACACACACCTGTGCACACAGAGAGACCCCTGTGCGTTCCTTTTATTTTAAACTCGATGTGTTAGATATAATGGAATAATGTACGCCCGGGAATTGTATTGAACGGATAATAAATAACTTTTTTGTTTTAGGAATCCTACTCCTGATTCAACATTCAACTTAACCTGGCCTGCGTTTGAGCCAACGACGATGAAGTATGTAGACATTGGGAATGATTTAAGTATTTTAAGTGTACATGACAATGAAAACTATCATTTCTTGAAATGTCTGTACCATTCCTTTGATATAAAGCTTTGGTTAACTCACTTGTAGCAGAGAACCGAAGAAAGTGTTTGAAGTAAGTAGGTAGATAAATCGTACCTAGGTTTTTACCTATCAACTTAATTTTTTTGCTGCATCTGTGTACTTTTTTCTACATTATATTGTACTGAGGCCAGCATATCAAGCTACCCGAAACTGTAAAATTTTCCCAATCAAGTTTGAACCTAATGCCTTAGCGATAAAGTTGAAAATCTATTAAAGGAGTTTGACATATTGTAGTAGCTTGATCTGCTGGCGTCTGTACATAGTTTAGTTTTCTATATATTCTATCCGTGTTAGAATATTCTTTTTTTTGTTTTTCTTTTTTTTATTGGTGATTGGGCCCATTCAGCAATAAAAATTAGAAATATACATATACAACGTGTAACGTTAAATGCGCAAAACCTGAAAATAGTTTGATCAGAATAACGAGCAGAATTAATTGAACCACTTTTTAATAATGGTCATATTTAAAAAAAATTCTTCACTAAAAACGTTGCCGTGTCTATTTATTAATAGGTCAAGCAACCCAATGTCAGCGCGGCGCAGTAGCGACGACGCCTCCCTCGATAAAGCGTCGTCACAGAAGCAAGAAACAATCAGAATGGCCAGTAAAACTAAAACAGCACATAAATCCTTTACAATTTTTTTAATGACTTATTTTCTCTCTGATATAGGTCAATTGAATTCAAAATCAGTTGGGGTGTCTGAGGTTTTGCGCATTTAACGTTACACGTTGTATAATTTGATCACGCCTGATGGAAATCGATGGATGAGGTCTATGATGGAACGAAGGAAGGTTCCTTTCATTTATTTTCTTATTATTGTGCACCCTAGAGGTATGTTTTAGAGCTACTTTTTAGGGTTCCGTACACAAAGGGTAAAAAGGAACCCTATTACTCCCGCTCCGCTGTCCGTCCGTCCGTCTGTCACCAGGCTGTATCTCATGAACCGTGATAGTTAGACAGCTGAAATTTTCACTGATGATGTATTTCTATTGCCGCTATAACAACAAATACTAAAAAACAGAATCAAATAAATATTTAAGGGGGCTCCCATACAGCAGACATGATTTTTTTTGCCGTTTTTATAGATAATGATACGGAACCCTTAGTGCGCGATTTCGACTCGCGCTTGGTCGGTTATTTAAATGTATGTAAACACATACAATATTCTATTAAATATGAATATGTACGAAGGTACGGAACGTGGCGGTGAGCACTCACCAAAATGTGTTTCACTCATCAATTGTGACTAAGGCTTTGCTTAAAATGAAGAAATGGAAGCATAAAGTAAAGGGAAAGAAAGTTTATTTATATGAAAAGTAAACATAGGGACGACAATAACAATTACTTACTTAATTCAGACACCCATTCTCGATGAGTGTAACTGTTTTATTTAATTGAACATCCCTAAAAGCCATATTTATTAAAGCGATGCGGTGCCGCAACTTCAAAATCGTTTAAATCATATGAAGTCAAATTTCTTATAGAAGAGTAGAGCTGCTCCCAAAACTGGAAGTTTTTATTGTCATTCACACTTAAGACTGTTGTTATAACGTTCGCCCCATCGTTTGATAGATCCACGTATTGCTTACTGCCACTGTTGAACATCGGCCACGTTATGTTTAGAGCTGAACTATGATAAGGGTTGCTGAAACAAACAATCTTTTTTTAATATGTGTTTCATTGACATACAACATTAGTTTTAGTATATGCGAAACCCGAAACACGTGTCTAGTTTTTTTGATGTAAAGAATCTGTGTATATTTGGTGACAAATATGGTGTCACGTAACAGGGGAGTAGAACACATCTAGGAATGTTAACAAGACAAGTCTGTTAATGGATATGATAATTAAGGATTTGTTCTCATTTTTGAATCGTCAAGGCGAAGGCCCCTGGTGTCATAAAATCAGCAGTCTACTGCTAGACATAGGCAGCGGGTCCCGCCTTCGCATCCATTCTGTCCATCTGAGCTGAATTTATGTGTTTGTATTAACTTGATGATTTCATTATTATGAGTGTGATGACAACAGTCGCTACATTCAGACCCATAGATATAAGTTATATTTCTATGGTCAGACCACACGTTCCGCCTAAAATAAATAATAGCACAGGGCGTTGTGCGTTTGACAAAGAAAGAGAACATGGTCAAGAGCGCTAGCATGTGTAAAAAATAAAAAATGTGTGTATATAAAATATTGAAGTATGTACAGACGCCAGCACATCAAGCTACTACAATCTGTCAATTTTTTTTATAGATTTTCAACTTTATCGCTAAAGCATAAGGTTCAAAGTTGATTGGGAAAATTTTGACAGTTTCGGGTAGCTTGACGTGCTGGCGTCTGTAATTTCGAAAAAAAAATTACTACCAATACGCTAGATCTGACTTACCCGTGTTTAGCAAAGTCCGTGAAGAGCGTTGTAACTTGATCTATAAGTTCGAATTCTGTACTGTTTTTATCCGAAACGAGATTCAATGATTTCGGATGAAAGAAGTACAACAAGTCATCCATATGGCCAGCTCCGGAGATGCCGTCTTTTTTCCCTTCATTACCATAATAATTCCTACTTGATGTAATGGAAAACTGGTAGGAATATCTTGCAGTATCTCTACTTTGAGGCAATCCGGTAAAATATTTCAAGATATCATATACAAATGTAACGTCATTCAGATAATTTACAAACTCTATAACAGAGTTGATATCAACACTTTTGTTTCCGAAATAATATTTACGAATAGTATCCGATAATTCCAAAATGGCATTTGGCCCCAGCTCATTCAAAATTTTTCGAGGGACATGTTGTTCTGGGTATTCGTTATAGGAATCTATAAACTTTGTTTTGATGGGTAACATTACTGAAGCAACCTCTTGGTTTGTGTGGCCAAACATTAGATCTGCTTTATTCATATAGACAGGAACTTCAAAAATATTGTATGGCAGGAAATTATCCTTGCCACAATATTTTTCAACAATAGGTACAAATTGAAACATTTTCAGGATGTTATAGGTGTACTCTTCAAATGATAAGATGTTAGGACTCGTGTCTATTAATTTGTCTGAAGGGACGGACTGGAGATATTCGAGAAGTTTATTGGTGTCTTCAGTTTTAAAGCCAAGCTTCTCCCCAAGAACAAACGCGCGTCTTTCAGGATGAAAAGGCGAGCTCCAATCACAAGACGGAGAGCCACTTAATGAGATGGCTCTATGGAACAGTCCTTGTGACATCGGGGATCTCATATGTAATCCAACAGAAGCGCTACCTGCGCTCTGGCCCATGATAGTCACTCTGTCTGCATCACCTCCGAAATGATTGATGTTCTTTTGCACCCATTCCAAAGCTGCAACTTGATCCTTCAGTCCCGCGTTTCCAGGAACGTCTTTAGTACCGAGACTAAGGAAGCCCAATGCGTCCACTCTATAATTAAATGTCACTACGACCATATTCTTTCTGACTAGATGGTCTGGACCAAGAATGTCGTCATTGCCAGATCCACTTTTAAAGGCCCCTCCGTGAATGTATACTAACACTGGCAAAAGATGGAAAGGCTTCAAGTTTGGCGAATATATGTTGATAAACAAACAGTCTTCGTTACCGAGGATCAGTTTGTTTGCGAAAATGTCAAACTGAGGACACAGTGACCCATGTTCCTTTGCGTTTCTTACTCCAGTCCATGGTAGAGGAGGCAGAGGTGCCTGAAAATAAATATGGGGAAGATTTAATTGAGACTCAAAAAACTTTTCGGTCTTTTTCAAATTGTTTGGGGAGCGATTATACAACGTGTAACGTTAAATGGCACAAAACCTCAGACACCCCAACTGATTTTTAATTCAATTGACCTATTTCAGAGAGAAAAAAAATATTTAAAAAAGTGTAAAGGTTTTATGTGATGTTTTAGTTTTACTGGCAATTCTGATCGTTTCTTGCGTCTGCGACGACGCTCTGTCGAGGGAGGATTCATCACCGGGCCGCTGCGCCGCGCTGACATTGTTATTTACTATCTACGCTCATAGTCATGAAGAACCACTTTTCCAGGCTTTGGAAAAAAACTTTCGCCAACAGTCTCACCATTTCACAATATTGAATGTTTGTGTACAAAAACGCCATAGTTGCGAAATTCGCGCGCACGCGCCGCCGGGGTAACGGGATAAAACAATTACACCTGTGACGCATGTACCGGCGCCGCTCAGACTAAAGTAAACATGTTTACTGTCACGTATTTCGCACGCCCCGCCTTCGTGCAAATCGTAATTTCTCTTTCTAACCCTTTTTTTTTGGGTGAGAAATTATCAAATAACTTCTCCCGCTCTGGGCGGAGCGGGAGGGTGTGTCAGACTTTTACTGACTAAAACCCACCCGTGTTCCTTCAGTTGCCTGTGCCAAGGGCCACGGTAACTCTTTCGAACAACCCGCGACCCTGGCAGGCATCGGCCCTAGCGGACCTCGTCAGTTAGGCTGCGTTTCCACAGAAGCTGAGCTGCGCGGAGCTGAGCAGAGACTTATAAAAATTGACCAATCACTTTACTCAAAATACACATTTCATCTCCACTCCGATTCAGTGGAAACAGTGTTAGCGGAGTTGAGAAGATTTACATTAAAATGTATGGTGGGCGGAGATAAGCGAGGCACAGCGGTGTCGAGCTTAGTGGAGCTGTGTCGGGTGAAACGGGGCTGTGCGGTGTAGAGCGTGGCTATGCAGTGTAGAGCGGGTCTGTGCGGTGTAGAGTGGGGCTGTGCGGTGTAGAGCGGGGCTGTGCGGTGTAGAGCGGGGCTGTGTGGTGTAGAGCGGGGATGCGCGCGGTAGAGCGGGGTTGCACATTGCGTCCTCACTGTCCGACAGACACCGTACTGACTGAAAACCAAATGTATTCACAGCCCCGTTCAGCTCATCATCTCCACTTCACAGCTCCGCTCCGCTAGTCTCAGCTCTGGTCCGCTCCGGTCGTCTCAGCTCCGCTCGGCTCCACTTCACCCAGCTACACAGCTCAGCCCTGCACCGCTCATCTCTGCGCAGCTTTAGTGGAAACACCTATTTACACGGCTCTGCTCCGCTGAACTCCGCGCAACTCCGCTTCTGTGGAAACGCACCCTTACTGCTGACATATTTTTGAGGCGCGCGTGGAACACAACGCGCCGTCGACCCGGGCCTGGTCCTTACCGGACGGCGAACTGCCCATTGCTCGCCGTCCGCAGGCCCGCGCCTACGGTGGCCGGGAGTCGGCACTTGACTCCCGACGCCCAGGGCGTCTCCTGCGGCGACTAGGGGCGTGAGGGCGCAAAGATTGCCTCTCCCTCACGCGTTCCGCCTCCTCCTTCGCAAGCATTACTGCTTCGCAGAAGGAGGTGACGGCTTCCCATGCACTCTCGCTCCATACCATGGCCTGAACCAGGGCTGGACGCGAGAGATCGCCGCCGCCGATCGCCGCCGTGAGGACGCGGCGGTGCTCCGCCCAAGCCGGGCAGACCTCCACCGTGTGCTCCACCGTGTCCTCCAGGCGATCCACACAATGGTGACACCCGGGCGTTTCCTCTCGCCTTATACGGAACAGGAACCTCCCGAAGCAGCCGTGTCCGGTGAGGACCTGCGTCAGGCGGAAGGTGAGGACGCCGTGGCGCCTCTCTAACCACTCCTCAAAGAGGGGACTTATCGCCGCAATTGTGGCGTGCCCACTCTTTCTAACCCTTAGGTTATGTTTAAGTTAGAAAAAGATAGGTTACTGTTTATTTCAAATTGTCTTATTCATGGTACCGTATGTAAGATTCGTAAATTTGCATTGAAATAAAAGCTATTATTATCCCGCGTATGAGAAAATTTAAATTGATCGACAACAATTTGTGTTTATTTACTTATTTTGGCGGGTTTGCGCATGTGATGGCTTGCTTGACCTATTAATAAATAGACACGGCAACGTTTTTAATGAAGATTTTTTGAAAAATGTGACCTATATTAAAAAGTGATTCAACTGATTCTGCTCGTTATTCTGATCAAACTATTTTCAGGTTTTGCGCATTTAACGTTACACGTTGTATACATGTTAATAAGTAAAGAGTCAAGTCGCGGGAAACACCTGGATGAAGGACGCACGGAACTGGGAAGTATGGCAAAAGTGCCATACTTACCGGTGCCCGGTGCCGTGCGTCCTTTATTTTGTTTAAAATGATTTCCGTTTGTGTCTGTTAGCAAAATATGTAACTATAATATGATAACTGTAAATTGTCAAATCAAATTGTTAAATATAAATCTTTGTAGTAAAATAACATCATAGTTTTGTTAAGTAATAGCAATAATAAATATAATTAAATGACTAAGTATTAAAGTATTTTAATTTTCTTGATTTTTTAATTCTTTATAAATACTACTAAAACAAAATAGAAAAATACGTTATATTAAAAAATTAATATATAATGCATGACAAAAAGCACATGTCGTGCCTAAGATTTGAACTTCCAATTCTAATGGAGCTACGTAGTAAGGTCTAAAAGTTTCCGGCCTACCCGCATTGGATTAAAAATAGATATCAATCTAGCTTGACATTGAATAACTAGGCTTTGCTTTTAGTGACCTATCCACAATTAAAACCATTAGTATATTTCATTTATATACAAAGTTATAACCTTTTAAAGTCAGAAAGTCGACCGAAAATTCAAAATGGATAAGATGAGTATCGAGCCGTGATCAAATTTTTGACAAAAGACGCCGGCCGAAATTAAACAACGTTTGGATGCTGTATACGGATAATCCTCCCGTCATATCCACCGTAAAAGAATGGCTGAAACAATTTCATTTAGGAAGACAATCAATTGAAGATGAACGCCGCGCGGGACGTCCGTCCGAGGCCATTACGGATGAAAACATTCAATTTGTCGAAGAGACAGCACTAAAGGACAGCTGAATGAAGACGAAAGAATTAGCAGCTATGACGGGACTTTCGAACACAACTATGCTTAGAATCCTACATGAGCATTCGGGTATGAATAAAGTCAGTGCAAGATGGGTCCCAAAACTGCTTTCCGCTGTTCAGAAGCAAGAACGTGTGAAGTACTGTTCTCAATTTTTATCCATAATAGACCGACAGAAACAAGTTTTGTATTCAATTGTAACAGGAGCTGAAACTGTGGTTCTTTATCATGATCCTTTGTCTCAAAAGGAATCGATGGAGTGGCGTCGTCCTCACCGCGGCCCAAAAAAACCAAAGTTTTTCAGTCACAAAAAAAATCATGCCCACAATATTTTGGGATTCCGAAGGAATTTTACGGCGGATTTCAAAGAACGCAACACAAATGTAACGGGCGAGTACTAAGCTTCCTTACTACATCAATTGCGAGATGCTATTGAAGAAAAAAATCGAGGGATCCTGTCGCGAGGAATGTTGCTTCTTCATGACAATGCGCCGGTTCACACATTGAGCGTTTCCAAGGCTGCCATCAAAGAATGCGGATTCACTGAGCTTGAACATCCACCCTATAGTCCCGACTTGGCCCCAAGCGATTATTATTTATTTTCAAAATTGAAATCCCACTTGCGAGAAAGTTTAACACGGATGAAGAGGTGAAATCCGCGGTTTTGGCACATTTTGAAGATAAAACTTCAGATTTTTTTTTTTAAAGGAATTGTAAAGTTAATAAAGCGATGCGAAAAGTGTATTGAAATAAAGGGGGGCTATATTGAAAAATAATAAAAGTTGTTTGAGATTTATCTTTCATTTTATAGTTCAGGCCGGACACTTTTGGACCTTACTACGTATGTTTACCGGGCTTAATTGATGATGATGATAAGAATAAGCCGTAAGCTTGAATCTTGTAAGCTATGCATTCTAAAAGTTATCAACACACGCCGAGTTTGCTTGGGATTAATTCAGCTACTACCTTAAATCTTTGGGTTCCGTTAGGAGGTTGAGCGTACGGAACGCCTTTAAAGCTGTTGTATGTTCCGTCTCCAGTAACTAGGTTTAGTATCTCTCCTTCCAACCAGCCTTGCTCCACTTTTACTCGGATCCCTTTACCTGATACATTTTGAATAACTCTGCGAACATACTTAATGCATTTTATTTCATGTGTGAGCAATATTTTATTACTCGACGATAGTGTACTCTATAATCCATTTACATTTTTGCCTGTAATTGCTAATCGATGTTATAGGTATACAAGTTCTATATTAAATATTGTACAAGAAAACATGATGAATTTCAACACGAGGTTTCTCAACACGTGTAAGTATACAGAAAACCAAAATAATATACTGTAAACGCAAACGTATCAGACTTAAAATATTAAAAACTAAGTAAAGCAACGGGCTATAAAATCTTCCCGGCTACTTCAAGATGGAAAAAATATAAGTCATATTTTACTTACATAAGGAATATTATAGCGAACTTCGCACATAAAATATCCATTGTTGTTGCAATAGCAAATAAATAATTAATTATTTGCTAGATTGTGTTATCACTCAAGTAAAGGCACTGGGTACCTGAGTAGCCAACTACGCAACGAATGCTATATATGCACAAAGTCGGTAGGTACACTAGTCGACAACAGGTGTTTTAGTTGTTTATCTGTATATATGTATATAAAAAGGAGAAACTGACTGACTGACTGACTGAATGACATATCAACGCACAGCCGAAACTACTGGGATCAGGAATGTCAAATTTTGCACGCGGCTTCCTTTTATAATGTAGGGGAGCACTAAGAAGGGGTTTTTGGAATTTTAACCTTTAAGGAGGTGAAAAGGGGGATTTTGTTTGTATGAAAAATCTTATTCCTTGGGTGAATTAACTGGAGACTTGGCACGAATACTTATCCAAGTAAATTATGAAGTTTGGCATCTTTTCTCTGTCTAAACTAAACGGGTGTGTAACGGTTGATATAATAACAAAAAATCTAACGTTCACTTGACCTAATTTCAGTTAATATACTTTTGTTTAAAACTTATAACGATCAGTTGAGATAATGAATTGTTGATATAATTTCATTTTACCTAATTTCTTATGATATAATGAACATTTCCTATAATGCACATTTGACATAATATTCATTTAGTATATTATTCATTTACTATAATATTCATAATCTCTAAGTAACTTTTAATATTAAACGACTTTAAACGACTGCTAAATTAGGTCAAATGAACGTTATATAAAAAGAATATTATACATATTGAAAATTATATAAAATAAACGTTATACTAAATGTTATTATATTAAAGGAAAATTATATGATATAAAACATTAGGTCATATGAATTTGGGTTATTTGGTATTATAGCATATGAAAATTATATTATATGAACGTTATTTCAAGTGAAATTAGATCATTCGTTCAAATTAAAGGGGGTTTTGGGGTGTTAAAGTTTGACTCATTATTAATACTATTGACAAAAAAAAATCAATAATAAGTGTATGGGGTTTTCAAAAATTGACCCCTGACGGGGCAAAAAGTGGTAATTCGACTTTTAAGGAGATTTTAGTGAGTGGCATGTTTATCTAAAAAAAATGGTATAGGTTTTGAACTCGAAACTTCGCAGAAATACTTATCTAAGTAAATTATAAAGTTCTTCATTTTTTGAGATTCTAAACCCTAAAGGGAGATTGAGGGTGTCAAATTTTGTAAGTATGGAAAAATTTTAACGCGCGGTCCAATTAACTCGAAACTCAGTGTGTAAGAGCAAAATAAATAATAAAGTGTAACAGGGTTGTCTATCCCTAACGTGGTGAAGAGGGGTAGTCAATTTCACAGGGGAGTATTTTATTACGAGGAATGATTGGTATTAATAATCTTTAAGTCAAATTATAGAAACATCCCAGACGATTTTTCAAAATGAGCAATATAAAAAGAGGCGATATAGTTTATATGAAAAATCTTAATCATTTGGTTAATAAACTTGATACTTGGCAATATTTTGGCTCAGTAAATAATTGGAACAAGTCCCTACCAAGTGGAAAAGGTTAATAAAGTTTAAGGAGTGGATTTTGCTGCTTGCTTCCATTAACTCGAAAATGGGTATGGGTCTTTGAGTCAAGTTATGAACACATCCCAAACGATTTTTCAAAATTTCACCCCTGTGGGGGTGAAAAGCGGGGATACAGTCTTTTGAAAAATCTTTTGATCTATAAACTTAAAAGTTGGCCCGAATACTCATTTATCTAAGGGTAGATTTTTCAATTCGCAGATAATTTTTATTCATGGTAGACAGATTTTGTATGGAAGAACTGTCATAAATTCAAAATTATTCTTCGGATTAAATTGTCTGGAGTTGGAAAAACCAGCCCTAAATAAATGTTTATAAACATACATTTTCGAAATTTTTAGAGGAAAGTACGAAATACACGCGGACGAACTCGCGAGCAGTCCTAGTTATTGTATACATCTGTATAAACAAAAATGTCAGTAAGTATAATTAATTTGCAGTAAACAAATAGTCCTTGTTCCGTAAGCCGTTGTCTGATAGTCTGATACCTACTGTTTTTTGAATTAGTTTTTTTACATAATTACATGAGAATGTACAGACCCCAGCACATCAAGCTACCCGAAACTGTCAAATTTTCCCAATTAACCTTGAACCTTATGCTTTAGCTATAAAGTTTAAAATCTATAAAAGAAAACTGACAGATTGTAGTAGCTTGATGTGCTGGCATCTGTACCTAGGTTACCTACACCTGGACGATAAACGTCATCTTAGTATTCAGGTTAAAAGATAATTCATACCATTTAGAATTAAACAGCAGGATAATTGCGTAACACACTATTAGTAGCAATGGGTTTCATTTTGACAGTTCAATAACATTCGTTGCGTTATTTACATTGTTGAGCAGACACATTTTTCGAACATATGGAGCAATGGATTCGCAATATGCTTCAAAATGATTTAAATTTAGAGTAATAGGGTGTTACGCAATTAGGGTGCAGTACTTTTTTGTAGTTGATTAACATCTTTTTTGTTCGCAGTTATTATGCACTATTCACAGATCTTAACAGTTCCAACTACATAGCATAACATTAAAATAGTAACCTAAATATTATGTTAACCCCCTTACTAATAAACGTATTACCTCTATCAGCACCCTTATTGCGTAACACATTACTCTCAATTTGAATCATTTTGAAGCATATTGCTAATCCATTGCTCCATATGTTGGAAAAATATGTCTGCTCAATGTAAATAACGTAATGAATGTTGTTGAACTTTCAAAATGAAACCCATTGCTACTGATAGTGTGTTACGTAATTACCCTGCTTATGAATTTTACATACCGATTTATCTCTTTCGGCCGTCAGTAATTTGACGTTCGAAAGAAGACAACGCATTGTGTAACTATACAGCCAAATAAAAAAAAATGCCCTAGGTTTATACATTTATTAGTGACTGAGCAACTAGAGGTTAATACATAGAAGGACACTGAATGAGACTTATTAGAAGTTTTATTGTTATTACGTCAAGGGGCGTTAGTTTCCCGCAGTGTTAAGATAAATAGGGAATTACTGGCGTGCGATTCTGTAACCATCTCACCGTGAAAGCTTGGGTGAAGTGAGCGTGGAGTGAGCTGTCATTCGCTAGGGATTAACACTATTAAGTGCTCACTTCACTTATGATTTCACGGTGAGATTTTAACAGAATCGACCGGCAGCAGTGCGATTCTGTAACCATCTCACCGTGAAAACTTAGGTGAAGTGAGCGTGGGGTGAGCTGTCAGTGTCATCCCACCTGATACTAGGGATTAACCAAGCATACTCGAGATTTTCATGGAATCATAATAATCGACACTTTTATGCTAATTCTATTGATCATTTTATATAATTTCAAAGCTACTACATATTTTAGTTGCCGAAACGTTACTATTTTCCGGCGTTTTAAAATAAAATAGCAAAACAGAAACTTAGTCCGAATCTCAATGTTGTCTATTGTCTTTCCTAGACACTAGTCTAGGAAAAACAAGACAATGATCAATAGAATTAGCTTAAAAAAATATGACTAAAATCTCAATTATGATTGTAAATGTTTGCTTGGTAAATCCCTAGCATCAGTGGGATGACACTGACAGCTCACTCCACGCAAGTTTTCACGGTGAGATTTTTACAGAATCGACATACAGTTAAACGGGTTGAATAGGAATACAGGGGTGAATCGGGACGAAACTTACAAATGGATTTTAACATTGAAATAATATCGTTTTTTGGCAAAAAGGTCTCTAATGTGTTTTCTATAGTATAATAAAATGAGCGATTAAATTCTATCGGCCGACTAGCGTTGTGAACGGACGTGTTTACGTTCTTGCAATTAATAAAAAGTAATTAATGTAATGAATGTAATGAAAATTACACTATTTAGGTTGGTCGACACCAACCTAAATAGTGTAATTTTGAATGACGACATGTTCTTTTGCGAGACGACTCTCGCAGTCTAACGTTGACTGAAAACACTCACTTATTTGGAATTATGCTGTTCTTTACTTCTAATAAAGTAAAGAACAACATAATTCCATTCATTTATGCCAGTTCCAGAATTGGTACTAACACTATCATTGTTCGTAGTTGTATTTGTAGGCGAACGTAAGACACTCATGTTCTCAGAGACTAAAACTGTATTTTTCGCTCCGCTTAGTTAATATGTGCACAACTTTAGTGATGCTTACGCACACTGCTGTAGGCTGCTGTCGTCTCACAGTGTAATTTTCACTATCAATACTCACTTATTTGGAATTATGCTGTTCTTTACTTCATTGGGTGTAATTTTGAATGACAACATTAATTATTTTTTTTAATTGCAAAAACGTAAACACGTCCGTACACAACGCTAGTTGGCCGATCGAACTTAATCGTTAATTTGATTATAGTATAGAAAACACTTTAGAGACCTTTATGGCAAAAAACGATATTATTTCAATGTAAAAATCGATTTTAAAGTTTCGTCTCGATTCACCTCTGCATTCCTATTCACTCCGTTTTACTGCCGTGCGATTCTCTAACCATCTCACCGTGAAAGCTTGGGTGAAGTGAGCGTGGAGTGAGCTGTCATTCACTAGGGATTGACACTATTAAGTGCTCACTTCACAGGACTTCACTTATGATTTCTCGGTGAGATTTTTACAGAATCGACCGGCTGTAGTCATTCCCTACTTATCTTAACACTGCGGGACACTTTAACGCCCCTCGACGTAATAACAATAAAACTTTCTAATAAGAATAAGTCTCATTCAGTGTCCTTCATTGTATTAACCTCTAGTTGCTCACTTGCTCAGTTACTAAATAAATGTATAACTAATGAAGATTCAGTTGCAAAAAAAGTCTCGACAGTCTTCTTTTTTTTTTAATTGGTCAGGTCGAAAATTCTCAACAACGGGCCATAAAATCTTCTCAGCTTCAAGATGGAAAAAATATAAGTCATATTTTACTTACATAAGGAATATCGGGGGTATCGTATTACCCAGTAACTGGGTTGTGGAGGTCAGATAGGCAGTCGCTCCATGTAAAATACTGGTATTCAGCTGCATCCGGTTAGACTGGAAGCCGACCCCAACATAGTTGGGAAAAGGTTAGGCAGATGATGATGAAGGAATATTATAGTGAACTCGCACGTAAAATATCAATTTTTGTTGCAATAATAAAATATTTAATTAATTATTTGCTAGATTGTGTTGGCATTGGCACTCATGAAAAGGCACTGGGTACCTAAGTAAGTCAACTACGCAAGGAATGCGACAAATGCACAGAGTAGTTAGGTAGTCGACAACAGCTGTTTTAGTTGTTTATCTATTTATCTAGTGTGAGTCTTTATAAAGTGCACATATTAAAAAGGGTGAAAATATAAACAGTTTTATCGACGGAAAAAATGTCAAAGAAATCTAAAAAAAAATTTAAATTTTTAATTTTTTTTACTCTCGTCTGGGTACCCCATGCAAACAAACTGTTACTACTTTTAAACTAAATGTCATATTAAAACAAAACAAAATTAATAATGATCTCTAATAATAGGCCAAGCTAATAAAGCCACATTTTTTTGAAAAAAAACCTCATAAATTAATTATTCATGATTTTTTAAAGAAAATTTACCATTTTTACCATTTTTTACAATTTAAAAAAAAAAATTGACATTTTTTCCGTCGAGAAAATTGTTTATATTTTCACCCTTTTTAATATGTGCACTTTATAAAGACTCACACTGTGTATCCTAACCAATATTATAAATGCGAAAGTAAGTTTGTTTGTTACCTTTTCACGACTAAACCACTGAACCGATCCTGAAATTTTGCAAATACGTCGTCAGGTGTACAGAAATGGACATAGGGTACCTTTCATCCCAAAAAAAAGGTGCTGTTCCCGAGGAAAACAACAATAACGTTATTATGATAATAGATGGCGCCACGTGTCTTTCGAATCATGATTGAATTATATTACAATCTTTAGACTAGTTTTCTTTTAATATTTCCGCGACCATGCCATCCGTCTAAACGTAATTTAGTGTGCTATTGCAATATTAAGTTATTTATGTGTGCGTTAGTGTGCCGTTTCTGAATATCGAATGTTGTGTAGGTAACCTATCTACACCTTTTTTACTTATAATATCACTGGCAAAAACAGTTGAGGTGAGTAAATGTGACATGTAATGAGTGTGTATTTTATCAGAGTGTGGTGGGTATATAAGCAGCTGAGCTGCTGAGTAAACCTTTTGTTTCGTCATAAGTCCGGCCCAGGAACAATTCTTTAGTTTGGTTTTGGCCTCAGAGTAGATTTTCAGCACAGTAAACGTTTTGGTTAAGTATAGCATTTAACACTCGTATGGGTAAGTACGACGAAAACCGGATCTCGAAGGGGGTTTTTGTTTATGGAAGTGGGATTCATTCGGGTATTTTCCTACTCCTCTTGCTGCAGCTAGAGCGATTTTTTTTTGAGTTTTGACAGGTTTAGTAGTGACCCTAGGATAAACAGTTGACATCATCATCATCATCATCTGCCTAGCCTTTTCCCGACTATGTTGGGGTCGGCTTCCAGTCTAACCGGATGGAGCTGAATACCAGTATTTTACATGGAGCGACTGCCTATCTGACCTCCATAACCCAGTTACTGCAATACGATACCCCTTGGTAAGACTGGTTGTCAGACTTTCGGGATTCTGACTACCCGTAACTACTGTCAAGGATCCACGAATGACAGCCAGGACCAACGGCTTAACGTGCTTTCCGAGGCACAGAGGGGTCTCGGTATATAAAGATGTATGTAAAGATGGTCTGGTCACCCATCCACAGGCCAACCACGGCAAGCGTAGCTTAACCTGATCGATGGACCTGTGCGGCTGTAATTATTTAGCCACGGGCCCCTCAACGGGACCATTCAACCAATAAAATAAAAAAAAGTTGTAAGTGTGGGCCCGGATAGTAAAAAATAAATAATTATGTGTTCAGAAGGAAGACGACCGTGTTGAAGTAGGATCGATTTGTTTCTGCTACGAGTATACTCCAACAAATCTGTACTAATAATAAAGATGAAGAGTTTGTTTGTTTGTTTTTTTGTTTGAACGCGCTAATCTCTGGAGCTACCCGATCTACCCATCCACAGGCCAACCACGGCAAGCGTAGCTTAACCTGGTCGATCGACCTGTGCGGCTGTTATTATTTAGCCACGGGCTCCTCTAGGATGAACAGTTGACGTACGCGTAAAACCCCAGATTTCTTATATAGTTCGTCTGTGGAAGAACGCCGCGGCCTTCCCAGAAGCACCTTGAGGATGGCACGGTGGCCCCGCTCCAGCTCCAGCATGCACGTCTTGGCGGCGCTACACCAGATACTTACACAATATTGTAGGACAGCTTTGGCATAGGGAGATGTAAACCTGTATACATATATTTTTGGGAGCACTGGCTCGTAAGAGTTTCGCTACGTAAATTAATTTGCGAGTCTTTTTCGCGATTGTTTGAATGTGTGCTTTGAAGGACAGGTTCTGATCAATTATAACGCCTATATATTTTGTCCTTTCTACTCTGTCAATGGCATTACTGTCACAAACGGTAGCGGACACGAGTGTTGCTGTTAAAACATTGCATCAGTTGCTGTGTATTTTTAATGAATTGATGCTTGGTATGCTAGATCGAGTGACGTGAAAGGACAAGAAATTAGTTTTATTGAGGTTAAGTGTTAAAAGATTTTGTTCCAGCCATGTTGTTATGATACTCATCCCTCTTTCAGCTGCATCCAGAGCCTGAGTTCCATGAAAAATTACAGCTGTATCATCAGCGTAGCAGACTACATCCGACTATTTAATGTTAAGCCTCAGTATGTCGTTCATGTACATAATGAAGAGGGTGGGTCCCAAAATACTTCCCTTCGGCACACCAAAGACCACCGGAAGACTCGCTGACACTACCCCCAATTTTAATATGCTGATGTCGACCAGACAAGTAGCTTCCTTTTTATTTTTTTTGGAAAATCTTCATGGATGTTCTCCGCCTTGGTACGGGCGGAGGAGTCTGTCAGACTCTTACTGACTAAAAACCACCCCGGTGTTCCATCTCAAACCTACGCCGTGGGTCGCGGGAACGTACGATCCTTCCGCAACCCCTGGCTGGCGCCAGGCCGCTACTTCGGGCCGCCTGGGGTCAGGGGGGAGTGAGATGTTTGAATCCCTACGCGACGTCGCGTGGAACACTACGCGACGCCACCTCGGGTCCTGATGTGTGGGGGGCGAAGGACCTCCCCGAGTCCGTCGCCTCTGGACCCATTTAGGGTGGCTGGAAGAGGCTACAGGGAGCCATGCCTCCTCCCGAGCCAGCGCTCGAGAGACAAGTAACTCCTGAACCAATCTAAGGACAAGCCTCTAATATCAAAGGATTCCAGTTTTTTTAGCAGTGTGGGAATTGAGACCGTGTCAAAGGCTTTCGTAAGGTCTAGGAAAACACTAGCTGTACGGTGGCCCCTGTCAATTTTTGAAGAAATGATGCTAGTCAGTAGACTCACAGCTTGCTCAGTAGATTTCCCTCGCCGAAAGCCAATAAGTAAATAGATTCAATAGTACCCTAAATATTATGTTAACCCCCTTACTAATAAACGTATTATATCATATGAATAATTACACACCGATTTCTCTCTTTCAGCCGTCAGTAATTTCGAAAGAAGAAGACAAAGCGTTGTGTAACTATACACAAAATAAAAAAAAAAAATAAAAAAAAATGTTTATTCGCAGACAACTACAGTCCATAGAAGAGGCTAGTAACATAAATGTTATAAACTATGTTAGTACAATTAAAATAACAATGGGAATAAGATTGGAAACAATATAATTCTTCAGTAACCTGCACCTGTCACATGCAGGTCAGTGAAGCGACGCAATGACCGCCGAGTCCATTCTGTCCGCTATCATTTTCAGGATGCTGTTACGGCTCCCCCTCATACTATGCACCACAGACATGGTTTTTCTACGAATAATTGCATAGAAATCATCTATGTGCGCATCTGCAAACATGCCTGAAGCACTACAGTACCGCGGAAGTCGCACCAGAATCCTGAAAATGTCAGAATCCTGAATATTGGACGCGAAGTGCATTATAGGCCCGCTTTGTGAAACTGGCCCATCGATCCTCCGTGTAGAAACTTTGACAGTAAGCTTTAAATAACGTTAACGTCAACTGTACAACGGGCCAATCTCTGAGCCAGCATATTTCCACTTCTTTCCATTTCTATATCCTGATCATCTGTTAGTGTTTCTGTCACAATATGACCAAGGTACTTAAACTGAGCCACCTGTCTCAAGTGAACTCCATTTAGGCACAGCGTACCCCTAACGCCCCTCAACGTAATAACAATAAAACTTCTAATAAGTCTCATTCAGTGTCCTTCAATGTGTTAAGCTCTAGTTGCTCAGTCACCAATACATAATACATACATTCACATGTAATTATGTATAATAAAGTAATTCAAGAAACAATAGGTATCAGACTGTCAGACAACGACTTAAGGAACAAGGACTATTTGTTTACAGCAAATTAATTATACTGACGTTTTTGTTTATACAGATGTATGTACACCAACTAGCACTTTGCTCGCGAGTTCGGCCACGTGTATTATACTTTCCTCTACAAATTTCGAAAATGTATGTTTATGATCATTTATTTAGGGCTGATTTTTCCAACGCCAGATTTTTTATCCGAGGAAAATTATTGAATTTTTGACGGTTCCATACAAAATCTATCAGATGTCAATTTTATTCCACGAATAAAAATTATGTGTCGATTGAAAAATCAGCCCTAAGATAAATGAATATTCGAGCCAATTTTTAAGTTTATACATCGAAGGAATCAGATTTTTCAAAAGACTGTATCCACGCTTTTCACCCCCACAGGGGTGGAATTTTGAAAAATCGTTTGGGTTGTGTTCATAACTTGACTCAAAGACCCATACCCATTTTCGAGTTAATGGAAGCAAGCAGCAAAATCCACCCCTTAAACTTTATTAACCTTTTCCACCTTGGTAGGAGTCGATTTTTAAAATACCCTAAAACACATACTTTTTATTTTTTAGGGTTCCGTAGTCACCAAGGGACCCTGATAGTTCGCCATATCCGTCTGTCCGTCCGTACGCAGCTTAGCTCACAGACTTTTAGTACTAGAAAGCTATAATTAGCCATGGGTATACAAATTAAACACCGACAAATTGGTAAAATAAAATCTTGAAAAAAAAAAAATGTCTAGGGTTCCTCCTCTACACGTAAAGGAACGAAATGGAACAGAGGTTTATTTTATTTTGAACTCTTCGAAGTGAATTTAAATTAGTTACTGCTGCGGATCCCCATATCTTAATCAACTGTTCTAAATACGATTTGACTAACGAGTTATAAATCGAAGTGCGCACTTTATTTGAAAGACAGTTTGATCCTCTCCGTAATGCTCCCAATAACGATATTGATTTACTTCTGAGATGGTCGACGTATAATTTCCAAGTTAGCTTTTCATCTACCGTAACTTGGGGTGATTTTGCGCCTGCCAGGAATACTTTGCTCCAAATCCGAAAAACTTTCAAAGCATAATAAAAAAATGAGTTTATGGCTTTATTTATTTCTGAACGCAATCAAAAGAAGTAACTGGCCTGTCAAAAAAATTGACAGGCCGCCATTGCCAGTATCACAAGAGCACGTTTTTATAATGTAAAAGAGCTTAATGATATGCAGTGAAGGTTTGCGCCATAAACTATGTGGGGTATAATTGCCCCAGTATTCATTGTATAAGAGTAAAGGCTGATTTTATAAAATGGCGCAAAATGTCCCCTCCAAAGGGAATACTTTGCGCCAAAGAACAATGGCAGAATTTGGTCTGGACTTTTTTTTGGCGTCCATAGATTTCATATATATGAATCAAATTTAATTAATTTTCTACGATTTTTCAATTATTCAATCCTTCTCGTAAATGCCGGAGTTATTTTATGTTTTTAAAAGCTTATCAAATGATTTGAAATATTACCATTAAAATAGTGGTGGGAGTACGAATAGTATGAATGCAATTTATCTGTATCAATAATTAAACGAATGATCGATATAATCGACCGATCGATCGACCCATATAGAGTTGGTTTTGTTTTTAACATAATTATTGAAATGATAAATTCTTTCGTCTTTTATGAACTGATATCTTTGAAGAAATGCTTCTACTTTTAAATCCAATTAATAATGGATCAAAATATCACAGCATCGTCTGTGTTGTATCGATTCTTAACAAAACCGAATCGAAACGTGCTGCACTACTTTTGTCTTTGACAGTGACATGTTGTCTGTCAAGGCGCTACAGAATCCTTCCGCGTTTTTTATTTCGGTTGTGTTTTGTGTTTATATTTATTTCGATATGGCTTTCTATTTATTTTTACCCGACCTGGACTGTTTATGGACTGATTGATACTGCCCTGTGTGACTAGTGCGTGCCCTTAGGACTCCGATATTGCTTTTGCGTGACTTTAAGCTAATCTTACTGTGCTCCGATTGTGCCCAATGAATTGGATTGTAGTTGTACCTGAACCCGGAACAATCATAATGGCAGATTACGATAGAGGTCATCGTCGCACGCGCATTTTATGTGTAAACTGCAATACCTATATGCGTGAACACACTGCGCCGATATCAAGTCTTAGCACTTGACCCGAGAGTTGCTGGCTTACTTTGCAGCTGGGTATGCCCACGAGTTGTAAGTACCTATCTTTTCTATATTGGAAGTTACATAAGATCTGCATAGGCACAGGCAGTATCTAAAATACAATTCATGTTTTTGACAGGTTTTACAAGAAGACTTTTTTGTGAAGCATGTAGAGATATAGCAATTGCAGTAAATGAGAATTTGCAGCAAGATGTCTCTGGCAATACAGATCAACAAGCTGGATCAAGTCACCGAGGCCACACTAATGTGTGTCTTTTATGTGGATTATCGACTTTAAGAAGAATAAAATATTAAGAAGCAATCCATCTCAACTGCAACAAACCATGGTTGCTATTCTAGAAAGCAGAGTAGCACCACGAGAGGTATGAATGATTATAAAGTTATTTTTTAGAAGTTAGTCAAATTAATTTGTTCTTTTTTTTAATATATAAAACAACACATTTCAAGCATATTGATGATTAAAAATAATTTTATATTTTATTTCAGATTTTACAGCATGATGTTGTATGCCATTCTTGCTGGCTTCGGGTACAAAGAGAAGCTTTTCGCATGTCTACTGTTGATGCTACAAGATCCCAGTTGAGTGCATCACCACCACAGGAGGAGCCCCAAGTGTTGGAGGAGCTCCAGGTGCCACAGTCAGAACAAGCAACACACTCAATTGATAAAGTAACATTACCCGATTACAGAAGAGCAGCCAACACTAATCATCACTGTGTATTCCAAACTGTGAAAGCACTGCATTGCACAGTATTTCAGATAAATTAAGAGAAATAATCCTAAGTGACTACAAATATTATCTGCCTAAGGAAGCCCGTATTTGTAATGACCATTTGATGGCCAATATGTGGGATACATTATTTGACTCCTGAAACAGTTACACAACATTTACCGTTCAGCAGATACAACATGTTTTTTTCTTTTGTAAATGCTTTCAATCCATCAATTGATTTTGAAAACATAGAAGAAATGGATGTCAGAATATTTGAGTACTGGATAGGACGTTCAAAACATTACTTTAATTCATTACTTGATGAAGTACCTCGAACAAGAGGCACATTAGGTCTTTAGTATTTTTTACTAAAATTCCAAACAGGGTATTCTGATGAAAGAATCGCGACTTTGGTGAATGTTCCCCGTAGAACGTTAGCAGTTTTAATGAACAAAATAAGGGAGATACTTCACCAAGATTTTGTCCCAAGGAATCTTGGGATTAATCATTTACCCAGGGAAGAATTACTCCAACATAATTTGATGATACCAAATGGACTTTATGGAAATGGAACAAACAGTATGGTCATATGTGATGGAACCTATATTTATGTGCAAAAAAGCTCAAATTACTCATTCCAGAAACAAACATACTCACTCCATAAATATAGAAATCTTTTAAAACCTTTTATGATTGTCGCTTGTGCTGGATATATTCTTGATTGTTATGGCCCTTATAACGCAACAACTTCGGATGCTGATATCATGAATAATTTGTTTTGTGATGGTTCTCCTTAAGGGAGTATTTTCAATATGATGATGTGTTTACCTTAGATAGAGGTTTTAGGGATAGTATAAGTCAGTTAGAGGCATGTGGCTATAGAACATGTATGCCAGAATCATTATTAGAAAGCGAGCATCAATTAACAACTGCTCAAGCAAATAGAAGCCGCTGTGTAACAATTTGCAGGTGGGTGGTAAGAGGCCGTCAATGGTCATTTTAAAAGAGATTTTAAGAATATTTTCATCGGGCTCTACCACATTTGATGCAGAATTTTCAAATAGCTGCAGCATTGTTGAACAGATTTGGTGTTCGTTTTGAGAACAATATTTATTTTTATTCCTCAGAAATATTGGAAATAATTCGAGAAAGAATGAAGTTAGAAAATAATCTGGCAAACATGGTAGAGGCTCTTAATATAATAATAATAATAATAAATCATTTAATTCAGATTCATCCGGCGAACATGTCAACGACGTTTCCAAGGCGGATACAGAATAGAGGTGAATAGGGGCGAAATTATCAATCAAAATGATTATAACCTTACAGGAGGTAGTAGACAAAAGATCCTTATAAGAGGGAAAATAAAGTCCCGACACATATCACAGAAACAATATTATGTGTTTAATTGAAAATAATATTCCTGGGAGAGCCGGAATAGTTGAATATTGCTGTAGTTGTTCAGTTGGCCGGCGCACTGTAGGCTGCTGCGCGCACACTATGACCTTATTGTGATATCTAGGATGGGCTTTCTTGATGAGCTAATAATACGAGATGAAGATGAGGAATAAAATAAATATGTTTAACAAAATGTGTTTTTTATTTGCCCTAACATTAGGTATTATAACCCTGTTTTAGTATTTACGGGGCAAGTGTTTTTTTTTTAATACGCTTCCAACTTTCGTAAGTAAACACAATCGAGTACTACTTTACACCGAGGGTTAGAATTTATTTAGGTTTTTCTCATATCCGTAAATACTCTTATACTCACTTAGACCACACCACATTATCCATTTCTATAAGATTTAATTTCAATATGCAATGTTTTATAGATATAATAATTGCTGTTTGACGTTCATTCATAACCTAAAACTTCAAACACCGAAATCTTTTTTTTCCGGCTTTCTCAAATGAAAATAGTCTCATTTGTAGATTCTGGAGCTAATGCCAAATCTTTTAACATATTTTTCACTAAGGGACGCTTCCATTTGATCCCAGACAATTCTTAGTATGGAGACCTGCCATTGTTCTTTCATTTAAAAAAATTAATGTACCTGAATATGTGCCACTGTTGATTAGTTAATAAAAGCAGTCTAAAATATCTAATATTTCAATTAATAAGAGTCCTTTAATCTATATAGATGTAAAAAACTTTTTATTTAACATTTACGAGTTACATGATTAAATTAGGTGCAAAGTAACCCCAACTTACGGTACCCTTAATCCAAGATATTTTTCGTTGGTTGATCATTTCATTATTTCGTTATGTATTTTAAGAAGTGAGAAATCCGGTAACGCTTAGGTATTCTTAGCAGTGGTGTAGCGTGCCTTGGAGGGGCCCTGTATCAAAATTAGTTGGGGGGCCGAAATGAAGGGTAAAGATTTCTCACAAAAGAAACAAAAATGCTTGCATTAAATTAAAATAAATATTTATTGATTATAAGTTATCGCTTCCTCCTAGAAATTGTCATTTAGAATTTTGTCATTTCTGAAGTGAAAACTCTATAGGCACGTATGACAGTTTTTTTTATATGTTTTTTTCCCGGGAAGCACGAGATTAAGAGTCCTATTACATTTTTTACGCAAATTCATGATTTTTGACGCCGTAATTTTCAGCAGCAGTAAGATATTTTAATTATTTGATTATGAATAACGATAGTGCCATTCTCTTTCTTGTAAGTTGGAGTTACACATTTTCATTTTTCTTTTCGTGTAATTTACTATAAATATTTTACGAACTCAGTTTGCAAGAAAAACCGTCGGCGATGGAACTTTGACGCTCAAATTCACATTGTTACATTAAATTCTTATAAAAGCTAAAATTACTAAGAGATAAGTTCAATGTTTTACTTGTTTATTGGAGTTCTAGAATTTCTTTAAATTGCTTGAGTTTCCACGGAAAAAATCGTAAAGCAAGCCTAATTTAAGCCATAAATGTCTTGATTCAGCGTCGATTATATTCCAAATAAACACAATTTTATCAAATAAAATAATATGAGATAAAACTTCGACCTACAATAAATACGTTTCATTAGTTTTCGTTTGTCGATATAATAAGACAAAATTACAATAAATAAAATTAAAGCACTATATATTCTGCGTCAATTCGGCGCGCTCCTCAGTCTAGCGCGAGCGCTTAACGAGGTAGGTCCTGTACACGAAATTTTCGCGCGCAATCGTCCGGAGATCGCTGTTATTATCGGTTTGTGTACGCCGACCGAAATAATTTGATCCAGTAAGTAATTTTTACATCATATTAAATGTATTATTTTTAGTATGAGTGCTTCTTAAAGGTATTCAATATTAGTATGTACCTACCTACATTTTTTTTTTGTTTTTTAAGGATGGAAATCATCAAATGACTCCTCCCGCTCTGGGTGGAGCGGGAGGGAGTATCAGACTCTTACTGACTAAAACCCATCCATGTTCCCTTTATGTTCCGGGGTAGCGGTAATCCTTTCGGACAATCCCGCTACCTACCTACATACTCGATGAAAGATGCTGCCAAAGAAGAGAAGCATGCAGCCATATTACGGGGTGATGTCAGCAGTGCGGGTATTCCCATGATACCTGTGGAAGCAGATGCTTGTTGGAGCAAGAGGTCATATAAAACTAATTATTCGGCTCTTTCTGGTGTTGCGGCAATAATTGGCGAACATACAGGTAAAGTTTTACATGTAGGAGTTCGAAACAAATATTGTGTTATTTGCGCACGCGCCAACGTGAAAAAAGAAGAGCCTCGACCACATAAGTGCACTAAAAATCATGCTGGTTCGTCAACTTCTATGGAACAGGCTATATTAGTAGAAGGTTTTAAGCAGTCTGTGGAAAAAAGAGGTCTGATTTATAACACATTGATTGCTGATGGGGACGCTAGTACCTACAAAAACATTTTAGAAAGTAGGCCGTATCCAGATATACCCGTTCAGAAAATAGAATGCACTAACCATCTCTTAAGAAATTATAATGGCAGGAATTTGCAGCTACAGAAGGATACGTCTGTTCCATTATCCGAACGCAAACTATTGACGGGAGAGCGCCTGACCAGACTACGAACTGCAATACGATCTGCTATAAAATACAGAAAATCAGAAGACGGCACCATATCAGATAAAATAAAAAAATTACAAGAAGACATTTTAAACAGTCCACGTTGTGTGTTTTATACAGTTATAGCCTTGATATGTTTTATACAGTTATAGCCTTGATAATGTACCTGCAGTGAAACATGGAAAAGAAAATGAATCCAAAGCTTTGGCAAAACTTAGCATTCAAGAGAACATTATTATTGACAAGTGCGGATTGTTCATCGACAAGGATTTTTTTTTCTTAGGAGCCACTCCGGATGGATTGTTTGAAGATGGTTTGGTGGAAATAAAGTGCCCCCTCTCTGCGTTTGGATTAGATCCTGAAGAAGCAATTCAACAAAAGAAGTTGAAATGCTTCAAATTGAATGATCGCTCTGAAGTTGTTTTAGATCGTAATCACGACTGGCACTACCAAGTCCAAGGCCAGCTCCATATTGCTAATAAAAATCTCTGTTTGTTTGCAGTGTGGACTGGGGATGATTACCCGATGAAAGTCGTTAAAGTTTGTAAAGATGATGTATTTTGGCGTGAAAAAATGTTACCGAAGTTGAAGACATTTTACTATAACTGTATACTTCCCGAGTTAATTGATCCTCGTAAAGCACGTTCAATGCCATTACGAGAGATCTTTTTGTAATTTTTTTTTTTCAAACTTTTTATTATATTTTTAATTTGTGAACTCTTTTTGAGTGTTTTGATTTATACTCACCCCTGATTACCTACCTAATAGTGTTCAGAATCTGGATTTAAAAAAAAACTATCATCCTATTCAGACTAGTATCGAAATTGTTTCGCAGACTATAGTTGTACTCCCAACGCACACCAACGTAACTTCGTGTATTGTAAACGAACACCAGCGCGCGGGCGCGCTAAGCGAGCGTTTACGATTCGTAATAGGACTCTTAAGTGACTAACATTTTACTAATTTTTGCTTACACGCGTTAGGGGCCCCTGTAGCCCGGGGGCCCCGTATCATTGATACGGCTGATACGGCGGTAGCTACGCCCCTGATTCTTAGTGGTAAAAATCATGAATGAGGTTTTCGATCTATTAATTGTAAGAAGGTTGTACAGACGCCAGCACATCAAGCTACCCGAAACTGTCAGATTTTCCCAATCAACTTTGAACCTTATGATTCAGGGATAAAGTTGAAAACCTATTAAAGAAATCTGACAGAATGTAGTAGCTTGATGTGCTGGCGTCTGTACATACTTTAACCACTCGTTTAATAGATCAAGGTCATGTTGAGCGTCCTTTTAATGTTATGAATTGATTTGTCAAAGGAAAAAAGACAGGTGTCGTCTGCATATATAATGTTAGGTGTCCTGTTAACCCTATTGTATTAATATTAAATTAGAGAAAGTAACTGGCTGATTATGGAACCTTGAGGGCAGCCGTGTGGAATGTTTTGGGCCGAACCAGTGTATTTCCTATTTTGACAACTTGAAGACTGTTCCCCAAAATACGATTTGAATATTTTATGTGCTGTACCTGTAACACCTGTTTTATCTAGGTTCTGTAGCAGTTTTTGATGACTCACGGTATCGAACCCTTTTTGATCTCTATAGGTTTTAATTTTGGTGACTAGATCCGTTGCAGCCGAGCCGAGAGAGTACTTGATTTAAGTACTCTCTCGGCTCCTGTTCATCTATTAGATAAATCCTGTTCGTCTATTAGATAAATCTTTATGTGTCAAATAGTTACTTAGGCGACTATATAATACGGGTTCAAATATTTTGGACATTACAGGTAACACTGGCACTGGTCTGTAGTTGCTTAGGTCAGTTCTATTTCCAGATTTGTAAATAGGATTGACCTTAGCCACCTTGAGGGTATCAGGCATAGCTCCCTTGATCTCTATAGGTTTTAATTTTGGTGACTAGATCCGTTGCAGCCGAGCTGAGAAAGTACTTGATTTAAGTACTCTCTCGGCTCCTGTTCGTCTATTAGATAAATCCTGTTCGTCTATTAGATAAATCCTGTTCGTCTATTAGATAAATCTTTATGTGTCAAATAGTTACTTAGGCGACTATATAATACGGGTTCAAATATTTTGGACATTACAGGTAACACTGGCACTGGTCTGTAGTTGCTTAGGTCAGTTCTATTTCCAGATTTGTAAATAGGATTGACCTTAGCCACCTTGAGGGTATCAGGCATAGCTCCCTTGATCTCTATAGGTTTTAATTTTGGTGACTAGATCCGTTGCAGCCGAGCCGAGAGAGTACTTGATTTAAGTACTCTCTCGGCTCCTGTTCGTCTATTAGATAAATCCTGTTCGTCTATTAGATAAATCTTTATGTGTCAAATAGTTACTTAGGCGACTATATAATACGGGTTCAAATATTTTGGACATTACAGGTAACACTGGCACTGGTCTGTAGTTGCTTAGGTCAGTTCTATTTCCAGATTTGTAAATAGGATTGACCTTAGCCACCTTGAGGGTATCGGGAAAAGTACCATGCAGTAAACTGGCATTTATACATTTAGTTAGCTGCTCAACAATTATATTTCACCAATAGAAACGTTTTGCTCGTGAAAAACAACGATTTCCGCCTTTTTAAACATTGTTAAATGTTGCATGGTTGGATCAAGTTCAAGCACAATTGGGATCAGGAACAAAAAACGCACAGGAACATGAGTAGCTACTCATATTCCTGTGCGTGTTTAAGTATATTGATGACTAGTTATCAATATACTTTGTTTTTTTCTTTATGGCAACTGAGCCGATCAATATACTTAGTAAAGTCCGTTTCACGAAAGAAGTCCCGCGGCAATAAGTGAAACTAATTATCATTATCTAGTTAGCAACATCCCTACAACCACCCTCCTACCACATACACCTTTCTTTATTTAAGATTGTGCATTTTAATAAGCAGTAATACGATGTCGAGATAAATAAATAAGTCAATATGTATGATTCCGTCACGCGACAGTGGCACTGCGTCTGCGAGACTTCTCGTGAGACGGACTCTAGTGCAAACTATACTCGTAGACTGACAACTAAGAATGCTCATTTTTTATAAATGAAGGTGAAAGGTAAAAAATATATACAAAAATTGTAGCTACTTATATCCTAAACGGTCAAAATAAATTGGCTGAGTATTCCGTGCTCATGTCTCAAACTTTTTACTTAAATTACTTTTATCTATGAACGGGATTGAATCGTTAGCAATTCAACTAGGTAATTAATGTTTTAGAAAAATGATGATTACAAAACAAAAAGAATGTTTTGCATCCGAGATTTGAACTTAAGACTTCTTGTTCACTAACCAGCTCAGCGAAATCCGTCTACGAGTACGAGAAGTATGGCTCGTCCTCTGAACATCCCAAGGACTTCCATCCAATCCATTCTTCACGATGAAGTATACCACGCCTTCCACATCCGACGAGTCCAAGCTTTACTGCCTACAGATCACCAATTGCGCGATGATTTTTGCCAAACTATGTTACGAAAAGAGCAAAAGGAACCTGGATTTTTCAATAAAGTTTTATGGTCAGATGAGTCATGAATGATTCGAGCGATCCGGAACATTCAATATTCATAATTACCACGTGTGCGTTCGCGCAGCGGAATGTTGTCGAATTTAAAGATTTTAATTATGCAGATATTTAGTGTATGACGTCGTATAATTGTGTATGGTAAAAAAAAATTTGTGCACGCAGCCATTGTGGAGAAATTCACCAAAAACTGATTCCGCTGGGCGAACGTTGTCCTGGCGGAACTTTTTTTAATCCATAGACTTTAGAAGAAAAGAGATGTGTCCAAAAATTAGTGTGTATTTGTGTGTAATTGTGTATGTATGAATAAAATTAGTGCATGCATAAACTTCGGAGAAAGTCAAGTTTCCGCTGCGCGAACGTTTGGCCATTAGCTAGTTTTCATATAAAGCGCTTACATAGAGAGCTGTAGATTTTTACATACGTTGTTTTGAATTTGTTTATATTTGTTTAAAAAACAGATTTAGAAAAAATCGTAGGGCTTAAAAGATAAAAATATAAACGTAAAATACGCTTATTAGGTCTTAGTTCTTAAAGTAAGTATGCACTTTGGGGTCTAGATTTTCACGTTTATACAAACCTTGTAAGTGTCTGCAACATGTTGCCAAGTATCAATGATGTTCCGTTAGTAATTAAAGAGTTATAGGACAATTTACCATGAATAGATCACTGTTTACAAAGCAGTCAAATATCACGACGTTCTAAAGGAATTGCATGGTAAAATGTATGCTAATAATTAGTGTATTCATTCAACTATTCACATGCAAAATTTCATGTCATTAAATTCAGTAATTAAAGAAAAACAATTATAATACTGACGAAGCACCGAAAACCTACATAACCCGACCAAGTTCGGATGGCTACAAAAAAGCGGCCGTGCCATATATTTAAGAAACGTTCTTAACCTTCCAATATAGTATTTATTAATATGGTACAGTTGCGTACACAAGCGTTAGGAAAAAATAAAACAATTGCATTTCTTGAATGAAAAATATTTTTTTAATAATAACTTACTTTACTTTATTAGTTGTTTTCCTTTTAAGCGAAGTATGTCTTAGTGATATAGAATCATATGAATAATTAATTATTGAAAAACAGCCGTTATTGCCATCTCTACACATAACCCCACAAAAAGAAAGTAGCTAATAAAAATCTGCCTTATACGTATATCATTACATATAGGTAATAAATATAAGGTGATTATTTAATAACAATATTTCTTTTCAACATTTCGTTACAATCTGGTCGGTCGTTTAGTTAATTCAGTAGTTATTCTGTAATTTTCTATTCAGGTTCAAGTTCAACAGCAAACGAATACGCGCGGGCCGCGGCTAATGAAAACATATTGCCCTCTCTTTTCTTCAAGGATGGAAGTACCGTTTCAAGCGGGAAGCCGCCTATCGCTCGTTGCGCGCAGCGCGTTGTCTATTTTTTCACACTAGAATATTTTTGATCAATTCATAACTACAATACTTAGACTATTTAACCAAAGGACTAGCCTTAAGCGTACCGCTTCGAACAAAATAACTCTGCATATTTTGGTGGGGTGCGGGGGAACACGCTCACATACATAAGTCACTACCAGTACAACGGTTTACATCAATTAAAAAATCGATTCAAGAAGTAGTTTTTTTTAAGTTATTACATTGTTTGATCCACTAAAGTTGCAAAGGGGAACGCTCGTGCATGCCTAGTCCATTGGTTAAATAGTGTAATAAGCTACAATATGATAAATATTTACCTAAACAGTAGTACTTACATGTGGTAATTATTTAATTTCCCTAAGGGGTCTATAGTTAGAATCCTGATCCGTGAATTCTTCAATAGAAATTAGCTGTATGAATTTTATTTGTCTTAATTAGTATATCTAGATTATATCTCAAGTCTCAAGCGCATACTTAAATAAAGTACCTACGTAAATAGTACCCACTTTCTGGCATAGTCAAATACATTTAAAAAAGTAGGTGTACAAAAATAAATGACCTATAAATTATATCGAAACAACAATTGTGTTATCACCTATACCAATTCAATACCGATATTATACTGTAAATTTTGGGATGTGACCTAAATATATTGCACGGCCGCTTTTTTGTAGCCATCCGAACTTGGTCGGGTTATGTAGGTTTTCGATGCTTCGTCAGTATTATAATTGTTATTCTTTAATTACTGAATTTAATGACATGAAATTTTGCATGTGAATAGTTGAATGAATACACTAATTATTAGCATACATTTTACCATGCAATTCCTTTAGAACGTCGTGATATTTGACTGCTTTGTAAACAGTGATCTATTCATGGTAAATTGTCCTATAACTCTTTAATTACTAACGGAACATCATTGATACTTGGCAACATGTTGCAGACACTTACAAGGTTTGTATAAACGTGAAAATCTAGACCCCAAAGTGCATACTTTAAGAACTAAGACCTAATAAGCGTATTTTACGTTTATATTTTTATCTTTTAAGCCCTACGATTTTTTCTAAATCTGTTTTTTAAACAAATATAAACAAATTCAAAACAACGTATGTAAAAATCTACAGCTCTCTCTGTAAGCGCTTTATATGAAAACTAGCTAATGGCCAAACGTTCGCGCAGCGGAAACTTGAATTTCTCCGAAGTTTATGCATGCACTAATTTTATTCATACATACACAATTACACACAAATACACACTAATTTTTGGACACATCTCTATTCTTCTAAAGTCAATGGATTAAAAAAAGTTCCGCCAGGACAACGTTCGCCCTGCGGAATCAGTTTTTGGTGAATTTCTCCACAATGGCTGCGTGCACAAATTTTTTTTTACCATACACAATTATACGACGTCATACACTAAATATCTGCATAATTAAAATCTTTAAATTCAACAACATTCCGCTGCGCGAACGCACACAATTACCACATGTGGGCGATTGAAAATCCACACGAAGTGAGAGCTTAAACGTTTCAACATCGTTTCACCGTTAACTTGTGTTCTGATATCCTCAATGGCGAACTAATTGGTCCGATTGAACTGCCGTCCAGACTTGATTGAGAAACCTACTGAAACTTCTTGGGAAATGGACTTCCATTGTTGCTGGAAGATGTGAGTCTCGAATCTAGACGAACCATGATGCTAAAAATGACGGCGCCCCGTGTCACTATGCAACACAAGTGCGAAATTATGAAATGAAGCATACCCCAACAAATGGATCGGACGCAGTGGACCGATTTGGTGGCCTCCACGCTCACCTGACTTCATCCCCATCGAATTCTTCATTTGGGGCTATTACAAGGAATAGTTCATAGCATAGCCTCGTGTAATCCGCAAAGTGACTCGACCCCAGTATTTCTACACTAGAAAAACATGAATAACATTATGAAAATGGTGTTTTAAGTCTGTTTTTAGCTTTACTATTTCTGGTAATATCTTTTCAAAAAATATTTTTTGCAATTTGCAAATTCAGCGAATACGAGAAACTTTACCTATATTAGACAATTATTTAATTTATTTTCTAATTAAAATTCTTTGTAGTATGGACTCTGTGAAAAAAATCCTGTATACAGGAACCCTTCTCATTATCGATTAAATTATTATAGTATAGTAGTTACTACGTTTTAAGTATGGTATCCCTCGGAAGATTTATGTCAACATTGTCAACGTCGCGGTGGTATTTTATTATTTACGCGATTCTCTTTAAGTTCTAAGAAAATATATGTTAACTGTAATGTTTTATTTTAATTAAGTGTCGTACTTAGAAATATGAATACTTCTGTAGAAGGTATTATCGTAAACAACTGTCAGTACGCCCCGATTTATTTGATACAAGATCCTGGCGCCACTCAGGTAATAACTGTTATCATTGTTATTATACTTGCAGATATCTCTTATAATGTTAAATAACATTGATTTTTATGTTCCCAGGGCAATACTTACGTCCTTGCTTCCAGTACCGTAGAACCACCCAAACCTGTTAGTAATAACCTGAAAACATTCTACGAAAACAGTGGAAATATTGAAAATGGATTAATAACCGCAGATTCCGGTATTAGACCCAATGCGATCAGAAAGAGAGAGAGCGTTTTGATCAGAAATAATTTAAAATTGGCAAGTTTTTTGCTGCCTAAAAATGACAATGTAAATAAACAATTTGTAGTTGATAACATCGTTTTGAAACCTACCATCACAACTACTGCAAGCTCACCAGTCCCAGTAAATCACCATCCAATGAACACAGTACCAAAAATAGATATTGATAGAAAGATAGTGAAACTCAAGGAGGTTCCGATAATAAACAGACATCGGCCTGAGAAAGTTTTGCCAAAGATTAAGCCAAAAGAGAAGTAAGTTCACCACTATTATTATTGATTGGCATTATTGCATTTGCAGAAAAGACATTGATAACTGTTTGTGAATTAGAATAAACAACATTTTTGGTACACCCTGTGTATTGATTTTTGACATTTTTCCTTTCATCACACAATGGAAGGCCCATAAAGTGTTAAAGATGTTTGGAGCTCATAATTATGAGTATGCTTTTGTCATTGAGACACCTTCATATGCATTTTAGTTAATGTTTGGTTTTTGTAAGCACCATTACTGGGTGTGCGTCCTGTGAACTTGAGGGAACTTTTTTTGACGCTAAAGCTCATGGTGAAACAACACACTATAAAATGTAATAAGCCCCTTTCGTCTTTTTTCCCAAAGATGCTTCTCATAAAAATGAAGACAGTTAAATGAGAGTTAGTAAGCAAAATATGGGTGTAAAAGAGTGCCTCCATGTAAACCTTTTATATAGAGATTAATAGAATTGTATGCCCTTTTGACCTACAGAGAAAAAGTCCCAACTAACAAAAGACCACTCAATTTGATTAATTTTGCAATTTGCTAATCCATTGGTCCATATGTTCATATTGTGTGCTCAACAACGTAAATAATGCAAACAGTGTTTTTGAACTGTCAAAATGAAACACATTGCTACTGATGGGGTGTTGCGCAATTACCTGCTGTTTACTTGCGCAAACCGCTGTATCTGGTCAACGCAAATGAACTAAAAATGAAAAATGCGTAACTAACTAGATATAAATATGTGGAAGCTTGTAACTAGCAAATGTCGTCAACTACTTATGCACGAAATTCAAAATTGTTATTAGTCTGTAAGCTTTCTTTAAAATTAAAATAAATAAATAAATAATAAAGAGGATCAGCAGCCACATCCTTTTATTAACTACAAACAAAATAATAATATATTATTTTGCTCATGTTTTTCCTCAAAAATAATTTGAAAACCTTTATTTTTCAGCATATCCAGCCCCACTCAATCCAAACACACATCAGTGCAATTAATAAAATTAGGAGAAACTTATCATAGGTAAATAATTCTGTTTACATTAGGTAGTCTTATTTCTCCACTTTTGTGCTAAAATAAAAACATAAGTACTATTATAGCTATTACCCAACAGACCTACCATCTGTTAAGGTACTTAACCACCAACAGTATGAGTGCTTACTGCTTAACCCTTTGTATAAGAATGTAGATCCACGCAAGACACAATGGCTTTTTAATCGTTTCTGTAATTACAGCATTCAACTGGTTAAAATTGCTAACACATTCTAAACCATATCTTTCAATTGCAAATGAGATTGTATTACCACTGTTTCACTCTTTATTCCAGCTTAAATCACTTGAGTGATGAACAGATTAAGATGGTAAATCAGGCATTGAAAATGTTCAATGACCCTGACAAATCAGCACCAGAGCCTACCTATGATCCAGTCACAAACACTAAATACATTTACAAGTAAGTTATTCTGCCTGTTTCTTTTTGCAAACTTGAAATTCTGTAATTATTTAAGTATACGGCTCTGACTAGTTTGTGTTTATTTAATAAACAAATGTATGGATATTTTTTGATATAATAAAAAAATTGCAATAACAAAGGGGCCTTCAATTCAAAACTCAACAATTAATTCAGCTGGCATACAATTGTTTTTTAGTTTGCCTGTACTGTCCCACTGCTGGGCTGAGGCTTCCTCCAAATCCTCTATAAATTTAATTATAAATTTATTATTATTTTAGGGTTGTCTCACCAAAAGATTTGACAGTTGTTGCTAAAAAGAAAATCTTACTAAAGGATCGAAAGAATCATACTAAAATTCCGAAGAGAGCTGAAGAAAAATTCATCAAGCACATTCATCCAGAAAAAATTGTCAGGCACGTTAATCCAGAAAAACTTGTCAAGCACGTTAATCCAGAAAAATTTGTCAAGCACATTAATCCAGAAAAAGTTGTCAAGCATGTTAATCCAGAAAAAGTCTTCAAGCAGGTTAATCCAGAAAAAGTCTTCAAGCAGGTTAATCCAGAAAAAGTCTTCAAGCACGTTAATCCAGAAAAAGTCGTAAAGCACGTCAATCCAGAAAAAGTCGTGAAGCACGTCATTTCAGAAAATGTCGTGAAGCACGACATTCCAGAAAAAATCGTGAGGCACGTCATTCCAGAAAAAGTCGCGCGGCCCGTCCTTCCAGAAAAAGTCGTGAAGCCCGTCATTCATAAAGAACTTCCCATCTTGAAGGAAGATAGTGAAGAAGAGTTGGAACCTGAGCCACCTGCTGAGGTTTTTATGAATTTATATTGTATTTAAGAAGAAATCAGCATTAAGAAAACTTAATAATTATAGTCTATTTTCAAAATATAGAATTACTTACAAAAAACTAAAATTGCTGTCATTTATTTCAGGCAAAGGTCACAAGGAGTGGTCGGAAAGTAAAATTACCGAAACAGATCTTACCAGAGGGATCACTACACAAGACAAAGAAAAAAAGTGGAACAATTGTCTCTTGCTTCCAGTGTGCTGCTGTAAGAACAATACATATTAACTTATCTTTGAAATCACATCACTATTTTGTTAAAATCAGTGTTAACCATAAAAATCTACTTACAGGATTTTGGCAGTCTATACCGCCTACAGAAACATTATGAAAACCACCCCACACATATACCTGCAAAAATCCATTCCAATTTATTCCATTGTTTATTGGCGATTCTAAAAGGTGGTTCAGATGAAAATAAAACCAATATATTTATACAACAGTTAGAACAACTAATTGTTAAACTGAAGTCTCTACTGCCTTGTTTATTGAAGAAAGTAGATGGGACAGATGGTCAACCTTGCACCATCAATGAAGACATTGGCAGGTAAAGAATTCTCATTTATTTTTTACTTGCATTATTCTTTCCCAGGTATTTAATTTTCATATTTTTTTTTTTTAAATTTCCAGACTTTTTGGCATGAATCCTGGAAAGTACAACATTGATGTAGAAGCCTTAAATTGCGTTAAAGATAAAAATGGATACTGTATCCACAATCCGCCAAAAATCAATCCAATTATTAGAGATCAAAATAAACCCTCCCCTCATTTACTGCAGCATGCTGATGTACCAAATCCTGATAACGAGACTGAAAACTGTGCAAGAATCAATTCTGTGGCAAAATGGCCAACCGTCAGTAAAAGGATTTGGAAGCTCAAGCAGAAAACACACGAACAAAGTGCAAAGAAAATGAGACTGAAATCTGAGAGTGACACACTCATTGAACTGGGAACTGAGGACTTTATGTTTCCTAAAGAAGGGGATGATGTGAATGCTGCAAGTATTGTTCCCGAAAATAATATGAATACAGCAGATATGATATCCGAAGATGATGTAGCGAAAATGTTGGAAAATGCACAAGACTGCAACATTAACTGCGAACCAGGGCCTGAGCCGCAAAACGATAGGATCATGTTGGACGAGCTTAGTAAGCCAAAAAACAATTATGTGCAATTCCACAGTGCTCACTTCGACATTCGATCATCGCCGATAAAACCGTCCTCAACAGTTTTCCGTAAATTTCAGATAAATCCTAGCAAAATGAGCAATTATGATGTACAAGTCATTCGTTCGTTAGAGATGGTTAATAATAAGGCTCAAGACAAACGTGTTCCTTTATCAAATCCTGATAGAACTCTACATGTTTCTCAGCCAAATTCTGAAAGCAATTTTAATGCACAAAAGTCAGATGACAGGCTACATGTTAGTATGCCAAATACTGATACTAGACAACATGTCGGTATTCCGAATTCGAATAACGGTTTACATGTTAGTATAGCAGACAGTTTACTTGGCACATTAACAAATTCAGATAGTCTGCAACATGTTACCATACCACATTCACACAAAAAAGGTTTAGATTTACACACATCCTTGGCAAATTCAGACAACACGCTACATGTAACAATGTCGGATTCTAAAGACAGAAGACTTCATGTGAATATGTTAAATTCAAATAATGATTTACACGTTACGAAATCTAATTCAAATAATGATTTGATTGATGATATACAGAACATGGATGACAGATTGCATGTTACTATTCCAAACTCAAATAATAATTTACAAGTTACCTTGCCTGACACTGATAGTAGGCTACATGTTAGTATACCAAATAGTGATGATGGTTTACATGTAGCTATGCCAAATTCTAATGGTTTACATTTGACATTACCAAGCTCTGATGAAAATTTACGTTTGATAATTCCAACATCAGAGAACAGTTTAGATGTAAATATTTCAAATAGTGATAGCTTACACGATCTGTTCAAAAACGATGTAGATTTATGTAAAGACTCTGATGTGATAGACCCTGATCTCAAAGACTGGATTATTAGTACAAGTGAAAAATCAGAGGATGGTTTCGCAAAATCTAGCAGTTTGATCGCGCCATCGTTGTTGCACGTCAGAGATAGTGTGGACAAATCATTAGATTCACACAAAAATATAAACCATTGTGATGATATGCCGTCATTGGACGACTCATCTGACAATCGCCTTCTATCAAGTCAGGGCGAATCAGTATTAAACTTTTTAGATACATTAGGCAATGACTTATATCCAGAGACTGAGATTAGAAATAATGGTGTGGACTTCCAATTGGATCTGTTCGCATTTCATCATTCATAGTATATTAGTAATAAGAATAAAATTAATATTAAGGACTTACTAGAAGAATTGTATTTAAGTATATTTTTAGAGAAATAATAGATTTGTACTTACAGTCATATTGTTTTATTTATCTTATTATTTACATTAACATGTTTGAATATCCATGAGATTAGGTAAAATTGCAATTATGTACGTAGTAAAAGCTGAAAGTAGCTAAAAATGTAATTGGGTAATTATATGAATTGTCGCAAATTAACTGTAGAAACTAAAATAATGTCTCTGTACTTTGAACTTATTTTTACGTAAAATGAACTTCTGGTGGTACAATTGATTTGGTTTATGAATAAATTGCTGTATAAAAATTAAAAATACCCTTTTTTTAGATTACCCTCCAACATGATCAAGTAAATAATCTACAGATGGTGAAAATTAAAAAAATGGTACTGTCTGCACTATATTTCATTACCTTCAATAATAACACAATATTACTTTCACGAATGACAGTATCTTAGTCTTGCAAAAACTCGAAAAATGGTTGACTGACAGTCATTGCAATGCATTAGCTATTGTATAATAAAGTATAATTATTATCTAATCTACAACTTAATCTAAGCTTGCAAAACTGGTCTCTCATTCTTCCCTTCTAAGTTCTGGTTGGTCAGAGCATATCCTGTTCCACCTCTTTGCACCATTATGATGTCTTTCTCCTTAAGCTTGTCACCAGTGAGTGGATGCATCCAATCCTTCTTGATGATCTTCTCAACACATTCCATGGTAACTACATGGCCGGTTGTCCTGTAGAATTATAATGTAATTATAAAAAAACAAAAATGTATAGTATGAATCTTAATGAAGAGAAGTTGAAAAGCAACTACACAATGGGTATACAGTGATCGAACGATCGCTTATCTGAACTGCTACACCCGCCCGACTCACGCGTGCCTCTCTCCCGCCTCCCGCGCTACAGTGCTTGCGGCAGTCACTTGTCACGACTTGTCGATTTGTTATGTAAATGTAAATATGGTTTTCATTAACCTGTACGTAAATATGTATGGCTGAATCAATATACATATAGGTAGATTATCCGAAAATACCGATTTTCCGAACACCCAAGTCCCCCAATTAGTTCGGGTAATCGATACTCTATTGTATCTTCAGAATCTATCTATACTAAAATAATAAAGCTGTAGAGTTTGTTATTTGAATGCACTAAACTCTGGAACTACCAGTTTTGAAAAATTTTTTTCCATTTGATAGCCCAACTCTTGCAGAAGGAATAGGCTATTTAAGCTAAAAAGAAGTAAAAGTATGGGCAATGTGAAGCGATGCGATTGGTCGAGGGTTGAAATTTCACACGGATGAAGTCGCAGGCAGTAGCTAGTTCAAAATAAGATTAAACTGATATATTAAACAAAAATTATCAACAGATGAAAAGTCAAAATAAAAGCTTATTGAAATCAATAGGTGATCTAGAAAAAAATAAACTTGTATCACCTGATAACAGCACAAGGTACAGCATTGCTCAATATGTCATGAGTAACTGGACACATGTATCTGTTCTCCTTAGCTATCAAGGACTTCTTATCATCTGGGTCATTTACTAGTGTCCATTTTACTTCAATTAAGTCCTTCATTTTCAATGGTTTTCCACTAATTGGGCAGCCAACTGTAGGATCGGGCTTTTCCATTTTAGAAATTTTAGCATCTGGTAGCTGAGAAGGCACCCAAAAACTTGGCAATTGCTTTGCATTGCCATTAGCAAGATTTGATATAGAGGATGACGTAGAGGGTCCGCCATCGGCCGTTTGCTTGCTAGAGATATTCTTCTCCCTGTTCATAAATTTAATCAGGTTCGCTTCTTTCTCAGCTGCTGCTAACTCAGCCATTTCTGACTCCTCTTTTTTCAATTGTTTCTCATATTTCTTCAACTTACGTGTGTATTCGTTTTTCTTAGTGATTATGTATTCTAATATAGCTTCTTTATCAAATAAGTATCCTTCTTTAGTGATCACAGGGTTCCTACAAGGCTGTAAAGTTAGACTACAGCAATCGAAGCTTTTGACAGAATCCTTACCAAGTCTTTCGTTTTGAGTGCCGTATCCAGAAGCAGCAGCATCTTTTTTCTTTTCATGGTACGTGTACACGGCACCAGCTGTACAATTTCTTGCATGTCTAGTCATTGCTATGTCACAGTGCTGGATAATTCAAATTCAAAATATTTTCTCACAACTTCAACAAAAAGAACTTGGAAATACTGACAAGTGTCAATGTCAGTTTTGGTTGTTAACAAAAAAATGACATGCTGAATGAATGAGTAGAAACCGGATATGAAAGAGGCAACCAAAGAAAAATAGTTACTATCTATAAAAACTAAAACCATCTACAAAACAAAACTCATCGAAGCACTCGGCGCCAGCTACAATAGATTGCACATTTGCGTTTCTCGTCTTTAAAGAAATTTCACGCTGATTAATCGACACATGTCACCGGCTTGTTCCTTGTTCAAAAATTAGCATTGCTATTCAACGTGACAATTCGGTCAGTTGTATAGGTATGTTTCCGGATAACAATGAGCTTTTGTAGCAGGGCAGAAGTAGAACTTCTGCTTTTTTGTACTATGACATGATTATAATTTACAGGCTTGCTGCCATGGACGCAGCTAGCGGGGGCAAGAGGTATTAAAGAAGTTTGACAGACTGTAGTAGCTTGATGTGCAGGCATCTGTACCAAAAACCTAGAGCAAGTGCTCAAACAAGGATTCAATGGCAAATATTTATGACGTCAAACTCATAAAGGCGCATCCCACTTCGGGCTGCGCCGCCTTAAAGCCTCGCGTGGCCTGGCCTCTTGCGACTTTTGCTACTATTTGCAACACGTCCCCATTACAAGAACTCACGAGGCTCGGCCTCACGGAGCCGCGCGGCCCTAGTGGAGACGCCGCTTAACGTTTCTTTCTCAGTAGCTTTTTTTTTTATCATGCATTGCTCTGAAGTAGGTATTTTTAATTTAACTACAATATGAGAACATTAAAACGGGGTGAATAGGAATGCAGGGGTGAATCGGGACGAAACTTTAAAATGGATTTTAACATTTAAATAATATCGTTTTTTGCCAAAAGGTCTCTTAATGTGTTTACTATATTAAAGTTGACGATTAAGTGTAATTGTTGGCTACAAACTATATTACATCATCATTAAAATCCATTTAAAAGTTTCATCCCGATTCACCCCTCGGTTCCTATTCACCCCATTTTACGGAACATTGTAGTAAGATGGTAAAAACACTGTAGTGATGCGGAGGAGTACTTCGACACCTAATATAAATATTTAGTTGTATAATAATTTTTCAACGTTACCTGTTAAACATCTATCACCTCTTATTTGTCGAATATATTTTTAGTTATCCTTTTAATCACTACGGCAACCCTGTTCTTAAAACTGCCATAACGGGGAAATTAAATAACAGACAGCTAAATAAAAAACAAACGTCAACGCGACGAACGTTGAACGTCTACGTCTTGTTTACAATTTATTTCCGTAGTTTCAAGAGTTTCTCTTTCGCGATAGGTCTCTTTTTGAGGGCAGTTCGATATAATATCAACATACGATAAAACCTATCTGTGATTACAGCAATCTAATCTATTAGATTTAATTATAATTCACTCGCAGTGATAAAGTTTTTGAGTGTGTCGACCTAATTCTTGTTAGCAGCTTATTGGACACATCGTTTGGTGTGTAATAAATTAGTTGTGTTTTCAGTTTCGTGGTGATCATTTTAAGTGAATAATGAACTTATCGTTCGCGGGTTGTGGTTTTCTTGGTATCTACCATGTTGGTGTTGCAGTGTGTTTTAAAAAGTATGCGCCTCATCTGTTGTTAGGCAAAATTTCTGGCGCCTCTTTTGGCGCCCTATCAGCATGCTGTATGCTCTGTGACCTGCCTATAGGTAACGATTTTTCCAAATTATTATACTTAGTTAATTCTAATTGAATCTTCATCTTTATCAATATGGAGTTCAGTTCTATTTATTTTGCCTCAATTTAATTGGGCAAAAATCCGTTATTGTAGAGACTAATTGAATATGTGTAAAATGTATTTAATAACACAAAAAAAAAAACCCACTAACTTTAAATCAAAAAAATATATTCAATTCACTACAATATTCTATTACTTATTCATTTATTTGACAAAATAGATTCTTTATTAAACCATGAGTCAAAATGTATACAATCTAAATTAGTTTTGTACCATCAACAAAGAAGGTAAGTATTGAAATTAGTCATCATAATAATTATTGTAAAATGATGAGACAAGGCTGCAATGCTAACTAGTAATCTTAAACTGAGAACTTTGTTTACATTACACATCTATTGGCATCTAATGATAGAAAATCATAGAAATGCAACTTACATAAATATCAGCTTTATTATAACATATACTGAGTTTATATTACAAAGACAACCCTGTGAAAATGGCTCAAACTGATTTAAGCTGCAAAGGAAATTGAACTCTGAGCACTAAAAATTAGGTTCTTTATCCCAAAATCCTGTAATATTATATTATAAATTTATCATTAAAAACTCACTTATCTACATATTTATATGTCACACACCACTGGTGTCAATATTTACTGTTGGGTAATTAGTATGCAATATTTTCATTATCTTTTTGATGAGTAATTAAATTAATTTAGAGCTTTCTCTTGAAATGCAAGCACTTAAGTTTGCAAATTGTTATCCCTAGTTGCCATTTAAACTCACATTCATATTTTTATTATAGCTATTGCAAATAATTAATGTTTTATGATTTTCAATAGAGAAAAGTCTTTTGATATGAATAAGCAAGGCATTCCAAATAGTACAAATACAAATTTAGAAAATTATAAATAACAAGTTTTAGGAAGAATCTCCCATTTGGCAATGGAGTGTAAAATTTTTGAGTTCTATTATTGAAAGAAATATTATTAAAAGACAAATTCTTTATTTAATTACAATTGTGGAAAAAGTAAGCCATAAAATTAAAAATTCTATAAATTTAACTTTAAGAAAGTCACAAAAAATCCACAGTGCCAATTTAAAAGTGGTTCATTCAATGTATTGGTATCCCCATTATATATTATATATTCACAATCTACCAATGGTTGATAGTCAGAGACCTTAAACTCCATAATCTCTGCCTTATCAATTTTTGATTCATGTTACACACATCTTCAATGTTCATATTATTTGCAAACAATAATCTCAACAGCTGATGTCCTACATCTTAGGTTGTTGACATTTGCTGATAAATACTTCACCAAATTAGCCTCAGATTTGCTGATAATAACAATATTAGTTACGTTGTTTCCATGCGCCGAAAAGATAACATCCTTCTAAATCATTCTAAAAAAATCTCCAGCCGGCCATAAATGTGCGCGCGAGGTTTTGTCCGAGGCATTGTCATAAGCCCTTCACCCGCGGGCGATTCTTTTTTCGCGATCTGGGTTTGCAACGCAATACTTAGCGCCGAGACCTGAAAATCCAACAGAATGTTTTCCAGGCGAGCTGGGATGCGCATTCATGTGACGTTTCGGCGTGACATGATGCGACAATAGGGTTTTGTCGCGCTGCGTATGATAACCTGGCATGTGTCCCTAATTTCTCGAATGTAACTTACGAAAACATCTTTTTACCAGGTGAGATCACAACAGATGTATTAAGGGTAGTGACAGAGGCGAGGGCTGGCTCCCTTGGGCCATTCAGCCCTTCCTTCAACATCCAGAATGTCCTCCTCGAGGGCATGCAGAAGTATTTGCCCCATGACGTGCACAAAATCGTCAGTGGCAAGCTCCACATTTCCCTGACGAGGGTCTATGATGGAAAAAACGTCATTGTCTCTGAATTCCCCACGAGGGAAGACTTATTACAGGTGAGCATTAGCAATTTTACTTTATTTTAGTCGTTTGAAAATGCGTAAACACTTTCCGCCCACCTCTGGTACTTTTCGTGCCAGTGCGTATGATTTGTTTTTATTCTCGCGCACGGAATCTCAGCTATAAGGTCATCATCACATTTGCCACCACATACGTCCTAGTTACTATCTTTTATAACGCGCGATTTCTTCATGCATGGGTAATCTGCATTTAGCAAAATGTATGTCAAGTAATGCTTGGATAATAATAATTTAAACGTAAACTTACATAACTTTCGCAATGAACGTGGTTCGCATTTTCGTAATCTGACATAATTCGCTCTAATTTGACCGAGCGGCTGCTCTTGGTTAAGATTTAAACCGACCTACAGCATCTCGTAAGAAATAAGTATTAATAAATTACTTATGTCAATCAGCATTATTGCAAGTCCAATATCCAATATAACGACTACCGAAATTTTTCGCCACGCCCAAAAACTGCTAAGAGTGCCTTTTCTTAGTATCCAGAAACATAATGCAGATTATGTACCTCAAGTTTCGAACGTTCTATGAACGAAATGTCGAAGTGGAAACAGAAGAAACACACAAAAACAGACAAAAATCCTGAATGTCAAATGAAGAAATAGATAAATTAATAGAGCACTTTTGTTTAAAAAAAAAATGTGCCTGACCACTTATTTCAATTTGTGTCTGTTTCCATTTCGACATTTCGTTCATTGAACGTTTGAAACTTGAGGTACATTGCAGATTTAGTCTCCCTTGACCGAAACAACTACAATGTATCTTCAATATGTGGTGATATGATTAGAGCAATCGAGGATCTAGTGCTTATTTCGAACCTATCATTAAACATCCTAATATCTTCTTATGTTTCTCTTAGGCGCTGTTAGCGACATGTTTCGTGCCAGTATTCTCTGGACTGCTGCCCCCTCGGTTCCATGGCATCAGGTACATGGACGGAGGCTTCAGTGATAACCTGCCCGTATTGGATGAGAACACAATCACTGTCAGTCCCTTCTGTGGCGAAAGCGATATATGCCCCAGGGATTTGAGCTCACAGTTGTTCCATGTAAGTACTTATTTATTAACGAGTCTTTGCTATAAATAGATTGTACGGTCACTTCCAGCGGCGTTTTTAAAGCGGCGTCCTTGAGCTAATTATCTACTAAAGTGTAATCTATGGGGCAATGGGGCCATTCTCTAGCAGGCCATTAGTGCGCAAAGAAGTTGGTCACTTTGGTAACACTTGACATTCTCTCTCGCATCTGTTTCGACGATAGAATTCGATTTTCCAGTACAAATTATTTTACACTATTGTAATTAATGATGCATACAGGTTTGATATTAGCATATTCAATATACATATCTACTACCTGATAGGTAAATGACATGAATACAATACAATAGACGATTGTACAACTCGTTCTTAAACCTTATTAACCTAAAGTCATTGCTATACATTAGAATGTACAGACGCCAACACATCAAGCTACTGCAAGCTGTCAAATTAATTTATTAGACTTTCAACTTTATCCCTAAAGCATTGGGTTCATAGTTGATTGGACAAATTTGACAGTTTCGGGTAGCTTGATGTGTTGGCGTCTGTACATAGTGTGATTACAGGTCATATATATTCGTACATTCTGATTATAATCTTAATGAATCAATTTGACAGGTTTTAGATAGTTAGATCGACAATTCAATAAACATAGTTTCTAAAGGACCAAGTATTTGTTTTACTACGATGAACGTATTTTGCCACATACAATCGCAATAACATTGCGTTGCCGTAAACCTTTTAAAATGTCATAAAACTGTTGAAGAAATTGTTACGTGACTTATCACGTAACGCGCCGTGAAACCGTCGACCTTCTACCTCAAGTTCACGGTTTCGAAGACTGCATTTGAACAAATATTTTTATGTGTAAGGCACACCCAATAAAAGATTATTTTCGTGATTTCTTCCCAGATGTAGGTCTATTATTATTATCGTATGTAGGTGTATAATACGGTGTATTATTTTTGGGTATAGCGAAAGCCCAGATATCCTCCTGAGTCCCTAAGGTCATTATAACGGACAAATTATCGTATGTCATAAAGTCCTGATTGTATATTTCCTGACATACTTTTGTAATAACCGGACGTAGGTACTTCCTAACACACATATTAGTTTTTCATTTAAAATCGGCGCTGCTACACCTGATTTAGTCAACCAATGATAATTCAAATGTTGATTAATGTTGTATAATCTCAGGACTTAGGGCCCATTTTGTCCGTTATTAAGGACAACCGAAAGAATGCCTAAGGCATTAAGTCCGCTTTTGTACCTTTTTGTGTGCGAAAAGTTTTAATAAATAAATAAACCAGTCTTTCTGACATCTTGACGTATAAATATGGCGGATCAGGAAGTTATAGGGAATGGAATTTTTATTACGGAACTATCTACCCATTCTAATCGCGCCAAAGCATGTTGCTTGGTAATAGGAAAAACTCTCGTCTCGATTGACGCAATCTTGAGCTTAGAACTGAATCCAAGCGGGCTATAAACAATTAACAGATCCTCAAATTATTTCTCAACAGGTAAATCTGGCAAACACAAGCATAGAACTATCAAAGCAGAACATGAACAGATTCGCGCGGATCCTCTTCCCGCCTAAACCAGAAGCTCTAAGCAATATGTGCAAGCAAGGCTTCGATGACGCACTCCGGTTCTTGCAGAGAAACAACATGATATCTTGCACAAGGTGTCTTGCTGTCCAGTCTACCTTCCAACTGCAGGATTTGCTTGATGATTCCACGTATGACTACAATCCAGATTGTGAAGAATGCAAGACTCATAGACAGGTAAAGGGGAAAATCGTGTGTAAAGATTAAGGGGCTAATCCCTTAATGGCATCGTTCATCGGAATTAAATATAAAAATTACTTGATCATTAATTAACTAATCATTTATATGCCTACCTATTAAGTTTTATCATTGCAAATTGCTTAGTTTGACAAACTCCCTAATCACGAACTATATCTCAAGAAGCCACAACAATGAACTTAACTTGCAGGCGAATAATGAGACGCCGAAATGGAAAGCATATTTCTACGTCAAGTGGAGGAGAGACAAAATATCCACTGTCTTGCCATATGATGGCCAGATGTAGATACCCGGGTATCTACATCTGGTTCAATGCGGCTGCGACGAACGAACATAAGCCCCCGGATGTATCATTCGCACCGAAGGAAATATTTGCTTTCCCAACAAGAAATATTTAGAGCCTGAACTTCAACTCTAGTACGAATTCCTATTAAAACACATTCACTAAAACTTGGTTCCATTTTTAGGATGCCTTAGTGGACGACCTCCCGGACACAGTGATGACGATATTCCAGAACGCGATAGACTCTGCGAACAATGGCCTTGTCAACTGGGTAATGAGGCAGAGGGCTGTGAGATACCTCACACTACTCACGCTACCCTACAGAGTTCCTATTGACATTATGTATGCGTCATTTACCAAGTGAGTGATTTTCCTGTCTTTATCGTGTCTTAAATTAATTTGTAAGTAGCAAGCCCGGCTCTGGGGACCTACTCTTTAAGTCCATCAACGAAGATACAGGCTCGTCCAAATGTAGTTCGATACTTTGGAATGAACCCTACTCCCGATTAATTAACTATTTCGGATGGGCAAAAACACATAGGGAGTTAGGACAGCTGCCAAATCGTGTTGTCATTCATTCTTAGTTCGGGCCCCGAACTAATCGTATGTGCGTAGGTGATACCGAGTAGGAGTCGCCCGTAACTGCGGCCGGAACTACGGTTGTTGTGCTTAACCCTTAACCACCTACCACCGCGGGGGAACGTATTTTTGCATTCAAATATTTCGATGTGTAGTGTGTACCTTTTCTACACATCCTTTATTTAGGAAAAAACAATAGTTACAAAATGTGTTAGTGTGTGTAATGAAAATAAACTTACCTTAACCTTTAGGGTGCGTTTCCACTGAAGCGGAGCAGAGACGTGCAGGAATCGACTAATCGCAATCGTTGAAATCCTCATCGCGTCACTCGTCTCGTCTGTGATTGGACGATTCCTACACGTCTCCGCTCCGCTCCGCCCAGCTCCGCTTCAGTCGAAACGCACCCTTATTTGCTATTTGCCGTTGCGGTCTCAGGGACCGGTGGAAGGTGGTTACGGTTAAAGATTAATTAGACCTCCTAAGGTGATGTCGAAGCGTAATGCTAGGTACACACACAGCGACTTTGATCGCTGGCAACCTGCTCAGACCGATTTTGACATCGCTAGCGAAATCGGCTGTCAAAATCTTACTAGCATGATGGAGGTGTAGTGAGTGAACATTGTCATCTTGATCGGTTCCCCAGGACTTCATACCTTATTTTTGTGGTGGTCTATGTTCAGCATTGCACTTCTAGCTAAGGTGTTCAGTTATCCACTTAGTATTAGAAAAATAATACTCACGCCCTCCTCCCAAAGGGATAGGCAGAAACTACAGAAGGTAGAGTCTTCTAAAAAGGCCAATATGCAATCTTTATAGCAGTTAGGGGTTGGGCCTGACAAGTAGTCACTCGTAACTCAAGTCCTTTTTAAAAGCTGGTCTACCGGATTTACTCGTTTTGATATAATATATCTCAATTAAATTTAATGAACAACTCTCACCACCTAGCAACTTAATGATAATCTTGAGTCTTGAAGCTCATTTATCTCGAATCTCAATAAATCACTTCCCCAAAGAAAGAGAAAGTAGCTTTCCGATCTCGATATCCACGTTGACTGCCCTTATAAGTACGTAACTCTTTACCTGATCAAGTTTCTTTTATATGTTCTACATACTACAGTACTTAACTTCGAGGTATGTAACATCCGTAACAGATTGGAGAATTATAGGAGGTACACCCAATGTTGCTTTAAATATAAAAATGATAAAATTAAGACAGGTTGTGAAAACGTTCTTTAATAACTTTTTAGACATTTGTATCCTACTTATGCGTACGAAGTTTCACTAAAATCGGTCCATTCATTTCGAAAAACAAGGGCCTGAAAGTTTGTATGAAATGCCGTACGGCGTAAACGCTCTTCATAAGTTGAGAATAACGTTTAAGCTGCGTTACTGGCCAATTGGTTAGAAATCTTTATGAAATATACCGAATTTAATAATACCAAAAGATCAATACATCCTAATGGTATTTTGCTATTACCCAAAATCAGCATGAGGCATATGAAATATTACGGCGAAAAAGGACGTTTAATTAATGATTCAAATGACAATTTGTTTTATAGTAGGTATAAGTAAATGAGTATGTATGTAACTACATAATATTATAGGTAAATTGGTGTACATAAATATTTACTTATATATTGACTCGTGTCATACTTTGATACAATTTCATGTAAATAAACGTAATAAAATTTATGATAATGAAGGTATTGTCACCCGCGTCGCCGACTTGATAACATTTGTATAAACAATGCAAACATGTTAGAAATATTAAATTATAGCATAGAGTATAATTAATATTATTTCCTACGTTCTTACGTTTTTGAATTCAATAATACATATATTGAAATTAACAATGAAGTCAAAATTAATGTATGTCGGTAGATATGTCGCCGCCAACTGGCTTCATCAGCCATTCAGTTAACTGCCTAGCCTTTTAACTAAACGGCGCCGCTCAACTAGCTGCCTGAATGATATTCTGTCATTTAATCAAACAGCTAGGCAAATTACTTGGATCGATGACGTTATAACTATTTTCCTAGCCCAGACTTTAAATTTAGTTCCATTTTCTGCCATCTGGCGCTGAAAGTTAAACTCAATCTGTCATTATGACGTCGACAAGCGACAATATTTTTGGTGTTTCTCACAGTAAATGATTGTGTTTACGCAAAAAATGAATACTATGGAAGACTAGTGATAAAAATAATGCTAATTTAGCTGACAATGGTGCCGATTCTGTTGTTTACGAACTAAACTAAATTTAAGTTCAGTGCATCTTTTTCTTTCTATTTCATTAAGAAAAGGACAAAAGAAACATTTTAGTTTAGTCCTGTCAAGTTAATCCCCTATAGGAAGTACCCTATAGGTATTGATTCCTTTCATCGCTATAGGGTACTTCCCATTGACCTAGAATCATGAAATTTGGCAAGAAGCATTGTCCTGGGGGGGCTTAGTCTTGGTGCAGATACCAGTCTCCCACAAAGGAATTATCAGATGCAGTGCCTTCACATATTTCATCTTTTTTTTGTTCGTCACATGGTCCCCTTTAAGCATCAGCCAGCCAGTTCATTAAATGTTGTATTACACGAATTGGCTGAATATCATTCAGGCCGCTAGTTGAACGGCGCCGTTTAGTTGAAAAGCTAGGTGGAAACGGCTAATTAAACGAGTTGGCTGCGATAGATAAATAAATTATTTGTTTATGTCAATATGGCGCAATTATAATTTGTAGATAATTATTTAGATGCTTTGTGCGCAATAACTTATTGTGGGTTGGCAAGTTTAGGTACCTGCAGACTACAGCTATTTCAACAGATTTTTTTTGGAACCTATCTTTAATATAGAAAAAATCTGAAGGTATGAAAAAAAAATCCATCAAACTCTCTCAGATTCGGATAGCAAGTTACAAAATATGATTTAATAAGTTTTTCAAATACTTAATAGTATTATTTATTAATACATTATGTAGCATCACTCGCGTTAGTTAAATCGAAGTTATCATAAATGTGTGTTCACTTTAGCATATTATTCTATTTTAATATGCCATTGTTACCACATTCGTGTCAAGGACAATAAGTAAGGAAATAATGCAATGTGATAAATTGTGCTATAATTACTTATCAATAGATTTTTCGCTCAGAAAGTAAAGTTACACATAAAAAGTTATAAATAAGTGTTGACTGAATTTCAAACATTGGGAGATGTTTGCAATTCAGTCTTAGACACTTATACACAGAGACCATGGACAAAACGAAATAAAGTTTTGTCCTCCGTAACCATAGAAATATAATTGTTATACCTATCGTCTTAGGGGCTATACCTATCGTCTAGGCTGTGATGTGGCTAAGTAATAACAGCCGCACGGGTCGATCGATCAGGTTAAGCTACGCTTGCCGCGGTTGGTCTGTAGATGGGTGACCATCTTTACCTATCAAGACCCCTCCGTGCCTCGGAAAGCACGTTAAGCTGTTGGTCCCGGCTATCATTCTTAGGTCTTCGACAGTCGTTACGGGTCGTCAGAAGCCCGAAAGTCTGACAACCAGTCTTACCAAGGGGTATCGTATTACCCAGTAACTGGGTTGTGGAGGTCAGATAGGCAGTCGCTCCATGTAAAATACTGGTATTCAGCTGCATCCGGTTAGACTGGAAGCTGACCCCAACGTAGTTGGGAAAAGGCTAGGCAGATACCGTCCGTAACTTGAATCTGCCTTAGGCAATTTGGGCCTTGGGGCCATTCAGTTTAGTGCAACGATCGTGGCATTGAGTCAAAGATCGTTGTCTTGTTATGCATCTTGTAACGAACCAGTAAATATGTATGTCGACTCGACAAATAAAATGGACGGAGTCGCGTTACGTCCGTTTGATGTATAACCCTATAGCCTTCCTTAAGAATTGTGTTATCAAATGTAAAAACTATTTTTTTAAATCTGACCGGTAGTTCCAGAGATAAGAGCATTCAAACAAAAAAAAAAGTCGGATTCGCGCACGAAGGGTTCCGTACCATTATCTAAAACATATTCAAGTGGTGCTCCTATACAACAGACACGATTTTTTTTTTTCCGTTTTTATAGATAATGGTACGGAACCCTTCGTGCGCGAATCCGACTCGCACTTGGCCGGTGTTTTAGTACAGTGGACCCCCGGTAATCTGACAAACGTTTTGCAGGGCAGTGTCGAACCATCGAATTTGTCGGATTATATAGTACTGCCTAAGACCCCCTATAGTCCGGAATTAAGTGAAGATCTACATTAGCGAAGATTGTCAAAAAAATATTCAATAATACATAACAAACATGTCGGATTAAAGGGGGTGCCGGATTAGACAGGGGCCGGATTACCGGGAGTCCACTGTATTTGTTGTTATAGCGGCAACAGAAATAAATCGCCTGTGAAAATTTCAATATCACGGTTCATGAGATACAGTCTGGTGACAGACGGACAGACGGACGGGCGGACGGACAGCAGAGTCTTAGTAATAGGGTCCCGTTTTACCCTTTGGGTACGGAACCTTAAAAACAAGCAAACTTTTTAGCTTTAATTTAATTTTTTTTTTTTCAAATCCGATTGGTCGTTCCAAAGGTTAGCGCGTTTAAACAAAACAACAAGCAAACTCTTCAGCTTTACAATTAGTATAGATATAGATTTATTATTAGCAATAGATATCGATTTCCCGGCTTCTGTCACTAACACATCAAACGCTTTTTAGCTATGTGGGCGATAAAGTAGAGAGGCATGCGGTTCAGTACAAAGTGGCTGGGAATGTACTCGTCCGTAGAAAGCGGTGTGTCCGTCACAACAACCTTATGACTAGGTCAGTCTTTCAAAGTTTCTGTAGAAGGTGGAAGGGTTGTGTCTGTCTGTATTACTTTGTTGTCCGTTGTTTGGTATGGTGATGGCTATAAAGTAGACATTTTTTTACCCCCCAACGCACAATGCGTGGTGTTTTAAGTTTAAAGCATTTGGCTCTCTGTATGTCAAGCCTGGGCATTGTGCTTCTAAAACGAATGCACAGACACCAGCACATCAAGCTACTACAATCTGTCAAACTTTAATAGATTTTCAACTTTACCGCTGTAGTATTAGGTTCAAAGTTGATTGGAAAAATTTGACAGTTTCGGGTAGCTTGATGTGCTGGCGTCTATACCAAATTCAATGTGGTTTATCATTGGTGATATCCATACTAATCTTCAATTCCCCATTCGTGCAAATCCATCTATTATAATAAGAGATGGCCAAGTCATAATACATATCTTTCGCTGTATTATGAATAAAATGTTGTGCCCCTGTTTGTATCTCCACAAGGTACAATAATTAGGTATAGTTCCCAATCAACCGAGTCTTCTAGATAATGTTACCATCACATGTTGCTAACGTCGTCCATCACTACAATTAACTTGACTCATAAGTCAAGTTAATTATAGTGCAAAAAAATTTGAAGTAAAAAAATGATGTGCGTCAAAAGACATAGGACATATACTATGTCTGACGCACAAAATTTTTTTTATACAAACAGTACCAGTGTCATATATTTCATTATTATAAAGTTTATCTGCAGTGCGTCTTCCCTATCTTGGTATGAACAAATTTATTTAAATAGGTCAATGTCAGTAGGCACGATTCCTTAGTGTTTCCTCTCTAGATGTTAAGATGCCTGTTATGTACCTAATTCGATTATCATTATAGGATTGTTTTATGATGTAAGCAGTAATATCGTATGTACCTATTTGGCAAAACATTTAGATAGGTATTTTATGTAAAACATGTAGTTACTTTGCAATTGTTATTGTTTCAAGAGTAATAAACTCCGGTCGATTGATTAACTTCAATGTTTTCGTTATTACGTCAAATGCATTGATTATAAACTGACTTCTTTTCCGGGTTTTTATTTTTCGTTGGATGCCTTCGAGAATCTTTGCGCATTACTATTTAGATTTTTATCGACAGGTTAATTATTACGATTCTTCCCTAGCCCTTGGTAATGCGGCTCTCTTAAAATCGTCAAGATTTTAAGAAATCCAGATTTTTTTTGGCCCCATCTTGCTGAGTTTCTCGTTCATCTCTTAAACTGGACAATGACTTCACCTCAGAGTGAAAACTATTTTCGCCCTGTTTTCTGCTGTTTTTAGTCATCATCATTTTTCTGCCCTTTTTCCAATTTATTTGGGGCCGGCGCAACATGTCTTTGTCTTCCATACTTCTCTATTAGTATAATATTCTATTCCTTGCTGCTGTTAGCTGCTTCAATTTATTTTTTCCTTTAGAGCTTGTTCTGCCCAAATTTTCTATCGGTCTACCGTAATCCGTCTCATTCTATCGTTATGTAATACCAGAAACTACAAGATATAATTAAAACTATGTGATAGCTAATTCTGTACCTACTCAAATATAATGATAACGCTGTTTCTCTAAGATTAGTATTTGTTTAGCTTTCTTTGGCTTAGATAAGAAATCCATTGACGATTATTAACATTGTGAGATAGTGTTATGTGTTCTAAGCAAGAAGATTATCGTTTGTTTTACTTATTGCACTAGACTTTCCTCAAAACAGATTAAAACTTTTTAAAGACGATAGCTAAATGACGTTTGAAGCCTTTTAGAATAGAATTGAAACCTTTTATTTTAGACAGGAGTCCATAGTAGGGTTGTAACGGAGGCCTTCTTAGCGGAGGGGGAAGCGGAGGCGACGAGTATCGCCTCCGCGGAGGTGAAAGTGGATGTGGAAGAAAAAAAATTATGGAGGCGGAAGCGAAGGTACGATTTCTTGCGGAACTTCCGCAGTAACGGAGGCGGAGGCGAAGTTCCGTTACAACCCTAGTCCATAGGGTTAGTAACAATTTTAATTTTACAAGGGAGAGGGGGCTCATCCAAGTCTTATTTTTCTTACGTAGGGTCAGAAAATGGTCAAAATTTACGAAATAAGTGAACAGCCCCTTATGATATATTAGCTTAGCACGTGGTCAACACTATTTAGTTATTAGGCAAGATGTTTAAACATGTGATGAATTTTACAAGCCTTTTGTTTGAACTCAGGTTCGCACAAGTTTGTAGATGTTTGGTGTGTTGTAAGCTATACAAAGTTTGTTCAAGCTTTTGAATAGTAACGATCCCGAAACTGCTTTCATACTGCGGGTTGCGCTGGGTTTAATTTTAGGGCCAATAGTCCGAGACCACTTGACCTGATAAAATTGTCCTAAGTATATGTTGGCCTATTTAAAGTACATAAATCACATCAAGACCTTTGTCGGTTCTGTCCAAATCAACTTAGTATGAAAGTAAACGACCATTTTGACCTCGGACAAAACTTATCAGCTTTATAATAAGTACTTACTGAAAATTGTTACTGATAACGCGTTTTGTCCGGGCGCTGGTAAATTATTTCCTGTTGTTCTGTAAAAGCTAATATCGAATAGATGCTTCTATTGACCTACAATAACATCCTGTTTTATGTGTATACATGTTTTACTTCATTATCAGTTGATTCTCTCATTTTCGTGTAACTTTAAAACTATAGGTACTGTAGCTATTGACCTTTGGAAGAATCTGGAATACCTCAGGGTTTTCAATGGCCTACATAATCTGCTACATGACGATAGCCATTATTAATCACAACAGTAGTCTTGACTTCATTAATTAATTAATTAATTACACATTATGAACTTGTGCGTGAATGACCTATGCTTAGTGATCCGAAGTTGTTCTTGCCTACTGACCCCTAACACACCTGCAAATATTACGTAGGTAATTAGCGAAATAAAAACCTAATTTGATAAATAAGAATGTCACGTTTTCGCACTTGTGTTTGTTATCAAATCTTTTAAACTGATATTATAGAGATAGCAAATTAACATTCACATGTCATTGATCGGTATCAGATCGGGAAAAATTCGGCACTGCATCCGCACTTACGCGAAAATATCGCGGAACGGTTAGGTACCTAACGTAAATAGTTCTTCCGAAAAGAATCAGTTTTCGATGTCTTCTGGGAGGGATGGAGGATGGACCATTAAGGTGGAGGATACATTCATAGAAAATCTAAATTAAGTACATAATTTTACTGGAATTGCCATTCAGGCCAACAAACAGTGGGAGTCTAGGATGCCTTGTTGTTGCCTAGAGAGTAACTATCATGCAGGGTGCCCAGTAGTTGTCCCTAATGCCTTGTTTGTATTTCTACTGTTTGGAAGAATTTTTAAAGTAAATTAAACAGTATTTTTTCTGCCCAGCCTACCTAGCTGTTCATAATGCAGAATTCCGTGCCCAGCTATAAAGAACGCATTCCAAATCAATAAATTTCACAAAAAATCTCTCTGTTCTCCCCCAGATTCGTAACATGTACTCCGATAATGAGCAAGTCGCTTTGGAAGCTGAGCCTCAACATGCTGCAGCAGCTGCACGGGTTCGTGTACGCTACCCACGACCGGTCAGAGGCCGCCGCCAGGATCTACTACAAACTGACCATGGACACCAAGGTGGAGCCTAATAATGAAGGCAGACAGCTGAATAGGAGGTTTGTGACTTTATTATTTTATTGAAGCTTGAGATCAGACCGTGAAGTCAGACTCTGCTTTGTTCCTGAAACTAACGCAAACGGGGTCTTGAGATGAGGTTGATGAGACTACTTAAAACATTTTTTTACCCCCTTTTTTTCTTTGTTCTGCACTTTTTATTCAAATTTTTCGGTAGGTACTTTGTATCTTGTTTAGGAATGATTCCTTAAAGTCATTAAGTAAAACAAAATGATGCTTTGTACTTACTCCGTTACTTAGTAGGTAGTCTGATGTCCTTTTGTTTTTGACACAACACCGACATTGACGGATTTCAAGACTTCCAACCAACCAAAACCTTCCTGTTTTAATCGTATGATAAATACAATTGAATTACTCATATTATTGTGTCCGTATGCATGTAATAAACCTATGGCATCATTTTATAACAGTAATCTAATCTCTACGACCTTCGATAGCTGGTTAAACTTGACTTTGTGTTCAATAATAATGATGCTAGGTTTATTGTCCGCCATTTTGAGGTAACAAACATATATGTCATGACACTCACGACTTCTACAGAACTTGGTAATTTGCCTGAAACGCTACTTTGATCTTCTTGGTGATTTGAACAACCCGATCTGTTGACAATGGAGTGTGAAACTAAAACGTAAAACCTCCACATTGAAGACTACGGACTATTCTTTGGAATCGAAAGATGGAATCCAAAATCTCCGGGATCCTCGGGTTATTAGAGCCTCTTCCTACTTTGCTGTTGCCCGAGAGGCTCCACAATGATCATGTCTTTGTAAAACCTACCACCTAAGTACACATTGTGGAATGCAATGAATATTTTGAGTACCACGTTCGAGACTCCCAGATTATTGCATCGATGTCAGTTATTAACTAACATGCCTACATGTTTCTGACGCTTCCTGTTTGCGACTAATTTCTGGTCCTTATTTACAATGCGATGCAGTTTCTCAAACCTAGTCTTTGGAATACTAAAGTCCAGATCGTTCATATAATTTCTGCAATTGTATAATTGTGACAAATTGGGTTGGACTTCACCCAAGTCGTAGAATGGCATTTTATTCACTAAAAGGCTTCTGATCACTTGTTTTTTTCTCTTTTTTGAGAAGTGGTTGGGTTATTTTGGCCTTTCCATAAACGTTGTAGATCAAGCTAAATACATATAATAATAACATTCAATACTGAGCCGGCTTGGCTCAGTTCATTTTCTGATCAATATAATATGTCATTCCAACTACGTATCTCATGTTTATTGCACCGGGTTTACTAAAGTAACATGAGATAATAAATAATAGTCTCATTTGCTCGTACTGCGTAGTAGTTGCATGAACGTAAATACATATGTATGTCATCTTCATTTATTAGTTGTTCTCGCACTAAACGGCTGCACTATCTTTGTTCATAGTTGTTTATAATTTTAACTAATGATTCAGGTTTGAACTATTGTTGATAAAATTTGTTAAGGCAGGTGCTGATCGCTAATCATCTTTAATTAGAGGAGACGATAACATGTATTGCGTTGCCTTATTCAAGATGATGCATCGTCTGACGACACGTGTATTTATAGTAAACATAATTTGGTACTTATCTCCGAAACCGGATTTAATGTTGGAAACAATGGATGGACTTTGAGTACATTTTGAAGATTAAAATTTTATGAGTGTACTGATTTTTTATCAATAGATGTTACAGTAACGCAACTTCAAAAGTCCGGTGGTATATTTCGTTTATATGCCAAGAACTATGTTCTCAACTTACAAAACACTAGCTTTTGTTCGGGCACCGCTCGCGTGATAATCCGTAAATATCCCACGGGAATGTACTACCGGGATTAAAAGTACCCTATTTGTTAATCCATGTATCTAAGATAAACTATCTATGTGTCAAATTTCATCCAAATCCGTTCAGCCGTTTTTTGCGCTAATCCGTAACATACATCCAGACAAACAGACTTTTGGGCACTTGCTCGTTCCCACGCCTCGTGGCAATAACTTTTTATTCATAAATATTAAATGTACAGTTTTGACGTCCTTACAATTTTATGATATGTATATACATATATTATCTCATATTACAATCAGGAGAGGAGATTTATATAACAACCCCCAAACGTCTTTCTTTATCCGATCCAGCCCGTTCCTTGCTGTCTTCCACCAGAGACGCCCTAAACCGATGTCCGTACCCCACTGGAGGTGCCCTTAGCGTGTAGTCATTTCGTGAGCTTGAAGTGAGCAGTGTCAATAGTGTTAATCCCTAATGGCAGCTCACTCCACGCTCACTTCACCCAAGTTTTCACGGTGACATTGTTACAGAATCGCACGGAAGTTTTATGCTTTGGCTGGAGACCTTAATTTATTAGGGCTGAGGGCATCCACAGGATGGCCCTGTTAAGCAGCCGACAACCTCCTAGATTGACATGCGAGATACCATACACAAAAAAAAATTTATATAAAAAAAAATTTATATATAAAAAAAACAACCGACTTCCAAAAAAACACTACAAAGTGAAAAATAATTTTAATTTTGGAAGTCGGTGTCGTTGGTTCCGCATTTTGGTTTTTTGACACCGACTTCCGAAATTAAAATTATTTTTCACTTTGTAGTGTTTTTTTGGAAGTCGGTTGTTTTTTTTATATATAAATTTTTTTATTTTTCACTTTTTAGTTATATCTACCCCAATCAAATTCATATAAACACTACTTGCTATGTAAATATCAGTGACAGGAAGCTGCATCTGCGTTTATTGGGTACAGACGTGATGTTATGTTGTGCGATTGCGTAATTATTATTATCATAAAAAAAAATTATAACCTTTGTAGTGAGTACAGGCGTGATATTATGTTGTGTGATGGTGTAAACAATGCTTAGATATGCTATAGCAACAATCGCGGTTAATCTGCTGTTATTTATTGAAGAGTTCCCCCGATTTCTACAAGATCCCATCATCAGATATTGAAATGGTGACAATGGGACCACACGGGAAGCACCAGCTTTCAAATAAAAAAAGAATCATGAAAATCGGTTCACCCAGTCGGTTATTATGAGGTAACAAACATTAAAAAAAAAAAAAAAAAAAAAAAAAAAAAATACAGTCGAATTGATAACCTCCTCCTTTTTTTGAAGTCGGTTAAAAAAACAACCGACTTCCAAAAAACACTACAAAGTGAAAAATAATTTTAATTTTGGAAGTCGGTGTCGTTGGTTCCGCATTTTGGTTTTTTGACACCGACTTCCGAAATTAAAATTATTTTTCACTTTGTAGTGTTTTTTGGAAGTCGGTTGTTTTTTTTTTATATAAATTTTTTATTTTTCACTTTTTAGTTATATCTACCCCAATCAAATTCATATAAACACTACTTGCTATGTAAATATCAGTGACAGGAAGCTGCATCTGCGTTTATAGGGTACAGACGTGATGTTATGTTGTGCGATTGCGTAATTATTATTATCATAAAAAAAAATTATAACCTTTGTAGTGAGTACAGGCGTGATATTATGTTGTGTGATGGTGTAAACAATGCTTAGATATGCTATAGCAACAATCGCGGTTAATCTGCTGTTATTTATTGAAGAGTTCCCCCGATTTCTACAAGATCCCATCATCAGATATTGAAATGGTGACAATGGGACCACACGGGAAGCACCAGCTTTCAAATAAAAAAAGAATCATGAAAATCGGTTCACCCAGTCGGTTATTATGAGGTAACAAACATAAAAAAAAAAAAAAAAAAAAAAAAAAATACAGTCGAATTGATAACCTCCTCCTTTTTTTGAAGTCGGTTAAAAAAACAACCGACTTCCAAAAAACACTACAAAGTGAAAAATAATTTTAATTTTGGAAGTCGGTGTCGTTGGTTCCGCATTTTGGTTTTTTGACACCGACTTCCGAAATTAAAATTATTTTTCACTTTGTAGTGTTTTTTGGAAGTCGGTTGTTTTTTTTTATATAAAATTTTTTATTTTTCACTTTTTAGTTATATCTACCCCAATCAAATTCATATAAACACTACTTGCTATGTAAATATCAGTGACAGGAAGCTGCATCTGCGTTTATAGGGTACAGACGTGATGTTATGTTGTGCGATTGCGTAAACAGTGCATACATATGCGATAGCAGCAATCGCGGTTGTTTTACTATGTAATGAGGAGGGATGAAACGCATGTAACGAAAAGAGTGATGAATTTGAATGTAGATGGATGGAGAGGGAGAGGAAGGCCAAAGAAAAGATGGATGGATGGTGTGAGGAATGATATGAAAGAGAAAGGAGTAAATGATGCCATGACGTCTAACAGGGAAGAATGGAAGAAGAAAACGTGTTGCGCCGACCCCAAATAAAATGGGACAAGGGCAGGAAGAAGAAGAATTACTATTATAATAAAAAAAAAAATTATAACCTTTGTAGTGAGTACAGGCGTGATATTATGTTGTGTGATGGTGTAAACAATGCTTAGATATGCTATAGCAACAATCGCGGTTAATCTGCTGTTATTTATTGAAGAGTTCCCTCGATTTCTACAAGATCCCATCATCAGATATTGAAATGGTGACAATGGGACCACACGGGAAGCACCAGCTTTCAAATGAAAAAAGAATCATGAAAATCGGTTCACCCAGTCGGTTATTATGAGGTAACAAACATAAAAAAAAAAAAAAAAAAAAAAAAAAAATACAGTCGAATTGATAACCTCCTCCTTTTTTTGAAGTCGGTTAAAAAAGACCTTTGTTGTCTGCCCTCTAAATTATTATCTAATATCTAATCAAATTATACGTATTTTGGAACAATCAAAGTATATATCTATCTGATAGCAAAGTAGGATATCTATCGAACAATTAGCTATTATTTAATAGTCGGTAGGTATCTATGTCATTGTGATGTGTGGAATGTAATGTACTGACATAACCTTTAGTCATCCTTTACTGCAGTCTAGTTATTTATGGACATTATCTTGGCATATATTTAGAACTGAAGAGAAAGCGTCAAAACACATGTTGGAAGAAGGGACCTTTTGTCTGTGCGCACAGGAAAAATACTTCTGGGAGATGTATAACAGTCTAACTCTAACTTAATTGTCTTGTAAAGATTCTCGTTCAGCTTAATAGCAGGCGTTTTAAGAATCTCTGCATGGGCTGATTTAGGTAGATGTCCATTAGATCCACGAGGCTTTTGGCTACTTAGTATGTTTTTTTTTTGTTTTTTTTTTTTATAATTTGCGTTTAGTTTGTGAAGAAGAAATGATTTTTCTTTCTCTTATTATTTATTTGTCCCAAAAATAAGCCATCTTATGTCTTTTCTGGTAATAGGTAAAATAGGTACCCCATTAGATAAATTCAAAGGATTGTGCTTGTGCCGAAAGAAGATAGAAAGGCAAGCCCTCACTTAACCTTTTGAATGTCTTAAGTTACACAGTTCGACATAAGCAATTGTCTTTCTATTGTGTCTCTAATTATGGCATTCGATGAGTTAATTAGCCAATAATTCATCAAACGTTATGACTGTAACAAAGGGAACACAGCTGTTTGATTGACACTGTCGATAAACTGACAAAGACTGTTATCCAACTGGCCCATTTCTCGAGTTTGTAGATGGCCGACCAAGTACCGCAGTAGTATCGCTACTGATAAGGTATTTACACTAAATAATTGTTTGCATATTTGTGTAAAATGTGAAATAATAATTTAATTATTGATAGTTCATTCCGTTGCGATTTTTGGGTTGGTTTCCCATGGTAAAATTGTGTCGTGAATGATGATTATTATCTTGATAGTCTCCAAAGACTTCTTTTGGCTAAATAATAAAAGTCGCATCGGTCTAAGATATAGCTACGCTTGCCGAGGGTTCCCGTATGTATCGAGACCCCTCCGTGTCTCGGAAAGCACGTTAAGCCGGTGGTCCCGTCTGTCATTTGTAGATCTTTGACAGATGTTACGGGTAGTCAGAAACCCGAAAGTCTGACAACAAGTCTAAAAGGCTAGGCAGATGATGACTTCTTGATATTTTTTTTAACTATTTTGAATTAAAGAAATCTTCACATGGCTAGAAAGTTAGCATGCCTACCATAGATATCCGAGAAATATGCCATTACTGCATACTTGTTCAAGTCCAAGTGTCGCCACGATTTCCCCGCTCCGGAAACTCATAGAAAAACAAAAGAAATATATACGGCACACGTGATCAAATGGGGCGGCTTTTTGGCACGCACACAAGAAAATAAGCGTAACACTTTTGTTCACACATACTCAAAAGGGGCGGGTACTGGAAAGTATAGATACAGTCACTGAATGCACACATGCAATTCTAGCATCAACTAGGGAAGAGGTGTTAATATAAATATTTGATCGATAAAAATATCGATAGAAACCAACTACAATAAAGAGGTGTTTTTTGAGTTTTGTGTATATTTTTCTGCTTTTGAATGTGGTGTATTAAAAACCAATAAAACCAAATCAAAATATAATATGTTTGTTTGCAGACGACATTTAAGTGAATAGTTTCTTTGGTTTCTCTTTTACGTAAAATTAAAGCTATTTAACTATCGATAGTAAAACAACAATTCAAATAACCTATTGAAGATTAAAAAAAAATATTTTATTAGAGAAACCAGGTTCTTTATAATTAATTACAATCTAGCCTACATGACCGACAGGGAATAAAGGAACAATTCGGCATATTGTAAAAATACGAAATGACACTACACGTTTCGATAATGACAACGGTGCTTACCGCTGTCGCGCGTATCTACTTATGGTCAGGTTGATAGGATGGAGGCGACATGTGGCACGCCTCTAAGCCATATCCTTCGATATCCGTGATGCCTACTTATAATTTAGTTGAAACGAATTAAACGAAAAATTTAACTAAACAGGCAAAAACAATCATGTTTTTAAAATGCTGTCTTGATTTTTTTTTTCTGATAAACTCCGTTGCTGTTACGTTACAGTAGTTATACTTGTAAGTTATTTTCCTAACGATTATATGAATAATCCAACCCCAACGTAGTTGGGAAAAGGCTAGGCAGATGATGATGAACTTTGAGTCAGTCAAATACAGATAGTGCCACAAAACAGATAGTGCAATCCACGAAGACGCGCCCCACTCTCTTTCTAATCGTTAGTGGTTATCCCTAGTTGATTCCGCACGTGTTTTAGTTTTGATAATAATCACTAATTACTCACTAATAAGTAATTACTGTGTATCGACAAAACTAAAATACTAGCGGAATGTTGCACACTTGTACTGTAAGCATTAAAAAGAAGAGTGGGGCGCGTCTTCGTGGATGGCACTATCTCTAGTTATCTAGAATCGATGACCGTTTCATATAAGAAATTATATAAGAGGAAAAGTAATCTGCTATCACAAAAATTTACGCATAATTTATAACATTAGATAAGGTATTGCGCAGTTTGCATTCATTAAACTATATTTCTTGCAAAAATGTATGTCACTAATTTGGTATTTATTAGATTAGATAGTATAATCCCCAACCTTGGGGGTCAGCAAAAACATTTTGTTATTTTATAGATTAAATTATAGTATACTAGCGACCCGCCCCGGCTTCGCACGGGTGCAATGCTGGTCACTACATAGTATAAAACAAAGTCGCTTCCCGCTGTCTGTCTGTCTCTATGTATGCTTAGATCTTGAAAACTATGCTACGGATTTTCATGCGGTTTTTTTTTATAGATAAGAGTGATTCAAGAGGAAGGTTTATATGTATAATACATGCGTAATATAGTAGAGAAACACTGATAATTTTAGAGCCATTATTTCTCGTAAAAAGTATGGGATAAAAAATCGTTATTGTGGGTTATCCCTAAGAGATAGACATATACCATTGTGGATTTTTTGTAGACCTTTTTAAGGTGTACAATACTGTAGTACATTATTTTGATATATCTCGTAGGATTCAGCCAGCGTTTGCAATGTAAACGCAAAAAAGTTTATTTACGACATCACATTAGAAACCTCTAAAATTATCAGTGTTTCTCTACTATATTATGCATGTATTATACACATAAACCTGCCTCTTGAATCACTCTATCTATTCAAAAAAACCGCATCAAAATCCGTTGCGTAGTTTTAAAGATCTAAGCATATATAGGGACAGACAGACGGAAGCGACTTTGTTTTATACTATGTAGTGAAGTACATAATCATCCTGCATTAAAGTTAAACCAATAGAACAGAAACGTGACTTAATTTGTTATCGTCGTTTCAACATGGTGTGCATGATAAAAATACGTAGCTAAGTACAAGTTAATAGATACTTATTGAAAGACATACTGGATGATTTTTTTTCAGGCTCCAAATATTTTCAGGGTGTTCTACTACCAACTCTAAGATCACAAAAACAAAATCAGCTGTTTAATACAAAAGTTCAATACCTACTTGACCAAAATGTATGAAACAGCAGATTTTTAAGTTAGTAAGACTAGTTGTCAGACTTTCGGGCTTCCGACTACCTGTAATGAAAGAACTACAAATGACGGTACCGGGACCATCGGTTTAAGGTCCTTTCCGAGGCACGGAGGCGTCTCGATATGTAATGGATGGTAAACCATCCACGGACGAGCCTCGGCAAGCGTAGTTTAACTATTCGAATGACCCGTGCGGTTGTTATTATTTAGCTACGAGCCACAACACAAAAGTTCTTAAAACTAATAATTCTATTCAACATCCTCCAAGTTTATAATGATGAACTCATCATTATAAAAAAAAAAACTTCACCTTTAGTCGATGACCGCGTAGTGAACTCACTAAGCGATCATCGACCAAAGGTGAAGTTTTTATCCACCACAAAGACCGTCACCTCCACTATATCAGTTTTCGTTGCGTAAAAACGAGGTATTCTCAAACAATTTTAAACTCATTATGCCATCATTATGATAATCTGAGAACAAAAGCGAATAAAAACACGAGGCTCCGATTGTTCTGAGTCTAAATGGGCAATTGGTTGCCATAAGGCTCGGGCTAATGTATTGAAAGCCTACTGTTTGTCTATTGTTTTTCAAGAGTAATTTGACAGGCAGTTTGGGTACGATTCCTAAACAGAACACTTGCTTTTTCAAAAAAAATAAAAAATTCGGTTTTAGTTTTCTCCAAAATCGAGCTCATAGTTGCCTTGAGCGTTTTGCATCATATTTGGGTTTCGCCTTGAAGTCCCAACTCAAAATTCAACCTCTAATATCACTTGACATGGACTAGCTTCGCATTACGCACCATTGGTTTTGTCCTTACAACATACCAAAATCAAAAATCGAAATATTTTAGTACACATAAACCTACATGGGCACTTATGAAACGTCAGAAGCTAGGTGCACGGTTCCAATTGGTCGTTTCTTATGGAGAAGAGCCGACAAGAAACTACACGGATACTCTTTTAAAAATAATTAGCTTTTACAATGTTTGCAAATTACATTATTAATAAGTATGGACATCGTAGGCCTGTCAACAGTACCAGGTAGTTAATAAAATAAAAAATGGTCTACAAAGCCAACAACGTCCTTACCTATATGTATTTACAAAATATAAAATAATCTATAAAAAATATAGAAAAATCTATTAAAACCAAATGATATGATTGCCATTACAACCACTAATAAAGAGTTGAAATTAGAATTGTCTGTATATAATGTCAAAGAATAAAAAGATTATCTCAAAGAAGTACGTAAAAAATAAATACACTGAGTATAATTTCCCAAGATAAGCACAAAAAATTACGGGAATCGACGTAGCTCAACAAAAAAATAAACAAACAACAACCCAGCATGAACTATAACCTCTTTTGATAAAAAATAAAATAACACTGTTATTTGACATCCCGCGGATTCACGCCACATCCAAGAAGCTTATAGATAAAAGTGGAGACAACACTCTAAATACTCAAGTGAAGACGACTGTGGTCGGACACTCTCTTTCTGAATACGTAAATATGACAGAGAAAACATATATCTCTGTCTCGTTCTTATGTGTGTGTTTAGAAAGAGAGTATCCGACCACAGTCGTCTTCACTTGAGTATTTAGTGTTGCCTCCACTTTTATCTACAACCTTCTTGGCCACATCGATAGATTAAAACCGATGCCGTTTTCACTGTACATTGGTAACTGACCTCGTTGGCTTTCGAAAGATAATTGCATTCATCCTGAAGAGTTCGCAATGTCTTATGTAACTTCCTTTAGGCAGAATTTTGAAATGTTTTCATGGCTGGTCAAGTTTTTGAAATGTTGCGCAGAAAGATTAGTACCGTGGTATTCGTTTTTTTTCAGCATTAAAGGGTGCAAGCATTAGTTGCTGTTAAATATTGATAATTCTGCACTCTTAATTGAGTAAAACACTATCAATGTCAATCTGAATCATTTTGACGGATATTGTTAATCCATTGCTTTGTATGTTCCAAAAAAATGCGTGCTCAACAACGTAAATAACGCAATGAATGTTGTTGAACTGTCAAAATGAAAGCCATTGCTACTGATGGTATGTTACGCAATGAATCCGCTGTTCTTGTTCAGATATGAGAAGAAAATATAAATCTATGATTACTGCAGTTGACAGAGTATCGTCATGCTGGCAAAAAAGGCTTTTATTACTGAAAAAATCCATTTTGGTTTTGCAATTTTTTTTTTTACCAGCATCTTTTGTCATGAACTCTTGACTAAATAACTCTTCCTTTATTATTCTAATGTATGTTTTCTATTGTTTCACCAGGCGTGCAAGCGAGTTCCGCATCACATACGGCGACATACGCACACACGATGATGTGGATACGTTCGAGCACATTCTGAATGTGACGTCACATAATGAAGCCCTGCTCGCTTACTATTACCTCGACGGCGAAAATAAGGTAACTATTTTTTGTTTGGTACACAGACAAGGAGGCGAATAATTGGCCTATTTGGGGTTCCGCTCGTGTATCTCGTCGGCATGGTTTCCTCTGAGAAGGTCATCGACATCTACTGCAGGCATTCGAAGAAGGGTTTTAGGTCATTCAAAAGAAAGAAATCCATTGCTGCATACGTATTCGCAGAAAATTATGTCCATTTGGCCACAACACTATCTAATAATGAAGGAATACACATCCCTAGCGAATGACAGCTTACTCCACGCTCACTTCACCCAAGCTTTCACGGTGAGATGTTTACAGAATCACACTGCAAATCCTCCATGGGAAAAAGGCATAGTGTATACTGATACACTATGCCTTTTTAGCAAACATTCCCACGGCATCTCGAAAAAGAAAGATTGAAATTAAATTCTGACTATACCATAAGGAAATATGTCCAAACACACACCCTACACTTATTTCTATCCTTGATAAAACGTGCGCATCTTTCCGCTAGCAAAGTATCCCGAGTGATTCTAATTAGCATACTTGACCCGTATTATCGTCGGCCAATAGCGTGCGCGGCCCGACTGAATGACGCGAGCATCGTACGATATCGGGAGACCGCACGCAAAGGGTTATCGCTGATGATCATGATCAAGAGAAAAAAGTTTTTATTGGTGATGTGATCGAAGTTGCCTATATCTACATCGTATAAAGTATGTAGCTAATTTAAAATAAGCTTCATTGGTATTTTTAAGCTTCTGCCCCCACGACTATGTCCGCGAGGATGTGGATTTCATGAGTTTTTTTTTTTTTTTTGCGCGGAACCGTAATCCTTTTTATAAAATAAAATAGCTTACGTTACTCCTTATAACATCAGCTATCTACCAGCGAAAGTCCCGTCTCCAAAATCGGTCCAGACGTTGCGGAGATTAGCCGGAACAAACAGACAGTCAAACATTTTAAAATTTGTTTTTTTTTTTGCTATAAGTACCTTATATAATTTCACATTTATTTAGTAAAAAAAGCTGTTATTTTGACATTACAAAGAGACACTACAACTTTGTTTGTATAGATATCGATTTTTGTATGATTTGAAACTCGTTACCTAATTATGTCCAAAAGCATTACATAATTGTATGCAAGTGCTGAAATATGAATATCATAATAATATTTTAAAATAAAGTAATATGCTTCTTAACTGCATTTTTTATACTTGATAATTGGGTCAACTTAGAAAGAAGACAAATCACATCACAGATGAAATTGCGAGCGAAATAAATATTTACTAGTGTCATGTTTTGGTATTAATATTACTCGTTAATTAACTTATGTAAGTAATTAATGACTCATTGAGTCATATGAACGCTGAAATCTATGTTTAACCGATTGTAGCAGCAGCGATAAGGTTTGTGAAAACGCTCGTTCCATCATAGACCTCATCCATCGCTTTCCATCAGGCGTGATCGAGGTCAAGAGCGGGACCATTCAACCAATCATCATAATAATATGCCTAGCCTTTTCCCAACTATGTTGGGGTCGACTTCCAGTCTAACCTGATGCAGCTGAATACCAGTATTTTACATGGAGCGACTGCCTATCTGACCTCCACAACCCAGTTACTGGGTAATACGATACCCCTAGGTAAGACTGGTTGTCAGACTTTCGGGCTTCTGACTACCCGTAACGACTGTCAAAGATCTACGAATGACAGCCGGGACCAACGGCTTAACGTGCTTTCCGAGGCACGGAGGGGTCTCGGTATGTAAAGATGGTCACCCATCCACAGACCAACCGCGGCAAGCGTAGCTTAACCTGATCGATCGACCTGTGCGGCTGTACTTATTTAGCCACGGGCCCCTCAACGGGACCATTCAACCAATAAAATAAAAAAAAGTTGTAAGTGTGGGCCCGGATAGTAAAAAATAAATAATTATGTGTTCAGAAGGAAGACGACCGTGTTGAAGTAGGATCGATTTGTTTCTGCTACGAGTATACTCCAACAAATCTGTACTAATAATAAAGATGAAGAGTTTGTTTGTTTTTTTGTTTGAACGCGCTAATCTCTGGAGCTACCAGACGGATTTGAATAATTCTTTTCACATTTCATAGCCCAACCCTTGAGGAAGGCTATAGTCTATTTAACATCACGCTATAACCCTTGGGACCCGAGCATCAATAAATAAAAAGTCAGAAAGAATGCTAAGCGGAAACGAAGCAATAGCGCGGGTAGGTGATGTGATGCGACGGGGTGGGTCGTGGGAACAAGAAATTTCACGCGGACAAAGTCGCGAGCAGAAGCTAGTGTAAGTATAAAATTATTACAGAAAGTTATCGCGTTCGAAGTAGTTCAAACATTTCGAACTTCGCTCTATCCGTGAGTAATAGCTGTGGTAGTAGTTCGTATCGTCCACTTGGACGTAAATGCGATAGCGGTGTCTTTGTTTATTTGCGAAGCTGTGATAGTGACCACACGTCAAGCTTTGGCGGAACGAGATATGAAGCTCTGCTGGCTATACTCGTTTCGTTTAATTAAACGACTTAGCAATCTTCTGTGCTCGTTTCATTCATTTCGGCTCCCCAATGTTGTGGTGATTTGGTGGTGATCGTTTCAAATATCGTGTCGTAATGTAATGATGTAATGCAACTGCAAGCTACTTAAATGAATGACAACTGATATTTTGCTATGTATTTTTTTACTACATACATTATTAAAATGTCCTGGTTTTTCTTCACGACATGGTAACCCTAGATGTGATACCTACACTAAAGTTATATTTATAAAATTATGAAAACAAGCAATTAGATGCAGATGTGTCATATCAGGCCGGACGACATGTAGGTGATGATACATAATATTTATCTGCACCATTCGTTTTAGTATGAAACATGTGTCTAGTATTTTCATGTAAAGAATCTATGTACAACATTTCAAAACTGTATCATGAAAAATCACAAAGCTATAAGCTTGTTATGTTACCTGGATGTCCGTACAAAAATATGCTCAAACCACGTAGCGCCCCCGCGGCGCCCGCGCCTAGTGTCGCTATGACCGGCCGTGACCTGTGTTGTGTGCATATGATTTCGGATATGTACTTAGTGTCGCTCGGTGTCCAACTTGTAACCTTTTTTAAATATTTTTGGTACAAAATATAACATGGTGTAAAAGGTATTAGAATCGATTCAGTTACTTATTCTGAAAAAACTATATTCAGGTTTGCAAAATACTAAAAATTATGTTGTATATCATTAGATACTTCTATGTACTTACACTAATTATGAAGCTGAAGAGTTTGTTTGTTTAAACGCGCTAATCTCTGGGAATCACAAGTCGGATTTGAAAAAAATATATTTGAATTTGATAGCCTACTTCTTGAGGGAGGTTATAAGTATTCTATATAACACACACGCTACGAGAAGGGGTCAAGGAAAAGAAAAAATGTCTGAAAGAACGCTAAACAAACACAGAGTAATAGCGCGGGCGGGTGATGCGATGTAACGCGGTGGATCGCCGGTCGAAAATTCACGCGTCGTCGCGGGCAGAAACTAGTTATATAATATAAGTACCTAATAAATACCTACCTATTATATTTATATTTAAAATATTTATTCCTCAATTTTCATGATTGCACATACTACTGTTTGTCTCTGCATCACCCAAAGGTTGACTGGTAGGAAATGCCTATGGCATTAAGTCCGCCTTTGTACATTTATGTGCTTGAAGTATTAAGTACATAGGAAGTGTTTATACGTCCTAGATTGTCCTCAATTGGAGTACAATTAGTTCACATGCTATTGTTGATTGATTTCACTTTCTTGACAACCAATTCAGGATGATATAGTGCCTAACCTAATACAATGGTTAGAATAAATGGCGTTTATAGATTATATTTGCGTGTTTCCTGATTAGACACTTAAATTACTTTAGATGAACCCTAAAAATTACTATGTAGACGAAATTAGTTAACATACTTATTCATTTTTCTAATATTGTTTCAGATGAAATTGACAGAGATATACGACGTGACAGACGCAGACACTGACGCGGTACAGTCGCCCATGGAGCGTGACGTGAACAAGCAGCTCGAGTTCGACAACGACTGGAGCGCCGAGCTCATTGCCGACAACGGTCAGTACTTATAGTAGTGAAACACGTAAATATACGACGTGACAGTGGCACACTGTTGCGGTACAGTCTCCCATGGAGCGTGACGTGAACAAGCAGCTCGAGTTCGACAACGACTGGAGCGCCGAGCTCATTGCCGACAACGGTCAGTACTTATAGTAGTGAAACACGTAAATATACGACGTGACAGTGGCACACTGTTGCGGTACAGTCGCCCATGGAGCGTGAAATGAACAAGCAGCTCGAGTTCGACAACGACTGGAGCGACGAGCTCATTGCCGACAACGGTCAGTACTTATAGTAGTGAAACACGTAATTATACGACGTGAAAGTGGCACACTGTTGCGGTACAGTCGCCCATGGAGCGTGAAGTGAACAAGCAGCTCGAGTTCGACAACGACTGGAGCGACGAGCTCATTGCCGACAACGGTCAGTACTTATAGTAGTGAAACACGTAAATATACGACGTGACAGTGGCACACTGTTGCGGTACAGTCGCCCATGGAGCGTGAAGTGAACAAGCAGCTCGAGTTCGACAACGACTGGAGCGCCGAGCTCATTGCCGACAACGGTCAGTACTTATAGTAGTGAAACACGTAAATATACGACGTGACAGTGGCACACTGTTGCGGTACAGTCGCCCATGGAGCGTGAAGTTAACAAGCAGCTCGAGTTCCACAACGACTGGAGCGACGAGCTCATTGCCGACAACGGTCAGTACTAATTAGAGAACACAATCCCGGGATCCAGGGATCCCTACCGTTTTCGGGAGTGGCAATCCCGAAAATCCCGAGATTGGCCAAGTACTGTCTTCGGAGTCAGAAAACGGCCAGGATCCCGGGATTAGGATCCCGGGTTTACATTCTCAAGTACTAATAGAAGTGTAACACGTAGATGTACTTCGTGACAGTGACAAGCTGACGTGGTACAGTCGCCCATGGAGCGTGACGTGAACAAGTCTCTGTCGAATTTTGGACATTGTTCTCAAGGATGGCTGAACACATAACCTTCATTTTTACGTTCAAACGAACCATTTATGTATCATAATTTAATCGTAATCATTTCATTCATTTTTCAAACATCTTTCATCCTCAGATCCTCATAGTATTCGTGATTTCATTACTTTCCAAGAGTAAGTTTCTGTATGTATGTTTGTTGTAAACTTGAGAACAATATAATCTAAACTAAAAAAAAAATCACCTGAATTTTCTTAGAATGGCTTAGGCCCTCCTAAAACTATTAACTGATATGCCCAATTCTGTGTGAATCGCATGGTCATAACTTCTTTTTAATTAAATCATTCATCAGTTTAATAAAATAATTGATTGCCTTATTTCGCTACCTCTTTGATCTACTTACTTAGACCTTGAATTGGTTCTCTAGTTCGCGGAACGTAACCTTATTATTATTATTAATCTATTCGTAAGGTATCACAGTCATTAGAGATGCCTCCGTACAGATAAATTAGAATAACAGATCACCCTGATAGAGGTAGGTAAGTTCACTTTGGTCTGTCATATACAGTTTCACTCGTATCAAACACACGCCGCAAAATAATAATAATAATAAAAAAATCTTTATTGATACAAAAACCTTTGACATTGCTTAAGACTAGGGTACATAAGATGGTTAGCTTAAAGGTCATACGGATAAGGTAAACCCTGACTCCTAAACTAGGTGATCCTGTGACTTAGGAGTCAGAATCCAGCAGGACGACTTTTTTGACATAAGTCAGTGTGTGAGCCCGTTGCTAAATAATAACAGCCGCACAGGTCGATCGATCAGGTTAAGCTACGCTTGCCGCGGTTGGTCTGTGGATGGGTGACCATTTCTACTACCGAGACCCCTCCGTGCCTCGGAAAGCATGTTAAGCTGTTGGTCCCGGCTGTCATTCGTGGATCTTTGACAATCGTTATGTGTAGTCAGAAGCCCTAAAGTCTGACAACCAGTCTTACCAAGGGGTATCGTATTACCCAGTAACTGGGTTGTGGAGGTGAGATAGGCAGTCGCTCCATGTAAAATACTGGTATTCAGCTGCATCCGGTTAGACTGTAAGCCGACCCTAACGTAGTTGGGAAAAGGCTAGGCAGATGATGAAGTCAGTGTGTGAGTTAAAGTAATCACAGAATGTAAAATCAATGTCATAAAAATAAATTATACAATCAAATTAGCAACCAGTTTCATTCTGTCAAGACTCTAGATTGTCCTATGGAGCAGGAACACCATGTTTCCAAGCATTCTTATCTTGGATAAATCTCGTATCACCCGTCATCTCAGTGTTCGCTTCTTTCCTAGCCATAAGTACACAATCCATCCATCTTTTGTTTGTTCTTCTCTTTTCTCTACAGCGTGTAACGGAAAGGGGGTATCAACCCTGAAGGAGGTGAATGTGCTCATGAAACTCAACAACTTTCCCCAAAGAACATAGGTCGAAATATGAAAAAAAAATTTCGCCCTCCCATAGTAAATCAATCAGCTGGTAGTCAGTTTTGTAAGGGAGGGCCAAATTTTTTTTTCATATTTCGACCTATGTTCTTTGGGGAAAGTTGTTGAGTTTCATGAGCACATTCACCTCCTTCAGGGTTGATACCCCCCTTCCGTTACACGCTGTATATCTAATAAACCTTTCAGTCCTATAACATATTTTTCTGTTCTACAGACGACCTGGACATGGAAGCAATGGATGACGACGCTCTAGCCGACAGGAACATATTCTCTGATCCCGAGAGTGAATGGAATTTAAGGAGATCAATGTCGGCTTCCGACAGCGATGCAGATCAACCTGAGTCGGATCGAAGAGGGCCCTATATTGAGTTAGCTTAGTATGAGGGTTGTAGTTGGCTAACCTTTTGACCTTCAGATCTTCTTCTTCTCGTGCCGATAGCTAATTTTTTTTTTGGACCAGGCTCGTGCCTCCAAAATTCATTGTTTTTTTTTCTCATACACCTACATGGGCACTTATGAACCGTCAGAAGCGAGGCGCAAAGTTCCAATTGGTCGTTTCACAAGGAGAAGAGCCGACGAGAAACTCCACGGTTACTCTTATAAAAATAATTGGGTTTTACCAATTACAGTGTTAATACATATGTATGGGCGTACAGTGTAGACCTGTCAACAAGTACCCCATTTACTTAACAAAAGAGAAAATGACTAAAAAACCGACACATCTATGAGTCTGCAAGGCCTACAAGTTCTCACATTTTCAAATGGAAAAGATACCTATAGCTGACTGAGAATTACCGATGACTAAGGCGTTCGGGGCCATTTGTGTCATCATCAACAGGATTATAAATAAAAGTCCTCTACTGCTAACAATTCCCATCTTCCTCTTTCCTCCTCTGCTGGATGCGAGTTGCATTTGTTTTTATAGATTCAAATAAGTAAGCGTTCCATTTCGGGGAGGTCGAATTCAAATCAATGTCATGTCAGATGTGGTTGAAAAAAAAACTACGTAATAAGATCGAAGGAAGTTCTAATCAAAGATGTAACGGTCGAAATGTTAGTCAATTAATATTATACTCGGCCAACTATTTTAATTTAATATACCGTTTATAAAAAAATAAAAAAAAACCTTAAGACATTGTAAAGAAACGTGATCATACTTGACATCGCAACAGTTCCGCTGATTACTTTTAAATTAGATATACATCATAATAAAAATGAATAAGTCTTATGTTTTCTCCTTCTTAACAATACCTACGATGACAAAATAATAATCGGACATGTAACTCTCTGTTTATCTTTATTAGATAAACGTTATTAGATTCACGGTTAAGGTGCGTGTTTCCGATCTTATGTACAGACGCCAGCACATGAAGCTACCTGAAACTGTCAAATTTTCTCAATCAACTATGAGCCTTATATTTTAGCGATAAAGTTGAAAATCTATTAAAGAAATTTGACAGATTGTAGTAGCTTCATGTGTTGGCGTCTGTACACACGCAAAATATCTGTGAGCAAGTGTCATACTCATCCGCATATTGTCTGATATCGACAGACTGCACTTATCAGGCGTGCACTTATCACACGGAATACTATATATGCGCAAAAATATTCACATAGCTTCTTGCACATTTATCAATTTTGTTCAGTGTAATCTTGCAATGTTTCGAAGCAAAATTTTTACTATAACTAAGCCAAGTCTTAAATACTTAACTATCACTAATTTGATACTTTTAATCCAGCTAGGTAAACTCCTTTTCAGTTCAGAATACGCGCTGAGACTGCAAAATTTTAAAATGGATTCTCTATGATCACGTTTCTGCATACTGTAGCAGAAAAAGCCAGTGATGTTAATATGAAAAATTGCACAAGAACCAAGATGCAGGATGTTTGACAATGAGTCTTACTTTACAGTGGGTACCTACGCACTATGCGGTTAGCCGGAATGCGGTTAGCCGTCCGGCTGACCGCAATCAAAAATATGTACGAGAAATTAGTTTTTATCCGCACAGATGCGACTGGCAGGCGACCGCTCCGGTCGCTCTGAGCGCTGCGGCCCGACAAACGGCCAGCCGGACGGTTGCTATACTTGCTATACACACTACGCGGATAGTGCTAGTTTGCGGTTGCCCGCAATCCGCGAGTTGACTAATTTTTTTTTATTTTAATTGAAGCTTTTTTAGCTTGGTATAAACAGTTTTTTAATATTTTTAAAAATTGAAAAGATATGAGCGTTCAAAACTCTCAATTAGACAGAGAGGGAAATACTGAATTGTGACGTCATAGTTCAGTATCGCCATATAAATTACATGCAAAACTTCGGTTTGCGAGAAAGAGATAGACAAAAAGTTTCTATAAGTTATAAGTTTTTTATTTTTCGACCGATTTCAAATTTGATTTCGAATTCTATTATTGTATTACATGTGTGGATATATTATCTACTAGAATATATAGTATTCAATATCATGCAACTACAACAACAGCCGCAACAGGAACCGGCAAGTGGGTAGCCAATTGACGGTTCCTGTTGCGGCTACCCGCTACCCGCTACCCGTCTAACCGCAAGCGCAACCGCATCCTGCGCTTAGTCGGACGGTTGACCGCATTCCGGCTAAACGCATAGTGCGTAGGTACCCTTTGGTCGTCAGTTCGTCACACATTTCAACATGGGACATCGACAGGAAAAGGTTTATACCTTTTTGATATATAACCTAACCTAACCTAACTAATCTGACTTCCCTGACTAATCTGATCTCCCTGACTAATCTGAATTACCTGACTAATCTGCTTAATTTCTTCTTTCCTGATTTCTTCTTCCTTCCTTTAATCTTATTTCCTGTTTAACCATCCGGTCTCCTATTTTCAAATTGTTTCATAATATCTAGGTAACCCATTTCTTATGAGTTGGAAACAGATACATTTGTCAAAAATCTTTCGTCTGAGGTTCAGTTCCTAAGTTTATTATTCAAATTGAAGTCGTCCTGGCTAATGTACTGAATATGGTACTGATCTCGTTACAATGCAAAAAAAATATGAAAAAGTAACAAAAAATATGTACATATTTAATAGGTATTTACTGTATTCTGTCAAAAAGGCTATAAATATTTCAGGAACATTATCTAAAGTGGTCATACAAAGCTCTTTAATATGTTTTAATAGTATGTATTTTATCAAATTAGAAAAATATACTTAAATTAGACTTAGCTTGAGTTTTTCCAAAGAGTTGTACTTACTTTCAAACCTGGTCGGAAAGAAGACCAAAGATTCTGGTAAAATCTTTAGTGTGCGGCCTTTCCGACTCTGCGACCTTTAAAAAAGTTACGACTGAAGGACATTCACACAGCTCTTTGAAAACTTCAGCTGGGATTTGACTTATTATATTTACGAAATTTAATTGTATACAAGGTGTATCATGAAAAATAAATCAGCTGTTCCCTACATTTCTGTTTGCATAACTCGTCAAAATGTAGAGAACAGCTGATTTTTTTTCGCGATTTCGCGTTTTATCCCGTAGTAAAAGTTGTTCATAATGATGAGTACAATGACCCCCTTAAGAGGTTGTGCGTTATTTAAGTTACACCTTGTATATTACGAAATATATTTGATTCCTAGTACAATTAGAACTGTTCTGAGTTGAGTTCTGATATATTTTGTATTATTGTAAATATGTACTGTACAGAATTGTATGACTACAAATAATATTTTCGCATTATCGGTGACAGTGCAATTATTTTAGTTTAATTTATTTTACATTATTTGATGTGGTGAACTGAGAAATAATTTACACCCACTCTAAGTTGTGCTAACGCCATCTTTCACAAATAAAGTGGCGGTAAAATCAGAGCGAAATACTGAATTACTTTTTCCTGTCTGTTATTTTCAGAAGTGTCAATGTTATTTTCAACTATGTCTATCTCCTACTATAATTTCCCATTTCATCACATCGTATGTAACTCTAATGTGATATCATTATTATTGAAAGTTATTATCTTCTTATAAGAACTAGTTTAATAATTTAAATATCAATTGTTATTAGCCGATAACTTCAGAATGATATACAGCATGATTTTTTTTTACTGTCTTCAAATTTTTACAGGTTGTTCTACCCATGAATATGAACAACTTTCACTATGGAACTAACTCTGAGATCACGAAAAAAAATCAGCTGTTTCATACATTTTGGTCAAGTAGGTAGTGAACTTTTGTATTAAACAGCTGATTTTGTTTTCGTGATTTCAGAGTTGGTCCCATAGTGAAAAATTGTTTATTAATCAGTAGAACAACCTGTAAAAATTTGGAGCCTGTATAGGGTCTTTACTCACTGGACAAAATGTTCTCGCTCTCTTCAAACCTATACTGGTGACTTATGATTCTTAAAGGATATGTTAAAGTGAATAAAGACCTTTATCTTGTTATGACTCTTTTCGTTGATAAGTATAGTTTAAATTAAAAGTCCCATAACAATGTTACCATGTGTTACCCCTGTATATTTATCTCATACATTGTCATATCAGGGATATTAGTTCTGTCAAATTAGTCAGCGCCTGACGTAAACTGACGTATTTTTTAATCACGTCTAAACTTCTCGATGGAGTATCTGAATTTGACAGGACTAAATTAATATTTATCTTCTGCCCTTTTCTTAATGAAATAGAAAGAAAAAGATACACTGAACTTAAATTTAGTTCAGTTTGTGAACAAGGGAATCGGCGCCATTGCCCATAAAATGAAAACGCAGCTAACAATCAGCTGACAGAGAAGTAAAGGTTACTTTCAACCCTGATATGAAAAAGATGAGGTTTTACAAGTATTGATTGTTATTATAAATACATGTTATCGTCTAGTAATCAGATTATTGTATGTGTAAATAGTTTGGTGAGACGTTTCTAGGTGGTCTCGTCTTCGATAAAATATCTGATTGGTATTGACTTCCGCAACCATAAATATAGACATGAAGAGGTGTCACATGTCAGTTTTAGTTATTTCTACGACACCCTGTAGGAGTCGAAACAATGATATTTTAAATAAAAAGACGTAGATAGGTTACCTACTCAAAATTCGATCTTCAAAAGCGTATGAAACGTGGAAGTAGGACGGCATAACGTAATAAAATTATAGGAAGCGAAAAAGAGACAAGACGTACCATTTGTTGAGTGGATCTACCTCTTTTTACTTATAATATAATATTATATCATTGAGTCCAAATTAGAACTTGCGAGTCGATTTTATAGTATTAATTTTCCAAATTATTCAAATCAGATATTTGATCCTTGGTGATTGTGTTGTCAGCGGAAGTTTTGTTTGTAAACGACTGTCACAAATATTTTTTAATAAAATAAATAAAATTAACGTTTTCGTTTGTTTCATTTCATTTTCCAAAAAAGGACATTGATTTTGTGTACGGACAAAAGTTAATAATATTTAAAAAATAACTGAAATATTTGAAATCCTGCCACAGCTTTCGTTACTTGGCAAATCTTTGCTGAAAATATTTCAATTTAAAAGATTATTATTTTGATTCAAGTATTCGGGGAGGCCTATATATTGCCACTTTTGGAACTAACATGCTTATTGTAAGTATTGATATGATTCACGAGTATTTTTAGAATATAGAATATCTTCAATTAAAAATTAATAATTTCTGGGCCAAGCTTGTATGGGACCAGTATCCATCTTCTTTATGTTCTTCATTGAAATGTGTGTTGAATTTGTGTTTAGTATATTGAAGGCGATGAAAATGGACTGTATCTATTGGTGATTGGTAGAATAAAAAAAAACTAAAGATCGGTGTGGGAAGTGGGAAAATGATGAAAAATCGTGTACGTTACCCCAGCAAGAAAGTGTCTCCTAGGGTTATATGAGTAGAACGTATAATTTGTGCCTTATTTGCTGTAAATGTGCCCCCAAATAAAAAATGTGTGCCCCCTGTCGTTTTGGAAAAAACCGGAAAAAACGATTCTTGCTGGGGTAACGTTTTTCTAGCAGGAAAATTCTAAACGAATGATCGGAGAGAGAAAAATTGTGCATGGCCAGAGAGCTTATATGTGTGCTATTATGTGCCCCTAAAAAAAAAATCTGTGCCCCTTCAGGTTCTGAAGATATTGCATTTCCTGCTGGAGTAACGTTTTGATGAATCGTATATCTCTAAAACCATTGCATGTGCCCCTGTAGAATAAACATGCACGAGTAGCTCTTAATGTGTGCCCCTTTGTGCCCCAATTACATTTAAGAAAATATTTATAGTTTTCAAGTTATCGCGGTTAAATGAAAATCCGAAAAAACATCGCAGCGCTTAAATGAGACAAGTTATAAGTTCGCTGAAAACTGTATTCGGTCCTTCTTGACGCTAATAAAAACCATACAAAGTTTCAAAACTGTTCATGCATGCGTTTTTGAATAATCTTGCTGAAAGTCAAAACGATGGTGTCATAACTTTGACGGCAAAATACAAGGAACCGGCTCAATCCCAGATGTGTAGGTGTAAACCAAAATTGTGTGCCCTTAGTCAAAAATATATGGTGAAAATATTCAGCTTGGAATGTTTCGCATTAAGTAAATATTAACAAAAAACCAAAATATGTAAGCAACGGCTGGTTATCCGACCAAATTTGAATGACTACTAAAAAGCGACGGATTCATACATATCGATGACCTTCTTTTCTTTACTCACTAACCGGTTCACACGTGTTGTGCCTGAGTACACTGAAGTAGAAAAGTAATAAGTAATAAAATAAAGTTGTTATTGGATTATATTCTACTAGCTGTTTCTATGACCTTACACATTATTAAGTACATTGTAAATAGTAGCCTAAGTACTATTCCAAGGTAAGCTATCTTCTCCATTCTAAATTTCATTAAAATACATTCAGTAATTTATGTGTGAACGAAAGATATGGCAAATATCCAGATATTTGCCATTTGCCAGGTCTTTGACCCAAAATTTGATTGGTCCCGATGTTTAAAAAAATAAATAGTTCATGAAATGTGTGATGAATAACTACTACTAAAAAGAGGTAGCCCTTTTTTGTATATAAATAAAAAGCCCGTATTTGTCTTTTTATATATATATATATATATATATATTGATAAGCCGTAGGTTAGATAAATTAACAGTAAGTTTTTCATCATTAAGAGGAATGCTTCAACCAGCCCGCGAAATTCCAAATTTCTTGCGTTTTTTGCAATTTGTAGGCCAGTGCTAAGTTGTATGTTGATTAAAATATTATTCGCGGCTGTAGGACGTATATAGTTACAGAATTATAATCTTAAAAAAAAACAGAAAAAGTAATTCCTACAACTTTATGAACTTAGAGCGTTGTATTAATTATTTTGATGATTATAATTCTATAACTACATATGTCTTACAGTCGCGAATAATATTTTAATCAACATACAACCTAGCACTGGCCTGCAAATTGCAAAAAACGTAAGAAAATTTGAATTTCGCGGGCTGGTTGGAGCATTCACCTTAATAGAAGATCCCCTTTTTTCGCCTCCCCACACCGCTGCATATATCTCTGGCCCCGCGACATCCGCTGACGTCGTGTCGCAAGGAGTCGCTTTGTCTAGCTTGGAGAAAGTGAGACAGCTAGTACGCGTACGGTGTTAGTGTGACAGAGACAGTTACGTGTAACGTCGCTCCATTATGAATAATAGGTACGAAGTGTTTATTGACTAGGAAGTGCGTTTGGATTATTACTTGGTATTGGTAAACAGTTGCAATTATGTTATTAGGTTGTCTCATAAATTATCGCCAGTTAAAAGACAAATTATTATTAATATTTTTTATGAATAAAAACTACATTTAATCAATTATATAGTCTCCCTCGTTATCAACAATAGTCAGCCATCTACTGGCCAAAATTTGAATACCCTTCTCCCAAAATGAGGCAGGCTGGGACTCGAAAAAATTTTCAAGTTCAATTTTAATACTTCCAGATTTTTCGATTTTTTTTCCTAGTAAATGAAATTTAAGAGCTCGAAATAAATGAAAGTCTGAAGGCGCAAGATCCGGGCTATACGGTGGATGTGGAACAGTCAGCCATCCTAGCTCCTCCAGCTGTTTATGTGTTAACTTGGCGCAATGAGGTCGTGCGTTGTCATGCAAAAGTTGAGCTCGAAGTCGTTTTGGCCGCTTAATTTATAACATCTCTGCTAGTTTGCGAAGCTGCTGCGTATACAGATTGGCGTTAATAGTCTGATGAGATTCGAGGAGTTCCCAGAAAATCATTCCTTGCCAATCCCAGAAAACAGACAACATAATCTTACGACCGTGTTCATTAAGTTTAGGCTGGGCTGGTGGGTTTTGCCCGCGAGGAATCCAATAGGCATGACGCGTGTTAGTTTCATAATGTACCCAGCTCTCGTCACATGTAAAGCCCGCTCTACACTCGCGCCGCGAATGGCCGCAAAAGCCATGAAACGCGAGTGTAGATGGTTTCGCGCCTTCGCATTCGCGCTTCGCTCCGCTCCCTGATCGGTGTCGGTTTTTTGTCCCGCAGCAAAGGGTACGCGCTAGGTTCGCAGCGCGCAAAAGCGATTGCATCTACGCTCGCAACTCTTCGCAGTAGCGCATAAATCAATAGTCCAAACACATCCAACTAACACTCAAGATAAGTTTAATACATTATTAATTTACCTGAGTCTACTACGATGGATTTTCATCATCTACCTTCTTCTTTTTCTCCATCTCATATTTGTTTGTTTTTTATACAAAGATAATACGCTACAGTACATAGCGTTACAGTAGCAGTAACATACACATCAGCTTCCATTTTCTATGAGATCGCGAACGAAACTGCGAAACTTTGCGAGTGTGGAGGGACTCGTTTTCACGTGGAGTTCACGGCGCGAATCGCAGCAAGATTCGCGCGCGAGTGTAGAGAGGGCTTAATAATGTCCTTGAGAAAGTCTCGTCTGTGCGGACGAAGTAACAAACTTTGACAAAAGATCAAGCGAACGGCCCGGTCATGATCCGTTAACGCAAGAGGTATCCAACGTGACATCATTTTGCGATATCCCATCGATTTGAGATAACGATCTATAGTCGCGTGGGATTGTCCAAGCGCCTTCTCTAAATCGCGCGTACTATATAGTCTGGATGTAGCTCAAGTTAGTGCCGCAAAGCATCTTCATCGAAGCTGGTTGGTCAGCCTGGGCGAGGTTGATCTTCGCAGCTTATATCACCGATGTCAAAACGCTTGTACCAGAAACGAACAGTCCGATCGCTAGTAGTACCCGATCCAAATGCAGTGTTAATCTTTTTAGCCGTTTCTGTTGAAGAGACTTTAAGTCGATGCTCATATAGCATAATAGCTCGCAGTTGACGCTGATCCATTTTCACTAAAGACTAATTATTGCGTTGCGTCCGCGCCTTTTTATACCCTCACCATAAAAGAAACTCATCCTTACTAGAAAGAACTAGAACTTTCTTGAATTCGTTTTAGTTACGAGAAAATTCGAGTAAAATAAAATATGGCAAGAACTTATGACACAACCTAATATATTTTTAATTAGCCCCCAAAAGTGTTGAACGCGACTGTACGACAGCAGCTTAGGTATAATACGTCCAATAAAGAAGGTCATCGATATGTATGAATCCGTCGCTTTTTAGTAGTCATTCAAATTTGGTCGGATAACCAGCCGTTGCTTACATATTTTGGTTTTTTGTTAATATTTACTTAATGCGAAACATTCCAAGCTGAATATTTTCACCATATATTTTTGACTAAGGGCACACAATTTTGGTTTACACCTACACATCTGGGATTGAGCCGGGTCCTTGTATTTTGCCGTCAAAGTTATGACACCATCGTTTTGACTTTTAGCAAGATTATTCAAAAACGCATGCATGAACAGTTTTGAAACTTTGTATGGTTATTATTAGCGTCAAGAAGGACCGAATACAGTTTTCAGCGAACTTATAACTTGTCTCATTTAAGCGCTGCGATGTTTTTTCGGATTTTCATTTAACCGCGATAACTTGAAAACTATAAATATTTTCTTAAATCTAATTGGGGCACAAATGGGCACACATTAAGAGCTACTCGTGCATGTTTATTCTACAGGGGCACATGCAATGGTTTTAGAGATATACGATTCATCAAAACGTTACTCCAGCAGGAAATGCAATATCTCCAGAACCTGAAGGGGCACAGATTTTTTTTTTAGGGGCACATAATAGCACACATATAAGCTCTCTGGCCATGCACAATTTTTCTCTCTCCGATCATTCGTTTAGAATTTTCCTGCTAGAAAAACGTTACCCCAGCAAGAATCGTTTTTTCCGTTTTTTTCCAAAACGACAGGGGGCACACATTTTTTATGTGGGGGCACATTTACAGCAAATAAGGCACAAATTATACGTTCTACTCATATAACCCTAGGAGACACTTTCTTGCTGGGGTAACGTACACTGAAAAATCTATACTAATAGATACGAGTATATAATAAAGCTGTGGAAGTAACAGTCAGATTTGAAAATTATTTTTGCATTTGATATCCTAATTCCTGAGGAAGATTATATTATGTAGGCTATTTTACATCACGCTAGGGCCACCCTCATGGACCGAACAAAAATGAAGAAGTCCGAAAGAACGCTACGCGACAACGAAGTACTAGAACGGGGGGGCGATGCGATGCTACACATATATTTTATGTTTAAATAGGAAATTTCACGCGGATGAAGTCACGAGCAGCAGCTAGTATAACATAAATAAATTGGAAACAAACAAAACCTTTTTACAGATACAAGCATTCAAATAAAAAATATACCTAACAAATCTAAAATGTTTATCACAACCAAGGAGTTTGCAACATAGTTTTATTATCTATTGGATCAAATTCGGTTAAAGTCCATATGATAGAAAATAAGTGTATTATCTGGGTACCAAATGCTAAGTCCTAGTCTGGACAGAAAACTATCTAACTAGGGCCTTAGATCATCATCATTGGAATCACACAGGCAACCGAAATTAGGCAGTCACGCTTGCGAGCACTATCCATGACTAGACCCATAAATCTGTCGGTAATAAGTACCTACCTACACACTCCGACGTTATACAAATTACAAATAACGGAGATACTGGTCGCAGCAAAACTAGAAAATATGAAAAAAAAACTCGTGTCAATGTCATGTATGTTCTAATTTCAAACTGTCCTCTTACTATATTTTTGAGCAATTATTCATGAAAAATATAATATATACTGATAAATTTTAACGATATTCTTACCAAAAAAAACCGCGCAGTTTTGCACGGTATTATTAGTGATTTTAATGTTTTTTTTAGTTGTGTTTTGAATATGGTCGGCAAAGAGACCGAGCCGAAAAGTAGCCGAATATTTCATCAATGTTATTTGAAGTGCTGCAAGTTGCAGAACCTTACGCCTTTGACCAATGTCATACCTTCTGGCAACGGGAAGGTGGTGGATTTCTGTGTGGATAGGATCAAATACGCGGATTGGCCGCCTATTTTAAATGCACTCAGTTGTGATTTGAGCCTGCATTCAGTTTCTATAAAGTGTCGACAGCAAATCAAAACAGGTAATGTTGATACGTTGACAGAACTCAGTATTATTATTATCAGGAATTTTGATCTTTCGTACCTACTCTTGAGTTCGACGCTAGCGCCAATTGTTTTTAAATTGCGTGACCATTTTGGGGAACTTTGTGCGTAACACACTATTACTGTCAATTTGAATAATTTTGAAGCATATTGCTAATCCATTGCTGCATATTATGTTGGAAAAACGTGTAGTGCTCAATAACGTAAATAATGAATAAAATAAATAATAATGAATGTTGTTGAACTGTCAAAATGAAACCCATTGGGCCATTGCTACTGATAGTGTTACGCAATTAGCCTGCGGCATCGGGCTTGACGTGCGGTAAACGATACTCTTGAGTTTATTTTGACAGCTGTGTATTGCGCCAATATTGCGTTGGGATTGTTTGTCGATTGAGACTTTTCCAATAACAAAACTTTTGTGTTTAAAGTGGTTTTCAGTAGGTAATAAGTGTTTAATATGACACTATTAGCAGTAATATAGGTACAGTGTTTTACGTGTCGGATGATCCATTTTAAGGACAAAGCGTTTTCTATTAATGATTACTTTTTCTTTTTTTATTGCTGAATGGGCCCGCTCTTGACCTGGACCACGCCGGATGGAAAGGGATGTATGAGAACTCTAGAGTGAGCAAGGATTTGTTTGAAGAAAATTTCGTGTGTGACCCGTGGTGTCCCTCCCGTAGTCCCTGGAAGGTACCACGGGTATTCTTTTTTACCCGTACTTTATTGACGGAAACTTTGGATTTTTATTTGGTTTATAAGAAAATATGGTAATAATTTTCTAAATGAATTATTATTTCATTTATTTATTTATTTTATATTTACTTCTTACTTATAAATACATTTTTTTAAATAAAAAAAAAAGAAAACATTATACCTAAATGAATAATTATTATTTTATCCTTTAAGTACCTATTCATAATTTACATATAAATGATATTTTTAATTATTAGGATTTAAACATATAAAACATTTTATCCTTTAAGTACCTATTCATAATTTACATATAAATGATATTTTTAATTATTAGGATTTAAACATATAAAACATTTAAAAATATAACAAATAGTAGCCCACCGGTATCGGGAACAGGGTCCAAGCTACCGGCAGTCAGTGCTCCAGAGAAAGGAACCTCCTGACAATGCGAGCCGTGTCCAGAAGTAGGTACCGCTTTCTGAATCAAGCCCTTGATCCAGCGACAACGAGTGCCTCCTCAGGTGTTGGTCGAGGCTCTTGGCTATTAACCCATTGGCTGTCTGTCACGCCTATCGGCACAATGATCGCTGAGTCCACATCCCACATATAGACAACCTCGCGAGCCAAATCAAGATACTTGATTTGGTTATCTTTCTCGGCTTTCACGACGTGCTCTTCATGCGGGGCGGTTTAATTATTACTATTAATTTCTAATATTTTAATTATACTTACGTTATACGCCAATCTAGTAGAGGCGGGAATTAGTAGGAAATCCATCACGCCCCAACCCACCTTGAAATCGAACCTATGACCAAGAAGCGTTACCAACTTGAAACAGTCACATAGTGTCTGCTGTCAAAAGGTCAATGAGTCGATAACCTAGCTAATCCTATTTATAGGCATTAATCATAGATAAGATTCTAGAATAATCTTTGCACAACAATTGGACTTTGTTCGTCATAAAATTATCACGTTTAGAACTATAATCGAACGAACAGAACAGGCCAAAGTTATAATAACAAGGAACAGTGAACATTACAGATCTTTGGCAGATAAGGGTTTCTGATATCTATTGGACTTTAGCTTAGATTTAGATGTATTATAACTATGGGAAAGTTAATTTTGGCTTCAGATACGACTTTTAAATTGATCTAATCATATTTAAGCTCTTGGGCTCTTGATAACGTTCTTCTTCTTCGTGTCGCTGGCACGACAGTTATGAGAACAATGTCCAATCTATTACTCTCTTACTGTACAATATGGCGGCACTAGCTAATCCTTATGTACAGACGCCAGCACATCAAGCTACTACAATCTGTCAGATTTCTTTAATAGATTTTCAACTTTAGCGCTAAAGCATAAGGTTCAAAGTTGATTATTGACATGTAAAAGTGTTTGTACAAACCTACTTACAGAAAATAAATCATTTATCATTTATCATTTATCATTGGGAAAATCTGACAGTTTCGGGTAGCTTGATGTGCTGGCGTCTGTACCTATTCAATCTAAGTCTCGTTTTCGCTTAGAAAATCAAGTTCACTAGGAAAGTAAGAACTAGACATTGCACGCAACCGATCATGTGCTTGTGCATACTTAACACGTTCAACGCCATGTCGGACAATGTTGGGCGACACCAATATGTTCCGTTCGGGCCGTGGGGGACAATGTTGTCCAAAAGTCAGACCTATGTCTAAACGTCTCTTCTGAGCCGTCGGCCAAGGATACAAGGCAATATTGTACGCAGCATGACCTGCGCGACCTCCTAGAACAGTGTAATCACATCAGCACTCATAATCAACATATATATATATATATGTTATTATGTTTGTTTTTCTGATAATGTTCTTGCATTAAATGTTTTGTGTGGCTTATAGGGAAAGTTAAGTGTCACCCAGCAATGTCCGACATGGCGTTGAAAGTGTTAAACCTCCTCTTAGTTTGGGACTAGATGGCGTTGTGTGAAAGTTGTGGAATATTATTATTATTATTATCTTGCAATCAAAAGATTTCAAATCATATCAATCACCAGGTAGCAAGTTTACAATTTTAAATAGACCACGAATCTTAGGGTCAACAAAACTTACTTCCACTAATTTATCGGTGGCAGTGCAGAGGTCGATCTTCATAACAACTTCATAAAACTAATCTCTTTTCTTACTTGCCTTTTAACAACAGTATTGGAACACATAGATTGCGAGAGACTAGCGAAAACAGTTAACAAGCGATGTGTCGCACTCACAAACTTTATGCTAAGCAATTTAGTGGAGGCGACAGCGCAACTCCTCTCTAATACCACATTGTTGACGACCTTACTACTTGAGGGACTGCCGTTGAGGATACCGTATTTAAATCCTTTGTCTGAGGTAAGACCGTAACTACCGTAAGACTTTTGGATCTTCTTTACCAAAATCCCGATCTAAAGCTGCTGAAAGGGGATCAGCCAAGTAAATAAAGTATCTATTTTGACGCCGTTAAGAAGAACGAAAGAAAATATGTTTATTTACGGTATACATGACGCTGAGAAAAAACATAAACAGGTAAAAGAAGTTGGGGGAAATTATGCGTCACATCCACACAAAACGGCCATCACTTAGCATAATGGTACGACCCTATGCGAGATATCCTGGTCCGTTTTCACTCCTTTCTGTATCAGACAGCAAAAGCCAGACATATTAAAATGAATGTTAAGCATATAACTACTGTAAATAAAACAGATACGTTGTACAAATGGCCGACTTGGATAATTTTCCTTCTTCCTTGTATTTAAGGCTCTATTAGCGAATAATTCTCTGCAACACATACACTTGCAACGGTGTCTGATCGGCGATGCGGGCTGCCTGGCCATCTGCAAGTCAATCAAGTGTCTACCGAACATCCTGACCTTGGACCTATCTGGATGCGAGCTCACACCTCTAGGCGCTGGATATATCGCTGAATTAGTTAAGGTATGTTCTGACGTTTTGTGACCGCAGTATTTTTATAACTGAATACGGAGCCCTATCAGGGCAATCAAGAGGTACAGCCCGTATAACTAGATTCTTATTGCCAAAGCCTTTATTCTTCGATCAATCGCAATCCGCTTCAGGGGATAAACTTCAAAAGTTATCATACTGGGTAAGCCAGGAAATGCCCGGGCGAAAGGAATTCGGTAGCTACCCAAAACGTCTATCCAATTCCAGAATATTTTATTTTAAATTCCAGTTTCAGAAGATACACAGATACAGCGAGAACTGGTCGCACACACTACGGTATCGACTGCCCGAGCTAGACTCGATGGAAGGTCTGCGTAGGATCACAGTTTGTGCCAACCCTCAGTTAGGGGACGTAGGAGTTGGGAAGCTCCTGGATGTGCTCTCTGATGATTTGTGGATAAAAGGTCAGTGCTGTAGTGGTATTCGCTCACAATGGGTGAGGCAAACGAAAGCCTCGAGTTCACCCAAGTCATTCATATTATCCTCGAATGTTGTTTCATACTTCTGCGAATTCTCTGTTCCAGCACTGGATATCCAGAGCTGTGGTGTAACAGAAAACTCGGCAACCACGATTCTACAAATGTTGACGTCCAACAAGACTCTCGTAGTGCTGGATTTAAGGAACAATGATGTGAGCTTAGAGTCGCTGTCCAAAGTGCGTTCCGCGCTCAGGGATAACGAAAGAGGCACCGAAAGAAAGGTATCCATTATGTGTATTACTACCAATGGACTTAGTGGGGTGCAATTAAATAACTTCCACAGCTGTCAATATTTAAACATAGGCATATACCGAACTCATGCTGTATTTCAGCCCCGCTTCCACATTACTGACTGACCAGTATATTATTATCGCACAGTTTGAGCTATTTTATGTATAATTTATCTATCTTCCTTCCGATACGAGAGAAGACTTCTGATGGGAAATTTTGTAAGGGTTTCTCCGATCAGGTGCAAATGAGCAGACGTTGGATGAAGTCTTATACAAGAACTGTGGATATAAGAAAACGGAATTTCGTGCATATAAACGAACTAGGTACCAGTTTTTTGTCACAACGCACATGATCATTTTAGTCACTGTACAAACAATTTACATCTTTGTTTCAGTTTTCATGGCTTGCTAGCCATAGTGGGTCTTCGAGTGAAAGACTGTTTAAATCGGTTCCATCTAAGTAAGTAAAAAAAATGTTACGGTACTAGCTGACCCGACAGACGTTGTTCTATCAAAAATTCTATAGAAAATTCATAAAATTTTTATCCCGAATTTTCCCTATTTTCCGGGGACCTGTTCCATAGAAACCTAATTCGGACTATTACTAACAGTTTATTAAACAGAAATAGCTAAATCGGTCCAGCCGCTCTCAAGTGATGCGCTTACTAACGAACAGCATTTCATTTGTATTTATATAGGTCATATCATTATAGGTACATAGGCTTCTTGATTATTAGCAATTCTTTACACCCAGTCATTATTGACCTTTATTTTTTATTTACTCTCTTAGAGTTGGATTAAAAGACCGAACAGTTACTAACGTAAGAACAACGCCCACGAAATATGTTGGCAAGACTAGCACAGCGAAGAAAGAAAAGTAAGTACTCAATTTCCTATGCAGGGATAAAGTCTGCATACCTTGTAAACGGTAAAGGCAACGTGCCGCCCGTGTATTTAAACTATACCGACCGAGAGGCAACTGCAGCTGTCGACACTCGTCGACGAGTGTCGACAGCTGCAGTTGCCTCTGCCGTTGATACATGCCGCTCGTGTGTATGCACACTACCATTAAAACTTGTCGTCGTCCCCCCCCCAAGATGAAAAGGCAAGTTTTGCTAAGTTGGATAATGGCAATTGCAAGCCCTATTGTAAATTTGCAATGGAAATTGCATTTGCCATTAACCGGGCATCATACCACAGACGGCTATTGAGAAATGTTTGATGGAAAAAATCCAATTACATTCTATGTTATATGTTATGGGTTTGGTTGCCGTACTTAGTCCTTCAAGTGGATCATTGTGCGTGAACCATGGCGGCCGTCGGTGCTTATTTCAACCAGCCCACCTCCCTCCAGAAGTTAATTAGGCCTCCTGGCCTGTTGAGAACAACTGTGTAAGATCTGGGTGTCCCGAGGGTTTCTGACCTAATTTGGATGACGCATGTGCACGCAAAAAGTACATGCGCAACGTTTTCATCAGCCTCCATGCAAGCCCTGCACAAGAGACTGTTCGTTATGCCTATTGTATGGAAGTGTTTGTTTAGTGAGCAGTGTCCCGTGATGGACTCCGTCACCAGGCGCAGGTCTTTCCTGTCCAGGCGTAGCAAACGTCTGGTTAGCTTGCCATCTAATGATGAATGGCTTCCTTTGATTGCCTGCAGCCCGGTGACGAGGTCCACCAGCTCTCTTGCTTGTGTGTGGGTGTACTTGTGTAGCCACCTGCGTAGTTGGTTGAAGGGCATGGGCACGACAGGTTCCGTTCCCAGACTGAAGTACTAGATGCTCCTTTGGCCAGCTCGTCAGCTGCGTCGTTTCCTAGCGATCCACTGTGCCCTTTTATCCATTGTAGCGTCACTGTATTGCGGTTCGATACTGTTAATCGTTCAAGCGCATTGTGACATTCTAGTATTAGGTTCGATGTGATGCATTTTTCCCTAGGGATTGGAGGACTGAGGCGCTGTCAGAGAGTATGCGAATATGGGTTTCCGTAACTCTCCTGGCTACTATGGCATAAGTCGCTTGTATTATGCCCACACACTCCGCTTGATAGACCGTGTTGAGAATCCAATTACATTAATTAACTTCTCATTTCCAGAGACTACGCGGAGTTATTAGAGGAACAGCTCCAAGAAGAGATCTCGCACAGGCAACAGCTTGAAGAGTTGAACCAACAGTTGGTAGACCAGATGAAACAGTTGAAACGGCAGCAGATAAGACTTTGGAGCAATTGTGCGGCGTCTTCAGGTAAATTCATCATCATAAATCATTTCGAGAAGTTCTTTATGGAAGAGTTCTGGCCGAAGGGTGTTGTGTATCGCCGGTTTCGTGGCCGGCTACATGACACCAGTCAGCGAAACACGACGCCGACACTTCGTGTGCAGTAGTTTTAGTTTGTTATGTTGTATTTATTTATGGTACTTTCAAGTTATATTATCATAGTATTGTATTGTGATCATTTTTTATGTATTAGTTTATTTATTCTTGTGTTTGCAGTAATGTGTATTGTATTTTCTATGGGCCCTAGTGGCCTGAAATCAAGGAATAAATAAATAAAATATATTACGATAACATGAACCGACCGTCTTTCGAAACGTTCGAAAATACAAAGGCACTGAATTTATTTTGAAAGGGTAGAAGGTACACAACCAACGTATTTATGACGATAAGAATGCACATGGACACATGAATGTCAGACAATGTGTTGTAAACGACAAGAGTGAGAAAAACGACGAAATATCGTTTTCCATTTCAATTTCATCGAAGGTTCAACATGTGGAACTGCCTAAACAAATCCTCGCCACAAATTATATCGCAATTTTTTTTTCGTACTTTCCAGGTTCCGAACACTCCTTCGAAGCAAGTTCGAGGTCGGGAGACTTATCAAGCAGTTCCGGTTCGACGAGTTCTGTGCCCATTGACCACACCACGCTGTCTTACATACAGCAGGCCTTCAAAGACATATATGCGTTCATAAAGAATAACCAGTGCTACGGGTTAACGCCTAACGGGTTAGTTTTATTCTCGAACTGCAAAACATTTATTTCAATGATCCTGGTTGCCACCAACTTCTTCCTGTGGGACAAGGAGTTATTAAGTTCATTTAGGCACTACTTGCACACCAGCCAAAAAGTAAGGCACAGGTTTATCCTATAGGTGCAATTTCTTTACATACATACATTAAAATCACGCCTTCTTCCTACATGGGGGGCAGAAACTACAGAATGCCACCTGCTACGATCCTCACATCCTTTTGCTTCGTTTACGTTCATACATCTAGTCGGGCCGATTGCGAGTACAACGCACCTGACATTTCTGAATTTAATGTAATGTATTTATTCATTTAAAACCCCATAAATTAAAGGAGGCAAGGTTTGGTATTGAGATTCAAGAATAAGGACAATTTGGAAATTGAATCCGAAAATTAACGTTTGGATCCAGATGGCCAGCCCAATATGGCACTAAGATTTCATCTTCTAAATATTATAATCCACAGACAATGCATTCACGAAACATTAAAAGAGGATATACCAGAGCTACAGCCAATCGAGGACATCGCGGAAGTGGAAGAAACGTCATACAGTGAAGAGATACGAGTCAACATAGGGTCAAAGAGACCGCAGAGTTCACACCAATTCATGGATAAAACGAAGGTCAACAAGACGACTAAGTCCGCCCATCTTTTGGGTAACTTGCAGCGAGTGGACGCAGTGGAAATGGTAAGAGGTTTGCATACTTGAAACTTCTACTAAAAATTTAACGAATTTTGTAGCAATAGTCGTCGGAGAAGTCTTGAAAGAACACAGATTGCAATATCTTGGCACATATTGCAAATGGAGACTTATATCAATGTCCCTAAATGCGGGCGACAATGCAGAGTAAATAGTATGTAAGAACAGTGGTTAATTTATTTGAGGGCTCTTATTATTTTTAGAAACTGGAGATGATTGAAAGGCAAATGGGCGACACGAGGATCGCACACCGCGAGGAATCGAATACGTTAGAGGATAATATAATCTCTACACAAAAGCCTGATAAAAAAGTAAGTTGAAATCTTGTTTGCTGTTATCTCGTTAGCGTTGGCAATGTTCGATCATCCATTTTGAAAAAGTTGGAGCATCTTAATCGTCATCATTATGACGCGGTGGTATTTTATCTACGTTTTGCAGTTATTTTTAGTGATATTGGAAAACATTGGAAATTGGAAACGATTGGAAATCACAAACAGTTCGAGCCCTATCAAATATGCAGTTATCAGGATGAAAATGAAAATGAAAAATGAAGAAGCGTTTACTCGTGGTGACCTTCTAAGCATTACAAAATATGTTACTTCTGCCAAACTGTAAAGCAGTTTGTTGGCATATGTAGCTCCCATATACAATATTGTCTATATTTTTATGTAAATACTCGTAATTACTTTTCCATCAAGCATAAAGCGCATTCAAAATATTTATTTGATTACAGAGCATACACGGGCAGAGTAGCCCCTGCAGTAGCGTGATAAGCGACTCGGACACGCTAATAAGTTCACCACAGATAACGCAGCGCTCCATACACCCGGCCCCGGTCCTGGTCAACCCGCGGGAGGCACTCTACTCGTCCTCATCCGAGGACAGCTCGTGACGGACGTTTTTTACGTATATTAATGAATGAATTTATTATGAATATCAATCATGTTTTATGTACGAATTAAAATTATTTGGTTTATGTTTTGGTTTTACTCTTTTTTTCACAATTTGGTTTTTATATTGAGTTACGTTTTTAAAATAAAAATATGAAGCTTATTGCTGCACTGCAGTAAACAGTAGAAACAACTTCACGCCATTTTCCCATAAGAAAAGAAATTTTGATAACATTTTCAATGATGATTAACCATGCAAACATTCTGTCCTGACTCATAAGTTCATGGCATATTTATGGCTATGTGTCTGTCAAGCGGACCGCAAACTCTCCGTGTACGTACGTGTGCGTATGCCATGTATGACAGGAATAGTATTTACGAAACCGAACTATAGGATTCGGGCGGCGCGCATACTCGTGAGACACTAGGCTGAATCTGAAGAATACTAAACCAATCAGCATGCATTTTTTTTTTTACATATCATCTTAGAAACTAATAGAAAAGACATTTTAAATTACAAAAACGAGTTTATTATACTAAATTACACTACAAGTACTTAACTAACCTATTCACTTCTTAGCTTCACTTATTTCTACATTCTTTTGCTGCAGTTTAGCAATCATGACCTTCTCTTTAGCCTCTTTCCTGGCTTGTTTCTCTAATTTCTTCTGTTCCTTCTCCCGTTTGGCCAGCATCTCTTGGAACCTCTCATCACGAGGATCCAGCTTGAAGCCAAAGTGTCTTCTTACTTCCTCTACTAGTCTCTCTTTCTTTTCCTGTAAAGATGAAAACAGAATTCTTAGTTAATTGTGAACAAAGCAATCAAATATACTTTTTAAATCTCTTTGATTGTGATTTATGTCAATGTTAAGATAACTTTTAAAGTTCAACTATTGCTAAACCAACAAATTCTCAGCACTTAATTTTAGATAAATGATGAACATGTATATAACAAAGAAGGGCAAAGAGTCATAAGGCATCATTCCCGCCGTCACATATGGCAACACTCATTCTTTGACCTAAAAATAGGCCAGCCCTGTGGCCACTCCTTTATTTTACAATGAAAATATTTTGTGTGAAAATACACAATCACGTAAAAAAAAAATTAAGCTGTAAAACCAACTATCTTTTTTTATTTAACCCCAGTGGGTTAATTTATGAGATTTCTTACAGTTCTTCGCTAGATGAACTCTAAAATATCTTAAAAACTTAAAAATAGCTAATCAGATTTACAAAGTTTACTAGAAAATATTTACTTTCATAACAATTCAACAAACCTTAGCTGCATTGGCTTCAGAAGTCTTTTTAGCAATCTTATCAACAAGTTCTTTCTTCCATTGCGCCAATTTGACAAACTTGGCAGCAATATCATTATCCCTTTTCTCAATCTTCTGTTGTTGTTCTTTTCTCATTTTCTCTGCGGTATCCATCATCTGTTTTATGGTGAATGGGTATGCTACAGATTCATACTCCACTCGATCCTGTATGTCTCGCTTTGATGGGAAGCATATGCCTGAAAACAGAAAAGGTTTGTTTGCAAAGCTTTGGTATGGTGAATTATGAGAAATATGTTGCCAGTGTAAGATCAACAATAATTTTCAATTCATATGTACTTTTTGAATTTATCTTGGACATTACTGACATCGGTGGAGAAAAATATCATGAGGAAACCCGGACTTAAAGTTAACTAGTTTCAGCCGTTTAGCAGCGAAAGTGTGAACAAACAAACAAACGCACATTCGCATTTTAGGATGTAAGTCTGAAATCGCCAACCCGTCTTGAGCGAGTGTGGTGGTTTATGCTTGAGCCTATATGAGAGGAGGCCTTTGCCCTGCCACAGGACGATAACAGGCTGGTTTATAATACCAACCTGTTATCGTCCCGTGGCAGGACAACAACAACATCAAAAATACAATCAACTACATCTAACTGTAGTAGTGGGAAGTGTAAGAATACTCAGTACTCTATTTCTGACTTTGTTAACTAAGGGCCAGAGCCCACTGGCGGCACTGCATGGCAGGGGATTCTTTGGCATCACTATACAACATGTAACGTTAAATGCGCAAAACCTCAGACACCCCAACTGATTTTTAATTCAACTGACCTATTTCATAGAGAAAATAAGTCATTAAAAAAATTGTAAAGGTTTTATGTGCTATTTTAGTTTTACTGGCCATTCTGATCGTTTCTTGCGTCTGCGACGACGCTTTATCGAGGGAGGAGTCGTCACCGGGCCGCCGCACCGCGCTGACATTGGGTTGCTTGACCTATTAATAAATAGACACGGCAACGTTTTTAATGAAGATTTTTTGAAAAATGTTACCTATATTAAAAAGTGGTTCAATTAATTCTGCTCGTTATTCTGATCAAACTATTTTCAGGTTTTGCGCATTTAACGTTACACGTTGTATATGCAAGCGCATACTAACAGTAAAGATGCTGCGGTATCCTTAGGCACATCTTTAGGCCGCAAAGTCCTTTTTAATTATCATTGAAATTTCAATTTTATCGTCATACTAATAAGTTACAATTATTCCTATTCGTCGCATGAAAATACATTGCCTTGCCGAGCCACCCGCGGGCGCAGTCCCTAAGACTTAACCAACTATACCAGAGATTGAGAGACTTAAAAAGTTTTTATATAAGTAATTACTTGGATTAACACCACTCGCACCGCCGTACTTCCCATACATCTTTCTACTGTATTTAACAGTCAGGTGGGCCAAACATTTCGGCTCCTCGTAAGGCCTCCGCCCGTTAACAACATTATGATGTGCCGAAGACAACCTAGAAATGTTCCTCTTTGCTTCTATCGCAGCCTCTTTCGCCAGAGTATCTTCATCATCTGCCACTACTGGCTCGAATTGCTCGACGGCTTCTGCCTGTGTGGTTGAATAGCGGAACAAAGAACCTATTAGGTTCGGCCGCAAATACTTCGATCTTATGCACAAACTCATTTTAAATAGTGTTTTTGTTGTTAAAGTTTTACTAAAAAGATTATTCTGATGTGAGAATGAGAAATGTAAGGTTATATTTTTGACATTTTGATTTTACTTTACGTTTACTTTTGACACTTGCTTGACATTTTATCATTTTTGGTGCAAAGACAATAAAAGTTTACAACTTGGTTGCCATCTAATAAAATGTATGAATCACCCATATGAATTTAGTAGCCAATTGATTTTAGACTTCACTGCAATGGCATAAATATTAAAACGTATTGTATGTACTGCTGTGAATTGACATCGTGTCAATGAATTTCCATTTCACTCGCTCTTTGCTTTGTCTTGTCTGTGCCTTCTTATTAGATAGAAGCTCTCGTTTCTTGGTTTGTTATTTTATTGAGTCCTGTAAAACTTGAAATAATGGATGATTTCGGTGATAACTTTGTCCAACCCGAAGTAGACCCCGCAGCGGAGTTCCTGGCTCGCGAACAGAACCAGTTAGCGGGACTCGAAGATGAGTTGGAAACCAGTGCTCCGCCCCCCATTATATCTACCACAAACGGCCTAGTAGATGATTTTGTGGGTAAGTAACATATTTGCATTCTATAATATATCATATAGTATTGAAATTGGTCAGTAATGGTATAATAATAAAAATCAATACTCTGAACAACCTAAACTTTGCATTCTGACACCGAATTATCGCTTGTCTGGCAGTCTCCATCCGAATACAAATAAAATATAGAGATAGGGTAGATAATTCTACCCTATCTCTGTATAATTCGGCAATGAATAAAAGTGACCAATATCCTATCATTTACGCCATACTCAATATCTCAAATAAAAATCAATGTTTCTTTACAGAAGTGCCAAGTGCATCAACCTTCGACTCTAACGGTCTTTTAGATGATGAGCCTATCCAGACTTCTGTGTTCAGACAAGAGAGAGAAGAACCTGAGAAGATCAAGGCTTGGCGTGAGGAACAGAAACAGAGATTGGAGGAGAAAGGTAAATAATATTAATTACACCCCTTTTTTCAGATAGCTTAATACCCATATTTGCATCATTGTAGGATCACATTATATCACGCTAGGTTCTTCAAGACTTCTAACAAAACAACTGTCATAACCATAAACACCTTTTGTAAAAGGCAAAGCTACTGCTTTGCCTTTTATAAATGCTTTTTTTTTCATATTATAAATGTAATAGTATTACTATACTATTAGTACTATTAGTATAGTATTACTGTACTATTACATTTATAATATGAATGTATGTTCTAAGATTAGTAGTTTTATTACCACTAGGGCTAGAAAAAGTGCGAGAGGCATGCATAAGAAAGACACAATAATAATACAAGGATTATGTAACTACCCTATTTTTATACCCTGATCTACCAAATGTCAACTTGTTAGAAAAAGATGAGAAAGATTCCTCCTTCTCATTTGTCATAATCAGATGATCTGGTGAAATTAAATAATTTTAAGAGAGGTAATCCATTGAGTTCACAGAGCACTCTTTCTGTCTTCAAGAGAATAGTGTAATCTTTCTGTTGATCTAGTTTCAGCCTCATGAAGTCTTGCTTATTAATATATATATTTTAGCCTCTCTTCTTTGCTGTAATATTTCATCAACAACAATAAGCTACTTCTTAGTCCGATATCTCTGGCTTAAATAGCAATAAACATTTAGTTTGTATTTTGAATTCAGACGCTGAGGAAGAAAATAAGAAAGAGGAGATGCTGAAAATAGCCAAAAAAGAGCTGGAGGACTGGTACAAAACTCATGAGGAGCAGATTGCTAAAACCAAGGCAGCTAACAGGTACATATTGTCCAGTTTTATTTGTTTAGTTTGTGCCTAATAACCTAGCTAAGGTATTTTATTATTAGGTATTTTTTTTATTTTATTTATTATGGAATAATTAACAGCTACAATATAGATTATCAGTTTTTCAGTAATGGGCTACACTTCATAGTTTAGTCTTATTATATGTAATGTTATGCCTTTATAAAAATGTTTGACTGCCATAATCAGATATTGCTTCTTTTTTATGCGAAAAAAAGCAAGCAATAAAAAAGGAGATAGAATAAAAAAGAAGCAACACACAACAATAATGCAACAAGAACATAACCATAATACCTGACAACAACACCTGATTTTTTATTATTTCCTGTAAATGTTATGTTTTCTTATATTTCCTATTTGTGATAAAGGGAAGCTAATAATCATCAGGCCAAACAACTCAATAATTCAATTTTTTATACTAATGGCTGATATTAATTGTAAAAAACAAATGTGTACAACAAAAAGCAAATAAAAGATTATTTTCTTAACAGTAAGTACTTAGCCCTATCTAACAACAATTAGATACTCTTTGATAGGACATAGCTTGGACATTTACAGATATCATTGAAAATGATTCACATCATTACTGCAATTGTTTTTCTCTGTCTACAGTTTTTAAACAATGAAACATATTCAATTCCTTTGCATGAATAAATAAAAAACTAATTGGACTCTTTTCTTTTCAATGCGATCAGGGAGTCTGCTAAGTAAGTATACCTGAAAATATAAACTAAAAAAGGAACTAATCTGGTTTTACTGGGTGTTGGTTCTAGGTGATAGTGTCTTCATTATTTTCATTTTATATGTCCAATAACCGGTTGGGCATTTCATATTGACAGGGATAGGTGCTGGTGTGATAGGGAAAATGTTGTAATAATAACTTTTATCAGTTAAAATTTTTATTTTTGTATAAATAAAGGAATCATCTACACTTCAGCATTGTTGTACACTCATCAACAGTCAAGACGAATAAAAAAATTGTTTTGTAAACACTCCATTTAAAATTCCAACAGAATTTCATAATCGAATAAAATCTAACATTAGGTCAAATTGCATAATACATTCGCATTACATTGTAACCCCTTCACAGATGGGATATTAAGGCACCATATGGATTCTTAAGTTAAGTAATATATGTTTGATAATAGGAATGCCGAGAAAGCTTTAGCGCGCGGTTCGGAGGGTACCGTGGAAGACGGTAACGAATGGGAGCGCGTTGCGGAGCTCTGCGACTTCGGACCGAGGCGCGGCCGGGACGTCGCCCGTCTAAGGTCCATTGTACTGCAGTTGAAACAGTCCGGAGTCAGACCTAAGCACCCACCACGCACTACCAAAGTGTAAGTTTCCATACCCATCATTCCTGTGGGAAGCACTGCTGTGGTTATAAAATTTAGGTCCAGTTCCTAAGACATACAGATAAAAAACATAATTTATATGTTAATTCATTTAATAATAATTACCCAATTCGTAAAATTAAAGCTTTTATATGGTGGTTCATGAACTGACTAGATGTCGTCTGTGTTTTTCCTAATAGACGTAAAAGCTATAAAAAAAAAAGTCTACTACCAAATAAACATTATTAAAATATATTTGATTAAAATTATAACCTTATCATGGTTAAAATAATTATATTATTTCTTTTGTTCACAGAGCTTGAATTGTCAGTGAAGATGTAAGATACATCCCTACAAAAAATTGTACCTAATCGTCAGTCTCGGTATATTAAAATCACACTTAATTATAATAATTTAGGAAAAATATATTAATATAAAGTTGTTCCACTGCTGTTTAATAATACTGGAATGTAATAACAACCATCATTGAAGTGTTATTTATTCATTTTGTATTGTATTGTATGTTATAAAACATAATGGCAAACTATTATTAGGAACTAGTTAAGCCATCGCGTTTTTATTTTTTGTCATAATGTTAATAAATACCATTCCAAAATAAATAATTGTTGAATTCTTTGGTAAATTTTTCACATCTTAATTTTTCTAAACCCCCATTTTGAACACATTTACTATTACACACTCCAAAATGTTAGTAGAAGTAAAAAAGAAGTAGGTAGTTTATGTACGCTCTGCAAGTGGCACATCAAAACTTGGCTAATTAGCCTAGTTGTGTATCATCTTATCTCTTCCTATTTCCATGTGTCATCTAATAGTATGTGCCATTTTTGAAGACCAAATGTTGGTTAGGTAACCCATCTATCTCTTTTTATTTATACTCTCATTGCTCCAAACTATAATATTAACTCTATTTGTGACTTCCTATAACAATTTTCTACTTATTCTTAGTGTGAAAATACTTATCAATTCAAAAATTAAAATGAATACTTGATACTATAATTTAAAATCCTTTGCAATATCAATATGTTTCTTTTTATATATTTTTTCAGTCAATTTTAATAATAAATACATTAAACTAATGACCAATAGAAATGGCCATACACCACATGTGAGGTAGTTTCGTAATTGTAATCCTAGAGACCTTTCTTTATTCATAGATATCTTATTGTATACTATTTCTGTCCTCTTTGTTATGTCCATCCAATTGTACATTTTCCTTATTCTCATATTGCATTCAAAGGGACATAGCATATTGCCTTTATTTATGTCTTCCATGGCATTTTCAATTCCCTCAACTAGACTACTAACATTTGGTTCTGTCAAGTAAATCATACTCTCAGGCAACACTTCAGGGATACCACCAACTTTAGTTGAGACCACCTTCAACCCACAAGAAGCAGCCTCCACAATTGCCATGCAGTAAGCTTCTGTAAGAGATGTATTCAGAAATATATCGCCTTTTACCAACACATTCCTTACTTCAGAATGTTTAAGACTTCCTAGGAGGGTCACACAATGTTGGAAGCCCTTCTGTTCTCTTACTTCCTGCAAGAGCCACATTTTAGGACCATCGCCACCAACTATAAATCTTATATTTGGATATCTAGGGCACATGTCAGCTATCACAGCAGCCATTAGGTCAACGCCTTTTCTATACACCAGACGTGATACAATTACTATTGTTATCACATTGGGCTCTCTTTTACTTGGGTCTGGAGTAAAACTGTAGGCATCAACAGCATTAGGAATGACAGAAACTTTATGTGCTTTTACTTTTGCTCTGAGAACAGTATTTTCTTTCCCAGTGTGTGACACGCAAATACAATGGTCACACTCACATAAACACATCTGGAGATATTTGTTTGTCAGAACAGCTGAAGTGTCGGCAAAACCAAATAAGCTATGATCTGTAAAAACTGTTTTCAACCCCATTAATTTACCTATAATTGATACTTCATGACATAGGACACTGAATGCAGAATGTCCATGAACAATTTCAACTCTCTCTCGAATCAATATGTATCTTATCAGAGCTATATTGCTTATCATCGTTGGAAGCACACATTGGGCGTAAAACACTTTAACAGGCAAGTAATAAACTTTGAGTCCACATGTTAAATACCGTATTCCTACCCGTTGACCGTAAGAATGCGTGATTATAACTACTTTGTGGCCTCGCTTTATTAAACACTGTGATAAATTGTAGATATGTTCTTCCACTCCGCCCGTATTAGGATAAAAGAAGTCTGATGCCATGCAGATAATGTGCTTTTTATTCTTTTTATGGTTTTCCTGTAACAAAATAGGTTAACCGATGTAAAGACGCATACATTAGCTATCTAGATATGTTATAATAATAAATAAGTACCTTTCTTTGGATCCCCATTATGGTAAAGGCTATGGTGGAGTGATCAAGTAACAAGAATCAAGCAATAGGCTTATTGTTTTCAAATATCGCTCCGTATCAATTATATACGAGTCCTTAATCAACGTCCATTGACCTGACAGTCGTGACAGTTGACACTGACTGATGAAAGAGTCACGAACACTGACGTATATCATAACGTCAGTGGTCACGATCTCACGAATGATTATCGCCCTAGTCAAAAAGCTTTTTTTTTTTTTTTTTTTATAGTCGACATCGGCTCAGTTGCCATATTAAAAAAAAAAAAAAAAAAAAAAGCTTTTTCCCGGTTCTTTGCGTAATGCTAGGATACACGCAGCGAGCATCGAATTTGTCAAAGGCGTTGGCGGTTTCAAAATCTCACGCCCACACATATTTTGATAGACGATTTGTGTTGCTAGCGATATCAAAATCTGTGTGTGGATGTAAAATTCAAAATCGCAAGCTAGTAAACGTGTTTACGGTAAAGAGGATTATTTATAGATAGCCTCTTTTTTACTTAGACATTGCTGTCGCACTGTTGGCCTCCCCCAAGTCCTTACAGGCATAGACATAGCCTTAGAACCATTTAAATAGTCAAAGTACAGACGCCAGCACACCAAGCTACTACAATCTGTCAGATTTCTTTAATAGATTTTCAACTTTATCTATAAAGCATAAGGTTCAAAGTTGATTGGGAAAATCTGACAGTTTCGGGTAGCTTGATGTGCTGGCGTCTGTACCTAGCATTACACATGTGGTCTTGCATAAAATATATACTAATTCCATGCTTTTTGCATCTAACTCATAAAAAAGTGTATCAAAGTGTCAGTGAGTCAATGTCAAATCAAGTACTGTCAACTGTGAAGTCATGAAGCGTGAACACAGAACATATATACCCTAAGAGGGAAGAATAACTGCTCCGTACAAATTTTAGGAGGAAATTTTTCCTTACCGACTGGCGCCATCTATATTCCGCCCACGAAAACTAAGGAGTAGAAGCTAGGGCGGGAATTTTGAACTACAGTGCATTTTATAGATACTTTGTATTGCATTTTATGCACAAGTACAGCGCGTTTCTCGACAGTTTCCTACAAGATGGCCAATTTTTGCTCAGCAATAATTGACATCAACAATCACTATCGAGAAACACACTGTACTTGTACATAAAATGCTAAAATTTATATATACAGAGCAGTCTAGTAAAACAAAGATTAGTACTTGACTTTTTTATTTAGCATGTGAATAATTATAATTTACATAACAGATTAATTATTATATTATGACTGATTTTACATGAACTACGAACTCATCACGAAATTAAACACAAAATCAAACAAGAGTCACTGTCTCAACACCGAGTCTATATCTCACAAATACGCACTTAATTTCACCAAAACACAGGAACGCAGGAGCAAGCTCGACTCAACGCTATCAATGTTTGTAGAATTAAATGGAACTAGTTTATTTATTACAAATAAATAAGTAAAAGATAAAATAGTGCGCAAGCGGTGGCAGACATTTTTCTTGTGACGTCATTATGACGTGCAGACGTTAGTGTTGCCACACATTACCCTCCATATCATTTTTTTATTATGTCTTAATCAATTACATATGTTATATTTCTCAATAAAATATATTTGTGTAACATCAGAATAATAGCTCACGGTTTTTTCAAGGGTAATTTATTTTAAAAATCTTATAATAAGCTCATTATTATGGAAAATACGAAATTGTATTTTTAGTGGCAACATTATTATATTCATCTCTTTTACTCTCATGGCGTTGTCTTTTTCTTGTTTTCAAGCCCACCTACATACAGTTCGTAGAACAAAGTTGACAGACCCTGGAGCGTGAAGCTGGTCGCTGTACAAAGTACAAAACAGCCTGCAGCGAAATAAATACCAGTAAAATAATTTAATTTCGTTTTTATTCATTTAATAAGTTATGTTCTTTTTAAACAATGGACGAAGAAAAGAAAACTGAACGTAAGAGAAAAAGATTTGCCGCTAGATTGAAAAGTTCCAAGGGAATAACTTGCATTGAAGTGCCGGGACCGGTATGCCACATGATCGAACTTATTAGTACCTATCCTTTATTCATTTTGTAGCTGTAAGCACTGATATAAGACTCTTTTCCAGAATATAGTCCTTTGTAACGCTGGACAAGCTACTGGGTTAGAAAAAGTAGCTGTATTTGGTCTAGTAAAAGATCATGGATTAAGTATACCTTTACCAAAGTTTATTGCAAAAAAAGGAGAGTCACACTCCTTTCTGGTGTTTGACACGACGGATAATGCTCAATTGTTTTATAATGCGTGCAATGGTAAAACTAAAGCTGATGAAAATGGAACACCACTATATATGAACTTTGTTGAAAAAGGTAAACAAAACAGGTGCATTTCTTTATTCAATACATTATGCATATCATTTTATCAGGCCATGCAAGTTGACATTCGTTTGCAATATAATATATTTGTAATTTTTTTTCCAGTACCCAACACAGAAATTATATGCCCACATGAGAATCCTAAAGGCTTATTATTATTAAATGATTTTATCAGCATAGAAGAAGAGAAACAATTTATAAAACTGTTTGATTGGAATCCAGAATCAAGTAATTTAAAAAATCGTCAAGTGAGGCATTTTGGTTATGAGTTTAGATATGGCAGCAATGATGTAGATCTTGATAATCCATTAATAGAGAAGTTCCCCGAAGAATGTGATGTTTTGTGGAAGAGGTTGAAAGAACAGGGTTTAGACGTTGGTGTCCCAGATCAGATGACAGTGAATAAATACTGTCCTGGACAAGGTGCTGCAAAATTGATACTTAATTATTTATGCTAATAAGTTGAGCAAAGTTTTCTCCCATGGATGACCTCTCTCTGTCTCTCTGTTATATTTATGTATTTTAAAGTTATTTTGAGCAATTTTAATATTTGATTTTAATTCAATTTGATTTTTTTATGAAAATACTGCCCATAATATCATTGGCAAAAAGATCTTAAAATAAAGACTGTGGCTGACATATAAATATAATTCAAAAGATCACTCTTAGCAATAAGATCGCCCATTGTGTCACCCTTTCTAAAATTTCTATATTTATGTCTGTAATTTATATGGTGTACATAATAAAGAGTATTCTATTCTATTCTATAACTAAGCAAAATTGCTTGGTTGGAATTATATGGCAGTTCTTGGTAAATACCAAGAACTGCCAAATATGCTTCCCCCATTTTCTTTAAATAATCCATTTGCTCTATTCAGAAAACTAATTGTAATCTATATTCCCAGGTATACCATCCCATGTGGACAAGCACAGTCCATTTGGAGACACAATACTGTCCCTCTCATTGGGCTCTGATGTAGTAATGGACTGGAAGCATCACAGCGGAAAATATGTGCCGACCTTAGTTCAGGCAAGATCTCTACTTGTTATGCAAGATGAGGCCAGGTGAATAGTTAGAATTAGCTCCATGTTGCTGGTTTCTCTTTGCTGAAAGTAATACTCATATTTTGTAATAATCTTGGTGCCATTTGTGTCTTGTTCATCATTGGTGTCATCATTTAACAGTATTCCACAATCAATCTGCTTCCCCTTTTCTCAACTATGTTGTGGTCGGCTTCCAGTCTTTCCGGATGCAGCTGAATACCAGTATTTTACATGGAGCCACTGCCTATCTGACCTCCACACTTACCTGCTATTTCATCACCATCATCAGGCCTCTCGGTCTAGTGGTCAGTGGCCCGGACTGCGATGCGCAAGGTCGTGGGTTCGATTCCCAGCTAGGACAAATGTTTGTGTGATGAGCAATCTATAATACTCGTATGTATGTATTTAGAAATATTTATATTATGTTTATCAGTTCTCTAGTACTCATAGCACAAGCTCTGCTTAGTTTGGGACTAGATGGTGTTGTATGAAAGTTGTGGAATATTATTATTATTATATGTTTTTTATTCATTTAAAAAAATCTTTTGATAATCATCATCACCCACAGCCCGATTTCACCCACGGGTGGGCTTTACTTGTGCCAATCTCCACGCACCTGTGCCAGCCTTATCCAGGTTTTGCCCGCTATGGCAACAATGTGGTCTGCCCATCTCGCCACCGGACGACCAACATCTCGTCTTCCAATCCCTGGACGTCAATCTGTCACAGCCTTACTAAACCTGTCATCACTGCACCTTGCCAGGTGTCCAGCCCAACTCCATTTCAGTTCTATAATTATGCTTTCCAGTATTGATATTTAAAACCTTTAATTTATTTTAATTCTCTCTCACTTCAGATATGACTGGCAGCATGGCATACAACCGCGAACATGGGATCCAGTCATTGAAAATCGCACAGAAAACTCGCACAAAATCAAAGTGATTACCAGTGACACTGTACAAAGAGATACGCGAATTTCTCTTACTTTCCGTTGGACTAGAAGTGGTGCCTGTGAATGCAGGTACAAGACCCTTTGTGATAGTGCAGGGAAAGTGTCAGCTGATAACTTGGAAGATGATCTAGCTTCGAACCTAGAAGAATTGCACGTGCATCGGGTTTGTAGTCTTTATTAACAAGAAATACACTTCTTAGTAGGCAATGTAATATGACTTCATTAATACATTGATAAAAAAATAGTGCAAATTGTGGTACGCTTCGCGAAATTTTTATGCATTCATAGCCAAGTTTTAGAAAAAGAAATAAAATATCGTATACAAATGAAATTGGGCTTATCATACGCCTCAAATCTGTATTTTGGCAGCGCGTTTTTGAACATGTTTGAACGGGAATTTTGCTTGGATACGTAGTAGATTAAGGGCGGATTCCGATAGTCCGTCCATACATTTTTGATTAGGATTATACTCTAAACATAGACAGATGGAATGGAGTCGCGGGTTGCAGCACATAATTCGCTCGTGCCGATTGTGCGAGGTAAACTGGTGCGAATAATCTAGTCATTAAAATAATCGAGGCGCGTTTCATTACATGGTTGCTAAACCACGATTTATCTTTTGAATTTCAGGTTTACGAGCAAATAGCAAGTCACTTCAGCACGACTCGGCACAAGCCGTGGCCGAAGGTTGTGCAGTTCATGCAGGGAGTCACTCCCGGTAGTGTGGTGATGGACTTAGGATGCGGAAACGGGAAGAATGTATTGAAAAGGGACGATATTGTGCAGGTCAGTCATAAACTTTTTATTAGTTTCATGTGATAATATAAATATAATAGTCAGTGGTGTGTTCGATGCAATATTAACAAATATTCCCACCGCGACCGCGCTGTCCCACCAGTAGGACAAAGTGGAATATTCAACTCTTGAAGAGAGAGGCATTCACAAGAAAGAAATTGTAAAGCACTTGTCCCATCGCCGACGAGGAACCGACTAGCTATCGACTAGTAGGTCCTGTGTCATTAAAAGAGATACATATACAACGTGTAACGTTAAATGCGCAAAACCTGAAAATAGTTTGATCAGAATAACGAGCAGAATTAATTGAACCACTTTTTAACATAGGTCACATTTTTTAAAAAATCTTCATTAAAAACGTTTCCGTGTCTATTTATTCAAGTCAAAGTCAGCGCGGCGCAGCGGCCCGGTGACGACTCCTCTCTCGATAAAGCGTCATCGCAGACGCAAGAAACGATCAGAATGGCCAGTAAAACTAAAACAGCACATAAAACTTTTACAATTTTTTTAATGACTTATTTTCTTTCTGAAATAAAACAAGCGTAGTTCGAACCGGCGTTGTAGATGTCGCCACAAGTTCATATAATATTGGGCAACATTGAAAAGCCTGCTCATATTATGATCATCTTCATTCTCCTACTTATTCCAATTGATGGATCGTCGCGACGCCTTTTTATTCCGCCCAAACAAAATATATATATCGTGTTACAGATAGCAGGCGAGCGAAGTTCTGGCTTGTTATCAGAATGCAAGGAGCACATACGTGGTATCACCGGAGCAGATTGCGTGCGGTTAGACCTTCTGAACGCTATGCTGAAAGATGAGACGGCGGATATTGTTATATGTATCGCTGTTATACACCATTTTAGTAGCAAGGTGAGTTACTAATGATTTATTTTCTCATTAATTCAATTTTAACCTATTTTAGATTAAACATGAATTTGAAATTTTAAAAAAGGGAGGGATTTGCGAAGGCAAAGCCCTCCCTTTTTTTCTTACGTTATTTTTCAAGAGATCTACCACATTGCTTCAATTCGGTGGAGTATTTTGAATTCAGCATGTCGCAATTAATTGGGAGATAAGGCGAGCCTAATTTGCGAGAGTCTTGTGTTTCTTAGACTAAGCCTGTATGAGTTAAAGCCAGGTTTAGCTGAAGGCATAGCAGCAGTAGACAAGTGGTAACAGCCGCGACTTACGAGTTGTGGGTCGTAGGTTCGAACCCAGATAGGCATTTTACTTTGTGTAAATTATTTCATCACCACTGCTCTCAAAACGGTGAAGGAAAACATCGTGTCCTAGAACCGAAAATTCGAAGACATGTGACATCTACCAAACCGCACTAGTCCCGCGTGGTGGATTACGGCCCACTCACCAAGAGGAGGCCTGTGTCCCAGCAGTGGGAGCATGATTATGCTAACTGAAGTCAGTGTGTCCATTATGGCTGAGGTTTTTTTAAATTATTTTCACAGGCAAGAAGATTACAATCCATATCAACCATACACCGTTTACTGCGCAAAGGTGGGCGCGCTCTCATCACAGTTTGGGCTAAAGACCAAACAAAATCAAATTACCTCTGCAAGAGCAAACAAGACCAACAAAACGGTACACAGGCCGAAACCCAACTGACAGTTGGGGGCGTAAACCTTCCAGTACATGAAAACAGAACGCAATTCAAACATCAAGACCTTTTAGTGCCTTGGAAGTTGAGAAAAGTTACACAAAATAAACTAGCTAATGCAGCAGAAAATACCTTACTTAGATACTATCATGTCTTCGAACAGAACGAACTAGACGAACTATGCAAAGAGGCCAATTTCACAATCGAAAATAGTTTCTATGAAGAGGGTAACTGGTGTGTTGTATGTAAGAAAAAATAAATTTACTGAGGTAACACTTTGTACTTTCTTTTTTTATTTAAAAAGTCGCCATCTACAAAATTAAAAAATAAAACGACTAATATAAATCACTATAAAAAAATGGTTTATAACAACTATGTAATGTCCTGCGCATATGTAAAACTGAAGCCATATATGAATATACAAAAAAATGTTAGACGATAATGTTGCTATCAAAATAATTTCAACCGAAAAATATGATTTTCTCTTTGGAATTTGCCTAAAATATGCATGTCAGTGTTGACTCTGATTCTCTTGTTCACCGTTTTTTCTTGCTATTAGGTAGAGGGAGAAAGAGACGTTTAACAGTTTAAGCTGTCAAATATCGCATCTAAACTGAAATTTGAGATTTCATAACTAGACAGCTCCTATTTACTTCAGTCTATTTCTTGTTTCATCTGCAAGGAAAGAGCTAACAATAGTTTAAGTCTGGTTTAATTGGTGAACTACAGAATCTGGCCAATTATCTGGAATGTACAAAATCTTTATTGACTAACCCCCTTACTAATAAACGTTGTATAGCGTCTGTATAGTTACACACGTTTGCTTTGTCTTCTTCTTTCGAAAATCAAATTACTGACGACTGAAAGAGAGAAATCGGTGTGTAACTATTCTGTGACGAAGCACATTAGGCTATTTAGTGCTACAAAGTTCTTATATCGCGTGGTCGTAATTGGAATCAACGCCGCCATCTTGTTTTTTTCATTTAATATGCATTTCACAAAACAATCACACAAATGTATACTAACAGCGCCCCCCTTTCAACGTCATTCGAGCGCCAAAAGATCCTTGTAGCAGTGTAGCTTTACGAAATTACTGTTATCGGCTAAAAGTGAGCAGACCGAATTTTTCTGGCTGACTACAACTATGAAGAGGGTCTGAACAAAATGAGCGTACCTTTCTCTAATATGAAACCCATGGGAGTATGGGAGGCCCACGTAACAATACGCATAGTTCGCGTAAAAGACGAATAGAAAATATTTTATTATCAGATACACTATTTTCATTTATTTGCCTTCTGTAGCCTCGCAAATAGCTAGTATCTAACTTTGGGAGACACCTAGCTTGTGTTCGAGCTTCGAACATTCCTTTATCACATATGCATATGCGCAAGACATCGCATCAGGATTTCATTAAAGCTAATTGTAACAACGGTATAACAGATATGGTTGACAGATCCGCCAAAACAGCATCAACGTTCTGTATAGTATTCACTTGGAATATATTCTCCTTTCTAAAGCTAAGTATTGCCAGTGCTAATAATGGTAGGATTTCTAAACAGTCGTAGCCTAGTATGGCATCCCAGAGTAGAAGTAATTGATCCGGTGGCAGGTGTCCACTGAATGCGCGCATCAACCATTTGAATACCACTCTAATTCTGAAATGTAAAATGGGAATTAAATACGAACAAATTAGGTACACTGTATTATAATAAATAACTTGTAATACTTACGGATTAATATTGATATTTCTAAAATGTATCCATAGTAAAGGTTCATTTGCTTCTAAAAGCCTCTCGTATAAAAGGCACAATGATACTATACCCTGAAAATAAGAGGAACACGTTAGAATCTAAAATTGAAATCACTAGTTAAACATTACTAGAAATCGGAAATCGAACATTCAACTATATAGTACATATAAGGCTCATAGTGTAATGTGTGCACTATGTTTACGCGTGTGATGACCATATTACCATTTTTGAAGTGAAACTTCTTAGGCGGCGATTCGATAATTGGACGAGAATTGAGAATGAAATTTAAAGAACACGTTACGTTTAGGCACATTTCGTTACACGAGAAAGAAGAAAAATAACTGTTTCTTACTCTCACACTAAATCTCTCTTTAAGAAGATTCACTTCTATCTTATTATCGTATCTTATACTATAATTTATTGCAAACAGCCACATAAAAGGCACTTTTGTATGTCTAAAGTAGTTTTCTTTTTTTTTTTTTTTTTTGAAATGGCTGCCACGCATGAAACCTATAAGTTACCTAAATCTATAGCTGACCTCAAAACAAACAGACAACATAATAAGATCAAACCCCGTAAACTGTCACGTTTCCGAGATATTAACGATTAAAGTTGATCACGTGACATCCACATTTTTTTTTAAGAAAGTTAAAAAATATGGATTTCACGTGATCAACTATTAACATTCAAAGTTCATGATTAAGTCACGTGATCAACTATTAACATACAAAGTTGATGATTAAGTCACGTGATCAACTTTGACCGTTAATATCTCTGAAAAGTGACACTACGGGGTTTGGTCTTATTATGTTTTCTGTTTGCACCATAGACATATATATAAGGTCAACTTTTATCAAGTACAAAAATTTAAACAGAACGTCTATCTATACGATAGAAATACGGTCCTAGCATTTTTTTTCAAATAATCAGGCTAGTTTTTTTTTTCAGTTTTTCTAACACATAAATTATAATATTTTTAAAAGCATACTGTATACCGACTCAATTGTTCTGGGTCTGCACCCCCAAAAAACCCACGGTCATTAAACCCGGTATTACGTCATCGCTCGGACTGCACTGACTTGTGGTCGAATCTCCATCCCTAGCTATGCTACTCGAAGCTATGATACCTAATTAATGTAGACTATAAGAAACGATATTAACCTTTGCGCTAATCTATCGTATTTTAATTTTCCATCACACTTTTTCAGGCTTTGGACTGACAAGTTAATACTTACAATTTGTTATTTTGTTTTAGTAAGTATTGAATTAATGTAAAACTGTTAACAACTTACCTTACGTTTTGCATTAACTTGGCGTGTTAAAAATAATCAAAATTCATTAACAGATTTACACTTATTTACACAATTTACTAGTTATTTACACATATCACATCAATTGCTGGACGTGACGCCCTTGTTGTCGCACACACTGTCTAGCGCGATTGAGACAATGTCTCCGCACTTCAGTAAGCACTTGATGTTCACTGGACAACACGAAAAATGCACTCACAATTCGCGCACGTAATTCTTCCACTGTACGGATTGTATGACCGTCGTTCCCATACACTAGGTCTTTGGCCCTACCCCACACGTGGAAGTCCATTGGCGTCAAGTCAGGTGAACGTGGCGGCCAGCGGATAACGCTACCACGCCCAATCCATCGCCCTTGGAACGCCTCGTCCAAGTAGGTGAGAAGCATGTACCTGCGGCACCACACAAGCACATCCAGCAGCAGCTCTGACCCGAGTGAAATGGAAGGTATGGTACCCTTCACTGAGCAGGAGCTGCCACTCCTCTTCAAGCTGCACTGGGTGTCGTGGCCTCCCCGAGTCAATAAGACGAGGCTGGAAGTTCTCACTCTCTCTGAAGCGCTGCACGGCTCGAAGAATGGTACGAATATTGACCACTCGTCCAAATCTCTGGGCGTACAGTTCTTGTGTCCGCAACATTATTTCACCTGCGTCGTGAGAGCACATAGCCATATTCATGTATTCTCGGGATGAATACCGATACGGCATTTCGAAAATTTTCGCACAGACAACACGCACAATTCAGTAACTTGATTTTAGCGAACTGAAAGAATCTCCCGTGCTCAATATTGGCCGCGCCAGGCGGTGGCAGTGAGTGGGGCGAAGACGGGGACATGCCGCCGCCGCACGTGTGCCATTGTTATCAACACACAAGAAACCATTGTTATCTGCTTAGAGTACGTTAGCCATTAATACACAGGATGTTGAATTTTACTTTTTAAACAAAATGGTTTTTGGTGTTTTTCTTGGAAACTAGCGTATAGAAATGTATTATTTTTTCAAGAAATTTCTATCTTAAGTTATTGAATCTATCCTTAAAATATTTGTACTTAATAAAAGTTGACCTTATATATGGACTGGAAATACCTACGAAAAAAGGGTGCCTACCTACAACTCATATTGTCTCAAAAAATGGCTGCCATTGCTAGGGTTGTATCAATCAAGGAACATTGGTGTTACTATAACGAGTATCGATACTAAATACGAGTCGTACTAGTTATCACGTTTGGATCATAATATAGTATACTAACTTATAGTCCGTTCTAACTAAGGTTGCCTACTTTATAGTAACGTATCCTAGTTTATTTTCGATAAACATACTTTATAATTTTGCATAAAAATACAGTATGCGAAAATACTTTATTTCTAATCTTTTGTTATGCGTAAAAGACTCATATGAACTATTTATCGATAGGTACAGACGCCAGCACATCAAGCTACCCGAAACTGTCAAATTATCGCAATCAACTTTCTTCCCTGAAAATAAAATTAATGCCAAGTGTTTTTTCGGCACCGAATTAAAAAACACTTTTTAATTGCATCACGTTTACGTATTAAAGTGAAGGAAAACAGCGTGAAGAGATATGTATCCATATGCCCAAAAACAGGTGCTTTCGCATATTATACCTTTGGGTTGGAAGGCCAGAGAGCAGTAGTTTCTGTTAGGTATGCGGACCCTAGTGAAAAACAAGATAATCACTAGGGTGAATGAATAATATAAACTTCCCATCACATTCTCCGTGAATGGGATGCTTATATTATTGTAAATAATATAAAAGACAAAAAAAAAAATAAAAGTATTTTTTTTTTTGCCTTTGTTTATTGGTATGATAATGATTCATGAAACCTTAATCAGGAAACTTCGCCACTACGGAATCCGGCACCCTCTCTGGATCTTCTCACTTCTTACTTCAGTGATAGGATTCAGAGAGTTGATGTTAACGGGAAAAGGTCACCCGGATCTGTAGTAAGAATGGGGGTCCCCCAGGGCTCAATACTTGGACCATTTTCATTTATTATTTATATCAATGACTTGCATTACCTCATAAAGGATGAACATGATATAGTGTTGTTTGCAGATGACACTTCACTTTTATTTAAACTCAAACGTCAACAGCTGGTTACTGACAGTATAAATAGTGCCCTCGCAAAAGTAGTAAACTGATTTAATGTTAATAATCTACTTCTTAACGAAAAAAAAAACGAAATGTATTAAATTTACGATACCAAATGTTAGACAAGTAGAAACTAGTGTTCTCATAAAGGGTGAAGAGTTAAAACCCGAAAATACCACAATATTCTTAGGCATAACTTTGGATGCCAAGCTTCAATGGGGCCCCCATATAGATAAATTGTCAAAAAAACTTAGCTCTGCAGCATACGCCGTTAGGAAAATTCGTGACTTAACTGATTTAGAGACAGCCCGTTTAGTTTACTTTAGTTATTTTCATAGTGTGCTGTCCTACGGTATTCTGTTGTGGGGAAATGCCGCCGATATTCAGACAATTTTAATTTTACAAAAAAGGGCAATTCGTTCCATTTATAAATTAAGTCCCAGACACTCCCTCAGAGACTTTAAAGAGATTAATATAATGACTGTGCCTTCTCAGTACATTTATGATAATCTTTTGTATGCACATAAAAATATAATCTGTTTAAAAATACAGTGATATATATAATATAAATACTAGGAACAAACACAAATTTGTTGTTCCTACAACAAGGCTGACGTTTCATAAGTGCCCATGTAGGTTTATGTGAAAGAAAATATTTTGATTTTGGTGCTGTGAACCACGGGCCGGACCTAGCAAGGTCAATCGGAGCTAATAAGACGCAGGACTATTTATGTTAACATAGCAGAATATACCGATATCGTTCCAGCGGAGGAACTAGTTCCGGAAACTATTAGGCAACGGTACAACACTATTCTATTATGACATATTATTGTAAACAAACGAATGAATTAACAAAATAATAAAAAGGTCTTTTATACGGAAATTCACCCAAATATCATTACTTTAGCCATAAATTCATGATCGCGTTACAATTATAACATCGAATGTCTATTATTGTATGTGTTATTGCATGAAAACCGGCTACTAACCTGTGCAAACAAAGTTGAGGTTGATTTTCATTCTTCCTTGCACCACACTTCACAATACAACACACAGGCATGTTGAATTGCTGTTTTTCAACATTTACATGCAGTTTTAAAGGTAAAGTCCTCGTAATTCTCTCGCAAATCTCAATAATACAAAAAATAAACAACCATTTGACAGCTGAACTACCACGAAACTTGGCGACAAAGATGGCTGCTCTGGCACCTACCTACAACCGTGTATAGAATAACAGGGCATCTCCTGTTATATCCCATCTCAATGGTTTGCACTGATATCAGCTATTTATCTGACATCAATAGACCGCCATTTTCAAAATGGCGCGACAGTAGGTATGCCACGGATCTCCATGCCCCTGCCGTACGATCCATAGTCTGCCAGAGACTGGCAGCCAGGGTACAACCGTACCCAGACAACCTAGCCGAAAATATGACACAACGACTTTAAAAAAAAAAATCTGCTTTGTAGCTAAAGCAGCCTCTCTGTCACTCATACGCGTGACAATCTGGTTCTAAAGCTCGATGTATCATTCTTTATTTCCGGGATGACAGAGTTATTGACTACCTAACCCTGGTAAAGCGATAACCCCTATTCTTTGCCTTGATCCACAAAACAAATGCGGTCCACACTTCAGACAAATATAGTATAACTACCTAAAGTGCTATTGGGGAAAAAACTATAACTATCAAGTTCAATAAACTAGTAGGAAGTACCTATATCAGCGTGTTTATTAATATTTCATATGTCCTTGTAAATAATAGCAACGTAATTGTCTTATGATAGCCTAAATATCCTTACTGAAATACTGAATAAGGTAAATACCTGTGAATGTGTCGATATGTAGTGCAACCGGTGCCAATATCGTACGTAGAACGCGCGAAACGTGAAGTACAACTGAACAGGGTCGTCATATAGATAACAGAATGGAGTAGCTGGAAAAATAAATACAATAAGCTTTAATTTAGTCACAACCGTCAACCACAAAAACCACGTTTTGATTGAGTTCTACGTTCCTGTAATTGTATTATTTCTGTAGAATAACAGACAATATAGGAACGGAATATCCAAAACAATTGAGGGCCCAATAGAGCGTCTTCGAGTGCCATTGTTTATTTCGAGCATCATTTCAAGATAACTTAACTAACGATAATCTTATTCAGACTGTTTAGAATCAGAAATATATTCAGAACATGAAACAAGTGATACTGTGATATAACGTTGAACTAGGTCCCAGTTTTACATCGAGGGAATCAACCTAAAAAGCCAATCAAAACTTTCGTTCCTTCCCTCTTCTATGAAAAGAAGCTCGATTTCATCACGGATTTGTCTACTCTGTTCCTCGTCTGGGCAACGGCCTCCTCTCTCCTCTATTTATCCTCCCTCCATTTCGGATACTATCGAATAGTAACACCTTGTCCCATGTTGACAATAGGGAAAAAAAAAAGTTTTACGGAACGGGACTTTTTCTTTTGCTTTTTTTTCTTCGATTATTCCCGATCAGTAATACTCCTGTCGTTCAGTGTTGACGAACGGAACTTTTTTTCCCGATCGTTCATATGCTTAGTTCAAGAGTCAATGCTACACCTTGACTCTTGAACTAAAGTAGAGTTCAATTCAAATTCGAATTTCAAATTGAAAATTCGCTCATTTCTTCCAAATATTGCTATTCTATACGCTTCTTTATTTTTATTTCCTCTAGCTCTCTGGAATCCATTTATTTGTCTCGCCATCTTCTTGAAAGCCCCGCCTAAATTGACCTACACCAGTTTTTGTGGCTTCTAGTTCGTTCACTGCTTTTTTATTTGACAGTGAGGATATAAAAAACTTACCATACATGGAGAAACCATGAAAGGGAATAATCCCGCTTGGCGGAAACACAGTGACGCTATCCGCTGAAGTCTGCTTGCCTTTGACGGTGACAGTGGGTGGGTTTCCGATGCTGCCTTTTAGGTGTTGCATCACTTCAACATCGCGGGAAAAACATAACATCACCTGTAAGTGTGTATTCACCGTATTATTATGAAGCATTTCATCGCAATGAGCTTCGTCTTCAGCAACATTATTTTGTCCACAAAGTTATGTTACTCTGACTGCAGATTTATATCATTGTCTTAATAGGGTGTAAATTCCTTTACCTGATACAATAAATCTTCAAATACGAAATACTGGTCATCGTTAGATGCGGTTAATTGTACGTCTTTGAATATAAGTTTGTCTATCATTAAATCCACTTCCAGAACATTTTTCTTGAGCTGAGCGAAATGTGCAGTTTGCTGAAAATATAATGCAACAATGTTAAACCTAAACGTTTAAAAATAAATCGTACGCATACTTGGAATTATGAAGTATCTGCTTGTCCTCATGTGTAAACGGCAGGTTCATTGAAGTTCAATCTTAATTTTATGTTATTTATTTATTTATTACCTTATGTAGGTACATACTACCTGACACTTTACATCGGAGCCTAAAACTTGCGACCACAACTTTGCGCGGAGGCACTGCGGGCTTCCCTTCTTCAGGTACTCCTGTACAACGGGCGCATAGCCCAAGACAGCCACTCGCTCCCCCAAGCTGATACGCTCAGCTTCGAGGCTTGCAAACCCCGGCACAGAGCTTGGCATGTTCGGATTCACCCCGAGAAGAGGTTCACCGTTTGACCATTCTGGAAAGACTTTGCGCTGGAAAGAAGGGTTTTTTAACTAAAAGATGCTCATGATTGTATACCAATGTGTCTAGGAGTTAGGATCTGTCAATATCGACTTTAACTTTCTTTGATCTAGTACAGGCCCGAGAATAGGACCCTGCTGAATATGATGCCTAGTGGGCGGCCCGCCATGCTAATTGGGGCTTTATGATATGCTGATAAAGGTTAGCGGTAAAAATTATAATTACGCTAATATAATACTTACTAACTGGTCGAGTGTCTTCACTTGAATTGGTAAATGAGCAAACTCCCATTTTGGCTCATCCCTGCAAAAAATAGTTAAGTAATATAAATTATGCTGTATAAATTTATATAATGCTCTTTTTATATAATTTAAAAGCACTTACTCTCTCGTGTAAGGAACATAGCCGGATAATGTTATTAATACTTCCAAAAAGTCTTTTGGCGCATAAACTGGTCTGTATTTCGTAAGGTCTGAAAAAAAAAAACATTTTTTTATGGAACCAAGGTATCGCATTTTAAATAAGTCACAATATATTAAACCTGCTACAATTTTGTTTCGTAAAATTACCTAAAGTATAAGTACTAAGTTCATTCCATTTTTCTAAAAATTCTTCTTGTTCACTTTGAGGTCTAATTTTCGCTAGTGATGTTTCAAGGTCTGTGCACATTGAATTCAACGATTTGTGTATTCGCTTCTCCCATTGAGCACTAGCTTTGAGTAATGATGTTAATGGGTCTAATTTCTGTAAAATAATAGTTCATTGCATCAGGATCGTCAAACCCAAAGCATCTATAGGTATACCAACATCAAACCCGACCACGCTAACGAATTTAAGGCGAAGTTTTTTTTATTATTTAATGGCCTAAAAAAGACTGCTTACATTTTGTTTACTCTGTGTTCTAACCCAATGAAAAACTGTGTTCCTAAGTTTAGTGTCTAAACCCTTTTCTTTCATAGCTTGCTGTAATGTTTGTTTGAAATCTTCCTTCTTTACATTTGGCGACGATACTAATTTCTGGAAAAACAAAGGAAAATAAAGTGAAGTGCCCGTAAAAGTTGCGTGATAAGCAGGGATTATTTTTATATCGTGTGTCTCTAATCGTGATGAATGCTCGTGAATCTTACACGTAGGTAGGGTATTACGAAGGCACTTCCGATTCGTGCCCCCTCAAGTGGATTACTTTTTCAATTTACTTAGGTACCTATTGATTATCAACCAATAGGCAACTCATATTTATGTCGTACTCGTATGCATTGCATATTACTAACGTAGTATGCTATTATAATGCAATAATGCATAATTTATATGACTTCATACGTCAAGAAACTTTGATTCGTTTGCAGACGCGCCGATACACACATATTTTTGCATAGATTGGTAAGTATGGGAAGACGTCAACCACAACATGGGTAATATTTATTTCTGATATGAAGAAAAAGTATAACTACAGCAACTCTAACAAATACATACCTGTACATCACTATAAAATGATTTGTAAATGGAGAGATTTTTTATTTCTTCGGCTAGTTTTAATGCTGTGTGATGTATGGTTTCTTCTTTTATACCTTCCATAGTAACTATTCATGAATCAGGTAAATATATTTTAATTTTGTAAAAATAAAATAACAGACGTAACTGTGTTTACTTTTTTTATATAAAATTCATAGTTCATGTGAAAATGAAGACACTGTTGCCGTGGAAACTGACAAATAAATCATTGAAATAAGTTAGTAGGTATGCTAAAGAAGTATTTATTTTATAATCATTAGTATGTTTATTTTATTCGCTTAATAAAATACCCGGTTTTATACTAGTTTTTCCTACTAGTCATTCATTCAAAAATAAAGTCGGTATTTTTGGGGGTCTTGTTTTTCAAACGTTACGTTCGGGAATGGTTTCAATTTTATTTTATTTTATTCAATATGGTGAATAATCATTACATCCACGTTGCGTGTGAGTAAGTATCGCGTATTCATTGTCATTCGCTAGATGAACCGGTAAAAAGTAAATTGAAACTATTTTGATAGCCACTCAGCTTTTATTTCTTTTTTACAAAAATCTTACGACTTTTTGATTGGTTTCAGAACGAACAGGTAAATGTCTTTTTTTTTGGCAGATGACTTGTCTGTCACTCTCAGTCACTCTATTATTGTTTTGACAACAAAGAATATATTTTCGTAAAAATGGGAAAAATATTTCTTGACCATATTGGTGGTACACGTTTATTCTCTTGTGCATCTTGTGATGTAAATCTGACAAATCGTTCTGAGTTGATTAGCACACGGTTTACTGGAGCCACGGGTACTTTTTCCATTCTTTACTTTTACCTTCGCTTGATCAACCGTTTATTTACGCATTGATATTTGATACAATCATTGTGATTATCACATCATGATTCAGTATCTAACGTGAAAAATGACGTAAAAAACTTATCTAAATGAGTTATTACTTATTATAAATAAACTATTGACAAAGCACTAATAAAATGTACGGCTAGGTATTTTGGGTGGGAGAGAACTGTCCCACATAGTCGTGACATCTGTTTGCAAAGGATTGTTCAGTCTAGTCACGTTACTCACGTCTCTTCTATTACTACTAGAAATACCTACTATCACTATTCGAATTACTTACTATACATAGAAAAAATAGGAAATTAATAGAAAATTGGTAATTTCTGCAGGCCGAGCATTTCTGTTCCACAAGGTTGTGAACCTATTGTACTCTGAAGTGCAGGACCGCGTGATGCTAACAGGCCGCCATATGGTGCGCGATGTCTCCTGCAAGAACTGCAACACAAAACTGGGCTGGGTCTATGAATTTGCTACAGAGGAGAATCAAAGGTGTGCAGAGCAGTTATATTTTTTTCTTCACACTGTAGAACTGCGCCTTATCAAATAGTTGAAAGCAGTATCATCATTATGTTATCAGCTGAAAGATGTACATGGCTGGATATAGGCTTTCCCCAAGCATTGCCACTTTATTCTTGTGAACCTATGAAATACATACTGATAAAATGAAGTCTACCTTCCATGTTGTCCAGGGGGGTAATTGTGTAACAGACTGACAATTGCAATGCCTTTAATTTTGACAATTCAGTAACATTTATTGTGCTGTACGCAAAATACGCACATTGACGTGGAGTTGCGGACATTAGCCCGTATTACCTATTACCTAACATTCATTGTGTTATTTATGTTCTCAAGTAGATGAACTTTTCAAATATATGAATGGATTAGGAATTTGTGAAGTTTTGGGGGGCTTAAGTTTTAGCACTAAAATTTACCTTTTTATGTACAGCTACAAGCAATTGTAGACAGAAGAAGGATCAATATTTTGATCATGTTATTTTGTTTTCCAGATACAAGGAGGGCCGTGTAATCCTGGAGAGAGCTCTTGTGACAGAAAGTGATGGCATTGAAGAAATTCAAGTCACTAATGATGATTAGCTGACCTAAAATATTATGACTAGCAGTTAGAATGCTAAATCTAACAGTTTATTGTGTAGAAAAACTTTTGATTTTATTTAATGTATACTTACTAGAAAAAAAAAAAACTACTTAACTTTTCTTGTCTTTAATAATAAGATATATAAAACTTGATGAAGTATTTTGTCTGTTTTTTATACAAGCTAGTCAAAAAGTTTTTGGAACCTATGTATAGACATCAGATCCCATTGACCTAGAAAATCAATACTTACTTTATTTAACCAAGCCAATACAACAACAACAGTACTCCTAATATCTTTGTTTATGTTTAAACAGACATAAAAGGAGTACATACAAGGTAAATTGACCATCAGTCAACATGTACATCATTGTTTAGGTTTAGGAAATTCATTGCAGAAAACAAACTGTCCTTGATTGGAAAAATCATACACTGTATTATGTATGTGTTGCAGATGGATTGTTGAATCTGCTGTTTTACAAAACCGCTAGTGGTTTTACAAAATAGCTCCGTTTTGTAGAACAACTGAACAACGTTTAGCGGTTTGCCTTAATTACTGAACTTGAACACTCAGAACTGCATAAAAATTTTGCATTTTTCAATGCAGCGGGTCAATGATTAGCGGTTTTGTAAAACAACGTGAAATAAAACGTCAGATTGTAGATTTTAGTTTTAAATTTTGTCGCTCGTAGCTCTGTGTCGTTGCAACAATAATGGCGTCCGAAACATAAATAAATAATACGAGTAAAAATTACCTTAAAGGAAAATATGATTTTAAGGGCAATATTAATTAATAGTTATCAGAGTTCTATGATAGACGCTCATTACGACTGCAGATAAACCATTCTGCAATACACCTAAACGTCGGTAGCAGTTTTGTAAAATGTAGCGGAATGACAATTCGGTTGAACGTTGTTCAGTTTTTTTTACGTAACGGAGCTATTTTGTAAAACAACTAGCGGTTTTGATCCATCTGCGACGGATGCACATCCTTATCTATGTCAACCGATTTAAAGGGTTTATCTGTCCATACAAAGGATTCGATTGTAGCTTATCTAAACTATATAGGGGTTAGATGCTCACATTTCAACGGCTCAGTGCCTGTAGATACTAAGAAAAAGGATTATGCAGCTCTAAACTGAGTGATTGTGTGTGATCTATAGGAGTGAAACTCCGGGCATCATACGCCTCGAAGCTGTAGGCTAAGGCAGACCTGGCACAGCGGGGTTTTCACAGGCAAACAAAGTTCAAAGTAATTAAACTTTTATTAATTCGAGAGCCAAAAGTCAGAGCTTTCGGTTGCGATAGCCGAGGCGGTAAGCAGAGTTAGTGTCTAAACACACTATGCCGAAGTTACGCGACCGAAGTTCAGCACAATGACGCCTGCAATGCTATTTGAATTATTGACGACACACTATGCCGAAATTACGTTGCGTCATAGCGTACAGCCTAACTTCGGGTTTCGCACCTCGAAAGTAATAACAAGATCACTTTGTTTTGCGTCTGTCTGTCCAACTGTGTAGATAACACGACACGACGCCAAGACAGCGCTCGAGACACTTAATACACACACAAAGTTTCGGAACTAAATTTCTGTCGCGTAAGTTCGGCACTTATGGTGTGTCATATCAGCCGAATACGTCGGATCGTAAAATCAGCCGCTGAACTTCGGTCGCGTAACTTCGGCATAGTGTGTTTAGACACTTAGTGTGTTTAGTATACCCACAGGGATGTGGGTAGTTAGGGTTCTTCAGATACGAGTAGGTGTGTGTGGAAAACAGTGGTTCAAAAGAGCCAGTGGCGCCGATTCCCTTGTTCACAATCTAAACTAATTTTTATTTAAGTTCAGTGCATCTTTTTCTTTCTATTTCATTAAGAAAAGGACAGAAAATATACATTTGTTTAGTCCTGTCAAATTAGTCAGCTAGTCAGCACCTGACATAAATTGACGTATTTTTAGGCTACTAAAAATACGTCAATTTGACAGGACTAAACTAATATTTATCTTCTGTCCTTTTCTTAGTGAACTAGAAAGAAAAAGATGTACTGAACTGAAACGTAGTTTAGTTTGTGAACAAGGGAATCAGCCTATATTGAATCTACTGAGTGATTTGTGTTAGCAAAGATAAAAACGATCACACAGTCGGTATCACATTTTATTGATAATATACAATAAAACACAACATATATTTTATCGGACGATAAAACTTTTTTCCTCTACCTTTATGCTCAGCTCAGCTAACTTTAGCTCAGTTTTACAAATTGGAATAATAGTTTAAATAAAATGCCAACAACATATAATAGCTCTGAATAATTCAAGCAGTGATAATTTGCTAATTACACCCCTTATTAGGGTGTGAATAAAATATTTATAGTTCGCGTACTAAGTACACTAAAACATCGATATAAGACGTAATTAATTTTTAATTATTCACATTTCATTTGTATCGTTTATTTTTACAATTAAAAATATTTTGTAATAGTTTTGTGCGGCAGTTCATTATAAAATACTTACTCCTGGCTTAGTTTAGAAAGTTTTAGAATTATTTACGCGACATTGAGGTATAATTTCTATATTCAGACAAGTATTTTGAGAATAACAATGCATTAGCCCTTATAAATAATCAATTGACAAGCATTTATATTTTTAAGTGAAGTCCTACATGTCAAAAAAAAAATGTTCTCAATCTTCTCATATTTTTCACTGACAGCGTTCCAATTTGGTTCCAATCACTTGTGAATTAGTTAAAATGATTGATTATTAATATGTGACACCTCTGAGTGTAGCAGTATGTTCACCTGCAGGACTGCTGTTCCATGTTATCACTCCTTCCCACACTATTATATTGCTGTTCTTTGCTTCGTATAGCTAGCTAAGCCACTCATAAATAATACATAGTTCCGTATACCTTACGTGGCTGTGCTTTAACGCAGCGGTGCGATGATGTACAGACGCCAGCACATCAAGCTACCCGAAACTGTCTGATTTTCCCAATCAACTTTGAACCTTATGCTTTAGAAATAAAGTTGAAAATCTATCAAAGAAATCTGACAGATTGTAGTAACTTGATGTGCTGGTGTCTGTACGTATAAGTTAATTTTTGAAAAAAAAAATATAAGTATTGAAATGGTTACACACATGAAGAAATTTCCAGTTCATGCCTATTAGGTATAAAGTATTAAGTAGTATAATTATTTCATTTATTTATTTTTTAATTTGTAAAATGACTATTTATTTAGTAAAAGTATGCACAGTAGTGACGACACGAATTTTGTCTCCATACAAGCGTTTTAGAAATTATTTTTTAGGACTACCTATTACAGTTGCGTAACATATAATTATCTACTTGGAATATCACCAGATTGTATTCATAAAGGTACTAACTTAACAATATTACCGCAGAAAATAAATTAGTAGTACCAACGTAACGGCATACGTTGGTACTACTAATTTATTTTCTGCTGCGTAAGGCACCAAAACCAAAATTATATACAAATTACATTATTATAGAAATATGTGCGTACATTATAATCGTTGTATAAATAAAGTGTCTTATAGCGTAAGTTTTATACTAGAATACACACACTAATCCCTACATTAATTATTACACCGAATACTATTTATAGAAATAAAATAAAATTATCACTGCCTGAATTTGCCTACATATACATACGTACTACGTAAACTACGCGTACAAACAAAAAAAAAAAAACAATAATAACGCACCATTTCCTTACCATCAAATACTTCACATAAAAAAAGCACCTCCGATTACAAGTTTTGACAAGAATATAAGGGGGATGCGCTAAGGTAGCCCGCGAAATTCAAATTTACTAACGTTTTTCCCAATTTGCAGCTAATTTGCCGTAATTGCGTAACACTATTACTATCAATTTAAATCATTTTGAAGCATATTGCTAATCCATTGCTTTATATGTTCGAAAAATGTGTCTGCTCAACAACGTAAATAACGCAATGAATGTTGTTGCACTGTCAAAATGAAACCCATACTGATAGTGTTACGCAATTACCCTACAGCACCCTAATTGCTTAACACACTATTACTCTCAATTTGAATCATTTTGAAGCATATTGCTAATGCATTGCCCTATATGTTGGAAAAATGCGTCTGCTCAACAACGCATTGAATGTTATTGAACTGTCAAAATGAAACCCATTGCTACTGATAGTGTGTTAAGCAATTACCCTGCTGACACTGACCTGCAAATTGCAAAAAAAAAAACGTAAGAAAATTTGAATTTCGAGCGGTAGGTACCAGACGCTTTCGCCATAAGTTTAAAAATACAATAATTTTACATTACTTGCTCATGCATAGTAGACTGTTTGGTATAAATTCTGTTACATTTATTTCTTCGTTTTTGTTCGAATATGTGGCAAATTAATCTTAATTTAACATGTCGGCTGCGTAAATAAATTATTAAAAATGTACAAGATAAAAATAAGTATAGTACACGGGAAAAAGATGGACATAAAATAGTTAAAAATTGCGTAGATAATGAAAGGCTTTTACCCCACAATCGGTTGAAAAACCTGTAGATGATGACATTAAGTATAAATAAATTTTCCACGCATAAAATAAATCTTCCACACATAAAAAATATAAAAGCATTTAATTTATACAAACAGTCACTACACTACTACCAACACAATATTCTTGCATGGTTATCATTTTGTGGAAAAACAAACACCTATTTGAACATCGACTGCAGAAATATGTTTTGTATTATAAAACACTAACTAGTCTGTTTTATCAGAATTATAAAAAGATTGCACAGATTTTGAGGGGAGCGTTGAAACACACCTAGGTACCTTTTCAATTCGTAAGTCGATTTTCTAACTACTTAATTATTTTTTAAATATCTATCTTATTACAACGTCTGTATAACTGCTAAAAGTACCTAACTCTAATAGCTCTAGTATGCAATGGTTAATGTAGTCTTACTTAGCTTTACTTCATAATAAGTTCTATTTATATTATATATTTATTGCATGGAAATCGTTCAATGTTTTAGAATTAATGTTTTACTAAAAACAGCATTAATCTATTGTATACTAGAGCTGTATTATAGTGCATGCAACCTGTCAGTACGCTTTGTTTCTCCTACAGTATGAAGGTTTAATATTTAGCTGCGAAACATATTATTTAAATTTATTGTGTTTACACGACGCTTACCATTTTATATTATTGCCAATAAGAGTCCCTGATAGGTCTTTTAACATGTCGTGCTCTAATACTAAAAACTAACTTACTTGTTGAGGAAATTAAGGCACCAAAAGGTTTCATTTAAATATTGGGTCTGTGCAATTTTTTTTTTCGGTTTGTACCTACAACACTCGTCGAGTCTATCAATAATTATTCTTTGAATTTCCATAGAATTCTACTTGTTTCCAGAGAATTCTATATACTTTGCTATAAAAAGGCGAGTGTGCAGTCCGGGGCCTCACCGTCCCTTGATGGAGCCAACCCGCGCCGCTGAGCCTGTAGTTCTAAATTCGTCCCTAAATAATTCCGATCCAGCCTGTCCCTTGCTGCCCTCTCCCAGCGACGCCCTAAGCCGAGGTCCGTACCCCACAGAGGGTGCCTTTAGCGTGTAGTCGCTTAGTTTTTAAGTTTTTGAAGCCCTGGCTGGAGGCGTTAATTTATTGAGGCATCCACAGGCAAGCCCGGTTAAGCAGTCGACAACCTCATAGGTTGACCTGCGAGATGCCATTAAAAAAAACAAAAAAAATCCTCGGCCTCAGTCTAGAAACGACACCGATTCGATAAACATGGAAGCAGACAAAATACATATCAGAAACTGTCTCTTATATGAATTCGATCTAGGAAATAATACGGCAGATGCACACCGGAAAATATGCTGCATTTACGGTGAGAACGTGATTACCGAACGAGCATGTCAACAACGATTCCAGCGCTTTCGTTTTCGAGAAGGGACCCTTGAAGATTAGCCCCGATCGGGCCGACCTATAACATTAAATGACAGATTTTATAGAAGCCATAGAAGAAGACAAGAGAGCAACAATAGCAGAATTAGCAGAGAAGTTTCAAGCTAACAGAACTACAGTAGAAAGAAGGATGCATGCATTAGGCTTCGTGACAAAGTTAAACGTTTGGGTTCCTCATGACATGTCCGAAAAAAATAAGGAAGACAGAGTTGCAGTGTAGGTATTGACCTCCTAAATAGTCAGAAAACAGAGGGATTCCTCCGTTGGTAAAATCTGCAAATAAGGGGAAGCCCCAGGATCGATTGCAAAAGAAAATGTACAGACGCCAGCACATCAAGCTACCCGAAACTGTCAGATTTTCCCAATCAACTTTGAACCTTATGCTTTAGCGCTAAAGTTGAAAATCTATTAAAGAAATCTGACAGATTGTAGTAGCTTGATGTGCTGGCGTCTGTACATCCGCGAAAAGTTTTACTATGTGTGGTGGGATTCTCAGGGAATTATTTATTGGGAGCTGTTACCACCTAAACAAACATTAACTGCTGCCATTTACTGTCAACAGCTAGATCGGTGAAAAATCAATGGTTGGCAAGTTTTACCACAACCAGGATACTTTTCTGATCTTGCCCCGTCGGATTTTTATTTATTTCGCTCTTTAGAAAATTATTTACAAGGAAAATATTTCGATAATGATAACCACTTTTACAAAACTAGGATTGAAAGTTACCCATACGTTGGCAGCAAGTTATAGATTCCTGTGGTGAATATGTTGTAAATATTAAGCGAATAAATAATTATAAATGTAAAAATATTTTTTTACTTAGAAACCGAAAAAAACTTTTGCACATACTCAATAGATACGCTTCTATTAGGTACTACGAAAAATAAAAAGCACGCTGTACATAAGTGTGCTGCGTTCATTATGTAAAGCGCATCATTTTATTTTATAAATGGTAAGCGCTACGTAAACCTGACATTTAATGATTATATCAAAAAGTTCACATAGACGTCGATTGTCGAAATATAAAAAAATAACATTCTTTTCAAATCAAACTCCAATTCGAGATCACGTTGTAGCCAATCTCCTGACTTACGTGTAGTGCAATATTAAAGCAACAGTGTGATAAATTATTCAGGTCGCCGTTTATACAACTAACATACAGTTTTTAATTAACAACAATATTATTTATTATTATCCACATAAGCTTCACACAAAGCATGCTGCGATAGGACACGGTGATAAAATGCTTTTAAGTACCTTAACTAACCACGAATTTTAGTGTTACAGTCGACCACATAATTACTTTACCACCCGTTATATGTTGTTGTCTCGGTAAATTAGAGGTAATATTATTGAGACCGAGATTAGATTTCGAACATTCTTAAAAATACAGATATTGCCCCTAAGGTATATTTGTCTATGTGACAGTTAGATAGTTTAAACCTTTACGGTGAAGTTGTGAAAACCGGTAAAGCAATTATGAGGTCGACTATACCTATCTATCTAGCATGTGTATCTTCCTATAATGAGGTCCTCTGGCTATAAAGAGGTGATTGCCGTACCATGTCGCGTCGCATTTAAACTTCGTACATATACATTCACTTACATATTATTAATTTCCTTCATGTCCTCGTGGACGCTAAGATGGGAGACATGGGAGTTTATCCTATTTGCATGCTAAGCATACTATCCTGCTGTGATCCTTATAAAGGTTTTTTTAAACCAGTTCTGCAATAGAATAGAATACCTCTGTACTCTCACTTGTTACATGAAACTTTTGTGGGGTATTTATAAAATTTCACGCTACCAATTTGTCGCCATCTAATGACGATATCAGAACAACTAACGTGGAACCCTAAGGAAGGGGTTTAGAACACTTTATAATACAATCAGGCCGACAACTAAAATAAACTCTTCAACTAAATATACAAAATATTATACACAATTCTTATTCCATGTTTTATTGTGCGTAAAATTAGATTTTACCTTACTCTTTAAAGACGGTTTACTTTTTTAAAATTCCTAATATCTCATCTGCATTGATATTATAAACCCTTAATTTCATTCGTTTTAGTAAATAATAAAATTGCATCGTGTCCACTGGAGGTGTTATTACACAAAAGAGATCAACGTTGCATCGATGCCATTAATCAATATAGAATCGATGAGAATGAATATTGATCTTCTCCTAATAGCTTAGAACGAGTGTAGGCTTGAAAAACTCTGAAAATCTAATCGAATAATTTATCCACCAAGGCTTAAGGGTGCGTTTCCACAGAAGCGGAGCTGGGCGAAGCGGATCAGAGACGTGCAGGAATCGACTAATCACAATGGTTGAAATCCTGATAGCGTCACTCGTCTCGTCTGTGAGTGGACGATTCCTACACGTCTCCGCTCCGCTCGGCGCAGCTCCGCTTCTGTGGAAACGCACCCTAATTATTTGATCGGACCGTCAACTTGTGGCCGATCAACGATTGATCAATCGATGTGTTATTTTTACAAGTGTGGCTTTTTGCAAGATGCACAGCTTGAATCGATCGGTCGATGCTCGATGGCGAATAGCACGAATCGATGTGCCATGTATAGGCGTTGAAAAAAGCGATTGATCGACGCCAACCGCGCAGTACCACCCCAATAAAATTGTTTTGTTAATATAATAATAATATTTTTTCCACTTTAAACTTCTAAATGCATGATATAATAATTTATTCATTGAAATTAATTGATTAATTGATATGGTATATAATTTAAATAGGTACACGGTATTGTTGATGATTAAAATTAAACTAAAATAAAAAGTAGATCTGTGAGTGACTCTCCAAGATAATTCTAGTTTTGAGAGAATGCCTTTAAAAATCCAAATTTTATGCAAGTATTTTTAGAAAGTTATGGATTTAAGTATCGCGCTTCCAAAAGTGCATTTATTACAAGACATGTAGGCTACAATCGCTACTTGGAACGAAAACTCTTTTATTACTATTATCCAAAAATAGTAGTCGCCTTACATGATGTTAAAAAAATCAATATAATGTTTAACATTGTATAATAAATCGAAATTTTAATCGCTGTTAAGACAAAGGATTAGGGAAAATTAATCTGAGACCCTCTACAATTTTCCACGAGATAGAGCTTTTGATAAAAATTTCTTTGCACTTTTAGCGCGATTCATAAAAAAGGAACGGAATGCGACCACGCCCGAGGAGAGTCCTGGCTTGATTCGGGCCCAAGACCGATCCTTTGCTTCTCTGTTTCAATAAACTCCAATACGGCCATATAAATAAACTTGTACTGTGCCTCGTTTTGGACCATACCAGATCGCTGGTCACGCACCATTTGGACCGTACGGTGGATGTCGATTTCACAGTCGAATCCCTCTTTTCTTATTTGATCTAGGATCATATCGATGACTATAAACGTGCCGGTCCTACCGATGCCTGCCGAACAATGAACGCACACTACCGCCTGTGCGGGAGGATCTGGCCCGGTCATAATCTGTTGAAGCCTATAATTTACATCTAGCAATATATTCAGAACCCTGCCCGGCTCCGAAGGGACCCCGTGATCCGGCCACGCAGTGAAATGAAAATGATAAATAGTCCTTTTGACGCAGAATTCTTCCTTTTTCGTAACTACAAAGCGTCTCAACGTGTAATCCGGGGTAGATGATTCTGACTCGTTGTGAATCGTAAACTTTTTGAAAACTTCAGTTTTATTTAATTCTGGCCAATACCGTTCGCACTTAACTTTACCACGCTCAATCTCCTTCGTAGTCATTATAATTATGCGAACGTCCTCCTGCCAAATCATCGACCAAAATGGATAGACAGTAGTCGATAAACAGCCTTGAGTAGCGATGTATAACTTATTATAGACGTGATCGACAATGCCATTTTCAGTTTCTTCCGTTGATTTTGGTATTGTGGTATTAACATAATTCGGATTGGTCCTGAGGACACAAGGCTCGAAAGATGGGATTAATTTCGTGCCATTGCCTTGAACTTTGACGCTAGCTAATTTTTCTTCGCAAATGATGACACTAGTATGAACAGGTGACAACTTCTCTTTATTCTTTGAGGGTGTACTATCTCGACTCAAGGTTCCGGTGGAGCCGTTTTCGTAACTTCCATTACCTGAGTCTTGTTCAGAGCCGGGCTCGATCATTTCACATCGGATATAGTTAGCGTTTATGTAGTCGGCTCCGGCTGGTGCGTCCGGAGGAATGTCCATCAGCACCACACGAGTACGGTCGAAAGGTATAATATTTTTGTATCTATTTTTTCGTATGTTTTCTGGCTTCGACCCCTCCATTCTGTCGAAAAGTTGCAGATTCTCCATCATTTGCAACGTTTCAAATTCCTCCCAGAATCCTTGCTTGTAAGCCATACTTTCTATCGGACCTTCATTTTCTTTTTGAAGTTGTTTTACTCGTGTATGGAAATGTCGCACTTGGATACGCGTGGCGTTAAATGGCTGGATCAGTCGCAGCACTTCACCTGTGGTTTCGACCATGGGGAAGTTTCTGTAATGTTCTATTAGACTGACGAGATCATTAAATTGTTGGCCGCCGCCTACGTCGTACTTGTTATCTTGTCGTCGTATGATGACGTGTGTGACTCGATCTCGCGTTCTCACCGAAAGGACGAAGTCGCCCGGCTGTCGCTGAGATTCCCGAACTAAAAATGAGCCATTTTTACCGTTTTCCAACATCACCCGCTCTGCTTCTTTCGCGGTGAGTTGTCCGTGATACCAGCGTTCAGTGGTAGGGTCGGCGCAGTTGAGTGGCGTCTTTAACCTGATGATGTTGCCGTTCTTCTCACGCAGTTGACACTGGTTGTCCATGTAGTATTGAACCAGTTCAGAAAGTGTAGCAAACTTCTCGCCTCCATAAAGGTCCAGGAACTCGCCATTATTTTGTATCTTAATATGCGTCACTTCGTTGCTTCGGCGTACTGACAGAGTGAAATCACCCTTATTGCTCATGCTCGGCCTTGCTAAGAAGTAACCATCGTGCCCACACTCCATGAGAATCCTTTCTGCTTCCACCCCCGATAGTGTTGGGTGGAACCATCTTCGTGTGATCATCTTAATTATATTAAAAGCACCACTTCGATACTTACAATACTCTAAATTAGTGTGTGTTTATCTTGATTCCTAGTTCTTCTCTCATTTCTCATCTGAAAGTAAAGATAAACAGAGTTATAAGTGCACAATACTCAAACAAGATAATTTCATTGCAGCTTGTGAATAGCCTTTTCAATGAGTCAATTTTAAATAAATATTACTAAATAAAATTAATTTTAAAATCAGTGTTAGTACAAAATAGGGACAATGATTGTTAATAGACAACCTAACATGTTTTGTACCTAATACTAAATAGACCAGAGTATGGGGAAAAAGCGTTATACCTATGTAGACATAAAATAAGAATTTTCAAGCTTGTAAGAATATCCCACTCTTGAACTGTAACAAGAGTCTTACTGCGGCACTCTGAGATGACACTATATTAACTATTCAGTAATTAAAATAAAGAATATGGCTGATTGAGAACATTAAAATTTTGTTGACATTTGCTTTGATATCGGTGGTCAATTCACGTTACTGATTAATTATTCTAAAGTGATGTCTCCGAGTGCAGCAGTAAGATTATATTAAATCTTCCAAAAATCCTGCTTTATGGGTTCACTTCATTGTGTCGATACTATATTGATATCCACACGTTGGGGCTTTAAAAGTAGCCTCATTTAAATAATTAGTCATCTAATGTGGCAACCTATTGCTTGCGAAGTTGGTACTGAAGGGTGAGTATGCTCCCTAACAATGCATTACATAGTAGCTACACTCCTTTATGAGTATTGTTTTATGCCAATTAATTAGTTTGTGCATTGTTTTACACGTAAATGTATTTTTATTATTCATTCAACCAACCATATTAAATCTAGTTGGTTGTCTTTAGGACCTTCAATATATTATTACGAATTAAACAATTATATCAATAGTTAAATTCTATTGAAGTTAGCTGGTTTATTTAATAGCCAGTTGAATTTATTTTTTATTAATTCTACTTACAACACCACAAATGTAAAAGTCTACATTAATGGGAAATATACATATCACATTATGTAAATTTTAAGCACAACATTATAATTTTTAGAAATACAATATTTGGACATTCATATATGAGGAGCGTCGGAACGAAAACCGATATATCGAATTTACCATATTTTTCACAAATTAAAAAAAAGCTTGTAAGTTTTTTAATGTTACAAAAGTGGAAAATTATAGCATTTCAATTTGCAGTTAAAGTGACATCGATTGATGTGTGAAACTTGACGGAGGGTAGATACTTAATTTAGGGAGATACTTGTGCGGACAAGTATGGATATATCGGTTTTTGACGCGATCATTTGGATATATCGGTTTTTGACGAAACCAAAATGGATATGTCGGTATTGAACTGAATTTAATTTGAACCGACCATTGTTGAATTGTGTAAAACTTAATAAGAATTATCGGTTTTTAATCCAACAACAAGAACATGTTGAATTTAAAAATGTATTTGTTGGGTTTGATTTGACCACAGTATTTTGATATTTTTTTAAGATGGATGTAACTGTTTTTTAATTGATTTCTTTCCTGAAGGGTGTATAATTAAATATTTTGTAACAGAAAAAAATTTAAAAAAAATAATGTCTTAATTAAGACATATCGGTTTTTGTTCCGACGCTCCTCATATGTGAACTTTGTAGTGTTTGTGTGTGGCTTTGATGATTGTTGTCTCCATGATTCATACCGTGACTGTGTTTTACTAAAAGTCAACATACCATTAAGGGCCACATACTGAATAATAATAATATTAATAATATTTAGTTACCAATTCTATGATTGTACAAGGAAAAAGCAGTGTTACGGATGTTATTATGTTTAAACCCTTTTTTACAGCATATGTAGGTATATGAACATTTCATCCTTATTTACTATAGTACCTGATCTGAATGTGCGAGCTTTGTACCACCTCAGAATCATTAAATACAAAATGTATGAGGAAATGAATTATCTTTATAATTTATCTTTTGTGATATTTTTCCCATATGTTTTTTTTAATAGTTATTTGCTATTCAGTGCAAATCCAACATATCATAAAAACGGTCTGGCTATGTGAGTTATAAATGATGTAACTAACCCAAATTTGTTTTATTTATGTAGATTGGTAGGGCTAGAAATTCCTGGAATCCTGGAAACACACTTGTACCAAGGGTGGACAGGGTCCTCTTAATTCACAGGACCTAAGTCTAGTTTCAAGTCACTGACCTTGTGTTATTTTTACACAGCTGTTATTTTTAGACAAATCATTTTTATATTTTTCTTATAGGATTTTTTTGCCCGTTATTCTCTATATGTACCTATTGATGCTTTGGAATGGGCAACTAGCTTCATTTTTCTGACTGGCCGACCCCTTAACAATTCAAAAGTGCCTGTTTTTTTTTTCTTTAACAAAAAAAAATGTTTACTTGAAATAAAGGCTTTGAATTTGAGTATATTTATTACTTTCCATGCACCCTAATAGAAAGAGGAACCGCTAGTATATAACAACTAATGATACAGTTCATTTTTGTACTTTTTTTTGTAATTTCATTTAGTCTAGCAGACAACTGATTTGCTATGTTTATAAGTGAATATTAAAATTTAAAGTATAGTATCTTCATACTATACCAGACATTTGTGTACAGTTTATTGTACCAATGGATCCATCATGACCCTGATGTGAAGAGTATTAGGTCCAAGATACATGATAAAACCCAGTCTAACAAAAGACAATTTTTAGCAATCATGAAGCAAGTTAGAGAAATTAAATATCAGTTATATTGTTTCTTCATATTCAAGTTTAAACAGGAAGTTTGACTGACTGTGGGAAACCTTATGTAGTTGTTGCATTCAAGTTGCAATATTAATAGCACATATCACTCACTCAATAATACATAACTTTGTAAGATGAAACAAATTGTGGAGTTTATATGTAAAATATGACATCATCCTATCATTGAGATGTGAATTCAAAAAGCAAATAATGCACTCAAAAACGGAGACAGCACCTTTTTAAGAAGATACATGAACAAGAGTTTCAAATTATCATTTTATCGTGACAGTCGCGAATATTGCGGGAAACACCGCGTACTATTGCTAGTTATATTTTATACATTCACTATAATGAAGTATGTATTGTTATACGTACGGAACGAATGCACAAAGCCACAAAGGTACACCCTAGAGAACATGGTTGTACATGTAACAGTACTACTTCTGTACAATAATCAAATAGTATGACAAAACACTCACCTCAAAAAGGCACCCTATTTTCTTACAGTGAACGATATCCCTCAAAATAGGAATTATAATATGTACCGAAGTGCTGTTGCTATGCTGACACTAGATTTTTTTGAAACACTGTTTTCAAGGGCGTCTGACCACACTGACTTATACATGTAAACTGTTAACTAAATATAGTGTTAAACTTAAAAATGAACGCTATGTTGTATTGGTAAACGAAACCAATACTTGAAAAAAAATATATTTCACACAAAAAGAAGCAGAAAATGAACTCTGTGCCCGAGTTGCCTGCAGAAATGTCAGTTTAACTTTTTATTAGTGTTGCCCGAAGTAATAAAATAAAATAAGTTCAGAATTTCAGAAAAAATAACAGCTGTTTCGGATATTGATGGGAGGTTTCATGGATTGTTTAATTTTCATAGCATGGATCAAGATGGAAAACTGTGTCCTATTCCGAAAGAAAGAATCGAAAGCCAAAAGGGTTCAACGAAGCGAACACAGTTTCTTCATACATGCTCTGAAATGAAGAAAGCGACCAGTGGCGTAGCTACACGCTAGTCCTAAAAAAGCCGTATCAAAATTTGTAGACGGGGCCTCCTACCGACGCGGCGAAATCATGCTGTCAACGCAAACATTCACTACCACCATTAATCCTGCCCTAAAATCGAGCAGTTATCCTCTAAGTCGTGCATTGGGAGTGCTTCCGGTCCACTATCACACCCATCATCATCACTCATGTTCACCATCCATCATCATCGATGATCGTTTTCCAAATGTATTTTCCTTTTGCAAGCAAAGCCAAAGCAGGCTACTGTTTTTATTAAGGTGCTCCCTCACCAGGAGCATTCGCCTGTAATGTAACATTTCAAATTCGATTTTGAGCATTACATTACAATACTACCTCCCTGACTGATGAGCATTTGAGAGTAATGTAACATTACAGATTCGATTTTGAGCATTACATTACAATACTACCTCCCTGACTGACGCGCGGGGAGCGTTCTGCGGCCCGCCGGACACATTTAATTAGAAGTGGTGCGCATTGATGTTACAAGTTGTATCAAGGTATTACACATTGTATCATTACAAGGTGCGCGCTGTAATGCTCGATTTTCCTCCCTCACTATGTAATGCTCGAATCTGTAACGTTACATTACAGGCGAATGCTCCTGGTGAGGGAGCGCCTTTACAAAATAAATAAAATAGCATTCAGCTCAGCTGAACTGGGACAGCTTATTTATTTATTTATTTATGGTCTGCCAACAGTTGTTACAGTAATGTATGTATAAATAAGTGTGCAATCGAGTTATAAGTATCACTGCACAACCAATTATAGGCAAACACCGCACGCTTAGGATATTTGCCTTTACAAAAGGAGTAGAATAGATACAAGTGAGGAAAATCTTAAGACAAAATATCTTAAAATATTAAAATAACTTAAAATAAAAACATAGTTAACTTAAATATTTTGTGTACAAACAAAAAAAAAGAAAAACAGTATAAACAGATAAGGCTATGAAAGAAAGGGCGATTTCACCGCGATTCTCTCGTGTGTATTACGCGAGACCGTTGCGTCCAGAAGGAGCGTACCAACGCGCGAATTCCGAATCAAAATTCAGGCAGTTGGGCTACAGATCTAGCTTTGATGGACATAGGACATAGACGCAAAGTGGAAAAGCACGGACGGCACCTTGCAAGTCTTTAAAGTGTGTTAAGTGTTTTTCACTTTTTGTTGCTGTGTGGTGTAAGTGCTTTCAAATGTCCAGAAACAAGGCATGTTCTAGATGTGAATCTTGTATGACTATGGTATTCTATTAGTACCAAGTACATAAAAAATCTATTTGCAAAAAACTATTTATTTACTCATAATTTCATAGGTCGCTTGGAACAGAAGATTTTATTTTACCGAAGTAGCTCGACAACACTTTTTTCACAGCGAGACGTTTGCTCGGATTCGAACATTCTCCTTGCTGACTTGATGACTTGCTCCAGTGCTCAAAACTTTGACGCCTGAATATTTTCCCTAAAGATTGCCACTTTTGTTCTGGACTTATTTCCTTATCCTCGAAATGTTCTTGGCTACCAGACGGTCGATCACCCTGGAAAACAAAGAAGTTTATGAAGACGCTGAATTTTTGTCATAAGGTTTATTTAGGTATGTAGTACAATAAATCACTTACATCGTTAGATTTTGTTGAACGAAGCTGATTGCGAAAGAAATTAGTTATAGATTTCTTCCAAGTTTTGGGGTTTTTGTAGGAGTTTAATTCTATGTTTCCCGTGCCTGTACCTTCGGCTGGTATCTTTTTACTTTTCTTTGTGCACGTTTCTTCGTCTTCTTTAGGTGTTGTCTCATTTTGCACTAGATAAGCTTCGGGACACAGCATATTTATTTATTATTATAAAAAATCCTTTGCAGTTTTCACTATAGAGTATAGAAAATTATTTTTAATTTACGATCATCATTTGTTAAAAAAAAAACACAATAAAGTTTGAATAAAGAATATTTTTTGCTTAGTATTACGATCTTTTCCATACGTATTGGTTTAAAAGGACCGCGCACACTACCCGGCCACGATCACAGAACAACGTAAAATGAAACACATTTCTCTACTGATAGTGTGTTACGCAATTAGCCTTATGGTTATCAGATCTTCATGGTTTTCACTATCCGTAGCAACTGTTAAAGATGTATACATGACAGCCGGGACCAACGGCTTAACGTGCTTTCCGAGGCACGAGGCAGGTCTCTATGTGAAAGGGATGGTCACTTATCCACGGACCAACCACAGCAAGCGTAGCTTAACCTTGATTGAAACAGTTTATTTAAAGTAAATACCAATTCCATGGGTATATCTCAATCTAATCTTGAGGACGCAGAGTTTTGACATTTTGATTCTAATTTTTTATCATCATTATTTGACGAAGGCCACCCCAAAGCAAATGTCGCCACAACGACGGGTCATGTGCTTCTCGCGTCCAGCAGATTCCGGCAACCTTCACCAAGCTAGGCAATTGCGTAACACACTAACAGTAACAATGGCTTTCATTTTAACAGTTCAACAAAATTCATGATTACCAAATATTTTTATACTGTGTAGAAAAATATTTTATCTGTGGCAGAAAAGAAGGCGCGCGCCAGCACGCGTGCGTCATGTCAAGTTGTCAAGTCGGCCTAAGGCGGGAAATTCAGAAGTCAACTCAGACAATTTTTTTTTTGAGTCCTATGTCTTAGACTGTTTTATTTTTCGATTTCTAATGTCGTAAGCATATACCCGGCTGATAATGTCTGCCACGGCTACTTTTACGTCACAGGTACGAATATGTAAGGTTCAGTAAGTTTTATTGATTGTCTGGTTGGCATCACAGTCATCATGTTCGTATTCTTGGTGCTGTGATGTGTGTTCCTTTTCCACTATTAACTACTCTCTGAGACACTCGTGAGTTGGCGGTAGACCCACAACAAAATCTTAATAATCAACCGCCAACCGCTTTACTTTATTAGTCAGTTTTCAATTGTTATTTCATAAGACGCTTTGTTTTGTCTGAAACTAAATAGTTAAAAAATATACAATACTTACAAAGATTTAGGGCACTTAACTATTGATCTAGTTTTACTTTCAAACTTTAGATTATGTACTTACCTAAGTAGTAAGGTACCAAATGTGCAAACTATCGCAAGTATTCGCAGGATTTAGTGGTAGGTAAGTAAGTAGCCATTTTGTCTCGATTCTCGGTTTCCATGACTTACCTAATTCCGTAATGCCCGGAATACATATTGCCTGTAACTTGCACCAAAGTATGCAAGTAGGTAGCTGCCATACCATTATGGTATTCACCAATCACAAGTTGTTATAGCACACGGCATGCAAGCTACTTGCATACTTTTGTGTAAGTTACTCCAGTGTACTCCAGGCTTAATTCTTTTCTTTTTAGGTACATACTTTATGCTAGTCCGATCTTCTACGACGTTCAATTTGAATACTTTTATTCCACTTGTCGGTTAAAAGCTGTAATAAAAAATTCAAACGGGTTTTTAATAACCTAAATCCGGTCAGTGGGTCGTCTTAGGGGCGGAGTTATAATAAGGATTTGAATGTCGGTAAAAAAGCTTATAATTTCAATGTTCTTCCAAACAGGCTGTGGCAGAATGGGTAAGGTTATTTCCACGACAGGCAACAGAAACATACACAAGTTCCGTTACATTTATGAAACAGTTGACGGTTGTCGCCCTCAGTACTATAACATATTTGAAGAATGTGTTCCCGGAAGAGAGTTACACTGTCGAGAACTTCGGTGGTATCAAGTTAAGGGTACTGAAGAAGAAGTGTAGGCATGAGTTAGCGCATTTTGTTAGCACTGCATTGACTCAGGCTTTTGAGGCGTTTGATAAGAAATATGTAAGTTGTTGAATTTACCTAAGTATGAAATACATCGATAGAAACTACTTTCGCACAAAATTCACTTCGCATAAGTTTAAATATTACAACACTCATATATATTCATGTACTTAGGTATAATTAGTAGGTACATACAGTAAGACGGGGTGAATAGGAAATGCAGGGGTGAATCGGGATGAAACTTTTAAATTGATTTTAACGTTGTTTCTTGTCAACAAGGACACTTAATTGTTAATTATAATATAGTAAACACATTAGAACCCTAAACCCTAAAACTATATCGCTCATCCAATAGAACAACGACGTAATTACGAAAATGTTTTCTTGAGTTTTCTCATGAAATTATTACAAATTATTATTGATATTAAAGTAACATACATAAAAATATTAAATATTTTAGCATAATCATTGGAAATATATCATATTTTCAATTTCAAACTTTTAAAACGTTCTCCTGAAAAATAGCTAAAACGTAATTACGTCATTGTTCTATTGGATGAGCGATATTATTTCAATGTTAAAATCCATTTTAAAGCTTCGTCCCGATTCACCCCTGCATTTTCTATTCACCCCGTTTTACCGTTACGTATTTATATCGTGTTTGGCCAACTAGTTTCGACCTCGAATGGAGAGCGCTATGACCACGAGCTTTGACAGTCGCGAGACGAATTATTATTGATGCTGCAATTTTACAAACAATGTGTTTTGAAGTCCTCTTTATTTCCAGCTCCACCAACTGGTAATTTGTTTCTACGATGGCGAGTGCAAGGTCGAGAATTTAGTGGAATACCACATCTTCGAATACTTATACAGCCCCGATGGGGTAACCATGAACGTGCATTCTAAAGCTCGGGACAGTGCTAAGAGTTCCACGAGATATGCCTTCGACAATGTAAGAGAGAGGACTCTCCACCTGATTAGAGCATGTGTGGTCATCATGCAGGCTTGTCAGAACGATATGACTGAGTCCTATGATGTCAGCTTACGTTTGTATTATAATGAAGGTGAGAATCTGCAGTACTTTGACGCGTATGTACCAAGTCTAGTTTTGTTAGTTTTGATTTTTAAAATGCATTAAATAATGATCTTTTCCCCCACAAATGTTTTGTCAGCCACGCTCTATCTACCTACGTAAAAATCGTAATAAATCATAATTCATACTGAATACAAAAAAGCGTGTGCGGTCGGGGGACCCCCGTCAGGAAAGTTCCTTTATACGCGGTACTCGCAGGCACACATACTCGTAAATAATAGAAAGAGAAAGAGACAAATTGCGAATTTATTACGCGTTTGTGACACTAAACCATCTAATAAAAGTTTTTAGAAGGTCTCATAAAGTTGTCGCCATCTTGGATTTTAATTTTAACCTCTATCGGTTTTAGTACCCTCGAAAACCATGAAAACGACACCCATGATGAAAAATTTGAAAATGTTCGCAGCCGCCATCTTGTATTTTCATGTTGACGTCACTATTCACACTTCAGCACCCTTTAAAACCATGAAATCTCTCTCTCTCTCTCTCTCTCTCGAGAAAGTCGCAGAGGGGGAATAATGCTTTTTCGTCACGTGATGGTTTTTAACAGTTTACTCCTATCGCAAGCCGAGTTAAAGAACTCCAACAAAAAAAAAAATCTCTCATCATGATATTCTGAGTTCGGTCTTTTGATCCAACGATTCCAGTTATGTAACCAACTCTCATATATTAAACTTTTACAGACGCACCTGAAGGTTATCAAGCGCCAGGGTTTCTCAGTACCACTGAGGACCAGGATCACTTGGAGCCAACTCTTCCAGAAACGGTCAAGTTGGGATGGGTGGAGACTCCGTACCATAGGATCACAGCTCGCACATATATCAGGGAGAGTATGGCGTCCAGCCATGATGCTATCGTGAGTATGATAAAATAAAATACTTTCGACACGACAGAGTCGACATTTTCGTGACGACAGCGTTGTTTATAAGAAGAGCTAGAACCAAAGACATGGCTAGAACCAATGGTCGTCCAAAAAAAAAAAATATATATAAAATAAAATAAATATATAATTGTCTCGATTTATTTCAATTTCTTTTCAATTGCGAATTTTTAAACAATATTTTTCCCTAAATATTGTATCTATTAATAAAAAGTCTTATTACAGCCATCACAAAATGCACCGAAAATGACGCAAAAAGATCAAGACGATTTCGAGAGCAGTAAGTTTTGAAAATCTTTTCTTCTTCTTCGTAGTACTCTTGTCAGAGCGTTCGTGGTGCTCGTGTAGTTTCGTCTAGGGGCTGATATGATTCGCCTCACAATTTCTCGCCACCTACTCCGATTTCTGGTATTTTTTGTGCACTCATACAAGGGATCGCCCACTGCGGATTTAATTTGGTCAGTCAATCTCATAGATGAGCGTCCGCATGGTCTAGTGCCCTCTACTCTACCCTGCACGACAAGGCGCTCTATAGAGTCTCCCTCACGCCTCGAGACATGTCAAGTATTTGAGGATGCGCGTTTGAACCAGAACAGATAGAAACTTTTTGATGTTGAGTTCTTGGCTTATAGAGTTGTTGGTGCGACACTCAGTCTACGACACCCCAAGCCTTTTTCTCCAGCACCACATTTCCAAAAAGTCTATCTTCTTCTTCTCGATGTTACGCAGCGTCCACGTCTCGGCAGCGTATAGCAACATAGGGAAAACCAGTGATAGAACAAGCCGGATGTTGGTGGCTTTTGTAAAATCTCTGTTCCTACAGACTTTTTTCTTTTCTTCTCGAGACTAATATTTTGTACCTAAAATAAATTACTTAAATGTTTTAAATCTTTCTCATATGATAGGTTCACCTCTGAGAAGTGCATCGGACGCCAGTGAGATGCGAATACAGTGTCCGTGCAATAAGTTTGACGCAGACGACGTAACGCACGCCCTTCTGACTTGCCAGTTAGTATTATACAAATAATATTAAAAAAAATAGAAGCTTTTTAGTGTTCCGTACCCAAAGGGTAAAACGGGACCACACATATTCACCAATACCAACTGGCCAAAATAATATATCGATATCGAATCAGTGTAGGAATAGCTGCCGACATATCGGTATCGGGTTGGTGTTGTTATCTGATAATGTGAACACGCCCATTATGTACACAGGACATTTTAATTTATAATTTTAGTTCAATACGCTGTAGGTGTCATAAATATCGTAAATTCTAAGGAAAAAAAAATCGGACCTAAGAAAAACTAATTCTTTTGGGAATACAAGTGTTATGTAATGTTATCATAGTTAACACTGGTACTATCTAACTTTCTTTCAAAGGTACTGCAGCACTCAACAACACGCTGCGTGCTTCGGTCTGTCTCGCGAGAATGCAGCACGCGTACAACGTCATTGTTGCACGGAGTGCTCCGATATGGAACCCAGCAGAGAGCCTACTGACCAACGACTGGCATCCCTCGGCGTTAAGAAAAGAGAAGTAAGTCGTTTTACAATAAGATTTTTTTTCAATATTGCCGAGTTGATTATGTAGCTGCCAGATTAACTTGTATATTTGAAATATTAGATCCTAATACCTAATTGATTTATTTTTATATTATTCAATTACAAATTTCGAACGTCAACTCATAAAATATACGAGGAAACAAAAATAATGAACATATAAGTACTATACAATACACGTGTACTAATACACAAAATATTATATAAAGATATTAATACAACACTAAATTTTACAAAAAAACATCCAACACGTAAGTCACGTAACACGTCCTCCCAGAACAGTTAATTACGGGAAACGATGTATTGAATTTGAAGTGTTAACATGTAGGTACAGACGCCAGCACATCAAGTTACCCGAAACTGTCAGATTTTTCCAATCAACTTTGAACCTTATGCTTTAGCAATAAAGTTGAAAATCTATTAAAGAAATCTGACAGATTGTAGTAGCTTGATGTGCTGGCGTCTGTACAATAAAATATCCATGGACATAAAAGAGGCGAAAAGCATGTCTTGTTTTAAAAATCAACTTAAATCGTATCTAATGTGTCAATAACAATAATAATAAATAAAAATACTAGCGTTAGCAAGGGTTCATGCAAACAAACAAAATAAAAAATCTTTATTTGTCAGTACGCTGCCATGAATGCCACATCTAGTAATACATCTAATTTTACTTTATATCCGTGTTTAGTCTGTTGGTGATTAGTTGAAATTTACTATTTTTTGTCACTACCTTCCTATTTATCTACTAAAAAAATCTTTAAATCTACTTTTAACGACGTTATTGCACGCTCGCAAACATTTTATGTAAAATTAGTTTTTCAGTAAGTGAATTATTGTTAATTCTTAATGAGAAATAATAAAGTTCTTAGGTTCATAGGTCGAAATATGAAAAAAAAAAATTTTTTTCATATTTCGACCTATGTTCTTTGGGGAAAGTTGTTGAGTTTCATGAGCACATGCACCTCCTTCAGGGTTGATACCCCCCTTCCGTTACACGCTGTATAAATAAAGATATTTAAAAATGAAAGAAAGAAAGAAATAATAAATTTATTTGATCCAATCACATAATCTCAAATTATAGTTATCAAAACTCAACCTTGAATGGCCCTTTCGCACTTTAAGAGGCACTATACTGTCTTTAATTGTTAGTCCTTATTTGTTGCACACTGGTGCAGATTCTCTTGTTCACAAACTAAACTAAATTTAAGTTTAGTGCATATTTTTCTTTCTATTTCATTAAGGAAAGGACATAAGATAAATTTTAGTTTAGTCCTGTCAAATTAATCAGCACCTGACACTACTTCATACAAGTTAAGACGTGATTATAAACGCCTACTAAAATTACGTCAATTTACGTCAGGCGCTGATTAATTTGACAGGGCTAAACTAAAATTTATCTTTATTTTATTTTATTTATTAGGGAAAACAAACAGTCACACATTACATTTTGTAGGAAGAAATACAAAAAGAATATGGCCAAATGTGTAACCAACGACATTTTCCACGGAATACACATACAAAAAAATTTTCTTTACAAACTATGCTATTTAAACTAAAACCTACAAACTACAATAATTTAAGTTAACATAAGAAATGTATTCTTAAATAGTAAAACAAGAGTAAATTTAGCAAACAAAGCAAAAAGAAGGCATGCAAATCATAGTTAAAATTAAAATGACTATTGAGTAAGTGTTTTGAGTACAACATTTTTGAATCTGCCAGCAGAAAGAGCAAACATATCGATATGATGGAATTTTTTGTTGTAATTATTAGTAAGCCGCCGCAGGGGTGCCCGCATACCTGCGTTACTGCGACAAGAGACAACTGCAAACAGCGGCCGTGCGCGCACCCCGCGACATACTGTCGTTCTAGGAACTATGTAACTTATTTTATTACGGATATCAATACAGTCATATACATTGCTACACAAATCAAATAAAAATACCGTCTCTAAGAGAATGCGTCTCGATTTTAAGTCAAGTAATTTATACTTTTTATGCAAACAATCATAAGGTAAATCTGTGCGGAAGCAACGGTAATGCATGGCTTTTATATATATCTTCTCCTTTTCTTAATGAAACAGAAAGAAAAAGATGAACTTACATTTAGTTTAGTTTGTGAACAAGAGAATCGGAACCGACCCATTGCATTACAGAAGTAAGAGTAGCTCGCCCCCTAATTACATGGGACTGGCAAAATGTCGGTATCCTATAGGTTCTGCCTAATCCTTTGGGGATTAAAGGCGTAGTGTTATGTTTATGCTATGTAAGAGTAGTTAGTAACAGAAGTGTGTAACAGAAGCTGCAGACTCTTATTATTTTTGTTTTCAGTGCCTCTGCATATTCCGTCGTACCATAGAGTGGTGCTCTCGGGTTCCCGCCATCGGAGCGCAGGATCTCGTCGACAAGTTCGTTCTATCACCCCCGAATGCGTCTAAACTGATGAAGCTGTTGCATTCACACGGTATTATTGACCAAGGCTCCGATTCTGAGTAAGTTGATGAGTTTTTTTTTCTTACCCACATTAGTTTGAGGTATTTTCTTAGCAAGATTTTAGGTATATCTTTTTGGATTTGACTAGCTTCCTAATTCAAAGTTTCGCATAACCTGCATTTCTGATTAAAACTGCACATGAGAGCATCTATTCTCATGGACCATTTTTTTACCTAGCTCAAATTTTTACCTAGGTATTTTAATATCTGACATTAAATAATAATCCACAGTCTCATTTCACCCTGCGAAATAATTCAAGACCAGTTAAATTCAGTGAAGAGCAAATATTTCCAGTACGAAGAACCGGACTTGGTTGACCGTTTGATTGCCCAGACTCTTTCCCAAAGCAGCCAACCTGACCCAGTGGGAGAGGTCCTTAGTCCTATGGAAAAGGTGACCTTACAAAATGCTACCACACTTGGGAAGATTATAGAGCCTGAACCTTTGAAAGTAGTCGACGATGAGACTTTGAAAGAGTACAGGGATGCTATCATGTGTGGTGCGGAAGAGGAACAAGGGTTGCCGTTAAGTGGTAGTCATAATCCTGTTAATGTTGAAGATTTGGGCAAAAGGACCGGAAAGAGGAAGTCGACCACGGCTAAAAGGACCGGAGTTCGAACTAAAAGGGCTAGAGTCTCACATGATTAGTTTATTATTTTTTTGTTTAACCAGAAGTCTAATAGTAAGCGATTTTAAATTTGAAATGTTAGGTTTTTTTTATCCGTCATAATAAGAATATAGTTGAGTTAATAACTTAGTTTGTTAAAAAAAAAAAAACTTCCTGGACGTCGTCCTGGTGTGTTATCGTCGAACCATCTAATACATAGTTAAATATTTTTTTAAAGTTGTTTTAGTGACAACAAACTTATTAATAAATAAAAAAACACATACGATTCACACTTCAACAGAGCAACAGAACACAGAACAAAGCAAAACATATTAATTTAATTAAAAATAATTAGATCTAATAAATTATTATTGCTTTCACTCAGTCACCAGGAAACTTGCTTCAAATTAGAAACAAAAGTCACGAATGAAAGTTTTTGGTCTATTCTAGTTGAGCAAGGCTACCCCTTACTGGCCCGAACACGCTCATTGTAAATACCTACTCTGTATTACAAGAACAATATTACTGTAGATACTTATTGAATCATCTTTGTAATCGCATCTACAGACGCCAGCACATCAAGCTACTACAAGCTGTCAAATTTCTTTGATAGATTTTCAACTTTATCGCCAAAGGATTAGGTTCAAGGTTGATTGAGAAAATTTGACAGTTTCGGGTAGCTTGATGTGCTGCCGTCTGTACTGTAACATTTACTTCGTATGACTATCGCAATGGCCAACCTAAACGTAATAATAAATGTGACTTCAACATTATTCACTGTTTGTCACCGTCATGTTATCCCGGACACTTCACTGGAGGAGACCTCAATGGTTCGAAGTCTCCAAAGTTGGTGAACACTCGACCCCAGTACTTGGGGTCGGCTCGGGGATCCATATCTTGGTTGTTGGGAGGTACGGCGGTTGCATTCACTCTATCCAGCTCAGATAGCAATGCCTGCAGAATTTCTGGTTTTCTGGGAAAGAAATTCGATCATTCAGAAGTTTTTGGCATATTTAAAAAAAACGTGGACCTTGCTCAAGTCAATAGAGGCTCAGGAACGCATTAACGGCGTTTGGCTACAATTTTATCATAAAAAAAAAACGAAACATGCTTGTGAAGCCTTTCATTAACTTGTCAAGGATTTTAACTAAGGTGTTTTAACCTCTGGTCTGTCGTAGATATACGTTCCGACAGTTTACGGATACAAAATTTGGCGCGTAGGTCTACGCTCCGACATACCAGAGGTTAAGATTGCTTGCGTGGACTTACTGAGTAGGTAGGTACTCAAGACTTAACTTACTTATCAGCCATATTCCTTCGCTCGCAAGGATCTACATTGATATCAAAGAGGCACGGAGCTACCAACGGCTTGCAGGTTGTAAGCGGAATACTCTTATCGCACTTTATTGTAGACTCATCTCTGAAAATAACAAATTGTGGTCAAAACCATAAAAAAGTTATTTCAGGGTTGTATTATTTTCTTCGACAGCTTTGTTGTCGTAGGTATGTACTTCATTATTATTTCAGCCGAAAGACGGTATCTATAGTCTGTTCCAAAAGTATCTGATGAAAGTGTAAACAAACCCCGTTCAGGCTATATTCTTGCGCAATCACTCACTGAAGGGAATTAGTAACTCATTCATTAAATTATTATTTTATTAAATTGTAATTAAACAATCTTAAGACGAAAGTTCCGATTATAAAATCAACATCAATTTTCAAATGAAAAACATCTTTATAGTGATTTAAAATTAGCATTACAAGTTTAGGTATTCAAATAATCAAATCAAAACACAAATTTGTAAGTGGCACTACAAATTAATACGTTATCTGATCCATTTGTTTACTTACATTTTTATCAAATACTTTTAGATAAGACCATTCTTAAAGGGTGATAGTTTCAAAATTACCTGATGCTTATAATCTTGTCTTTACTAGGCATTTTAGCAATCTTGCCAATGGCCTCAGCGGATTTGCTTTTGTAAACTATATCGAAGTCGTATGTGCCTTCACGACCACTCGGCCCGTACCAATAGTCCCAGGAACCGTTGTAATTTGTGCCTGAAATAACATTGTTTGGAATTATTTTAAGATGTTTCTGGATAGTTTCCGTCAAAACTGGAAGGAGGACGCGCGGGCTCGCGAAAAATGAAGAAGTGGAGGGAGGCCTTCGGCTTTGTAGGATTGGGACAGCGTAGCCTCGTAAAAAAAAATGTATTTGCAAAATGAAACAAATATCCGACCAAGTGAAGCAGGCACAGTCAACCGCACACCAGTGGTAAAGTGTTGCGGGTTTGAAAAAGATCTTTCTGAAAAAAAAAAAAAAAAAAAGATGGAACTGGAAGAACGAATTTTCGGATTCGAACGATTCAAATGACCAATTTCTATGAAAATGTTGCTCTTGGACGTGTATGGGAAAGATAATTTTCTGCAACTGAAGCCATTAAGTAGGACTAGAAAGGCAGATGCACCAGTTTCTTAAAGAATCTTGCTTCAATTGATTGCTATGTCATGTTAACTACCTTTAAGGACTTTCCAATTATCAACAGTAATGGAAGCTGCTCCCCAGATGTCATCTATGTTGTGCACTGTATTCGTTCTCTGAGATGGCAGATCTTTGGATAAAGCCTCCCACAAGTCGAAGCCGTCGATATTTTTATCTGTAAATACACTGAAAACATAATATTTGATTAGATCAAAACAGTGTCATAATGAGAGCATTGAAAGGTTTTATATTAATGAACCATTATTATTATACATATTAACGAACAGCCCATTCTGTTGCTCTTCATTAACTTCAACTCTTAGTCCTCAGAGACTAAGAGTCAGCGCACACAAAATGCTCGAGCATTGTTCATTGATAAAAATGTTAAACTAAGTCACAGATAAAATACAAGGTCAAATTAAATTAGCGAGCTAGCGAAACTCCGACTTGATGGGTATTAATATCAAAACACTATAAAACAAAAAAGAAATACAGATTTTACAAACTATCACGTAAAGTAAATGGGGTCGTTGACCTCCCAAAAAAGTTATGAAAACCTTATTTTTGTTTCATCATATTTCGATATCGATGCCCGCACGTCTGCGAAGGTTCGCTAGCTAATTAATGTGAGCATTTAGAGTTAAAAGAATCAGGAAAAACATTTGTGTCACCTGGTATTGCCTCCCGCTGCACTGTAAAATGTAGGTAGCCAATCCACAAGGTGGAACGTTTGATTGGCGACTCGAGACTGTTGTTTTATTAGAGGACTCCACAATAGGCCTGCGCCGCGAATGCCGCCTTCCCACAACGTATTTTTTACCTAAAATAAAAACAAGTCATAGTAATTGTCTTATTGTATTGATAGTTGTTATTGTCTAATGGTAATGATTCTCACGACCTGGCTACGACAGTGCACCTTGGACTTGAAATAGTATTGGATAACTCAATATCATATTTATCATACTCCTGCCAATTATGCCAATTTATTTTGGGGTCGGCGCAGCACGTTTTTTTTCCATACATCTCTATTAGCTGTCATCTCAGAGTTCAACTCAATATCATATTACTGATAATTTTCGTCGACTTATGTACAGACGCCAGCACATCAAGCTCCCCGAAACTGTCAGATTTTGCCAATCAACTTTGAACCTTATGCCTTAGCGATAAAGTTGAAAATCTATTAAAGAAATTTGACAGATTGTAGTAACTTGATGTGCTGGCGTCTGTACATACTAGCTTTGCCTGGACTTCGCCTGCGTTGAGTTTGGAAAGTATCCCACGTGAACGTATCGGGATGAAAGTATTCTATGTCCTAAACTAGGTCATGGTGTATCTGTGTGCCAAATTTTCACCAAATAAAAAATACGAGCATAGCTCTTGTTTGAACTGCAGACTGCCAAGGGTAAATAGGACTTAGGTACACACTTGCCAGAGCTGCAGACTGCCAAAGGTTAATTGCAGCCTCGCTAAGGTTATTTCTCAAACTTTACTCACCCCCTTAAGAGGATAGTTAGAGGCAGCATTGTCATTAAAGCCTGCAGCCGGTCCGCCATTGTCAGAGCTGAACAAAATAATCGTGTTCTCCAGTAAACCTTTCTTCCCTAATGATTCTACCACCTTGCCTACAGACTCGTCCAACTTTGTAAGCATACCTGGGAAATAACAGATTTTTATTTTTAGAAGAATATCTAATTACATAATCTGCCACGTTCCCGCTGCTGGGACACAGACCTCGCGGTGAGAGGGAGTGGGCCGTAAAACACCACGCGGGCCCAGTGCGGGTTGGTATATATCACAACATGTCTTCGAAGTTTTAGTTCTAGGATATGCCGGTTTCCTCACGATATTTTCCGTCACCGATTTGAGAGTAGTAGTGATGAAATGAATACACAAAGTAAAGCGCCTACCAGGGGTCGAACCTGCGTCTGCATCAGGATGACTGGACCAAGAGAGATTTTGGAGGTTTGAGCAATACCAAGTTTTAGTACCTATTTGGTACTATTTGGTACCAGACATGAAATAATTTGTACCTCGCTAAAGAGGGAAATCTATTACGAGGAAAGTGGCCAGCCATTCTGACTTCAGAATGGCTGGACCAAGCCGGTTTCACCTAGTTGTAGGCGTTATAACTAGTTCATCTATTCGTTAAAATTTAGTACCTGATTGGTACCTCAACATATGTTTTTCTCATATTTTTTCGATAAGCCAAAAAAGAGTTACCCTAAAAGAAATTTTGCATGTAATTTGGAGCACTTTGATATCACCTATTTGTAGGCGTTATAATTAGTTTATCTTTCATTAAAATTTAGTACGTCGTGGGAACCTCACCTCCAGACTTATTTTCTCTCTGAAATAGGTCAATTGAATTAAAAATCAGTTGGGGTGTCTGAGGTTTTGCGCATTTAACGTTACACGTTGTAGGTATAGTGTTAATTATTATTTTACGGTAGTATGGAACCCTTCGTGTGTGAGTTCAACTCGCACTTGCCCGGTTTTTTTAAGCCAGTACTTTACTTTAAAACGAAACTAAACATGTTTTTTTTTGACCTGTCAAGTAGAATCACAATAAGTAGAAACAAAATGTATGCACACTGTTATTTATATGCAAAAAAATATTAATGTATCACTCAACGAATATTTATGTGTGTTATGATTTATTTTCGGTCATTTTCTTTGTACAAAAATAAACATTATTAATATGCAAAACTTCTTGTAGGTGTAACTTATTTTTGGCTTATCTAAAAAATCTAAGAAAAACATATGTGGAGGTTCCAACGAAGTACTAAATTTTAATGAAAGATAAACTAATTATAACGCCTACAACTAGGTGAAATCAAAGTGCTCCAAATTACATGCAAAATTTCTTTTAGAGGTAACTCTTTTTTGGCTTATCGAAAAAATATGAGAAAAACATATGTTGAGGTACCAATCAGGTACTAAATTTTAACGAATAGATGAACTAGTTATAACGCCTACAACTAGGTGAAACCGACTTGGTCCAGCCATTCTGAAGTCAGAATGGCTGGCCACTTTCCTCGTAATAGATTTCCCTCTTTAGCGAGGTACAAATTATTTGATGTCTGGTACCAAATAGTACCAAATAGGTACTAAAACTTGGTACTGCTCAAACCTTCAAAATCTCTCTTGGTCCAGTCATCCTGATGCAGACGAACCTGCGACCTACAAACCGTCAGTTGCGGCCGTTACCACTGGGCCACCACTGCTCATGTATGTACTTAAAAATTGATAAATGATATGCTGTTTATTCTGTATGCTGTTGATTCTGTAAATTGATTTTAACAAACAATTTTATACGTCAACATATTATTACAACCAAAGTCGTTGTTTCCTACCCAACTACTCTGAGAAGAAATACCGAAACAAACTCAGAAGTCATAGTGCCTAAACACACTATGCCGAAGTTACGCGACCGAAGTTCAGCGGCTGATTTTACGATCCGACGTATTCGGCTGATATGACACACCATAAGTGCCGAACTTACGCGGCAGAAATTCAGTTCCGAAACTTTGTGTGTGTATTAAGTGTCTCGAGCGCTGTCTTGGCGTCGTGTCGTGTTATCTACACAGTTGGACAGACAGACGCAAAACAAAGTGATCTTGTTATTACTTTCGAGGTGCGAAACCCGAAGTTAGGCTGTACGCTATGATGCGACGTAATTTCGGCATAGTGTGCCGTCAATAATTCAAATAGCATTGCAGGCGTAATTGTGCTGAACTTCGGTCGCGTAACTTCGGCATAGTGTGTTTAGACACATAGTCTCTTTTAGAGACCAGATATTATCTTGGTCAGATCATGTGAGGACCATGCAGATTTGTTTGGTCGGTACCTATCTAGATAAACTATAATAGGACCTTCTCCATTTGTGACAAGATTGGGTCATACGTTCTTTACGTTAGATTATTTATCCAAATAAATTATACGAGCCGATTAACAGTTGATAATAATAATATTGTATGACCTTCATTATAAATAGTAACTTGCAATCCGATATGAATGCTGTGGTGCATTGGCACTTTATCGCGAAAATTTAAAATTAGATCTGCAATTACAACAACATACTGAATCAATATGAACCTGACTTTTATCTACGGTCGTAGTGGGAAAATTGATCAATTGATTAGACGTGTACGGAAACTCTACATCCAATAGCAATTCTTAGATGAGTCTATATGGTTCAGTCATGGTGGATAAACAAAACCAAAATTTTCACAAATGACGGCTCTGTTGGCGCAGTGGCTAACATTTGCTCACACTAGGTGTCGCGGGTACGATCCCCGCACGGAACAAAAATTTAAATGGAGTATATATTAAAATAATCCTTCTGGGTCTGGATAATTGTATTGTGTGATTCATGTTTGAGAACGTGCCCATATATCAGGAGGACTTTAAACTAGAAAAGGTATTAAGATACAGTCAGAAAAAACGAACCTGCATATTTTCTCCTCTGCGTATCGTTGATGTATGAGAATCTTTCAATAACATCGTCTGGTGCTCTAAGAAACTCGGATGGGTTCCCACTGTGCATCGCCGAATGTGCTACCATTAAAAATAATGGTTCACTTTTGTTGTGAGCGTTTACCACCTGAAAAAAGTACCTTCATCTTCATCATCGTTATCATTATTGTAATCATTCAGTCTGTAACTGATAACTAGGCACACAAAATGGCGCGTATTTCAACAAGTAAGAACTATTACTATTTACTTCCCGTTTTTTTTTTAAGCTATTGCATAGCTTTTATCTCGGGCTTTGAGCGCGGCGACCGAATCAAGAAATTCCGTAACGAAAAAAAACCTAACACCCCCCACTCCGAACGGCCCAGCGGTGCGGCGTTGAAAGCCGTGCATCGTCTAATGTCGTTTCAGTTCGGCAGACTTCGGCACGGTGTTTTTATCTGTTCTGTGGGTGTTTGTATGCGTGCGACTAGACGTATGCGTGTAGACATAGTTTAAACAATATTAACTTCTCATTTATTCAATAAAAGAAAAAAAAATGTTTTCTTATCGCTCACCACGCTCAAAAATATTGAATAAATATTATAAGTGCATAAGCTATGCAATAGCTTTACCGCGGCAGTCTCCGAGTGCCACACGTATTTTTTTTTAAAGATTTTACTCCTAATTTAAGGCACAGAGCTGTCACTAAGCAAGTTAATTCCATGTTAATTGAATAGCTAACATTCTTACCTTTATTGCTTCTTTGGTGTAAATATCTGTTGCATACTGACCAAATAGGCCGTCAGCAACCTCGAAGCCTGGACAAAAATATAAATAAGTACAACTGGCCATAACGATACGAGTAGTACATATCTACCATCTAACACATAGTTTATGTATAATATAAGTACCAATAATATTGTAATATGGTGCTAATAGTCTGACAACCAGTCTTACCAAGGGGTATCTTACTACCCAGTAATTGGGTTGTGGAGGTCAGACAGGCAGTCACTCCATGTCAAATATTGGTATTCAGCTGCATCCGGTTAGACTGGAGGCCGACCCTAACATAGTTGGGAAAAGGCTAGGCAGATGGTGCTAATAGAATAATGTTAGTAATCTTAATAGTCAATGTAGGATAAGTTTGGCAAAGTAGCAATTTTCTGTCTCGTGTAACACCTATTATCCTATTAATAATTTATTCAGTTATGTCATAAATCTACTTAAAAAAATCTTACAATTTACTGACACACAACGCACAGCCAAAGCTGCTGAGTCTAGATGCAAGAAACTTTAAGGAAGCATTTTGAAAGTTCATGCCCTAAATAGGGGATGATAGTTTCTATGTATGTAAGCTCGCCAATTTTGGCGATGGGAATCCCATCGGGCACAAGGTTTGTCGAAAACAGGAAACTTTGTAAATGCCATAAATTCGTGAAACATTTTTTTTAAGCTTTAAAACACAGACTTCGTAGGTTTACCTCTCCTGAAGTCGAAGCCCCATGTATTCAGCTCCATATTGGTGTGGTCATATAAATCGATCTTTCCACTCCAATAGCCGATGTGAGAGTCAAATCTAGAATGATAAACAGTTTACATTATTTACTGGCAAAAGAGAAAAATACACATGCATGGAATGATTGCATAAAAGCCTTCATCTTTTATGCAGTCATTCCATGCATATGTATTTGTCCCCATGTACATTTTTCTGCTTCATTCTTTTTTTCTTTCTTTCAATTGATGCAGTTCATCAGTATCTGCAAGACTGAAACCATTAACTATTATCCGGCTACTTGTCATAAACACAACGCCAGATGATAGTGCAGATTGTTGATTTCTTATAAGCTAGCTTTGCTGCCCATCCTCTTGGTGTGAGCAGACAAGACGGATTGATGAAGCTCTGGTGTTTATTCTTTTGCTGTCTTTTGCGCATCACCGGGTGGCATAAACATGGCCAGCAACCAAACATAACGCAATCTTCCGTACTCCTTCATTCAATGTTGAATAATTAAATGTACGTACTAACCCTCTGTTCAAAGGCAGATATTCCCTCTTGTAATGCCCCAGGTGCCACTTCCCAACTAGATGCGTTTTGTAACCTAGATCTTTCAGGTATTGTGGAAGTATCTTCTCAGATAGAGGAAGGCCTCTCGGCTCTTCGCCGCGTATGACGCTGTGTTGCATTCCTAGGAAAAGGATCCGAGTTACAAAAAAAAAACACTCTAATTTATTATTTTTTTAAAATAAATAAATAGCTTTTCCCTTTAGAAGGTATTTCTTTTGTATCGTGATTACCTACGCATACAAAAACGTAGATCTCACAACCGTGGTATCCGGAACAGCTATATGTAGATCATTATGGAATATTTTATTCTGTGCGGGAATCGAACCCGTTACACTGCGTTAACCGTGTGGTCATTGTTTACAGAGTACTTAAATTCCCAAAGGAATAAAAAAAATGTGGGTTTCAACCACATGACAGAATTGCATTAATGTTGTGGGGTAAGTTTTTGTTGATATAATTTTTTGTTCGTGGCGAAGTTTGTGTCCAGAAGTGGAGACCGCGTATCGGCAAGCGTAGTGTGGGACGCCCGCAGCTAGATTTACCGACGACCTTGAAAAGGTGTCTGGGACAGACTGGATGCAAAAGGCGGAGGCATGGACCTTTGTGGCGCAGCCTCGGAGAAACCCTATGTCCAGCAGTCGACTGTGATAAGCCGAGTTGATTGTAGTAAACTTAATAATATCGAAGTAACTCACCAGTATGTATGGGGTATTTGGCAGTCATAAGCGCAGACCTGGACGGGGTGCATATAGGAGTTACGTAGTAGTTCTGTAGCACGATGCCGGAGTACGCAAGAGCGTCGATGTTCGGCGTCGGTATTTGGTTCGAGCCGTGGAAGCCGACATCGTTCCAACCCTTTTTATGACAACAGTAGTTACTTTATGGACTGTGGTGCCGATTGTGTTGTTTACAAACTAAACTAAATTTAAGTTCAGTGCATCTTTTTCTACTTTCTGTTTCATTAAGAAAAGGACAGAAGATAAATTTTAGTTGATAAATTAATCAGCACTTGACGTAAATTGACGTAATTTTTAACCGACTTCAAAAAAGGAGGAGGTTCGAATTCGACTGTTTTTTTTTGTATGTTTGTTACGCGAAATCTCCGGCAATTGTAAATCGATTTTTTTTTTACGAATCTGTGTGGGGTAGTACTTACAACTTAAAAGTGAAAAATAAAAACTTTCTTACAAAAACATAACAACCGACTTCCAAAAAAGACACTACAAAGTAAAAAATAACTTAAATATCGGAAGTCGGCAGCAAACTCAAAATTGCGATCCCAACGACAACGACTTAAAGTTATTTTTTACTTTGTATGTCTTTTTTGGAAGTCTGTTGTTACTTTTTTGTACTTAAAAGTTTTTTAGTAGGCAAGTTTTTAATCACGTCTAAACTTGTATGGAGTAGTGTCAGGCACTGATTAATTGGACTAAACCAAAATTTATCTTTTGTCCTTTTCTTAATGAAATAGAAAGAAAAATATACCTACACTGAACTTAAATTTAGTTTAGTTTGTGGACAAGGCACCTTTGTTTTTGTTAGTCAACATAACATATCATCACACCTGTACTCCCCAAATGGTCAAGCAGAGGTGTACCTATAGCAGGTACAGACGCCAGCACATCAAGCTACTACAATCTGTCAAATTTCTTTAATAGATTTTAAACTTTATCGCCAAAGCATTAGGTACAAAGTTGATTGGGAAAATATGACAATTTCGGCTAGCTTGATGTGCTTGCATACATACACGTACATACACCTACATTTCACCAGTTATGCCAAAATACCCAATAACACTGCCCGACTCGGGAATCTAACCCACGGCCTCATTCTCAGCAGTACCTAGCATTTGCAACCACTAGACCAACAAGGCAGTCTTTGTTATAGCCAAAAGAAAAAAAAAAAAAAAAAAAAAAAAACACGATTTAATACGTGTTAAACTACCATGACTATTTGACAAGGCCTTTAAGAGATCAACAATAACATAGTAAGTAAATAATATTAACCTCCTTTTGGGTTCCGCCAAAGAATACATAAATAGTATAAGTTCCGGCCTTAACCCTGTACCCTAAGGTATGTATGTAAACAGTAAAGAAATCTATAGAAAAAAGGTCTCCGAAACGATCAATTGCAATCGTCAATTTTTACGTGATTGATACTTGATGCGAATAATTATCGTCTAACTAATTAACTAGCCTGTATTGTCCCACTGTAGGGCAAAGGCCTGCCTCTCTCTTTTCCACACAATTCTGTCTTTCTACAAAATGCAATAAGTGATTGATCAATTGCAATTGAATGTTTCGGGGACCCGTTATCGATACTTTTCTATATTGTTTACATACATACGGGTTTATCGTGTTGTACGCACTGAAGAATGTAGGTAAACAGTCATATTTATCGGCAGCGTGTCCCATCGTTCATATATTTTTATAGCTTTGAACGGGCTTTTACAGTAACTTGCTTGCTGCGATATGTTAGATAGCTTATCGCCGAAGGGTATCGACTGGTTTATAAATTACCTGTTTTTAATTTGTTGCCTATCTGCGTAGGTACATGGCCTTTTAGGTCATTGCTCGGTTAAATAATATGTGAGGAGACAGGATTATCTAATGTTGATAACTTGACGTGTTTATAAATGAGGCCATGAGAGCCAGAGTGGCCTAACTGTCATATTTACAATACTGATTATATTTGAAAAAACTGCTCTAAGCGGTAAAAGTCATAGTGCTACAAATAAAAAAAATAAAAAACAATATTACATATGAAGAGACTTGGGCAGCAAAGAATCATCTGCCTAGCCTTTTCCCAACTATGTTGGGGTCAGCTTCTAGTCTAACCGGATGCAGCTGAATACCAGTATTTTACATGGAGCGACTGCCTATCTTACCTCCACGACCCAGTTACTGGGTAATACGATACTCCTTTCGGGCTTCTGACTACCCGTAATGACAGCCGGGACCAACAGCTTAACGTGCTTTCCGAGGCACGGAGGGGTCTCGGTATGTGAAGATGGTCACCCATCCACAGACCAACCGCGGCAAGCGTAGCTTAACCTGTTCGATCGACCTGTGCGGCTGTTATTATTTAGCCACGGGCAGCAAAGAATGATAAAATATATTTATTTACAAAAGTTACAATTATTTGAAATCAGGGCTTCTGTTTTTTCCATAGGCCACTCTGGCTCTCATTTCCTCAAATATACCCCAAAGACCATTATATACCTAAAGATCAGTTAGAGATCAATGATTAAACTTCGTCAAAGTAACCATTGATACCAAAAGATCACTTAGAGAACAATTAATGAAATTCTTCACTTCTTGTTCTCACCCATTACGAGTATTGTCTACATTTCTCCTCTCGCAGGTCTGCTGGAAGAAATTTCTTTAGAAATAAGCAGTACCTTTATACTGAATACTAATAATCTTATCTGTGTGTACATAAATAATAAATGAGCTTCATGAAACTTACAGACGTATACAAGCTGTAACTTAAATAACGCACAGCCTCTTAAGGGTCATTGTACTCATCATTATGAACAACTTTTAATAACTTCACCAAACCTGAAATCACGAAAAAAATCAGCCTACATTTATGTTCGCATAACTCGTCAAAATGTAGGGAACAGCTGATATTTTTCGTGATTTCAGATTTGGTCCCATAGTAAAAGTTATTCATAATGATGAGTACAATGACCCCTTAAGAGGTTCTGCGTTATTTAAGATACAGCTTGTATAGGGATGTAAAAATTCACACTTTACACACAAAAGTGGTTCTTAGTGTAGCTTTATAATAGATACTCTCAAGTTGCCTGTGTTTACGTAAAAGCTTTAATAGAATAGAATAGAATACTCTTTATTATGTACACCATATAGATTACAGACATAAATATAGAAATTTTACAGAGGGTGACACAATGGGCGGTCTTATCGCTAAGAGCGATCCTTTAAAGACAACCTTTAAAAGATAAAGCTTTAAGTTTTTGCCGCACTCGGTTTTGTAGATCTTCAAATTATTCATCTTCACCTTTGGGCAAAGTTTCAAAAACCTAGGTACTTGTTATTCAGAAGTTTAAGTCATATCCTGTAGGCTGTGATTAACTGCGCTTAATTAAATCCCGGGCTCCACTTTAGAGCATTAGCAAAAAATAAGATTTAAATAAATATTTACTCACCAAATCATCAGCTAAGAAGATCACAATATTCGGCCTCACTTCGGCCGCAGCTCGGCACAGCAATAAACAAGCACTTAATAGCAGCAACATGCCGCGACGCTCTCCCGATTACGAATGGCGACACAATGAGCGCTCGGAACCGAACTAGGCTATCTACAACCGCGGCGCATGGTAATGAAGGTACATCCTTATAGTATGTTATGATTTAGCGCTTTAGGTCACTGACACAACGTAGGTTTATTTATTTCAAAGTTATGAATGAAAATGCGGTTTTGCATGCAGTATCTTACAGAATACTATAAGATACAGATTCTTCAGTCTTCACAAAATATTTTATTTAGAATGAAATCTTTGTTATTATTATGCATGAATTACCAAAAAATATTGAATAACTTACTTACATTGTAAGTAAAATCCGTTTTGGCTTTCTAGTATTAAAGTATGTAAATCCAAAAATGGTACATGTTGTGTTAGCCTGTAATTGTTGCACTTATATCTAAACGTTCTATTAAGGAAATTATTTTAAATGTAAGTATTGTGTAAACAATTGTTGATGAATGAAGAATGATGATTCTCGCTCCGAAGTTTTTTTTTTTATAGCTTCGACTATAGCCGAACGCGACTTTATCAGCATACTACAAAGTAGTATAGAGCGAATAAGGTACAATATAATGAAACAAAGCATATACAAAAAATTCAGTTTATTATCCATATAAATTACAGTCCATTAACTTCACGTATCACACAGAGTCGTAATTAGGAAAAATAAAAGCATCGATAATATGTGTTATTATTATTGTGTTACAGCTGCCCGAAACAACCCTGGTGTTGTGAGGTAGGCAGGACTCACAGCTACAACTCGTCTTATTATAAAACTCATTAAATCCCAGCTCACCAATGCCTCTTCATAATGTTCAAACCAAGGTTGGAATGTGAAAGAATACACCATTCATGTTTCATATGTGTGTGAATTTTATATATGAGGAGGTAACATGCAAACAGGCTTAAGTCACAAATTTTCAGAATACTGAAAAAATCTGTAGAGAATCTTAATCTCTACAGATTTTTTCAGTATTCTGAAAATTTACATTATTGTGACTTAAGCCTGTTTGCATGTTACCTCCTCATATTTCTTTTGTATAGCTTTTGTATATTACACAAAATTTCTTTGTCAGGGCGTGCAACGCCATCCGTGAAGATCAATGAGACAATTGTATTGGACATAGCGCTCGACAATGAGCGCTCGCGCATCTAATTATGCCGCGAGTGGCAAACAAAAAAGTATTTTTTTTTAGTTTTTAGCGTTATAAATGCAATTTATTGAACATTTTAAATTCACGTAAATATATCATAACATAAAATCGCGCCTTGTTTCCCAGAAGGATTAGACAAATGTGTACTTATAGTGCACCTACATTTCGTCAATTATGTTTGGGCCACATGTAACATTCACGTAAATATGAGTACGTAAATAATAAATTTCGAATATAAAAAAATACTCTTGCTTGGTAACCTGTACGACATGAATAAATACTGATATTCCTATCTAAAACCCAGGAACATATTGAAAACGGTTTTAGGCAATCGTGATAAGATAAAAGGATGGTAGGTAGACGAAAACTTTTTTGCTCGCTGTGAGTCCGTCGCCATATTGGATCGTGCTCATTCATTAAAGATACCAAATGGAACATTATACTATATGCAAAAATTTGTTTATTCCTGAATTCATGATAACGGTAACGGGAAGAAAAGGTTTTTATGCATCAGAGTTTTATTATCTTATTCTAGTACCAAACAAACGAGAAGTGTGAAGTTCCATACGAGTATCGTAAAACCGTTGTACTTAAGTATTATAATAGTTAACACAAACGTTTTAATAATTTGACTACTTATTCTGAGCACGATCCTTAGAAAATTAGTCTAGTAATTAATAGTGAACATTCAAGTATGACAATTATATTACAAATACGGTTATATTATGAAGATAATACTCGAGAAAAAGCGATGTGTTTCTATCTACATATACAAGTCATGAGTTTGATGCAAAAGGAATTATCGCATGAAGATGTTGAGAGAATTCGCTACTAACATTAATTTAAGCCGACAAGTTATATACAGATAAACCCTTTCATACGGAACTCACAACGAGTTAACGAAAACATATAAAAATTAATATAATATAATATAATATTCGACAACTTTCACACAACGCCATCTAGTCCCAAACTAAGCAGAGCTTGTGCTATGAGTACTAGACAGCTGATAAACATACATATATATTTCTAAATACATACATATTATAGATAAATTACACACAGACAAAGAACAAATGATCGTGCTCATCACACAAACATTTGTCCTAGGTGGGAATCGAACCCACGACCTTGAGCATAGCAGTCAGGGCCACTGACTACTAGACCAACAGGCCTGTCAATTAAACTACTTAATCCACGTATTATATTATATTCCACATTTATGTATTATTTATGTATTATTATATTAACATTTTTAAAAACGAAATTCATAACAAAAACTAATGAACACGCAGCGACAACAGAAGTGATTTAAACATAAGTTTAGTTGTGACAGAAGTTGAAAAGTTAAATGTAACGCTGCTTCTGTCGCCGACTGTGTTGAAACAAAATTAATGATATTTATGTATATCGTAAAAATGCAACATAAGTCCTTTAAACATTTGTTCACTTGGTCACATGTTAAAAAAGAGACACTGGAGTTCTTTGGCAGTACAGTATATAAATTATTTATATGAATTATATATTGTAATTATTATAGTACGTAAGACAAAATAAAGCAGCTTCTTTAAAATTAGTAGGTAAGCATTACACAGAAAATATATGATAATATACGGCATGATTTTTTTTTTACAGGTTTCAAATGTTTACAGGGTGTTCTACTCATGAATATGAACAACTTTTACTATGGAACCAACTCTGAAATAATGAAAAAAAAAAAAATCAGCTGTTTCATCCAATATATATATATATATAATTTATACATAATGGTTGGTCATAGAGATGTAAAACTTTACCCATATTTATATCCCCTATTTGCTCGAATAAAATTATTGCTCTAATTTATCTAAGTATTATTTAATAAAATACCTTTGACATCACCACTGTATGTAAAAAATAGTAGAATATTACTATATTATTATGATCATATATATCAAGAAGTTCTTATTTAGTCCTTAAATAGAAGGAAACCGCGATAATATAAGTATTACGGACAAGAAAGACAGATGAGAATATAATATTCTATAATATATTATTATATTAAATATAGCTTAACTAAATTAAAAGAAAGTTTCTAAAGAAGGCAGATAGTCACTTTTATGTTGAGCTAGGTATATTAAAAGAACGCAACATTTTGTACTTTGAGCATAGATTACAAAGTAGCCGAAATATCTTGTCCTTTTACTATATTAAAAACGATGAAATATCATTGAAGTTGTTGTTATAGAACTTTTTTTTGTGTCCACGGTAATTTGTTAGTTTAATTAATCTAGCTTTGGCCTTACCAATATACTCTTTGGTTGCATTTTATAAGAGCAGAGGTGTTACTCAGACTCCAGTTCACGCATCCGGATTTATAACAATCCGGCCCTTTTAATTAGTAATTTTGAGTGTTAAAATCGTCAACAAAACTCATTTCTATTGTCACGCATAAAGACCTAATTTCCTATTACAACAATTCCAACGTCCAAGCTCAACATATCAGTGTCGCGACACTAGCGCCACCACACAACTATGACCTGTGCAGTGACGTCATAGGATGCAACCAGACGTGCGATCGACGCCTGAAAATATGTCACCTGATCTAAAGGGTTCAATTAAAATAGCTAGCGAAATTCTGGAGACGTGATACCTAGACGAAAATCGAAATCCTGGAGACGTGATACCTAAAGACGAAAATCGAAATTCTGGAGACGTGATACCTAAAGACGAAAATATAAAGATAAATAAGATTTGCTGTTCGTTTTTGGGAGTCAACGACCGCTAGTAATGTTGTTACTTGAAGTATGAGTTGAGAAAATCTGTTTTGTCCTGTCAAAATTATTTTCTTTTTGTTTTATAGAAACCCTAGAAAATCAGTGCGTCTGCGGAGTTTCGCCAGTTATTTGACCCTGTATCGTACGGCTAAAAATATCTCAAATGTCCATAGATCGCGGTCTAGCTTCACCCTTAGGCTATGGACACGATGTCAGCGGGCGCGGGGCGGCGGCGGCGGGTTTCAATGCATAGATTTATATGGAACTGGCCTCGAAGGCAGCGGCGCGGGGAGCGGCGTACGAGCGATGCGCACCAGTCTAGCGGCGCCCGCGCGTCTGCATTGACGTAGTGTTGTGCATTTTATTTTTTGCTTTAAATGTAACGTTGAGAAGAAATTTTTATCACAAAGATGTCGCTATTTAGACATTACGTTCGCGAACATCATCATCTGCCTTTTCCCAACTATGTTGGGGTCGGCTTCCAGTCTAACCGGATGCAGCTGAATACCAGTATTTTACGTGTAGCGACTGCCTATCTGACCTCCACAACCCAGTTATTACTGGGTAATACGGTACCGCTAGGTAAGACTGGTTGTCAGACTTTCGGGCTACTGACGACCCGTAACGACTGTCAAAGATCGACGAATGACAGCCGGGACCAACGGCTTAACGTGCTTTCCGAGGCACGGAGGGGTCTTGGTATGTGAAGATGGTCACCCATCCACGGACCAACCGCGGCAAGCGTAGCTTAACCTGATTGATCGACCCATGCGGCTGTTATTACTTAGCCACAAGCCCCTCTTGACACATTGCGTTCGCGAACAAAGATACTAATTTCTCACAACACAACACTACGCCGCTCTAGCGCCGCGCGATCTTCCCACTGGCTTCGAGACGGGTCTGCGTTGCCGCGCCGCTCCTCGCGCCGCTGAGTTCGTGTCCGTAGCCTTAGTGAACAAAACGCGCACTGAGAACAAACGCACGTCTACATACAAACGCTAGGATAACACACCGCCTCACACACACGTTATATTTGAACTATACAATCGAACTGCTCACAATACTTTTTACTCCTTTCGGGGTTTGCGTTTCCGTTGACCGTCGCCAGCGCCTTCTGTGTCTACTAAAGGTGTAGTCTGGAACAAAAAAAAAAAAAAGAAAAGGTTTATTTTGATGTTTTAAAGTTCGTTTTTTAATCCCGGAGACTAATCTGACAAGTAAATCTTTTGTGTTTGCGTTTTTTTTTAATTTACTATAGAAGTTTGACATTACACCTGTCAGATTAGTCTCTGGGATTAAAAAAAACCGGCCAAGCGCGAGTCGGATTCGCGCAGGAAGGGTTCCGTACCATTATCTATAAAAACGGCAAAAAAAAAAATCATGTCTGTTGTATGGGAGCCCCCTTAAATATTTATTTTATTTTCTTTTTTAGTATTTGTTGTTATAGCGGCAACAGAATTACATCATCTGTGAAAATTTCAACTGTCTAACTATCACGGTTCATGAGATACAGCCTGGTGACCGAACTTCGGACGGACGGACGGACAGCGGAGCGGGAGTAACAGGGTTCCGTTTTTCCCTTTGGGTACGGAACCCTAAAAACGAACTTTATGTTGGTCTTCCATTACGTCGAATTTAGTTTACGAAATTCAAATTTTCTATGTTTTTTGCAATTTACAGATCAGTGCCAGGTTGTATGTTGAACAAAATATTATTCGCGACCGTAACAAGTATGTATTTACAGAATTACAATCATTAAAACCATCAATAAAACCCTCCAAGTTCATATAACCCTATTGAATGACTATTTCATGAAATATCAATCAATAAGGCGAAAAAATGCTAATACTTAGTGTGGAAGCTTAAGTATTGGCATTTTTTGCATTCTTTTATAACTTACCAAATTATATATTTCAACAAATAAGTTGACATATTTGAAATTTGACAGATTGTAGTAGCTAACAGCTTTATGTGCTGGCGTCTGTACTATGTATTATGTGTTTAAAAAAAGAACAAATCTATACATTTCGTTTTGCTGGTCCTTTCAGGCTTCTATCTCGCGTCTTTTCGTCGGATAAAAGATATAAACTTTTGTTATCTCATTAGGTCGCAAAAAAGCTGACTATCTGCATAACAAGAATGCTACAATGATCTTTTGGCACGTGAATAATACTGACAGGGGGGCGTTGTTGGTAAATATTATGTGAAATAGTCACAGAAATCGTATTAAAAAAAAAATGCCGGTGTTAGTTCCGATTATGGCAGTGTACCAAAAGCTCCTTGTACCGTTCGTTGTCTATGGACATGCAATAGAAATGTCTCATGAAAGTCAGCACTGTGCTGTAGGTCCCTAATAATAACACAGCATTATGCTGAGTGGAAGCCTTCTTGTCACAATCATGACGTGCAGCTGTCGACTATTTCTGTTTTGTGCTCGTGATTATTGATCTATTTTGTTTTTATTCTAAGAGTTCATTATCTTTTTGTATGCACGTCTTTCTGTGACAAATAGACCTATTCATATTTCTTTGATGTAATAAAGTCTAATAAAGGCAACTACGGTAATTTACTTACATCCTCAGTAGAAGTGACAACATCAGCGTCATCAGCGTCCGGTCCCTCCAAGTCAGCCTTGCTGGGCCGTTCCTGTTCCTCCCTCATGTCTTCCTCAGCCTCCGATAGATGAGGATCGTCTTCTGCAACGGCATCTGTCTTCTTCATGTCAGCGTCAGAATCCTGCGTGTGAGATTATTTTTTAGCATATTTGAGCATGTTAGTATGGCATGACTTTTCCATTTCGCTTTTCCATATCGCTTTTAGTGTTCTTATTTTCATTTACTAATGAAGCGGAAATTAGAAAATCATCAGTTGACCTTTCGTAAGATACACCTATTTTTTTTGTTTTTTTTCAATATACAGTGGCCTCCAAAAGTTAGTTGACATTTTTCCAGTTCAGCTTTAATACCACATTAGGATTTCAAATAAATAAAAAAAAAATAATCAGGTAAGTACTCCTAAGGGATTACTGGTTATTTTTTAAGATAAGTCAAAAGTTGAATTAACCTTTTGAACGCCAGAGTATAAACGTACCGCCGCGCCGTACCCCTGACGCCAGGCCACTTTTTCTGTCAAATGACCTTCATAAAAAATAGGGATTCCAAAACTTATATCGATATACAACTGAGTTTTTATTTTCGTCTTTAATTTTCTAATAAACCGTACTCACGACACTGAAATTTTATTTAACCTGCCACTATATTTCAATATCTTTACATTTTTATCTCCTGATACCAACTTATACAAAAATAATATACTCTGGACTAAAATTTCATATTCATCTTCTTAAGTTTTTATTGATTTTACAATCATACGTCACAACACTAGCTGTCACATATAGCAGACTACGGCGTGTGAGACACTCCTTTTATACGCGTTTAACATCTATTTTAAAACAACAAATTTCTCGATATTGGTGGTTTATTTATATTAGTTTCAGGCAATACAATATAGACGGAAACTTAAACTTTTAAATTATATAAATAAAAACACACAAAAGTAATGATTAAATTGTTTATTTCGTAATATGGTGCGACGTGTATTTTGTCATATATTTGTGACGTTGGCGTTCAGGGTAAGATTTCGTTTGTCACATATATGTGACAATGGCGTTCAAAAGGTTAATCAATAAAAACGTCCTATAACAGCCGGTCGATTCTGTAAAAATCTCACCGTGAAATCATGAGTGAAGTGAGCACTTAATAGTGTTAATCCCTAGCAAATGACAGCTCACTCCACGCTCACTTCACCCAAGCTTTCACGGTGAGATGGTTACAGAATCGCACAGAAGTTCAGACATTTGGATCACTAGACCATTGATCATTTGGATAATGTGGTGTGTCAAAGCGAAAGTGGATAAATTTCAACTAACTTTTGGAGGCCACTGTAAGTACGATACCACTGGTATACTCACGTGTGATATCTATGAGTAATTGTGTTTGTTCCACTGTAGGGTAGAGGTTAGTTTTAACCAAAATCGTTTGCATAATACGGTTCCCACGTAAACTCTTGTTTCCGTAAACATCAATCAAAAATAACTATTTTTAAACTTTGAGTGCAACTTACTTCCCTTAAGAGGGTAGGGTAAGGTCAGTTTTTACTACAATCTTCCGGCCATTTTAAACCAAAATCGTTTGCATAATACGTTTCCCACGTAACATCTTGTTTCCGTAAACATCAGTCAAGAATACCTATTTCTAAACTTTGAGAGCCACTTCCTAAAGGGGGGGTTAGAGAAAAAGTACACATTTTAATTGAAAATGGTAAACCAAGACTTACCGATTTAGATGAACCGAGGCAGGCATAAGCGATGAGTCCGACAACCACGAAGGTGCCTACTATGACCACGGCGTATATCCAGGGGTTGTCTCCAGCGAACCTCATCGCGCGATCAAATACTGAGTCCTGTGGATATTAGCTTTGGTACAAACTAGCCAACTACTTATAGAGCACATACATTATAACGGAATATCCAGGAGGAAATATAAGTATGTAATATAATGACGAAGACTTATGTCAAAGAAGGAATACGGGTTGTGCTTGTGGGGTTAAAGTACAGACGGCAGCACATCAAGCTACCCAAAACTGTCAAATTTTCGCAATCAACTTTGAACCTTATGCTTTAACGATAAAGTTGAAAATCTACTAAAGCTAAGCTTGATGTGCTGTGGACTGGCATAATTGAGGAATGATTAGGATGTATGAAAGTCTAGGGTAAAACAAACTCCAACTGTAAACTTTTTAGCACCTGTTTTGTTTGCTTGAAGTTCAGAATACCATATTTTAACACATTTACGGCTGCTGTTCACAGCTGAGCCCTGGAGTGTGATTCCATAACGGCCATTAATGGCACCGAAACCAACTAGCATATATTTTTTGAAACTTTTTTTTTTCGGTCCCGCAAATCTAGCATTATACATTTATTCAGCCATTATTTCAATACAGTAGCTAGTATTACAGTCGTAAAAGGTTTTCACACTAGCTAAAAAAGCATGTGACCTCGTTGGCCCTTCGTATGAGGCATACGATGTATGCCACGATGGGAATGGCGACGTACACCGCGTAAAGCGCCCACCAGCCGGGCTTGTAGTTCATCGCGCGTAACATGCGACCCCACAGCGTTTGCTAATACAGGTTATTACTTATTTAGAAGTAAACAGTTTTGTGGCAACAACAACTGAAAGTCTTTCAACTGTTGGAGCAGTGGCAAAAGTGTGGATATATGTACAGACGCCAGCACATCAAGGTACCCGAAACTGTCAGATTTTCCCAATCAACTTTGAACATTATGCTTTAGCGATAAAGTTGAAAATCTATTAAAGAAATCTGACAGATTGTAGTAGCTTGATGTGCTGGCGTCTGTACCTTGTCTCACACCGAAAATGTCTCCGTATTCAATAAATGCGATCTTCAGAGATGCAAAATATCAAATGCTTTAAAATATTATTTTAAGTCAGGACTGATTTTATACACCTATGCCACTTATATCCAAATAAATTATCTACTTACCGAGTCCCTAGATATCTTGGCTCGCTTGAGCATGAAAGATGCTTGTGCCCATTCCTCGGCGACGGCCAGGTCGTCTGTGATGATAAGGTTGTCGAACAACAGCATAGGAGACATCGACCACAGCTCGAAGCCAACTGCGTGCTACAAAAAAAAAAAGAAAATTGTATGGAACTTGAGAACACGTCTTTACGAGTGATGTTATGTAAAAATAGTGAATAAATGGTGCTTTTGTTTATATTATTTTACGGATCGAAGAAGCAGACATTTACTTTTCAGTTTCCTGATAAATATACTGAAAAATATTTTATCCTGTCCCAAAATACACGCATGAATGTGAAGCCCTGCCACACTAATTGCGTAATATACTTTGATAAATGATTTATTTTCTGTAAGTAGGTTTGTACAAACACTTTTACATGTCAATCATATTTTTTTTTAAACTAGATGAGGTCGGCGTTTCCTATCTGACTACTCTGAGAAGAAAGGCCGAAACAAACTCAGAGGTCACAGTCTCTTTTAAAGTCCAGACATAATCTTGGTCAGATCATGTGAAGACCATGTAGATTGGTGTCTGAAATGGTCTTTTGAGTAAAGAACCACACAGATTGAGCGGACCTGTCCAGTCAGTGCACGCATTTGTCAAAAATCGTGCAGCTCAACTCAGAACTTGAGGAGCCTTTCGAACGATTCGACGAACAATACCAATGAAAGGACATTTGGGTAGGCCGCATAAATTACTCAAACTTTCAGTCACAATCCGAGAGTTGTTAAGGATATTGCTCAACAATGTAAATAACATAAATACCCAATGATCGTGGATGATCTGTCAACATGAAACCTATTGTGATCAATTCTCATATAACAATAATACTTACGATAGGTGTCATCCTGAAGGGCTGTTCGTCTCTGAAGTAGTGCGGGTTGGCGATGCGGCGCGGAGACCACTTGCCCTTGTAGTTCGGGTTCGGCACCAGCGGGGCGCGCCAGATGCCCTGCGAACACAATATTACATTGAAATCGTTCAAATCAAACATTATATGTATACACTTTTTAATTAAAGGTACAATATACAACGTGTAACGTTAAATGTGCAAAACCTGAAAATAGTTTGATCAGAATAACGAGCAGAATTAATTGAACCACTTTTAAATATAGGTCACATTTTTCAAAAAATCTTCATTAAAGACGTTGCCGTGTCTATTTATTAATACGTCAAGCAAGCCAATGTCAACGCGGCGCAGCGGCCCGGTGACGACTCCTACCTTGATAAAGCGTCGTCGCAGACGCAAGAAACGATCAGAATGGCCAGTAAAACTAAAACAGCACATAAAACCTTCACAATTTTTTAAATGACTTATTTTCTCTCTGAAATAGGTCAATTAAATTAAAAATCATTTAGGGTGTCTGAAGTTTTGCGCATTTAACGTTACACGTTGTATACAGGAAATTCATTGGCATTTTTGGTAGAGAACCAACCTAGAAAAATAAGATTTAAAAACCTCGTGAAGTTTACTCACCGGAATTATCTTTAATTTGTTATTATACCATGTAAAAGCTAAAAAGTCCATTGCGAAATGTCCAGTCAACCAGCCTTACAAAGGGTATTGTGTTACAAAATAACTAGGCTGTGGAAGTCAAATAGACTACCTATTTGACTGCATGTAAACTATTCAACCAACGATATCGATGTCGTAGCTGATAAGGGCTTACTATCAGTGTTGGAAAAACTAAGTTTGATTGACGATTGAATTAGTTTTAGCTGTGTAAAAAATTAAATTAATGAATTAAATTAGTTTCTCTATTTTGATTGAAAGTAATGTCAAAGAAAAAGTAAAAAAAAAAAGGATTATTAATAATCATTAATTCTTTTTATTAGTAAAATACAAACTGTGCCAATATGAATTTAAATAGGTACCTATTTAATCAATCTTATACTTTCTCTCTGTTGGTGGAACTTTACTTTTTTTCTGTTATTCCCTTACTAGTTGGATATACGTAGGGTTGATTTTTCAATCTACAGATTTTTTTTATTTGTGGAATAAAATTGACATCTGACGGTTTTTGTATGGCGGAACTGTCAAAAATTCAAAATTAGTCCTCCAATAAAATTATCTGGCGTTGGAAAAATCAGACCTTAATCAAACAGAATGAAATTTTCTGTACATAACTAAGTACCTACCTATTTCTACATAGTTTTACTTTTTTCTGCGAAAATGTACAATTTTTTTCATGAGTGTCGTTTTCAAGGTTTTCGAGGGTGCTAAAGCCAATAGTGAGGTCAAAATAAAAACCCAAGATGGCGGCTGCGAAAAATTTCAAAATTTTCATCATAGGTGTCGTTTTTATGGTTTCGGAGGGTACTAAGTGTTATGAAGTTCAAAAATTTGTTTGATGCGCATTTAAATCTTTCTCTAAAGGAAGATTAGTTTTAAATTTAAATAAAAATTAAAATTGATGATTGAAGATTTACTTAAAACTAAAACTAAAATTTCATTCGTGATTGATTTAGTTAAAACTAATTTATTAGTTTGACTAATCAATCGATAGAAAATGTTAGTGATCGAGCCAAACACTGCCTTACCTTGTAGTGAGGGTTGGCGATGGTGGGAGCGCGCCAGGGCCCGCAGCCGGGCGCGGCGCCGCACGCGGGGTTGTCGATGAGCGGCGCCTCCCACTCGCCGTCCATCTCCTCGTCCCAGTCCTCGGGCTTCTTGGCTTCAGGGTCTGGGTTATGGAGAACTTACGTTTAACATCATCATAGCATCACGCCGGTTAGCCTCGAATGGGAAAGCAGAGGTGTAACAATAGTAAACCGCCATTTGCATTCCCATGTAATAGAGGGTTGATTGACGGCAATAAGCTCGTATTGCCGTCAATCAACTTATATTACCGTCGACCGTGCACAAATCCAAATTCCGGGCTGTTTTTGAGAAATTCCTGATAGAAAATGACGAAACTGAACAGATCTTACCATAGGTGATGAAGATCGACAACCACACACACAGACACACCACACACTCAATCTCACACACACACACCACACACCCAATCACACACACACACACACCACACACCCAATCACACACCACACACCCAATCACACACCACACACCCAATCACACACACACACACACACACACACACACACACACACACACACCACACACCCAATCACACACACACACATTTTATCTTAATTTTTAATCTTAATTTTTTTTTAATTTTTTTTTTCAATGATAACAAAACGAATCTTGAACTTTTAATGGTCTTACTCAATTCTTCGAAATTGTAGGAGTAACATCAGAAGCACTATGTACCTTTACGTCATTGTACCTTAGGGGACCGGACTGCTTCTCCTTAACACAGGTTTCCATAACCTAGCTAGGAGAGCAGTGCTTACACCCACACGTTTGTAGAAATAGTACTGATTTTGTAAAAACTGTATTTTTAACGTGTACCACTATCCTTTGTTTAGATTAAATAAATAAAAAAATAAATAAATAAAATGCCAATACTCGTAACACTACCCGACCTGGGAATCGATTCCAGGACCTCATACTCAGTAGTGGCACAGACACTTGGCAACTTATGTTTCGTACAATAGATATGTCAGGTGATACGAAGAACTATGCTGTAGTAAGGCTAGAGGTAGGCGAACCAATTTTTGAAGCTAAATAAGAGAAGTTACCAATGTTGGACGGTGGGATTTTAATTTATTCTTTAATTTTATCTATATTTTCTTAGTTCCAACACTGGGTTGTATAGATAACTCGAATATATTACTATATTGTATTTTTTTTTTATACTACACACCTGGAATCATTTCAGGTTCATCGTCCAGCCATCCATCAGGCTTCACTGCGTTGGGATCTACGATTTGCGCGGGAGCTTCCTCATCCCAATCGTCTGGCTTGGTCGCTGTTGGGTCCACAATCTGTGTATAAAGTACAACATTATTGGACGAATAATTAAACAACATTCGTACACTCTTTTCTTTTGAAACTAACTCAAAAACGGGTAGGTTTTGAGTTAGCTTCAATAATATAAGCAAAGTTAATAAACATTTATATGGGACGACCCCTGAGGCATACCTTGTCCATTAAAAAAAATATTTATGAAATCGATTTACAATATTACCGGAGATATCGCGTAACATACATATACAAAAACAATTTCGTTTACTTGAATTTTTACCAGTAATTTTGGTTTAAAAACCAAACTATTGAACCGATTTTAATGAAATATCTATGGTACCATTGTAATCAGCTGCATCCGGTTAGACTGGAAGCTGACCCCAACATAGTTGAGAAAGGCTAGGCTGATGATCTATGGTACCATTCTGAAAGTACATCGTTTACAATAAAATAAAAAAAGACTTGCAAATCAGGTTATAAATAACGGAATTCTGAGGTAACAAACGTACAAATCCTCGTTTTTTTGAAGTCGAAGAAAAAGAGGCTTCGTTGTTTTGTTAAGACGTAAAAATCGTGCGAAGTGGGCGGGTGTCTATTTGTAACTAGCGATCCGCCCTTTTTTTTTAAATTTGTAAATAAAAATGTGGAGTGCAAACATTCAACCGTTCAACTGTAAAGTGGGTATGTTATTGTGAATGATGTAAGATTACATTATTACAAGAAATTTTAAATTTCCCCATGCGGTTTGGCTGCTATAACAATAAGTCATAAATTAAGTGTGAAAGCAATGCGTGGATTTCATACAGTTTCTGAACATAAACTAAAATCTAAAATTTAATTCTGTTTTTTATGAGAAACATCACCTTATTCCGGGCACTTTGCCAGGCACGTTCCAACACAGAGTACACTGAAAATGTGTACAAATAGACATTTGCTCTTAAACTTGATTTATTATGATGTTTTCTTTGTAGTTCATTTTACGGGGCGAAAGACGAAAGTCAGTAGGTGTACTGCTTCATACTGAGTATTTTTGATTTGCCATTTTTATCCACAATAACTTTCGTTCAATTGTGCTAAGAATAACCCGGAAATCGCACTGTGGATTCTGATGCAATAGTTTAAATGTTGTACTTAAAACTTACAGCTAAACGCGATTGGCCAATGTAGCATTTCCTATACAGGGTTGCAAGGGCCATGGGCGCACAAAACATTACCATTTGTTACCATTGATTCAGCACATTCTAGCATAGAAAATTTTCGTCAATTATAAAAAAAAAAAAATCAAGTGTGTCATAAAAAAGTGCAATACCTCATCATCTGCCTAGCCTTTTTCCCAACTATGTTGGGGTCGGCTTCCAGTCTAACCGGATGCAGCTGAATACCAGTATTTTACATGGAGCGAATGCCTATCTGACCTCCACAACCCAGTTACTGGGTAATACGATACCCCTAAGTAAGACTGGTTGTCAGACTTTCGGATTTCTTAACGTGCTTTTCGGGGCACGGAGGGGTCTCGGGTATGTAAAGTATTATTATTATTATTTTCTAATAATGGACGAAAACTTTCAACGCATTCAGAATGATGTATTGAATCCATGATAACAGTATGCGCGTCGATGTCCCTGTCACCGCAACATCCCTTTTCTGCCCCAAAACGCGCGACTGCGAGTTACGTAACTATATTATTATATGGACAGGATATAACAAACACGTAACGAGGTACACATGATCCTATATTTTAATTTTAAGTGTTACTCGCAAACGGTACGGACTTTGCCAAATAAACGTTTCGTCTTTGTCCCTTTGGCCTTGCCGCAGTTGTGTCAAAAAATCCGCGTACACGTCCGCGTCACGATATCTCACTGAAGCATCAAGCCAACATTTTTGCACCAAAAAAAAAATCAAATCTATTCTCTAATTACCCACCTTTTCCCTCTCATCCCAGTCTTCAGGTTTCTTGTCATCAGGGTCATCAATCTCTTCTGGGGGGTTGACGGCGGGAGTGAAGTCTTCTAGTAGAGAACCAGCGTTAACCTCTTTGTTGTCTACTAAGACGCTGAATGAGTTGTCAGGGCGAATGATCAGGGTGTACAGATGAGGTTCCTTGTCTTTGTAGATCTCGTCCAGGCGTTGGCTGTAAAAATAAGAAATAAATGATACCAGTCTATTTTTGACCTACTGCAAGGCATAGGCCTCTTTTCATACAGAGAGGACATGAACATTGATCACAACTGCCGGTCGATTCTGTGCAAATCTCACCGTGAAATCATAAGTGAAGTGAGCACTTAATAGTGTAATTCCTAGAGAATGACAGCTCACTCCACGCTCACTTCACGCAAGCTTTCACGGTGATACGAAGAGCACACAGAGCACGAAGAGTTACAAAATCAGACGGCTGGTCTATGATTGTAATGGCTCATTTGGTGGTAAGGCTCCAATGTTAGAACGCATAAGTGCAATAATCGCCTGATAAATAGCGGGTTTTTAGCGCCAAGATACGAACGATATTCTCCTTATGTTAATGGGATTTTAAACATTGTTAAAAGTTGCTCAGTAGCGTTAGTAATAGTTGTGCGTATTGAAAGGCAATAGGGTCGATTATCAAATTCTGGGAGCATGCAACATTTGTATTCTAATAACGGCGTGATAAATCTCAAATAAAAAAAAATACATTAGTAATTTCGCCAATTTCCACAAAATGACTGAATGAATGACGTATGTGTTTATGAAAAGAGTTGGTCTTATGAGACTGTATTTTTAGTACAACGCGATCAAGTAGAAACCTCAACAATTTTCTAAAAACCAATCACTCACGTAGGTTTTTTGCTATGCTTCTCCTCGAAAGTTCCATTCCTGGGGTTCCTATGTCTGAAGATGAAGTGCAGTTTGTTGTCATTGCCGCACTTGTCGGGTCCGAACATGATCGTGTAAGGAGTCTGGTCGTAGAACTTGCGGAGGTCTGCCTTGGTGTTGGTACCACGGGAGAGGAGTTTGATGTAAGCACCGCCGCAATTTTGACCTTCCTGTAAGACGAGTTTAAGTATGAGTATGTCTGACTACAGATTTTGTCTTCTGAGACATAGGCTCTGCTTGCACAATTTGGATTTTGTGTATTTACTAAATACAATTCGTTATTTTTATATGGCTAGAAAAAGGGTGAATATTGGATGGGCCTTATTAGAAGGCTAGAAGTCACCTACAGGGCAATGGAGAGGGTTATGCTTGGAGTTTTCCTGCGTGATCGAATCATAAATGAAGAGATCCCCGCAGGAGAACCAAGGTAACCGACATAGCCCGAAGAATTGCCAAACTTAAGTGGCAGTGGGCAGGCCACATTGCTCGCAGATGGCCGACAGGTTCTGGAGTAGCGACCGCGTACCTGCTTTTTTACAATGAAATTAAGTTTCTTTTCATAACTTTATGTATATTTTAGAATTTTAAATTATAAGTTATTTTCTGATTTTTAGTTCGATTTGCTTTTGAAGCGTGTTTTTTTTAAACTATATTTTATTCGAACATATGGAGCAATGGATTAGCAATATGCTTCAAAATGATTCGAATTGAGAGTAATAGTGTGTTACGCTATTAGGGTGCGGAACAGAGGTTAGATTGATTTATGTAGGTATAGTCAGCCAACAATCAACTACTTTCTAACCAACACTGCTAATTCACGATGAAAACCAATTGCATCACAATGGGCTTCCAGTAAAATGTTAACAGATTTCTAAAAATAGCTTTTCGCAAAAATACTTCACGTAGGACGAGATTTATAGCGTCCAGTATATACAAACAAAAAAATATTCACGCGAATTAAAGCTATTTATAACACCTAACGTCATAACGCATTTCCGAAAACGATTTTGGACAGTGTCCAGGATATGTTTGTAATAACATTGTATGTGTGTGGATCCTCATGTTTTGGTGTGTAAACTATGTACTTTCGAAGGAAGATGGTTTAGGTTTAGAAATGTCGCATTCGTTTTCTGCTGTAAGTCGGATTGGGGTTTGAGCATGCCAAGTCTAACGATTGGATTAAATCATTTAATTATAATACTTATTCAAAATCAAAATCAAAAGTCAATTATTCAAACTAGGCTGAGAATCAGCACTTTTCGAACGTCAAAATTACAAAAGACAGTCCCCCAAAACGCCCACCCTCCGCCACTTCCTAGTGCTTTCGCTGGGGAGAAGAAGTGGCGCAACAAACTCCCGAGTAGCACAGCTGTCTGTTGTGTTGTGTGTATTAAAGGATTAGTCTACAATCGCAGTAGACCAGGAAAGTGGAAAGACGGAGGGGAGGCCTTTGCCCTGCATTGGGACAACACGGGCTTACAATAATAGGATAATCGAAGGTTGGTGCTTTATTTCATTCAAAACGTCTATCGGGCCTCTGCGAGTTAGTTTCGTACCCTCGTACGACTTCCAAAGGACCGAAATCCATGGTCCTGAGATTTGAAAATATAAAAATAATAATAACGTCTAATGATCATAGGTTTGCTCGTCTTGAATAGTTTTCTAAAAGTCGTTAACCCGTAACCACCTATCACTACCATTGTTTTTTCCTAAATAAAGGATGTGTAGAAAAGGTATATAGACGCGAACTGTCCTACGAAACTTACACATTGAAATATTTGAATGCAAAAACACGTTGCGGTCCTGAGACCGCAACATGTTTCAACCCTTAACCACCTACTACTGGTTAAGGGTTAAATTGTCCTTGATGGCAAAATTATTATTATAAAACAGAGATGCTAACTGGTACTTACATACGTATGTGGGATTTTATTTTCTATGCATTTTTATTCCATGAAAAGCATAGCAAAGAAACGATGAAAAGACTGTGACACGGCTAGAAACGGGGTGACTACCGAGATAACGACGACTCCAAATAAATTGGGAAAAGGGGGATTGGGATGAAAATGCTGATCAGTCACCTGCCTAGCCTTTTCCCAACTACGTTGGGGTCGGCTTCCAGTCTAACCGGATGCAGCTGAATACCAGTATTTTACATGGAGCGACTGCCTATCTGCCCCCCACAACCCAGTTACTGGGTAATACGATACCCCTAGGTAAGACTGGTTGTCAGACTTTCGGGCTTCTGACTACCCGTAACGACTGTCAAAGATCTACGAATAACAGCCGGGACCAACGGCTTAGCGTGCTTTCCGAGGCACGGAAAATGCTGAGCAGTAACCAGGTAAATTTTTCATTAATCCTAGGAAGGCTGGCAAAAAAATTACCAAATCGATAACTATAACCAAACGAGGTCACAGCTTTACGCTAATTAGCTTAAAGCGAGATTTAATCATTCATATTCCACATACATTCACATGACTCAATACATGTCCGAGTTTCAGGTAGGTACTATCTTAAGTTATAAGTAGTTACGTGGAAAATATGAATAGGATCTAATGCTTAGCTTGTAAGCCAATTAGCGACTCAATTCAATAAGTTTTACTGTATGGAACAATGAGTAATATGTGCCTACATAGGTTTTCAATGTTACAGATTCTGAAATATGTTGAAACTGGTGACGGTAAAAATCTACACGTGGCTAAGTAGCCACGAAAAATTAAACACTATTTTTGCGTGTGTTCAACACCTGAGGCACGGAAAATTAGACACTATTTTTGTGTGTTAAACACGCAAATATAGTGTCTAATTTTCTTAAAAACTTCTAGCAGGCCAGCAAATTTGCTTCGGCCCCTCGTAAGCCTTCCAAAGGTACGCGACCCCAGGGTCTAGAAAAATGTCAGAGACGTAAAAATAATATAAGCTAAAGATCACGAAGTTTGTTGATGAATTTCTCCTTTAATGAACAAAAAATAACACCTACCAAAATATGATTAATTTACTGCAATGAGACAAAAATGAGTCACCATTTTGAACAAAAATACATTGAACTTGGTTGACTCAATGTAGGATGACAAGCTAAGTTTACAAACTCCTTTCTTTTCTTCCTCTCAGTTAGGACTGGTATGGTTACAGATGGCCATAGTCATATTCAGCTTCCAACATCCCACTCTTGGGCATAAAACTAATTCTGCACTAATCTTTTTTTTCTTTTCTTATCTTCTGTCATCAATCCCTGAAGTATAACTAGATGTGTCTGTGCTAGTTTAAAGATAGGAATATGAAGTACAAAGTATATAACGTTTTATTACAAAACAAGAGCACCTCAAACACCACGCCAGTTTTTTAGTTACAAATTAACATAAAACAGTTAATTTGGTACCTTTTTATGTTTCGGTTAAGGACTGTATTTCGATCGCAGCAAGGATCTTATTGCAAAACTGGCTTGATAATTTAATTGAACCATGTGTAAAGATAAAGTTGTCCTGTAACAGGATGGTCAATAGGTTTTTATTTATATTTTCTTGATTAGAACCTTACCTGCATAGTAACTTCATACTGGACAATGAAGGGCTTGTCCTTAAACTCAAATGGTTTGTCAAGCAGGGTTGATATGGCTGCGTGCTTAGCTTCAGTTGTCAAGACAAGACCCAGGTCCTCTTTGAAGATCTTCCTACTAGGCTGTTGAATCTGAAAGATGATGAAATAGATAATTACCAATGCATAGGTCATTGAATTATGACATTGCGTTATTGATTCTCAAAATGTTTTAAAATAAGATTTTCTACTGATTCTGATTGGATATTTTATATGTTACTTGGAAAACCTTAATATGTTATACATTTTTTCTCTCTTCTAATCTGTGTATAATTTTAAAAATAACCCTATTTCTTTATGGTCAATATGAAGAATAGATGATGTAAATCGTAAATTCCAACTATTTTTAGCATACCCAACATTAAATAGGATTAATCACAATAACATATACCATTATTAAGAAACTAAAGTACTGATCTAGCCAGTCTGATATATATTTTTTATTCATGAACATTTACTATGGCACCTTTTACCAGTTGCAAGATAAGGTATTGTTATGGATAGATTTTCCTATGGAAATCAAGATAAGATTTTCAAGGTGACTTGTGTGCAAGCGATTTAGGTGACATTTTATTTGAGTTTGTCAAGTAATTATGATTAAATAAGACATGCAAATATTTGACTATTCCAATAAGATATGTATTCTTAGGAAAATAGTTATTTTTTTGGTATTCAAGAGGAAAGAAAGGCCTTTGTTGTATACAAAATCATACTAATTTCTATTTAACATAGCCTTAGCATAGCTAGTTTGTAAAATACTCTAGCTGCATCAGAAAGTGGCACAGGAAAATAGTATGATAAAAAAGCAGTACTTCTTTGAAATCAAGTAAGGGGACCTTCTGATTCATTATGTTTTATCTGTATGTGGAATTCAGATCACAAGTGGTCTATAAATGTTATTCTGAATGACTCTCTTTCTGTATTCTTTCTCAGTAATTAGCCCAAGAAAAAGAAGTTCTTTATTAAAACTTACCTCCCATTTACCATCATACTTGGCAATATTTTCATCTACACCCTGTTTCTTAGCTTCAGACTTCACCCATTTCTTCTTGAAAGCAGCCTCGTCATCAAAGTTTTCCGCAAGATATACCTTTTCAGGACTTATTGTTGGACTGTGGTATAGGTTTTCTTCTTCCACTGTCTATAAACATTAATGAGGTTTTATTTGTTATTCCTTTTCATCATCTACCTAGCATAATCAGCCTATAGCTTCCCACTGCTGGGACACAGGCCTCTCTGTGAGAGGGAGTGGGCCATAATATGCTAAACAGGCCCAGTATGTCACATCTTTGAATTTTTAGTTCTAGGATATGCCATTTTCTTTACAATGTTTTCCTTCACCATTTTAAGAGCAGTGGCAAAGAAATAATTTACACAAAGTGCCTGCTAGGGTTCAAACCCACAACTAGTAAGTTGTGACAGTTTCCACTGGGCCACCACTGCTCCTAGCAATGTCATCCACCTAGCCTCTTCACAATTATGTTGGGGCCCGCTTCTAGTCTAACTGAATGTTCCTGAATAGCAGTATTTTTTTAAGTTCCCTGTAGTAGTTAATTTGTTTTTTTTTTAATTCCTTCTCTGTCAATTGCAACCTAAATAGTGTCAGCCAGACCGTTAGCTAGAGGTAAAGTATTATCATGGAAACCATGTTTCCTTTATGTGATTACTCCCGTACACAAAATACACACATTGACATGGAGTTGTGGACACCAGCCTATATTACCAATGTGATTACTCTTAACACCATGCAGGACATGGTCTTAAGAGTATCATAGTTTACAGAATACAACCAACCAATTTTTAAATGAAACGTGATTCCTACACAATACAGCTCAAGAGCTAGAGAATTTACATGACTAATTACTATTATACTTAATTATTAAACTATAGTAGTGATATTGTTGCTTTGTCCACAACATAGACATCCCAAAGAAAACAGTTTCAGATTGTCTATATGTTCAAACAGATAATATCATGAGGCAGACTTCAAGAATATAACCAATATAACCAACGAAGTTATGACTTCAGGTAATATATTATATCTGAATATTGCAAAGCAAAATATGAACTTCATAATAGAGTATGTTTTAAGGGAACCTTGAAGATAAATACTATAAAGGACTTGTGTGTGCGATACAATTTGACTTCATAGTGATCATTTCTTTAGTTATCAAGGCCTCTGAGAAACTAAACTCACATTTGTTTCATTATCTCTAGATAATAATGTGGGTCATAAAGATTCTATCAGCAGTGTCTATCTACAGTTTTTTTGACAACAATCATTGTAATTTATTCAGGTCATGTAACCTATAAGCACTAACCTCCACAGTAACTTCGTCGTCAGCATCATTGCTGTCGGCTTGCACCACACCCGCAGCACTAACTAACACCAGTAAGGCACCTAATAAGTATACTTTACGGCTAAATAAAGCCATCTGAAAAAAATGAAATATACACTGATGACGGAACACGTCGGCTAAATCAAAAAGCGTCGGCAATATCACAGAATGAGAAAACTTTGGACAGTATATACTTCGCCACGAGAACTGGAGTTAATTTAATTAAAAATATGTATGAATTTATGTAGCGGTCGGTCTAAAGAGTGTTCGGTGCAGCCGGATAACGGAAATCCTCAATAAAGGGCGACCAAATACCATATTCAACATAATTATATTAAAATACTTCACCCTAGGCATTACCTTGAAATATATTTGATACACTTATTGTTTGTATGTTACAATTATACGATGCACAGAAATCAAATAAATTCCCTAGTCTACTGGGAGGAATTTGATTTTCCTGAAAATTTTCAGCCAATCAAAAACAAACAGTTGTCAAGGTAGCGATCGAGAATTTTCCGAAGCGTTCAGATTTATTAATTTAATGAAAAAAGAGCACTCTTCTTGAATATTTTTTTGCATATTTTTACTTTAACGTTTAATTTATTTTTAAAGTGTTCTTTAAATTTATATAGATGGAAAAAATATTTATTTTGTTTTCAATTAGGCTGAACTTTTAGTTGTCATTGCTTAGAAAACATAAAAAAACAAAACAGCCTTACTATAAGCCGAACAAAATCAAATAGTTGGTCATCAAATGTCATTTTATCGGACATCTCTGTCATACTTGTAGCAATTTGGGCATAATCAGGAGTATTTTCAAAATAAGCAAAAAAAACACATTATCTTTTAACACTAGTCGTGTGATTGAGATTAGCACCGGGCGGTTTAGTTTTTGTATTTCGTTCGTGCTTTCGTGTCTTGTTGAAAATCTTGTTTTATATCTTGACGGTGGTGTATCAAAACATCTTTTGTATTATTGTTAGTGCATCCTTGTGAGACAACAGCATTCGCAAGAACCCTATGCAAATGTGTAAGTATTGTACAGTTGTACAAATAAGTAAATAATATGTAAATAAATAATAGTAACTCCCTTGATGATTATTAGTGTTTATTTTCCATTAGACATGTATAATCGTCAGGGGAGGTCTCTGTATGTATTTATGGCTATAAATTTATAATTATTAATAATAATTGACATACATTATTATAATTACTATCTTGTTGCGGTTTTTTATCAGTCTTATCAGATAAAAAGGCTATTACGAGTATCTGATTCCTGGTACAGATCCTTGTCAGTCAATTATACAAATAGGTAATGTTTTAAAGGGAAATATTTGAATATGAATCCAATTAATTTATTTGGGTCGAAATTATAGCTCGGTTTTGTTAACAATTGTGCAATATTTAATTAAATAGTTACTTCCTCTAATCCTCTATTATTATCATTATTATATAAAAGCCGTGTCCCATCATAGTCCAATCCAGACTGCAATTTGGACATTAGGTTCCTTTTGTGACATAAGTATCTACTCAGAAAAGATTTTTGGAAAATTCTACTCCTACAGGTGTGAAAAATCACCCCTTAATGAAATACCCCTTGTATTTCATTAAGGGTTGATTTTTCAATTGACAGATAAGTAATTCTTATTTGTGGAATAAAATTGACATCTGACAGTTTTTGTATGAAAGAACTGTCAAAAATTCAAAATTATTCCTCTGGTAAATTATCTAGTGTTGGAAAAATCAAGCCTAATATAACTATACTTATATATTTAACTTAACTTATCCTTTCTTTGGTTTTATTAACTTGAAACTTGGTATGAATATGTATTTAAATAGATAATAAGACTTGGCATTATTAGTTTTTCAAAATCACTCCCCAAAAAGGGTTAAGGGGGTATTAAAATTTGTATGAAAGAATCTTAATGTAAGGTCTGGTTAGTAAACTAGCAATTTATGATTTTGGCAACAAAAAAATAGGAGTTGTGTTTTTAGTTTTTAGGGTAGGATTTTTTTGCTTGCATCAATAAACTTGAAAATTTTCTCAAATATCTTAAATAATAATGAATAATGGAAATATACAAAAAAAAAATTCAATAAACAACTCCTTTTGAAAAAAGGGGATATTTTGTATATGCATTTCATTCCTTCAGTTTAGAAAATAAAACCTTATCACAAATACTTATTTAGGTGAATAATACAGATTGTACGTATTCATTTTCCAAAACAACTTTTTAAATGGGTGGAGATGGCTTTGAAGTTCTAAGGAGAAAGTAAGAAATTCACTCTGCCAAAGTTGTGGGTTAGCTAGCTAAGCTAGTTAAAATAAGAATGTTGTGCTTGGCTCGATAGGTCCGGTTACTGTTTCATGAAAAAATAAAAATGTTCAATATATTAATCATAAAATATTTTATTTCTTATTGTTTCAGTATAATGTCAGTTTCAAGGCGGCAGTTGTTTCGCCTACTTAGGCTGCGCAATCTTCTGATGTTGACACTAATAGTGATATTACTGTACATAGTGAAATTGTTAACCAGCCTAGATGCAAGTAACCAACTTGCAAACAATGCTATAGAAGTTTTTCAAATCCCACAAAGATTTCGCCAAGATCGGGACATTTTTACACCCGTTACTTTAAAGGTGAGTTATTCATCACCCGCCTCTACTATCTACGCCTCTATTATCATAATCTATTTGGAGCCAGCAAAGTTTTAGCATCGGCAATTGGCATTTGTACCATTCAAAATTGTAGATGTTGAAATATTATCATGTAAATAATTGTCCAGATGTAAATATTTTCAAACTGTTTTAAATTCAGTTATCTTGCTTGTCTATAATGATAATTGAAAGTTTTAAATTTTTCATGGTAATCCAATGTTTAATAAAGCATGTGGTAAAATAATCTGATTATAGAAATATACAGCATGCTTTTTTTTATAGTCTCCAAATTTTTACAGGGTGTTCCACCCATGAATATGAATAACTTTCACTATGGAACCAACTCTGAGATAACGAAAAAAAAAATCAGCTGGTTCATATATTTTGGTCAAGTAGGTGTTGAACTTTTGTATTAAACAGCTGATTTTGTTTTCGTGATTTCAGAGTTGGTCCCATAGGGAAAAATTGTTTATATTCATCAGTAGAACACCCTGTAAAAATTTGGAGCCTGTAAAAAAATCATCCAGTATAGGGTCTTTACTCACTGGACAAAATGTTCTCGCTCTCTTCAAACCTATACTGGTGACTTATGATTCTTAAAGGATATGTTAAAGTGGATAAAGACCTTTATCTTGTTATGACTCTTTTCGTTGATAAGTATAGTTTAAATTAAAAGTATTGTTTGATTCTTAAAAAGAAAAAGATAGTAATGTATTTAGCTAAAATGCGGTTGTCTCTATGGTGTGCACACCTGTGCCAATCCCTTCCAGGAATATATTTTGCTGTCTGAAGTTGTCTATAGCTTTAAAAGAAAATTAAGGTCACTAGACATTCATTCCTTACATAATTCTAATGTTTTTAAATTGTATTTGACACAATTTTGTAATTGCAGAAAATTGACTGGCATGACTATACGCTGATCCAACAGGAAAGGAAGCGAGTGGGTGGGTATTATCAACTGATTAGCTGAAACCATAGTATCTAAGTGTAAATAACCAGCCAACGAATTTTACGATACAATCTTTTTGTTAATAAAATTCAATCAAATGCCTACATTAAAACGATAAAAAAATAAAATGCTGGCGAAATTTAATTTATTTAACTATGTAGACTAACCCACACTGGACCCTGGGCCCATGCGGTGGATTACGGCCCAGTCCCTTTCACACATGGGAGGCCTGTGTCCCAGCAGTGGGAATGTTATAGGCTGCTGCTTGTAAATTTAATGTTATAATATTAAATGCTATGTAAAATGCATGGTGATGAAATATAAAATAACCAGACAAACATTGGCCCAACTGTATGACCCTAGAAAAGCTAGGAAGGCAATGTTGATACATGTCCAAGATACAATGGTAGATTACTAATGTTTATGTTTGTCTTGCATTGCATACAAATAGAGTAATAGACATTGAAATGGTCTCACAAAGAAACATGAGTTCAGATTAGAATAAGCAGTTATACTATGCAGCCTGTTTATATATACAAATATATTTTATCAGGAATCGGTGAGCAAGGAAAGCCAGCACATTTGCCAAAATCAGATGCTGAACTTGAAAAAGATCTTTATTCAGTAAACGGCTTCAATGGCGCGCTAAGTGATAAAATACCACTGAATCGTTCCCTACCGGACATTCGGTACCCTACTTGTGAGAAGAAAGTGTACCTTGCCTCCCTGCCAACTGTGAGCGTCGTGGTTCCCTTCCACAACGAGCATTGGAGTACGCTGCTTAGGACTGCGTTCAGCGTGTTGCTACGATCGCCAAGTACTCTGATAAAGGAAGTTCTTCTAGTCGACGATGCAAGCACCAAAGGTAAGATTTCAGATTACAGTTTTTTAATTACTACTACAATAACATTTTCGTGCAATTTTGAATTAATTAATTAATTAATTACAATTCGCGGAAGTCGCGATCGTAAAGCGTGCGATTAGGTCGGCTGTAGTATTTATTGTAGAAGTAGTTGTTGCATTTCACCATTGATTGAGTTATGGACCTTCAGTGGTCCATTAATTTCCATTTATTACCGTAAACCCGGGTAAAAATTATTTTCGGTGTGATGTCGGCCTCATTTCGGCGTGTTTTTGGAGTCTGTGTCCGCGTATTTTCGGCCTATTTCGGCGTGTGTCGGCGTGTTTTCGGCCTGTTTTCGGCGTGTCGGCGTGTTTTCGGCATTTTGTTCACGACCTCGGCCTGTTTTCGGCGTATTTTCGGTCCGTGTTTTTTACTAGGGAAGGCTCCCCGAAACGATCAATTGCAACTGATCAATTGCCATTAATTGTAATTGTAGTAATATTGTCAATCGCTTCAATTGCATTTGGTAGACGATCAATTTACGCATCAATGTGTATCAATCATGTAAAAATTGACAATTGCTATCGATCGTTTCGGGGACCCATTAGAACGTCTCTCTTCAAAGAATCTTCTATTTCAATTATACCAACATTCCCTCGGCGGAGATACCGATACCGTAACTTTCTGATTGTAAAGGTTATCATGGCTATGCTCTTTCATCTCCGTAAAATCGTATTACAGAATTTTGACCATCACTCAAAACACACCATACCCTCTAAGCTTTAGCGATGGATTACCCCCTACATGTCCATCCATGTAGGGCTGAAACGCATGACAAAATAGGCACAAGTTGAAGAATTGGTCTTCAAGCTTTGTAAAATTACATCCTCTATGAAAGTAGGTCGTAATCGACAGCCACCACGCGGACCCAGTGTGGGTGGTGAATGTCACACGTCAATGAAAGTTTGGTTCTAGGACATGCCGGTTTCTTCACGATTTCTGCGGCTGCGTCTGTAGTCTATATATCTTTCTCAGTTTTCCAAGACTGTACTTTTTACCTCGAAAATTTAAACAATAACAAGACTTGTACCTCGACGCGACCGTGACTTTCGAATCTAAAGTCACGGCCACGGTCAGTATTCTGAACTGAATTGAACTGCATTTATGTTCAATTCAACTTCGTAGTTCAGTCGAATCTACGGATTTGCTGGACTAAAATACCCGATTCGAACGTTATCATCTGCCTAGCTCTTTTTCCAACTATGTTGGGGGTCGGATTTCAGTCTAACCGGATGCAGCTCAATACCAGTATTTTACATGCAGCGCTTATCTGACATCCACAACCCAGTTATTGGGTAACACGATATCGATCCATATATCAAATATTTAGGCGGGTATGGTTACTAAAATAAATCTAGTATATAGGCGGGCCATCTAGAGAGTAAAATTAAACTTGCATTTTCTACTTTTGGTTGTAAGTGAAGCATGCAGCCAAGCGCGCCCATAACCACATTATTGTTGTTTATTTTTCTTGTCGATATGCGTCTGAAGGCCTTTGCAGGTAATTATATGTTACCTTTCAATGAAGCTTGAAAGGACGCGGACAGCTTGGGCTACATACAAGTTTCATCATAGTGAATGGCTCTGTGGTCTGCACACAGGGACACATAAAAATGTTTTCTGTAATCAATACAAATGCTATATATACGTTATTGGTACCGAACATACGTGACTGCCTACATACAAATATTATTTCAATAAAATGTAATGGTTACTATCGAAGTTAAATAAACTGTTCAAAGTCAGCTAAATCTACATAACTGACACCGGTGTAGGAAAACATCGCGAGGAAATCTGAACTTATAGTTGATGGGGGTTATTTATAAACGATGATTAAAGTTATGTGACGTTCAAACTTCAAAAATGTATGATTATACAGTGGCTAATCACTACTTAATTTTAAGTAACGTTTAGGTAATAGGTAATACGGGCTGGTGTTCCCAACTCCACGTCAATGCGCGTATTTTGCGCACGGGTGGGAAAATTGGTCATTCGATCCACCCCAGCTCCTCAAGGAAGGCGAGCAACGCCTTGATGTTACTGACCGTCTCACGTAGGATATCTGGGTTACCGAAGTACTTTGCCCTGTACGTGGCTACCACCGGGCAGCTTAGAAGCACATGTGCCGCTCTCGTCATCCTCAATGCAGCCGGTCGATTCTGTAAAAATCTCTGAAATCATAGGTGAACTGAGCTCGAAGTGAGTAGCCAATAGTGTTAATCCCTAGCATTAAGCTACTGAATCTCACTTCACGCTCACTTCACATAAGTTCTCACGGTGAGATTTTTATACATAGAATAGCGCTACAGGTCCTACACAGCGGACTGTCTATTACTACTGTGACAAAGAGGTGTTTGTTAAATGACCCGTGGCCAGTTAAAGCTGCAGTAACCGTACGCTTTTGTTTAGTTAGACGGAGAACCTGTTTCGTGAAGCGGCCATCCATTGCGGGAAGTGCTTCCTTAGCCTGCCTGCACTCGCCATGGTCCGTCCAAAGTTTGTCATGTTGGTTTCTGGTTCGTTTCCTTACCAGAGTGCCTAAATACCCGAAGGGGAGTGGCAAGATGGGCTCAGATCCCACTGGGGCCATGCTCGACCCCTTCTGGCATGCTCGTCGGCTACAGCAACGTTTATGAATAAACGGGTTCAATGTCTAAAATGGCCAACCCGTCTTGGGCATGTGTGGTGATCAATTTGCCCTGCGGTGGGACAGTAACAGGTTGGTGTGTAATACTGTAATAGGTTACTGGACTCCTTCCGCCCACCAAGTGACCCCAGGGAAGACGGTGGCACAGTGCAGTGGTCACGTGCTGCCGAGCATAGCGAGGCTCAGAGGAGGCCCCTTACAGTCTCCCCAGGGATGTGCCTTACAGGCGTTGCACATAGGGGTTCCGGAATTGGCCTTTTAAGAGGAACCGAGACCACCCCTATGTGCTGATGGTGATCACCGGGGTGGTTTTAGTGAGGTAAAAATCCAACACTCCCCAAACTCGCCGGAGGTCGGATGCCTTTTGAAGGTTTCCCCCCAAAAAAAAAAGGTTAGGTATTGCACTCTAGCTTTAGGATACTTATTTAGAAAAGGCTGGCACGTGACACGTAGCTATTCGTGTTAATCTCTCCAATTAAAAAAGTAATAAATTGTTTATGTATTTGCCCTTTAGTAACCTTTCATCATGAAGTCAAAGCAACGCCTTACTCAATAGTTTCTGTCATTTTAATTATTCGAAATTAATGGACAGGCTTCATGCGATGCCTGTGTAGGTACAGCTGGTACTTCTATGATATTTCATGAAACATGGCACACAATGAGGGTTTCCTGAAATGACGTTCACTAGGTGGCAGCACTGAGACGTCAGGTCCGAGTACCTGTCAAAAGTGTCAAAGCGCCTATATTTTCTTTAGTCCTGACTGAATGAAAAACGAATGAATGAAACGAATGATGAACGTCATCATATATTTTAAATTAATTGCCGAAATGGAAGACCTCTTGCCAAAGTGGCGCCAACTGGTGGCGTAAATTTTTGTGAAAACCCTCATTGATGTTTGCTTCTCCTAATTGTCACGCCTTACTAGTTTTAAATGGATAATAACATTATTAGTTGCGCGTATTGTGTATATGCTAATTAATGCTTTTACTTCGGTTCTAGGTACGTTTAGTGTTTATCTAGAATGTTTTATTACCACAGGATGTTGAGGACATTACGGCATTAATTATGCTGTAAATACCTGTAGGCTTAGGTTGAATGTACTTGATATTTAGATAGGCCCAGGTGAAATTAAAGAAGTGGACTGTATTTCAAGGTTATATTGTCTTTACAACGGTCAATATTTAATTTAATAAAAGTCATGTGATCGTGGTCGCGTTGTTAAAAGGAGTGTTGGAGGGCGCGCGAGCCGTCGTCGAGCCGCCGCGCTACCACGCCGCCCGCTCCCCTCTGCTCGATGATGCATGTGTGTTTCGGAGGTGTTAACGTGTGCGTTAACAATATTTTTTTAATCTATGCGCCTACTAAGTTGTCATTGAACGATACGGATGTGATGCAATATCATGCGTGACATTATGTTCTGCTTCGTTGGTCTCAAGCGCAACTTCTGAGTGTGGTTCTGGGTTCAATCCCCGGGTCAAGGAGAGTGTTAATTGGTTTTTGTATTTCGGCGTTTCCTATTCGACTACTCTGAGAAGAAAGGCCGTAACAAACTCACAGGTCACAGTCTCTTTTAAAGTCTAAACATAAAAAAGTGCGCCAGTTAATAGTAGCTACGTTGTTGCGTTAGTTGTTCGTTATATGAATCATTTTCTTTTTATTGAAACGGCTAAAATATTAAACAACCCATTTTGTGGTTTCGATAACAGTTTCACATTATTGACTTGTGAATGTTATTGATATAAAATAGACAATGCCAATATTTACAATTAATATATCATTCAATATGACGTTGTTTCTCGTGATTGGATATACGAAGATGTATTATTGGCTTTAGTTATATGCAGTCAGTAAGGTATGAACATTCATATATCGCCACTCATGAATGCTGGGATGGAATTCACTTCAATCAAAACGAGAGATTAACAATGAGCCTAGTCGCGCTAGGGACTAATACAAAAGAGACTTAGGGCCCTTTCTCACGGCAAGATGCCGTTTTTTGCAGGTACGGGTTTTTACAGGATCCCGTTTAGTTGTGTACGTGTTTAAATATATGTATTCACACATGCATCCTGTTTTCCGGATACTGCAAACGGGATGCTTGTCTGAATATGTATATTTAAACACGTACACCACTAAACGGGATCCTGCACCACGATGATGCCACGGCACCCCGTCCCAAGAACCCGTTTTTGAAGATCCCGTTTTTTGCACGCGTCGCGACTGCAGTCGCATCTGCCGTTGACGCGTGTCGCTCGTGTGTATGCATATTTAAACTCGATACGGTCGCCCCACCTAGTAATTGTTGAAATGTGGATATACTATACATCTCTCATTCTCTACCTGACGGGGAATAAAGGCGAAATTTAATGCTCCTTCTTATACGTGTTCTACATTGCTGAAGGTCGTGCTCGTCTTGAAAAGCTTTCACGGAATCGCTAATGAACTGATTCTTGGCCACCTGTCCTCGGCTCGTCTCATTTGATTAAATTTATGTTACATGTATGTAATTTTCCAGATTTCCTGAAAGAGAAGTTAGACGACTATCTAGCGAAGAACATGCCAAAAGTGCGCGTCATTCGACTTGAAAAGCGCAGTGGACTGATCACCGCTCGCTTGGCCGGAGCGAAGCAAGCCACGGCTGATGTCCTTTTGTTCCTGGACTCGCACACCGAAGCCAACGTCAACTGGCTGCCGCCCCTACTAGGTCTGTGTATGTATTTGTTTGTTATTGTACATTTGTAATGCGCTGCAGAAAGGTGGGAGTTACTTGTATGGAGTAGTAAGAACGGAATGGTAAAGAGTTTTATGTACAACGCTACAGTCCTTTCGCAGTTATTTTACCTCTGGCAGCCGCAACCCAACAGCAACCTTATTGTAATGAAAATAAGGATCACTGTGATTTTGACAGACTTGTCAGTAGCTGCAACCCAACAGCAACCTTATTTCAACAGAAATAAAGATTACTTTGACTTTGGCAGTGACGTAAAATCAGAGGTAAAAACGGCAAAAAGACAAGGTACAAGGTTATTTTGGCGCGTGGTCAAAATCGGTACTAACGCCGCCATTTTTTTTTGTAAATACAATTTCTGTGACAATTTCACAAATTTTTACCAACAACGCCCCCCCGTCAATGTAATTCAGGCGCCAATATATCCTTGTAACATTCTACTTTGTATATGAATGCACCAGATTGTCTTCTAATAGAACTGGAAGGTGAATGAACGCGAGGCATGCTCCACGATACACCAGCCATTGGACACTACCACTCTGTCAAGAGCGAAGCTTAGAGAAGAAAGCGTTTCTGAGTTTTTTTTTTTCAAAGAGAGATTATTATAGCAGTTATGATAAATAAACGTTCTTAGAAATCAGTCTAAAGTTTATCAAACTAAAGGCACCCAATCACCAATGTTCAATGCCTCGATTGGGAACTATGGATGTATTTAAAGGTTCAACTTACAGAGATGTTTTGCAGTTAGTCACAAACTGTGCTCGAAGTAGAAGTATTGTAGTTATTTATGCAAATGTTGTATAATAAGGGGTATTAAAACACGAATGTGGGTATCACATGAGTGTACCTAATATGCATACCTAGTTATGTGTGTATAAAGAATGAAAGATGAAAAGAAACACAGAAAATGAAAGATGTACAGTTGCATACAAGACTTTATCTAAACCCATGATATGAATCCTCTATAAAAGGTTCTGAAACCATAGGGTGTCTTACAGTGTTGTCAGAACTCTTTATGTAAATTCATGGAAAGTTTAATTGCTGAGTATCTAATACAAACAAACTATGTATTAGATTTTTGCAATACTAATATCGAACTAAAATGGCGGGATACGAATTCCAATAACCTATAAGTTTTTTTTTTTTAATTACGGCGTTGTGGTATTGAAATGCGCGTGCATATGCGAATCCATTGGTGAGAATGTGGCTGTTTGATGAGTAAGGAAGGGATCAAAAGCAAAGGAGTTGCATAAGAAAATTTACTACAACATTATAACACTCGTTTGGAATTATGGTTATGACATTGGTTTATTTAATGTTGGCAATAAGCTAAATGTTTCAGAAACTTTTATAGAGGATTTATAGCATTGGTGTAGATAAACAGATAAACTTTAAACTTTATGTACTTATTAAACAATGGTGCTGTAAACAAACAATCCTAAAAATATCTACACCAATCACAAAATTTGAGGAAAGAGGAAGTGAGTACCCATTATAATATTTTAATCTAAGAGGAAACATTGTCCAAACAGAACCGATAGCGCTGAACTACCGCACGGCAACGTGCCCGTTCATAGACGTGATAGCGTACGACACGTTCGAATACCGAGCGCAGGATGAAGGGGCCCGCGGCGCCTTCGACTGGGAGTTCTTCTACAAGAGGCTGCCTATACTGCCCAAGGATGAACAGAATATGCCTGAGCCTTTCGAGTAAGAACTGTTTTTTTTTTACCTTCTTTAAGACCTGGCCAGGCGGCTTTCACTTGTTTATTTTCGACTTTATTTCAAAGAGCGCAACTTTGGTATTTGTTTGTCTGTGAAACAGCACTACGGTGCGTTTGCTTAGAACCCTAATTCAATCAATCACAATCCGAGGGTTTTGAATGAAATTCCTATTCCATTGCATCATATGTTTCAAAAACTCGTCTGCTCAACAGTGTAAATAACGCAATGAGCGAGGCTGAATTGTTCAAATGAAAGGCATTGGCATCGATTGCAATTATATGTGTGTTAAACAATTACCACACAGATCTGCGCTTGCCCAATAATACTAGAAACGTTTTTCATATTTTTACGATTTCAGTTAACCTGCCCATCTAAAAATTGTATTTGTAATAAATTGAGTTTGTTCAGAATAGAATAGAATATTCATTTATTCCCTCAGAATGTAGGTATTTACAATGGCGCCAATTACCTTGTTCACAAACTAAACAAAATTTAAGTTCAATGTATCTTTTATTTATATTTTCTTTCTATTTCATTAAGAAAAGGACAGAAGATAAATATTAGTTTAGTCCTGTCAAATTAAGATACTCCATAGACAAGTTTAGACGTGATTAAAAAATTGGCCACTAAAAATACGTCAACTTATGTCATGCGCCGACAGGACTAAACCGTTAGTTTCTTTTTGAAAGGTGTTACTGATTCCTCTTTTATGGAATTAGGAATGTGGTTAAAAATAACCGGTGCCATACCAAGAGCACTTATCTTCAACAAAGCAGTCCTATATTATGTAAATTGTCAGTAGTACAGACGCCAGGACATCAAGCTACCCGAAAATGTCAAATTTTCCCAATTAACTTCGAACCTTATGCTTTAGTGATAAAGGTGACAATTTATTAAAAAAAATTGACAGATTGTACCTAGTAGCTTGATGTGCTGGCGACTGTACAAGGAATGTGGTTCAATTCCACGACTTGTCACTGTGGGTACTGTAACCCACAGAATTTCTACAAAGAATACATCATTTGCCTTTCGTGGAAACATAATAATGAATTGTCTATCTACTTGTATCACCACAAACGCCTTTGTTGTGTCCAGTTAAGTCAAAGGTCAAATTTTTACCCAACTACGGCGAAGCCTAAAGGAAGATTTATGTTTTTAGCAGGACCCACACGACCGGTAACACGAAATCTGTAAGAATTACACCTTACGTACAGGACTTAGTAATGACGTGTGACTCCATTTATACGAAAACCGAAAAAAATCGATATCTATGTTTTGTTTATACCGTTTTAGTTGGGGGTTTTTGTCGTAGTTGGGTATAAGTTTTTAACTTTCTTTTTTTATATAAAAGCCATGTCTCAATTTGCTCTAAGTACCCTAGTTCTACACCAATTATGTTTGACTGCAAAACTGAAGAAATATACTTTCAATCATATTGAGTTTCAGCAAGTTTTAAGCGAGTTTGGCTGTTAAATACATAATATGAGATTGTCTTTACGTCATTAAGGGCCGATTGTTTCAAACGGTTGGTTACCGTAACATCCGTACGTCAAATAATAACGATTACGTAATCGTTATTATTTGACGTAAGTCAAGGCCATAATTTTGTGATTGTAATTTGAAACGACGCTTGTTTTGGTTTGACGATAGTTAGCGCCATTTTTGACGTAGTACGCGTGCATCAACCCGCCCTAAGAGCGCAATAATCTGCCAATTAACTCTCTATTGCTGATAAGCACCTCTTAATCGATTTTTGTGTTTTAACTGCGTATTTTCTGGATGCGTATGAAGCGGTAAATCCTTTTATTGTAATTGTATTTTGATGTTTACGATGAAAGATTATGAAATTACATGATATGAATATAATTATGGGCTTATCAAGGTACTTATATTAAATTTACATGTAAAAACCTATTCTATTATTGATTAATTTTAACAAAAGGACTATTACTTAGATTTTATTATGTGGTGAATGGCAGATGTTAGTTATAAGAATGTGCATCTAACAAAATTTTTAAGTGCAAACATTTTATTAACAATTATGGATCTCTTAGATGTCCGAAATAAAATGATTCATTTGAAAAAGGCTGTGCTGCTGGACTGAGGCGGGGCTTGCTCACCACGGATTGCACTCTACAGAACCCTGTGCCAGAAACTTAAAAACACGTTAAATCGTCATCGAATCAATAACAACAGTATGTCAGACCACAACCCTCTTTTAAATTCGGTTAAGAAGTTAAACATCAAAGCAAAATGTATTTAATACAAATCGTAATAGACAACGCACAGCTTAAACGGCGGCGTCTAGAAGAAATTAATGCAGAAGTGTTCTTTATACATATAACAAAGGTGGGCACTAAGGAAGGATTTATGAAAATTGGTCCCTTAGCCCGGGTTCGCACGGGCGCGTTTTTTCCTGGGGCGATTTTTTTGCGCACTGGATTTTCATCGCACTTCTTGGTGCCGAGATTTTAAAATACAACAGTGTGTGTTTTTGACGCGTTGGGAAGCGCTCATTTGTACAAAATTAAAAAATAATATTTTTCGTATTTAGGAGCCCAGTAATGGCTGGCGGCTTGTTCGCAATATCGCGCAAATTCTTCTGGGAGTTGGGTGGCTACGATCCTGGTCTGGACATCTGGGGCGGTGAGCAGTATGAACTAAGTTTTAAGGTTTGTACATAACAACACACACATGCGGCATATGAAAATCTTGGCCATACTTAGGTTCCATGGTCCTCACATGATCTGTCCAAGATTATTACTGGACTTCAAAAGAGATTGTGACCTGTGTGTTTCTTCTCCGAGCAGTCAGATAGGAAATGCCGATCTCATCTACTGCTACAAAACTACGTACAGAAATAAAATCTTTTATCATTTATAATTAGAACCTTCTCATATTATACGATGTAAATGGTGACGGAAAAAACTACGTGTCGCGACGGGTCGATGGCATTTTAATATATTTCTCATAATTCCGCTTAAACAAGATGAAGGTAAAATCTAGAAATAGTAAAAAATTATATTGTTGTGTCGTTATGACTCAGCGGTCAAGGCCTCGCCTCTCGTGCACGAGGTTATCATTTCAAATCCGGGAGAGTACCAATGTAGCTTTTTCAATGTGTACTTTCTGAGTCTGTCTTGAACATTACTGACATCGGTGAGGGAAAAATATCGCGAGGAAACCTGGACTTATAGTTAACATACTCGTAAGTCTGAAAACGCCAACCCCCTTTGAGTAAGCATGGTGATCAATTCTCGTGCCTTCTTTGCATAAAAAGAGGCCTTTGCCCTCCAGTGGGACAATAATAGGCTGGAATTATTTATGATTAAAAAATACCATCTTAAACTAGTGAATTTGTGAAACAAAATGGCATGTATTTAAAATTGTCTCAAAGATTTTGGTTATGTTTATGTTTTTCAAACTATTTATTTCAACATGCATTCATCAAACAATCAATTACATGAGAACACATAATATTCTCAAAGTGATTGAGCGTTCTCAATCACTTTGAGAATATTATGTGCGCTATCGGTTTGGGTTTAGGTGTTACTCGCTCACAGTTATTTGTCCGTTCGTAGACCCACACGCAGGCCCTTCCCCCATTCCAAACTTTTCAGTGGTAAAATAGACTTTTAGGATGTTTTTCATTTGTCGAGATTTTTGGTTTTCTAACTTTTAGGCTATTTTCTTAGGCAAGTGGCTTAGAATGCTTGGAATGCTTGTTGAAGTTATTTATTTCATAACAAAACACATTGTGCTGAAAATATTACAGTGATGATAAATAACAATAACAAACAAAAGAAAATAACAAATAAAAACATTAAGTATGTTGATATTTAAAAATTCACTACGCATTCAAAATGAATCAATATAAATAATAAATAATTATATGTCAATAATTCAGTAACAGAAAATTAAATAATCATTAAAAAAACACGAACACAAATAATAATTCACAAATCATTTAATTGTGGCTGTCTTTTGTCATCGATGAACTCATCGATGGTGGCCCTATTCCTCATTCAAAAATCTCATAATGTAAATGCATGACATTCCCTCTCACAGAAAGGAGGCTTGTGTCTAAGCAGGATACTTCCTGAGGATAACGCATAAGCAATGCTATGCGTGAGACTCATTAATATTTCACAACATATTATCGCACCTGTAATCCCCGGAGGCACGATAATGTTATCTAACAGTATTGTAACTCGGCCCTGTTCTTGAAATGATTACCTACAGCCGCGCGGTATGTAAACACGCGGTAGGGCTGCTTGCCTAAAGTGTTTTAATTTTATCTTACTTTTTTTTAAAAAAAAAAACGTTGCCCCACACTAGGAATTTCTCCTGTATTGTGGGTGCGTTTACAAACATTTAAACTCACATACACAAACAGCCAGACCCGGAACAACTACTTGTGAAATAAAAAAAATAAAAAAAAAATGTTAATAATTTAATTTAAATATTCAACAAACTCATTAAAAAAAATTAAGTGCCCACCTAGTATTTCGAGACATCGCCAAGCGGTTGTTCACGTGATCACTCAGTTCAACTGTTCACGTGACCAGAGAGTTGACCTATTTTTTGGCCAAAGAATCAGCATTACCATACAACGTGGTAATGCTGCCAGCCTTTTGGGCACGTTTCCTATTGACAGCGATGCGGAAGAATTTTTTGATGCCCTTTGACTATTTGCCCTCCTTTTTTATATACTTGTACATATTATTATTTTAAGACTATTACAAAATGGATTAACTACGAAACACATAATAAATAAAATTGTCAGAAAATTATTTAAAAAACTATAGCAATAATAATTGTGTCACAGATATGGCAGTGCGGCGGGCGTATGGTGGACGCGCCGTGTTCACGCGTGGGTCATATCTACCGCAAGTTTGCGCCCTTCCCTAACCCGGGTCATGGAGACTTTGTTGGCAAGGTAAGATTGCAACTACTACTTCAGTCATCGCCACGTTTTGTATGTACTTCTCATGTCATGTCAAATCATTCAGTTAGTTAGGATGGAAACGGACTGTTCAGAATGTGCCGGACGCACAATCAACCGTACGTCATCATCATCTGCCTAGCCTTTTCCCAACTATTTTGGGGTTGGCTTCCAGTCTAACCGGATGCAGCTGAATACCAGTATTTTACATGGAGCGACTGCCTATCTGACCTCCACAACCCAGTTACTGGGTAATACGATACCCCTTAAGACTGGTTGTCAGACTTTCGGGGTACTGACGACCCGTAACGACTGTCAAAGATCCACTAATGACAGCCGGGACCAACGGCTTAACGTGATTTTCGAAGCACGGAGAAGAAGGATTGTTTAGGCCACGTTGATTGTGACTAAGTATCGTCTATATTCTTGGAGTTTGTTTTATGATTCTCATGTTATGAAGTGTAAAGCAATCATTGTCCCGTACGAACGAATGAACAGCGACGAATCCGCACAAAAGAGAACCATTCCTTTTTGAGAGTTTTTGCTATTCGTCCTGTTTACATCCGGTCTAGTATTTGATAGTGTGGCCCTCATTCACTTAGGTCAAAATCAATTCACGTTATTTATGATGGGTTTTGGTGTATTTAAAATACGAGATGTCTCTGTAAACTAATATTGTCCGTTTCTAGAACTATCGTCGCGTAGCCGAAGTGTGGATGGACGAGTATGCGCAATTCTTGTACGCGAGAAGACCTCACTACCTCAAGATCGACCCCGGCGATATTTCCGAACAAAAGGCACTGAGGGAGAAACTCAAGTGCAAGTCTTTTAGGTGGTTCATGACGCAGGTAAATATCGTTCATTATTCGTTGGAGTATTGGTTTGTTTAGACTCGTTTGTCCCAGAAAATAAGCAAAATATGAGTCGTAAGTCCGAATTGGGTTCATATTTTCGAGCTGAACGCTTAACAATAAAGCTCCAATCACACACAATAAATGCAGAATTTCTTTCTACTTCTATTTTATCTAACAAGCCTGTATTGTCCTCTTGCAGGACGAAGGTCTCCCTTTTCCTTTTACACACAATTCTTTCTTGCCAGTCCTTTCGGTAGGAGTCAAGCTCGTCCCGCAATCTTCATTTCGGTCTGCCGCGATGGCGTCGACCTAGCTTTGATCTAGTTATGCCATATTGGGTGAAGCTGGATACCGCTGTAAAATTCTGATAACTTTATTTTCATTTTCAGATCGCATTTGACCTAACAGCTAAATACCCGACTGTAGAGCCAAATCCATTTGCTAGCGGACGTGTAAGTATCAATCAACCCGTACCTTTAAACATTTTTACTAAAATTAATTACTTCATTTTATCTATATTCTCATTATTGTATAAAGTTGCGACCAGTATCAAACCCCAAGATGTGTATTGACGCTCATCACGGTCAACCGATGGACAAGTTGCACATAAAACCGTGTACAGCCACGCTGGACGGGGAACAAGACTTCTTGTTCTCTTGGCACAAGGACATCAGGTCAGTAGTAATGCATTGTACAGATTTACCAGAAAAGTATGCGCTTCGGCACTCATCGTATATCTTCGAAAATCGCACGATGATGAAATCTATTATAGAGCTGTTACATACATAGAATTACTTGCCTAAATTGTATTACAATGTTTTCAAAATTAGAGAATAACAACTCAATGCAATTCCAAAAATAATTTCAAAACTTTTGAGTGACAGATGTCGAGGTGCGACTCGAGTAGAGAGAAAGCTTCATACAGACGCGCAATGATATATGCATTACTACAAAGCGAGGCGGTACAAAACTAAGAAGCTTTGCCACTCTGGAGGGTTACTCTGTGGCGCGACTTTCGTACTAATTCGGAACCACGAAGATTACCGAAGCGCATACTGTTTCTGGTTTAACTGTAGTAGCACAGTGTACAAAAACCGAAGGACAAGTAGCACGTTAAACCGTGTGCGACCCTCCTTCACCCGAAGCAAGAGTTGTTGTTCCAATACCTAAATGTGTATGTGTTCAGTCAATATTCGATGGAACATTTACTGCAGGTCAAAAAACCATCCCGTTTTTATAAGTACGCCTTTCACCAGCAATGGGTTCATAAGAGTATTTTTTTTACCGTTGCCCCACACTTGGAATTTCTCCTATATTGTGGGTGCGTTTACAAACATTTTTCCTTCTTTTTTTTCCTTGTTTTTATCTGTTTCATTGATGTAACTGGTTATCATCTTATTGTACTTTTCTGGGTTGTGCTGTCTTTTGTGTGCGTCAAATAAATGATTTATCTATCTATCTATTTACAAACAGCCAGAACTCACATACACAAACAGCCAGACCCGGAACAACTACTTGTAGGTCATACAAATATTTGTTCCGTGCGGGAATCGAACCCGCGACACGCAGCGCAGCAGTCGATCGCTTAACCACTGCGCCAACCGTGCCGTCAATTATTATGATAGTTTATTTTTTATTTTTGTATAATCAATTGAGTATCTAATTATTTGTTAAAATTCCAGGGTTAAATCGAGAAACATGTGCTGGGATCTACCGGAGTCTGCGGATAAGAGTCCTATACGACTTTTCTCGTGCCATCTCGGAGGCGGCAACCAGCTGTGGGCGTATGACATGGTATGTTCAAAATTTATCAGTTTCCCATGCTTACATACTCCTTTATCGTCACTACTCTCAAAACGGCGAAGGAAAACAACATGAGGAAATCGGCATGTCCCAGAACAGAACCAATCATTTGCAGACATGTGACATCCATCTACCCGCACTGGGTCCGCGTGGTGGATTATGGCTCACTCCCTCTTACATAGAGTGTGGCTCTTTTATACAACGTGTAACGTTAAATGCGCAAAACCTCAGACACCCCAACTGATTTTTAATTCAATTGACCGATTTCAGAGAGAAAATAAGTCATAAAAAAAATTGTAAAGGTTTTATGTGCTGTTTTAGTTTTACTGGCCATTCTGCTCGTTTCTTGCGTCTGCGACGACGCTTTACCGAGGGAGGAGTCGTCATCGGGCTCTGCGCCGCGCTGACATTGGCTTGCTTGACCTATTAATAAATAGACACGGCAACGTTTTTAATGAAATTTTTTTGAAAAATGTGACCTATATTAAAAAGTGGTTCAATTAATTCTGCTCGTTATTCTGATCAAACTATTTTCAGGTTTTGCGCATTTAACGTTACACGTTGTATATTATAGACTGATTATGCTACTACATTCTCCTCTTGCTTCGTTCACGTTCCATCATCTACTAATCCATAGCGCTCGTAGTTTGACTTGTATATATTGTATGTCGCAGATGGATCGTAGAATCCGCTGTTTTACAAAACCGCTAGTTGTTTTACAAAACAGCTCCGTTATGTAAAACAGTACAAAATTACAATAGCTGCGACATCGTCAATAATAAGCTTTTTTAATCGAATAAAAAAAAATGTTGTGTAAGTATTCGAATTTTATGTTTGCAAGTAAGAGATCATATAAAAATAAACTAGCGTAACGTAACGTGTTTAGTCCACTAAACATTAGTGCGCTCTCTCACCGGGAATATTCGCCTGTAATTTAACAATCCCAGATTCCACTGTATCGGCTAGGTCTATGAAAGTAGACTACGCGGGCCGTGTATTGTAGAGAGAGATAATAGGGATGATGACATTTTTTATTTATTTTAAACTCTTACAAATATTTGTTTGCAAATAATGCAAACAAAAAGTTTAAAAGCTTTAAAAATTGCCGCACGACAAGGACGAGGAATAATCCCTTTAAAAACTTTTAAAGCGTGTAGTTTCTCCAAATTGCCATTGGTTTTACAGATTTTTTGGATTATCTCCTTTTACTATGCCTTCCGTGAAATTAAATTGCATTCGCGATCTATTTGCTAAAAATGTAAACGAGAGTTTATGGAAAAATAACTTTAAATCCTACACAATAAAGTTCAGATTACGCTACAACTTCAAACATTTATATAACTTTTTTAATAGTGCTAGTCACTCTGAAATCAACTTAATTACCATTAAAATAAAGTTGATATTCGTTTAACTTGACATAATATTAATTTGAAACAAGAAGTTTCAATCGACGTTACATTATTTGTTCAAACATTTCTAATATTAGTCATCATCCGTATTAAAACCAGCAGGATACCTTAATGCATATAGTTAAATAGGTAGAATTAATAAGACTATGATGGCTAAAGGTTTTATTACAGGCGAGTGCTCCCGATGAGAGAGCGCCTTTAAAAAAATATGATGGCTTTTAAATTTTAGCCACATTTTTTTTACTCTTATCCCAGTTTGATGGGGTCGGTGCAATATGTCTTTTTCTTCCATACTTCTCGTCGTCATCGTCATATGTATAATTACAATAAAAGTCATCAATATTTCTTACTATTCTTTTTTCAGAACACAGAACAAATAAAGCACGGTTCTGACGACCACTGCATTGACTGGAGTCCTGTATCCAAGGAACTTTACATCAACCGCTGTGACCCAACTAGAGGCACGCAAAAATGGACCATAGACCACGTGGATAAGGAGATGATGGCCAAGTGGAAGTCAGTTAGGACAAGAGTCACGGGACCGATCGAGGAGCCATAGACATACGTATGTCTTACTGTATTATGGTGGGCGTCGGGTAAATGGAAGAGATATATTTTATGCGAAATAAGAACGTGTCTATTGTAAAAAAAAGCGGTTTTAAGGGTGAAGTTGCCGGTGTAAAAACATAACACATATGAGCTTCCAGACACACTGGGATGGCAACACACCTATATTTTATATGGCAGTAAAAGAGCTTTTAGAGGGGATTTACTTCGGTCGCGTGACATAAATATCTTTTGACTGTCATTATTTTTCTAGCTACCTCTTGGGTACATTTTCACTTGTTCTTCCTAGGAGCGGATGACCTGTTTAAAACGTTATTTGAGGTCAGGCATTTCATTGTAGCTTGTATCAGTCATAATAGAAGAGGCAATTACAGTATTTCGGTGAACATTATTTGCGATACACTGCCCCATTATGTCAAAAACGAGGAACATATTTTATGATAGTCATAGCGAAAGTAATAAATCCCTACCCAAGGGGTTAAGCTACTTCTTATAATATCAGCTCTCTGCCAGTGAAAGTCCCGTCAAAAATTACTACTTCGAACAATATTAGCGCCGGCGTCTTATAAATGCGCGATCGAAACGATAAACTCTTTCTTGGACTCGATGTTTTATACTAAAGTATTTAATAGACGTCCTGTAGGTTGTAATGAGCACGTCGGACGAAAGGCGTTTTTTTTTTACTGCTGTGTTCATTTTCAGCTTATTTGTACCTATCCATTATGAGTATTTTCAAAGTTTATTCACGTTCTTAAGAGTTTTACTCACCCTGTAGATGTTGTTTAAAAGGTCAGACACATCATTAATCACCACGATTATTAAAATAAAAATAAAAAACCGGCCAAGTGCGAGTCGAATTCGCGCACGGAGGGTTCCGTACCATTATCTATAAAAACGGCAAAAAAATCAAGTTTGTTGTATGGGAGCCCCCATAAATATTATTTTATTCGGTTTTTTTAGTATTTTTATTTATAGCGGCAACAGAAATACATCATTTGTGAAAATTTCAACTGTCTAACTATCACGGTTCATGAGATACAGCCTGGTGACAGACGGACGGACCGACAGCGGAGTCTTAGTAATAGGGTCCCGTTTGACCCCTTGGGTACGGAACCCTAAAAAACATTGTACTTTTTACAGTATTGCACTTTTCTATGAAACAGCCGATGTTTATTTTTCATAACCGGCGAAAAAAAATTACGTGGTTTACGCTGAATCATGTGCTGAATTCATGGTTACAGTTTACGCTTCGATGTCCCTGCCACCTGCAGTTTGACTTAAAAGTTTACTTTAACATCTTGAAAAACTGAAATAATGGTGCCGAATCTGTTGTTCACAAACTAAACAAAATTTAAGTTCAATGCATCTTTTTCTTTCTATTTCATTAAGAAAAGGACAGAAGATAAATCGCTGCTTGAATTCAAAAAGGCCACAAGTCAAAAAAATTACAAAATCTTTTTTAAAGCAAAAATCGTATCAATAGGCAGAATTGATACTATTTTTGCTTTAAAAAGGATTTTGTAATTTTTTCGACTTGTGGCCCTTTTGAATTCAAGCAGCGAAATGTTAGTTTAGTACAGTCAAATTAATCAGAGCGCCTGACGTAAATTGACGTAATTTTAGTAGGCAAGTTTTTAATCACGTATAAACTTGTATGTAGTAGTGTCAGGCGCTGATTAATTTGACAGGACTAAACTAAAATGTATCTTCTGTCCTTTTCTTAATGAAATAGAAAGAAAAAGATGCACTGAACTTAAATTTAGTTTAGTTCGTGAAGAAGGAAATCGGCGCCATTGTCCATTTGCACATCGTGTACTTAGTTAAGTTATTCTTCTAAATCTTGCACCCGCCATTAGTCTGACGCGCTTTTGATATCGCTTAGTAGGCCAACTAAGGTACGTAACGAAGGTACTATTAAACGTAATAGGAATTAATGTAGGCTAAAGTAAATTGCTATTGCATCGGTGTTTAGGTAAACGAAGCCTTTATGGATTGTTCGTGTTTTCAGCGCATATCGAACTCTTTACTCGCTAGTAAACGGTTCCTATAGCGACCCAGTCCCTAACCAGTGGTTTTACTGTTGACATCAACCTATTATGAACCTTATATCGACTTCTATAAAGATCATTGTGATAGACCTGTAGTGATAATTTCGTTACATACACGTGTACTTTTACACGAGCGTACGTTTAAAATGTACGCATGCATACGGGCGTGCTAAAACCAGATACGTGCCGAAAATACGTCCAATGTGTATACGTTCCAAATAATAATATTGATGTTGTCTTCTCACATATATAACGAATTCTGACAAAGTAGGACGCTTTGGGTTAAAAATTACAATACTGCTTACTAGAAAAATAACCAAAAAAATATTATGACAGGAAATTAATTATAACAAGCCTAGATTATTAGGATGTAAGTAGAAAGTAAGTAGGTATGTATTAAAATTTTGAATGTTTAGCAATGTTGCTCGCGGTCGCATTTGTACTTGGTAGCTATACTTGTTAACACCTTTATTCTAATTTTATTAAAGGTCTGCGATGGGCTGTTGATTAAATATCTATGACTTGCAGCGGTTAAAGTTCCATGCAATGATTAGTTTGCACTTCGAAATTAAAAGTTTTTTTATTCATATTCTTGAGCTTAGTCCAAGATGTGATATTTGGAAGCTTTCGAAATAAATTGTTACAGTTTTTGCTATGCTATGTCTTATATTGCCTTTCAAAAGTTATTCCAATTGAAAATTATACAACTTTCAAATCTCCTGAATAAGCATATAAAAGTCAGTGGCAGGCATAAGGCTGCCACTAATATGAATAATGATTTGAATAGTGTTTGATGAAAATGAAATGGATTACTTTTGCGGCATAATTGCTTTTGTAAAGTCATTTTCAAAAGTAATTTAAAATATTTTATTCGACTTATCTACTGGTGCTATATCTATGTCTATTTATTTATTTTACCATTTATGTACAGACGCCAGCACATCAAGCTACCCGAAACTGTCAGATTTTCCCAATCAACTTTGAACCTTATGCTTTAGCGCTAAAGTTGAAAATCTATTAAAGAAATCTGACAGATTGCAGTAGCTTGATGTGCTGGCGTCTGTACACACATCACATATACTGGAGGTTTTTTTTAGGCTCCAAATTTTACAGGGCGTTCTACTCATGAATATGAACAACTTTCACTATGGGACCAACTCTGAAATCACGAAAAAAAATCAGCTAATACAAAAGTTCAATACCTACTTGACGAAAATGTATGAAACACCTGATTTTTTTTTTCGTGATCTCAGAGTTGGTTCCATAGTGAAAGTTATTCATATTCAGGGTTGGAACACCTTGTGAAAATTTGGAGACGGTAAAAAAAAGCATACTGTTTGAACAGACAAGAAAAAAATGATTTGAACGACGATTTGATGAAATGATTTTCAAATACCTAATAAAATTTGAATTCTTTGAGCTACCTTTATTTATTTAAATAAGTATTTTATGCAATGCATATAGTTTTATATCGTTCTTTATTGATGTGAGTCAAGGGGTCCTGTTTGTCGAACGAAAACTATCGCAAAATTAATGTGAAAAATTGTCAAGCGCGCGTAAATTGCTGTGATTGGTTGAACGATTTATCAACAGCTACTGCGCGGTAGAAACCACAGGCTGTTTGCTGTGCCTCCATGTCGCACCGTTGCGCGTGCTAAGTCCCCAGTACCACGCACTTTGGCCGCACTTAAAGATCTCGTGGACTCTAATCCAGCGTTTTCCAACCTTTTTCAGCCACGGACCCCTAGGAAATCAAACACAGTTTTCACGGACCCTCTTAATAAAATAAACAGCAAAAAAAATCGGATTAGGTATTTATTTTAGTTATTACAGATACAAAATGGGTACTCATAACTGTTTATTATTATGTATGGTCCAGAGACAGGTTGGGAAACAATGACTCTAATCCAACAAACGATTTGTTTGCGGACGAATGGACGGATATTTTGTCGGCATGTCAGAAGTATTGTGAGAGGGATTTATGAAAGTATTGTTAACTTTTTACTTGATTAGAGATGATTTTATCTTTTATTTATCTGTATATACCAGCTTTTAATTCCTGTACAATTAAAACCAATAGACGCACGGATTAAAACCAATGTTTTAAACCGTTTTAGTGATAAACAGCCAATCGAAGCAGTTTACGCGCGCTTGACATTTTGTTACATTGATTTTTCTATAATTTTTGTTAATCTGGCCCCTACTGTTGAGACTTTATTATTTATGCTTCAATCCGACTGATTTTAAATCGAAAAATGTATTAAAATGTTATTATAATGTCAGTAATGCATTTAAATCTAGTGTTTTAAATAAACTGCGAATTCTCGCTTGAAGTAAAATGCCATTACGTTATAAATAATAAATAAATAAATAATAAATAAATCCCTGGACATTTCACACAGCACCATTTGTCCCAAGCTAAGCAACCTAATGCTTGTGTTATGGTAACAAGATGGCTGATAAACTACTTATATACAATTTTTTTTTTTGTAAATACATACATATTATAGATAGAAAAACACCCAGACTCGGAACAAATACATGTAGGTCATACAAATATTTGTTCCGTGCGGGAATCGAACCCGCGACACGCAGCGCAGCAGTCAATCGCTTAACCACTGCGCCAACCGTGCCGTCATTATATGCTTAGGGTTAACATTATACTTAATATTATTTTATATATAGGGACTGCGTATGTTCAAATATTAGAAAATTGTCTTACATACCGTTTCTAAAAGTTACAACTCACATATTATAGTTGTCACAGATATACAGTCCGGTAACCTTATTGTAGCGAGAGTAAAGATCTCACTGATTTCGACGGATTTGTGAGTGGCAGCAACCCAACAGTAACCTTATTAGAATGAGAATAAAGGTCACTGATTTGGACGGTGATGCAAAATCAGAGGTAAAATAACTTTGAACGGACTGTAGTTGTTAACAAACTGTCAAACTCATATCAAGTGATTCTTCTCTACGTTTCGATTTGACTGAAAGTCAGACCACAGTGTAGCTACTTGGACAGCTCTATCATTGACGTCGTAGAAAGGTGCAGCAGGCTAATTGCGTACACACTATCAGTAGCAATGGGTTTCATTTTGACAGTTCAACAACATTCATTGCGTTATTTACGTTGTTGAGCAGACACATTTCTCGAACACAAGGAGCAATGAATTAGCAATATGCTTCAAATTATTCAAATTGCGAGTAATAGTGTGTTACGCAATTATGGTGCAGGTGGTTGTGCATTATAGGTAGGAAAGAAGGTGAAGTAATTTCATTGCATGGTGTTGTTTCAGCAGTTAACACGAGTTTGGCAGTTTGCCTTTTAAAAACCGGATGATAATGTGACAGTCTAACAAAATAACGTTAACACAGCAATATGTCTCCTGCGGTAATTTACCAAAAGCCACCTTTGTGACAGTACGATTTATATCGAGGCATGCGTTTTTAGCAGCATAGTAAATTAATTAATATTTTATGTTCGTAACTAGGACATTATTAGTCGAAATTAGTCATGGTCGAGTATTTATTTTTATAAATTAAAATATTTAATTATTACGTTGTATTCACAATGTTAAGTATAGGTGTTAAATTAGAATCGGTGTTATTTTAATAATAAAGTTATACAATGTGTAGTAAATTTGACATCACACAAACTCTTTGATAACTTCCAAATGTTTAGTGTTAAATATTGTATTTTTCGAACTATACGCTTTTTAGAGGCATGAACGAGAGACGAAGCCTTATATGCTATTGATTGGTCAATATTGTGAGACCTGTTATTCACGGTAATTCTTCATTTGCGAAAGGACTTAAAATCTTCATAATACGCAAATATAGAGTGCTTTTGTCGTCAGTACTATCCTATAGTGAAAGATTGTGTGATATTTGCCAAATGAGGCAGTATGTATTAGAAAATGCTTTCAACGTTGTTAAAGCCATCGTTTCGCATTTTTATACAACATAGGCTATTGTGCAGTCGTGTAGGTATGTCTGTTACAAAATATATTTGTTGTGCCAAAGCTGCGTCCACACTTGTGACAAACACGCTAACATCTCTCGCAACAAAGTTACCAACATGTTAAGCATTATTTTGGATGGAGATTTAAGCATTTCAGCGATCCTACGAACTAATCCAAACAAAGGGGCGACGCGGCGTCTCTTTGAGACTGACTATCTTTTATTATTGTGCTTATAGCCGAGTCGAAATGTCGTAGGCAGCGTTCACAGAGGCTAAGTATTTTTATCGTGTGCTGTGTCTAGTATCGCTCGTGGATCGTATGTACACGGAGAGAAAAATCTTAGAAAAATTACTGTGCTGTCTCATAATCTGAGTGCATTTGAGTAGTAATGGAAAAATTACCATGCTAGCACAGTAAAAATTCTTATGCTGTACAGTAAAATTTATTAGACAAATAGTGAATTTTTCCCAATCTCACTCAGAAAATTTTCTGTAGATGTCACTTGCACTCACTTTACAGTGACGAGCACAGTAATTTTTCTAAGAATTTTCTCTCCGTGCAGAGGCAAAGTATTTTTATCGTGTGCTGTCTAGTATCGCTCGCGGATCGTATGTAGGAACTTGATACAAAATCTTCTAAGATCCAGATAAGACTCAACTTGATGTGATTATCCAGAAAGATCTAACTGATCTGGTCAGTTTTAACTGCAGCGACTCAGAGAGAGATCCACAGGTTGTGATTATCAACCTGATGATATTCAAATTGATTTACCTATCCATCAGATAGCATAGTTGTTTTTCGCGAATATCTCAAAAACTACACGTCCTAAGTAAAAAATAATGAAATTTTCATCATCCCCGCAGGATATTTGTCTACAGATTCATGGATTAATTTTAATTGACCTTGAACGTGACCTTTCCCAAATTATTGTTTGACATGTTGGAAGTATTGTTGGCGAACATGTTACAAGTGGGGACGCGGCTTAGCATATTTTTTTTTTTATATACCTATTGTTGATTTGTTTGTTTCTACGAGTCTATTCCATTGTGTAACATATCACTAGTTGTATATAAGCACTTATATTTTTATTTGTATATTGAAAATAAATTATTTTTATAATGCAAATGAGTTTTTTATTACAGAAGAGGGGTATAAAATGAAACGAGTAGATATTTTAATACTTTTTTTATTACATATTCCATTAGAATACTTTCTATTATTATCGTACATGCTTGCGCCTGATGAGCACGCACTCTCCCGACTAACAGAGTATGACTGTTGACTATCTATACACATTCAGAGTATTTTAATGGGGTCTATGCACCATATCTACATACAAATTAAATGCTTTACGAGGAAATCAGTTCTACATGTAAATGCTTCGTGTGAAGATCGTACACTGTAAGCTCTCTAAAGTAATCTAGAAGCTGAAGTCTATGGATGTCAATGGCCGCACGTTATCTATGGAGCTGTTTCTCTCATCGATTTTCCCGCCAAAAGGTTGAAAACCGTTCAATACGCGACATTCGAACAACCGCTTGAATATAAAACAAACATACTTCATTCGAATGTTCGGCCTATATTCAAACGATATAAACCTTTCCGTAAAATCCCTTCCAATTTGATATATTACAATTCATCGTAATCCTAAGATCCTTATCGGGTTACATTATAAATAATTCAAGCGTAAAGATATGTACAATATTTTTACAGATTACATACTCAATTAAGTACCTATTTACAAATTAGAATTCTTTATACATCATAAAAAAGATAACATACCGCTCTAAATATCACCATGAAATCAATAACTACATTCACAATAGATATATTATTATAATTATCAATTAATTTCAAATAAAAAATACACCTTAAAGTTCTAAATAAAGAGTAAGACGTATTACATTACAGTATTGCTTCTTTTAGTCACATTTTCCAAAATATCACCAACGCGCGGGTCTTCAGCACCCGACCCGATAGATTCGAATTTTGAATTTTTTTCACCAAATCTATACTTTTTTTGTAAAAAATATTCTCATCCTATCACCGGCCACTCAGTCACCTATCATTAAAGTATCTCTAACACAGAATAGACACCACATTTTAAATGAGACACATTTATGGACATATACTATAAATATCTACCTTTTAATTACAATTTGTGCTTCTCGCTGACTTATCGACAAGAAAACATCCTACGAATCACAATAGTATTACCATTGGTAACTGCTAAACACACTTCTGACGCTGCGCCTAGTTGTTCGGGCGCGTATGGTCGTCCAGCAGCTACTTCATGGGAGTGGAAACAATAAATCAGTCTCTAGTACTAAACGTTCTGTTAAGTCAGCAAGAAGTTTGTTCCTAAACGGTTACGCTAAGACCTACTGTTCGATTATTGCACAACACATGCAGAATGTACGTATTACGTTGACTGTAATTTTAATTAGGTTTTTTTATTTAGTCTATTTTAATTTTTTACGATGTCATGCTACTTTTGGGATTAGTACTGTATTCTACTTAGAACTCTGTCGCTCCGAACGGGTAAAATGGCTTTACTACTTTACTGAAAACACACGACGTCTAATGGAAATAATTTTCTTTTTTTGGGGCGGTAAGATTTTTTTAATTTTTTCAACAATGAAGGTATGTAAATAGTGAAAATAAAACATTCCATTTCTTTGACGTTTCGGGTGAAAGCCTAGTCAGTCTTTCTAAGTCGGCCATGTCAAGATTTGTTCAGTTTTCACCGTAGTTTTAACATTTTGGCGGTACTTGAAAGTTTATCTTCTGAACCTACTTATATTAAAAAAAGTCGCACATGATATTATCACACTTTGAATAATGAACTTAAAAGAATTAGTCATTTTCAAGTTCACGCCAAAATATTGAGATCTGATCTCTACAAATTTTATGATACAAGCCAGTGACCGTTAACGTGGCAAGTTCCCTAACAAGCGAAAAATATAGACGTCATTTAATTTGAAGAGTCAGATATATTAGAGGATATAAAATACAAAATTATTGCTAAATAGTGTTAGTATTGCGAAGTAAAAAGACCTTAGGTCTATAAAAGGAACAACTACAAGAATAAAATATACGTTTTTTATTTACAAATACCTAAAATATGTTAGGATAGAACAAAATATTTGGCTAAAACTTAATAGGAATACATGGATCTTGAGATAAATTATAACATCCTAATTGATTTACGTATAGTATATGAAATAAAAATGTTAAAAAAATATTTCATTGAAACAATATAAAAAGTTAAAATTGTGATTGCGTATTGAGTATTTTGGTTCCATGATTTTTATAAGTATTATGCTCAGTTAGTCGTATTATTATATTTTTTTATTATTTAAGTTTATTTATTTATGACTCGGTACCCTGTAGTGAGTTGTTACGAGATTCAGTTCAGTCCAACGATGAAAGGGCATAAAGTATGTAAAAATAACGTGTGAGCTTTGAAACGCCTAAGTACGAAATGAAAAAAATAATTTACTTTTTCGACATAGAATTTTTTTCGGTTTCCAGTCAATCTTAACCTAACCGTAAGCTTAAATTACAAAACTTTTATTTCCCACTCAGTCCTAGCAATAACTCCTTGTATTCGTAACCATCAGTAACACACCGATCACAGGAGCCTCTTTTGTCTTCCCTATCCACGTTTATACACTTCAGTCCAATAAAAAAAATAGTTAAGAACTAAATACGCGGCGTTCCACATTTGAAACTTCACTATTTTCGACAAAATGGTCAGTTTCAAATCTGGAAATCATAATGGCGTTGTTTTATGGCACGTTAAAATTATGAGCGGTGTCGCGCTCTCCCACTCTTTCTCCGTTTTCTTCTGCTGTCGCGTATAAAGACGATGTTCGCGGGGTCGTCGGCTAGTTGGGGGTATTTAGATACAGAATGGACGTCTCTGGCTACCCAGCCGTCCACGATTCCGTGCGAGATAAGTTCTTCTTTCTCTTCCTCTGTCCATGTTCCCCTGCCCTCCCAACCTGCCGCAACCAGAGCCTTCTCTCGTTCCCAAGCTCTTGCTGCAGCTCGTTTGTGAGCATGCTTCAAGAGTTTGATACGCTCTTGGTTGGGATCCACACCGTAGCGGAGCACGATGACCGCTTGCGCAGAGCCCTTTCCAACTGCGTGAACTCGTACCTGAAAAATGCAAAGTATGCCGTTAAGTTTGGCCTTTTTTCGACTCCATAATAATTTATTTTTGATAAATTGTCGAATAAAAAAAGAAACTCACCTCCAATCCTTGATCGTTGGTTTCGTCTTGCGACACGTTGAATTTGCCTGAGAGCCGTCTGAGTTCTTCTAAGTCGTCCCTGATCTTCAGCGTATTGTCCTTCACAAAGTAGAATACATCCTGGTCGTGGATATTGAAGTGCACGTCTAAGAAGTAGGAGTTATTAAATACTGTTGTAATCACATCTTCGACGACGTTGTTCGCTCCGTCGACGACGCTTATCAATGCTTTTCCATCTACCCTTGATATTAAAACTCCTTCACCAAACACTCCGCGTTTGTAAGACACTCGTGGCAAAAGATTCCTTGTGATCGGTTCCATTTTCAGAAGCGGAGTTGGGACAAAGTTCATATCAGCTAGTTTGTGGCTTATCTGAAAAACATGAGAGATATAATTTAGATTCATGTGAAAAATAAACTTCATTTATTGATTATGAAAATATGTATGCTCATCATCATCATCTGCGTAGCCTTTTCCCATATATGTTGGGGTCGGCTTCCAGTCTAACCGGATGCAGACTGAATACTACAGTATTTTACATGGAGACCTCCACAACCCAGGTACTGGGTAATACGATACCCCTAGGTAAGACTGGTTGTCAGACTTTCGGGCTTCTGACTACCCGTAAAGACTGTCAAAGATCTACGAATGACAGCCGGGACCGACGGCTTAACGTGCTTTCCGAGGACGGAGGCGTCTCGGTATGTAAAGATGGTCACCCATCCACAGACCAACCGCGGCAAGCAATATCGAGAGAATAGTACATACCTTTTCAATTATACATTGGAGTCCAGATAAAACTTCGAAATCAGGAGTCAATCTAGGCGCAGTCAGTTCCACTTTCGGTTGGAAGATCATGTCAGTTATGTATCTCGATCCCATCATCTTGTTCAGGTCGTATCCATATAACTGAAGCCAACTGCTCAAATCCGTCATGTAAGCAGTGTTCTGATTCCTATTAATTGGATCATTGTTCTTAAACCGATAAATGAAGATGTCTGTAGGGAGGTGTAGTTTACTAGCCAGATGTTCCCAACTCGGCGTCATCCATTGACCAACTACAGGATCATATAGCCGAGCATCTAAGTAAATCAGATTAGTATAATAGTCATAAATGCCTCCTTGGAAGTCCACAGGCACATAGAATTCGGGGTTTGTGTCTTTCACGATCTTTCCGAAAGGACTGCGTTTGATTTCTTTTACAATCTCACCATTTACATCAAATACTACGAGCGGGGATCCATTTTGATCAGTGGCAACATAAAATCGTTGATCTTCCGTTTCAATGCACGTTAAGAAATCTCTTTGGTCGTATAGATATCGTACAGTCTTTCCTGATTTCGTAAAATGAACGTGCGTTACTAGGTTTGGAGTCTGTGGGTTGGCGTAGAAAAATTGAGTGAAGTTGCTCTTGTCGTCCTTCCAAGCTACCAATCTGTTCCTGTCGTCGTAGTAATACCACATTTGAAACTTGTCCCTTTCAGAGGCATGCACGAATTGGCCACGGGAGTTGTATCTGTATTTTTGTTCACCACGTCTAATAACGAAACCACGACCATCGTAACTGCTGTACTCTACATCATTAAATTGGACGACTCGATCACCACTATCGTAGCCTAGATAACGTTTCTCTCCGCGTTCGATAACTCCGATCACGTTGCCGTTCTCATCGTAGACGTACTTCCAGTCATCCTCAGATCCTACTACTTCCATCAAGTGTCCGTCGTAATTGTAACTAATTCGTTCGTTCGATGAGGTGTCGCCGATCATAATCTTTTTCGATTTTATCCTGTTTCGTGAGTCATATTCTACTTCAAGGCGGAACACGTCGAAGGCTTTGATGTTAATCAAGATGGTCTTGACTCTGCCACGATCATCGTAATCAGTTATCGTAAAGTATTGTTTGCTTGTGTCCTGCATCACTGATCTATTGAACGTGTTTCTATAAATTCTTAAATCGCTGAGTGCTTCAAGAATACCTAGGTTTTGATTATACTTCATTCTCAGTTGTGGCATTTCCTTGCTATTGATATTAACATCAATTGTGGAAAGCCGAGCGTTGCCATCGTACTGATATTTGAAATGAGCGTTGTTCAGATTACTCTTGGGACTGAATTTCATCTTCTCATCTTTAAGAATTCCGGCGTGATATTTGTAATCTTGCCTTAGTTCGTATTCGGAGTCCGTAATTTCAACATTCTTTACAAGATGTGTATTTTCGTGGTAAACGTAGCGGATGGCAGAAGCTCCTGCTAATACCATTTCTAACTTTCCGCTGTTATCATACACGTACACAATTTTGCCAGATTGATGCGGGAATATTTTAGAAAGAATATTTCCATCATCGTTGTATAAGATTTCGTAAGGATGTCGGTTCATTGGGGAGAAATACTGGTATTTGAAGTAGCCTAGTGATGTCATTAGTGCAAACGTATGAATATGACCTCGTGGAGTAGTCAAATTTTGGAGTGCACCAGAGTCATCGTAGTCCAACAGATAATCGCTACCTCTAGGTGTTGTTACTTTCAGTGGTAGAGATGTGAACATATCCCTGAAGGAGTAAGCTAAGGATGATCCATCGCCGTAACGAATTTCGTTTAGTCTGCCAGCTCGGTCGAACCCATATGTTTCATTTAGATCACCCCAACTCCATTTGGTTAATCTGTTGAACCTGTCGTAATCAAGCACCACTTCGGCAAATATTCCATTGCTCGGTCCAAATCTAACTGGTCTCGCAGTTCTGTCATAGGTAACATTCAAGAGTTCCACCTTATCATCCATGAACACAGCAATCGTTGACGAGTCTCTGTCGTACTCCAGGGTAAGCAAGTTTTCACCGTTTATCCTTAGTTTACGTCCAACTTGCGCGATGGTTTTGCCACTTCTCGCTTTGTTTAGAAGTTTTCGCAAGAAGTATCGCCATTCAAATCTGTTTGCCAAGTCACCACCTACTTCGGTCCTCTGTTTTGCTGGGATAGGGAAGCTTTCTCCCAATATTGGATCAACTTCAGCCAAAACTGTGTATGGAACTGTGTCCGTAGATATTACGTGGCCCCAAGGCATGCTGGATGAAATACTACTGTCGGATGAAATAATCGTTTTCTGTTCTGCTTCACCAGTACGAGTGTTCACTGAAGATCCCTTTATTAAAATCGAAACAGGTTTCTTATTGTTTTCAGTAATGCGAACTGTGGCGCCCTTGATGCTCAGATCGAAGTTCAGATTAATGATTCTGCCGGTGGGCGTCACAGCTGATGTCAGACGTCCGAATTCGTCGTACTTGTAGACGTAACTTCTTCCTGTGCTATCGTACTTAGATTTTAGTAACCCACTTGGACCGTAGTAGTCGAACGTAACATTGAAGTTGTCTGGAGTCCTCAGCTCTTGGAGCATCTTCATCCTGGACATCTTGAGTCTACATTTCTGTCCCTTAGTGTTTTCAATAGAGTTGACTGAGGTGGAGTAGTCTCTCAGTAAGAACACTTTATTGCCGGCTGCGTCAGTGACAGTGCTGAGTTTACCATTGCTGGTGTTGACGGTGTATGTAAACACATAGTTGTTCTCTCCGGTCAAGATATTCTTGCTCGTGACGTGCTGGCCGAATCTGTTGAAGATGTAAATCTCTTGCGTGTCAGGTGAATAGATTTCGTATTCCCTTGCTCCACTTGCGTCCGGTATGCTTGCCATGACTGATCGAATCCTGTAGTTAGCTTGATCTGCGATGTGAACAATACCGTCGGGGCTGACTATGACAGCTGAGATGGTATTGAACTTCGAATTAGAGGCCAAAAAGTGGTCGGCCTCAAAGCAATCGCAGCCTCTCTCTAAGCAGTTGCATTTCGATTCGGCGCCAGCGTATAGCGAAATCTTTCCATCGGTGGTGATAAGTCGAACTCTGTTTATTCTCTGAGAGTCACTTTCAGCGACATACAGGTCACCTGCAGAACCGAAGGCAATACTTTGTGGCATTACTAACGTAGCGTACGTTGCCAATTCAACATCGATACCGGTCATGGGTGACGGACAATGGAGAGGTCTTCCAGCAATCACTTTCACTCGACCATCTGGAGCCATTTGTAAAATCATGTGATCGTCAATGATATGCAAGCTGTTATCTAATGGGTTAATAGCGAGTTCTGTGGGCCAACGCAGATGGACTTCTTCAACGCTAAGCGTTCCTTCGCAGGGGATCGGTTTCCAATGAGCTCGATGCATGTGGTTGCCGATGATAGTAGTTATGATACCGTCTCTGTCTACCATTCTGATATTCGTGCCATCAGCAAAATAGACGATGTTATCGATGGACACTGCGACTCCTTTAGGGTACGCCAGCTTAGCATCCCGTGCCAGCGCTCCATCACCGCAATGAGCTTCATCACCTGGCAGACATCTTTCTCCGGAACCAACAACAGTCTCCCAGTTGTGTTCAGGGTCGGTGAAGTCCTCTGTGTTACGGACTCTTATGATTTGATGGGATTCTGGGTCTGAGATGTACAAGTTGCCGTCTAGAGGTGATAGCGCCATGTGGTATCGGTAGGAGACTCGAGTGGCACTGAAAAATAAAGAAATACTGTAGCGGAGGTAATTAAGAAATCAAGAGTAAATGTTTTGAAGGGTGTTGCGAACGAGGAGGTTGGTACGTGCGTGCTGCTTTGACCACATAGACGACTACTCGCGGCGCGGATCGGCTCGCCTCGCGCTCCCACGCTCCCTTGCCCCGCGCCCATTTGCTTCAGCCCCCCGCATCCTACAAGCTCCTCGTACGCACACCACTTAAGTTTATTCGTAAACAAATGGGTTCAGATTACATAGTTATTAGAATAAGTAGGTAGACATACATATACATAGGCTCGCACAGTTAACAAATACGTTAGGTCACATAATACCACCTTACATGATTAAAGCATTTTAAAATTGTGAAACTTACTTCAACTTGACCACTGTCCTCACAGTCCCGTCGGGGCTAATCTTCCGAACAAGATTGAAGTCTCCTACGAAGATGGATCCGTCAGGGGCCGCGGTTAAGGCTACCGGTGCTAAGAGTCGTTGTCTGGACGCGACGCCCGTGCACTCGTCCCCACACTCCAGTTCACGTTGACGACCGTCGCCCATCGTTGTAATGATCACACGTGGTTTGTGTTTCAAGTATACGTTTGTTCCATCTCCCTTTTGGAGGATGCCTGGAAAATGGAAAAACAAAAATTAAAACATTTGGCTTAAACATGTTCAACGTGGATTTTATATGTCATAAATTCAGAATCAATTTCAAAATGTGTATTTATGTTAATATTATTATCACTTTATTCTAAAAGAGATATCGTATTGTGTGCACATCCAACAAGATCGATCGATATCATTGAAGAGGTCAAATATACTGAACCACTTAACAGATTACATGGCTTTGTACTTAGGACTGCAAAACGTTTAGATATACTAAAGCCCGAAACGAGACGCTTTAACCCCTATGCCCGTGGTAAAGGGCTTTAGAATAACGTCCGATGTAGGGTCTAGGTACGTAATCTGTATACTCTACCTACATAACACGAAATAATAAGTTTATTTACCTTCGTGGAAGTTGTATCTATGATGTATGTCCAAATTCCAGCCACCAACGTCGGATATACTCATGTCCTGTCCACTCAGTTTGGTAGTTTGCACATTCCAGATGACATCTTTGCAATCCGTGTACTGGTACCCTACTTTCACTAAAGCTGTTGTTACTCCGTATACTCTCTGTTTGTACACATTGAGGCGGTTCCAAGGATACGTAAATTTAATTACTGGATCGGCTTCGAAAGTCTTCTTGAAGAGTATGCCTTCTATCGTTATCCTTAGGTGGATGAGCGCTAACGTCGCTGGAATTTTCTCAGGAGTGAGTTGTAGTTGGATGGTGGAGAGATAACCAGCCGCTCTTGAGCTGTGGTACACCAGATGTAGACCAGTTCCAGGGATTTCGAGACTTTCTTGGATCACCTAAAAAGAATATATTATTTATCAGATTATTTATTTAAACGGTTTTAGTACCGCATTCGAGGTGGTTGCAAAGCCTTATAAACAGATATATAATCGGGTAAGGAACCATGACGAATTGACGATGTTTTTAATCAAGACAAATCTGGTACCTTAAACTGTATTAGATTAGGAAGAGCAAAATTTTCTAAATCATACCTGTGATTCAGCCAGTATAGCACTCTTGTCAGGACAAGCTCCTTGGAAGCCATGCTTCCAGGTTGCCAAAACAACAGGTTTCATCGTATCGTAATCATGAGCGAGACAAGCCTGAGGTGGTCCCATGTTGATCTTCTCGTCCATCGTCGTCATAAGCACAGTGTCGATTATCACAACCTGAAGCGAATTATTAAGCGGGTTGAATTATTTGAAAGTTACAATCCAAATTTTTGAAGGGAACACGAATGAAAAATTTGACTACACGAATGAAAAATTGTTACTAAAATAAATCATAAATTTAACTATCTGATACGTAAAGTTAGTACAATTTAAAAGTCTTTATGGGTTGTATAAATAATGCATTCACTAATGAAAGTCTAAGCATAGGTATGGCCAGTAAAATATTGGATTTAAAACACTGCAAGGCAAAAGCGTGTTTTAAATAAAGATTTAAGAAAAATAATAGAGTCATAACATTTTTAACGTCCTTACGGTTAATCGCTGGTTTGCATGTTTTTACTTAGGAAAAAATATAATCACCCTGTATGAAGTTTGAAAGTTGTTTGAATATTTAAAGACTAAATCAAGCATGTCTAGGATCGAGCTAACGTTTTTATGAGACATGAAATATAAACAAGTTTGGGAATTTGATTTAGAATTTTACAAAACATCATGACGTGACTTGAAAATTACGAACTTATTGTTTCCAAGTTGTAACTTTATTCTGATGAAGTTTCGGCAGAAGTCACATGGTGTTACTCACATGAATTTTATGACTATACAAGGTGGAGACGACAATATAAGAATAAATTAAACTGCTATTATCAAATGAGGTTCCCAGTCTGCATAAGTAAATTCAATCAAAATATATCCAGTAGTTTAGTCACTACAGCTTGTCAAAGATTGGCAAAACCCATAGTTGGCCCATCACTACTAATTAGTTTGTTTTAAAAAATCACTTTTTTTAAAAAAAAAAAACGTTGCCCCACACTAGGAATTTCTCCTGTATTGTGGGTGCGTTTACAAACATTTAAACTCACATACACAAACAGCCAGACCCGGAACAACTACTTGTATGTCATAGAAATATTTGTTCCGTGCGGGAATCGACCCGCGACACGCAGCGCAGCAGTCAGTCGCTTCACCACTGCGCCAACAGTGCCGACAACGACTTTTTTAATTTCGAAGCTAGAATTTATTTGATAGTTCCAAAATACTCTTACACCATACCCTGGTGTAAGAGTATTTTGGAACTATCAAATAAATTCCAGGGTTTTCATTTATTGTCGTATTGTTGTCTTCACGATATAACTTGCAATTTAACTTTATTAAAGTATTTTTGCACTTCGTTCATAGCGTTTATGTGACCTTATTAAAAAATAATACAATTACCTCATTCCAAGGCACGTAGACGACCTTCGTAGCTCTTTTAAATGGCGCCCGTCCAAAGTTTAGCGTAACAGCGCCTCCTCCATTCACCAGTAGATCAAACCAACCATCTTCTCTGGTCAGAGTGAAACCTTCGAGGGGCGTGTCAGTAGATACTCTGACGCCAACCAGACCAGTCCCAAGTAACGTGACCACTCGGCCTCTGACAACCGCTGAACGACTGGAAATTCAGGCGATGAATTCATTAGTTGAGTTAAATATTGGTCGAATTGACCAATTTTGGTGATTGGCTTGGTATGTAGAAAGTTCTGCAATGTTGATTGGTGGTATTGACAAATGTTGGTGATTTGTAGTTTTTTTTTAAGGGATGTTCTAGTTTCTATGAGTGAAAGTCTAGGTATAAAATTACATGGGGCTAGTGAATTATATTCTTTACGTGTGTGATCTACTTTGTCTATCATACAAATGGTGAATTAACTAAGGGACTAGAAGTAGTTGGATATTTGAAAAGAATTCAGATCAAACTTGATTAAAATACAAAGATTAGAACTTGTAATTGATTCAAAAGGACTCTATATCTAATAAGTAGGTATTAATTATTTCGTTCTACAAGTGTAACATTGTGTAGAAGATTTTTAACAAATGTTTTCAGATGGTGGGTTTTGAACAAACGTCACGGACAATATTATTAAGTACAGACGCCAACACACCAAGCTACCCGAAACTGTCAAATTTTCCCAATCAACTTTGAACCCTAATGCTTTAGCGATAAAGTTGAAAATCTATTAAAGAAATTTGACAGATTTCAGTAGCTTGAAGTGCTGGCGTCTGTACAAACATTTAAATAAAAAGCGAACACAAATTCACAGGACACAATAGTAGGTAGCTAAACACTAGTAGCACAACATGCATGACACAGATACATAGAATACGTATAGTATATGTCGCCAATTAAATACATATGTATATAACCTCGTAACGCCCAATGTACAATGTATTGAACAAAGTGACATACAGTATTACACATTGCAAACATGCATTTAAATTAATTAATGTACATTGTAATGTACATTGGGCGTTTAGGAGAAGGTTTTGTTTTTAGTCTGGGCCGGAATGCCGTATGTAGCTTTGTTCAATACATTATACATTGAGCGTTTAGCTTATCTTGCGAAATTTAGCTTGGGCGTTACGAGGATAATGTAGGATATATAGAACTCGTAGATAAACTCTAAGTTAAACAAACACTCTATCCTACGTTCGATTCACAAGTCTTACCTCGAGTTGAAGTGGTTCCAAAACATACTGCGCAGCGTTAGAAAAAACCGAGAGAAATGACAGAATGAGTAAGTATTATTATTGTGTATACAGTGAACCAGGGCTGTTGCAACTACGGCGTTATGGCAACTCTTCAACATCCTCACGCCTGTAATATACAGGCGTTATGTTGAAGAGTTGTCATAACCCCGTAGTTGCAATAGCCCTGGTTCACCTTAATAATATTAATTTAGAAACAAGTTAGGAAGCTCGGAAACATTAGTAACAGCGACGTTAGTATACGTGTATCACATGCACGTGACGATCTTCTAGAATTTTGTTCGTCGATAGTACAAATACATACATCTGTTCCATATAAGTGTAAGAAAAGAAAGAAAGCATTGTGGTACACTCTTATAATGTAAATAAAACAATGGGATCGACTGGGGCACAACATTGCGTATCTTATATAACAAATATTATATTTATACGGCTTGTCGGCTTAGGATTAGCCGACAAACTAAATATTAGCTAGTTAATAGTTAACGCTTAACCCTAACAGATAACACCGAACATCAAGCACTCACCTTTCGTTGAAGTTCTCCTGCTTTGCGTAGTTTTGGAGACTACCTTCGTCAATGATGAATTTCATCCGTTCGAAGAAAGATGCAGTGATGGCGGGAGGTTGTTTCCTAAGGAGAATATCTGTAGGCTTCGGTGAAGACACGCAGAGCTGACTACCTTTGCAGATGGGACTTAGACAGCACTCTGGATCCTCACAATCGACGAGGCCATCTAAACGGAATAGACGAATACAATTTTTATGATTTGGTCTTTAAAACAATCCTGGAGTTACATCGAAACAACACATACCTTTGTCGTTATCTTTTGAATCGTCGCAGATTTGCTCTTTGAGCGTCGTACAATCCGGACCATCCCATCCATCGAAGCATTTGCAGGACCACTGACCATCATTTGCAACTTTACACTGTCCATGTCCGGCACACCCTCGCGGACAGCCCTCCAGTGTGCAATGCCGACCGTTCCAACCAGACACGCAGAGACAAGTGCCGTTTTTACATTGTCCATGGTCACTACAGCGGGCATCACACAACTTAGAAGTACAGAATTCGCCAGTCCAACCGGAATCGCAGACACAAGACTCGCCAACGCATCTTCCGTGGAGACCGCAATCAAGATCGCAAATCTCTGTAAAAATAACCAATAAACCAATTAAATTAAGTATGTTTGTAGTAATAGGATAGCCAGTATAAAAACTATAATTAACAATTTACCTTTCGAACAGTCGTCACCAGACCACCGCGCATGACAAGTACAGGTCTGGGTATCAACGTCGAACGTGCCATGTCCCGAGCAGTCCGGAAGGCATTGTAACGCATCCTTATCCATTGTCGCACAGTCAATTCCCTTCCAGCCTTTCTTGCATATACAGGCGCCTTCGATGCAGAAACCATGGCCGGAGCAAGTTGGATGAGGGCAGTCGATGTCAGCACAAAACTTGCCCTTATATCCTCTGACACAAGAACATTTTCCGTTGACACAGTGTCCATGGCCATTGCAATCTGGGACTTCACATTCGTCATGCCGTAAGGAACATTCTTTGCCTTTCCATCCAGGATTACACTGACATTCGCCGTTGATGTACTCGCCTCGTTGACTGCATAAGACTGGACAAACACCTAAAAAAAATATGAAATTGGAATATAACGTTTCGGTACCCAGTAACCTGTGTTCCATGTTAGGAGGAATATATATTCGACGGTCAAAATATAAATTAGTATCCCCCTTACTAATAAACGTATTATATCAGATGAATAGTTACACACCGATTTCTCTCTCAGTCATCAGTAATTTGACTTTCGAAAGAAGAAAACAAAGCGTTGTGTAATTATACAGACGCTATACAACGTTTATTATTACGGGAGATTATGTATTGCTTACTTTTACTGCAATCATCGCCGCCAAAGCCAGCCTGGCATTGACAATGGCCCATAAGACATTCTCCTTTCCCTGAGCATCCATTAGGACAGTTATGCGTCATTTCGTCAGCAATCATCGCAATGAACGTGATCTCCTGTGGATCGCCGTCATCGTTGTATAGAGATAAGAACCAGTGGCCTTGCTCCATATAGTGTGTTACTTCTTTCTTGATCGAAGGCTGTAAGCGAAAGGCCTAGTTTAAAGTGTTTGCTTTATGTTATCTACATAATTAATGATTCATGGCTGTTATAATAATGATTAATGCTTACATGTGAAGTTCTTGTTGTTCTCGCTTTGAAACCGCTGAGAACTTCCAAGATATGATATTGCGTATGTGTTGGTAGAGCGTTTCTTCTCGCGTATACGCCTATGGAAGCCCCTCGGGGTATCATGTAGTCGAACTTCACGTAACTGGCTTGAGTTTGATAAAACTGCATATTCCAGTAACTATATGGAGGGATTTCTTTTGATAATTTTTCACCTAAAGTAATTTGTTTGAACGTTGTTCCATCTGGTGGAAATGTTTGCGCTGGGAACGTTCGCGCACCTAGAAGATTTTAAGATGTTAGTTTTGTATTAAGGTTTCACATAATATTTTGACATGCGATAATGTGGTGAATTTTCGTATGCACTGTTAAATATAGTATCTACTTATATTTACTAACAACTACTACCCGTTGGTATGTTATTAAAGCACATGCAACAAAAAAGTATGATGCTATAATATATATTTAATAATCCATGCGACCAGTGATGAGCATGCGTGTTAGTATGTTAGACACATTTGTTCACAGAACCCCTAAGCGGTGATGGATTTGGTGACCGTTAGTAAGTTATCTCTGACTTTTATTGAAGGTCAACCTCACCTTCCAGTATAAGAATGGGTGGAGGCTGAATTTTTGGACAAACGCATTTTGGTAATTCCGTTGTAGTAAACATTTCCGTTTCAGTTGTAGAATCTGTCGTGGACTCATTACTGTCTGTCGTGGAAATATTTTCTGTCTGGGTTGATATTTCAGTTGTTATTTCTGTTGTAGAGTCTATAGACGTGACTGTTTCTGACTCCGTCGTACCTGGCGATTTTGTTAAATCCTCTGTCGTCGATTCTGTCACTTCAAAGTGATCAGTGCTTGAAATTTGATCAGTTATAGTAGATGAATCAGATTTAGGAAATGCTGTCGTTGGTCCATTTTCAGTTGATTCATCATAAAAATCATCAGTGGCATTGCTTATGCATGCTGGGCATAAACATTCACAGCTTCCCCCAATGTCGTTATCATTATTTGTTGAATTGTTGACTTTCGTGGAACCTTCTAAAGTAACAGGTTTGTTAAAATATGAGGCTTGAGTTGGTTCTGAATCCATGGGAGTAATTTTAACAGTTGGTATCTCATTCGTATCTCCAAGTGTTGGAACAGTCAATGTTAAAGAATAAAGCTGTTTAAATGATGAGCTCTCGGCGTCATCCGCAGAAATCGTCAGGTTAATTAACACATGTTTAGGATTAGTCACATCAGGGAATTTGGTTTCAACAGTATTTACAGTTGGAGCTTCGGTAGGAGTTGCTTCAGTGGTAGTACTTGTAGTAGGTGTATCATTAGTAACATTCAGCGATGGTGTTGCGGTCACAACATGCTCATTGTGCGTGGTAAATTTATTCGTTGTGTTAATTATGGCATTTGTTGTTATATGTTCATTTGTTAAAGTCCTTTCCGTAGAGCTAGTTGTTAAAGACGCTTCAGTTGTAGGTTTTATTGTTTCAGGGGCTTTAGTAACGACGAGTGGCTCAGTTGTCATGATTTTGGGAGTGCTTGTCGTGCTTGTGGTTTTTGAACCACTATTTTCACTATCATAGTGAAACTTTTCCAAATCTTTATCCATATCAGATGAATCATTGGGATAAATGTGGAGCACTTCTTTTATTTGTTCCAACTGGTTTTGGATTCTGAAGAACTGAAGCTTTTCTAAACCATACGAACGAATCAATGGAAATGAGTCACCTTGCATATCGTCAGGTTCATAATCAATTTTATCTTTTTCAGTTTTTGTAGGGGCGTTAACTTGCTCTTTTATTTCGAGAGGATGTTCTACGTGAGTTTCTTTGATAATGTTATGTGCTGTACTAGTCGTACTGCTAACGTAATTAGTTACTTTAGTAGTTATTTCAGCAGTGGTGGCAGCAATAGTAGTCGATTCCATTGCTGATATGGCCGGCTGTTCAGCTGTTGTCGAAACTATAGTCTCCGGGGTTATTGGAGGATTGTTACTCGTAGATGTCCCGTGATTATTTGTTGTTAGATCACCAGTATTAACCGACACATCATCGTTATTGCTAGACACAAAAGCATTGTTAGAACCCTCGTTCTTTTCTTCGTCCCGCTGAGTGGTGATGTCTTCTGCCACACCATGCACTAAGCTAAGAGTGTTCACAGAAGGCTTGGTTATATCATGCATATTTACAGTGGTGGAAGAATCCTCGGAAGAAACAGATTGTGGTAAAGAAGAAGCATGCCCATCTACTACATCTACACTTCTACGATGACGGGAGTGATGTTCCTCTTTACCTGTGCCTATGGTTGGCAAGCTTTGATGCGGCCTCGCCATAGTTTTGTTGGCAAACTCCAGAGATGTTGCTTTTGATGCCGGAAACACTTCTGTTGGTTCACCGACGACTACTGTACATGATTTGGGGTTTTGATACGTCCAGTTAACAAAATATGACGCTGTGAACAAAAGATAACAATAAGATTTAAACACATACATAACGTAACCAACATTGAACTGAGAATGTTACGTTACGATAATGTTGTTGTTCAAAAGTTACACACAGTTTATAAACTCATTAAATAAGGTTCAAGAAATCAGCCTCTTTGATTTAAAATGTATTTCCGTAAATGTCACGAAGGGACCCAATTTGACTACCAATGTACACTAACATAAAAATTGGATATTCAAATAAACTATTTTAACACCCAACAAAACCCAGTCAGCTATGATAGTAGACTCACCTGTCATATAAGACGCAATGGCTAACAATACAACGAAGAGTATTATAAATACAATAGCGGTGCACTTCCACGAGCACCTCGACGAAAGGCCTTTTCGGAAGTGAAACCGCGAACCGGCCGAAGGAAAGTTCGAGGATCGAAGGTTGTTCCGGACCGGGAGGACTGGAACTGGGGTACCGAAGGTCGGATGCGGTCGGTCTGACCGCTCCATTCTTTCTAACGTGCTTTTCTCTGGCTTGCCTGGACTACTACACGAAGAATTCGACTTGTAGTCCATAGACGGATTCTTTTGAATATCCCCTGAAATTAGATTTAGATTAGATATGTGCTAGTAGGCTACAAAATGGTTTGATGTTTTTGTGTGGATAAAGTTATTGAGATTGAGAGAGACTAAAATTTACAATCGCGAAAAGTTGATTCACATTGTTCCAGTATTTTTATTAAGTAGTTAGCAGTATTTTTATCTTTCCCATGCAGTGATGGGAAAGAATAGGAAATCAGATATATTGGTCATCGGTTATCATTACTATTTATAACCAACATTATATCTGCGAGCAGAAATTTACTAGGCTTGCAGAAATCTGGGGTGAGTTGGTCTAATTAAAGTGTGAATATGTGTGTAGATGTGGGTGTACTTAAACTAATAAAGAAGTCAAAAAGGTTCTAACATTCACCTGAAGGCACGTAGAAGTTGCCTGAGGGCGTGCGCACGAGGCAGGAGGGTTCGAAGTCGCCCAGGTCCGCAGGGTTGCCGGTGATGCGACCATTCAGGCGAGACATGGTCGGGTTGCGGGGCGGTACATCGGGGGGGAGACGAGACCCTTCCAAGAGACACCCTGAGAAAGAGATAAGAGATTTAAATATGATATTACGCAGCAAATTGAAGGTTATTCTAGTATATTTGAGAGAAGTGATCGTGATGGTTCGGCTGACATCAGAAAAAGTCTCCAACTATTCTTCTTCATAAATTTGACTCAAGTTTAACAAGATCAATGTAATCAAACAAGGCTTACACTAAAAGTCGTTGAAAACTTTGGAATACAAAATAAATAAGGCTCCAACAATAACGAGAATCGAAACAAACCAATGAAAAAATTCGAGTACTTGCAGGTTTATTGCTGTTAAAATAAAACAACCCTTTTAGAAGTTACGATAAATAAAGTCCAGCCTTTATCTTGGACGCTTGTGGCAGTTTTGCCTCGTCAATAAAAAGAAAAATAACAAATAGGACGGTAGTTTGATAAGACAAAGAAAAAATGACGAACTTAACGTTGCATGAAACCAAGGACGGCCATAGAAGTATTATCTCTTCGTATAAAACCAGAATTCCCTTGGTGTAATCTAGGAGGATTAACGAAGCAGAGCTTGGCCTCCTTTATTACCAATAATCTGTTATCAAATGCCGTTATTTGTAAAGTTAAAGGCTTTTACAAAATTAATCAGCATGCTCCAGCGGTCGTGGCGGAGGCATTAGCACAGGGAAAAATTTAATTAATTCCATCCACGAAAATTTACAAGTTGAAATTCAATTAGGGGCGAATATTGCTCACCGTAATGGCTCGTAAACAAATAACCGTGGATAGGCTCATGCAAATGGATCAAAGATCGCGTGTTTCGGCTGTTCTTTTTAAGGAAAATATATTAGATCGGGAGCTACTTGTCTAACCGCGGGCGCGGCGGACTCTCCCATCGCTAATATAAGCTAATGGAAAATCGAAGCGTTATCTGTGACCCGCGCCCTCGACGCCTCTTATCAGCCCGACAAAACATCCAACTTTTGATCCTTTACGAATTTTAAGGATTCCTTCGAGCGTTAATTAATTTATTGTACCACTCGATGTAGCCGCAAGAAAACTCAATTAATTTTAAAAGGGTTTTTGTGTTGTTTTTTTCACGATCGATCTCCCCCCAAACGTCTCGATCACTACCGAAATGAAAATGGTGAAGTTCTCGACAATATCGTCAGCCGCCTTTTGTGGTATCGCTCTTTGATACCATTCTTTTCTTAGCAATTAGAGATTAATGAGTTTCATTGAACTTTCATAAAGCGCACTATAATCCGTAGTACCTACCTACCATGACCAATAGCTATTTATAGTGCGATAATGAAGTGGTGAAAGGTGGAATAGTTTTAGTTGAAATACGCCAGTACAGGTGTATAATTTATTACGTTCTTGCGTTCGTTTTGTGTTACTTTCTTGCGTTCCAAGCTTCGTCTCAGATACATACTTAAAGACCGTAAGCGAATGGTCTATACTGCCATCCTGACACTACAATCCATCGATTCCTATGTAACATAATCAGAGGGTTGTTGACAACATTTCATGGCGTGCTTTACAACTGACACTAAGCACTTTCTAAACGCGGTAATTTGTTATGAGGGCCGATGTTTAAGGACAAATGCGCCAAGTCAAGCGTACCGAACGGCCGATCCGTCCCATCCCGCCGCCGCAGTCAATGAAAAAACTAAATCACCAAATCCCTTACCTAATTTAGGAGGACAAGCATAGTCATTAATACACACGTCAGTCGTCGTGCTACTACAAAATGTGGCCCATTTATATCCCGTCTCGGGGCCTGGGAATTATGGTAATCGGACGAGTCGTGTCCTTTGTCTGTAATGGTTGGTAATTACCGAGGCACCTCCGGGGGCACTTCGTCTACTGAGGGGCCCACGGCTCGGAGAATTCGACACTCGTTACGCGAATCGTCTCAACTTTAAAAAGGGAACGCGATTTTGAATGCCGTCATGGGATTTGCCGTTGCGCACCCGGAACAAACTCACTTTTTTTCTCTTTTTACTTTTGCCAAAATTGCCTGCCACATACTGGGTCCTGATTGGTCCTTTTTGAGTTTGTTTACGCAAGGAAGTCCGTATTTTTTACAGCCAACCCAGACTTTTCGGCGCTCGCTTTTACTATCCCATATTATTTATTGAGACTACACTATGCATAAAACTGAATAACAATCAGATAGAGGCCACTATCCATATTCCGGTTCGTTTATTTTTATATTTTTCGAGCCATCTGGCATCCGATCTCCTATTTTCCGTTTAGTATCCGTATTTTCTTCCGAAGAAATCCAAAGCTCGCTTACTTATTGGAAGATAAAGGGGGTGTGTTTCGGCTCATTTGCGGCCGAGCTCGGCCCGAACAAACGTGATTTCTTATTGGAAACGGAAAAGAAACAGACCGACTTGTAATAGAGTAACTGCGGTTTACCCGCCAGTAAGCTTCGCTAGAGAGGTCAATTCCCTGTCCATTATTCCTGCTAAGATTAACATTCAGCTTTTTTACTATTTCATTGAGACTATCGATGAAAGATTGTTGTTACTTTATGACACAAGCAAGTAATTTGGCGCAGATGTTGGCAAGGCACAAACTGTCTAGTATATATCTCTCCAGGTAGTTTCATAACCTGTGACGTTGATGTATGAGACGTAAAGCACATTCACGTGTTAGACGCACACCGATAGAAACGAGATACATTTGGGCAATCTCTGAAGGCAAGAGACGCCGCGGCAACACGTGCTCACAATCTTAAACTCGTTACACGAACATTCGCGAAGCAATTTAGAATTTACCCCTTAATCTTGATCCTAACTCGAATTGAGAACATACAAGAGAATCCTTATCTACGCAGATTAATATCGGAGAAACATATGCAGATACGTATATCAATAGTTCAGCATAGTTGTGCCGTAAAAACACATAAACCATATGTTCTCGATGGCATCGATTCCCCAATTTCGATTTTAAATTTAGCACCAAAGTTAGACTCGTGCAATATTTATATGAGAGAGCGGCGCTCCGATTTATAGTTGGGAAACAATCGGGAACTTGGACCGGCGTCGTCGTGACTTCGTTTTAATTAGTACCCATTCATCGTTGAACAATCGAGTGCTCGAACAAATCCATTATCGAGAACTTTTCGATAGTCAAAGAGGTGTATTCAAAGTTTTGCGATTGCAAAGGGATCGAGCACGAGGGCTTTTGTGGACCTTACATTCTGATGCCCGGGAACTGTCTTCCGAGGGATTCCGTCCATTATACAATTTATAAAATAATCCTAAGTACTCGATATTCAATAGATTCGCTTTCAAAGCGTATTTTTTATTATTACGGCTTTGAAGAATTGGGTTTTCTTATAATTTCCTTTACGTCTCGATATCGGAAGGTTTAGCAAGCATTATCGAAAAATTCGGAGGCATTAACGAAATTCAGCAGTTCGGGAAAGGAAGGCCGCCGCTATCTCCCGCTACAAGTGGAATGGGCTTGCGTAATGACATTACGCGTACATTTTAATCGATGGATCACGGTTGGCCGGAGCCAAATGCTGTATACATACGCTTATCTCCACGGTACATAGACGGATTCATTCTATTAAAATTGATTGATTAACTTCCCGCATTGGTTTGAATTTGTAAAACAGTTGTACAAATAGCGCTTTAAGCATATTCGACACGTTTAGTGTTCGATTAAATCGTGATGGCGCGTTTGCATGTGCGTGCTGGTACGAGCGGCGACGAATGTAAATGTATAGCTCGCGCAATGTATCATGTCAAGACGTGGCGGCCGGCTGCCACGCTGATAAGATTACCAGACAAAGGAAGTCCACCCATATCACTACCACCACGACCGCTAAATGCGAACCTTCATTTACTACCCTTCTGCTAACGTAACTAATCTCAATTTTAACACAAAAGCTTTAGAGTCGACATTGTCTCGTACGGTCTTTATTAGTGTCCCGACGTCAACGTCTGCTTCGTTAAAGGACACTCAGCTTTATTTATGTTGACATACTGGCAATGTTGCCTTATTTGTTGTTGACTATTCCTATTGTCGTGAATAGGATTTGGACCGTACGGTTGCTTGAATAGAGTTGAGTTTGGTTGTTTCGTTGTAGAATATAGTTGGTTACTTTAAGGGAATTTGACTTCTTTGCAGTTGGTTTTAGGGTTGTTTTTTTAGTATCCGGGTTGTAGGTAGAGAGGTTAGCCGGGTGGTTTCCGGACGACGATAAGGAGACGATGTTGCTAAGTCGGTCCGTCACGCGACCTGTCCACTAATTTATGTTGCGCTGATTTTGTGATATAACAACCCAGTAGACGGAACCCTTCTCGTACACTCGTAGTTGTAGACGGGGCTGAAGTAACGGCTTTTTATGGGCAGTTATGCTAATGTGTTGTCTAGCAAACATGTGCAGTATGAAGTAACTTAATTTCGGAACATAAATGTACATTAATATCATTAGAATTCGACGTGCGGTGTAGCATTTCACGAAGAAAGCTTACTTACGGAATAAGTTGGTTGCAAGGTACGTTTAATAATTTGCTTTGATAGTGTACGACCTATAGGTATTTTTTCAATTCAGAGAAGTAATTGGGTCTGTTAATTTGTACCCAAGTGCTGTACTGAGGTCTGTAGTTGGAGTACCTTCGGATGTTAGATTACAGACTTGATAATAAACAGAAAGTGCAACGTTAGAGCTCGTTAGAAGCCTCGCTCGGGAGCCTTCATTAGTGTTTACAAGTAAATGGAGAAAAAATAAAGCGTCAGAGAGCAGCCGGGCGGCTCCGGTTACACGGCACACCAGCACGCCAGCGCCGGAATATCTTCACGACTCAACATCAACTAACTAATGCTTGAAACAATATGCAGCGCCATCATTAATCTCACTATCTCATTGTACATATTTCTTTGTCTAAATCCATTAAATTAATTACAGCCATTTGGGGAGCCGACTCCGTATTTATTAGGCTCGTTATCATTCATTGAATCTTTCGATAGACGAGTACTCGGTAAATTGGAAGAAATGCCGAGACGCCGTGATAGATGTTCTACTTACACGTAAATGGGGAGCCAAATTAGCTGTCTACCGAAGAATGCAGTTACGTCCGTGACTGATACCCGTCGATGGATTTCGGGTGCGAGATCCCGAGTGCGACTTAGATTCATAGGTGTCATCGCGTCCGTTTAGAAGGGTGTTGAAATTGGGAAATTCCTTACGATATTACACGAGGTGCGAAGTGTCGGCAGAACGGAATGAGTGCGTTGCCTGTGGATAGACGTGCATTGTTAACATAGCTCGTTACAGCCGAGTGTACTGCGGACTGCGGGAGACGGAGCGCGTCTTTGTGTCAGCGAGTCCTCGGCCGGTCTGCGAGCCAAGAATGTTTATTAGTCGCGCACAATTGGATCGACAGCGGGCTGCGGACATTTGATTCCAGTTGAGCCCGTCAGATGTCCGATAACCGGCGGTGGCTCGACTTCATTAACCTTTACCCGTCCGCGGAGGCATTAATTACGGTTAATAGAAACAAACAAAACGAAACTCCGACAGATAAATGGGCCGAGATAGTTATTTAATTGTCTTATCTGAAGAGCGGGCGTCGAGACGTCTCCGGCGGCGTGGGGTGTTGGAATAATGCAGATTCATTTGCCGTTTACGTCTTAACTTTTGTCAAAAGTTTCCATTTCTACCGATCCCCCTTTCCGCTAATGAACGATTCACAAACGAGATTGGGTGTTGCGAATTAATGTTTTGTGTAATTGCTTGTATACGATTGTGTAATTTGATGCGCGTAATCAATGGCGGGAGATAACAACCGCGGTGCCGTTACGGGGAGACACATGTAGCGCAATTTAACATCATAAACGTGAATTATTATATTTATTACTACTGTCGAAGGGCTTTTAGATTGAGTTTATGGTGTAAACCTTTAGTCTGCAAATACTCTATGAAGGTTATAAAAAAATTCGTGAGGTATTTGTCAAAGCTTAATCCGCATCCCCCTTGTCTACAGGGGAGACACGCATATGTTATGGGAATATATTCAGGCGCGTCACACTGTCACATGTCCAGTATGGAAGCGGTCATATTTTTCGTCGCCACTTTTTTCAGGAACCGAAGCGCGAGCATCGCCGACGGCGATACCCTGATAGAGATTGATGATCGCACCTACCCCCGCCCCGTCCCGCGCACACCCTCGCGGGTCATTGAGCTTACCCGATTACACCAGGCCAGAGGGGATTCGCATATATCCAAATTACCCTAGTGATGGACGTTTCTTACCCAGATAACTATCCTCCAATAATCCCCTTGGTACCGTATCAACGTATCGATATCTACTCGTATGTTCTCATTTGTGTCTAGTTAGTGATGCACTGTCGAATTTCATGCGCAAAATAATGCGGACTTTTAATATGAACACTAAAATTCGAAAGCTTTCAGTTTTATCACCGTTCCATTGTACGCTAACAACATTATTATACAGGGCTGCACCAGTTTAATGTTAAAATTGCCATCCATAAAACTCGATTTTGAGAAAGGAATTTTTTAACCGTAAAAAAGGAGTCTCGGTTACGCAGTGTTCCGATTCGTAATTTAATCTGCCGTCACCGTTGGCTAATTATTCGGCCTATTTTGATGAAAAAATAAACAAATGACAGCAGAGCCGCTCGATGCGCATTTGTCAACGCGAGTTGCAGCACCCGCCATCTTGAATCTTGAGTGGCATTCGACACCGACTGAGTGGCCTATCCACGCGCCCAACCGCAGACAAGTGTCATTATAACGGTGCGTACAAAAAATGCGTTTTCTTTGCGTAATTGGTTATGAACCCTTCACTTGTAAAAAATCTGTGTACAGCTAACACTTCGTGATGCAACCGATATAATATATTGCCGCGCGGCGAGCGGAGGGCTCTCAATTGCGGTAAAATCATATCGTGTATGAAATAAATCAGCTGTTCCGGGGTGCCTCGGGACGGATCGCGTTACACCCTCGATTTGTGAGGTTATTTGCATTTCGATATAAAATGGCGGCCGCGGTGGGATTTGACGTGACGTTGACAGGTGCGCACGCTGTCACACTGTGGTCTCATGTTAAAGCTGATCGTTGTGTTCAGGGCTTGGTTAACTACTGCTGATGTGGCTGTACGAGTAGTAGTGTTCGTTCTTCAACCAGTCTCGATTCCTTTTTATTACCAATAAAATAAAAGTTTGTATACTTAATCTAAACTAATGTTATAAAGAGAAAAGATTTGATTTTTTGTATGTTGGTTTCGCTTTCACCCGCCCTAAAACAGAAGATCAGATTTGGATAAAATTTGGCACATGGGTAAACCGAGACTTGGAAAAGGACATAGGCTACTTTTCATCCTGGATCGTAGACGAAATCGCGGGCTACAGCTAATGTTATATAAGAACTGAAAAAAAAAATTGTTTTGCATAACTATTGAAGCCTTACAACTTATTAACAGCTAGAATTGTTATAACTAGTTATAAAACATCTAATCGCACTAGAAACTAAGCTGATAATAGTCGCGATAATTGGTAATTACTCTCACTCTAAAGCCCGTCGACTGGAACTGAATAATCCTTTCCAACTTTTTTAATATAAAAGAGACAAAACGAGTCTTTGGAGCAACTTTTTCAAAGCGGATTACTTTAGGCTTCATGCTTTCAAAAGTATAAAATAACCTAATTCCGCATAAGCGCTTCTCGCGAGGTTCACGGAAATATACAAACGCCGGGCGACCCATTCTATATGTACAGAGGTCAAGCATACTCACAGCCCTTTGTACCCAAATAGATATAGTACTGTGTGCATTAGCGAGGGTCGCTTTTCTTAACATTTTTTCCTCGACAAAGAGACGCGGCAGTACCCTCCAGCCTCTTCCGGTAGAGATCGCGGGGAACCGCGATTAAAGACATGTCATTTTGATTTATACCCGCAATTATTACACATCATACACTTACATACAATGATTGTGTTTCTGGTCAGAGTTAGAACGAAGGGTTTGTACTAAGCAATTAATTTAATTAAACGCACAAGCAAACAGTATTAATAATAAACTCTGCTGTTATGGTTTAGCACAAATATTTGCACAGGATACAATTAATTAATTACTGTCGTATTGTGGCATTAATATAATTGCGTATGTATGTAAATTTCAATGTAAAACATTTGAACAACAGCATAGGCGATGCGTGGACGTAAAAAAAAATATCGAGAACCGGACGGTCAAACCAGCACTCCAGTTTGAAACCCATTTACAAATGTAAGCGATGCCGGCGTTGCTCAAACAGTGTGGAGGCCCACGGGCCTTTCCGGACCCATCCATCTTGTGGCCTAACGGGTCCAAATGTTACATTGACGAACGATGGCCCCTCGATATGGAAGATGACACAATGCGATGACCCCGAATCCATTCCTTCTAAGACCCGAGTAATAGTTTTTCCCCACTATCCGTTACTCTCCATATTTTATCGGACCTTTTTATGAGGGTTATATTGAGAATGTGTCATGTTGCGATTCGTTCGGCGTCGCTGTTGCGCGCTTATGTATACATATTTGATGCAGACGCGTAAAGGATTGATGACCCTTGTACCATTTTTTTGGTCGTGACTCCACAATCTATTTATTTTCGGATTCCGGTTAAGCACATGTGTTAAAGATATCACTGGGGCGACACGTCCAAGGGTCGTCGAGTAATGCTTTGTCTCTTATTTGCATTGTTGCAACCCTAATGGGAGCCATTTTGTTTCGATCACGTGGAGGCATTAATGACGTCATCCATCACGTCAAGTTGACAAGCCAGCGCAGTTGCAATAGACGCAGATTTAGTGTTGCCATCCAGGAAAAAACGTACAACAGAAAACGTAGAACTATTGAAAATCTATTCTCTACATTTAACATATTTCGTATTTTATTCGTCGTTTATAAACTCACCGTAACAAACGTTCAGAAACTTCGTCTGATTAATGTGGAGCACAATTTACAGGCGTAGCATATGTGTAATTTGTTTAGTTCTATCTAAGCTTATTTGGAACAAGATCTTACTTGAGTGGATCAATGTCGGTAATCTCGCCAGATTTCGCACTAAATTTAGGCTGGCAGCTCTGCTACATGCGCTGATCCGGGTTAGTAATCACACGGTAAACCTATTACCGTTTCAAGTGTGAAGTGTGAAATCGCTCATTTCCAAATGGCGCCGGAACGCCAACCAAATGCAACCGCACATCGCTATTTTTAGAGAATAAATTCAATTACGAATTGCCTCATTTAGAATGGTAGGAACGCGAAATAAGGCGGGGCTTGTTAGTCGTAATCTAGTGACTAAATAAAGGCATGAGTTATGACCGCCGCCGTGTGGATTAAAACGGACTTTTCTATATAAAAAATGGGCAATAACCGGATGTGGAGAGGGTATACCCAGCGGACAAGATCTCTCTCTCCCTGACTGAAATGCCATTATGAACGTGTATAATAAAAGTGTCCTAAATTGAATTTCTTGACATGAGTGCCGCCTAAACAGTGCTGTAAAAGTGAGATTCCTAAATTACGCGGCGTAATTCTTACGCGTGAAAATGACGTATGTGTAATATAAATATAATCCACGCGCGAGATTAATCCCTCAGAAATGTAGACGGAAACGAATCAAGAAGACAGCGGTAAGTATCTACACGGGTATTCCATCAGGGCGCGCCTTCGCACCTCCGCATTTTTATGTTTTCATAAATTTCCGTTGAGATCAATATTTTATATTCGCACCGGCACCGCAGTAAATGGGGATTTTTTGCAAGTTCGCGCCGCACCCCTGGCTTTATTTATTCGGATGTGGCCCTCTCGAGATTCGCCACTTGTACCGTTCGATACATTTTTCACACGAATAATGTTATCACGTACCGTTTCTACGCGCCTTCTCTATCACTTATGCATATACTGTGTTTTTGTGGTGTGTACGTTGGCTCTAATTTCAAAATCGCAACGCGACGTCGCCTCGGCTGTCGTTTTAAACGTGAGATTTGTCCGGTTATCCGGGAGTCGTGAGAGACAAATCCAATCGCTGAGAATCCTTGTACGGGCGAGCGTTGATTGGTCGCGACATTTTATTACCTTAGCCAGGAGTTGGTTTTACGAGGCGGGCCCGACAGCCAGGAGGGTGGTTTTACGTGATAAGTATTTTTATTTGTTCGAGAGCTTGGATAAACTGGTGGAGGTGGCCGCGGATTACTTTACCGTAACACAATCTCTAAGCTTTTACGGGCACCTGTCACGTCGCTGTCCTATATTTTGGAGTTTTTCTGCGAGTTGAAGCTGTCAATTTATCAAATTACTGTGTTATAGACGGATGGTGCACGTGGTGTGTTCTCATGCTAGTGGTCGCAGTGGGTATCTTCGGGTCGCCCGTCGCTAGGCGCTTTGTCCGCGCGGCGCAAAAAATGACCCAGTGTGCAGCGCTCCCGCTGCTAATCCTATTTACTCCGGCAAATAAATTATAGCGGCCGACCACTAATATGTACGGACGGTGCCCGGCGCGATACTAACTGCTCTCTATTACTGCTACATTTATAGTGGGATTTGCCACTTGTTGTAGATTTGTTATATCGGTTTCTATTACGACGATATACGAGAATATTAAGTTTCCTTTGTGTCATTTGATGGTGTATTTTATCCCACTATAGGAAAGCAATGGAATTGTGTAAATAATAGGCTTCCGGATAATGAATGTCTCGCAAGTTTCAACATTTGCAGTGGTGAAAGAGATTGTTAGTGGGTTTACTGAACGCAGTTTTTAACATCGGCTGTGTGAACAAGTTTTGGGCATAGAAAGTAGGTTTGGTATGAACCAAAATCAGGTGAGATACACAAAAACTAATACGTAATACGATTTAATGTCATTCAGATTAATGATTTTTGTTGGGTCAATTTATGTAATGCTAACCCAATAAAAAAAAATACATGAAACTACGAACAGGTGGCGTAAAGTGTCGTTATTCTTGTATACAACGAGGATCTATATTTATTTTAATGTTTTGATATTGCACATTATATTACCTGGGTGTACGAAATAAACATTCCTTTCGTTTGGAGAAAAATCAAGAGAATTTACCTCATATTTGTTCATTTAAAATAACCAAACATCGAAATACTGCAAATTTTTTTTGTGGTTGTATACTGGATGAATTTTATTCAGGCTCCAAATTTTTACAGGCTGTTCTACTCATGAATTTGAACAACTTTCACTATTGGACCAACTCTGAAATCACGAAAACAAAATCAGCTGTTTAATACAAAAGTTCAATACCTACTTGACGAAAATGTATGAAACAGCAGATTTTTTTTTCGTAATCTCAGAGTTGGTTCCATAGTGAAAGGTATTCATATTCATGGGTGGAACAACCTGTAAAAATTTGGAGACGGTAAAAAAAAGCATGCTGTATAAAATGGTGGCTTTAGGATAACCATTGCGTCTATTAAAAAAAAGCGTTTTTTTTAAATGATGGGACATTTCTTCACTTCCTGAGAGTTTATGATTAAACCAGGTGGTCATAACCCCTTAGATGCAACGGATTAGTGATTAACATGCAATAAAACTGATGTACCGTTTAAATGTTCATGTGACTACTTATTCATTTTTTATGGGACATCCAAAAACGCTAGACCATTTTGGTCATTATTGAGTTTATGAAATTAGTTTTTGTCCAATAGGTTAGGTTAATTAAAAAAAGTTAGAGCATGATCTATGTATGTACTTGTGTACTTATTGTACTTAGGTTGTTTTTAGCACTGTAAGTGTATTCGTACCAGTGTGACGATAGCGTGTAGCCGCGGAAGAGCCGCCGACCTATAATACCTTATACCTTTAATTGTTGTCAACGTAATAATTGTCTCTATGTTATAATGTAATTGCCTATATAATTACCTATGTAATTGCCTATACCTTCTTATCTCGTGTCTCACTTCCAATATCTATGTTCTTCTCATGCTAAGAATCTGCGTTCTTCTAACAACCTTCTCCTACTTTGTCCTTCTCATACTTCTGACTTTGTTCATTCTTCCTTTCATATTCAGTCCATTCTTCTTTGGAATGCGCTTCCTCTTGATATCAGGATGGCCACTAGTCGGTATGCATTTAAGCGGAAATTCCAGAGTTATTTTCAAAATAAATAGCGTAGAGTCATCTCAACACCTCTCTTCTTTGAATTTGTATATATTTATATATTATAGATATATATATACACACAAATATTTATATACTTTAAATATATATTATAGTAAATCGTATGTATGTGTTTATAACCTATTTATGTATTTGTCTAGTGATTTTTTTTTTTTTTTTATCATCGTCGTGTAAACCAAAGCACCTGCCATCTAATCTCTTCACCACCCTTGGTTGACTGGTAGAGAATGCCTAAGGCATTAAGTCCGCCTTTGTACCTTTTGTGCGAAAAGTTTAAATAAATAAATAATTGGTGTTGTACCGTTTTAACTACCTGTAAATAAATTAATAGAACTAAATTAAAGTCAGAATCCATCAAAATCAGTTACTATATTACTCAAAATCCTCCTCCCATATCTATCACTATTCGATAGGGATGTGACGCTACTTCAGCATGTATCGACAATATCAATTAGACAATCAACACATGCACACAAAGGGTTATTTGTGGCAGCTATTCTCTTCATCTATCGCCACGCGTGTGTGTTCAATGTAATTGTATGTAAACAACTGACGGTGTTGCCAGATAAGAGCGTCATTATCATAATACGACTTACAGGTGATAACGGGGACTGTTTCTGTGTTTGTCTTAAGCGTCTGTCTATTTGAGCAACCTTCGGACGAGACGCCTCGACTTGAGCTACTCTTAACTGGAAGGTATGAAGCGAACAGGTCCTGAGAGTGGGACAAGTTATGGCTCGTACTGAGGTGACGAAAGACTCATAGCGCGGTGTGCCTCAGGTTGAGGCAACCTCTCCACTCGAGCAAGGTCAAGGCACCGCTTTGTCCTGATACCTTTAACTAGTGAAATAGTCTTGGATGTCACGGGTTGACACAAGAGAAGACGAGTGAAGAAAGTTTATAGTAAGCTAAATATTTACTGCAATATTTTAAATAAGCTTTCCTTTTAAGACCAAAAAAAAGTCATATGTCGTTCCCACGGACTAGATAAAGTCCGTGGTCGTTCCCTACAAGTTCTTGAATACACGTTTTACCATTTCTCCCACATTTGTTTGTCTGTACGTTCACTCATATCTGGCGTGCGTGAGTGGTCAATGAAATTGTTTACAAACAACTGACGGTGTTGCCAGATACGCGCTTCATTATAACAACACAGCGTACAGGTGATAACGTAAGCTATGTGTGTGTGAAAGAGAAACACGTATAAATGTGGGTTTTTTTACGAGTCGCCTAAGGTTATAATCGCCGTCTTATAGGAAAGTCCAAGGTCAAGGTAAATTAATTTTAGAACTAGCTACCATATTATGTTAAGGTTTTTAAGTACTATGTTTGTAGGAAGTAAACATGAAATTATGAAATGGTTTGTGTCTACGATTTTGCGTAGCACGTGCTACGCGGGTTTTCAGATTGACTGCTACGGGTACGTGACTACGAAAAAATCTATTTTGCGATTATCGTTTCACTATGAGCAGTAACTGCTTTTTATAATTTATATTGCTTATTAATTTATCGCATCGCAGGTGGGCCCCTATGGCCCCTATCATCTTCCCACAGGGTCCAAAGGGGCCCACCTTGGTCATGTTTGCATGGTTACAATTTATCTCTGATTCGTGATTATTAAATATTGAAATATACTGGATGATTTTTTTTACAGGCTCCAAATTTTTACAGTGTGTTTCTACTCATGAATATGAACAACTTTCACTATGGGACTAACTCTGAAATCACGAAATCAAAATCAGCTGTTTAATACAAAAGTACAATACCTACTTGACCAAAATGTATGAAACAGCAGATTTTTTTTCGTGATCTCAGAGTTGGTTCCATAGTAAAAGTTGTTCATATTCCTAGGTAGAACATCCTGTAAAAAATTGGAGACAGTAAAAAAAAAACATGCTGTATAAACTTTAACCATGCGCTGTTATAAAAAAAGCTTTTTATACGTAGGTACACTCTACTATAAGTTTATTCTTAGTTCATAGCGAAAACATATTTTCTACGATGCTATGTACACTAACTTTAGCCGTAGCCAGTCGTAGACTTTATTAAATATCTGCGCATAAAACATTCCTTGATAAAGTTTTAAAATACTCCATATGACGCGACGCATAACAGGCGTGTTTGCATAAGCATTCTTCGAACTGGATCTGAATTGCCGTCATATAAATTACAAAGTTTAGCGTTTAAACGTGAATAATTTAATATTCTAGAACGTACGTAGATACCGCCACTATAATTCTAAATTAGAAATTCCATCTCACACATGCGGCGCACACAAAAAAGATAAATAATTTCGTGCCATTTCAATAAAGCCACAATTTCACGGGCGCGTTGGCGCGAACTCGCGAGTGTTACAATTTAATAGAACTTCAAAAGGCCTGCTGATTCCACCACAATTCTATCAGCTTAGCACGAGATCCCGAGCATTATGCGTATAAAAAGCGGTTATCGCGCACCCTCCCCCCGCAGGCGAGCGGGGGAGGGGGGCGTGCGAGGCGAATAGGGGAACAAAACGGATACGGGACGATACTACGCGAACTCTAGCGGAACATAACTTTTGAGTAACTTTTTAGGTTGTTTTAAGTACATTGCTGTGTTGCTAAGGAAAGTATCCGGTATTTATTCGAATGCGCGCATTATAACGCTCCGATATATTGAGTCGTTTTTTTCTGTATCGATATAGTTTGAGTGGAACACATGTGTCTTCATTTCGTGCGTTTTGTTCAGAATTACAGATGACGTTCTAAGTGAGTAAAAGTAAAATACAAATGTGGGAAATAGAGAAACTGTTGTTGTGCGGCAAACAGTTCCGAGTCCAAACTTTAGAAATGTTTCCTTACATAGACCATTCAGTAGGTCTAGAAAAAAACTGGAATGAAAATAGAAGCGGAGGAAAATGTTGGGAGTTTATATTTATAGTTTCAATTAGCGAGCTTTGCACGCGCCGCCCGTTTGCCTGTGAAGCTCGTTATTAGAATTTAAATAATATATAAGCCAACTTTCTAGAAAAAAATACACTTTCAAGCGTTCCAAACTCGAAAATAAATCCAGCTGTAAATTAGCGCGAGTACAAAATTCATTGCGCGAAAATTACGACAGTATAAAAGGCGGTCGTCAACAAAATTTAATTCGACATTTGCTGGAAAACGCCTCATTTGAACGACAATAATCAACGCATAAAACAGTTTAATGCGGTCACTTTAAAAAAAGCTCGGGAAACGCAGCCAGTGCGCTTTCGTTCGGAACAATTAAAATTGCGCACTGTCAACGCTTGGCGATTTAACAGTGACTATTTAGCAACAATTACGTTACATCACTGTCCATTGTCCTGTAGCGATTAAGCTTCAACTACAATGGTCCAATCCCGACCTCTAACGAAGCGACTTCGGCTGTTTCCGCCCCCACTTCGGTTCGCTCAAAGAAGCGTAATTTGCGGTTACGAAAATTGTAGTCGCTACGAATTTTGACGATGTTCGCCGAAGATTACCAACTGCAGTCGTTTGAAAGTCGACCTTTCAACGGGTTAAGTCGAGTTGACGAAGTTCCGGGTGTGTCAGGGTTAATTCGACCGGTCAGTTTAACCCCTATTGGCTCGGACGGGTTGGGATATTAAATAGCATGGGATAGTTCACTATTGATAACATTACTTTTTATGGGAGTCCTTTTGTTGTTAGACCTTTACACAGAAATTAAATTACACGTGCGTGTATCTCATTTCGTGAAGATATTTTTTGGTTCTAAATATTTTTCTCAAAGAGGATATCATCCGGGCGATATTAATACGACATGTGAAGAAACAAATAGGATTCGCACAGTGGCAACAAAAAGGCTAACCCTCCGTCGAAACCCGAACATACAAAGAAAAACCGATTACAGTAAGCCTTGAAATAACGGTAACTTTATCCGTCTATTAGCAATATTCTGTTCGCACTGAGTGCTGCGCAATTATACGTTGACAAAGCTCGGCAAAGTAGGTAGGGGCCCTTTGTTACAGTGACGCCAATAATGATGGCATAAACTTTACTAATTTTGCTACAGACCGCGAATGCTGCCGCACCAAAGCCCGGTTCACATGACGCGCCCTAATTGTCACGTGGACGTAAAAATTGTGCTGGAGACTTTTAGCCAAGAGAAAGGAAGTGTTTTGTGATTTGTGCCGTTTGATGTTTGAATGTGGCAATGTTGAAAATAAGCAGGGTGTGTTTCTGTAATTTTGCCGCTCGAGCGTTTAGTCAAAATAACGTTTTCCTGATTTCTTCTGTCAAAAGTAGTTGCCACCTTATACCGTATACCGTAAAGACTTTACCACGTTTTTTTAAAGTTACCGTAAAGACTTTACCAATGAATTACAAATATTGGTTTGTGACTTAGATGCGGAGGGACACTGATCTCTAAGATACAGGGACACCCCTAGTTTGGGGATCAGGGTTTCAATGTATTGTGCATAGCATAGCGACCTAGTTACAATATAACATTGTTTTAAGTACTTAGGCTTTTCTTCAATAAACATTTTTTTTTAATTATTTGTTATTATTGGAAATAGTAATGTTAGTAGTGTTAGATACAGTATAATTTCATGCATGGTTTCAGACCCACTTTCAAGAAACAATAAACCGAACACATAAGTCAATAACCACATTCCGCACACCGCCTTACTTCGTATACTGTTACAGTAGCTACTTCTGAGAGCGATATCAATTGCTCGCTAACTATGGCTGATAAAACGCGTTCGCCCTTTGACAGCAGACTTGGAACTTCGCTTATCAGTGCTCTCGTTAAATTCTAACAATACAACGAACGTTGCTCTGTATATGTAGCCTATATTCCTTGTTTAGAAGGCTAGGAAACTTCAGTAATAGGTGTTGGGTGGTTTTTATCGGCGATATGTTTAAGCGGCACGTGTATACTGCGAGAAATTGTGATTAAACATGCTAGCTACTTGCGAGGTTCTATAAGTAAACCTTATGTAACGTTAAGAAGTTGTTGTTTATTTTTTGCGTTAGTTTTGCTTAGTAACAGGGAATGGGGTTTAGTTAAAGTATGCTGCGATAATACCAAGCTGTAGCTAAATCTGTTAGAACATATAAAATTACATTATTTTTGTAAACTCGTTAGGAACAAATGATATAAAAAACACTGAGCTAACTCGGTGGCTACGTACAGGATTTTGAAACCCGATACCTTATTGCTATTCATTAAAGTACCTAATAGCTGCTCTCCCACACCTTGAAATTCGCTAACGCAAGAAAAAACGAGCGATGAAAACAAATCCTAATAAAAAAGTCTCAAATTAAAAAGCACGAGCCCAACAACTGCAGCTCGCGATAAAAAATCATTAACGCCAAACATTGTTCTGGTGGCGTTGAAAATCGCGATTATCGCTAACTCAAACTCGGAGTTTCGCTCCCGCCCCGAGGACGCGTTAAGCGCGGCTCGCTCTCCCCCAAAATATAGGCACAAAAAGCCGCTCATAAGTAATTCACCTGTTAAAGCGGATGAAAATAATGGCCAACTACCAATTTCAGTTCTGCTTACTCGTGAAAAACGTTCGCTCGAATGAGATAATGGTATTAAGATAATAGATTTTAGTGCGTTTCGGGACGACCGTTCAGTTTTGCAAGGCAATGAATATGAAAACTAAATTTTGATATATGTACCTGCAAGCTATAGTTCAATTTATTCATTCTTGTGGATACTGTACCTGGTAAGTCAGCTCATAAATTACAAGTAATAACTACGTTACAAGAATGTGAAAGATGATAAATTCTTGAATTCTGAACTTAACTGCTTTCGGTACTTTGTGGCATGAAGAATCTTTTCAATAATTTCGGAACATATTCTCCATAACTTTAAAAGTCGGATGTGTATTATGAACGTGAAATGCGACATTAAAGCAAAGGCCTTTTATAATGCCGACCTACTCTGTCGGGGTGTAAAATGTGACCCCACTAGAGTATACACCACAAACTCATACCACCTACGTTGTTTATGTACGAACTTACACATACCTCTTTACTGACATATAATATGAAAAAAATCGTTTCATTATCATTCACTTGTTGTCATCAATTTGTTACTGTTAATTAAGTATGTATTAATTTATAAACCCAATCTCATGTTTGTTATAATTAATTAGGTAGCGGCGAAATTATTAAAATGATTTTCATTAACGCTAATCGATTAACCTACACAGCCGTGCGATTCTGTAACCATCTCACCGTGAAAACTTGGGTGAAGTGAGCGTGGATTGAGCTGTCATTAGGGATTAACACTATTGACACCGCTCACTTCAAGCTCACTTCACTTATGATTTCACGGTGAGATTTTTACAGAATCGTCCGGCTGTACTTATTTATGTAGCTTTAGCTAATGATACAAAACAAATTATATAAAAATGTGGTCTTCATATAATATTTAATTGCGCAAAACTCTCCAGACTTTGTTTTTAAACGCAGTGCCATCTGACAATGCTTTTCCTTGAATAATAAGAGGCGGTAGTCTGGCTTTTTCTCTTAATACCAGAGAGTCCGCAAGATTTTCTATTAATTATTTAGTATTCTCGTTCGACTCGCGATCTCTGTCTGACGAGAAATGTTTAATGCCCATTGCAAATACAGTATTGATACTTACAAAATAATCATATTTAGAGGAACTGAAAATGCTACCATTGTAATTTAAAGAATAGAATTTGTAACACTATAGAAACATGTTCAGTTGCAGGAAATTGGACATTGTATTTTATAATAGTGTAACAAGGAAATTCAAGAAACAATCATTCTCGATTCTTGTAGATACTTAAGAAATACTGTAATGATTTATACTTTAACCAATTTACATGTTTTACAGGAGATTTTAATTTCAAAATTCTAAATATATAGGAAATCAATACTTTATAGCATCAAATAAAAATCTAAATCTAAATTGCATCGATACAAACCCTGTATGCACCGTGTTGTGTACAAAGATCACAATTAAAGTTTTGTTCAAATATTTACTAAACATTTGTCAAAGTGTCCGTTTGCTTACGTAGCGGCAACGAGGTCTCAACTAGAGCTTAAGCGGTCAGTTTCCACGCCAGGCTGCACTCGACAACGAACAGTTAAGCGCTCGCAAATAAACAGACTTACTGGCGATTCATCATTTATATTTATTTTTATTGTTGGGTAAATGGATAGAAATATTACTTATTTATTTATATATACTTTACTGAACACCACAAAAATACAAAACAAAAATAGATCGAACACTAAAAATATACAATGGGCGGCCTTTTTGCTTTCTGCGATCATTATTATGTTTTATAAAACGTTTTGTAAGGAAGTATGAGCAAGTCATGTACAGACGCCAGCACACCAAGCTATCCGAAACTGTCAGATTTTCCCAATCAACTTTGAACCTTATGCTTTAGCGATAAAGTTGAAAATCTATTAAAGAAATCTGACAGATTGTAGTAGCTTGATGTGCTGGCGTCTGTACAAAACAAATGCACCTCAGCATTCTGAAACATTGTTGAACAATGTAGAAGTCAAGGTACAATTCAAAAGTTACTCAAAAGCAACATGGAAACATAAGTGCGACTCAAGAACTTTTCGCAGCGAAACATCTACATTTATTTCAAATTCTAGATTCTCACACCAATTAATTACCACTTGAAACTTCACAAAAGTGAGAAACTAAGCGCCCGCTCAAATTGCTAAAATCTTTCACCGCAACAATGGGAGGACAATAATCGTTAAAGAGGTTCGTACACTCAGCAGGATGCGGTGCGACGCGCGAACAATTGCGCTGGAGAGCGAGTGGGTCCCACATCCAATCAATTTGCCTAGCCTTTTCCCAACTATGTTAGGGTCGGCTTTAAGTCTAATAATTACCAGTATTTTACATGGAACTACTGCCTATTTGACTTCCACAACCCAATAACTGGGTAATACTATACCCCTTGGAAAGACTGGTTGTCATACATTCTGGCTTCTGACAACCCATAACGACTGTCAAAGATCTACGAATGATTTATCGTATTGTTCGAGGCTCGGGCGGGTCTCGATATGTAAAGATGGTCACCCATCACCGGACCGATTGCGGCAAACATAGCTTAAACTGATCGATCGACCCGTGTGGCTGTTATTTCTTAGCCAGGAGCCGCTATCACGCTTTTAAATATGACCACATATTTCTGATGCGAATGTATGGTTTGAGATTCCCGGGTGCTACGCTGCAATACTCCCGGTGTGCGACGCCCCTAAGCGCTTAAATCGCGATAATTTCAGTTGCATATTCTCAATTATTGTCGGCTCCCGACGACTTGCGGGACTTCGGGAACGAAGCCTGAGCTCCTTAATTGCAGCGACGCTACCGCCTCGTGATATAAATTGAGACACCACAATCAAGATGGAATTAAATTTCAGTATCGGTGTTTTCGTCGTCTTGATTGTCAAAACACAAGCGTTTGGTATACAGTATAAACTTTGTTTAGATGGAGTTTGAAATTAAGTAATTTGTTGCGAGTTACTTTGTCTTAGAAATAGGTTGAAATTTCACTGATGGTTTAGTTAGGGGGTCATATGTAAACATTAGGGCTTAAACAACGGTTTCCTAGAAGAGCGGTAACCGCCACAATTTGCCGGCGAATGACGTCACTGAAACGTTATTTATGAAACTGGGTTGGTGTGTTTTTCTAGTGAGCGTTTTTGACAGCGTAAAGTCAACCCCATATACCGCAGTGTCTCAAGACGAAAGTCGTTGACCAGTGCGTGTTGCCGGTGAAGTCCTATGACACTGAAGGTGGTCGCTCACAATGGGCCTTATTAGAAGGCTAAAAGTCACGCAAAGGGCAATGGAGAGGGCTATGCTTGGAGTTTCCCTGCGTGATCGAATCAGAAATGAAAAGATCCGCAGGAGAACCAAGGTAACCGACATAGCCCGAAGAATTGCCAAACTTAAGTGGCATTGGGCAGGGCACATTGCTCGCAGAACAAATGGCCGATGGGGCCGAAAGGTGCTGGAGTGGCGACCGCGTACCGGAAGACGTAGTGTTGGAAGACCTCCCACAAGTTGGAACGACGACCTTGTGAAGGCCACAGGAACCCGTTGGATGCGAGAAGCACAGAACCGGTCGAAGTGGAGGTGCTTGGGGAGGTCTATGTCTAGCAGTGGACGTCCTTCGGCTGAAATGATGATGATGAAAATCAAACCTGGCTGCCAACATTATTATTTCATGACAGCACTCACTGCGGCAGAGGGGCCCGCTGCTAAATAATAATAGCCGTACAGGTCGATCGATTAGGTTGAGCTAAGCTTGCCGCGGTTGGTCTGTTGATGGGTCATCTTTACATACCGAGACCCCTCCGTGCCTCGGAAAGCACGTTAAGCCGTTGGTGCCGGCTGTCATTCGTGGATCTTTGACAATAGTTACGGGTAGTCAGAATCCCGAAAGTCTGACAACCAGTCTTACCAAGGGGTATCGTATTAACCAGAAACTGGGTTGTGGAGGTCAGATACGCAGTCACTCCATGTGAAATACTGGTATTCAGCTGCATCCGGTTAGACTGGAAGCCGTCACCAACACATTTGGGAAAAGGCTAGGCAGATGAAGATGACAGCAGTCACTGCAGCCGTTATGTGGTGGCCACCGCTCTTTTGCGGCCATTACGTGGCGGCCACCGCTCTTTTGCGACCATTATGTGGCGGCCACCGCTCTTCTAGGAAACCGTAGCATTAATAATACAAAACACAGATATTTTCATTGTCGTTAACACATTGACTCTTTGTATCAATGGTACTAAAATCCCTAACAAATCAACTAACCTCTCGTCAATATATCAATCATTTGCTGCAATTACAAGTGAAACAGTAAAACGCCATCTAACGCTGCGATTACTGCGTTATAGTGGTTTTAAAAGAACAATTAAGGTGTGGAACTTATCGCTACCGGGTCAGGGTTACCTTTTGTGAGCGAGTTGTTAGCACCGTTCGCTATTTGTATGGCCATTTGTGCTTTCCGTTACAATTCTACGGGCTAGCTCTACGGCAGGTTTTGCTGGAAAAGGTCGGTGTTAATTACACATTATTTTCTAACAATAGCACCTGCGGTATTTAAGGGGGTGAATTGATTTGTAAAAGTATTTGGCATTTTATTACCAAAAGACGACCTTAAAATGGTTTTGTTTATTGAGACGGAAACATCAACTCATCTATACGTATGTAAATATATAAATTAAATTTGCTTCTCGTGTCTGTCTGTGTGAATGCGGTCATATAGACAGACACGAAAAGCAACTTTAATTTTCTCCTAACCTACGCAGCGGATTTTGATGCGGTTTTCACCATAATATAGAGAATTTATACCTGAAGTTTTGTGTAAGAAATCTTGTTGTTCGGTCAAGTCGTAAAAACTGTACGAAGCAGGGATGGGTCACTGGTCTAGTATCTTATACTATGAAGAGCAAAACGAAAGTAGGAACAATACTTTACAACATGTGGCAAGCTGAGATTGTATTTGTAGAAAATACCTACGTAATACTTATCTAAAGCGATACGCCTATCAGTAGGCGACGTTAGGTGCTCAAAACTTTACGATATTTGAGTTCAAGTTAAGGATTTTCTTCGCGTCTATGTAAACGAAGTCTGGAGTCGATGTTACAAAGTTCACGGAAGGCGCAAAACAACCGTTCTGTATAAACAAAATTATAAACAAGTTTCAGAATTTAATAGCTCAAAGAATTTTCAGCTCTGAAATCTAGAAAATTGTTTGAGACGAACTTCTATCTGAAAACGTTCTTATAAAGTTATGAAATTATTTTTAGATAAATTGATTTAAATCTGATCTCAGAGCTCATTTCTGTATTGTAATTGGGATAATTTAGATTTTTTAGCTGGGTTAAGAGTATCTGAATTAACAACTAACTTGTAGGAGGCTAACAAATCGTTGTTGTCATGAAAAATGTCGAAATGACGTTTCAACTAATCACTTTCAGTTCATAAAAACCAGCTACATATGAGTTCGAAACTAAAAGGAAAATCCCGAAACGTGTTAGTAAATAAAACCATCAACAAACACAAACCATAAATAACACCTGGACATTTCAAAGGCAGATTTAATGACACCGACCATAAATATCACTTAAAAAAATTACTACCGTGTAAAACCATCCCTAGGACTATTAACTAAACCTATCATTAAACCAATACCACTTTACTTTAGGTTGTTATAAAAAATTCAGTTCTCCGTAATAAATGTACAAAGTGTATTGGATAGCCAGTGCATTATCCGTAGCATGTCTGATAGCAGCTTTTGAAGGAAATAGCGCGCCTACGGAGAAGGCCAGTATTTCCGCTCGGGTGGGGGAGGGGGGGGGGGAGGGGCGAGGGGGTCGGGGTTGTCGGCCATCGCCGCTAATCGAGCCAGTGGTAAAACGAAGTATCTGATTTCTTTGAATTTTATTGCAACTTATTCCACGAAAATGGCCTGTGTATTAATTTACCGCGTTTTGCGTTCCGCCAATGAGTTTCTGTTAACGTTACAAATTAATTTTGATTGATACTTTAATTTCAGTTTGGCAATTAAACGTTTTGGTTTGTTGTTAAAATTTTAGGAGTTTTGAATTTTGTTGTTGTTTATTGGTTTATATCACGCACTATTGACAAGGAAGTAAGTAAATTTTGCATAATTAATAAACATTAACCAGATCACATAAACCTTCCATGACAAACATATTTCCTTAACCCTAAAAATCCGAACCTACTTACTTTAACCCATTAAAAACTAGACCTAAATAAAATTCAATACCAATTTAAATTAGTAATCAACCAACACTAACCTACTTGGGCTATTCTGTGTGTATGTGTGTCGGCCTATAGCCTATAGCCTCGGCACGATGAAGGCATCCATCAAATGGCGTGAACCGTAGAAAGCTACCGTCGGCCACTTATCAGATTTAGCCCTATTTGCTCGCCTACTTATAAGTAATTTCCGCAAATCGATTTGTTTTCTGAATGGGTCGATAGTGAGGAGGTTTGATTGTGGGCGGGTTGTTGCGATAGGCATTGTAGTAGAACTGGAGGTTAATAGGTTTATATCTTCAGGGACACTTGAGGTTATTTTGATTTATAGTAAACTAGCTTTTGCCAGCGGGTTCACCCGAGTGGACGTTGGAAATGCCCCACGGGAACGTACTACCGTAGCGCAATCCGTTCAGCCGTTTTTGCGTGTTTGAGGCAAAAAACATACAAACTTTCACATTTATAATATTGGATTTTGGTCGTTTTCCCAAATCGAACAAAGTGATGCTCATATCTGTTGAATTTTAGACTATACTATAATTTGTCTATAATGTTCCCACTGATGGGACACAGGCTTCCTCTCGGTGAGATGGAGTGGGCCTTAATACACCTCGCGAATTTAAGACTAAATGCACCTATGCTAGTAAGTAGTTAGAGAGGAAAGCGCATAACGATTTCTTGATTTCATGTTCTACAAAACTATATGTCGACCATTTTCAAAAAAGAAAACTCACCCTCACACGATCGACTCGATTAAGCTGTCGATTTGCGGGAAAATGTCGACACGCCATCATAAAACGTAACGTTATGTGGAACGTTTGCGCCATGCCTAACGGTAATGAAATAATTACACGTTAAACCATAATTATTATTGTAACGTTAACTAGTATATAATTTATTACCTGAGGTTGATAATGTCTGTGTCATTGCTTCACTTAGGGACATGAATATTATTGGATAAATAATTTGCAGCATATTTTTAGTTACTTGTGAAATTTGTTAACACTATAAAATATGAAGTTCCGGTACAAAATCGAGAGACTTACAAAAAAAAAAAGCGCTACCCAACCAAATATTTACACAAAATAGGTACTCGAGAATTCAAGGGTTGAAATACAAAATCCGTGCTCATTAAAAACTTTTCAACGCTTAATGAAAATCTTATTGAACCGGCTACGAGTGCATCGGGCCTCCCCTCTCTCCTCCTCAACGGGGAGAACCGCCTGAAATGGCCCGGCTAAGTGTATTACAGTCGGATCGCTGCCTTTCATTCGACACATCAAAGAAGATCCCGTTCGTTCGCAACTAAATCGAATCAGCACAGCTTTGTTTCTAGACTCCAATAGGTAAATTTGCAAAGGGATGGGCCCGATATTGAGAGATTACTGCCTTTCAAGTAGATCTAGGCCGTTTGATTTGTAAAGCAGTTGCGTAGAACAGGTGTATTAGGATTATTTCTATTGTTGAAATAGTTTTGTGGAATAGTTTAGAGAGGTTTACTGGGTTTATTTAATACGAAAAGTAAGGGAAAGAAAAGGAAAAATGTAAAAAAAAATAGCACCAATTTATCTTAGATGTATGAAGTTATTTTCTACCAAACTGTGCTCAACATACTCTAAGAGTTTATCAAATGCCGAATAAAATTCAAGTTTTGAAACATCACGAACGCGAGTCACAAATTACATTTTACAACAGGCGCGCCAGTAAAAGAGCTGCGAACTTAATATAGAAGTTCAATAATAGTTACATTTAATATTTCTCGAATGACTCCCATTTGACCCGTTTCTTACAACTAGAACAAACTCACTCGCTTTGAAAATAAAACCTCTGGAAGTTATGGAGCTAAAAATTCGAACGAGGATCGGTCCGTGGGGCCGGTGGCGGGTGGCGGTGGTGGTATAGCAGGCAATAAAGCAGGCAGGGTTAATTTCAGTCGCGTTGGCATCCGCACTGGCGTTAAAAACTAAACCAATATACTTCTTAAAATTACGCCCGCGCCGCCGCCGCGTTACGTAAGCGCACGTGACCCAGGGAGATTTTGGCAAGCGGCGGGCGACGGGTTAAGATGTACATTGACACGGATTTTTAAACTTGTATCCTAGGTTCAGTTTGGCAGTATGCAGTCCCAAGCGACGTGTCCTGTATGTCCATAAATTGTTTGAGCTTCAACATTTTTGTAACAAATAAACTTTATCAAAGCTCGCTTTTCAAATCTTGTGAGGTTGAAGCATGCCTTTGGGAATAACCTAACGTACTCTAATACCACAGAATGTTGCCTTATAAAACTTTGTATACAAATACGATGCCCAATTACAAGAAATAGCATAGAAACAACTCTATCACATTTGAATTTGGCACTTCCGAAGCCACTGCTTTAATTTTCCGCTGCGAACAGGAAAACATTACACCCGCATAAATGCATAGCAATCAAACCTAGTTAGATAACACTAAAAATATTCCATCAATTAAACCGAATCTAATACTTCCGCTCCAAAAGTCCAGTTCAAACGCGTTTCCCATTCGATCCGAAATTGTTTTCGCAATCGGCGCGAGGCTGGCGAGTTTCCCAGTCCGTACGTGTCTGGCCTACAGATGGACGCGGGAGCAAGGCAACCAATAGTCCGACGGGCCACCTTCTGCGGAACTCTGCGGAAGCGGTCCCTTGCCAACTTGTCGTTATAACATCTCGTCCACATTACAATATATTTAAATCCTATTGTTGGGAATCAATTGGGAATTTTCATAATCGTGCGTTTAATGTTTTGTTACGTGAAAAGCTAACATGCACATTCATGGTCACACTCAAAAGTTGTCTACGTGTGCACTGAGTATAGAATTATTCTAGCTCTCATCTTTAAAGGCTGGATACAAACAGTCAAATCAATAAATGAGAGGGGATATAAATAAGCACGTTTGCTTTGCACTTAACCTCGCTGTCAACCTTGTGTATTGTGTAATTTTTAGATAAACAGCGGACGAATTTAGCTTTGTCTCGAGAGTCGAATCTGGCGCTTAAATGCAATGGGATTCTCGGCAGTTCAAAATAGCCTCGAAAACTGGCGGTTGAACCGTCCGGGAATAAACATCTATTATAACATTGTCTTTACTAAGAACCTGCTTTTTATGCAATACTACTTGGAGGATTAGATATAGTGGGATCTACATACTTGGGTCAATAAATACATCGCTTTGGGTGGTGTACGGTCTTTGATAAGTGCGAATGATATTTATTCAAAGCGAGTGCAAATGCTAAGCACTACAAAAGGTTAAGAAACTTCTAATTTTAGCTTACTTTTGTCTTTTTCAAACTCCTAGAATCTACCTGAAACGGAATTCAAAACATTGGTATTATAAACTAGCAATTAAAAACATATGGAGAACTGAAGATTTTGTGTTACTTGTTCTCATTTTTCTTTCTGTTGTTAAACACAACTGGATATTTTATGTTCTACCAGTATTCTGTAACTCATGAGAAAAACGTGTGTTTTGTTGCTCATATTATCTGTCTGTGTTCTGGAAGGCAAACTTACTGCGTTCTGCGTCCTTGTTGCAATAAAGCTCGCGTAGCGCGAGCCATTCAAAACGAAGAACGCAAAACGCAGGAGCTAAGTCTGATGAGCCTGTTAAATTTAAAATGTTAAAACTTTTTGGTTTATCAACAGAATGAATTGAAATAGCATTCTCGAGTTGCGATACTTAAGTGTTCTTGCTAAATGTCCTGTTCTCACATATTTCGTGCCAAAACAAGAGTAGAAGACCATTATAATTATCATTAAATGAATCAAACGCTGTACTAGAAGTAGTTATCCATCCACAAACTCCTATAAACTAGTTTAAGCCCATTTTCTAGGATTGATATCTTGATTGCGACCTGCGTGGGAACTAACAGCTGTTCCTGATGTACTTTACGATTTCTTTCAGCAGTAAACCTGTATAGGAACTTTACCGTTGTGGATTTACAACAAAATAATGTTTGGATGGAAGACGATTTTAACTGAACTGGATAATTTTATGAAAACAGGAAAATCTAAGTCTATCCATCTTTTCCTAAATATGTCTGCAAATCATGCCATGTTTATCGGTTAAGACAAAACTTTCCCAAAAAAAAAGTCTCTAATGAAAGTTGATTCGCCTACTATTGACTGAAAATATATTAAAATAACCTGGTTTGATCATAAAGTAAACAACTATCAAACAATAAATATCCAAACGCCGACCAAACTTAGGCGGCAGCCAGCGGCTCAGAACCAAAATCCTAAAACAGCACTAGAACGCGAATAGAGTCGTGTAAACGGCACATCACTAATCGCGTGCACCACATGCATAAACATGAGCGTTTTAAGACAAGACTCGTCTTACCAATTCGGTTATCTATGCATTCTATGCGCTCTATCCAGTTTGCAAGTTGCCCTATTATTTTCGCGCTGACGCCGTCACGTCTAAATTCACAGAGTAAACTTGCAAGCATTGATGTTAAATAATTTCCTGTTTATTTGACGGCTGCTTTGGTAGCGGGTTTTAGAGGCATGTTGAGAAGATTTTGTACTGAGTTTTGGTGGGGCGACAGTTTCGTTGGACTAATTTTTGGAATGAAAGTAATTTACAGTGCAGATATAAATGGGTCCTCGAGGGCATAATACACTGATTTAATTTGCCCATTCCCAACGTTGGCTAACTATTAAAGCCATAAAATAAACCTTGCGATGCATCGGGAAACAAATCGACATTGCAATTTTACGTTGCCTCTGCCTCGCGCCTCGACTCCCACTGATCTAAAAGAAAACAACAATGTTCTACACGAATTCGATAAAAACAAGCCGTAAATTACTTGTTTTTTTAGTACTACGGTTTATTCCAGTCAATTAACTTTTACAAGCGCATCTTTTTTGTGCGGTGCTACGGCGTAGCTCCGTAGCACCGTAGCCCGTAGAAGCGTAGCATCTTTGTAGGTCGGGTACGGCTACAATGTTTTTCTAAACAGAATTCGGTTACGACTTTGTGATCATTTAGTGCCTACCAAAGCTTTTTATTTCAGTAATTTGTATTTTCTCTGCTTGGTTTTTATGCTATTCTGTTAACCTTTAGGAGTACGTGTGAAACTTTTTATTTAAACTGTGGCGAAAACTTTTGAAGATAATTGAATGTGGGTTGCTAAAATGTATGGTGCATGTGAGGTGGAGTAGTGTAATAGAATATATTAAAACCTCGCATTTCGACACGTAAACGCAGCTTTAAAAAACAACAAAGCAACAACAAAACGACAAGCACAAAAATTTAAGAATAAATAAAAACCCGTTCGCACTGTACGCGACGTTCGCGCGAAATATCGTCGCGAGGGAAGACAATAAAAAAAAATGAACAGCGGAAAGTAACTGCACACAGATGGCGCCACCGCGGAAATATATTAAGTAAATTTAAAAAACGTATTCCCGAACGCGAGGCAGGCAATGGCGCGTGTGAAATTTAGTATTGCGCTCTTTGAGATCTGTTGCCGTAAGGCGTGAGAGGAATCGCAATACTCCATGTTGCTTTACAGCATCGAGCTTAGTTACGGTGTCACTGAGCACAGATTTCTGAAGGACAACAATCCTTTTCTATGTATATCCGTTTATTTTTAGAGAGATAAGGATACGCAAAATTTTTCCCTTAGAAAATTAGTACATTCAAAAAATTTTCCTTATTTGTTGCGCCATTTAATGACATGTTTTCCTTAAGAATTTATTTAATAAAACCAATTTCTAACCTTCAATTCTGCACATCAAAAGAAACGTGCGAAAATCAGAACAGAAATCAAGTTCCGATCTCAACTACTAGAAATTTTCCGATTTCCAAAATTGATTTCTATAGATTTGGTTGGAAATGTTATCGAAAATTGAATTCTCTGTTTAAGCACCAATTATGGCAGCCTGGCCGGCGTCGGATAGCGAAACTCAACTCAATCGTAATTATTTCCCTCTCGGAAGAAAACTTGAAGCGCGCATTAATTGTGGCCAAGGTAGACGCCGCTTTACACCGGACGATACGATGTCGAGACGGGATCAGCACGATTCAATGACGTATGAGTATTTAGCACAGTCCATATCCAAAATAGCCAATTTGCGATATCATTATCAACCTATTTTTGCTTTTCATCTATACAAAAATATTGAAATTGAAATATTCCTTTTTTAGAAAACTTTAGATTTTATTTAAAAATACATACTTGTTTAGGGACTTTTTATTCTGGATGAATTCAAATCTAACAAAACAAGTAGCTGATATTCGGTAATCTAAATATCAGAAGATGTCCGTGTTTTATCCCAAGGGACGGTCAGAATAGTCAGTAATTTTTCTGGCTTCCGAGTGCCAGTGTGTTTTCATTGGTATTCCCAACCTGTATTCCTTTTATAAGTTAAAAATATAACCCGCTATCACATGTTGAAGTAGAAAAGTTTATTTATTTGTTAACCGGACACGGACCGGACACCGGAATATATCAATTTAATTAATAAAATTACATTTTGGATGGAAAAAACAAAGTATTGTAAACATTTTTCAGTTGTGATTTTATTTAATTCAAATATGTTGCGTTGTTTCCAACTAAATTGGAAATAGCTACAAATATGTACCAACGTTTAATATGCGTGACTAGATACATTTTTCGTTGTACAGATGCCAGCACATCAAGCTAGTACAATCTGTCAAATTTCTATAATAGATTTTCAACTTTATCGCCAAATCTTAAGGTTCAAGGTTGATTGGGAAAATTTGACAGTTTCGGGTAGCTTGATGTGCTAGCGTCTGTACTTAAACCTACTGAAGTGTTCTATGGGAAAAGTTATTTTGTTTGACCTTTAAAACACAAACATAACTTTCGAGGTACCTATTATTTAAGAGGAGTAGGGAAATCATAAAGGACTTGGGAACACTTTGTGAAAACAAAATAACAGCCGGTCGATTCTGTAAAAATCTCACCGTGAAATCATAAGTGAAGTGAGCTTCAAGTGAGCAGTGTCAATAGTATTAATCCCTAATGACAGCTCACTCCACGCTCACTTCACCCAAGTTTTCACGGTGAGATGGTTACAGAATCGCACAGCAGTATTATAAATACTGTCTAAAAGCAGGGCAAAGGCCTCTTTTCATACAGAGAAGGAAAGAGCATCAACACGCTAATCAAAATTAGTATTCGTTTCGACTCAGCCTGTGAGTCATTTGTATTAATGATAGATATTCGATATACACGGTGTTGGTCAGCAAAAGACAAATAAATGAAACAATTTTCGACTTGCGTCCCTCGTCGCGTGTAAAACGTCCTTCACCATGGACAAGCAGGAGGTGAGACCGTGTGACGTCATTAGCAATCTGCCACGTCGCTGTGCTCGCGGCAAATTGGAGCAATTATAATGTAGGTACAGTTTGTTTTGTTACAAACCATCGCCCCTCGAAACAGTCGTCGTAATTTGACGACTAGCTTATTTTAAACGACAGTCTATTAACCTTCAAGCGGGCGCGCGGACATTTGTAACGCCAGCGGTCGCGCGTAACCTAAAAGACCTATAGGATATTTCAGGGATTTAAAACACGAATTATTTAATATTTTTTGTATTTATCACATTATCACTATGTTAGGACATAAACAAAATTATAAAATCAAAATAATATTCTAATTTTCTTTGGATTTGTAAGCAATTTGGCATCATAAATGTATCGAGAATCGATCGCATCGCGGTCGATTCGACGCCGCGCGCCCGCTTGAAGGTTAAAACAATCTCAAACATCTTTTTTTTAACCTTCAAGCGGGCGCGCGGAAATTTGTAACGCCAGCGGTCGCGCGTAACCTAAAAGACCTATAGGATATTTCAGGGATTTAAAACACTAATTATTTAATATTTTTTGTATTTATCACATTATCATTATGTTAGGACATAAACAAAATTATAAAATCAAAATAATATTCTAATTTTCTTTGGATTTGTAAGCAATTTGGCATCATAAATGTATCGAGAATCGATCGCATCGCGGTCGATTCGACGCCGCGCGCCCGCTTGAAGGTTAATACGCAAGTTTTCAAGAGTTTTTCGATTGTTCCTGTCTGGGAGTGTTGTTGTTGACTTTATTTGTTATTAGGGAAATTGCAGGCGATTGTTAATAGCAGTGTAAAGGGCTGTGGCACGGCTTTTTTGGATTTTGAACGATTTTTGAGAAGGTCGGTTATTCGTTCATGTAATATTTAAGTAAATGTTGGTTATTAAACAGATTTAATGTGACTTTCCGTAGTTCCTGTCTTACTACGTTACACTTTTTTTGGTAATTCGAACCAAGCGCAAAGTTATATGACACCACATTGCATTTCGACCCTATCAGCAAGAAAATTTCAACATCCATATGTCCAGCCTCCCCAACCGAAGTAAATAAGACATGCGATAAGAGTAACGACCAGAAGGCATTATCTAGGGATACAGAGAATGCCCGGAGCGGGCAGGGTTGCCCAAAGCCAGTTAATTAGTAGAAAACTTTACAGTCATCGGCTGTGCGGCTTCGGAAAAAGGAAGCCATTTCGAAGTACGAACGATTGTCTAACCGGCCTTTGTAATGAGCGGATTAAGGAACATATTATGCAAGCTAAAGTTAATGGACAGTTAGGCGGACATTTTATGTGAAAATTAACAAAGATTTATGGTTTCACCAGCCCAAAGTCAAGCACTATGAGCCACTATGAGCTGATGACTAGCATTATGAGTGAACAATCACGCAATGTTGTTGATAGGTGAAGTCAGTGAAATTAATGAATTTGACTGCCAACTGAAATTGATCGTATAGTCTAATCACAACTGTCATTTTGACAGTTGTATTTTTTTTTAAATCCTTTATTAAAAATAACCAGGTTCTTAATAATTAATTACAGTCAAGCCTACAAGATTAATAAGCCCCGTCATCTAATCTCTTCACCACCCTTGCTTGACTGGTAGAGAATGCCTAAGGCATTAAGTCCGCCTTTGTACCTTTTTGTGTGCGAAAAGTTTAAATAAATAAGCAATTTAATTATACAACGTGTAACGTTAAATGCGCAAAACCTGAAAATAGTTTGATCAGAATAACGAGCACAATTCATTAAACCACTTTTTAACATAGGTCACATTTTAAAAAAAATCTTCATTAAAAACGTTGCCGTGTCTATTTATTAATAGGTCAAGCAAGCCAATGTCAGCGCGGCACAGCGGCCCGGTGACGACTCCTCCCTCGGTAAAGCGTCGTCGCAGACGCAAGAAACGCTCAGAATGGGCAGTAAAACTAAAACAGCACATAAAACCTTTACAATTTTTTTAATGACTTATTTTCTCTTTGAAATAGGTCAATTGAAATAAAAATCAGTTGGGGTGTCTGAGGTTTTGCGCATTTAACGTTACATGTTGTATATATAATAATTCATAATTATTTTAAAACTTATAATAGTGTAGATTGACATTTGACAGTTGTATGAAATCGCTATAACACCGCAAAATGGCTTCGTGTGTTAATTTCATAAACAATTAATATCCCCGACTGTGCTTAGATATGGGCGAGTGGGACAGACTGGATGCGGAAGGCGGAGGACAAGCTGTTGTATCGCAGCCTGGGACAGACCTATGGCCAGCAGTGGACTGCAATAGGTTGAGTTGATCGTACTTAGATATTGCTGAAAACACTGCGCTTGGGAAACAAATAAATGTATTTTATGATTATTTTTGTATACTTGACATAACTATCACCACCGCTACTCACACAATACACATTTTTCTTTCTTTTTCAAGTTGATAATTCCCTACAGCAATTACAAGTAGAAAAAAGTGTTTTTTCTCTGGCAGAAAAGTACAACAACTCTTGTTTACCACATACATATATTATAATACATTGTACTCATTACAGAATTGTTTATATACTTTTAAGACATGTAGGTGCCTTTATTTTTAGACAGTGCGTAGGTACCTTTATTTGGGCTCAATAAACAAATTCATTTTTTATTCTCCGGCCCGAGTACGTAAAGAAAGCGACTTTCCTGAGTATTTATATAAGAAAAACAGACAAATAATTAGACATTTTTCTATTTATTAGCTTCCAAGTTTGTTTTGTATTTCATTTATCCTAACAATGATCAGTATGTATGGCTTCATGGTTAAAAGATGAAAAAATAAAAATAGCGTTTTTAGGCAATCAATACCCTCTTTCATTCACGATTCATAGAAAACAATAATTGCGTAACACACTACTTATCAATTTCATTCTCAATCATTTTGAAAGATATACATAATTATGTTCGAAAAATGTGTCTGCTCAACAACGTAAATAACGCAATGAATTTTGTTGAACTGTCAAAATGAAAGCCGTTGTTACTGATAGTGTATTAGTGTAATACGTGGGTGGATCAAATATAAACCGGACTTAAGTAAAAAAAAATACGCACGTATTATTATACTCGTAAAAAAAAGGAATATATTTTATTTTTCTACATAATCTCCCCTTCTATTAACACATTTTTCCCAGCGCAGGGGACGTTTCTTGATGCCAGTATCGAAGAATGTAGTCGGTCGTGTCTTTAGCCAATTGCACACAAATGATTCCACTATCTGGTCAGTGTGAAAACGGCGTCCTCCACTTGAATTTTTTTTTTGTGCCATTCCTACACTTGAGTTCTTGAAAGCGTATTCTTATCGAACTGTAGAGTCAATGGATGCAAAATTTCGGAAGGTTTTATGCCCTCCCGTGTTAAAAAAATTATGATAAGTCGTTGCTCAACAGACTTATATACCTCCTGCTCATACATGATGCTACTGGCGCGCAATAAACTAAAGTGAGCCGGAGCAGTATACCCCCCTCCCCTAGATGATCTCTCCTAACACATACAACAGCACCAAGCGCGTCACTTCACTCAGCGACCAGTAATAAAAAAAGTCCTGTTTATATTTGATTCACCTAATATCATATCTATCTAATAACATCAAAACCACCCAATTTTTCCACGAAATAATTAAATTCAAGCTAACTTCGTAATGAACACGAAATTCCTCGTAAACTATCCCGGGAGACGTCAATTACTTAAGTTTCAAATTAAACCACCAGTATCGGCCATATTATATTGTACGTCGTCGAAGTGGCTCAATCTTTGAACCGGGTAACAAAGCAACGTAATACTCAAATAGCTTCGTTTACTGCCATTCTGATCGTTAATAAAGGAACTATGGAAATTATTGATCGGGGAATTTACGACAGATTGTTTGAAGTCAAAATGTAAGTACTATTAGCGGAAGTAAGTGTGGTAGCAACCTCATCTTTATACTTTATTAGTGGTGCGATCGAGGCCATGAGGCCAGAGAGGAAAAAACAGAAGCCACATTTCAAATAATTGTAACTTTAGTAAATAAATATATTTTATCATTCTTTGCTGCCAAAATCTCTTAATATTTAATATACTTTTTTAAATTTTTAGACTACTTACCGTTTAGAGCAGTTAGGCTACTCTGGCTCTCATGGCTTCAATTGTCAAAGCAGGCTTAGCTGGTGGGAGCCACATGTGAAGTAATGCAGTGGGTTGATACTTGATAATAAGTATATCATAACAATATTTACCCTCTAAATCATTTGTTCTCACTTGGTCGGATTCTCATTTCACCGGATTTTGTACTGACAATAAGAAAAATAAAAATAATACATTTATTAGGTATATTTGTCACGCACGAACTGGATGAATGTTGCAACCACAATAAACATAATATTGTATATTATCACATTTTCCTAGATATACGGACCTCAATCTTCTTAGAGGAAATAGTTCAAGTATATACTCTTTTCGAATGATGTCATATTTACAAATGTCTTTTGTTTTATTGTATTAGAAGGTCTATTCTGTAATTTTTTGTGACATACCTATTAATGCAGAAGAAGAATATGATGAATAAGAATGCGAAAGCACTAGGAAGTGGTGAAGGGCGGGCGTTTTGGGGGACTGTCTTTTGTAATTTTGACGTTCGAAAAGTGCTGATTCTCAGCCTAGGTTGAATAAATGACTTTTGATTTTGATTTTGAATGTGTGCTGGATAAATTTTAACATAATTATGTTAAATTTTATTCATCGATATGAATTTACCCGGACCAAGCAGTGGAGTGACTGAACTTTGTCTTATTGAAAGCAATAAAGACAAGAAAGTGCGACACAGGTACCACTTCGCCGTCGCTAAGAAATCGAGCTCAACAAATTGGCGTTGTGCGAACAGAAAAGACTGTTACTCGTCTATTACATTGAATTCCAAACACAATATAATAAAAGAACATTGAAATCTGTTCGGGAAGTCCAGTTAGCGGAACGCATTGTCGAAAACTTCTTTGTGTTTGACGATGGCTTAGACGATAAAATAATAATTTTCGCTACTCCTTTAGCAAGAGAAATAATGGAAACATGTCAGAATATTACCGAGATGGGACCTTGAATTCTTCCGAAAGGCGAAGTGAAAATTCGATCCAGTGAGAATAGAAAACGAAACATGTTTTTTAGGGTTCCGTACACAAAGGGTAAAAAGGAACCCTATTACTCCCGTTCCGCTGTCCGTCCGTCCGTCTGTCACCAGGGTGTATCTCATGAACCGTGATAGTTAGACAATTGAAATTTACACAGATGATGTATTTCTGTTGCCGCTATGACAACAAATACTAAAAAACAGAATAAAATAAATATTTAAGGGGGCTTCCATACAATAGACATGATTTTTTTTGCCGTTTTTATAGATAATGGTACGGAACCCTTCGTGCGCGAATCCGAATCGCGCTTGGCCGGTTTTTTTCTTAACTGTATTCCGGCAAAGTGAGAATCCGACCTATTCCGAATCCGACCAAGTGAGAACAAATGCTCTAAAATCTGAGTCCTGGGATATAATCAGCCTATAATATTCCCACTTCTGGGACAGAAACCTCCTCTCAGCGAGACAGAGTAGGCCGTAATCCACCACGCGGGCCCAGTGCTGGTTGGTAGAAGACACATGTCTTAGAATTTTTGGTTCTAGGACATTCCTAACCATGTTTTCCTTGAGCGCAGTGGTGATGATTACACAAATTAAAGCGCTTGTCATGGATTCGAACTCACTTCAACTCGCAGGTCGTGTCCGTTGCCACTGGGTCACCAGCGCTCTTGCAACAGTGCAGTGGGTTGAAGAAATGATGATCAATGGTAATAAACCAGTACTTTTTCTGGCTCGATTAGTACCTAATTCACCTTTGTAAAGAAAACAGTCTGAAGAAGGTATTCTGATCGATTTAGCGTGGCGATAGCGGCCATCACCCTTTTCTTAATCTCTCCGTAGGGACTCAAATAATAAACTATGTATGATCTTTTGTTATTCGAACATGTTGAAGATCACGAGAGGTATTCATTCAGGACGTTAACGGACTTTATTTCAGTTTTTGAGATAATTAATGCTAAGTGTAAGTGAGTCAATGAACGCTATTGTGACGCTAAAGCGATTCGGGTAAACTTATAAGCACCTGTCGGTCGATTCTGTAAAAATCTCACCGTGAAATCATAGGTGAAGTGAGCTTGAAGTGAGCAGTCAATAGTGTTAATCTCTAGTCTACTGAATCTCACTTCACGCTCACTTCACCTAAGTTCTCACGGTGAGATTTTTATACATAGATAACACTACAGCCGGTCGATTCTGGAAAAATCTCACCGTGATAACTTAGGTGAAGTGAGCGTGAAGTGAGATTCAGTAGACTAGAGATTAACACTATTGACTGTTCACTTCACGCTCACTTCACCTAAGTTCTCACGGTGAGATTTTTATACATAGAATAGCACTACGGCACTCTAATTGCGTGACACGCATTCAATCACAATCTGAATCATTAAATGAAATTGCTAATCCATTGCTTTATATGTTCAACAAATTTGTCTGCTCAATAACGTAAGTTACGCAATGAATGTTGTTGAACTGTCAAAATCAAAGCAATTGCTACTGATAGTATGTTACGCAATAACCCCGCTGGTCACTAGAAAATGTAAAAAAAAACAACCCGTCCAGGTCAAAAATGACTACTGCAGTGCTATTCTGTAAATTTGTCACCGTGAGAATATAGGTTAAGTGAGCGGGAAGTGAGCTGTCATTCATTCCTAGGATTAACATTATTAAGTGCTCACTTCACTTATGACATCACGGTGAGATTTTTACAGAATCGACCGGCTGGACTGGTCCAAACACTCGTAATAATAGTCAAGAATAGTCCAGGATAGCCTACAAAATGAACTTCGTACATGTTGCTTAATTAATTTAAACAATTCACCGTACTCCACGTAATAAAGGAAGTTACGTTGCGAAACTTGAGTTTTTTAATTTCCTACAAAAATGTCGACGCCGCTTTTAGAGATCCGCATTTGTTAACATTTACATGTTTACTTAACAGGGAACGTTAGTTTATATACCACTTGGTTTTAGCTTTTTGTTTTTTTTTTCTGCTTTATGAAGTTAGTGATGGAAGAAATACGTAAATGCAATAAAAACATCGGTATTCGTGAAGTAACGACAGTCTGATTTGTTCTCTTGAAAGATCAATTATTTCGATGTTGGAAGCGTTATGAAGCGTGGCAGGAAATTTCGCCCGCTTTTATATTTTCGTCAAAGGAGATTTCAAGAACATTCATTGAACAAATAAAAAAATTCTAGATGATTCTGAAAATTTCTACTTGCCAAACTAATAAATACTGTAGGTAGGTAATTTAATTATTCCAACCTATTTCTTTACAATTACCAAATATAGCACTTTATAAGAAGCCTTAAAAAAACCCACATTCAGCTGGGAAAGTTCGCGAGTAATAAAAATAATAAGACTTTTTCGCAAACTAAAATTTCAGCTAACAAAATTGCTGTAACAAATAAAATTCGAAATAACAGAACGATTCGCACTTGCCTTCTCTTTCTAAGCAATAAAAACTTTAAGCATTTTACATTTTGCGAGGACTTTTGGACGAGAATGAGACAGGTATATAGTTTTAAACAAGTTGAAAAGAGATAGCATCGAAATGAAAGGCAATAAAAATAAACAGCACCAGTTAAAGCCGCCTGTATAGGTCATACAAAGTAACATTTTCTTTGGATGAAGTTTTTGAAATCGTTTTGAAATGAAGAGACTTTTAATTAAATATGTTTATGGGATGACTTTGTAACAATTGAGGAGCGTCGGAACAAAAACCGATATGTCTTAATTAATACATTATTATTTTTTTATTTTTTTCTGTTACAAAATGTTTAATTATACACCCTTCAGGAAAGAAATCAATTAAAAAACAGTTACCCCTCTCCGTCCATCTTAAAAAAAAATATCAAAATACTGTGGTCAAATCAAAACCGGCAAATAAATTTTTAAATTCAACATGTTGTTGTTGTTGGATTAAAAACCGATAATTCTTATTAAGTTTTACACAATTCAACAATGCTCGGTTCAAATTCAATTCAGTTCAATACCGACATATCCATTTTGGTTTCGTCAAAAACCGATATATCCAAATGATCGCGTCAAAAACCGATATATCCATACTTGTCCGCCAAGTATCTCCTAAATTAAGTATCTACCCTCCGTCAAGTTTCACACATCAATCGATGTCACTTTAACTGCAAATTGACATGCTATAATTTTCCACTTTTGTAACATTAAAAAACTTACAAGCTTTTTTTTAATTTGTGAAAAATATGGTAAATTCGATATATCGGTTTTCGTTCCGACGCTCCTCAATTGATATTGTGAAGTGTTGTTTAACAGTTTGAAAATTAATTTGGTCTTATGCGATAGGCGAGACTATATCCCATTTATCGGAACCAATTCTGGGACAAACTAAAACAAAAATGCTTTTCTCCCAACTGGAAATGGACACCACTTTTTAGGGAAATACACTATAGTAATACTAATTTCTACGAAAAATAGTACTGCTCCCCAAAAACCGTTGTAAAACGAACTAAATGTATAAAACAACAATCCAATTCTCCGTTTAAAATATAATTGGAAATCAAACTTCGACCATAAACGAGTACAAACGCGAGTAGAACTGCCTCCCCGTCTAATTACACGGAGATACCAACCAGATACCAATAGAAGATACCTATTTACAACGATACCAACTGAATGATAATATTATTTTATACAAGTTCAAAACGAAGTTATCGCGTTGCCCCGGGCGTCCGCAGTCGCAAGATAAACTGAAATTTCTCATTCCGACACAATAAAGTTTCCCGAGTATTTTTTTACTTCGGCAAATATTTCAAAATACTTTTCTATTTGCTTAAGGATTTTGCTAGAGAGTTTTACAAATTGTTTCGATGTGACTCCCCAAGAATAACGGGTGGGCGGATTGATCAGCGGAATGAAATTCAGATGAGTTTTGCGATTGGGAACTCGTGTGAAATTCTTTTTTTGTTTTGCATGAAGAGACTTTTTGGGGTTTTGTAACGGTCGAAGTGGCCGCCGAGCTCTGTTTTGTTGCCTTTTATTTAAATAGTAAATAAAGCTTCGAGCATTATTGAAATGAAGTTCCTTTTACCTTAAGACAAGAAAACGTGATACGGAAAAATGTAAATCTATGGATAACGAAATAAAAATAGGTTATTTATTTAACTGAAAGATTAAATTTGGATAAAAACACAGCTACATAAAAATAAAAACACTCCTATTTATAGAGCCATATTATCTTCTTATGCGAATCCTAAAAAAATATCAATAACCGAAAAAACGGTCAAACATTAAACATGGAGCCGGATATAAGCAGATCGAGCCCATCCCTTGGAGGATAACAGATATTCGCAAATTATAAGTGGGCGTACGGAAAACGACTCCTTGGGCGATCATAATAATATCTTGGAGCGAAAAATGGCGCGAATGCGGCGAGTACGGGGTTACGCTGCGGCGTAAGACACAGGCGGCCATTTGATTTAGACTTCATCAACTTCATATATCAGTAGTGCGATTCTGTAACCATTTCACCGTGAAAACTTAGGTGAAGTGAGCGTGGAGTGAGCTGTCAGTATCATATCACCTGATACTAGGGATTGACCAAGCATACATTTAAAATCATAATCGAGATTATAATAATATTATTTATGCTAATTCTGTTGATAATTTTATATAATTTCAAAGCTAGTATTTTAGTTGCCAAAACATTACTATTTTGTGGGGTTTTAAAATAAAATAGCAAAACAACTTAGTCAAAATCTCAATGTTGTTTTTTTTTTTTTTTCGTAGACTAGTCCTTATACAGCGTGTAACGGAAAGGGGGTATCAACCCTGAAGGAGGTGAATGTGCTCATGAAACTCAACAACTTTCCCCAAAGAACATAGGTCGAAATATGAAAAAAAAATTTGGCCCTCCCATAGTAAATCAATCAGCTGGTAGTCAGTTTTGTAAGGGAGGGCCAAATTTTTTTTTCATATTTCGACCTATGTTCTTTGGGGAAAGTTGTTGAGTTTCATGAGCACATGCACCTCCTTCAGGGTTGATACCCCCCTTCCGTTACACGCTGTATAGCGATGTTTTGGCAACTAAAAAACTAGCTTCGAAATTATATAAAATGATCAATAAAAAATATTACTAAAATGTTGATTATGATTGTAAATGTTTGCTTGGTCAATCCCTAACATCAGTGGGATGACGCTCACTCCACGCACTTTTTCACGGTGAGATTTTTACAGAATCGACATGCAGTTCGTTCAATTTCGGTTTGAACCTACCCCAAGCGTTCTTTTTTATTTTTGTGTCGTAATTCTCATGTCATCCTTAGGGGTGAGTTAGTCTCTTTCAGAATAAAACACACGGTGGTTGACTTAAAAGCACATAAAAGGGGGGCGATAAGCGAGACAAGGAGATGGAATAAGTTGCTACCAATAATATCAAAATAACGCCATATTTTTAAATGGTCACGGAATAGGTAATTATGCTACTGCAAACTATTTTTGTTCTATGACCGGCTTAATGTTTTTACATTGTGAGTATTTGAGTGTACTTTACAGTTTTCCTACAAATTAATAAAGTATGTGACCTTTTACAACGCCCACGGAACTAAAATAGACACAGTAAAACGCCTGCCTGGATTCAAACCCACGACCTACAACTCGTAATTCGGAGCCGTTACCACTGGGCCACTATTGCTCTCAGATCTAGAGAAGCCCACAGAAATAAAACAACTGGAGCCTCTTCTGGTAAATACCTACATGGTTTAAGCCATGAATATGTCTGCTATAGGTCAAACGTTTATCGCGGTTAACAGATAGCTTATAATTTATACAATGGACGGTATTATCAAAGAGGTTTGATGTTACATGGGATACCACATGTGGGCTTTAATATTAGAGTAGAGAGGGTAGGGCCGATACTGTACACACCATCGCCTACTGCTTACTATTGTGATAGATAATAACAGAGAAGGTAGTGTAAATTTCACACTACAGAGAATGTCATTATGGACTTTTACCAGCAATTCACTCGCAATATTTTTTACTTGCGTTTTATCGTAGGACGATCGCGATTCTGTTTTGTTTTAGTCGTGTCGTTGTCTTTATATGGGAGTACTGTAGTAGCGTTAAAGTCGCGAAACGCAGCATGGCTCCATAACCTTTCGAGCATAGCGCGATCGAGTCTGTGTATTGTCACCTTTATTGTTATTTGAAAATAATATAAGGCAACATTTACTGACTTTAATACTGTTTCAGTTTATCCTACTTGTGAAAGTTTGTGTGTTTCGATATTTGTTACTCAATCACGTAGAAACGGCTGAACGGATTTGGATGAAATTTGGCAAACAGATAATTTATAACACATAGGTTATTTTTAGCACGGTAGTATGTTCCCGTGGGATAGTTTCCGACCACGCGAAGCCGCTAACAAAAGCTAGTTTATAATAAATAGTCTAACCGATCTTGCCTATCTTTTGACTTAGTCCACGTTATACCAATACTTCTGTAGATCTAAAAAGACTAAAGTCGATCTCTTGAATCGCCTCTACACTCTACCTCCCCTACAGTTTGTTACTTTAATGTTCAAACGAAGCCGTCGATGTATGTTACCCACTGGGACTCGAACTGATTACTCGCCGTCTGCGGGCAACGATCTGAGCCAATAGTGATACAGCACAATACTGTTTATAATTTAAAGGGGTCCGAATTGTTCTGAACAATACGGTATTGTTCGTAGGTTCTCTCAAGTTTTGGGGAGCGATGCACAGAGTATCTACTCGACTTTTTAAAATACTAATTCAGAGTAATATTTTACATGGATTGAATTTGTTAGCCACTAACGTTGAGTCGGCCAAGTGGCTCGTGGCTACATGATACCAGCCGTACGGGGCGATCGAAGGTTAAGCTGCACTTGCCGCGGTTGGTTCGTGGATGGGTGACCATCCGTTACATATCGAGACCCCGCCGTGACTCGGATAGCATGTTGGTCCCAGCTGTCATTTTTAGATCTTCGACATACAGTCGTTACGGGTAGTCAGAAGCCCAAAAGTCTGACAACTAGTCGTGCCAAGGTGTATCGTGTTACCCAGTAACTTGGTTAGATAGGATGTCTCTCCATGTAAAATGCTGGTATTCAGCTGCATCCGGTTAGACTGAAAGCCGACTCCAACACAGGGAAATGGTTAGGCAGATTGATTACTATTCAGACTAATATTTTACATGCGTTAAATATTTGTTAGGGCGGTTGTTTCACGTCCACTTGACGCACGCGTAAACGTCAAAAATGCCGCTAACTATCGTCAGACCAAGAAAAGCGTTGTTTCAAATTACAATTACAAAATTATGGCCTTGCTGTACTTCAAATAATAAATAGTGCGTATTCGTTATTATTTGACGTACGTACATATGTTACGTTAACCGACCGTTTGAAAGAACCGGTCGAAATTATTTTAATAAAATTCAGAACGTGTAGGTATCTAGTCTATAAGCCCTGGAATATTTGATAAAAAACTCCTAGTGAAACTGTGATCTTAAACCACTCAAGCGTTACGTCTCTTTTCGCGCCGATACGCGCATCTGTTACGGTCCTCCCGGCAGAAATCTATGAAAATTAGAGCAGGAAATTTATAGTTTAGACAGGCAATCTTTGGCATTAAATTCGACCCTGAGCACGTCAGACTAAATCAGCTTGGTAACGAGTGAGCAGTTTTTGAAAGCGAACTGAATCAGCTTGCGTAACGCACGAGTACACTTGTGCACTTGTGGGAGAAGGTTGCGTTTCCACAGAAGCGGAGCTGGGCGAAGCGTAGCAGAGACGTGCAGGAATCGACTAATCACAATGGTTGAAATCCTCATCGCGTCACTCGTCTCGTCTGTGATTGGACGATTCCTATACGTCTCCGCTCCGCTCCGCCCAGCTCCGCTTCTGTGTAAACGCACCCGAAGCCGTAGGTGAAATCCCGAAGTTTCGTAGAAAGCTAGATTGGTTTGGATAATAGAAGCATTATTGATTTACCTTTGCCCATCACAACATTCAGTTTTACCAATCCTGTTGAAAACTAGATGGATATTGTTCTTTGTAGTTTCCAATATTCCTGAAACTTGCTTGGTGTTGTGTTTCGTGTATCGCTACTAATGAAATTTAAGTTTGTTTTAGGTATAGGAAGGAGCATTAATGAATTTTGCGATTTAATTACGTTGCAAATCAAATATTGTTTTGCTGTGTGACGAGACTGTTATTGGACTAATATATTTTGGGGTATGTTGTGGAACTTTCCTGGTACTAATTACTTCCGTACAGTCAGCAGAAGACATTAGTGTGCGGGCATCTTCTTATTATTTTTTTTCGACTATTTGCGAGGTGGCCGGCGAGTGCTACATCCAAATTAGTCGCAGTTAATTGGTTATTTAGGATTTTTTGGAGCCCAAAATATGTATTATTTGAGGTTCGCAAAAACAGGAGACATTATTACATTAGAGTGTTCAATAGCACTTTTAGAAGCACAAAATGGGAATTATTAACTACATGCCTTTTTTACCTGCACATCTGTTTTATCGATTGTAGGTACATTCACTCGAAAAGGGGCCTCGATGAGGGGCCCGTGGCTAAATAATAACAGCCGCGCAGGTCGATCGATCAGGTTAAGCCACGCTTGCCGCGGTTGGTCTGTGGATGGGTGACCATCTTTATATACCGAGACCCCTCCGTGCCTCGGAAAGCACGTTAAGCCGTTGGTCCCGGCTGTCATTCGTGGATCTTTGACAGTCGTCATGGGTAATCAGAAGAAATTCGAAGACATGTGACCTCTACCAACCCGCACTGGGCCCACGTGGTAGATTACGGCCCACTCCCTCCCACCGAGAGGAGGCCTGTGTCCCAACAGTGGGAATATTGTAGGCCGATTATGTTATTTTTAGTAAATTCTACGATATGGTATTCTGTCATTGACTGATTATAATATGAGGGCCTTGTGGGTGAGGGGCTTGTGGCTAAGTAATAACAGCCGCACAGGTCGATCGATCAGGTTAAGCTATGAAAGCCACGGTTCGTCTGTGGATGGGTGACCACCTTCACATACCAAGACCCCCTACGTGACTCGGAAAGCACGTTAAGCCGTTGGTCCCGGCTGTCGCTTTCGTGGATCTTTGACAGTCGTTACGGGTCGTCAGTAGCTCGAAAATACCAATCTTACCAAGGGGTATCGTACTACCCAGTAACTGGGTTATAGAGGTCAGATAGGCAGTCGCTCCGCGTAAAATACTGGTATTCAGCTGCATTCGGTTAGACTGTAGGCTAGGCAGATGATGAACACTTATACTCGTACCTATCACAAGATGTGGTTAGAAATCACGAACCGATTTGTAGGGACAGCTCAAAAGGTCCAAACGTTGGTGATCTCCTGGCTCGGCAGACGAATGATGGTGGATCGCGATTTGCATGCGAAAGGTATAATAATAATCTTAAAATTTAAGTAGGTGAGATAACTGAACGGAGCTTTATCTTAATTGCAGGACTTCTAACAACTTTAAGCCTGAATTTTTTTCTGCTTTGAAATGATTAGACTTTTCTGAACTTTTTGGAATGTGTTCCTACTGGTACTTAAAGGGTGGCAGGGAAATCGACGCGCAACCTGTTACAATGTATTCAGTACATAATTCTGAAGTCCCCTCCATTTTGTCTATACATTTTGACCGCGTAGGTATTGCACTTTTACATGAAACAGCTGATGCTTTTTTTATTATTTATTTATTTTACCATTTATGTACACATATATAATATATATAAACAGACAATAAAAAAAACAGAACAGAAAAATAGGTACAAAGGTGATGCTTATTTCATAAGAAATCTCTTCCAGCATACCTGCGATGGGACATTAGATAGAGAGATGTAGACAGCGTGTGAAAGAGTAAAGGAGACAAAAAAAATACATAAAATCGTAAACAATTATTCACTTAATAAAACTAAAAAAATACTATGAGAATATACATACATACATACAAATAAACATACATACTTCTAAAATAAATATCACTAGAATGTTAATAAATATCACGTAATAAAAATAATAAATACATACATAACAGCTATGATGAAGTGGAAAGATAGTGTTCTTTTACTCTTCTTTTAAAAACTGCAACAGTTTACCAGTCCCTAATGTCAGGCGGTAGTGAACTGACGAAAGTTTTTTAAGCTCAATTCAAATTGATGAACATAAATTTATTTTATTTATTTATTCACTAGTACACATACATTTTAAACGCTTAATTTGGTGCCAACATAAACTCATTAGAGTTTTACGGTGCACCAAAATCATCGACTACATATTTAGAGTTATACATTACATACATTTAGAGTTTAGAGTTATAACCACTTAAGTAGGTAGTTCGGTAAAATGTAACACATGATTCTAGACAACCTCGTCTAGATATCCAGCGCGATGTCCTTGTCACCCTGTATGTATGGCAAAGTCTTCTTAAACTAGTGATTTATTGTACGTAATTTATATAATTTTGTATAATTCATTGCAGACGGCACTAATTTTGTACAATCATTTGCTGAATTTATGGTTTCAATATGCTCGTCGATGTCATGTCACGCTGTATGTGCGTGCATCATGCAGGTATTAAATTGAATTATTAAGAATTCATGGAACACTGTTTGTATACAGATTTAACAATAAATTTTCGAAATGTAAATATCTAATGAATAGCAGTGTCGAATATTGAATTCTAGTCGTTGCGCATTGTAGGCAAGTAAAACATACAACTTTTCGCCGACATAGTTGAATAGGGCAAACACAAGTTTATTTAAACAAACTGACACCTTTACAACGCCTTTCAAACCGAACGCTGATTTAGCTAAAATTTAATAATAAAAACGCGCGCGCCTCCCAGGGACAATAACAAAGTAATTTTTCATCCGCACATAAAAAAATGGTTTCAAAACACCGTCACTATGAAACGAAGACCCTGTACCTAGAGCATTGTCACGTACAACAAAAGGAAATTCCGTGACATCAAGTATCGCCAGTTTAAAACGATAAAAAATAATGCAAATTCACTCCTGTGCCGCCTTCGTGATATAACGCCGGATCGTTACTAAGATAACGGAGTTTTTCCGTTAAATCGCGCCTCTTCAGTACTTAACGACAGTGTCCTTCGTTAAACGGAAGTGATTCAGGTAGTCATTTGTGTTTGAGTGCTCTTTTTCATTTGTAAAAGTATTTTTTAGAGCGTCTTTACATTGAGTTTTTTGTATTGTTATTGTTAGGTTTAAGGAGTATCGGATGGGGTGAGATGGTTAATAATGGCACCGGCTTCCATGAGAGGCGATGTGATTATGCTTTATTATAGATTTTCAACAAAAATGATCATCTGCGAAAACTCCGGTGCGTCGTATTTTTTGACGGTGTGTCAGTTTCAGTAGATACCGACCGCAACTTATTATCTTTATACTTTTTATCTGAATCGTAATCATTCTGTAATGTTCCCACTGCTGGGACAAAGGCCTCCTCTTTGTGAGAGGGAGTGGGCCGTAATCCACCACGCGGCTCCAGTGCGGGTGTCACATGTCTTCAATTTTTTGTGGCTTCCTCACATTCCTTCACTGTTTTGGGAGCGTGGTGATGTAGTTACTTACACAAAGTGGAGCACTTGACAGGGTTCGAAACCACGATCTACAACTTTTAAGCTGGAGCTTTTGCCACTGGGCCACCACTGCTTGCATAAAAACCCAATAACACATTACCCGACCCGGCAATCGAACCCAACACCTCATGCTCAATAGTAGCGCTTATGACCACTACTCACTAGGCCAACGAGGTAATCCCTAGATTTTTGTTCGGAAATGCAAATAAATAAATAATTTAATTCGTTAATTCGTTTTTTTTTCGTATCGAAAAGGAGTTCATTCATTTTTTAAGCCCCTTACTAATAAACGTTGTATAGCGTCTGTATAGTTACACAACACTTTGTCTTCTTCTTTCGAAAGTCACATTACTGACGACTGAAAGAGAGAAATCGGTGTGTAACTATTCATCTGATATAATAGAATAGAATAGAATACTCTTTATTATGTACACCATATAAATTACAGACATAAATATAGAAATTTTACAAAGGGTGACACAATGGGCGGTCTTATCGCTAAGAACGATCTTTTAAAGACAACTTCTGGATGGATTGAAAAGGGAAGGAGAGACAAATACTGTAGGTAGTCTGTGTCATTTACATAATACAATGAATATATACATAATAGCATATTATACTAATCTAAATAAATATATACATTCAATAATAGACATGAAACAGGAATAAAGAAAATATAATTATGCTGTTTAAGGAGAGAGGAAATGCTTTACGTAATACGTTTATTAGTAAGAGGGCTAATGTAAAACTAATGAAAACACGGAATCTAAAATAATATTATAAAGAGAAAACATTACACGCTTTCACGCTAAAACTGCTGAACGGATTTGGATGAAATTTGGCACATGGGTTTACCATGACCTGGCTAAGGATATAGCATACTTTTGATCCTGATATTCCCACGGTATCGAGACTTCTGCAGGCGAAACCGCAGGGCGTAGTTTATGATATAAGCAATATCTATTCAGAACTGACATGGATACTGATATTGAAATCCAAGTACATAATGCCTAAAGAGCTTCCAATATTAGTAGAACAACACAAACTGAACAATGTTACGTATTTACTTATAATATTGATACCATTAATCTTAGATAAACATCGCCGGCGTCTCCGGTATATACTCTCCTCGTCTGCGAATATTGAGAACAACTTCATTCAGACCTGTTGTTTGTGAGATAGTTTCAAATGTAATTTATACAGTATAGTACACACAGAGTCCTCACTCAAGAAGAAGAAGAAATTTTATCTAAACTAATATTATAAAGAGGAAAGATTTGATTGTTTGTTTGTATTGAATAGGCTCCGAAACTACTGGACCGATTTGAAAAATTGTTTTACCATTAGCAGCCGACAGTATCCCTGATGAACATAGGCTACTTTTATCGCGGGAAAATGCTTCATTCCTACGGGAAAAAGGGTAATAGGCCAACACAAGGTAAGTATGAATTATCCTTCCGTACTTATCTTTTTCACATAACTTCTAAACGGCTGAACCGAGTGAGTTGAAATTTTATATAGGTATTTCGATGGTTTCCTGGATTATTTTAAAAATACAATGGGACCCGGTAGGTAGCGCTGCTGTCGGTATGTCAACTACTAAACAGCTTGACCGATTGAGTTGAAATGTTGTTTGTGTATTTCCATGTTTTCACAGACACGAATGTATTAAGCCTACCTAATCTATCTTTTTATACGTATATAAATAAACCAATTACATTAACCACATTATTTAAGCAACATATTTGTGAACGGCGGGAATTCCAAATTCTACGCAAACGAAGTTGCTGGCTAGTTAGTTTTAAAGATGGACAACATTATTTGTTAGCTCTGCCCGTGACTGCGTCAGCGTGAAATTTCTTCTTTCCCCGACTCATTCCGTCACATCGCATGTCCTGCCAGCACTATTACTTCATTTTCGCCTAACGTACTTTTTTGTTTTCGTTTTGCTCGCCTCCTAATGGTCCTAGCGTGATGTTAAATAGCCTATAGCACTCCTCAAGAATTGATAAATAGATGTAGGACTTTATTATTAAATAAAAGTTAAAATAATAAGTGTAGTAAAAATGTTAAAAACTTTAGTAATAGTGTTTCCGAACAGAATGATTGTGATCAGTTTATGAACGAAGCATTGAGTGAAAGAGGAGTAGAGAGCGAGAGAGTGAACGAATGAAAAAGGATAGTTTTAAGATGGAGACTGTACAGATTGGGAGTAGGCTAAGATGAAAGTTAAATAAAATAAGAAGAAGAATTTAAAGAAACGGTATTTCATTTTAGACCCCTAATCTTACATAGATAAACCATTTATTTGGCGCACACAAAAGACAGCACAACACACAAAAGTACAATTAGATGAGAATCAATTACATGAATTAAGTAGATATAAAAACAAATAGAAAAACACACATACCGAAACAAAAGTGACACTATGACAAATACTAAATAACGTAAATACACAGTGCGGTGTGCGTCTCAAGGTTGTACCAAATGGGAGTCCAGCTCAGCATGTGTCAGGCAAATATACCTGACGCTGATATTCTGCTGGATCCCTGCAGTGACAAACAGGACGTTGAGCAGACGAGATAAGTTGGTGTTGTGACAACGTTATGAGTGAAATAATGTAAGTATACCCGACACTTTAATTATGTATTCTAAAGTAATGTTTTGCATTGGGAAACATTCTTGTTCGTAGGTGTGTTAATATTGTATTGTGATTACTTGATTATATTATTTATAAAGTTATATGTAGATATATTGTGTAAATAAATAATATTGGGCATAAAAGAATTTAAATCTGACCGGTACCTAATTCCAAAGACTAGCGCGTTCAAACAAATAAACAAACTCTTCAGCTTTATTATTAGTACCTATAGATGAAAATAAATGTGAGGGGCTTGTGGCTAAGTAATAACAGCTGCACGGATCGATCGATCAGGTTAAGCTACGCTAGCCACGGTTGGTCCGTGGATGGGTGACCATCTTCACATACCAAGACTCCTCCGTGCCTCGGAAAGCACGTTAAGCCGTTGGTCCCGGCTGTCATTCGTGAATCTTTGACAGTCGTTACGGCTCGTCAGTAGCCTGAAAGTCTGACAAGCACTCTTACCAAGGGGAATCATATTACTCAGTTATTGAGTTGTGGAGGTCAGATAGGCAGTCGCTCCATGTGAAATTGTGGTATTCAGCTGCATCCGGTTAGACTGGAAGCCGACCCCAACATAGTTGGGAAAAGGCTAGGTAGATGATGATGAGATGGAAATAAATGTTTTAAATTTTGTAGGTGAAAATGAAAAAGAAAAACCTTATTTTACTTAAAACTTTTCAGGTGGCTACTTCGACGGTATCTTTAATAAAATTAGGCAAACTTTCACGAGACGAATTTCAGGAAAAATAAGATAGGTTCATGAAAAAGCCGCTTAAGCAGACTAGTTTTAAAACGAAAATCCTTACCCCTAGTGTTCAAATCACCACGCGTCACTAATTCAATTAAGAACCTTAATAAAACTTTTTGGTACTTTTGTTAACGGCCAACGTTGTTCTTAATACCCTGCCTTTATATCACCTGAGCCGAAAGATGGTGAAGATAACACGGGAATCCAATCTAATAATCTTGGAACTTTGACGAGTAAAACTGGGACGTAAAAAAAGTGTCGTAAAATCGACTGGGAAGCATCCGCAACGGGCAACGCTGGGAAATGATTTACTTATACCCGGGAAATGAGAAATTTTACAAAGAAAAAATTATTAAGATTCATCTATAGGTAGAGAACGTTATTTAGACGGATCACGGCCCTGTTAATCTTTGAGTCAAAGCCGTCATTATTTTCAAAGATGTGAATACTTCAAGCAAATTGGGGAAGTTACAAGAAGGTTCGCTTATTTAAAGGCTGTTCTAACAAGATATTAGACAGGACAGCGCTTTATATTAATCTCCGGAGTTTATGAAATTCCTGGTATTTATGTGGCTGTACAAAATATTAGTTGACAAAATTCTTTCGAAATTGATCCTGGATAATATTTGGTTCCAGTTTTTAACGAAGATATTTTCGTAATCATATTTTGCAGACAAAAGAAAAAGCCATACCATCTCCAAGTCTTCCTTATTGTAAGATTTCTGTATACCCACATAAATATGTGTATATGCGACTGACTTTATTAAAGCATAGACGTATATGAAAAGGTTTCCACAAGGATCAGGTGGAATCGTTCTAATTACCTGTGTTCTACAGGATAAAGTCTGTAATATCACAGGGAACGCGTACAAATTTCCTGTTTACCCTTACAAATGAAAAGGGTATTTAATTTCTGTATAAATCGTAGCTGCGGGTGTCTTGCGAGAATAATTACTTTCGAAATAAAAGTGTTCTTTTTCATAGTTTTTAGAAGATACTGTTTCTTTTTGTTGTTATTCTTCTAAGAATGTGGTATTCAGGTGTCTACAAAAGCTTAAGACGAACTTCTTCTATTTGCAAAAAAGTTTTTCGAAACAGAAATAGTAGAGTTTTATTACAAAGAAATAAAAAGTTTTTTTTTTTTAAATGTGTTTGTATCTGTGGGTGTGTACACATAATTTAGCAATGCAACTAACAAACAACAGCATACATATACGTGTGCGGACTTACCTACGTCACGGCAAACTTCATCAATCTACAGCCAAAAAAACAGAGACAGAAACAAACACTACACAGAATGACATGGCATCCCAAACCCTTAGGGAACCTATTTTCGCAGTAAATTTTCATACAAACCCGAGTGTCACAGTCTCCTATCTCTGCAACACGATTAAGTAAACAGCTTGGTACAACGCTCGCAACCTTGCGCACACAACGTGGCGCTGTTCGTTGCACATTTTAACCCGACACATAGCCTTTGGATGTGGCTCCTAACACGAATATAGGACTCGCTTTGCAACTGAAATAAGTATAGCAAATGGTTGGAATGTCACTGATTAATTCGGTTTTTTAAGAAAACAAAGAGAAGATATCGTATCATTAATAGAATATTTACTGTTTCTTTTTGATCTCATTTCAACCTGTAATTGGCGATTGTGTAAGTCCGGGGCTATTCTTACCTATAGTACAGACGCCAGCACATCAAGCTACCCGAAACTGCCAAATTTTCTCAATCAACCTTGAACCTTATGCTTTAGCGATAAAGTCAAAACTCTATTAAAGAAATTTGACAGATTGTAGTAGGTTGATGTGCTGGCGTCTGTACATAAGATATGTTATATACAGAAGAGGTTGGTGTACCATACTTACTATGTCGGACTGCTATGGTACAATGGTAATTTATGAAAAGAAATAGGTAAGAAAAACACTAACTATACAACTGCAGAAAAGGGAGATATTGAAGGAAGTAGTAGGATGACTTCAATTATTTACCCACCTCTGCAACTCGATCAAGTTAACAATTTGGTACAACGCTTGCGTTGCGCACACAACATGGCGTACGATGCACATTTTAACCTGACACATTGCCTTTGGATGTGGCTCCTAACTCCTAACACGAATATAGGACTCGCTTGCAACTGGTATAAGGGGTAAGTGGCACGTGTATCCGAATTTCACTGATTAATTCAGTGTTTGGAGAACAAAGGGCAATTCTGATTTTATTGTACTTAGAAGATTTCCTAAGTTGTTTTTTTATATTTTTGAATCGATGTTTTTGTATATTCGTTTTCGAATTGAAATGAGCAATAAGAATAGCAGAACGGGAATATGCAAAAACGAGAAGGTACTGCAAGGGGACCAAGAAATAAATATGTTTAGCTATCAGCCTACTTTAACTGAACTGAACATTTTACAAAACAGTTTATGAATAAACGCTTGCACGTATTCGTCAAAGACAACTATACAAACAAGCTAACTCAGTTTCATCGAGACACACAGAGACACCGAGCCACTAAATGGAAAGCAGCAAACACACCGGGTAGAACTCAACAAGAATCCTTCTAACTGCACGCTCATTACAGTATAACCGGCAAATTACGTTCGAAGCGATTGTTTACCCGTTAGATAGCAAGTTAGTGATTTTCAACCTAAAGTTCTGTGTTTAGCGTGTGGAGTTTGTACCGGTTTTCAACTTGTGCAGGTGTTTGGTAATTGACGTTCAGAGGATGTATTTTAATGAAAGAGATGCTTTCAGCGGCTGATTTATTGTGTTAAAGCGCTTTATGCTAGATTGTCGGCCAAACAAATGAATGTTTACTTTAGTTCAGCGCCAAAAAATACAGAGTTGACATCCATTTCTATGTAGGTAGCTGTTTAACGAATAAATAAGTAGGTAGGAGTATGTTAGTTAGACTGAAAGCATTATTTTAATCAAACTTTAATTTACATTCGACACTAGGGCCGGTTTTTGATCCGTAGTTTATTTATTTATTTATTTAGTTAAATCTCCCTTACAACTATCATTACAGGTATCCCTAATGCGATAGCGCGGTCTTAAAATTAATTTTTTACAATATAAAAACTATGAAAAGAAAAAAAAATAATTAAAAATATATAAAAATAGTAAAACTTATAATAACATCTAATAATAATCTTAGCTTAGCCTAATCTACACTGTAACATAAAATAAACAACAGTATTTTTGCGAATTCACTCAAATAGCACGTAAAAACATCGATCTTGACATGCAGATCGTTAATAACCCGAATTGCGCGGGTCAATGGTGTTTTCGCTAGAAGGTTGGTCCTGGCAACCGGCACGGCCAGTAGCGGCGGGCGGCGCCGCCTCCGCACATAGCGGTCCGGTACACATAAACTCAGGCGCTGCAGCACTCCTGGGTTATGCTCAATGCCACGAAGTAGCCTAACCAAGTACGAAACAAGCGTGAAATCCCGTCGCACCCTCAGTTGGTTGTACCCGACCATACCGAGCACAAACAGAGTGGGGTACATCAACGGGTAAAACGGATATACCCCATATAGCTTTTTATACAAGTAGCGCGTGAACTTGTTCTGTACGCGCTCCAGCATTACCGAGTACTTGGCCTCATGTGGAGCCCATATGACAGCACTATGTTCTAGATGACTCCTGACCAGTGCGTCATACAGGACCCTGACTGAAGCGATGTTACTGAAGTGCATTGTCTGCCTCAGAACAAATCCCAAGTTTCTAAACGCCGTTTTACAGATCCTCGTAATGTGCTCGCGAAACGACAGTTCAGGAGTGACAGTAACCCCCAAATCCCGCACCTCAGAGACTCGTTGCATAGGCGCGGCACCCACTACGTACTCGTGTACTAAAGGGGCACGCGCGCGCGTAAAGCTCATTACCGAGCACTTTAAAACGTTGAAGAAAAGCTTGTTGTCCTGACTCCATCCCACTACCCTATCTATATCCTCCTGCAAACGTTCACAATCTGATTTACCATTAACCTCGAGCAGCAACTTAAGGTCATCCGCAAATAATAAGCAGATGCCATGTTTGACGACTTTCGGCAAATCGTTGATCATTATGATGAATTCGAGAGGCCCCAAATTGCTACCTTGACTCACACCGGACCAGGTGTAATATGGGTCAGATTCATACCCATTATAATCTACGTACTGCTGTCTATCCTGCATATAGCTGGCGAAGAAGTGCAATAGATGTGGTGTGCAGCCGACTTCTGCGAGCTTCGTTAACAAGATGTCATTGTCTACGGTGTCGAAAGCTTTTTTAAAATCAAAATATGCAACATCAACCTGCCCACCAGCATCTACCGCCGGCACCACCTGCGCCATAAAGTTCAGCAGATTGGTTGCAGTGCTGCGCGCCGGTTAACTCAACCAATTGTTAAAAATAGTAACTAATGGTTGAATTGTGGCAAAATGTGTTTTTTGATGAATTGTTAGTTTATCCAATGATCAAATAATTAACTATTAGTTAAAAAAATTAACCACCCGAAGTTGGAGAGTTAACAATATGGCGGGTGGTCAACTCAACCACAACAGCTGTTTTGTACAAGTTTTCCTGTTGTCAACGTCGTGTTTTTCAAATATTATTTGTATTGTTTATCATAGATTTAAACATACTTAGATATTATGATATGTTATACGTTCACCAGACGATGATATTTTTGTGGAGTACGTATTAATAAAATTAATGAAAAGGCCGAAAAAATTTAGACCACGTAATCCACAATTATTGCTAGTGTTGTCACATAGAAAAATATTACCACCAAAAACATAACTATTTTTAGGAAAGGATTCTCATTACACTGCCAATATAATAGCCAATGGTTAAGCTTGACTATACTTACAATGGATATTGAAAAACGGAATAGCTCTTTACTTATTAGTTGACCAGCACCCTAATTACGTAACACACTATTATTCTCAATTTGGATCATTTTGAAGTATATTGCTAATCCATGTTCGAAAAATCTGTCTGCTCAGCAACGTAAATAACGCAATGAATGTTGTTGAACTGTCAAAATGAAACCCATTGCTACTGATAGTGTGTTACGCAATTACCCTGCTGGTGACTATAGTAATCTAACAAATTGTTATACGGTGTTTGACTACGGATCAAGAAACCGGCCCGTGACTTTGTCGGTTATAATTAGAAAACTTGGCCAGATAAATAAGATTGAAATTAAAAATATATCTCCTACTTATATTTTTTAAATTGCGAAATAGCCCCGCTCTTGACCTCGATCGCGGCTGATGGAAAGCGATGGATGAGGTCTACGATGGACGAGCGTGCCCAGAAGATGCCTGATCACTCTTGCTTTGAAGGTTAACGGGTTGTACGAGTATGTGGTGTGTATTATTATGTTCTATTTCGAAATCGAAGCACGTTAATTAAAGTACCAGTACATTATAATTATGAATCTATAGAAAGGGCACCCGATGGTTCATCCACGTTAAAAGAATTTCTTAACAATTATTATGAAAGCGATTATATCAAAGGAAGTTGAAACCGACACTGACCTATCACGGAAATATAATTATATACTAGAATAAATACTTATAATATATTATGTATGTTACATACATAACCAGTTTGTGTATACTTGGATAATTGTTTGTGATATTTGACAAGCAAATTAATTTGTTGATTAGGTTATTGTCCTTTCTTGTTGGTACCTACGAGTATACAACATTATTTTTAGTATATGGCAAACCCGAAACACGTGTCTAGTATTTTTATGTAAAGAACCTATGTACAAAATTTCAAAACTGTATCATGAAAAATCACGAAGTTATAAGCTTGTTATGTTACCTTATTGTCTGTACAAAAAGTTGGTTACCACTTAACACGCGCCACCGGCCGACCGGCTGTGACCTGTGCTGTGCGCATATGATTGCGGATATGTACTTTGTGTAGCTCGGTGTCCAGCTTTTTATCATTTTAAAAGATTTTTGGGGCAAAATATAACATGGTGTAAAAACTATTGGAATGGATTCAGTTACTTATTCTGAACCAACTATATTCAGGTTTGCAGTATACTAAAAATAATGTTGTATACGGCTACCATATATAGATTTTGAACCAAACTAAGTGACATTGAATGATCTTCAGAAATATCTCTCAGGCTACATACGCACTGACAGGTAGCTGCTTGCTTAGCGCCTAGAGCCAGTCACCTTGCGAGTAGCGAAATGAAACGAACGCTCTAGAATTTTCGCAACAGGCCGCAGTGCGCGCTTGGCACCTTCGGTAGTCGCCCAGGGTGTATAGAAGATGCTTAGTCACTAGCCTCTAGGCGCTAAGTAAGCCACCTGTTAGTGTGTACGTAGCCTAAGACAATTTTAGAAGGATCATTGAGACACACATTAAAATTTCCAAAGGCATAGCAATGTCCGCTATTGTACCGATTTCACATGTAATGATGATATCAACCAGCCAGTTACTTATTTAGGTTTCACGCATCTGCCGGTCGATTCTGTAAAAATCTCACCTAGAAATCATAAGTGAAGTGAGCTTGAAGTGAGCAGTGTCAATAGTGTTAATCCCTAATGACAGCTCACTTCCCGCTCACTTCACCTAAGTTCTCACGGTGAGATTTTTACAGAATAGCACTGCTGTTCTTTCCCCATCAGAATATGTGGTCACCAAGTTAAAGACATATTAGTTCAACAAGCCGCAGTTTAAGACATGCATGAATTATAAGTGAAAATAAAAATAGCGAGGCAAAGTTTAAACTCGCCATCCTTGAAAATATCAATCATTCTGACATAATTACTGGCACTCAAACGTTCAAATGCACATGAAACCTACAAAAGTGAACTTTAACACTTTAGCAATAAGCCTGCGAATGCATGCGTTTTAAGTTTGTAAAAAGTAGTAGCTACGGCGAAGTTGAGTGGAAAGTATAAGTTTTGCTGAAGAAGACTGCTTAGTTGTAGGGATGAATAAATTATTATAGTACATACTGGTGGCTAGACGTAGTTTTAAATAAATATTCACTGCAGTATTGTGGACGATAACGAGGGGCCCGTGGCTAAATAATAACAGCCGCACAGGTCGATCGATCAGGTTAAGCTACGCTTGCCGCGGTTGGATGGGTGACCATCTTTACATACCGAGACCCCTCCGTGCCTCGGAAAGCACGTTAAGCCGTCGGTCCCGGCTGTCATTCGTAGATCTTTGACAGTCTTTACGGGTAGTCAGAAGCCCGAAAGTCTAACAACCAGTCTTACCTAGGTGTATCCTATTACCCAGTAACTGGGTTGTGGAGGTCAGATAGGCAGTCGCTCCATGTAAAATACTGGTATTCAGCTGCATCCGGTTAGACTGGAAGCCGACCCCAACATAGTAGGGAACAGGCTAGGCAGATGATGATATTGTGGACGATAACGCGTGGTTGTTTGGATAAATTATAATTTTACGTACATGACTGGTAGTGCTTCGAAATGTACGTAAAGCCCACAGTGGAAAAATAAGTCTGTAGCAGTCACGCTCTATAGAAAAGAAAATTTTAATAAACGTCTAGCAGTGGGCATTTTCTGACATAACGCCTTTCTAGGAAATCTCGGAAATTATAAATATAAAACGCGTTTGTTTGTGGAGAGTTAACTTTTTTTTTTGTGTAAAATGTTGCTTGTACAGTACCTACATACGTCTGGTATATAGGGGACATACAAATATATGCAAACGCGCAATAAAGCTCTCCACTGCCCAGCAGTTATTTAAGTATCAACAAAACAATATTTTTCCCCAAATAGCAGGAAACGTGTAAATTCTTTGATTTATGCGACGAATAGCGACTCTATGTTTGGTAGTGAACCGTGCGTTAATTTATCTGTCTCCCACTACTATCGGTTCTCGATTATACACCGACAAACTTATCAATGCGCATGGTGGTATACGGAACTAACGTAAAATGTACTGGATTTGACATCTTCTCTTGACTAGCAGCGCCACCGTTCCATTTACAAAGATGTTTGTCTATAAAAGCGATCGAAAATTTTGACGTTGACGGATGAGTTATAATCTTATCGGAACTAACGTGTTTTGTTGATGGTAAACCAAAGCTTTGTTTGCTGGCTGTAAACGAAGATTATATCTTTTGCTCGAATACAATTATGTACCTACACTGTGTACGTTTGGTTTTATCCATCGTTATGTGAAAGGTTATCTTGTGTCAATTTGATTTAGAGAACACGTAAACCCATCGGTTCTGTGTTATGTGCCTGAAAGTTTGTCAATCGGTTCAGCCTACATCGGATTTGCCCAGTAATTGGATTGAGAAAGTCAGATGGTAGCTGTACACACGACGAAATATCAAGCAGATTTCCAGTTTTGCCGACCTCGCATTCTATATTCCTTTCGTGCAATGAGAAGTCAACTTATACTGGAAAAATATAGCAAGATATATTGTCGTCCGTACCATCTAAAGTATAGCTTTTCAGCCTCTGTGAACTTGTGTAAAAGCCAACTCCAACGAAGTCATGAAAAGCCTACAGGGGCGATAAAGTAAGTAGTTCAAGAAATTCATACGCAAATCAGAAATCAATTCAAAACAACTTTTCCACACTTTTCCTCGATCTTACAAAGAAAAAGCACCACATATATCGTATTATTTCAATTCTTTCGCAACTTAATCCTCGTCACATTCGTTCGGGAACAGTTCAATGGAACAAATGGTTATGACAGGTGGGCTACCGTGTAAAAGTGACTGATCTGCTCAATACCGCGTCCGCGGAATGGAAAAAAATTGATAGCTATTACGTCAGTCGGCGGCCTTTTGTGTGCGAATTTTTCCACCATTTTTTTGTGCTGTGTTTTCAAATCTTTCATACATTGGTCTGTGAATAGTTGCCGTACTGTAGGACTACAATGGGGGTTGTTTTGTTTTACTTACGTTCGTGGTCTGGGCGGTCGAATGTGGACCTCAGCATTCCTGGAACAAATAGAGAGTGATGTTAATCTTCAGTGTCGTTACTTTATTTATAGAATAGAAAATAAAATATTCCTTTTCACATTCAACCCAACTGCCTTAAAAGCATGAGTGAACAGGCATCTTCTGGGCACGCTCGTTCTATCATAGACCTTATCCATCGCTTTCCATCAGCCTTGATCGAGGTTAAGAGCGGGCTCATTCAGAAATAAAGTTAATAAAAAAAGGATTGAAAAACACGTTTTGAAAGCTTAGGAGTATTAGAATTGTCCAAGATACAGTTATTTTGGTCAAAAACACGTATCCCTGTTCACGAATGAGTAACAAACATAAAAAAAACAACATTTATCATTCAGTGAACTGAAGGGCTGAAACATGAAGGGATTTCCGATACTAACTACCGCACACAAACCTGTTTTATAAAAAGAGGCGTTTAAGTACCGACCTCCTATAAAATATTCATTCATCAATATGGCTACTATTATCCATTCATCATTTTACATTCATATAACTATGGTACAGCCGCTGACAAAAGCGCCAACCAATTAGTTTGTTTAACGTTGTGTGCCGAAAGCGCGCGTTGTCATGGCAACCGGTTTATGGTGGGCACGTGTTAATTGCCCGGCCTCTGTCTGAGCGACTAACATTTTGTACCATTTAGCACCTCCCAGCCACGTTCATATACGTACAATCGACAATACACGATATTAATACAAAACGTTTTAGACTCGCATTTCTAGATAATTTATTGCTTTTTTAGTCTGCGAACTTGTTTTTATGTCTTTTATTCTCTGCATACACTTTATCTTGCGAAATTTCAAACGTTTTTAATAAAATTGAGGTACCTACGGTAAAACGATGCGTCGCTTCGGATGAAACGATTTAACTTTGATTGTGTTTTAAATTTAAATTCGTTCATTACACGTCTATTATTACGATTTAAGTTCGCCATGAGCAGTAATTGCTTTAATTATTTCACGGTTCAATAAATAACGTATAATTAGATTGTGCGCGACAGTACCGAAAATTGTTCTCATGGCACATTGGATCCGATGTTAAAAGTTTGCGCAAACTTATTGTAGTTACCGCTTGGCCACCTCTTCTCCCAACGCAAAGATATGTTATTAACAAAGTAACATAAAAACACAAAAATGATTCTGTATGGCAATGCGTCAAATGTAATGTACAGATGTCAGCACATCAACCTACTACAATCTGTCAAATTTCTTTAATAGATTTTCAACTTTATCGCTAAAGCATAAGGGTCAAACTTGATTGATAAAATTTTACAGTTCGGGTAGCTTGAAGTGCTGGCGTCTGTACGTTTTATTTACCAGTGTAACTGTTGAAAAAAAAAAAAAAAACAACAAAAACAAAACAACAAAAAAACTTCATATTTCTACATTACACACTATTGTCTACATTTCTTTTTTACTTCTCCTATCGCAGGTCTGCTGGAAGAAATTTCTTAACACATTGAACGCCGTGGTGGTCACCGGTGACCACACTATACTTTCCATCTGGGCTGACGCCGATTCGCGATTTCGACAAATTTTACACATTATATTTCACTGGCTCATACGGTTCAAAATAGTCTAAATAATTATTTATTATTACTATCCAAAGAATTAACAAAATGATTGCTATTGCTCATTGGTGACCACCACGGCGTTCAATGTGTTAAGAAATAAGCAGTACCTTTGTACTCAAATTATTACTATGTCATATCCATATGTTTTTTACTGTGTGGTACATAAATAATAAAATAAATAAATTTCTTCCATATGTCAAGCTTACAGCTGCGCCGACGCATGATAGACTTGCTATGCTTGCGGAGTATTGTTGAAGACGGACTTCTCGAGCGCATTGAAATTAACGTGCCTAAACTTAATGCTCGGAGGAAGTGCACGTCCTTTTTCAATGTCCCTCGTTATAAAACCAACTTAGGCATGAACGCTCCGATGGCTAGGCTAACGTCCACGTACAACAATTTTTGCAATATCTAATAATAATAATAATAATAATATTCCACAACTTTCACACAACGCCATCTAGTCCCAAACTAAGCAGAGCTTGTGCTATGAGTACTAGACAACTGATAAACATACATATATATTTCTAAATACATACATATTATAGATAAATTACACCCAGACACAGAACAAATGATCGTGCTCATCACACAAACATTTGTCCTGGGTGGGAATCGAACCCACGACCTTGCGCATAGCAGTCAGAGCCACTGACCACTAGACTAACAGGCCTGTCCACGATCAGGATCTACGATTTGGATATCTTCCACGACCATCCCACGCGTTTTAGATCTAAGATTATAAATGAAGGGAAGACTGAAGACTGCAGTCAACAAAATAAATATGTAATGTAATACAAATAATGTAAAATAATATAATTAGTCAATGTTCAATGTTTAAGTCGATGAGGGTATTTTCTTTACTACCGAGATTTTAGCTACAGTTTTTGTTTTCTTTTATTATTGTTGTTTTTTTTTTGTTTTTGTAACGTGAATGCTATGTTTTTTCTTCTCTTTCGTTGTGAATGCTGTGCACGTCTGTAATTGACGTAAACACTAGTCCATGTCTCTGTTCTCTGTTGTTTGTAAATGTGTGTGTTTGTTACTAAATAAATAAAAGACTAGTCAAAATAATGAATAAATAATGTAGATAAAATGTACATGAAATAAAACAACATTTCATTCCAATTAGAGTGAATACAAAATCGAACAGTTTTGTACCTCGTTAGTAGAATAAATATGTTTTATAAAACCTATCATTTGTATGTCAGTGTGATTACAATCAATTCTTACATTTCTATGTTTTAGTTAAAACACGCATGACATAAATAACTATGTAGCAACGATTACTTTGATTCAATAAATATTTCGTTGGTGTGTCAAAGGTATTATTTTGGTATCGATCTTTACTAACACGAGGTGTAACTTAAATAACGCACAACTTCTTAAGAACTCATTGTACTCATCATTATGAACAACTTTTACCATGGGAACAAACCAGAAATCGCGGAAAAAAAAACAGCTGTCCCCTACATTTATGTTCGCATAACAACAGCAAGCAACAGCTAGGGAACAGCTGATTTTTTTTCGCGATTTTGGGTTTGGTCCTATAGTAAAAGTTGTTCATAATGATGAGTAATGACCCCTTATGAGGTTGTGCGTTGTTTAAGTTACATCTTGTATAATGAAGCTAAAGAGTTTGTTTTTTTGTTTAATCCTGCTTATCTTTGGAACAACCAGTGCGATTTGAAAAAATATTTTTGTTTTGATAACCCAATACTTGAGGAAAGCGCTCTTAGCTAAGTGAGTGATACCGCGGGACACAACTAGTCGTCTAATAAAACATAATTATGTTTACACATTTGGAACGTTTATTTTGTTGTTATTATGTTTGTGTAGGAAATTTACATAGAATCACTTAATGAGCTGAATTGTTTTATTTTTCAGACATCCAGTCCAATTAAGAAGTTTGATGTACTAGCCGCGCCCCGCGGTTTCACCGGCATAAGTCTCAATCCCGTGGAAATATCGGAATAAAAAGTATTCTATGTGTTAATCCTGGTTATAAACTATCTGTGTGCCAAATTTAATTTAAATCCGTGTAGTAGTTTTTGCGTGAAAGAGTAACAAACAACCATCTTCAACTTTCGCGTTTATAATATTAGTAGGATTTGCAACTAATTGTTTAAGTATATCCAGTAACATTGTCGTTTAAGCCCAGTGTTAGCAAATAACACGACACGGTGACACACATATAGGCCTTTCACAGTTATTATATCTCTGATAGCAGAAACCCAACAGCCAGAATCTGTAAAAATCTCACAGTGAAAACTTGCGTGGAGTGAGCTGTGTGTCATCCCACTGATGCTAGGGATTGACCAAGCAAACATTTACAATCATAATTGAGATATTAATAATATTTTTTAAAGTTAATTCTATTGATAATTTGATATAATTTCAAAGCTAGTATTTTAGTTGTCAAAACCCACATTTAATCCAAAGTAGTTTGTGGCGTGATCACTTCACCCGACACACGAAATGTCGTGAATCGGGTGAAGTGATCACGCCGTCTCGTCAGGACTAGTGTAGGAAAAAAAAAAGAAAAAAAAAAACAACATTGAGATTCTGATTGAGTTTCTGTTTTGCTATGTTATTTTAAAACCCCACAAAATAGTAATATTTTGACAACTAAAATACCTGCGTGGAAATTATATAAAATTATCAATAGAATTAGCATAAAAATATTATTAAAATCTCGAATATGATTGTAAATGTATGCTTGGTCAATCCCTAGTATCAGGTGGGATGACACTGACAGCTCACTCCACGCTCACTTCACGTAAGTTTTCACGGTGAGATGGTTACAGAATCGCACTGCTGCTACCTTATTATAACGAGAATAAAAATCATTGTGATTTTGACAGACTTGTCAGTAGCAGTAACCCAACAGCAACCTCGTTACAAGGAGTATAAAGACCACTGTGATATTGGTAGTGATGCAAAATCAGAGGTAAAATAACTATGAATGGACTGTAAGACTGTAACTGACTGCATTTGGACAGTCCACTCTGTCAGAAATCATTTTCAGAACCCTGTGAGGGCTGGCCGTATGCCTACGGATTTTTACGGATCTACCATCCCGTGTATTTACGAAAAGATAGTTCAACAAATGACGGTTATTTTGTAAATTGAAGATAAAAACCGATTGTACCGTATGTTTAATCCTACCAAATATACCGGCGTGAAGAAATAAAGAAGAACATTTTTATGCCAACAACAAAAAGCCTCGGAGGCACTTGCGATCGTCGATTTCCAAATACGAACGTCCGTGTAAAAATAACGTATGTGCCAAAAACAGACGTGGGGTGCGTACTGTTTATTATTGCATTGTGTATGCCCGATGAACTCGCATCTTTTCGATATCGGGGGTGACTGTGAGTGAAAATTCTTAACAGAACCGTATTATTATGAAAACGTTTTGTGTTTTCGGCGCATCACCACATCTCTGGAGTATTGTGCACACGTGGTCGGGTTTATCGGAATATATGGAGCCATTTTGACGGTTTTATTACAAAATGCGAATTTATTTTTGGAATAAACATTTTCTTTTCGAGTGTCCATTTTTAGTGAAGTTGTTTTTGTTTTTAAGTTTCGTAGTAGTACGGTATGTTTGTGTAAGTACTACTGGGAACTGCTTTTAATTTATTTTGTTGTATGTTTACATATAAAAAAACTGGTATGTTAACCCTTCGTATGTCGGGAACGTGGATCCATGCGAAACACAATGGACTTTAGAAAGTACTTAACGCTTAAATTGTTAGTGGTCGCAAGTACTAGTGCTGAGCATAATGTCCTGAGTTTGATTCCCGGGTCGGGCAAATTTTTATTGGGTTTTTCCATCTGGAACTTCTCAGTAGCAGGCTGGAGTCTGGATTTGTGCCCAGGTGTTGGCAATAGGCTCGCTCCCTACCTATTGCATGGGACTTAAACATACCTGGCGAAATATGGGTGTACTAATATCGATGCCTCCCACGTAAGTTGTTGTAACCCACAAACTCCAATTTTACAGGAGAGCGTTTCAAAGATAATATTGGAAATAAAAACTGCACTTTTCAATTATTAAAAAAAAAAAATCAGTATGTGAATAGAGTTAGTAATAAAGTATTAGTGTGTGAATATAGTTAATAATAAAGTATTACTAACTATATTCACATAATTATGGCGTAATATAATTATAATTATCCCTTTGGATTACAGAGGCGTGATGATGTGTTTAAAAGTATCATTCATCACAAATTATGACCAACTTGCCCCGCTGGTATTTTTTGCATTCTTTTTATAATCACACTTTTATTTCACGAGCTCCACTTTTACAACAAACGCGGAATATTAAAGTATGATGCACTTTGTTTTTCTTTTATTCCCATTTCGCAAAAAAATAAAGGCAGGTTAAAGTGCATACTTAAAGTGAGCTCTAAAAATACGATAATAAACACCCCCCTGTTCGGGCTGTGAATGTCTGTTTGCTTATAATCTTTATCAATCTGTTTTTTCGTTCAAAAAGTTTTGTAATATCGTGTACAGAGCATTAGAGGGATATAGAGATGCAACACATGAGTAGTTTGCCCGTCTTTGTATTGTATTGTCCGTGGTCTAAACGACCGATTCACGATTGCGACCATAAAGCGCCATAAAGCAGAAATAAATCAAACAGTTTATTGAATAGTAACATCAAAACAATTCATTGCATGTTAACCCTCAAACGCGAGCGTGACGGCGCGCGGACCGATCACGACACCAATAAATAACTATTGCGACAAAAACTGACGACAAAGCGCACGTCGTGAGCCGCAGTCGTGATCCGTCGCACGTGTCCGGACAGATCGGAAGCCGATCGGCACGATAAGATCACGACTCTCTAAAAATAGGACTTCCAGTATACGCGCGCTTAGTTAATTGGTCATTTTTACTTTACTTTTTAATTATAACGACTCGTGACGTTTTGGCGAACGAGGGTTGAATTTCGATTCTTTTAATGAAGCTTGTTTTACGTTTGAGTAATTAATTCAAACAGAGAAATTATTCGCATTTCATTTCTTTTACGATTAGGGAATTACGTTCTTTTTCATGAAACATTCTGGCGTGCTGAGTAAACAATCGTTTATTAAATTTATTTTGTCACAAAACATGAGTTTAATTAACAAACTGTGCTGAAACATTATTCTTCAATCGGCTGCTTATTATAAATGTAATGATGCAGCATCATAAATTTCGCAACCGCATAAATAGCGATATAAATCACGGGCGGTCAATGAAACTGTAAAATTTACGTATCATTATAATTGTCAGTTGTGTATTGATAAAATGTCAAAGTTCATTTGCATGGCTATTCCTGGCCGGCACTGATTGGTAGTAAGAATGCCCGTTGAGTGTTATTGGCACTATGACATATATGAAGTAGTATAGAAATACGATAAGGGTACTCTGTCGCCATTCGATATTTTATAAATGGACTAGTCTGATTCTGAAGTAGCAGTGAATTATGTATTACTAGTTGCGCCCCGCGGTTTCACACGCATAAGTGTCGACCCCGTGGGAATATCGGGATAAAAGTATCCTATGTGTTAATTCCGGTTATAAACTATCTGTGTACCAAATTTCATCAAAATCCGTTCAGCCGTTTGAGCGTGAAGAAGTAACAAACAAACATACAAACACACACACACAGACACACACACACTCACAAACTTTCGCCTTTATAATATTAGTGTGATTTATTTTATGTATGTTCTTGGTGTAAGTTTAAATGAAATAAAGTGCAATTATAGCGTTGTTCATAATTTACATTCCATTGCCACATAATCAGTTATCTACTCTAGTGAAATGTATTCTAAGTTGATTTTTGAGTGACCATTTGTAACAAAAAGGTCCTAATAAGGTTTCGGTTGCAATGGAAATTGAACTTTGTTAAGTATGACATTCAGTTTGTGGTTTCATAACTTGAAAATTATCTCAAAATCCTGGCTCTAATATACTTAGTTTTCTTTGTTGTTTTTTTTAATCTTATAAGGCGATATTTCGTAATACTGATACTCGTAATCAATATTTCTTAAGCATGCTTTAAGTTATGACCTCTCTCCAAAAATCACTTGCATCACTTAACGATACGCCCAAATTCGACTTATTGTTAATAAAATACCACAAAAATGTTGCGAAAACAAATTATACTTGCAATAATGTAATATGGGAGTCGTCTCAATTATCAAGTTGGGTTTACAACCGTCTGTATAAGGAATTATCGTTCCTATCTCCTTCATTGCGATGCTATAAAGTATAATTATGCGGTGCCCGACCACACCTAAGTTGGGCGACTTTCCGAACAGCGCGGCACACAAATGCGCACTTGGGTAACTTTTTACTTAAGTAAATATTTTATTTACGACTTTCGCAAAACGAGGACATGAAAATACAAAATCATTGCCAGTAAATAGATAGGTCTAAACGCTGAAGTATCTCAATGAATCTTCATAACTTTCGAAGACAACTATTGAGTGACATATACGGAAATGGTTCTCTCTCGCCACATTCACATAGCTGAATATCATTATTGTACATATTCCAACGTCGTACTAGTTAGATCAACAAGTAGATATATACCTCAACGTCACTCCCTTTATGATTTATGGTCGCCGCGGACTAACTGACAGGACCACATCACTTTTTTGCCGTATGAAGTTCCCTGACGAGAGGTTCAGTAGGTCTTAGCCGAAAAGGATATTACTTGGCTGGATAGTGATCTCGGCAGCGACACTTGAGTGCCTTTATGGTTGTAATAACAGATATCGCGTTGATTCGATTTGATATGGACTGCTTGGGTGCTATCGAGTGCTTGATTGCTGCGAACATTTACTTAGAAGTGGCTCGTGAAACGTTAATGGTAGCTTTTATAACACTTTTACGATAAGAAAGGTGTACATTTGAGTCGATCTTAAAGAAATAAATAACAGAAATAGATGTAGAAAAACTAGCAGCGCTAAAACAATTCAGTTCAACAACGACCTCTGGAACTGGTACTTGCTAAACATTCATTTTTTTTTCTCTCTCACCAAATACGGACGCTGCACCCGACAGTGAGCGCTGTAAATTAATTTCCAAGTTCTACCACAATTGTATCGCGTTACAAGCGCAGAATGCAACTCTCAGCGCCATATATGGGTACGCGGGACCGGCTGCCATACCGGGCTGGACATAAATGGCTGGTCGTTACCAAACGCGGTGGCTCCGGACAGTCCGCAGCGAACGGGTTAAGTGACACACACTCGATTTTGAAATACGTATAAGCAAGCTTCGTGTTAAATGATAATTAAAAGTAAGGGTCTGTTTGACCGCACACCTTGTACGTACGGTTGCTAACGAGATTTTTATTGATGTTCATTTATTTATCCGGTGTCGATTATTGACTTTTGAGTGTGTACTTTATTATGTCGTATAGTAGATGTTTAATGAGTTTAAGATTATTTTCAGAAAAGCTTAAAAGTACAAATAATTTTATAATAAGTTGTAAGCTCGCATATCATGTTCTGCTTCCTCTACAAAACTGAAATTCATTTTATTTCAGAGCCCCTTAAAATTTTGAACAAAATTATCATACTAAAAAACAGAAGGTGAAATAATCCATTAGCGATATTCCAGATTTTTCCTTTTTTTCATTAGAATTCATAAGAGACTTAGTTAACAAAGGACGGAGTTAGATTGGAAAAATTTATAACTTGCAAGATTTGCGCAACTCAAGTGGCGCGGTATTTGCATTTTAATTGTACCTAGTGGTGGGTTGCGAGTGAGAGCGGGGAGCGATAAGTGGAAGCGTAGCGGATCGTGGATTAGTATGAAGATGAAAATTTGATTTATGTTCGCAGAAATATATTAAAAAAAATACAAAATAAGGCTGCCGCAGACAGCGATTCGACGACGCGACGGTGAATTCTGGTGGAACAATTTCCATGTTCTACTAGAGTCACGTCGCACTATTGTGTCGTGCCGTTAGCTGCTGTTTGTTATGCGCATCCTCTCGAAGGGTTGTGTTGAAGGAGTAAAGAAGGAAACAGAGGTCAACCGTAGATCTTTAGCGTGACATATACATTCCTTTCGTTTGAATAAAACCTATTTGTGAATAACTTATCGTGAGTTATACGTAAACAGCCTCCATGCACTTGAGTACTCTTAAAAGCTTTTCAATAGAACTATAAACAATAATATATTTTCTCTTGAAAATGAAACTCGTAAAGATGCATGGAGCATGAAAATGGGATGCACAAAGAAGCCTCCTCGTGTAGCGCAGTTTGTTCCGCCAGTTACTCAACTGAACCGAGCGCTCGGTGCATCCTGGTTCCTGGACAATCACACCCAACACCTTATTTGACTGGCCAATTCTTCTCTTGCGGTGGTAGGCCTAACGCCCGCCTGGTTTGCGACCAGCCTCCCACCGGAGTCCGGCGTCAAGCAGCCTGCTGTGTTTCGTCGATGCGTGGTAGTCCCAGTGCCTTACGCATCTTCTGGGCACGCTCGTTCCATCATAGACCTCATCCATCGCTTTCATGATCGAAGTCGAGCAGGCCCATTCAATAATAAAAAAATAAAAAAATTACCAGTTCAGCGAAATTGTGAAGGACAGAGTACTCCGCTATCATTGAGAACTCAGGTTCCATAAAACAGCAAGTAATCTTCGACTATTCATTATAATACTTTCTGAATTCATGCATATTTTCACCACTACCGGGAATATGCTCTGCTTTTATTAATTAAGTCCGCGTTTGTTCGGATCGGTTTTTATTCTGAAATATATTTCAACATTTATAATGATCTTCTGGCCAAGAAAATTGCCTGGTCTTCATGTTGAATAAGTGATAATAAGATTTTCCGAGGAATTAGCTCATCCCACAGAGTATTAATCCTGCTAGAGCTACGGTTTCCTTTAAGGGTGGCGCCCGCCAGTGTCCACTTTTTACCGGAGAATGACGTCACTGAAACGGTATTTATGAAAGTATGTTGGTGTGTTTTCGTAGAGGGCGTTTCTTTTTGAGCTGTCATCATTCTCATAGCAGTCGTCACTGGCCGTTATGTAGCGGCTACCGCTCTTCACCGTAGCTTAACCTAACTCAATTTTCATATTCGCGGAAATATCCACACCCGTGTTCGTTTCCGTTTGACAAATGGGATGACATTCGATTTATAAACCGCCAAACTAACAAACGACAAAAAACAAAATGGCTATATTTCACCATGTTATTCGCAACTTTGCTCTGGTTTTAGAACACGTTTAAGTTGAATGTTAAAGCAAAGCGCTTGCTGTTTACAAAAGTGTACATTACTTTGCTTATGTACGTAGAAGTACATAGAACGAAGTCAGCCACCAACCGCTAAGTGTGAGTTGAGTTTGCGAGTCATTTATCTCTGTCGACGTCGCGATGTGGCCTCGGCTTTACATTAGGCTTGTTGATAGCCGTCGGGGTTAAGTGAAACGTCTATCTAGGAGGGTGTGAATTCGTGAAAAACATGTCGGTTACGTTACTCTCAAGCGCAGAAGTAAAGAGGAAGTTTTTGTATGACGTGCGGAATTGATGTCAGCTGTGTTTATTTGTAATGGACAGAAATATCGACGGATCGATTTGATATTTTTATTTTTAAATTGGATTGCGCTTAGTTGAATGCGATGAGTGGGATCACTGTGCACGAAGTCTATTAAAGTAACTTTTTTTAATGCTACAGATTATTTTTAAGCCTTATGTTTTTTTATGAATTATCTCAAGCTTACAAAATGGTAACACTGCCATAAAAAAAAAAAAAAAAATTAAAAAAAATCCGAAATGAGCACTCAAAATTTTGAATTCGTGTGTAAATAAACGACTAAAATAGAAATCTAATAAAGAAATCTCTTCCAAAACTTTTCATATAAAAGTGGAGAAGGATTTTTATTACAACGGAAACGGTAGTTAATTTTAATGTTGCCAGTAATTAACAAATCTTAAGACCCTTGAATATGGGTAGGAGAGGGCTGCACGGCTTAATCGTGCCGGCCCGGGGAGTGGCGTCAGTGTCAAGATGCAGCGATTTTGTAAAGTAGCTTGGACGAGTCCTTACGTAATCGGGCTTTAATGTTAAAAATGATGACTGTTGGATCAATGTCTTGGGTCTTAGGTGATTCTTTAATATAAAGACAAATCCTAGATATATATTTTTTTGAAATTTCCTCTGTGGAAATACAAAATGCACATTCCACACTTAAGTGAACTAAAATGATATTTTGAGACTAGTGTTCTTTTATGGTGCTGGGATTAAACCCAGTAAATTCATTATATATTTTTTTGACTTTCGATGTTTTCAGTTTGTTAGTTAGCCCGTTTAGTTAGTTGAGTTTAATAGTTTTCTATCCTAAGGGAGATTGGGTTATAAAGCTTAAAGTACACTTTGATAGCTTTCGCAAACTTCCTTGGCGATAACGCGGACTCTCTCATTCGGACCACGCCCTCAGAACTAAAAAGACGTTTTTCTTGGATTTTTTCGTAGCAAACGAGTGGAGGTAAGGAAAATTAGATATTTTACCTTTCGCCTTAATGAGGAGTTATCAACGTACTCGCGCAGGGGTCGAGTACTCGCTCAATATCGAGCAATTACCTTTTATGACCCGCTAGTGCCTAGTAATTGTTATTAAAAAGTTTACGTAGACAGACAAACAGCGCAGCTATTTTGTGTATTTATTGAATTTTGCTTTTATGCAAGTTGCTGTTTTTATCTTAAGTGTTAATTTTTTTTTTTACGGTAAAGGAGGATGTTGGACTTTAATCCAGTCATCAACATTTTTTTTAACTAGCTGAAATTAGTCCAGCCGTTTGAGCGTGAAGAAGCAACAAACATACACACAAACACACACACACACACACACTCACTCACAAACATTCGCCTTTATAATATCAGTGTGATTGCATTTTAATATTTCAGCATTATGCTGAGATAGGAGCCTTTTTGGCCTAACACAGGTATTTTGTTGTTGTTTTTAATGTAATTTTGTTCGTTTTAAGTGCTCCTTTTTAGGGTTCCGTAGTCAACAAGGAACCCTTACAGGTTTGCCACGTCCGCCTGTCCGTCCATCCGTCCGTCCTCAGCCTAGCTTAGAGACTCTTAGTATTAGAAAGCTATAATTCGGCATGGATATACATATTAATCACGCCGACAATATTATAAAATAAACTCATGAAAAAAAAACAATTTTTTTTAGGGTACCTCCTGTACATGTAAAGTGGGGCTGTTTTTTTTCCTCGTCTATCCCGTGGTATGGGATAGAAACGTTGGATAAATCTTTCAAAAATATTGCAGGTTTGTGAAAACCATTTTTCGATTCAGGGATCCGTTTGTGAAATATTAAGCTTTAAAGTGCAAATTTTTGTTAGAGTCAAGTCTCCCACCTCACTGCCAGCCAAATGGTTGCTCTTGGATACGTGAAAAAAATTCAAGGCAGTACTGTATATCATCATCTGCCTAGCCTTTTCCCAACTATGTTGGGGTCGGCTCCCAGTCTAACCGGATGCAGCGAATACCAGTATTTTACATGGAGCGACTGCCTATTTGACCTCCACAACCCAGTTACTGGGTAATACGATACCGCTAGCAGTACCTAGTAGTACCTAGTAGGACTGGTTGTCAGACTTTCGGGCTTCTGACTACCCGTAACGACTTTCAAAGATCTACGAATGACAGCCGGGACCAAAGGCTTAACGTGCTTTCCGAGGCACGGAGGGGTCTCGGTATGTAAAGATCACCCATCCACAGACCAACTGCGGCAAGTGTAGCTTAACCTGATCGATCGACCTGTACGGCTGTTATTATTTAGCCACAGGCCCCTCAGTACAATTACTCAAGGCAGTACTGTATATAACGAAATTAAAAGGAAAACTGTCACAGCTAGTAGGCTTTACAAGTTTACGAGTAATAGTCAACAAAAACATAAAGACTTCCTAACTCCTACGGAAATTTAAGCATTAGGGCAATATCAAAGAGCGCTTTAATATGTAGGTCACTCTTTAAAGAAAACTACATGATATTAAATAATGCCTATAAACTTGTTTACCACAATTTGGAATGCGCGCATATTTTTATGGAATTTTCAACAATCATCCGCGCGTTTTAAATTTGAATACTGGTCGGGCTCCGGAATATGGATATTTGTATTCAGCCAATCAACCAATCAACTCGTTATTCACACGTTTATTATCCTTAATTTTGAAGCTAAATATATTGTAATGTTTGCCTGAGAATTATTACTCTCATACAGGAAAAAAATTACCAGTATGCAAACTGTAACCGTGAATTCGGCTTATGATTTTAGACTTATAGCTTATGTATGTATGGCGTAGAATGTGTTCGTCGGTTGTCAAAAAAATCCGTTGTTTCATAGAAAGGTGGAATACCTATGCTGCCGAAACGTACGGAACACTAATCTTTTTAGGGTTCCGTACCCAAACGGTAAAACGGGACCCTATTACTAAGACTCCGCTGTCCGTCCATCCGTCCGTCTGTCACCAAGCTGTATCTCATGAACCGTGATATTTAGACAGTTGAAATTTTCAAAGATGATGTATTTCTGTTGCCGCTATAACAAAAAATAAATATTCAAGGGTACATACAACAAACGCGATTTTTTTGCCGTTTTTATAGATAATGGTACGGAACCCATCGTGCGCGAATCCGACTCGCACTTGCCCGGTTTTTTTATCCGACAAAAAATGTAACTAGCATCATATGCTGAATTCATGGTTATAGTTTGCGCGCTGGTAAAAAAATATTCCTTCCTGACCCAACATTAGCACGGCTTAGAAGACGGGTAGTCTTCTAAGCCCACCAGGAAATGTTCGCGTGAAGGTATTTAAACCGAATGAAAAAGATTTAGCAAAGGTGAAGTTATTTAATCTAGCGGAATATCCCCTTATTCACAATATTAGAATATGACTGCACACCGATGAGGGGGAGTTTCGACGTAATCAGCGTCTGATCACGTGTTCCTTTTGAAATCGGCTTATCCTCTACCCGCTCAGACCACGAAACGACCAATACTCAACCTTACGAAAAATCACAGAGAGTTCGTTTTCCAATAGGAAATTTTCGAGACCCGTAAAATGTTCACCCTGATCGCCCGGACGAAATTCGTCTTCAGCGTTACCTTTGAACAAGTAATTATGGCAGAATTCCTGAATTAATACTGAGATAAGCTGCTTCCGTAGTCCTCCATTTTAAATAGCATAAAAATGAGGCCTCAAACCATTATCGACGCGTATTTCTTTCGTAATTTACGAGTTTCGCTAATCAACGGGAGAAGCAAATTGCGTTTATAATCCCATTTCATCATCTCTTAAATTGTGGGGTGAAAACCTTTTGTAGGTTCATAAAGTTTGGGTGAACGTTGGAAATCAAATTCTATTCTGAATCGACAGGAGTGAACAACTATGTGTTGTTAAAAATTCACAAGTTTCGCCCCACACCGCTGCGGCGTACGTTTGACATGGAAATGCGCAAGCCTACTCGTTGCGATTTCCCGCGGAATTTATTCAAACGCTGAACGCCTCCCCTCCCCCGGCCGCACCCCAGACCGCACGCATCTGTCTTCGCATTGATATGCACATTCGATTGTCGACAGTCGCGTGCAACGGACGTGGGTAACACACATCAGCGTTGAATGTTGTAGTTATTTTAGGCGAAATTAATATTTGGTTTCGAGTGGAGCCAAAACGTTTCTTCCTTCTATATCGTTCTTACTACATATTGGGTGTTTAAAGGGTGATTGCTCACCCCCATAAGTAAAAGTAACGTGACAGGTACGCTGTTTAGATTACCTTTCATTAAATTAAATCAGCACTTATAAGGAATAGGAGCATTATCAATATTGATTCGTATATTCACTTCAGAACCCCTCACCCTGATTGATTTAGGGCAATTTATGATGATATCATTTTATAACTAAATCGATTTATCTAAAACTGAGATATTAACATGTCAATTCAAGATGTGTATCAGACGATGACTTGCCGTACCACATGGAGGGAAGAAGTTAAATTAGGGGACGTGGAAAGATAAATGGCGAAAGCTGTCAATATCTACTTTTCATTAATGGTTCAAAAGTGTGTTTGCGTGGAATAAACGATGGCGTTTCTTGTAAAGTCACTGTCTAATGTAAAAGTGAAAAGTTTGCCGTTTTCTTTTACGAACATTTCCTTCAGAATGTTCACCTTATTAAGTAGCAACTGTTAAGTATTTTCCTTAACAATTCGAAAAGCCTCGACCTTTTGTGGTCAAGGCTCTTTGAGTTGTGCTAAGTCACGGGTAACAGTAGCTTGGTTTTAAGCGCCACAAAATGTGCATAAGTACTTCCTTCCTGTTCTGTTTCTCAAAGTAGGGCAATAATTATATATAATTTCCATTTATTAATGGTTATTTAAATCGGCCCATATTTTTTCAATTACAAGCGAGTAATGTAATCAAGCTGAGTAATGACGCTTTCAGCGTGTCGTTAAAATAATACGTCTTTACTAGTAAGTAAATATATTCATAAGGCGGTATGAATCACGAAAGCGAGCATGTTTGGTAAGCGTTTCAGAGACGGTGCATGGCTGCACACTGTGTCCTTACAGTGTTAAGTATGCAGTAATTTAAGTTTAAATGATACTTTGTTTAAAGCTGATTATGGAAAATATTCACTTTCATTTTGGTGAGTTTTTGGGATCGTCTACGATGGAGTCATACTTATTAAAATGTTTTCATAGGTCACGATGTAAGATATAAGATATCTGATAAGGTTTGTAGGGCCAACATGGCCAGAGATCGCACAAGACAGGGGGGTTTGGAAGGAAAAAGGGGAGGCCTTTGTCCAGTAGTGGGACACAATATAGGCTAACAAAAAATGGTCACGATGGGCCAGGCTAGCTATCAGCATTGTCTATGTCAGGTTTGAGTGTATGTAGTGATCTTTATTATCAAATATTTCGGCCACGTGGTTCGTAACGAACACTCCATGGAACGACTCGTTGTCCAGAGACAAGTAGAGGGCAAGCGGTCACGCGGTCGGTCACCTACGCGTTGGACAGACCTTATCAAAGCGTCAACACAAACCTCCATACTTCAGAATATCCGAGACGCTGAAGACCGGAATAAGTGGAGGAGCATCGCGAGGGCTGCTTTGGCCAAAGAGAATGCAGAGTCATCAACCACGACCACTCTGTCAAGAGTGAACGACTAAAGAGAGAGAGAGAGAAGAGAGAATAAATAAATAAATAATAATAAATAAATAACCAATTTTCTCTTAAAACTCAATTGACATTGAATCTGTCTAATCATTCCCCAACTATGTTGGGGTCGGCCTCCAATCTAACCGGATGCAGGTGAATACCAGTATTTTACATGGAGCGACTACCTATCTGACCTTCACAACCAGATTGTTCAATACTAATTAGTACATAGAAAAGATATTGGATTAGGATTTGTTTCGATATATTTTCGTTTAATAGCTTAGCCCATGCACTTGTATAGGATTCAACAACACAGACATCGCATAGAAAATGCGCAACCGAGTCTGAACGACACTTTATTGTTAAACTACCTGCAAAATTAAGTCTTTAAGACATCGCGTGAAGAAACTTAAATACATAAGCTTCTTAGAATCTAAATTACTTACGTTCGCATGAAACTGCAAGTTAAATGATATTTCATAAGACTTAGTGTATTTATAGTTAAATGTGTTATTACGTTGGCAAAGAATTATGTATAAGAGAAAACGTATTATTACAGTGAGATACGTTTAAATTTTATCTGCCGTGCTTTACCGTGAACTCTGATACGTAATTATCGACCCTACTCATCAGAATTTAAGGTCGTTTGTGCTTAATATTTATTAAAGGCCACAAAACACTGTGCAAATAGCTGGAAACAGAAAGCGCCTCAGTGGCGTGTAGGGTAAACGTACCAATTATAGCGCGAGAGACGGTCTAAATCCCGCTGCTGGTTTATACCTCTTAATTCCTCGTTTTAAATAACAAAAGGCTGTTTACTAGCGTTTTTCAGTGCCAGGCACAGGGTAGCACACCCTCGCACCCTCTCAGCCTGTCTAATAGGCTAGGTGGCCGCTTGATACGAATGCCGAGGTTAAAAGGGTTTCTTTTTTTATAGATAAGATTTCCACTTTCAGTTTTATTGCCATATTTATAGTTTTTTTTTGGTAAATGTGAATTTATTTCAGTTTTTGCTGCGTTTATTTTGGAGGTTCGTAAATAATTTTAAGTTTTAAATGTAGCTGTAATTTTGAAGTGGCTCCGTTGTTTTAATTGTTATAAATGAACAGAGCCAAGTAATTTATTTAACATGCAATATCTGGGAGCTTTTATTTAATTGTGTTTTCTATTCTTATACTGAAATCAATTTGATGTATTTTTTAAACTTCAACAGCAAGTCCTTGTAAACAAAACAAAACTTTATCTTATTTTTTGTTTTAATTTTTTTTTGCCAGGTACATACTTACTGCAGTATTCTAAAAAGAGTAGATATTTTGTGACGGCCTATTAAAATATATTTCTACATATCCATTCAAGAAAACATGAGAAAAACGTAAAACAAGCATGGAAGAATCGTAGCATGTGCTATTCTTTAATTCCTACCTACTACCTTTTAGAAAAAGACGTGAGTTTACATATGTAGGTACGTGAGAAGACCTAATTGCTATATATAGCCAACTTGTTACGTACATAACACCTACGGCCTTTCAGTTGCGGTCATCAATGCGATCGGCAAGTAACTGGAGTAATTACAGCACTGTATAATCAATGGCTGTGTATACACTACGTTGTACTTGTATATTTATACAGGCGTTTTAAGGCTCGTACAGACAGGCGCGACGCGATTCTGCGATATTTATCCGTAGAATAATTTCTATGGAAACGCGCGCGACAATTCACACAGGGGCGACCTGTCGCGCCGCAACATGGTTGCGCCGCGACTCCAATAGGAACATTTTGTATGGCGACGCGGCGATAACGCAGTAGCAGCCGCGGTTCGCATCGCGTGTGAAAGGTGTTGCGGCGCGATAATATCGAATAATCGCACCGCGCCAAGTCGCGTGACAAGTCGCGCCAGTCTGCACGAGCCTTTAGCTATTGGCTTGAAGCAATAAAACAGGCAATTAGTAGCTGAATTTCGAGAGACGCTTCAATAACGTTAACTTTGCGTCAAACAGACTTTTCAAAGGTATGAGCAGCAGTGGTGGCCCAGTGGTATGGGCACTGACTTACGAGTTGTAGGTCGGAAGTTCGAACTCAGGCAGGCAATTTACTTTGTGTATTTAATTTCATCACCACTGCTCTCAAAACGGTGATGGAAAACATCGTGAGGAAAGCGGCGTGTCGTAGAACCAAAAATTCGAAGACATGTGACATCCACCAATCCGCACTGGGCCCGCGTGGTAGATTATGGCCAAAGACTATTATAACCGCTTGACTGCGTATACAGTGCCCCGACGCACGAAAACTATTAGTATTTTGTCGCCTATGTATAGGCTACGGTACTAGTAGCAATTTTAGTTGTGTCCAAGTGTTAGACCTGCGTGCACGCTAAATTAATATAATTTTTTTATAACGTTTATGCAATTATAACGCATCAAAACGCCTTCATGCGCGGTGAAGTGGTGTGGGAAACATTCTTAGACATCTAGTTACAAAAAGGATGACATAACTTTTCATCGGTACATAAACAGTACGAAAAATTATTTTTGATTTAATCAGATTATAAGCCACTGCAGGGGTCTATTTAAAATGGTGGCTGGGTAAACGAGCACACTTTTTGAGTCGCGCGTTGATGTCTTTTGGAAAAGTCTCGTTCTTGTATTAGACAATTCTAATGCTTCTATCCCTTTCTTTCCTTTTGTATGTTTATCGTAAAAAATAGTGCTGTTATCTTTAATAGCTGAAAGTTGATATCGAGAAAAATAAAATGAATACATTTTTTATTCAATTCACATACTTTAATAAAATAACTATCTACTTTTAACCGACTTCAAAAAAGAAATACCGACGAACTGAGAACCTCCTCGGTTTTCAGTTCGTCGGTTTTTTTTTTTTTTGTATTTTCCGGGATTTTTTAGTTCTTTCTGTCCCCGACCGGGGCCGATCAGTCCATTTCCGGGATTTTTTTTTGTAATTGATTAAATATTATTTCTATGATTTTGATTTGGTATTTATTATAATGTTAAAATCCATTTTATCGATATCGACTATTTTCTCTTAATGAAGTAAAGCAGCCCTAACGATGCAAATTGACCTTGAACTGACCAATTGCAGCCGCGCGTTCTTCCTCATCCCCCGGCCCGCAGTAGTGAGTCGTGTGCTTCGAAGAAATTAGCCCATACGCTCTCTAGTGGTTATATTCTCTATGATTATGGCCCAGTCCCTCTCACGGAGGGGAGGCCTGTGAGCAGTGGGAACATTATGCCTTTACAAACGGACCCATAGTAAGGACTTTGGCAACTTTGTTTTACCCTCGATGTATAAAGGCAAGAAGTTATGTTATCGTAAGTTTTTTTTTAAAACTTTGTACATTTTTTACCTAAGCCTTAATGAAAAAGCTGACCGGCAAAGCGGAGTGCATAAGAGAGTCAGTCTTCTTTACACTAAAGTGCTTAAAACAGCTGGATGAAGCGGATGAATCTAGAAAATATAAAGATAGGACAGTTGGCGCTCGTTTATCTCAACTAGCCTTATAAGGCAAGTTGGCACTAGATTCTATACAGATCTGGGAAAATAATGGCGCATATCAAGTTCCTGCTAACATAAGTAGTATTTCAATTGAAATAGCTGACAATATAGTTGAAATATTCGAGGTGTAGGGCTGGGAACAACGATAGAATTTATAGCTACGAGTCCTAGCGGCTGTGTTTTAGTTATTCTAACTTTGCTTTGAATGTTACATTTTAGTTCGACCCGGACTTAATGTTTACATATTCGAAATTATAAGCATTGATATTGGACGACATTAATATCAGTACTGCCGTGCGATTCTGTAACCATCTCACCGTGAAAGCTTGGGTGAAGTGAGCGTGGAGTGAGCTGTCATTCGCTAGGGATTAACAGTATTAAGTGCTCACTTCACTTATGATTTCACGGTGAGATTTTTACTAAATCGACCGGCTGATTTCTTTGTTTTAATATAATTTGAAATGCAATATCAATGACAGATATTACGGCAAAGTAAACAAGGCGTCAACTAGGCGTTTTGGAGTCAAATATCCATTAGTAAAATTAGTTCATGTTTGGATCTGAATTTCGTTAAATTAAATCAGAAAAGATTGTAACACTTTCACACTAGCATCAAAATTTAGTTAGCACAGCAGTCTTAAGTAATGTGACCGACTGTACACGTCAGACGCCAGACGTCGAAAACCGCGCTGCTCGATTGTCAACTTTCGGCGCCAAGTCGAGCTTTGAAAATCCAACAGGGCGGTTTTATTCAGACATTAATTTAGGTGTGTTAATGAAAATGAGCCTTAATACAACAGTAAGTACTAAGCTATGACTTGCAGAGCCTCTCCTATTGCAACGCAAATGAACTCACATGCAAGCGATTTTGACAATTATACACATCTGGATGTACAGTCCAATTCACTTGAGAAAAGATGAAGCTAGAATAGTAATCTACTATATCAAAGTGAACAGCGGCCCGATATCCACAAGCAATTATGGGTCGGTGCATTGTTCAATTTGACTTATTAGTGCGGCCCATGCATCCGTAATTGGAATTATTGGCTGGAGGCCGACGTCCTTTACACTACAATGGACGTCTTGTAATCTGTTTGCTTTAATCTTGTGAGGACGATGATAGACGGTCGTCTGAGGACATGGGACGCTAAGATTCTGTTCTTATAAGGTTAGTAGAATGAGGTCTGAGCTTACAAGACGCTGGTAGCAAGGTCTTAGAGACTTGATAAAAGGGCTGTAGAGTAATTTTTTGGGGCGCTAGATTGAAGCCACATGCGAAACATGCCGGCGGCGGCATGACGGCGGGGGTTTGTGGTGCATGTTCCGACACATCATCTCGAGAAGTTCCTCAAGGAAGAGTTCTGGCCGAAGGGCGTTGTGTACCGCCGGTTTCGTGGCCGGCTACATGACACCAGTCAGCGAAGCACGACGCCGACACTTCGTGTGCAGTAGTTTTAGTTTGTTATGTTGTGTGTATTTATAGTATTTTTAAGTTATATTATTATGGTATTGTATTTGTGACACTTTTTTATGTATTAGTTTATAAGTATTCAAATATTTGTAGTAGTATGTATTGTTTCTTCTATGGGCTCTAGTTGCCTGAAATACAGGAATAAAGAAATAAATAAGATACTGTTGACGCAATAGACAACTCTTTGTGAAGGATTAATTGATAGACACAAATCTTCAACAATTTATAGTAACCAGTTTGAATTTCGGCCTCAGCAAAACGTCAGGCCAAGTCAGAGAAAAGACCCATAACCCAGACAATTGCACGAAGTTAAATGATCCAATAGTCGAACTATACCGGCACCGCAGTGTCGGACGACACAGCTCAGTACCGTACACAACAAAGCCACAGCAGCCACTAGTGCGAGTGACGAGCCGCCCATCCATTGTACGCGTCTAATCACGACCTAATTCGACCATACATTGTATGCCGAAAAATATGCGAGCCTGGTACCAGTGCCGCGATTAATTACCACATCACTGGCCACAATTATCAACTAGATTTAATAAGGATGGACAGCTACGTCTATCTATGTTCTAATAACACTGCAGCCATCACTAATATGATAATTATAGTCTACCTAAAATGATGGAAGGTAATTTCGTACGTTAATATAATTGTAGCCTTTATCTATCAGGTTGCTAACAAGAAACAACCTATACAGACGGATTCCACGATTTTTCCACGTACTTCATTCAAACACATATCACGTTGACTCGACTCAATAAAAACATATCTATTTGAAAAATCATTTCTGTAAAGAATCGCGCAAACAATACAGAATAGTGTTGCGGCATATATCGTATTGTAACTTATCGATCTGTCGATGCATTATTGAGCAGACAAGCGGGAACTCGAGTCGATACCAAGTTACGGGGCCGAACAACTCCTATTTACCTGGAGCCGTTCTATTTCTGAACGCGAACATTGTTTATGGAATCCATAATGCACGTTGGTGCGGTCGAATGACATTTCACAAAGAACAATCACTATTTCGCCATTTTGAAAATTTATTTGTCATGTAATGTGTGGACATTGCAAGTTAGCTTTCTCTGGAATTTTCTATAAATTCTTTATAAATTTCATTTTTTTTTTAAAGAAACTTGCCTAGTTATATTACTATTTTATCTCTGGATTTGAAAACCGATTGCTATTACTGAATTGTAATTTAGCTTCACAAGGAGATCATTGGTAAATAAAATTGAAGTATTTGAATAAAATGCCAGTTCAAAGCTTTCAAGTTCATTATTTCAAACAAGAATTCTAAATTCATTACGTTATTTTCGGACTATTAGTAGACGAACGTGACTAAGAGTCGTGAAATATTTAGAAAAATATTATATAAAGAATCTCATTAATTCAAGATTACGTCGTTCAATTAAATAAAAATACGTTTAATAATATTCAAGGTTGGTTTTAAATATAGCCTCCTTTCGTAATATGAGCACCTAAAGTACCAAAGACAATAATAATAAAAGCACCGTGGAAGTTGGCAATAATTCATAAGTAGGTTGATGGCCCATTGTCTACGAGTACCGTATTAACTCATATCCATTGACATTCACTTAAGCAGTACATTTTATGTTCCATTTTATTCTTATATCGGCCTGGATACAAAGCTTAATAGCACTTCAATATTGTGTTGTAACCGGGACGTTTATAATAGGAGCGGTGGCAGACAGTTATTACATTCTTGAATAATAGAGGGAAACTTCGCGGGCTTAACTTAGTGAAGTATCACGAGGAATCTCATTATACAACGAGTTGATTTATTTATTAACAAGGCAGTAGTTATTAATGTTTGATATACATAAAGAGTATTTTTTATTATTACAATTAATTTTATCTATGTAATTTTTTATTTAATTTGTACTAACATAATAAAGCTGAAGAGTTTGTTTGTTTGGTTGAACGCGCTAATCTCTAGCATTATCAGCTGCATTTGAAAAAATATTTTTGCATACAGACGCTACAGCCACAAGATTAAAACGAAACGAAAACGAAGTAATAGCGGGCGGGCTATGCGATGCGACGCGGTGGGTCGGGGAACAGGGAATTTCGTGCGGACGAAGTCACGGGCAGAAGTTAGTCTTAAGTAATATACATCATGCTTTTTTTTTACCGGCTCCAAATTTTTACAGGGTATCCCACCCATGAATATGAATAACTTTCACTATGGAACCAACTCTGATATCACGAAAAAAAATCAGCTGTTTCATACATTTTGGTCAAGTAGGTATTGAACTTTTGTATTAAACAACTGATTTTGTTTTCGTGATTTCAGATTTGGTCCCATAGTGAAAGTTGTTCATATTCATGAGTATAACAACCTGTAAAAATTTGGAGCCTGAAAAAAAATCATGCAGTATAAAGTCTTCCGCACCCTGATTGCGTAACACACTATTACTCTCAATTTGAATAATTTTGAAGCATATTGCTAATCCATTGCTCCATATGTTCGAAAAATGTGTCAGCTCAGCAACGTAAATAACGCAATGAATGTTGTTTAACTGTCAAAATGAAACCCATTGCTACTGATAGTGTGTTACGCAATTACCCTGCAGGTCGTTACTTTAAGGTATTTTGCGATTATTATAATAATTCTACAATCGTGGCAACGAAGGCGTGATCTTCTGGCGTTGCTAAAGATATTGGAATGTTTGTTGGAATATCATAAACTAAAATATTTCAAGCTGAATGACTTAATTAAAGTGATAGAAGTTCATTTCTTCTAAATGAATTTTGTATATTGTTAGTATAATAGATTTTTTCTGTGAATTGAGGGACATAACTAAACGGATAAGTAGGCATCTGATATGATAAGTCAATATGAGGTTATATTTATAATATCTAGAAACATACTTCTAGTCGCTCTTTTATTAAAATAACGGTCAAGTAATGTACAGAGGATTTCATGTGAACTAATAAAAAAATTGCTCCATTAGTAGGAATTTACCGAACGCTTTCAAGTCCCGATTGCTTCGACATATCGCCGCTCTAAATCTCATATTTCCACAAAATAATGACTTCATCAGCACCAATCGATTTCTGTAATGCACGTTTCACCGCCCGACGGCGTATGATTCATACATTATGCTGTAACAGAGCATTCAAATTGCTGTTCAACAACGAAACCGCAACGTCACTTGTCAGAGCCAATTCGCAGGACAGATCAAAGGCATCGAGAGGAGTCAGAAAATTCTATCGATGTTTCGGACAGACACAGGGCCATCACTATCGATACGGTTTCGTGTCAGAATTTCGCGAATGCATTACGGCCTTTTGTGGAAGTGGGCCAGTCGGCGGTGCTGTTGCAATTATCGAATGGGTGCGACTGTACTGATGCCACCGAAGTTCTTTGAGCCGTGCTCGACTGTACTATCTGAATGACTTAATATATCCTCTATTTTCTGCGCAAATGTACCGCGCTGGATTTAAAGAGATTTGGTTTCACGTTTCGACACTTACCCGAGAATTGGGGATGATTGTATTTTTGTTTTTAGAATTTTATTGCACCAATGGTTTTTTTAACAATCCCAGAATCTGTGTTTGTTGCAATTAATCACACTTAAAAGGTCAATGAACAAATATGTTACATCGAGCATACTGAAAATCTAATTCAGCTTATTCATTCGCAAAATATATTAAATTAAATCCAAAAACATTTTGCGAAAATTTTAATACGAATACGTTTAGGCAAAACTTTGTAGCATGTAAATACAACTGAAATTACGTTCTCATTCAAAAGTAGATTTTTTTTTCGTCGCACGAGGCGTCTAATTTACAATATAAATAATCACGAGCAATCGCGTTGAATCCGAGCTATTTACCTTTGAAATGTTCGCGGGGCGACAAAGGTGGCTTAACGAGCCACCGAGAAACGGCGGCTTCGAATTATAAAAGTTTCAGTAGAAATAAAACGGAAAGTGTTCGCGAGGGGGGGGGGGGGGGCGCCACTAGATGCGGGCGTGCCGCAGACAGTCACTGTACAGTTTAAATAAATTGTGATTTACAGGGGGACGAGGTGTGGTGCATTTACCTTACAGATTGACGGTTTTTATTTTTAAGAATAGTTTTGTTTTATTCTTATTATTGTGTTGAGACATCTGGATGTGACGTCTTATTTTTTATACAATGAGGCTTGATGTAGGTACAGGACAAGTCAAATTATTGTATTTTTTTTACTTTGCTTTGTGGGATAGTAAATTTCGATATAAATTGGTAAGATCACAGATGTCGCAGCACTATTTAATCATTAAAATAGTGAGGAAAATTTTCACCGTTTTTAATCGATTTAAAAATATATACTTAATGTTTTTAATTAAGAACCAGATTACAATCGAACCTTGTTATAAAGTCGTTACATAACTTTTTGAATTTAACTATCAAAGTTTTGTTTCAACATAATACTGAGGCCCTAATTTAAAATGTAAAAGCAAGTAAATAGTGGAAAGCAAAGTAATATTTAAAGCCTAATCAAAGTTGTGGAGTGAGCATACTAAGTTACCACAAGTTTGCGCCTAAACGTACCGGGAATTCTTTATACAAGTTTTACTTATTCAGTAATATAGACTCTGTGTGGGCTAGATACGGATAGCCGCGTAGGACACACGCCAGAGTTGTAGAATAAGGCTCGATAGCACCAAACCTAGCCGTTTAGGGGGGAGGGGGGGTGCCGGGGGTGCCAGCAGAGCCCGCGATATTCAAATTTTCTTACATTTTCTGCAATTTGTACGTTTTCTACAAAACATAAGTCGCCGCCTCAAAATCAAAATATTTTTAAACGATTTCCAAAAAGGTGGAGGTTGTATGTTCGACTTTGTGTCGGTTTTTTTTTTTTTTATTCGATTAGGTACTTTAATGTGGTTGCTAAGCAATATATGCTCGTCACAATCCGTATGGTAAATTGAAGCTGATGATCCTCAATCAGCTCATGTTCTCCTGGTTCTTACTAGGAGAACTCCTTAACAATTAACGTCCCTACATCGGGAAAAGCAACAATTTGATGAGCAGTTGACATTAGGCTATTGTAACTTAGATAAATTACAAACTGACCCACTGAAAAGTGAAAAATAAAAAACTTTTTTTACCAAAAAAAAAAACAGCCGACTTGGAAAAAAACACCACAAAGTAGAAAATAACTTTAATTTCACAAGTCGGTGGTAAAAATCTGAAATACAGATCCAAAGACACCGACTTCCGAAATTAAAGTTATTTTTCACTTTGTATTTTTTTTTTAAACAGATATTCCTACGGGATACGGGATACGGGAAATGTACGTATAATAGCTGTTCATTACAACGAACGAAGCGCGCTATATAACCATACAGCATATTATTATAGCGTTGATAAACAGCATGACGGTAGTTTAACTTGTGACGTCATCGCTGTTACGTGGCGTGAGGTATTGTTTGTAGTTGATATATGCAATTAATATGCGTTTGAGTCTGTGGCCGCCTCATTGAGTCTGTGGTTTCAAGCTGCTTAGGGACAGTCACACGTGGCTTGTAAACCTATTCTGCGGGCAGCTGATTAAGCTGACTCAGCATTGAGGTGTATGAGCCATATACATCACACACATTTAAAAAAAAAAAATTTTTTTTTTAAGGGGACCGTGGCGAAATTATAACAGCCGCACAGGTCAATCGATTAGGTTAAGCTACGCTTGCCGCGGTTGGTCTGAGAATGGGTGACCATCTTTACATACCGAGACCCCTCCGTGCCTCGGAAAGCAAGTTAAGCCGAAACGTTAAGAAGCCCGAAAGTCTGACAACCAGTCTTACCTAGGGGTATCGTATTACCCAGTAACTGGGTTGTGGAGGTCAGATAGGTAGTCGCTCCATGTAAAATATGTTTAATGTATTCAGCTGCAGCCGGTTAGACTGGAAGCCGACCCCAACATAGTTGGGAAAAGGCTGATGATGAATTTTTTTTTTGTTTGTTACATCTATTATAGAATATTGTTTATCTTTTTAAGGGTTCCAATGGGTAAAACGGGACCTTGTTACTAAGACTCCGCTGTCCGTCCGTCCGTCACCAGGCTGTATCTCATGAACCGTTACAGTTAGACAGTTGAAATTTTCACAGATGATGTATAACTGTTGCCGATAAATTTTGGTAAGACTAGGTGAAACTCTCTTCTTCTTCGTGTCGCTGTCACGATTGTATTTAAAATCATGTTGTCCCAAAAACTTTGCCACTTCCAAGGCGTTGTCGGTGGCAGCGCAGGGGTCACTTTGACTGCATGATTTTGGACACAGAGGGCAGGACAGGAGGTGGAGTATGAGGGGACACTTTTATGTCTAAATACATGAAATTAATTCACGGAATAAATGAATTTGAACTTGAATACAAACGCACTGTTTGCTCGGCTCAGGTGGCCTACTCTCCACGTCTATCAAGGAAGATACGGGCCCATCCAAAAGTATCTCGATACTTCGGAGTTCACTTCGAAGTGTCGAAGTACTTTTGGACGGGTCCGATTATCATTTTCGGACGGGAAAAACAAATCGGGAGTAAGGACAACTGTCAAGTCGTGTTGTCATTCATTCTCAGTTCGGGCTCCAGATTAATCTTATGTCCGTAGGTCGTAGAAAAGGCCCGTAAACTCGGCCGAAACTACGGATTTCTTGCAAAAGGTGTAGATCTACCAGCAGCAGTTAGTTGAGAAAATCTAACAGTGGAATAATACTTCAGCGTTAATTTAGGCGTTTCCTAGGGTTCGTTAAAAAGCACAAGGAAGTCGTCAAACAATGATTTTGGGTTTTAGCGAACTTTCATCAGATTTTGTTTCATCAAAGTCATTTTAAAGTTTCCTCACCCGACACCTTTATGCGTAGAATTCAGAAAAATAACAGAATAAACCGCAGAAAAAACCCAAGAACACACAGATCCAAACTCCATTAAAGACCCCAATACTTTTAACTGCACATTACAGTTTAAATCAGTATCTATTTGTTGAGGATATATAAAAGAGTATAGAAATGTTAAAATATAAAGGGGAAACGTCTGCGAGTGTCGTTCCGGAGCCGCAAACTCCTACAGTAAACACGGGTAGGGATGTTCCATCTTAAATATAGATACACGATTATGTTATCGATGGAGCGGACGGAATAAGTTGTGGGTGGAAGTTATGTTTAGGCTGTTTTTTCGATAAAGGTGTTGGCAAATGTAGTGAAATTTTGTTCTATAAAAGTTGGTTAGTGAGACGAAGATCTTCGAATAGCCTTTTTATATTGTGGCACATGGGTAGGTTGGGTATGTACAGGTCGGGCAAAGTGTTATTGGGTTTTTACTAGAATCTGGAATTTCTCATTAACCGCCCGGAGTCTGGATTTGTTTGTCTAGTACATACTTCATTCAAGTAATTACAAACGTTGTACGGAAGCGATATATATTTATAAACATTTCATAAAGAAATACTTAGTTGTAAACACGAGCGCCCTTGAACTTTATAATAACTGAGTTGTTAATCACACTTCCAGACAGTAACATAATAACGAAAGTGAAAATGACAGATGACTATGTGTGAAAAGAATTGCGTAGGTGTTGACTTAGAGTTCACGCCTCGAGCCGGTTTTGTAAAGAGAAAAATTGCCTTGAGACAAATTTTCATAAATAAAGCTGTACGTTGTATCTCTATCAACCAAAGAATTTATTGATTTTTTCGTAAAGAATTCTAATAAAATTGTCTTTCCCAAGAGATGGTACCACATCACTATCCCAGTTGAGTTGTGCCATTCAATCGCTATGTCATTTTGCTGAGCCTCGCCGAGCGCGCGCTGTTACGTATTGCTTGCTATCAACATAATTTCTATTTCTATTGATAGAACATTCCCGTAATTGAATGAGCTATCTCGCTCTGTTTTCTAGAACTTTTATTCGAGTAGAGCATCGATTCCAGCTACTTTAAACATAATCGAATGTTGACTTAATTAATTGCTTGGGTAAGATTTCAATTTACGAGTAGATTGAATTGTCGTGTGAGCCAAAATTATTTGATATACTTAAAACCTAGGTGTCGTAGGGTAAAGTTTAGAAAAGCGCGATATGGCTTATAATGTTTTCATTTAACAATAGAGCCAACTTCAAAGAATTAATAAACACTTTATGAGGGCACAGAAGTGTAAAAAGCGTCATCAAGAGAAAGGACTCACGTTTCATCCTAAGAAGGGCGTTGTAGAAACAAGGGAGAGGGGTCAACATTGGCCTTGTTGTTGGCGAACCGAGCACCCCCCACCACATAAATACAGGCTGGTAAAACCAGCTTAGGCTCTAAATAAGGGACAGTTGAGACAGACGCGCGAAGCACCATCCCCAACATTCTCACCTCGTAGTTAGCACGACTGAATGACTAAACAGGGTGTCCATATTTAATCTGCGCGCCGCGGTCGTATCGGTTTAATGTGCGGCGAATGCATGCATAATTCAGAGCGCACCGAGCAACTTGGCATGGTGTGTTCCGCGGCATAATGCGATGTCTGAGTTACGCTTCCAACCCGCAAAAGTTGGCGCCAACCCGTTGTAATTTTCAGTTCAAGACGATTGTTGGCTGGTCTGGCCAGCATTGGCCCAATTCGAGGTGAGATGTTTGACAGCTGAACAATTTTTAAACCGACGGGGAGTGTAGATGCAAATGTTTGCATGGAAGGTAATATTATTACAAACGTTAAAGTTGATATTGGTATTTAAATATTTCTGGGTTATGCTGGGATTACAGTCATTTCGCTCCATCATTTTAACTGCTTGAGTGGGACGACGATACTTAACTTCAATAATAGCCTCCAACGAAGTAGGTACCCATGGCAAAAATTACGTTCGCAAATAATTTCTGCAAACTAAGACCACTTCCAATATCCAAGACGGGGTACCATCTATCAAAACAAACAATTCTAAAGATACGTGGATTCAAGTTTTTTCTTTAGCAATCGACTCATGTCCCTGGGTAGCGATAAATCGTGGTCATATTGTCCGTTCGCGTTTTTTCGCCACCCCCTATTCACCTGCGAGCCACGTATTTAATCTGGCTGTACTTCGCTTTGGCATGCATCCGCTCTCTTGAGGATTCAAAGTTTAGGGCCCTATAAGAGTACTTTGGTTTTATAGCCGCTCTGCTTGGCTGATTTTGAGCGACAAATTTCTTAGTTGTAGTCGAATTCCTGCATAATCTTGAACCTTTTCTGTGTGTGATTTTTATGCTTTTTGTATTTAAGGTACCTACCGATTCATGAACGACAGGCAAAGTAGTTTTTGTTATACTGGATGTTTTTTTTTACAGTCTCCAAATTTTATACGGGGTTTTCTATCCATGAATGTGAACAACTTTCACTATGGGACCAACTCTGAAATCACGAAAAAAAAAATCTGCTGTTTAATACAAAAGTTTAATACCTACTTGACGAAAATATGTATATGGAGCAGCTGATTTTTTTTCGTGATCTCAGTGATGCAGTATTTCTTATTAACCCAGATACTGCGACGGGACTTTTAAAAGGTAGACTTGCAGTTCATTTCAATAGTGCAGTGTGTAAGAGGGAATCGAAATCCCGTCTTCTCGAAACCGTACCTGGCTATTTCTGGTTTACACTTGGATGCTTTACAACTCTATTTACTTAAAAACAAAATAAAATGGAAAGGTCGGTAGGTAAATTTTATTCATATCGTTTTTACGAATATAAGTCTCCGAACCTCGAGGGTAATATTGTGAATAACGTTGTAAAATACTGAAAATGTTTCTCTTTTTTCAGTAATTCCTTCGAGCTTTCACTGACCTGTAAAGCATGGTTACTCATATTTGAATTTAGACCTATTGCGGTACACTTGTTAATGCTTCCAATTATATTGAAGCTTACAATTATCAATTCAGTGAAACATTACCGAACTAATAGCAAGAGCGTGCCAAAACGTACCTCTCAGGTACATTTACAATATTTAACAAACCGCTAAAATTTATAAATATAACAACCATTGTCAGCATTAAAATAATTGTCGCACACCCCTTTAACAACGTCGCGTTATTTGTGTTTAATTCTGTACACATTAACGAAATGAACATCGTTGTTCGCACAGTCCTAACTCAATTTATATAATGAATGCCATACATTACCCGTTTTCTGTTAACAATTCGCTATGAGCACTCCACTTGCAAAGTTTGTCTACGTTGTGTCAACAGTGGCGGAGGTGGCATTCGCTGCTCTGACGCCGCGGCGCGCGGACGTCTCATATTTATTTTATTAATAAATATGTTAATACCGAGGTAAGTAGCGTCGCGTGCATTATTCATCGGAACGGTGGCTCAGTTGACACAGCAACGGATAGTCATGCAAATTCAATCCGCCGAGATGCGGCCAAAAATTATCATAATTGTAACGTTTTTGTTTCTATACCTGCGCTCAGCTCGGGAAGTTTAATCTGAAGTTTGCCCGACACTTTTAGTTTTGTATAACGCCGTCATCACATCCCCATTTGCAATTCAGATGGTCGGAAAAGGCGGACGCGGGCCGGATCCGTTTCGCCTCAACTTCTGCCGCGCACTGCGGGGGATTTGTTTGAAAAATACGCAGGTCCCCGGTCGAGGGAACTCTTTTTCGTCTTTGTACACTGCTTTTCAGCGTAACGACAAATTGAATAATGTTGTAAACGTAGGAGCGAGTTTTCGAAACTTTCGCCTTGCTGATATGAAAGTGGATGTTGGATTTTCTTAATTCTTTTTTCTCGGACAGTGGGTCGGGTCGGGGCTGATGTTTCAGGAAAGGTCTTGTTTAGTAGACAAAGCTGAATAGCGCTGGAACCTTAATACGTGTAAGATCAACTCTGATTAACTGGGGTGACGTCAGACAAAGGACGGACATCATAATCTATCTGTGAGATGTATTTAAGTGAAACCAGAGCAGGGTTAGACTGTGAGGAGGCTTAGTTAATGCGACGTAAATAACTAGCTTTATTCGCTCTAACGCAAGACGGCTGTGTATACTGAAGTTATTAAACGTAATTTCGTTCTGGACACTGATCTTTAGAAAGCTATTAAAGCGTAAATTGAGTTGTTTACTGTGTTCATTTTTTAAGAAAGTTTTTAAGAAATATAATAGAGTACCACTATCCCTATTTGAGCATCCCAGATGACAGCAATTTCTAAGAAAATCATTGAGCCTTCTAGGATGAACAGCAAGCGGTCTAAAAATACTTTTTATGAACAATAAACTCATTATCGAGTTCCTTTCACCTTCAAGCCTTTTCAGCCTATTCTAGAACATTTCTAATACCTTCCAGATGAGCTTCATACATATAAACAGTCTTTAAAACGAGTAATACCCGGTCGTAACCGGATATAACCTGTTTTATTGCGCCTAGATTGGAAGTCAAACGTTTACAGATATTATGTGAGTTTTTATAGTGTCATCATCCTGTAAATACCTACAGGGTGTTAAACTTGGCCCTTGAATCGTAAACGTAGGGTGTCGGATCGTTTTTAAGCCTACCGATCAGACTTTATGTCTCAACGAAGTGTCGTTTCGGATTTATTACGCGATGTGAGTTTGTTAAGTGGGTTGTAAAGTTTTATGGAAAAGAAAATTTTACATAATAAGCTTTGTAGTGGACAATGGTTTGCGAATTGTATTTCAAGTGTCAATTTTAGAGTTACCTATTAGAGATTTTAGTGTTTCATTGACTGTGTATTGACAACGAGTACGAGCCTTTTAATGAACAACAAAATGAAATCATTGCGAAATTCTTGAGATACCTAAGAGCTCAAACGACACAACTATTTTTCTATTTTTACCGAACTTAATAAGATTGCCTAACAGAAAAATAGACCAAATTTTGTTACAAGATAAAGTATGCAGTTTGGTTGAGTGCCTCATTGGACCACTAGGTCGCATGTGCTACTGATGAGCAGGAGTAATCTGGGAATCGAACCTAGGACCCAATAACACTAACTGGTGTTATTGGCTTAAAGTGTCATTGGATTTTTTCAACACAAATCTCTCAGTAACAGCCCGGAGTCTGGATTTGTGCCCGGTGGATGACAATAGACTGATCACCTCCGTGGCGTGATGTTATGTCAAGTTTATGCTAAGACAACAGCACAAACTCCTTATCTATATACTCGTATCTAGTATTAGGCAGTTGTCCCACCGCCGGTGAGGAAGCAATTAACTATCGGCTATTTTGTAGCTCAAGAAACGTACAATAGATATACATTCCGTGTAAACAATAGAGATGCATACTCGTATAAATGATCGCTGACTGTTCACACTGGCGATGGCGGCGAGGACTCGCTCCACTGGTTTGTCGTTGAGCGACAAACAGTGCTATTCTGTAAAAATCTCACCGTGAGAACTTAGGTGAAGTGAGCGGGAAGTGAGCTCTGTCATTAGGGATTAACACTATTGACACTGCTCACTTCAAGCTCACTTCACTTATGATTTCACGGTGAGATTTTTACAGAATCGACCGGCTGAGATATCAAAGATAATACTCGCTCAGCGATGCTCGCTTGGCGGTCAGAGCTCACGCCCAGAGACCAAACAGCGGTCATTTCTACCTAGAGTTCGAGTAATCGCCCGTCGCACTCGGACACTCGCTCATAGCCCGGCGACAAAGCTTTCGGAACTACACACTCACTGCTCGCCAACTCGTTTTCAGTTGCTAGTTCTGCTCGATACTCGTTCGTCGCCGGCAATGGGACAACTGCCATATTATTTACTAAACCTTTTTAGCACATAGGCACAAAATATTCATTTTTATTGCACGAGTAAATGTAAATAAAGTCCCACATTGCCCTATTTTTATAGGACTACGATGTTTTGCGGTGTGGTCTGAATGTCCTGCCCCATTCCGTGGGTGATGCGTATCGGCAACTCAGTGGTAAAAATAGCAATAAAATAATTTCGCAATAAATTCCGAATGCTTTCTGAGGATATGATTATGTTTAACGATATACTCGTATTTGGTTGGCCTCCCACGTAGTCGTCAACAGAACATTGTAGTAAGCCCGAAAATAAAATTGAGCCTAACTATATTAGCTTTAGAGAGCGGTGGTGGCCCAATGGTAACGGTCCTACTTTCGTGTTGTAGGTACGTCGTGGGTTTGAACGAAACGTTGAAGGAAAATATCTTGAGTATATGTCCTAGAACCAAAAATTCGAAAACATGTGACATCTACCAACGCGCATTGGCCCGCGTGGTGGATTACGGCCCATTCCCTCTCAAAGAGAGGAGGCCACAGGCCTCCACGTTCTCCACGTTCTCACTGCTGGGACACAGGTCCCAGCAGTGAAAACGTTATAGGCTAAAATATTATACTTTACAAGTCCAACCAATTTTATTAATAGCACGCCAAATTGTGAAGACGTTGACAAAAGAGCATAACAAAATCAAATTTCGAATGTGACATTCTATTTTCAAAATTCCTATTCAATTTTCGTACGTCTACGACTGCCAATCAGCGTGAGGGGCGCGTGGGTCGCTTATTTCCGTTACGGTAGTGTTCGTGATTTTTTTTTCGCGGCTTGACGTGGACAAACTTGGTGCATTCATCACAACGTCGACACGTAGAGCTAAGAAGGGATCGGAATATTCCTTTTCTTCGTAGCTTATGTGTGGTTAGGGTTTAATATTGGAACGAAGGAGTCTGTAGTACCTACTTAAGTACGAAAAAAAAAGAATTGAATAGTTTTTCAAAAACTATCTATTTTTTCAGAGCGCTTTTTCTAGTCGAATGTCTACCAATTTAAAGGGTAACATCAAAGTTTTGGAAAGTTTTGCAATGTAGATTTTTTTTTATTATGTGAAAATGTCCTTATATTTTGACACTTTTTCAAAAACAAAAATTTGAATCGTTGGGTGAATAAATAAAAAAAACACAACATAGGTTTTGGCCTTTGCGAAGCATTGGGAAAATATAGGTTAGCAACAAAAAAAAAAAAATAGGTTTTGGTCTACATTAAATAAAAGACAAACTCAACACACCCCACCACTGGAGTACTACATCCAAAATGTAACAAAATGAATAACTAAATAGCTATTTCACTTCTAAACATTCTTACTTCTACACGGAGGGACCTATACAGGGGGATGTTTTAGCAAATGAGCGTTGGCTCGAAGTCGACGAGGCGCCAACTGAAAAATTTGTACCACCCGTACACATACAATCGCATCCAGTAGATTTGTACGTATTTATGTGTGTGTGGTGTATACGGGATATTGCCGTTTTCAAAGTAATTCGTATAAATCGCGTAATAGACGAGAGGAAGAAAAATGCGAAATGTAAATCGTAAGCTAAGGAATACCCGATTGAATGTAATGGATTCTAATAAGGAAAGATAAAGAACGTTAAGCAGACATTTTGTCCTTATTCTTGTGCGTAATAAAATAATATAATTGTCTGAAATAAACCTCACTTTTTCTAGAATACGCATTCATTTAATTCCCAATTATCCTCTACAGAGGTAAAACGCTTTCAAAATATATTGAAAGTTACGTCGACTAACCTAAATCTTTTTAATTATCGAGCTCGGTACAAGACTTTGTTAATTCAACAGCTCGAAAGGCAATGAACGAAGGAGAATTTCTACAGATATATTCCAACCTCGAAATCCACTCGCTTATAGAACGTTTTTGTATAATCAAAGTTTTAATTGGAGTATTAATACGCAGTACCTGGTAGTACAGGACTGGGAAACTCGTAGACATACATTTTGTAAGGAATTTACGGGATGAATATGTGTTAGGAAACGTGACGTATGATGAAAAGGACTTGAAAGTGTTTGGTATAATTGAATTTTTTAGAGGAAATAGGAGGAAAAGTACTTGTTTAGAGGCCATATTTGGCAAAGCATTAGAATGTAAGCGATCAGTAGCAGACCAGTAGAGCAATTGCGTAACGCACTATCCGTAGCACTGACTTTCATTTTGACAGTTCAACAATATTCATCGCGTTATTTACGTTGTTGAGCAGACAATTGTTTCGAACATATGAAGCAATGGATTAGCAATATCTTTCAAAACGATTCAGATTGAGATTGATACTGTTTTATGCAATAATAATAATAATAATAATATTCCACAACTTTCACACAACACCATCTAGTCCCAAACTAAGCAGAGCTTGTGCTATGAGTACTAGACAACTAATAAACATACATATATAATTCAAAATGTAACATGCATATTATAGATAAATTACACCCAGACAAAGAACAAACGATCGTGCTCATCACACAAACATTTTGTCCTGGGCGGGAATCGAACCCACGACGGATGTTGTTTCTTTTATACTTATTGTATCTACAAAGACTTTCAGTTCCATCTCAACATACGTCACGTTCCCAAACACGATCTCCTGTCTCTTTTTACGGGCCAGTTTCTCGAACCAAAATTAATGTGACAAATTGTCAAGCGCCCGGAAACTGCTCTGATTGGTTGAATGATTTATCAATAGCCAATCGTAGCAGTGTGACTGATAGAAGCTGATTTATTTTAAACTGGCTAGCTAAACTCCGCAGACGCGAAGGGTATTGATAAAAAAAAAATTGATGGTTTTTTTGTGGAGTCATCGTTATTTATTTATTTATATCTAGAAATATCAGCTTAGGAAAATCTGTTTCATGTGTGTACTTTGCAAATGTGATGGGTATTCGATATCTAAACACGATAAAACATACAAAATCATTTTTTCTTAACTCATAATTCAACTAAAAACACGGTTGTTGTCCTCAAAAAAAAAAACAAAAACCATGAAATTTTACTTAGATAATGAAACCCATCGCATCTGCGGAGTTTAACTACTCAATTTAACAAATATCCCTGTATATCCAGAGAGTAATAAAACAATAATATTATTCCTGCTCACACATTCCCACATTCCGTTACATAATCATTAAGAAAATCATAACGTTGCCAAACAAAACCTAATTCCGTGTGTTTCCACGCAAACTTCAGCTAAAACCGTTTAAAGAGATTACTTTCGTTTTGTTCAAATATTAAAGGACTGATTGAGTTGAAAACTTCTTAATTACGTCAGTCGTAGCAACATTGTTCTGATTGGTTCATTCCGAGCGGTGCGTGCGATACGGCGAATGCCATTGTTTACGTAACCAGCAGTGCTATTCTGTAAAAATCTCACCGTGAGAACTTAGGTGAAGTGAGGTGTCATTAGGGATTAATACTATTGACACTGCTCACTTCACTTATGATTTCACGGTGAAATTTTTACAGAATCGACCGGCTGGTTCACATTCCATTGTAAAGCGGTTACGTTTTTTCAGTGAATATGTGAACTATTTACAGTTCGTATTGTTGCGGGTTTTTTAAAGCCGTTAGTAGTTCGAAAATTGCAATCGATTTTTGAATGTCATTCGTGGACCGTGGTAAGTATTTTTTACTCGTTGTTTAACTATTTCTGTTCCTTGATATTTTTTTTTACAGTGTCAATTTAAATTAGCTAGCGAAACTCTGCAGATGTGACAAGTATCGATATCTAGACACGATAAAAGTAAATATATAAGATATTCTTTTTTTTTGGGGGGGTCAACGACCGTTGTGATTGTTGTTACTTGAAGCTGTGAAAATTTGTTTTGATTTGTTTCATCGTGTTTATGTATCGACACTTCTATAAAGCACACAAAGAAAAGTGATTTTTATACTGATGTTTTAAGTGTCGATGACCCCACAAAAAAGGTCACAAAGAAGATAACGATGACGTCTTTAGAGTTTTGCTATCCAATTAAAGACCCTGTATTTTCATAATATCGTCGACCGTAGGTTCAATTGCTGTAAGGGACAAAATACCCAAAATGAGTTGAGTATACAGTTTTGTTCAGAATTTTTCGCTCTATCGAATGGTGAATATAAAAAAATTCTAGCTTAAAAAAAATGTCCCTTACTCTAATGATTTTTGGATCCAAATTTAGAATCAGCCCCATAATAACAATGTATCTGAAAAACTATGCAATATAGGAACTTGAAATGGTGTAATTATCGCCGCCAATCCACTTCAAATAAGGTAAGGGTCTTCCCAATCAACGAATTACCATTACATGGTTTATTTTTTAAGAAACAATAATAAAACTGGCCTTACACTAATGTCTTTGTTGTCTCAAAAAATAAATATCATCCATACTTTAAATGGATTGCACGAGTTTTGACATAGTTGTCCCTTACCCCAATTTGCATTGTCATACTTTAAGCAGTGTCAACGTTACACCAATTTGAATCGAATTATTGCACTATTACCATCCTTTTCTATCTCACAACGTCTTTCTGTGTGCAAAAGAGAGGATAGTACCAATGCGAATGCAGCGCGCGGGCATAAAAAAGTGGTATCAGTGCGAGTTCATCTGTCGTTAAAAACAACAAAAATAATGGCTTTTTGGGAAAACGAAGTGCTCTGGCCCCTTGAAACTTTGTAGTAGGGTAGTAGGTTTCAAGGAGCCAGTGTACTTAATTTAGCTAAAAACCATTATTTTTATAAATAAATGATAGAAGGGTTAATTTCCGGACGATAAATATTTTCGAAATTCATTCGGCACTTTTTAGTTGATTTATCAGAATTTTTTTACAAAGTTTCAAGGGGCCAGAACACCAAAAAGCCATTACTTTTGTTATATTTTATAAATAAACAATAGAAGGGGTAGTTTCCGGATGATAATTGTTTTCGAAAATTATTTGGCACTCTGTAGTTGATTTTCCAGAAAATTTTTACAAAGTTTCAAGGGGCCAGAGAACTTAATTTTGCCAAAAAGCCATTATTTTTGTTGTTTTTTTTATAAATAAGCAATAGAAGGGGTAGTTTCCGGATGATAAATGTTTTCGAAAATCATTCGACACTCTTTAGTTGATTTATCAGAATTTTTTTACAAAGTTTCAAGGGACCAGAGCACTTAGTTTTGCCAAAAAGCCGTTATTTTTTATAAATAAACAATAGAAGGGGTGGTTTCCGCATGAAAAATTTTTTCAAAAATTGTTCGGCTCTATTGATTATTACTTGATTTTCCAGAATTTTCTCACATGGTTTCAAGGGGCCAGAGCACTTAATTTTGCTAAAAACCATTATATTTGTTGTTTTTTTATAAAATAAGCAATAGAAGTGGTAGTTTCCGGATGATAAATGTTTTCGAAAATCATTCGGCACTCTAGTTGATTTATCAGAAATTTTTTACAAAGTTTCAAGGGGCCAGAGAACTTAATTTTGCTAAAAAACCATTATTTTTGTTGTTTTTTATAAATAAACAATAGAAGGGGTAGTTGCCGGATGATAAATATTTTCGAAAATCATTCGGCACTCTTTAGTTGATTTTCCAGAAATTTTTCAAAAAGTTTCAAGGGGCCAGACAACTTAAATTTGCCAAAAACCCATTATTTTTGTTGTTTTTTATAAATGTAATCTGATTAAATTGTTCCCTTTTTATTATTTAGATAATCACTCTATATTTTTTTTCTAATGCAATAATAACAATATGTTACAATGATATGTCTTATTAATCGTAATTAAGGTTTATTATTCAATATATCTTTCATTATTTCGATTTTTTGCATATAAGAAAGTAGTAGAGCAGCCTTTTCTACTTTTGGAATTCAAAAGTTTAGAACTTCAGCTACATGTTTGGTCGGGATTGTGCGCGGTTTTTGCAGCTACTCTTTTATTTGAATAAGAATTCAAAGTAAGTATAGGTAAAATTGTTACCATTTTTTTAATAATTTGATTTTAATAAGATGTTTATTAAAATGTAATTATTAAAAAAATGGTAACATAAATAAAACAATTATTAATAAAACAATTTTTATACAATAAAATAAAAATTGTTTTATTCAAACTAATACAAATTTGCTATTACAATGTACAAACATTGCATGTAAGCGACATACAAAAAAGCACACACACGGTTCTAATACATTTTCATGTCTTTTAAATGATTTCTTATAACGATTTCCAAATTTAAGATATCCGTACGTCAAAAGTGTGTACTTCATTTTCTGTCAAAAATCTCTTTACATTGTATTTTTTTCATAAATTTGTTCAACATGTCCTTTACACTATTTTTTCATTAATAGATTGGATCCAACGTAGAGGTCAATTTAATGTAAGGGACGGGACTACAAGATACTTGGGCAGTAAGGGACATTACTAACAAAATACGTTGTTGTAAGGGACATCTATTTTCTTAAATAGCTAACTCATTTAAATAAATGTTACACATGTAGATAGAGCACTAAAATACAAGTTTATGTGTGAAATCAGACCCGAAAAAGGTTAATAACAAAAAAAGTTATGGGCGATTTAGTCCGAAAAAAAACTTTGTCGGCCTCTCCTGAAAAATCGTATTTTGTCCCTTACAGCAATTGAACCTACGGTCGACGATATGTTCATTGTTGAATGCTTATTCTTGTGCAGAGGTTTTTTCTTTATAACTATTCGAATATTATTAAGGGCTTATTTTACTTATCACTTCTTTCTGTCATCCGTCAGTCAGTATGACACCTTAAAATTCTCCGTTTTTGCAATTTTAATGTATTTATTTTGGAAAATTCATTGTGTTTCAAAAATTCGCAAAGAATGTGCGTGATATGGAAGTAGTGATGGGGCTATGGAGAAATTTCTTGAGGATGCGTGAGCGTGCGTGATCCATCGCCGCCCGTTCGATGTCCACCGCGCACAAGATGGATGGAAACCAGCACTTGAAGTGATTTTTTGCTCCGTTGGTGTAATTGCTGAATGGCGTTCCAGTGTGAGGATAAATAAATAAATTTCAATTCAATTCAATTCAAATAAATAAATAAATAAGGGCTGTACTCGTGCTTGTAATGCTTGCATACGTTACAAAACTTACTCGCTTTGTGTTTGATGAACTGTTGCGTTACACTGATTAGCTTACCTGAAACAAGAAACATTTATTGTTAATCATAAAATGTAATCAATAACAATTATTTAATAATCAGTCTACCTATACAACGTGTAACGTTAAATGCGCAAAACCTCAGACACCCCAACTGATTTTTAATTCAATTGACCTATTTCAGAGAGAATATAAGTCATTAAAAAAAATTTAAAGGTTTTATGTGCTGTTTTAATTTTACGGGCAATTCTGATCGTTTCTTGCGTCTGCGACGACGCTTTACCGAGGGAGGAGTCGTCACCGGGCCGCTGCGCCGCGCTGACATTGGCTTGCTTGACCTATTAATAAATAGACACGGCAACGTTTTCAATGAAGATTTTTTGAACAATGTGACCTATATTAAAAAGTGGTTCAATTAATTCTGCTCGTTATTCTGATCAAACTATTTTCAGGTTTTGCGTATTTCACGTTACACGTTGTATACTAGCTTTAGTAAGTGGGCGCCGAGCCAATAATACAGCTGAAAATTAGTAGACACGTATTAAATATAGAGATGTCAGATAATCTAATTTCTAGGAAATACATAATCTGCATTCGCGATTTGGTTACCAAACACCTAAAACAAATATGAGTTATTGAAAAAAATAATGTTAATACCTACACATTAAAGTTCAGTTTACGTTACAACTTAAAACATTTTTATAACTTTTTCAACAGTAGGTACTTATACTCCATTTGAAATAGGATTAGACATTTAAAAAAACCTTTTTTTACAGTCTGTTCAACCGATTTTGACTTCTATGCCGTAAGCATAAGGATGGCATTAAAAGCAAAAAAGTGGTTACAATACCAACTGTTTACTGCAGCTGCCATTTATCATACCACCAACGCAATAGAATTCAAAATCGGTTGAACGGGCTGTAAAAACGGTTTATTTAAATGTCTAATCTTATTTCAATTGGAGTATAGTCCCTCTTAATTCAACTTAATTTTTACTAGAATAAAGTTGATATTTGTTTAACTTGAAATAACATCAATTGGAAACATGAATGAATACACTTTAGCTATAATATTCTAAGGACATACCAGTCTACAGACTATCAGGCTTGACTACCCGACTTCTAGTTGCTACTATCTTCACAAATAATCTGATTCAACGCAAATCTTAAATCTGAGAAATGTTTTATCTCAGCTTATACATGTTGTTGTCATAAACAACATCAGATATATCGTATCATTCTCACCAATCTAAGCGGTCCATTTATAAGGGGATTCGAGTGAAATGAAGTGGCGACAAATACCGGCCGTCCATAACGTAAACATCAATACATAACTAAAATAAACTCGACCCGTTATGACGGATGGGATCGTGTATTTTCTTCACAAAAATACAGAATTATTGTTAGAAAAATATGAGATATGAGCATTTTTGTGAGATTGAGGAATTTCTAACCTATTCTATAGGTGTAATTTATAGTTATTTATTATGTACAAAAAATAGAAAAAAAAAAATGTTGTAGTCACATGAAAAAGGTTTATACCTACAGCGTTGTTTGGAATGAACAAATTGAGTGTCATATCTGTTGTTACGGTACTCCAAAGAGGTTTTTGATGTTATTTTTTAGTGTCATTTCATTGTTGTAATTGTCTGTTCGATACCGAACGCTCACAAATAGAATACAAAGGAATGGTCAACATAAAGGAGTAAAAAGGAAATTTAAATTATGTGCTACATACATAATACTCTTGTTGGTTATTAAACAAATGAAACAAAATATTTAAATGTTATTTAAAATGTTGAAAGACAACAATATCGTTTTAGGGTTCCGTAGTCAAGAAGGAACCCTTACAGTTTCGCCATATCCGTCTGTCCATCCGCAGCTTAGCTCAAAGACTCTTAGTACTAGAAATCTGTAATTTGGCATGGATATACATATTAATCATGCCATTAAACATCATCAAATAAAGTGGTCAAATAAAATCTAGAAAAAAAAAATTGGTACCGACGCCAGCACATCAAGCTACTACAATCTGTCAAATTTCTTTAGTATATTTTCAACTTTAACGCTAAAGCATAAGGTTCAAAGTTGATTGGGAAAATTTGTCAGTTTCGGGTAGCTTGGTGTGCTGCCGTCTGTAACTCCTCTCCACGTAAAGTGGGGATGTTTTTTTCTCGACTATCCCATGTGGGGTATCGTTGGATAGGTCTTTTAAAATATTGCGGATTTGTGAAAATTTTTTGATTCAGGGTTCCGTTTGTGTGAGCTTTAAAGTGCTAATTTTAGTTAAGAGTCAAGTGAATTTGGCAGACCTGTTGGTCTAGTGGTCAGTGCCCCTGACTACTATTCACAAGGTCGTGGGTTCGATTCCCACCCAGGACAAATGTTTTTTGTGTGATGAGCACGATAATTTGTTCTTTGTCTGGGTGTAATTTATCGAAATAAACTGAGTGCTTATGATAATTCAGCGGCAAAGCAGGCACATTTAAAATCATTTTATTTTAAAATTTACATAAAAACTCACACTGAAACTGAAACCCACTCATAGACGGTGACGCGGACAATGAGTAGTAGCGAATAAAATATTAATTAGTTTTTTTATGTCTGAGACAAGTTTTGCTTAATTTGTTTAGTTTTTAGGGTGCCGTACCTCAAAAGGAAAAAGGAACCCTTATAAGAAGATCACTTCATTGTCCGTCTGTCTGTCCGTCAATCAAGACCCCTTTTTCTCAAGTACGTTATCAAGTTCAAATTAATATAAAATACTTAGGCCTGCAATCCTTTGAAGCAGTATAATAATAATAATAATAATATTCCACAACTTTCACACAATGCCATCTAGTCCCAAACTAAGCAGAGCTTGTGCTATGAGTACTAGACAACTGATAAACATACATATATATTTCTAAATACATACATATTATAGATAAATTACACCCAGACAAAGAACAAATGATCGTGCTCATCACACAAACATTTGCTCTAGGTGGGAATCGAACCCACGACCTTGCGCATAGCAGTCAGGGCCACTGACTACTAGACCAACAGGCCTGTCGAATTATAATCAAATGAAACTTCTAAGTCAACGCAATCAAAAGATACGGGCGTTAATGTTCCGTAAGCAAAACATATAGGGTATTTTCCATTAACCTAGAATCATAGAATTTGGCAAAAAGCAATGTCATGTAGCACAAGTAAAGGAAAAAATCCGAAAACCATAAATTTGTAGTTACATATCTACAAATTTGTACGGAACCGTCGGTGCGCGAGTCCGAGTCGCGCTTGACCGGTTTTTTATATTTATTTACGTGATTTTAACTATATTGGGTTCTTCAGGCTTAATCCACGGATTGAAAATCGGATCTGGCAACACTGACCACACTGGCCACCTACCGAGCGATAGCTAAAATATATTTTCATAAATTTAGGTAATTCATTTTTGCTATATTATGCTAGATGGCGTCACTGGGACGTGGGATCACAGTTTTTGTATGACATTTCCTTGCATAGCTTCTATATTGTATCTTAAATCACTTTGGATCACTTCATATTTTTTTTATAGAATATTTAGGTTTCTTTCTGTGGTTGAAGGTTGGAAGTTAATGGGCCTCTTAAATTTCTAGTAAGTAGGTACTAGTGATGATCATCATTTCCTAACACATATTTAATATATCTAGTCATTTTCAACAAGAGCAAAGGATACACAATTTTCCCAAACAGAAAAGAAAACATCAATAAAGTCATAAAATTGAAAAAAAAAAACTGTTAACGGTCACCAGAAATGTCACTTTAATTTCGGACGACATACAAGGTGCGGGTCTTGTATAAGCAAATATTTTTTTCTAACAAACTCATCAATGTACGTGTTTTCTTTGCATCGTTCGGAGTGCACCAAGCACCTCTTAAGGCGGGGTGTCGATGTTTTTTTAAGGCGAAACGCACACGGTCATGTTTGCGTTCGATCATGAGTTTGGAGTAAAATGGTGTCTACGACGTTTTGAGATGTGTAATGTTACTCTATTACTCGTACACGTCCCGAATGGGTGCTGGTTTAAGATGGTAATTTCGTACGTAGCTTTCTAAAAGGCACTTAGACGAACATAATAGCAGTAAGTGTCAAATTAAATAATTTAGGTCATTATTTAATTTGACGAGTAAAAAAAAAAAAAACTTTGGACTTGTCAAACAATCTGCCTAGCTTTTCCTCAGGTTGGGGCCGACTTCCAGTCTAATCGGATGTTGCTGAATAACAGAATTTTACATGGAGCGACTGCCTATCTGACCTCCACAACCCAGCTAGTAGTTTTTACAAGAACATAATTATCTTCTAGTTACTATTTCAATCAAGAAATACTTGGCCGTTGTTTTGTCCTATATTATACGTAGTTCATGTGGACTACACATGTACAAAGTAGTGTCCAACCCAAAAGCTATTGCACATAAATAACAAAAACCTGCATTACGTTAAGTAACCGAACACATTGTCCGCACATTAAAACAAATGTAAATTAATAAGCACACAACTACTAATTAAGTATAAATGAAGCAATAAATTAATTTGTTAAAAATTCATTGGTAAAAACCGTTGATGGGGGTTTTGGTCCGAACGCTGTAAAATGGCCGAGTGGCCGTTAATTTTCGTAATCGTTGTATACTTGTTATAAATTCAGTAGATTAAGCCATGCTGTTCCGCACGTTGTGTGCTCACCGTTTTAAATGAAGACCGTATTATGATGATGTATCGAAATTAAAATTAAATATTCATTTGGTTTTTGTTGTGTGAGGGAAACTAAGTGGTTGTTGGACAAGCATGGTTTGATGAGTTGATGAGAGTGGTCGGGGATGGAAGAAATGAGTTAAAAGCTTTTAAGTAATACTTACACTTACTTTTGCACCGCACCATACTTGTAATGGCAGTTCGATCACGGTGGTGGCGGAAGTAACTGGCGCTTATAGCACAGGAGTCCTCCTAGTTTAAGCCCAGTTGCATCATATCTTTTATCTTGCAACTGAGTTACAAAGCCTAATTTAATAAGGTACAAAAATTGTAATAGGTTTAAGTCTTGAACAAATAAATATTGTTTATTTTATTTGTATTGGATATAGGTATTGCTACATCTATACATACTCACGTACATAATCAGCCAATTATGTTCCAACTGCTGGACACAGGCTTCCCTTTCATCGAAAGGGAGTTGCTATGCGGGCCCAGTTGGTGGTTTTTATTAATATTTAACTTAGATATAATAAAAAAAAAAACAAAACATGTTTTGTCAAGTCGTAAAAACCGGGCGAAGCAGGGGTGGGTCACTAGTTATACGGGAAAGAAAATACTTTCTTACTTATTAGCTGTTGGGACCCAGTAGGTATACATAAGTGTATAGGTGCACTGCCAGCTCTCTTGTAATTGTGATGGAATTGTAAAGTGTCATCTAATCTCTTCACCACCCTTGGTTCACTGGTAGAGAATACCTAAGGCATTAAGTCTAAATAGTAGTAATAGTAAATAAATAAAAATGAAGCCCGGTTTGTTTGCTGATATTTAGGGTGCGTCCACATCTGGCGAATGTGCCGCGAATCAGCTCGCGAGCCGTTTGCGAGCTGCCCGCGAGCTGCGCGCGTGCATTATTGTTCGCGTGCCGCTCCTGCGCCGCCCGCGCGCAGTTCGCGCGCGGCGCAAGTGTCGCGCGTGCGCTATCGCTCCTCCCCGCGCTGATGCTAGGTAAACGAAAGTGTAATTACGTGAGCTGGACGCGCGCTGCTCGCGCGCGGCGCGCGTACTGCGCGCGTCCAGCTCACGTGCGCGAACATAAAATGCACGCGCGCAGCTCACGGGCGGCTCGCGAACGGCTCGCCAGCTGCGCATTCGCGGCGCATTCGCCAGATGTGGACGCACCCTTAGATCAGTATTGAAATAAATAAATAAATAAACTAGATCCATCCCTCACGAGTTCCAAAAACATTGCCTGTATAATGCCGACTGACATGTTAGTTGAACACGATAGAATAAATGTTCAAAGTAAAATATATACCTACATAAATACAACTGCAGTGTACAGCATGTTGTTTGTTTTCCCTCTGTTTATGTCCCGACCATTTTTCGTGCATTCAACCCGTCCAAAACAAATATACGAAAATAAAACAGCGAGTATAACATCAGAGCTATCTAATAAAAAAATTAGATGTTATTCTACCGTGCAATCGTCGTAATGCAATCGTTCCGACCGATAAAATAGAACGTCAATGCCTACGTTTAAATAAAAAAAGAATAACGTAAATTCTTACAGGCTGTACACAAACAAAGGCCAACGCCTTTGCCTCGCATGAAGAGTGTTTGCAAAAATTTCGATCGCCTTTTATCCCCTGCCTCCTCTTAACCCCCTAACGCCCGTCGCGTACAATCATAAGTGTTTTCTTTGTGGATAGCGGAGCCAACAGCACCCTTTAACGTGTTTATCCTTTTCGGTCGAGCCTCCCCTTTATAAACGAATATTTTGACCCTGTTTTTATTTTTTATACTGTGTTATTGTAACTGAAATGTTTGTATGGAGGTATTCTGTTTACCAACATTGGAGTTAATGGACATACAGTACTTAGTACACAAATGGATCTAACTGTGGAAGCAATCAATGGCGAGGTTTTTAATGAAAAAGGAACTGTTATCCGTTGTTTAGTAAAAGTGGCGCTTTTTTTTTATTTCTAGCGCTATGCGCACATTTTTATTATAATACAAGTTTAGTAAATTAAAATACACAAGCATGCACAAAACCAAATAATTTTATTTGAAACTATAATATATGTAGGTCGCATGCACATCAAATTTTAAGAAAAAAAAAAACCATAGAAATAAAAGAACCACAAAATAAAATCGTCGTAACTTCATATAAACTTAAACCTATTTTTCTATTACAAGCAAACACATTTAGCACCTATCTAGAGGCAAGACATTTCCTAATTTGGTAATAGAATTTCGGTTTGTTAGTGGACCACGCGCTGGGAATACGTACAACGTACGTGGTCGCTGCTGGCAGTGTGTGGTCGCACTTGCAGCGACGAATGTTCATTAAATGTCTACGTGTTTGTATGTTTGTGTGTAAAGTGTTGGGGCTTGCCTTGAATTACCTTTTTAAGATCTCTTGCTAGCTTAAATTATGAATTGAGCAACGTTTTGATTTTTATTACTTTTACGTTTTTCTAGATTTTAGAGTTTTGCGACTTATTTATTTATTTATTTAATTTTAAAGAAAGCTTACAGACTAATAACAATCTTGAATTTCATGCACAAGGAGTGACATTTGCTAATTACAAGCTTCCACATGTTTAAACTTCGAAAAATTCATTGTGATTTGAGATTTTGTCAGTTTGTTCAGTTTCTTCGTTTTTTTTGCTTGAGCATAAAAATAGTGGCGCAACCTAAATTAACACATATTACCAACAAATTAGTGTTACTGTTAGCCTGTATCATCCTGCTGCTGGACAAAGCGCTCTCCCCATGACTACCAGTTCATGCGATTCAAGGCGACGGCGGACCACTTTTTGTTAGCTTTGTCAATCTTGTCCCGGCTGCAGCCTTTTCTGCGGGGTAGCAATAAATTTAAAAAAAAAACATGAACATAAGCACTTTTGAAACAACCACCTAAATAATTTATTAATTTTATAACATCAGTGTTCATTTTATATTGCTAGTCGCTGCAACTGGCACCACGAACACCGTTGTTGCACGTTTCGCCGGAGGCGCCGGTGGATTAAACGGATTACACACCACGGGATAAGCGTGTTTTTATCACGTAATAGCTGCCAAAGTCACCGGTTCATATTAAATTGATAACATTTTATTTGATATTAATTATACGTTTATGATATTGAGTACGTAAGCACTGAGGAGCGATTTGGTAGTCGTAGTAGTAGTAGTGTATAGAGGGATAAAAGGAGGTGAGTGAATGTGGAAAAGAATTTATGGTGTTGAGTATGAAAATGAAAGTAATGGCATAAGTGGGGTGCATTAAGAACTTCGCGTTCTTAAAAATCATCTCGTGAAGCTCTTGACCAAATAAACCCTGCTCCTAGCCACCTTCCTGACTGCCTTGAATGTTAACTGAGTTGATGGAAAGAAACTAATATTTCAAATACCTACAAGAATATTTTTTTTGTTACTTAACTCGACAAGATAATTTTATTGATAATCTAATAACGTGCTAAAAACAAATCATGATTTTATAAAATTAAATATGACTAATTAACCTTATAGTTGCAACTTTAAAGGTTTTTAAAACAAGTATCAGCCCTTGTGTCAACAAGGGCTGATATACTTGTTTTTAAAAACTTTATCAGCTCAGACTGGGGCCCCAAACCTTGCGCTGCACGTATCACTCGAGGCGTCGCGGATTAAATGGATTACAAGCGACAAGCCACGCGTGTTTTTATCACCTTATCATTAAACCTAGATGCAGAACACAAAGTCCGGTACTTTATTATTTTGTGTAAAAGAAAAAACAAATAAGCTGTCAATAATTTTCTGCAACACGAGCATTGGAGGGTTAGATCTATATAGAGGAGGTGTGGTATCGTTGCGCACCTAGTTTTATAGTGAGCATTTGTTTTTTACATATTTTTTTATGACTAGCACTTTGAGATCTAAAAAGTTAAAAAGGAATCTTCGGGTCATTTTTTGTTTTCTGAAATGGTTTCGATCAGTCAGTTATTGCATAAAGTTAGCTCATCATCTCCCTAGCCTTTTCCCAAATGTGTTGGGGTCGGCTTCCAGTCTAACCGTATGCAGCTGAATACCAGTATTTTACATGGAGCGACTGCCTGTCTGACCTCCACAACCCAGTTACTGGGTAATACGATACCCTTTGGTAAGACTCATGTTTGTCAGACTTTCGGGCTTCTGACTCTACCCGTAACGACTGTCAAAGATCTACAAATGACGAGGCACGGAGGGGTCTCGGTATGTAAAGATGGTCACCCATCGACAGACCAATCGCGGCAAGCTACGCTTGCCGGTCGATCGACCTGTGCGGCTGTTATTATTTAGCCACGGGCCCCTCTTATTGCATAAAGTTAGCTATTGAATCGAAATGTATAATTTCAAGTCATGTCTTCATAATGTGCATACTTCGATCGTTTCACTCAGAATCCACTTTCAATTTCATCCTTAACTTAAATTCCAGTTAACCTCGATATCAATTTAATTAGCGCTAAGCCGTTATACTTCGAAAATTATTATCTGCTTAAAATTTTAGTGAGGATTCCTGAAACTATACCAGTATCAAAGTTTATTATAGTTTGCCTAAGTACAGCTTGAACCCGCATTAGTTCCCTAACTATCCTTAGCTGAGGATTGAATAACGGCAACACTTCAAGGAAATGACGTGTGGGTCTAGTATCTAATAAGCTAGACTACGAGTATAGTATAGTATAGTATAGTACTAGAGTACGAGTATTGTTTTGTAAGCTTTGGAATGACCAACTAGTTTCACCTTTCTTAATTACCGACTCCTTTGACAAATCTAAACTCAAACTCAAACTCAAACTCAAAGCATTTATTTCAAGTAAACCAATTACAGGCACTTTTGAATTGTCAAGGGGTCAGTCAGTCAGAAAGATGAAGCTAGTTGCCCATTCCAAAGCGTAGTAGGTACCTGTGGAGAAGAACGGGCAAGAAACTCCACGGACACTCTTTTAAATCATAAAAATCGTTACAAAATTTTGGTTACATCATTTAAGTTGAAATAATACATGTGAGAACGATGTAGAAAGACGTGCACGTTAAAAGCGTCCGTACTAAAAAAGATAAAAACAAAAACAAAAAAATAACAATTCAGAAATGAAAATACTTAGATTAAAATTAAAATAAGCCTTGGCAGCTAAGAGATGACCAGTCCCTACTGGCGGCGCCCGTTCACGAACATGACGTATGGATCAGCACCATTTAGCTCAACCATTTTGAAGGGAACTCAATGATCCAACACACACGCCACCACCAGCGAGACATTTGAGTGAGCATGACATACCCTCAGCCGCCAGGGCACATTCAAGTCAATGAAAGACGTACCCAGTAAATGGTAGCTTGATAGTTTAGTTGCATAGTGCTCACACGTGTGTTATGCAATTATACAATATTAAGAGATTGAATTTATACAATACAAAGATAGTTTTTTCAATCTTCAGCAGCTCACAACTATATTTTCGAATGCTAATTAATTAGTTTATGCGCCCTTGTGGAGCAGGACCAGCGGTGAACCAAGCATTTTTGTCAGCGATGTAATCCCCCAACTTATAATATGCTTGGCTGCATAGTGTGCGTTTTATATAAGATTTGAATTTAGTTTCGTTGAGTTGGAGTATGTGGGGAGGTATTTTATTGTAGCATTTTAAACAGTACCCCATGAAGGATGAGTCTACTTTAGCCAGTCTGAAGCCTGGTTGAACTAATTGGTCCCTATTTCTGGTCCTATAGGTGTGTCTGTCACCTCTTTTAGTGAAATGATTTAGATTTTTCCTTACGTACATGATGTTTTCATAGATGTATTGACAAGGTACCGTCATGATATTAATATCCTTAAACAGTTCCCTTAGAGAATCGCGCCTGCGGAGGCCATATATTGCTCTGATGGCTCTTTTCTGCAGAATAAAAATAGACTCGATATCTGCAGCCCGTCCCCATAGTAAAATACCGTAAGACATGATACTATGAAAGTAACTGAAATAGACTAGTCTCGCGGTATCTACATTAGTGAATTGACGGATTTTTCTTACAGCATATGCTGCTGAACTTAGCCGTCCTGCAAGAGATGTTATATGAGGACCCCATTGCAGCTTTGAGTCGAGCGTGATCCCCAGGAAAACAGTTTTATCGACGAATTCTAGTTTCTCTTTATTCAATACTATGTCACAATCACTACTTTTAACATTTGGTAAAGCAAATCTTATGCATTTAGTTTTTTTTCCATTTAACACTAAATTATTAGCAGTGAACCAATTTTGCACCTGCAGTAAGGCGTTATTTACGTCGTCAAGATTTGATGCACGTCTATTTATCTTAAAAATTAAGGAAGTATCGTCAGCAAATAACACCATTTTTGGTTGGCTTTTTAATAAATGGGGTAGATCATTCATATATACTAAAAAGAGGAAAGGACCTAATATCGAGCCTTGTGGAACACCCATTTTTACTTTTAAACCAAGTGAATTGACCCCGTTTATTTGAACTTTTTGTTGTCTATCATTTAAATAAGATTTTACTAAACTGAGCGCAAGTTTACCTAATCCGTAATGCTCAAGTTTCAAGAGCAAGGTTTCATGATTAACGCAGTCAAATGCCTTGGAGAGGTCACAAAAGATTCCTATGGCATCTTGGGCCTCCTCCCACGCTGTAAATATGTGTTTTAATAAAGTGACACCGGCGTCGGTTGTACAACAGCCTTTGGTGAAGCCATATTGCTGGTCGTGTAAGATTTTGTTGTTGTTAAAATGATTAAGCATTTGATTGAGCATTACCTTTTCGAATACCTTGCTGAATACTGGCAACACGGATACTGGTCTATAATTATTGGTGTCTTTGCTGTCCCCAGATTTAAAAAGTGGAATAACCTTACTGTATTTCATTAAATCTGGGAAGACTCCCTGATCTACATACAAATTAAATACTAAAGCTAAGTATGGTGCTATAGTCTCGATTATGGATTTACAAACTTTGATAGACATACCCCATAGATCTTCGGTCAATTTGATTTTGATTTGTCGAAAGGCTTTCATAACTATCATAGGGTTTATATGTTTAAATTGAAATTCAACCGGGCAGCCTGGAACGTTCGCTCTTAATAATTCAATTGATACGTCGGCTGATGAGTTTAAGGCTTCTGTCGTTTTTAAAGGTATATTAGTAAAGAAATTTACAAACTCTTGAGCTACTTCTGAGTTAGAGCTTATGGCACCACGTGAAGTCTCCAATGTGTAATCAGTGTTTCGTTTTTTATTCCTACTAGTTTCGTTATTTATAATTTTCCAAACTGTTTTTATTTTGTTTTCTGCTGATTTAATTTTGTTGCTGATGTACAGTGCTTTGGCTATCTTGCAGGTATTTCTAAAAATTTTTGAATAAGTAGCAACATGCTTGTTGAAAGTTTCAGTATTGATGTAAGGCTTAAGGCCGTACAGCTCGAACAATCTTTCTCTGCTTATCCTAATACCCCTAGTTGCCCAGTCACTAAATATAAAATTAGGGCAAATATTTCTTGTTTTCTTTTCAAAGGTGTTATTGAATTGAGTGTGCACTACTGAAAAGAAATTCTCGTACAATTTATTTGCATCATCTATATTATGGTCCACATCATTTAACTTATTATTTAGGGTACTATTGAATCTATTTAGTTTACCAGTCGTTATTGGTCTAAATTGAATTTGCACTTTTTGCAAAGGTGTTTTAAACTTAAAAGTCACCGTTTGTCCACTATGATCAGATGGCAGATAATTTACAATGGCTTTATCTAAATAATCACAATCGCAAAAAACATTATCGATGCAAGTAGCAGAAGTTGGAGTTACTCTAGTAGGTTCTGTAAAAACATTAGATAAATTGAAAGATTTGAAAAGGCTTAATAATCTACTGCTATTTGAACTATTTTCTAAAATATTAATATTAAAATCACCACAAATAATTGCGGTTTTGTTATTGGATGCAAGTTTCGCTAGGACATCTTCCATTATTGACTCAAATAAAGAAAAGTTTTGATAATTAGGGGGTCTGTAAACGCACACTACAACATGCTTATCTAGCTCAACACAGGACAGTTCGATGCAATGTTCAATTGATAAACTCACTATGTCATTACGTTGCTTGAATTTTAAACAATTCTTTATCAAGATTAACGAACCTCCACGCAACATAGATTTACGGTTAAAACAACTGCCCACAGTATAGTTCTTATAATTAATTAGTTAAAGTGCCTGTGAGTGTTTTAATTGGAATAAATGCTTTGAGTTTAAGACAAGTTAGGTACCTGAATATGAATTGGACCTGTATGATCGGTTCAGATTCTTTGTTCAGAACTTTTACAGACGCCATTTTCCCCAAAGTTACCTTTTACATAAAAATCATACATTAGTGTTTTGCGTTAATTATTCGGACATACGACCATAAAAAAAAAAATAACATACCAATTCGGGGTTTAAAGTAAATTCAGTAATATCGATAAAATTAAGAAATAAACTCTTATTTGGTAAATAAAGTGACTTTTCATTTACAAATTTTCAATGTTATGATCACAAAGACTTATGCTTTGATACAAATCAGAAGTCACGGAGATGATTGATGTATTTCTTTTGTTTTTTTTATCAAAAATAATTAGGTACTGGTAGCTATTTATTTGATCGAGGATGCAGTATTTAATTTATGAACGTTATCGAGTAGCGCCATCTAATTTTTTTTTCTTTTATTACCTATATTTTGTCCCAATTCTGGGCAAAGGCCTCTCCATTTTCCTTCCTTACGTTTCTATTTTGTGCGATTTTTGGGCATGTTGGCCCCGCAATCATGATCGCCGCTCCATCATATAGATAAACAACAGCAATATTAAGTTGGAAAAGTGTTTTAAAAGATGCATTTCCATATTTTTTCAAGTTATTTACTTCAGTATCAGTCATTTAGGGGTTAATTAAAAGTCAAGAAAGTAAAAAAGCGTGCGTGCGAATCAGGGTTGATTTCAGTCATACATCAAATCCTGTACAACCTAAAGTTGCGTAAAAGGCTAAAACTACATGGTCTTGTTAAAAAATACTAGCTTGCCCACACTTATCTATGGCAATTAATCATTTTTATTTGTTTAAAGCCACCAAAGCTGTAATATGCATAAATTAATACTAAAGTACTCGCTTCGATCTTGTTAGGGCTAGTGGGGCAACCATTTTTATCATTACGCGTTTTATAAGGGCCAGTCACGGCATGCGAGCTTCGTAATTATATTGCCACTTGAACTTTATAGCATTATATGAAGTCATTACACCTTTGAATGTAATGTTTGTTCTATTAAATATAGATTTAATGTTTGAATTTTATTGTGATTAGTGTAATCGTTGATAAGCACTGAAAATGGTTTCAATATAAGGTAATTTTTTTCTTTAATGTGTTTTTAAAAGGCATGATGACATCAACAATATTAATTCATAAGTGATTATGATTGCCTAAGTGGGACATTGATTGCTACAGACAAAAATGTAAAAAAAAGCCGTGTGCGCTACGCCGTAGCACAGCGTAGCGTCGCTACGCTCTGCTACGGCGTAGCACGCGCTGCAGCACTCCAAGTTTTCTTAGTGTGATAATAATAGAATAGAACACTCTTTATTATGTACACCATATAAATTACAGACATAAACATACAAATTTTACTAGTCGCTTAAACTCGTTAACTCGACTTAGTTTGTATAGTAAAGGCTTTCAGTTAAATGCTTAGCAGTCAACAAGCATAATTAGTTCGGTATGATGGAACGCTAAACATACATATGTATATTAAAACAATGGCGAACAATCTGCCCCTCACTTCTCACACAAAGCCAGGTACAACTATTCCTTCTTTTACACGGAAGTAAGGGAAGAAATCCTCATAATCGTCAGAAAAACGTTCACAAAGATTCCTTTTAAGCCCGTCTCAGTGAGAGGTGATCATTATACATTTATAGACGACTGGCTGTGAAAGATTCCTTCTGCATGCAGACATCCTTAGGATAATTTTCAAAAGCTCGTCGCCTTACAGAGTTACCGCACCGTGATAATATAATGGTCTGGTCCTAAATGTTTTGGAAAAGTCTCGTCTCGAAAGACCATTTCTGTTTTGTTGGGATTCTGGCGTAAATGGAAGAAGATCAAAAGCTATTGTTGCAAAATATTTTAATTATAATAATATTTACTTTGTAGGGAGGTTTTCATAGAATTGAAAACTGGCACAAATTATACGCAAGGCTGGTAATATGTGATTGAAAAATAAAGGTGGGAACATCAATTGGTCCGCAAATTACGGCATTACATTTATTTTTGCCGGAATCAGCTCGAATAGGTATAATTATATTTAGCCAACTGGATGACTGGAATTTTACCCGCCGCTTGGTTAGTTTCAAAACAGTTAATGCATTATAATTTTTGGAACACCGCATAATTGCTGTGTGCTGTATTATAATGTTCGTTTATTAATTCCTAGAACTGGTTTAACTAAACAATAATAAAACATTCACAGTAGCTAAAACAGTTTTGTCAACATTCCAGACAAAGTTTGTTGCAATTTAAAATTATATGTCATATATACATAAAAGATAGAGAGGGGCCCGTGGCTAAATAATAACAGCCGCACAGGTCGATCGATCAGGTTAAGCTACGCTTGCCGCGGTTGGTCTGTGGATGGGTGACCATCTTTACATACCGAGACCCCTCCGTGCCTCGGAAAGCACGTTAAGCCGTTGGTCCCGGCTGTCATTCGTAGATCTTTGACAGTCGTTACGGGTAGTCAGAAGCCCGAAAGTCTGACAACCAGTCTTACCAAGGGGTATCGTATTACCCAGTAACTGAGTTGTGGAGGTCAGATAGGCAGTCGCTCCATGTAAAATACTGGTATTCAGCTGCATCCGGTTAGACTGGAAGCCGACCCCAACATAGTTGGGAAAAGGCAGATGATGATGATATACATAAAAGATTTCCAGATTAAAGCTGAACAGGCGAATAATGATAGACGAAATCATTATAATCCCCCCCCCCCCCGCTAGCCCTCTCCATTACCAAGCGTTATACTTGGCGCGGATAAATTACACAGTTATGAATAAATTTCGCATAAAACTCGGAACTGCACCTTTACATGACGAAAGAGTAAGCAAGATGGACGATTGCGGGCGTTAGAGAGGGACGGAGAAACCGGCAAGTCGTAATACGAAAATTTCATTAAGAAGTCAGGCCATCCCGAACAGTTTTGCTGATATCTAGAATATTCGGGCGTACTTATTAAGAAGACGTAATATCTTCAATTTCTGCAGATGATTTTAATATAGTATCGCTCTGAAGATGTAATTATGTTATGAACGATTTCTCGGTTTGGTGAGGTTGGTATATTAATGTGATTAAACTTTTCTGTTTTGTCATCGATTTGCAAAGTTATCATGAGGTTAGATGACGTTGGGAAATTTATAGAACGTGACTCATCATCTGCCTAGCCTTTTCCCAACTATGTTGGGGTCGGCTTCCAGTCTAACCGGATGCAGCTGTATACCAGTATTTTACATGGAGCGACAGCCTATCTGACCTCCATAACCCAGTTACTAGGTAATACGATACCCCTTGGTACGACTGGTTGTCAGACTTTCGGGCTACTGACTACCCGTAACGACTGTCAAAGATCCACGAATGACAGCCGGGACCAACGGCTTAGCGTGCTTTCCTAGGCACGGAGGGATCTTGGTATGTGAAGATGGTCACCCATCCACGGGCCAACCGCGGCAAGCGTGGCTTAACCTGATCGATCGGCCCGTGCGGCTGTTATTATTTAGACACAATCCCGTGATGATCATAACATAGATAAGATTTTTTTTTTTGGTGAAGCTGTTTATAATTTGCTATTTCAAAATCTCAATTTACATTCACAATCAGCCTATAATGTCCCCACTGCTGGAACACAGGCTTTCTGTCTGTGAGAGGAAGGTGGCCATAATCGGCCACGCGGGTCCAGTGCGGGTTGGTAGATGCCACATGTCTTCGAATTTTTGGTTCTAGGAGACGCCGGCTTACTCACGATATTTTCCTTCACCGTTTTGAGAGCAGTGGGGATGAAACAATGTAAGAGGTGTAATGTAAGGTGTGTAATAAACGATGTAAGGTGCCTGTCTGGGTTGGAACTCTCGACCTATAACTTGTGAGTCGCACTGCTCTCAATTTACACTACATTTCGTTTCTAGAAGCTTTTCCAAAAAAAAAGTACAAAACTTTTTAAAACATCACGAGCATGATACGATGATTAGCCGTTTACCAATCAAGACCAAAATTTTCGAAAAACGTTCGAAACACACCCGCCCGCCATTAATTACGGTCGTGACGTAAATTTTTCCAGTTAATCAAAAAACTGTCCGACTTTTCTGAGGGTTACGTATCTCCCGTGTCGTCATTAGCGACCTACCGAAGTGCCGAAGCACCTAAGTTGATTTACGAACAAATTTAATTTAATTTACAATTAAACCGTGGTCCTCTGTTTATTTTTTCGGAGCACTGGCTTCTAATTTTGAATTTCGATGGAAGTTTGTTTTTCTTATTTTTGTTTCCGTTTGTTTGTGTTGCTGTTACTGGCCGGGTAGAATTTATTATTTTAAAATTCGGTGTGTGTATCTGTGTTGTCAGGGACATTGCGATGGGATATGACAAGGTGACTTTCTGTTGCTATTTAGCTGATTAATTGTGGGTTTGTGATATAAACTTTTTGTTATAAGTCAACCGATGAATTTTTCACATACTAACTTGAATCTTTTTACTAAGCCGTTTCAAAGTAGATGTACTTTTTAAATATAACAGTGTTTTTTGACAGATTGAAGTGTACATTTAAACATACATATTTAAAGTTCGTTTTTTAATCCCAGAGACTAATCTGACAGGTGTAATGTCAAGATTCTATACTAAAAAAACGCAAACACAGAAGACTTGAATGTCAGATTAATCTCTGGGATTAAAAAACAAACTATAGGAACACACGGGTGGCCAAATTTCCATTACCTATTAATCTTACAACCCATACAGTATCAGAACCCAATTGACATTCAAACGCTCTCAAAAATTAGCCGCGAAAATGCGTGCACACGATCACACACCCTCTCATCCTATTACACGAATTATCATATCAAACGGTAACCAAAGCATTCGCCATGAAAAAAAAAAAACAATCATTCAAAACCTTTCATCCTCTTATTAGAGAGAAAGGGTTAGTATTCGGCGGCAAATTATAACTTTGCTGCTGGTGTATACAAATTTCAACTTTAACGTGTAGTGATAAAGTCGCCTTGATCTGCAGCATCATATTTGTTATGATGTAACGAGCTTACCTCGCATCGCAATCAAAGGTTCGCCTATTTAAATAAATCTAGATTGGAATTCACAATGGAGTTTTAAGGGAGTCGCCGTCAGTTGTTATCGGGGACGCACTCGGGTAGCTCAAACGGGTTACAATTTATTACTCCTCGTTTTGCATTCTCGGAGAAATAATGTTGTTACAGACTTGTGTATTCGTATGAATGGGTACAGTTACGGTGCAAAGTTTGCTCGTTGGATACAAAACTTATGTAGGTACGTTTTGTCCTGCAAGTACTGCAAATCACTGCAAGTAACTTTTTGTACCGCACCTTCTCGGGTTTAATCGCTAAATACTAGTTCAAACTAAACACTAAATATGTAAATTTGAATACTCCTTCTATACTCATAAAAAATTATCTAAATATCAAAGCCTCTCAAACACATACACAATAAAAAAAAAAACACAAATAAAAAATCATCCTTCCATCCGCCTCCGGCCCTGGCGGGGTTCTACCAAAAATTATGGACATTACTTTTGCCAGCAAAATTGGGTTACCGATGGCTATGTAATGAAGTGCTGAACTTTCAGGTCATGTGTAGAGGCTTCCTGGCGTAATTGCCTCTGATATACTGTGCCACCGAATCCAACCGAGCGGCCCCAATGATAATGGGTTCCCCCCATAGTTTTAATCTTCTTTATAGGTGACCCTTTCGGTAAGTTTCGAAGTCGTTTCGCCCCTATTATTTTATGTTTGTATGCGTGTCCGCTTGTGTGTGTAAATTGAAACGGATACCGTGGATTAGGCTTGTTGGTGTCTGTGATCGTTAGAAGTTAGTGCTTAGATAAACTGATTTGATAGGGTTTAGAAGCCGCAGCTCTGAAAGTTTGTAATGGGTTTGTAACTAAAATAAAGGACTGGAATTACGTGTTTGTGAGTTTTATTTAGGGGCTCGAATAAAATTGTGTAATTTGGTTGTTTATATTACTTTTTATTGGTATTTAGACTCACTGCTAAACACAATCTATTCTTGGGAAACCAAATATTGGCTAGACTTGTTTGTGAAATGGTGTGTAAACTAACAGAAATGAAGAAGGAATTTTAGCAACTCAAAATCATTATTATAAGATTTAAATTTTAAGATGGGGATGTTTATTTCTGTAAATATGTCTTTTAGTACTTTCTTTTCCAAGTAAATTTTTGGTCAATATTTGAAAACCAGATAGCACCAGCATTTCCTAGCTGACTGATCTCCGAGAAGTCATGGTTTCTTTAATACGTTTTTAATACTTACTTACAATTCATCAACTGAATCTATTATCAAGGTAAATTAAGCTCTATTGTAACAAAACCCGCTCAGTAAACAACTAACCTTAACAACCCATTTTAGAACAACAATGCAATCTTCCCCTCGAGCACTTAGATAGTAACAAGTAGGTAGTTTTTAAAGTTATAAATCTCATACCAAAAACCCAATGAGCGATGATTTTTCAAAGCGAATCGGGGTGTGCGAGCGACATAAGCGCTACAATTAATTTAACAGGCGTCTCCGCTTGGATACTGTGTGTGGTGCAAGGGAGGGACGGAAGCGATGCGGTCGAGATGTGGTATAATATTGATGAAAAAAAAACAAAAAACACCGGTGTGCGTGTATGACCAGCACCTTAATTGCGTAACACACTATTACTTTCAATTTTAATCATTTTGAAGCATATTGCTAATCCATTGCTCCATATGTTCGAAAAATGTGTCTGTTCAACAACGTGAATAACGCAATGAATGTCGTTGAACTGTCAAAATGAAACCCATTGCTACTGATAGTGTATTATGCAATTGCCCTGCAGATGTATGAACGTAAACGAAGCAAATGGAGTATGGAAGAATCAGAAGGTGGCGTTCTAGTTTCTGCTTACCCCCATCTAAAGAACGTGTGAGTTTATGTATGTGCATTTAGAAAAAAGCGTAAATTGGTACCTACATACTTATTTTACTACCTAGAACATATTATTTTATAGACATCTCTTCGATTACGTAAGTAACTTAAATTCGAATACTTTACATTCTGGTAATTAAATCAAAACGAAACAATTTATACTACCTATGTTTGAGGTTATGAAATTGTATGTCAGAATTAATCTTAAGTAATGTTTCTACATTCTTCTAGTGTTATTGACCGATATGAGTGCTCTTTTTACACCACAAGACAAATCTAAACATAGGCGCGTTTGGCAGTAAGTACTGCAACGATAATGTTGTTTTAAGGCGTCACGAGTTCATTACACGAGGTGGATAGGTAAGTACCATGGTCATGACGCTACTTGATATTTATGTTATTACCTATTTGGATTGAGAAATTGCCTTGTCATTAAATTATAAAGATTACCTGCATCAATTATAATGTACCTTTTTTATATAAAGATTGTAAACGGAACAACGTAGCCTGGATTTCACAACGCAGACGTTTTTTACATCTCTTTTTTAGGTCTGCTGGAAGAAATTTCTTAAGAAATAAGCAGTACCTTTGTACTCACATTCTACATAATTATGTCATATACATATGTTGTTTACTATGTGTGCATAAATAATAAAATAAAAATAATTAACACAGGGACTCCTAGTGTGAGGTCTAGGAATTCAATCCACTTGAATGTAATCTTAGCGAAATAAATTTATTCTTATTAACTGACTCCAAGTAAATATATAGTTAATAAATAAATAAAATAAAAACAAACTCTTATCCAATCGGTTGGACTCGTCAAAACAAATCATATGAACCTAAACTCTAGGGGTTTACTAGTAGGCACTGAAGAGTTCCACTATCCCCCTCCTGGGTCTATCATCAGATCAGCTCCAAGATACCAAATTATAGTTTTGTCATCCAAATTACATATACATACAAAGTTTCATTCCGATACGACAATTAGAAGTAGGTTGAAATTCACTTCTAAGATTTTATCACATTGTTTGTTAGATAGCAAAAAGTAAAGCTAAAAAAAGCGTATTATGTTAAAAACACAGATCATAATCCTAATTACAAAACCGCCTACATTTTCTAACTTAGAGTAAGTTGAGGGCAAACTGGGGCAAAATGGTGAAACATTAATCTTTAGCTCACGCGAAAAGTATTGTACAGATAGCGTGGGGGACTGAGATGTTTGTCCCGACTTTGGTACCTAGTCAAAGTGGTATTGAATGATTACTCGGGATCCGGGAATGAGCTGTATTTAAATATGGTAATCCAAATAATTCTCTGGTTGGCAAACCCTTATTATTTTCATGTAGTTATTATTAATATTCATTTTTTATTTGGGAGAGTAGTGTTGGCCTTGATTCACGAGTTGTACGTCGTGGGTTCAAACGCAGTCAGGCGCGTTACTTTGTATAATTTATTTCATCACCACTGCTCTCAAAACGTTGAAGGAAAACATTGTGAGCAAACCGGCATGTCCCAGAACCAAAAAATCGAAGTCATGTTACATCTACTAAACCGCAGTGGGCCGCGTCTAAAGGTAACGGACAAAAAAGAACTTACGAGGGTAGGTATGAAGATTTTCTCAGGGTTAAGATACCGAAACAATGATAGAAATATGGTTCAACCCAAACACACAAAACTTAAGTATCCTCGTAAGTTCCCACATACCAGTGTGACGCTACCTTAATACTGGTAGTATTAGGGTTCCGTAGCTAAAAGATTAATCGCTGTACTCCGTAGCTACACATTAAGTAAATTTCTAAGCAACACACATATAAATCGCGCTTAACGGGCGTCGTTGAGAAAACTGTAGACTTTGGCCTGTTTCAGCTGAATACAGAATTGTTTACAGTTCAATTGTTTATATTAATTGTTTCGAGAAAGTTTGTGTTGCGCCTTTGTTTAAATGTAAGTTGATATTGTGAATACAAAAAGGATCCAACGTTTTGATACACGTAGTTTTAACTAACTTTAAAGGTCCTCTGAAGGTGCATTCACGTTCTGTATGAAAGACTATTATTTGGGAAGGTCTAAAGAGTTTTACGACTGTTGGAGCTGAGATAATAACAAACAAACCAGGAAGCAGTCATAGAAGATAACGAAGTGATACGTAAGAATGGGAACATCACTATCAAATAAGTCACAAAATAGTTTCGAAAATGTCAGAGCGAAGTGTCCAATATAACATCTATAAAGTATAGGAGACAAGTGAGCGTTGTCAGATCGTATCCAGCGTCCGCCGTGCTTACACTGTTACAACTTGGCACTGCTATCCAGGTCACTCCCAATGTCAGACATAAACTATACAAAACGCTTTCCAACAACGTTAAAATACACTTTTACATCAGATTGTATTACTCTAACTCCAAACGTTTGCATAAAGAAACTTAGCTCGGAGTAGTTCAAATGAAACTGGAGCACATTCCAACTACTACTCGCCAATAGCGGGTAACAGATTGCTCCAAAATACACCAACCAACTTTTGAATTAAAAGCAATGCGACAACTCTGTGTGCTGTTATTCTGCTATTTCTCATTTAGCCAACGACTAAACGCGGATGCGTCTGACATCGTGGCTTCGTAATATCCTGTCACTACATTGACCTATTTCTCGCCCAACACGACGCGACACAGTGGCGCACTGTGCACGCCCTACGCCTAAACTTACCCGACGAACCGCCGTAAATTAACACAGCAAGCTTCTGTGGCGCTTGTTGGAAAACTTACACCGTAACATTACTTAAATCTTTATTACGAAAGCAATAAAGGCCATATTTAACGCTGTCAAAGGTTTCGTCGAAATTAAAGCGTTGAAATGAAAGTTCGGTTGTCTTTTTGGGGTGGCACTTGGGGTCTTGAAGAGTTTACTTAATGGAAAACGCTCTTTTGCCATTTTAACTGGAATACTGTCTTGCGAAATTAATTATCTATCAATTAGAATATTTTTAATCTTCTTTTAATTAAGCTCTTAAGTAAAATAATCATAAAATAGGTTTGCCTAAAAAAATATTTTTATTACTCAATATTTATTTTTATGTCCTCATTCGAGTATCCAAGTACTCGAAGATTCTTTAATTGAATAATAACTTTATATGTTTTCATTTATAAGGAATCTACATCAAAATATTCTTATATATCAATCCAAGTCAGGAATTTACGTAGCCGCTACGACGAAGAAGTCCCTCTATGAAAATACAGATGGCGTTACTGACCTTCGCTGAAAAAAGTCATGAAAAGGGAATAAATAATTCGTTACAGCAAATGCACGGTAGGTAACACGTAAAATAAATGCTTCTTATCACTGTGACCTAAATACACGCGTATTAACCTAAAACCAAAGCTACCGGCCGTGTGTCCATTTACTTAGAACTCGTAGTTAATTTATAGTAGAATCGTTTTATGCTTTTTTACTTTACTTATCGTGCCCTTCTTTGACGACTTCTGGGAATATATGGGGAGGTAAAATATATTGTTACTATTCATAACATGAATGTATGACAAACTGATTTAGTTTTTTCTAAGAATCAGTTTTATTAATTCCGCACCGTAGTGCTGTTTGCATTCGTACTGTTCGTAAGTAGTTCTTTGAAAGATCAGGTAGTTTTATGTTGTTTTTTACATTTGACTTTTCCATTTTCATAGGTTTGGTATTGTAAGAATAAGTGGTGAATAAGTGGCTGTGTCGACGTTCGAACAGTCAGCTCCAAAGAGATTGCACGCAGTACATTTATGGGGCCTTTATGGGAGGACGTGATTGGTGATGGAGCCCGTTTACCCGGCTGATACAAGTCAGGGGTGCGGCGAATGTGCATGTATCTCCCGGGCCACAAACTCATGGAAGTGGAAAGAACAGTGGAGTTTTAGTTGAGCCCGACATAACCCATCATTCTCCCCAGGCGGAGAGTATCAGAGAGGATATCCCGCGTGAAAAAAAGGACCAGCAGTGCTTTTCTGCAGAAATCTCACCGTGAGAACTTAGGTGAAGTGAGCGGGAAGTGAGCTGTCATTAGGGATTAACACTATTGACACTGCTCACTTCACTTATGATTTCACTGTGAGATTTTTACAGAATCGACTGGCTGATGTAAAATTTCAACATCGAGCTAGAATTCAATGTTTTCTATTGATAAATAAATGGAAAATCTATTAAATAATTAGTAACAGCTGTTCCGTCGGGTATAAATTATGGACGCGACGGGAACATAAATATCCGCGTGTCATATTACGGTCATTAATCCTCAACCGATTATGCATCTCTGCTGCCCTTACAATATACAGCGATAGTTAAAAATATTGCATCAGTAGTCTAGTGCTTACAGATACCAAAGGCTACGTGTGTTGAGTCTTGGATTCCATTCCTGGGTTAAGAATGAAAACTGTATAAGCAAAAATCTTCATGTGCGCCTAACCGAGGTGACAAACAACGGAGCGATATATTTTGTTTGCTTCGTATCAAAATAACGAATCTCCTTCCAAAATACTTATATGTATTTTAATGAGTTATCATTCTCTTGCCCTTATCCTAATTTATTTGTTGTCAGCGCAACATGTCTTTTTCTTCCATACTTCTCTATTAGTCGTCATCTCATCGTCATCAGTCGTAGTCACACCCTTTATAACCATATTCACATAGTCCATCTATCGTTTCCTCGGTCCTTACTTGGTCTGACATTCATACTCAAAACTTTCCTCACAAGATTCACTTGCCCATACGATGTCAACCGAATTCCATGTATTATATTATAAAGCACAAATTCTATCAAAAACAACAATTAAAAAAATGGAAACTCTAGAGGAAATTATATTAAGGGCAATTATAGAAAGAGGTCCGATTTCGGAGGTACAAGCGTAAGCACAATGAGAGGTATTAGGACCATTGGAGGGCACAGTCCATAAAATAAGAAGGTCAAGCCCCGGGCTCTTCGAAGAAAGGCATTGCCAAATTGGCAGTTAAGACTCCGGAGCAGACGGGCGACTGGATTTGACGCAGGTGAGAAAATAATGAAATGACCGCTGTGATCCTTCAAGGACTTACGAATTTCTGTACGTATTGGATTATATTTGAGGTATGTTCTGATATGAAAGTAGTTCGGTTATTAGAATTAACCTCTTTAGGTAACGCAAACTAATACGTTACTGGTGAAATGTGTCTTTTCTTTCTATTAACATGTTTGTCTAATCCTTTGAGATACAGGCGTGATGATAAGTTATCTTTAGGTATCTTTCTTCTTTTCTTTAGGTAGGACGTCAAGCTAGGTGGAGCGACGATCTTCGCAGGGTGGCAGGTGGATGAGAGTTGCCGAAAATCGAGTTAAATGACGTGAAATTGGAGAGACCTATTTATTATACCTTTCTACTTTAGGATCATTCATAATTTTTTACTCACTTGTTTTTTTGTAGGTGATATAGTCACACACAGTCACACTTACTAAGACACACTGTCACTCACACACATAGACATTAGACAGACATTCATAACGTTACCCCTAAAAATCGCAAGTCTGCGCTCCCATCTTTCGGGTGCGACGAATTTTTCGGTCGGTCATTCGCGTGACCGGTTCGCATTAGTGCAATGAATCAAATTGAATAAGGCCGCGGTCACATCCGCGATTGGAGGAAACGCCCGTCGCTTTGCTAATAAATAATCATTGTAACTAGTCGTGCTACTGAACTCGTGTTAATGGAGTTTTCAGGCGCACCACTTTGTTTAGATTAGGAATTGATTAGAATATACCTATTTAGGGCAAGGCGTGAGCTAATGGGTAGGCAATTGCGGTAATTGATACAATTGCTTTAGGTGTAGATGTGAGTTTGGTATACTAGTGGTGTACCGTACGTGATTCAAACGACTTACATAGTCATTAGTATGATTCACAGAAATGCTTTGCGTACTTTTTCACAAATCGTGAATTTAGTTGAAACTAAACTGTTTGTACGGCGTGGGCAGACGAATAAGCATACCAAGAAACGTTTATTAATTTTAGCGAAATTATTTTTTTTTCTTTTTATTAGCTTACTCTGTACCACTCTTTGGCAAATGCCTCCCTCCTTCTCTCCCTCGACATGAATAATGATACTTATAAACAGTTACAAAACGATACTGCTGACTACGATTTAATTATTGACGAGTTTCAATCCTCGCCATACCATTAACAATTACTTGGTACTCAAACCGCTAACCCTAAATTGAAGCTCGCACATTTCAAACAATATTCCAGCCAACACTTTCGCCGCTGTGTCATTACGAGAGGTCGTAACGACCCCACAGTGCAAGGATTAGGGCGCACTCGCACACCAAGTTCAAAGTCGTATTGTGAATTAATAGGGTTATTGTGGCAATAAATACGGGAGGTGCCTAGTTTGTGGTAGCCTGTGGTCGGATAAATCAAGTGGGCGAATGCCGCAAGATGTCCCGTGCTACTCCCTTCCGTCTCTCAGTGGGCTGTAGTCGCGGGTGGAGGAGATAGCGGGTCAGGAACTAAGCTTTTAAGACAAATTTCTTACCTACAGAAATACAGAAGCCACTAAGTGCAGAAGCATAAAGAGAACAAAACAGGGATGATATTTTTATTCAATGAGATTATAAGTAAATAAGGCTAACGATTTAAAGGTATTAGAATGAAATGAGTGTATTTTATGCAAAAAATAATGGATCTGACCACCGAAGGTATCCGACCAACATTTTATTTCCGTAAATTGGGTACTTGGGTAAAAGATATTTTAAAAACTGATGAGGTAGTAAGAAGCTCTTCAGATTCGTCCTACCTCTAGGCAAAAATATGTGTTTGTAGAACCGCCCGAGTTTACAACTTGGATCATACTTCCAGACCAAAACAGCCAACTTTAAAGGCCATACTAAAGTGAGCGTAGCGGTGTATTGGCCATGTTATATTGTTGAATGTACTGAGCTCATGATACCCGTATGTACTACTCAACTTATATGGATACACGAGCGAGATGTTCGTGACACTTTAGGTAGTGTCGAGTTTCTGCAGAATTATGTAAAGTGAAGGATTGGACTCTCTTTTTATTATTGTTGGATTATGAAAAAAATTAAATATAGTATTTTTTTTACTTTCTAGGTTCTGTAACAACACAAACTTTTGTTCAAATTGGTATTGTACAAGTAAATGATGAAAATGAGATAGTTTAAAATTATAATTAAACAAATGGATGGTAGTACATATTATATGTACTAACTAAATAGCTCAAAGAGTAAATCATTCCCACTATTCGTACCGAGTACACACTTGCACAAAATAATTAATTTGAATTAGCTAACTGTGGAAATGAATTAATGAACTTAGAATTGTAATGTGTGCTTTTAATAAGGTTGCTTATGCAATGAATACAACAATGATTTCCAATTGACCAAGCCTTTCCTTTTAATTTCTTATCCGACTAGTTCATCAACAATTGAAATGGAGCAAAGAGGTCACAATTTATGCGAGGACCAAACCACCTGAGGCCCCTAAAAGCTAGGGGTGACTAATTTATTGCAGCTTAATTTACTGGACATGTTTTATGTAAGCCCTGAGGGTACGAAAGAATGTTCTGGCGTGATTTGCATGTGTTCACGTCTAAGTGGTCTTTAGAACTGGACAAGGCCCTGTGGCCCATGGCGTTGATGTATCGTGGCAGAGAGTAGTGTATCGAATTAGGGGTGTGTGTGTCGCTTTAATAGTTTTAACCCTTGCCTGCTTTGGTTTTAATGTCTTCGAGAGGCTATTTCAAATAATATTTCGGTTGTGTTTTAAAATAAATAGTTTAATGGGATATAGTACAGTAGGAAAGTACCCCCTTAGCAGAATTGTATTTTGGATTTAACAGCATTAAAATCTTCGAGTAAGGGCCCTTTCCCACGGCAAGATCCCATTTTTTGCGGGATCCCGTTTAATAGTGTACGTGTTTAAGTAATGTCTTATATTTCAAAAATCGATCCAAGTAGCGTAATCTAGTGTTTACAAGATTAACTATTATGTATTTCAGTTTCGAATTTAGTACCAGATATTTTGGATAGATCTGAATAAACATTTAACTATTTATGTTTTCTTCAAATCGGTAGGTATGCACTTTGAATAAGATTAACGAGCGGCGTATAATAATAGCAAAAAAATGATAAAATTGAATCGTTTCAGGTGGAAATAATTAGTAGAAGTAAGTTCAAGTTCATATTTGTCATTTTATGTGTAATCTTGTAATTTCTTGGATACTACGTAACACAAATTTACATCATAATGCGTGATGTGGCATATATGGCTCATACACAAAAACATAGGTTTATATTGAGTTATGAGTTTTGTAAATATTTTTTCGAGAAATGTCATCATATTTGCAGGCTAGAGTAATTTTTTTAAGCCGATAAGAAAAATCATGCTCTGTAGGGTTAAATATACATATTCACATAAGCATTAGTTTTGCAGTATCCGCAAAACAGGGTGCCTGTGTGAATATAAATATATTGATAAATGATAAATGATTTATTTTCTGTAAGTAGGTTTGTACAAACACTTTTACATGTCAATCATATTTTTTTTAAACTAGATGAGGTCGGCGTTTCCTATCTGACTACTCTGAGAAGAAAGGCCGAAACAAACTCAGAGGTATTTAAACACACCACTAAACCGGATCCTGCAAAAACGTACCTGTTGTTTAGTATCTCGTAAGTATTTATCGGTGTAGTGGTAAGTATTTATCGGTGTAGTGGTTGCCCAGTGGCATCGGCCCCGGCTTGCTAGTTTGTAGGTCATGAGTTCGAGCCCAGACTGCCACTTTACTTTGTATATTTAATTTCAACACCACTGCTCTCAAAACGGCGAAGGAAAACATTGTGAGGCAACCGGTATATCTTAGCACAAAAAATCGAAGACATGTGACATCCACCAACCCGCACTGGGCCCGCGTGTTGGATTCTTGTTTCCCGTTCTCTCTCACTGAACTTTGCCCCAGCAGTAGAATCATTATAGGCTGATTATGAAGCATTTTAATAAAACTGACAGATTTAAATTATGTTTTTCATATCACACCTCATCATCTGCCTGCCTTTTCCCAACTATGTTGGGGTCGGCTTCCAGTCTATTTTACATGGAGCGACTGCCCATCTGACCTCCACAACCCAGTTACTGAGTAATACGATACCCCTTGGTAAGACTGGTTGTCAGACTTTCGGGCTACTGACGACCCGTAACGACTGTCAAATATCCACGAATGACAGCCGGGACGAACGGCTTAACGTGCTTTCCGAGGCACGGAGGGGTCTTGGTATGTGAAGATGGTCACCCATCCACGGACCAACCGTGGCAAGCGTAGCTTAACCTGATCGATCGACCCGTACGGCTGTTATTACTTAGCCACAAGCATATTCTTGATTTATAATTTTGCTGCACAGAAATACAAAACAGTTTATTTTTAGAACATCAATTTAATAAGGAAGTCGATAAACAAAAGTACACAATTATTTAAGGAAAGATACAATTAATATTACCTAGACGGTAAGGGCGAGGCCACAACACTGCGTTGCGGCGTCGCACACAGGCGAAATATCGCTAAAAGTTGGCAAAAAATCAAATTTACAAATTACACGTAATCCGGTTTCTATTGTTTAGGCGACATTTTCAGTACAATGGTCTAGCTACCTGCGCAAGCGCCACACTCTCCCGGATCCCCAGTTACGTAGTATACCAGTCCAAAGTTTGACTTGTTAAGCGGCGGATGTGTTTCGTTTTATTAAAACTTAAAATTCAAGTGATAATATTATGACGTTGTTCGGTGGAATTAAGTGTTTTGGTGATGGATTCTACTCCGGGCGGTAAGGAACTATTATTATAAATATTAAAAAGTTACTTTTGAATTGTATTTCTATGTTATTTCGTATTTCTTCTAAAAGTAGTCGCTATTTAAAGAGTAATCAAACTACTCATAGAGGAAAAGTACTTACTCAAGTGGACTCAAGCCCTCAAATGAACCTTAAAATGAGCATTACACATGATTCTTCTAGAAACACCTCGAAAGAGATGCTCGTTTTTGCGCATCTTGAACAAACTTTGTCAATTTTAGTCCTAAGGTAGAATTTCATTAATTCATAATTTTTTTTTTTTTATTCCAGGATCAAACTCTGAAGAGATTTATATTAGTAGAAGAACTCTCATTGAGTATTATAGAGAGTCTACTTCTAGAAACGACTCAGAAAAAATGCAATTTCTTTACAAAAAAGTGGAATATGTTCTTACACAGACTAACATTTCAAGGGATACTAAAAGTGTTTTGCAAAAGCTCAAAAGGTCAAAACTTGAAAAGTATCAAAGACATTTTGACACATGTGCCAATGCGCATAAAGAATGGTTTGACCAATGTGTTTGCTTGAACGTCTCGCAATCTCAGAAGAGAAAAGTATCGGCTGGTCGACCTTTTAAGGATTTTGAAGAATTAAGTGAACGAGCTAAACGGCAGAGAACTGAAAATATGCGACGGCAAATGTCATCCCCAGAATTGGCTTACGCCACGCAAATGAAATATAGAGAGTGTGGAGAGATAGAAAAATCCAAATGAGTAAAAGATGTTTCTCAAGACGCAGATGTTATTGCAAGAATGGATAAAAACCATGCCTCTCTCTGTCTGGCATTGCTATAGGTCTTTTGAGTGAAGATGCTCAAGAAAGCAGAAATAAAGATATCAGAAAATACAGACAGAACTATTCTAGAAAATTCTCGAGAAAAGCCGCCATGGAAGATACTTTTCTGAGATTAATGGTGTCTTCAGACCTATACATTAAGTACTGGATTCAGGAAATTACCACCAAAAAAGTTTGTAACTTTAAGTTCTAATAATTAATGACCGATATTTAAACACATGATTCTACTCATGACAACAAACAAGTTTTATAATGGGACAAAGAGTGAAATGACGAAAAAAAATCAGCTGTTCCCTACATTTTGACGACTTTTTTTTCGCGATTTCGGGTTTGGTCCGATAGTAAAAGTTGTTTGTAATGATGAGTAGAATCATGTTAAGTATCGGCCACTAATTACCAGTCACCCTATATTTAATCCATGACGATCAATAAATTATTTGATTTTATTTTTTAATGATTTTCATTTTATTTCAAGTAATAACCCTAATAGTATTAGTTTTAATTTTTCTGTATAATTTAGTAATAAAGCACAACAAATCAGTTCAAAAAACTGCAAAATAGATTTTTTGCCAACTTTTTGTGATATTTCGCCAGTGTGCGTCGCATCGTAAAAATCTACGACGCCGCACAACGCATCGTGGAAATTTCCGATGCGCTGACGCAACGTACAAATCTGCAATGCGACGACGCGCTACCTCGTAGTTAGTGTCCACATTGAATGATGTACGCACGTTTCATGCTGGCGGATTACGATATCGATTACCTGATATCCTTAGTTCAGGAACGTCCCGTCCTTTGGGACAAAAGTATATCAGACTACAATAACATTTTTTTTTTTTTGAAACTGAACTTACGGTTAGCGTCTTGTCGTACGGATGTCGAATGCGATGAAATTTTTGCGTTGCGTCATCGCATTGTATTGCTGTGCGACGTCGTTTTTGCGATACGACGCCGCAACGCAGTGTTGTGGCCTCGCCCTTACAGACACAGTTGAATTTCTTTCAGTCTGCTCTTGACATAAATAAATTCAGCATAAATTCTCAACAAATGTTTTAACTTGATAAGTGGTCGTACGTTTTTGTGGAAGTTTTCAAACAATACTCGCTGCTGTAAGCTTTGGAGGGCTAATGTAAGAGGAAAAAACGTAGTCTGTACGAGTCTGTGTTGAAGTTAATTTACTAATTGATCTACAGTACTGTATTGTATTTTACCGAGAGTGTTGTGATTTCCGCTATTTACGTATATAAAGATACAGTTAATGTAATTGTTTATGGTTTCGGGTTGTACGATTATTGCAAATGGATTACTTATTAATTTGATCTGTATTTACACACGATCATAATATGATATCATTGAGTTTAATTTAAGTAAAACAAAAAACTTATGGCATCATATTCTGAATAGTAGGTTTCATACTATTTACGTACCCAAAATAAATTTGACCTTTCCAACATTTGGCGTGAATACCCTTCCCGGTGTAAAGCCAAACAATACCAGATCACTTAAGAGTTCCACGTGCCGATTCAATTTAGCAGAAATATCTGAGATTGGCAAGTTTAGGCTAATCGCTTCCGTGGCCCCGTCAGACCCTAAATTATCTCGGACCCAAATTGGACGTCCGTTAATTATAACTTTCGTGCTGACGTGTCCAGTAAAACTGTGCACTTCAATTAAAAGTATTTGGTATTAGATAGCCCGGGCCTTGTTGTGTAATTATAAAGCGCTATGGGGGTTCAAAATGTTGGTAACTCCGCCCTTAATGTTGCGACTGAATTCAGAATAATTGAAGAGTATTTTGTTTCGTTTTTCTTCGAAGTGTGTAAGGCGGGTGGGGAATTTGTTGTTACATTTCTTACCAGGAACACATAACGAGCAGGCTGTAATCTTGATTCCACGGATAGCCGATAGACGGCAGTCAGCGCTGTTCACCGGAAACTTGATGCATTTATAAAATAATATAGAACTATGCATTAATGTAATGCAAAATGGAACCTCCCTAAAGGGCAGTAAACGCTAGAATAAAACAGAAGGCACATACTACGTGTCCGCACAAACACTGGAAACGAATTTATTTTTTACTTAATGAGTAAACAGAAGCTACACAAGTACGCACATCCAAAGGCAGTATTTTCAAATGGATGCGAAAAACCAACACTGACAAATGAGAGCTCTGATTTTACATTCACAAGCCTGTTCGCATTTATTCAAAGATCGATCCCATCAATCAGCTAATGAAAAGGCTTCCAAAAGGATTTTTATTCCATTCATTCGATGCTATTCAGTATTTCAAGATTAAGCACTTAAAACATTAAGTGCGAGTTTAAAGTATGTGAGATTTTAACTGCAATTAGGTTTCGCGTTGGGAATGTAAAATTGATATGAAGGTACTTTTTTGAAAATCATAGGCTGTATACGTGTACATACTAAGTTCATCGGAACGCATCATAAATACTCGTAAATGTAGGTATATGGTACAGACGCCAGCACATCAAGTTACCCGAAACTGTCAGATTTTCCCAATCAACTTTGAACCTTATGCTTTAGCGCTAAAGTTGAAAATCTATTAAAGAAATCTGGCAGATTGTAGTAGCTTGATGTGCTGGCGTCTGTACATATCACACATAATCCGCCTTTAATGTTCCCACAGCTGGGACACAGGCCTCCTCTCTTCGAGAGGGAGTGGGCTGTATTCAACCACGCGGTCCCAGTGTGGGTTGGTAGAAGTCACATGTCTTCGAATTTTTATTTCTAGGACATGCCGGTTTCCTCACGATGTTTTACTTCACCGTTGTTAGAGCAGCTGTTTGGGTTCGAACCCGAAACATACATCTCGTAAGTCGCGGCCGTTACCTCTGAGGCACCACTGCTCTCAAAACTAGATAAGCGTTATGATACCGTATGATATCGTGCCTATCTATCTGGCCCCAATTTAGACCAATGACGGTTGTGGTAATGAGTGTAAACACCCACATATTCGATAATCGAACCGTGTTCGAAATGTTCGCCACCATTCGGTTTAGTAAGTAATTAGTACTTACTTTGGTAATTGCAACGACACTGGAGTGGTTTGCTGTGATGTTGTTTGTGATTTTCTGAATTGTTTCGTCGGCTGATTAGAGTATCTTAATGGGATCGAAAAACTTCATTAGCTGAAAATGAAATAATTACTCAACTGTTACAATGGAGAAGGTGATGTTTGAATATGGTCAGAATCTTTAGTAGAGATATATTTAAAGAAGGATGACCGTCTTTACATACTAAGAGCACGTTAAGCCGTTGGTCCCGGCTCTCATTCGTGGGTCTACGACAGTCGTTACGGATCGTCAGAAGCCCGAAAGTCTGACAACCAGTTTTACCAAAGGAGATTAATATCTCCTTGATTCAAAAGTATTGAGCCATTTTCTCGAAATATCTGAATTCTTCTAGAACTTTCCGGTTCGTGGTGGGGGAAAGGGTATATAAAGGGCACACTTCGATGTACTAGTACAGTTAATCGAAGAGCGGAATAACATTTCAGTAATCTAAAAATGAGTGAAGTTTCGATTGAGATACGATATGCTCTATTATATGAGTTCCATTTGGGTCATAGCGCGGCTGAAGCACATCGAAACATAGCGGCTGTATTCGGTGAACAGCAGTGCAGCAACATGCAAGAGGTGGTTTGTTAGATTTCGTTCGGGAGACTACAGCGTTGAGGATAAACAGAGGTCGGGTAGACCAACTGAACTGGATCTTGATCGATTACGTGTTTTTGTTGAAGCCAACCCATATTCCAACACGCGTGAACTAGCAAGTGAGCTCAACTGCAGTCAGGCCACTGTCGTTCGTGGACTTCACAAATTAGGAAAAGTACAAAAATTTGGGAAATGGATACCACATCTACTCAGCGTGGATCACCGCCATCAGCGAGTTGAGATCTGTACGCAACTTCTGTCCCGTAGTCTTCGTTTCGACTGGTTAAATAATGTTGTCACTGGGGATGAGAAATGGGTGTATTATGTTAATCATAGCCGTAGGCACCAGTGGGTAGATAAAGGTTCTCCAGCACAACCAGTGCCGGAAGTGAACACACATGTGAAGAAAGTCCGTTTGGTGGAGCGTCCGTGGTGTGTACTACTGGGAATTACTAGATGACAACGTGACTATAACTGCCTCCATGTATTGCACTCAGCTACAAAATTTGGCTGCTCAACTCAAATTAATTAAGCCTCCGTTGAATCGAATCATATTGTTACATGACAATGCGCGACCCCACATTGCACAACAGACCCGTCTTGAAATATTGCGGCTGGATTTCGAAGTTCTTCGTCATCCACCGTACTCACCAGACTTAGCCCCAACGGACTATTATTTATTCAGTGCCCTCAGTAAACATTCAGCCAACAAATGTTTTGATAACCGTCATCATATAGAGATCGAGATACAAAAGTTTTTTGATTCACAATCATCAGAATTTTGGAAACGAGACATTCATAATTTACCTACTCGCTGGAGAAAAATTGTAGAATCTGATGGCGAATATGTTTAGAATTAAAACCATTTATTTAAAAAAATACGTATTTTATTTTAAAAAATATGAAAGGGCTCAATACTTTTGAATCAAGGAGATATTACCCAGTAACGGGTTGTGGAGTTCAGATAGGCAGTCGCGCCATATAAAATACTGGTATTCCTGCATCCGGTTAGACCGGAAGCCGACCCCAACATAGTTGGAAAAAGGTTAGACAGATGATGATGATTATGGCTTAAGTGGAGTGGTGGTGGTTTGGATTGAGCTGAGGAAATTTATAGGCCAGTGTTAAAAGGAACACGAGTTAACTGAATGTGTGGGCAAATGTCGTAAAGTCTACATAAAGGCGTGTACAGACGCGTGTAATGTGTAATCATGTAATGTAATAAAATTAGTGTGGACGGCATACAAACTCAACGCGAATCCTGTATGTGTTCGACTGCGAGAGCCTTTGTGTTCGCGCTAAAAACTAGGTGATGGATCAGCGCGATCAGCGTAGTCCCGTCCAAAGGCAGAATTCGCGTTACATTACACGATAAATTACATTACAAATTACACGCGTCTATACACGCCTTTAGTCATTACACGTAGGGGAAAGTACATGCTTTTAAATATATTTGAAGGTATAAAAAGGACGTAAGCCTAAGTAACTCCCTGCCTAAGAAAATCGGGCTAAGTGCGAGTCGGACTCGCATAGGAAGGGTTTCGTACCACAAGCCAAAAAACACTGAAAAAATCACGTTTCTTGTATGGGTCTCCATACAAGAAACGTGTTTTTCCCATTAATTTTAATTAACTGCATTTTCTTTGTAATATTTGCTGTCACAGCGGTAATAGAAATACACATTCTGTGTAAATTTCAACTGTCTACCTACTCGTATTACGGTTCATGAGAAAAAATCCGCTGCAAAAAATGACGAAAAAAACACGTTTCTTGTATTATTAACTTTATTCTATTTTTATTATTTATTGTTATAGCGGCAAAAGAAATACACATTCTGCGAAAATTTTAACTGTCTACCTATTACGCTTCATGAGATACATCGCGCTGACGGACGGACGGACAACGGAGGCTTAGTAATAGGGTTCCGTTGGGCATGGAACCTTAAAAAGTATAGGTACAGCTTCAATTTAAGAGTAACAAATGAAAAAATGCTTTTAGCACCGCTGTTTATTACTCGTGTGATTGGAAATTCCCCAGTATTTGACGGATTGATTGAAAATCGACACAAGATTGCGTGCCGCGCCTTAAAATCAGAATTACATTACGTGAAGATTGGTTTACTTGGATTTTGGCTACGAAATAAGTAAATGAGCTCTTTTTTCTTAAGAGTTTTTGCCATTTTAAAGATAATCAGGTAGGTAATGGGTCCGTCTCGTCTCACCATTAAAAACTAGGTTGTAATACAGCAAATTTATAAAAAAAATGAATTTGAGAGAGTCATTATAAAAAAGAACTTGTTTAAAAACTGCTACGGGCTACCTACAACCTTCGCCCCAACAATCAGAATAAAAGTTGCAAATAAAAACAAGACTAGTGCACCCTCATATAAAAAAATAAAACAAAACAGGTTTTAAGTCCGACTTCGAGTTAGACCAAGTTCGAATGAAGAGGACTTTTTTAAAGAATCCCGTTTGTTCCTTTATAAAAGAGAGTCTGAGGCAAAAAGACGAGAATTTGACATACGCGCCTGATAAAACCAATAAAGGACTTGGAGTGAATTGTTTACAGCCGATTCGGAGCTGTCCTTTTTTTAATGGGAAATTCTTTTACCTGGCCGTCGCTTCAGAAAAGTTTTAGCAACAACTGCCGAGCGAACTTCAAAAGAAATGAGACAAATTAAATACTGGGAGAATGTCACATAAACTGGTTTCTGTTTTCAGTTTGTTTGTCTAAGGTAAAGTTTCCATTAATTTTCTTGCCGAAAACTCTGGCTTGTTTTCTTTATTTGGTACTAGTTGTTGCCCGCGACTTCGTCTGCTATCCAGGATGAAAAGAAGCCTTAATCCTTCTCCAGGTGATGGTCTACCCATGTGCCTATTTTCATCCAAATCCGTTCAGATGTTTAAGCGTGAAAGCGTAACAAACCAACAAACTCACTTTCGCATTTATAATATTAGTTATATCACATTCTAAGTAAAATGCCACACAAAACTGTGTGTTGCTTTTTCATAAACTAACTTAATCTTCTTTTACTAAGCAAAACACAGACATAATGTAGGGTTGTACATAGTAGAAGGTAGGTGAAAAGCATACAAAGGGTCTCCCTCTTCATATTTACACGGTTTTAGGTTGTCAGCCCTTATCTAAGAGTGTTGGAATAACTTCTGACCGGGTCAAGAGGCAGATAATATTTTATCCTTTTTTTGTTTTGGCTTTAAGAACAAAGACATACCGTAGACATGCCTATATTATCTACAAATCGTAGTATGGCTTAAAAAAAAAAAAAACTTTCCCGGAATATTTTACGAAATTCCATCAGAAATCTCGAAATTCGTCGTCCGATCCGATAGCAACCCAAAAAACACCGAAGTTGACCATTACTCACTAACATTCCGAAATCTTCACTTCGGATTCCGTAAATTCCGAACTGACAAAAAACTGCACAAGTTGAAATTGGATTCGGAAAAACTAATACTTTTAGAACGGCAACACACACAAAGGGATTCTTTTCGCGGGCCGCGCATTTCTGGTACGCGTTGTGCCGTGTGCGCTGACCTTAATATCTCCACATCAAGTGTATGTTCTTTATGTCGATTGTTGTTTACGAAAGTGGTTATTACTCTTCACACTGGAGTTTTTTTTTTTTTACTTTTTGAAAGGAAAAGTTAAAAATAGTCGTTATTGTCACATATACACCATGTCCCAGAATTAACGTACAACCTTTTAAGAGGTCATTGTACTCATCATTATGAACAACTTTTACTGTGGGACCAAAACAGAAATCGTGAAAAAAAAAATAGCTGCTTCCTACATTTATGTTTGCACATCTCGTCAAAATGTAGGGAACAGATGATTTTTTTTTCGCGAATTCCTTTTTTCGTCCCATAGTAAAAGTTGTTCATTATGATGAATACAATGACCCCTTATGAGGTTTTGCATTACTTAAGATACAACTTGTAGATATGTATCCTTGGATACATATAGACATATCTTGGGACCAAATAATTGACAGTTATTATATAGTGTACCTTCTTATCATAACATACCTTAATAATTCCATAGAATATCTAATTCTTCCTAATAAGTAATTTTGGCTAACTTATATTTTATTGCTTCATAACCCTTAGACCACTCTAATTACTTGCCCTCATATACCTCAAGAGACATAGCGTGCCGAAGCCATAGAAAGTCCACTTTTAGGCATTAATTCGTGCCAACGAGAAAAAACGTAACTACTTCAGAAATATAATTCATCTTGAGGTTACACGTAATGTTACTACTACTTCGACCTTGCGTGAGAGAAGTCAAACGGGTGATTTTGTATTGTTAGGTCACGTCAAATAACCTCGTTGTCTTCAACACTTAGCAGTGCGATTCTGTAACCATCTCACCGTGAAAACTTAGCCGAAGTGAGCGTAGAGTGAGCTGTCAGTGTCATCGCAACTGATACTAGGGATTGACCAAGAATACATTTACAATCATAATCGAGATTTTAATACCCAATATTTTTTATGCTAATTCTATTGATCATTTTATATAATTTCAAAGTTAGTAGTTTAGCTGTCAAAACCTTACTATTTTGTGGGTGCCTGGCTGAGGGACCATAGAATTTAATCCCACGTAGTCACGAAATGTCGTGAATCGGGTCTATAGTCTAGGGAAAAAAAAAATCATTGAGATTCTGACTAAGTTTCTGTTTCTGTCGTTGTTGTTGTTTCTTTTTTTTTTAGTTTGCTATTTTATTTTAAAACCCCATAACATATTAATGTTTTGAGACATAAAATACTAGCTTGAAATTATATAAAATGACCAATGGAATTAGGATAAAAAATATGATTTCAATCTCATATCAATTAAATGTATGCTTGGTCAATCCGTAGCATCAGTGGCATGACACTGATAGCTCACTAGAGACGTGAGACTTTTACAGAATCGACCGGCAGGTTTTATTAGGACATTCTACCAAATAAAAGACCCCTTCGATCTCCAAAAACTTTTTAATACCTAATCGTTCAGATGAGCAACTTCGTAGCAACAGTTCGGCCACAAAAAGTTGTTCGATTTGTTTTTACGGTAATGCTCATGGGGGTCGTTACTGATTTCACTTTCATAGACGTTTTTCGAAATTGCGAAAGTTCTTCAAATACATTTTAGATATTTACTTGTTTGTTTACGACTGAAATTTTTAATTGTTATGGGGTCTTCTCTTGACCCTTGAAATTGCTTAGATATTTAAGCAATCTAATATTGCTCTCAAAAACGGTGAAGGGAAAACATCGTGAGGAAACCGGCATGTCCTAGAACCAAACATTCAAAGACTAGGCTTATTTGTATTTTAATCTAAGTATTTTCATTTCTGAATTGTTAATTTTTTGTTTCTTTTTGTTTTTGTTGTTTTTATCTTTTTTAGTACGGACGCTTTTAACGTGCACGTCTTTCTACATCGTTCTCACATGTATAATTTCAACTTGAATGATGTAACCAAAATTTTGTAACAATTTTTATGATTTAAAAAAGTGTCCGTGGAGTTTCTTGCCCGTTCTTTTGCACAGGTACCTACTACGCTTTGGAATGGGCAACTAGCTTCATCGTTCTGACTGACCGACCCCTTGACAATTCAAAAGTGCCTGTAATTGGTTTACTTGAAATAAATGCTTTGAGTTTGAGTTTGAGTTTCATGCGACATCTACCAACCCGCACTGGGCCCGCGTTGTAGATTACAGCCCACTCTCTCTCAAAGAAATGAGGGTGGAAACATTATAGGCTGACTATGCAACCAGTCTAATATACAGCGTGGCAGGTACGTCAACGCGAAACCCGTTTCCATGGCTTCAGTACATGGTAAATTCCTGGTTACAGTTTGCGCGTCACCCTGTATATGTACGCACAAAGGACGTTGCCAAATTATGTCATCTGGCTGTGTGTACTTTCATTCTAAGAGTTTCATTTACTTTGTAGCAGACAAAGCTAGAGTGATGTAAAACATAAACACTGAAGATACAGCATACTCAGTTCACTCACGCAATGTGTCAATTTAAAAGATCTACACACGCATACCATCGCACTCACACACTGACCCATCTTCCGTGTACGTCTACAGTTCTACACTAAGAGATTTCTGCTGTCTATAAGCCGTTTCATCTTTCCCTTTTGGAGAGAACAAGAAAAGTTCTCCAACTCCTTTAATACTGGCAATGTGTTTTGTCGCGGCGAACGCCCATTGTTGCTTTGAAACTTTTTTCTTTTTTAGGTTTTTTTTCTTTAATTTTATTTTGGCCTCGCTGTGCTATCTGCCCTTGGGGTTTACACGCGACGACTGGTAATCGTAGCCACGTTGAATAACATTATAGGCGCTAAATTCAAAATGTTGGGCCCTCATAAAATGTTAATAGTTTTTATACTATATTTAGTGAGGCTAACACGTGTTGTGAAAATAATAAACGTTCAAGCCTATGCTTTTAGACAAATTTTAGTTACAATGAATTATTATGGATACGACAAAACAGGTACCTATTTTTTTTTTCTCGGTCATGAACATCTGCCTAGCCTTTTCCCAATTATGTTGCGATCGGCGTCCAGTCTAGCCAGATGCAGCTGAATAGCATTATTTTACTTGGAGCGGCTGCCTATCTGATTTCCACAACCCAGCTACTGGTTAATACGATACCTCTTGGTGAGACTGGCTGTCAGACTTTCGGGCTTCTGAAGACCCGTAACTCAGTAGTTCTCTCTAGTAGTATTATCTTTGGCAGTCCAAAGATCTACGAATGACGGCTAGGAACAACCGCTTAGCGTGCTTTCGGAGGCACGGAGGGGTTTTGATATGTAAAGATGGTCACCCATCGAGGCAACCGAGCCAACCGAGGCAAGCATAGCTTAACCTGACCGATCGACCTGTGCAGCTGTTATTACTTAGCCAGAGGCCCCTCTAATTTTCATTCTCGATATTTCAGTGAATAAAAGGTTTTCTTTCCAACTATTCAAATAAAAGCCAATTCGGACCTACATCAATTTATCAAAATGTCCTGCGTTGTCTAAAAAACGTTTTGATCATCTGAGGTAAAAGCAATCGCAAACTCTAAACGCCTCTAAAGTCGTATCGCAGTCGTGTCGCACAATCAAAATGAGACGTCAAGAAACTCTCACTTTTGAAAATGAATTAGGGCCGTTGATTTCGTTATTTTTATTCAGTGCCCCAAGTTTCTATTGCTTTTGTTTTGTGTCCAAGTTAACAGTCTTTTGTAAGTTAAGTTAGCCCACAGTTGAGATAATGTTCAGGGAATGAAGCACCTTTTTTATTAAGAGATTTCTATCTAGCAGATTCATTTGAATACTTTTTTCTTGTTATCAGAAAAGCCTCCGTTTTGATTAATAGTTACGTGCAAAGTAACTGTGAAAGTTTTATTAGTTGTATGAGTAATGCTTTCGTTCGTTTACGTAATGAAGTATCGTGAGTTGATGTTTATTTGTTGTTTTATCTGGCTGGATTATTTATTGCTGGGTATCTTGACCGCTGCTTTGGTATTTGCTTTGACCCTTTATGTTTTATATAGGCATTACTTTTGGCATAACTATAATTTTCGTCTGTAGTAGCTTGAAAATGAGCGTAACAAAGCATGAAGACAACTCAAATGAAAGTCTCACAATTTTTACCCATTTTATCATAGCGCATTATAAAAAGACATCACAGACCTCATTCATCGCTTTCCATCAGGCGTGATCGAGGTCAAAAGCAGACCAATTGAGCAATAAAAAAATAAAAAAGTACTTCTATATTTTCGTACTGAATTAATCTCACAAACTAAACTAACCCGGTCAAACCTTAATCAGCTAAACGGAACGGAGCAGAAAAGTTACGCATAGATTTCCACAAAAAAAAAATAAGGGAATCTTTCCAGACGGATTTAAAAAGAAAAAATCTTTAAACCTGAAGCAAGTGACTCGTTAGACGAATGGTCTGAACCCGTGTGTCGAACGCAGGATGCTCCCTCCCCCTCCCTAAGGATCCTCCCTGTTGACCTCTCTTGTAGTAAATGAAGGAAGCAGAAGGTATACTCCTAAACTATGATAGCGAAATAACTGAGAAAATAAGGATTTTATGCCAAAAAGCGGTAGTTTAATGTTGAGGTGATGAAATCGTGTGTATTTACTAGATATATGCCATAAAACCTGAAAGGACTAGCACTGCACCCAAAAAGAAAAGCAAATTATGCCGTAACTTAGTTTTACTGGACGAGTCCTGTCCATTTTGAACAAAAACTACGGTAACTCCGCCGGCTTCTAAAAACTTACGGCTTAATAGACGAGGTTACTGGACAACTTAGTAATTATAAATTACCGATCTCGGTGTTATGGGTAACATTTTCTCCAAATTGTTTTTTTTTGTGTTTGCGTTCTTTCTCTGCGTCATGTTAACCGTAAGTAAGCGTATTTTATTTCTTTCTAACGTGGTAATACTTTCCCAAATTTTAAAAGGCGTTTTTTTCTGACGTGTTTGGTCCTTCTGAACCTTCCTTGCGAGTCTGGGCTGTCGAACGCAGCCGATGCCTTCGTTAAAATTGCGATAAGGAGTTCGATACGTTACGGTCTCTCCAAGAGTCGGTGTGATCTTTATGATTGTTCGACGATTTTCAGGAGAGATTTTTTATGAAGACGGTATTAAGACCCACCTGTCAATAAGATTTTGCACAAGAATTTGTGAAGGATCAACGAAAATAAGAAACTATTTTGTATTTACATATTTAAAATTACTGCAACGATGATACTGTAAAATGAAGGCCAAACGTGGTTCAAAACTGATGCCAGAATTTCCACGATCCTTTAATAACACATCTTATGGTCCAGATAAACATAACTATTGAGGCGTGTTGCTATGACCTAAGGACCAGGTCTTGATTGCATAAAGCCAACGTCGTAGCTCTCTGAGGCTACTGTGAGCAGTGTGAGCATAGCCTTTGGCGACGAACATGTCAATCGGAAGGCCGAGGCCTCAAGCAATAGCTTCGATAAAGACATGAGTCCAACTTACGTGTGTACAACGGAGTTAAGTAAACACAATATGCTGGATAACGGGAGAATTCCATAAAATGTCTTTGTCAATGTAAACAATACGTTGTACTTAAATAAAGTTGTGGACAGTTTGAGGAGACGGAACAACAACGCAATGTACTATCGCTTTGAGCTATCGTTTGTTTTTACGAGATTCTTTTGTGTTATATACATTGTATTTTTGTGTGTGGGAAGAATGTTGATTCAATAAATGTTTTGTCTATATGTAAGAGTCATTTACATAGCTTAGTTGGTTGGACGTGGTAGATTTACCACTAAATAGGTACAATCAAAAAATTTATCAAAAAAAAAAGCTTAGTGTAAATCATAATTTGTTTGGTTCAGTAGACTTCACAAAACTGTGAAATGGACATCATTTCATCACAAAATCGAATTGCCAAGCCCCTTGAAGGACGATCGATCGACGAAATCCCCGTCTTATCTACTTGCTTATTAAATCCTTTTATTATCCAAAAACATCATTATACAAATTCAAATTCGGAATGTAACCCTCTCAATTTGCGGAGGTAGGGTGACTAGAGGGTACGTTGTGAAACTTCTCTTATTTAAGAAAAGGTATTTTAAAATAAATAGAATTTTCGGATTTTGGCAGTGTATTTGAAGAACCTGTGCCTACTTTTGATATAAGAAAAGATTTCGGTACTTCATATATTTTAAAAGAATAAGAATTTATGTTTAAATTTTTAGTTAATAATTGTGAATTACTATTTCAATTCGATAAAGTGATGGATTAGGTACGGCCCGCTCCCTCTCAAAGAGAGGGGACTGTGTACCACCAGTGGGGACAGTATAGGCTGATTGTGCTTTTTCCAAACTGTGGCTTATCTTATTTTGACAGGCCTGTTGGTCTAGTGGTCAGTGGCCCTGACTGCTATACGCAAGGTCGTGGGTTCGATTCCCACCCAGGACAAATGTTTGTGTCATGAGCACGATCATTTGTTCTTTGTCTGGTTGTAATTTATCTATAATATGTATGTATTTAGAAATACATATGTTTGTTTATCAGTTGTCTAGTACTCATAGCACAAGCTCTGCTTAGTTTGGGACGAGATGGCGCTGTGTGAAAGTTGTGGAATATTATTATTATTTTTGGTTTTTATTTTATATTCTCGGCTAGCCGGAGAGAGCTGATAACACGAGCCTAAGCCAAGTGATTATCAGTAGGATTAAGTTATTATTATTATTATTATTACCGGTTGCCGATGTCAATGTAGGGGAAGTACGGACAAAATGACACGGTGTTTTGTTTTTCAATCATATTTATTTATTTAATGGCATTATAATCGGTCTCAATAGTTTATAGTCATCTTAGGTTCATTGACTATCAGTAACACAGCCTTTTAATTAAGTAGGAACTATAATAAAATATATAATAAGAAAAACTATAACTAATCACAAAAACCATTTTGTCCATATAGTATGGACAAAACGACATATAAGGTAAGGACATAATGACATACATTTTTTTAAGAACAAAGTTCACAAATAAATCCTTTGGTCTTCTTTGGGACATCAGCACATGACGCATGAGCCCAAAGGGGACAAATCATACATCGTAACCAACCTTCGCCGGGCTTAGAACGGGAAAAGAGGTCATTGCAATAAATGCAAGCGCAGTCACTATCGTCGTCATTTGTCTCGCATGAGAAATCTTCGCTTCCTGAGCTATCATATATCAGAGCAGTTGTACGCTGCCTCGATGCTCTCAATTTCTTCTCTGATTCCCTTCTCTGAACGTTTTTGGAAGCAGAAATATTTATTTCATCCTCATCACAAATTTTTCTTTTCATCTGTCTCTTCTTTTCTACCGGTGGATCCTTTGGTCTATTTTTAGCAATAATTTCTTGCATATTTGGAGAAGAAGTTAAAAGCCAATCATCTTTGACAGGTTTAATTTTTCTTTTTCCTTGGCCTCGGATGAACTGCCCCTGTGGTACTGGCGAAATAGTAGCAACTGGATATGTCAGTAATTGCTTCGATGGACCAGGTCTCACAGCATCATCGTATGCTGCTCCAGCTAACTCAACTGTATTAGGCTCCTCTTCACATATTTCCAAACTCAGGTTCGTCAGATCAGTAACAACATCTCCAAAATCAGCATTGGCGGTGGCTTGCGTTGTTTTTTGAAGAATCTACTTTATCGTCACTATGGACAAAATGACATACCACGTCGTTTTGTCCATTTTGTATGTATGTCATTTTGTCCAAATTTACCCAAAAACGAATAAAAATCATAATTCCATCAAATAAATAATGATTGCAATAAAGTTAATCGAAATCACTGGGTACTAGCATAGTTCATCGATTTGAATACAAATAATTACAAATAACAACAAATAACTCACCAGAAAACAGGAGAAAAACCATCTGTAAAATAAACTTTTGAAGGCGAGATACACGTTTGAACTGGTTACTGCGGCGCAACTGTGAGAATAGCGCTCAACGTCTGACAGGATTGTAAATATGGCTGCCGTCACGTGATACAGTCGTGGAAACGTAGCTAAAACCCGCCAATTGTGAAATAAGGGGACTATGTCATTTTGTCCATACATGTCATTTTGTCCGTATTTCCCCTATACAAAATAAATAATAATAATATTTTTTCTAATAGTATGTCTGTTACACAGCACATTAATCACAACTTGTCTCCATCACAGCATTTTACGAGTCCCATTCAGAGCCAAACAAAATCATACTAATTATCCTTGCTCGCCAACCCTACGCACAGAATAGAGACATCCCGTACATTTATTTCAGTCAATAATCAGGGGACCCGAAGCAGTAATAGCTTCAGGGCTGTCACTAGCATACGAGTCAATAGAAATCCTCATATACCGGCCAACTTTCGATTCTTCGACGAAACAAAATGAGCGAAGTTGTAACGTAAAAGAAATTGGGTTTTCGTATTGAATTGACAGAGGGGTCTGGAGGGGCGGTGAGGGCAGAAGAGGGGGTGAGTAAACACAGGTGAAAGTACGTGGTATGTGTCAACACGATCTGTCAAAGATCGCGACATCAGACTTTATATTGCAGTTTGATTGGACAAAAGTCAATTATTATTGTTTTGATATGGTGTAATGTAATTGCATGCGATCGGGGATCGGTAGATGTGATTTGTTTTCCGTTGTTTGTAGAGACTTACACCGTTTGTATACCCGCAACAAGCGTGACGTCCCGGTGACGGCGTTCGGTAGACACGCGGCCATTGTAAAAATATACAACGTGTAACGTTAAATGCGCAAAACCTGAAAATAGTTTGATCAGAATAACGAGCAGAATTAATTGAACCACTTTTTAATATAGGTCACTATTTTCAAAAAATCTTCATTAAAAACGTTGCCGTGTCTATTTATTAATAGGTCAAGCAACGCGATGTCAGCGCGGCGCAGCGGCCCGGTGACGACTCCTCCCTCGATAACGCGTCGTCGCAGACGCAAGAAACGATCAGAATGGCCAGTAAAAATAAAACAGCACATAAAACCTTTACAATTTTTTTAATCACTTATTTTCTCTGTGGAATAGGTCAATTGAATTAAAAATCGGATGGGGTGTCTGAGGTTTTGCGCATTTAACGTTACACGTTGTATATCGATGCTTTGGCGCCGTCGTCTCATTCTCGTTGACGTCCCGTTGATGTGGAGGTGGACTATTGGCCCTAGGCTGAAATGTATAAGCGTTAGCACGTACTTTGGCCAAGCGTTATTCCTGTCGCTGTCGCGCAACTGTCAAACTACTAGTGCAAGATAGAGACAGAACATGTCTAAGTCGACACACATGCAAAGAAACTTTTATAGGTCTCATCTTGAGAAAATTTGGTACGGGAAAATGCATATAGCCGTGCGATTCTGTAACCATCTCACCGTGAAAGCTTGGGTGAAGTCAGCGTGGAGTGAGCTGTCATTCGCTAGGGACTAACACTATTAAGTGCTCACTTCACTTATGATTTTTACAGAATCGACCGGCAGAGCTTCCTGTATGCATTTTCCCGTATCAAATTTTCTCAAAATATCAAACCTTGTCAAAACTAGCATAAGATCTCTTTTATCCCGAAATGTAATTATGTTTTCGAAACACCTTACTTAATCCTAACTTATTAAATTTCGTTGAATAGCCTTCCCAAAGACCCAAGACTCGTCAGACTGAACATTAAAATATTCCTTGCACCAAACTAATTACCAGAATGCAATAAGTGTGTTTTCACACCGGCGGTGTCTATTGCCTTCCTTTGAGACTCCCCTTTGGCGGTAACACGAAATTATTGCAAGCGTAAAATGAATTCGTATCAGACTTTATTCAAAGTAACAACGCGAACGCTCAGAAAAGCAGAAATAAACTATTTCTCTCTCGGTAAGGAGACATTTACATATAAATTCAAAAGACAATTCATTTCAAGTCGGAATCGAACCGGCTCCCCCGCGGAATGAGTTCTGGGAAGTTTGCGCGCTACAAGTATTTAATGTCTAATTAATAAATTGAGCAAGTTTTAATTACGAGATGTTTGAAGATATTGTATGAGGGATTGAGGAAATGTGTGGAATTGAACAGATTTTGCTATTATGATTAAGGATTTTCTTATGTTTTTAAGTGCAAACGTGAAGTAGGGGGGCGGTACCTCTTTGGTAAAGAGGTTTGAGTTTTTGCTGTGGGAGGAAACAATATTTTGATACCCGATAGATATTTTGTTCGTTTAAACTATTTGTGTGTTTGTCATTTGATAGTAGTACGAAAAGCCAAATTGGTATAATGATTAAAAATATGAGTCAATGAACATTCACTATATTAAATCTACTACTACAATATGACGCCTTTTAAATAAAAGTTCTCACAGCTTACAATCGCCATATGCCTTGCAACCAGTTACCATTTCTAAAAGGGATCACAAACCAATGGGGCGCATCTTTCGCATCTTATTTAGTATCCGGAATAGACTCGTACGCAGCAAGGTTCAATTCCGTATAATTTCGGGAGCGTTTTATCGACCTCTCGTGTTATCCCTAAATCCGTAGGGACAAAGCGTTTCCGTTAGGAGCCCAGACGGTGAACTTCCGAAGGCGCACTATCGCCCCCTATCGGATGGATCGGACCTTATCGGGACCTTACGATCTTTTGTATGGCGGGTTATTTAGTTTCATATGTCGATCTATTCATTTTGTTAACATCGCTCTTTGTATGGATTCATTTTGCAGTGTGGTAAGATGGATTTAGACTTGTATCGAAGTGTGGCATATCAATAAAATTAATTATTAATTGATATGTAATTATGTATATACAAGGTGTAACTTAAATAACGCACAACCTCTTAAGGGATCATTGTACTCATCATTATGAACAACTTTTACTATGGGACCAAACCGAAAATCGCGAAAAAAAAATCTGCTGTTCCCTACATTTTGACGAGTTATGCGAACATAAATGGGGAACAGCTGATTTTTTTGTCACGATTTCAGGTTTGGTCCCATAGTAAAAGTTGTTCATAATGATGAGTACAATGACCCTTTAAGAGGTTGTGCGTTATTTAAGTTACAACTTGTATATTATATTTATATTTAAAATATTTATTCCTCAATTTTCATGATTGCACTTACTACTGTTTGTCTCTGCATCACCCAAAGGTTGACTGGTAGGAAATGCCTATAGCATTAAGTCCGCCTCTGTACATTTATATGCTTGAAGTATTAAATAAATGAAATGTGATGTGATGTCTGCCTGCAACTTTCAACCAACTCTTAAGCATTGCATTCAAATTTTATTGCAGCACGAGGAATTAAAATGTCCTGAAAATACGTAAAGGGATTTTGACTACATAATATATATTTTTTCTCTTCTATTTCATCAATAACAACATTATTTACACTCACTTCATCACCGTTATCATTTCCTTCACATCTTCACATTTTTTAGTCTAACAACCAGTCTTACCAAGAGGTACCCAGTCACTGGGTTGTGGAGGTCAGATAGGCAGTCGCTCCATGTAAAATACTGGTATTCAGCTTCATCCGGTTATTCTGGAAGCCGACACCAACATAGTTGGGAAAAGGCCAGGCAGATGATAATGAACAACATTTGTTACACTAACGTAATATGTGATACATTAAAATTTATGTAGCACAACCCTTACTGTACATTTGTAACCCATACCGACTCCAAAACCCAGTATCTCAGTCACATTTAAAACGACTTTTTAGTACAGAGAGGGATCAGATATCAGTCCGGTACACTAACGACTCAAACCCTTGCAATTACCAATTTACAACCCCGATTTGAACCCCGCCGGGATCATAAATCTTTACGGTCACGGTAAAAACACGCTACAATATATTGTTTTATCAAAATTATATATCTAATATACTTTAAAAACGCAAGCAGAATAACCAATAAAACCTAAGATATTAACAAAACATAAAATACGTTTCTGTTTAAATGATAAAATTACCTTTTAATAAAGGAAACAGAAATTGGAGAAGATATTAATTGTATCGCAGCCCTAACATTCAAATACAACCATATTCCAGTACCCACGTATTATCTCCAACCACATTCCAAAGGACTTTTTAGTACAGAGAGGGATTAGGTATCAGTCCAGTACACTAACGACGAACCCTTGCATTTACCAATTTACACCCCCGATTTGAACCCCGTCGGGGCTATAAATCCTAGTGGCCGACGAACCGCTTCCGTTTTACCTGCTTTCGGGTTAAACAGGGGGTTATAATCGTCGAACGAAAGTATTGCTGTATCACAACTTCTCTTGGTAATCATTAGATTTTTTTAACAAGCAAGTTGATGGTAATTTATTGGTAATTGTCACGCGTATGCGATGTTAATTCTCTATTTGTATTCCTTGGGGGTGAATTGGTACAAGTGTTATTAACACTGAGTTCGTAATTGCTGGATCGAAAGTGTCTACGAAGTTGTTGGCTTGATTTGATTGTTTTTATTTTGTTTTTATGTAATTATAATAAGAGTTTCTGCAATGAGCAACTTTTTTTGCAATAAAGAATGTAATATGAAATGTTGAATGTCATAAGCTACTTTTATTTTCTCGGTAATAGGGCAGTTCCTAATTTAAATATAGTCAGCATTTTTTTCTAAAATAGTATCGTATACAAAATAAAAGATACCATTTTTAAATTGGCTATCCCAAATGGCCCAGTGAAGAAAAGGTTATCCAAATCAGTAAACTTATAAATAGGTTACCACGTGGACTTTCACATGACCAGTTAAAGTTGCCAGAAAATAGTTTAAATAATACATTCACATGGAAACGTCCTTTTTACTGTATCTGTAATTATAGTAATTGAAATAATTATGAAATAACAGATAAATACTCTGACATTACGTCTTATCAATGAAATATTGATTGATAATTCCTGTTGTTGCAGGTAATTATGATAGTTTGTGTAAAATAATTTTCCGTGGATGAATATTTCCGTGAGAGTTAACGCAATAAAGAATTGAGAATTGAATTGAGAATTGAGTTATATTTGAGAAAGTGCTATTCATGTCTGTGTATTATTCTATTTATTTATTTATTGAGGATCTCCAAAAAAGGATACACATAAACAATAGAAATTTACAAAATAAAAAATGTTCTTTTACGTGTGCTCCTTCAATTACAGGAAACCACACCATGCACATATAACTAGGTTTAAACACGATAAAAATAGAGAAAATAAATTATGAATACAAATTATAAAATTAGAAGGAAAAAAAAAAAAATAATTGACATATCAAGATTGAGCATTCATATATAAATGGTGTAGGCAGGATAAAAATAAAAATTGAGAAATAACATTGAATTATGTGCCTACATAGAGAATTAAATTGCACTGTGAATCTATTTGTGATCTTATTTATTGTCAGCACATACATAGGTACAGCACCTGTCTGGGTTCAAACCTACGACCTACAACTCGTAAGTCGCGAGCGTTACCACTGGACTACTAGGGCTCTCCAAACGGAGAAGGAAAACATCGAGAGGAAACCGACACGTTATAGAACCAAAAATTCGACGTGTGACATCTACCAACCCGCACTGGGCCCGCGTGGTGGATTACGGCCCACTTCCTCTCACCGAGAGGTCTGTGTCCCAGCAGTGGGAATATTATAGGCTGATTATTATGCTTGTATTCACAGTTTGAAGTACCCATAGAGTAGATTGTAGGGAGCAAGCCAGAGACATTTTGACATAGAGAATTATTGCTCATCAACAAAATTCATTGCATTGTTTATTTTTGAGGACTCCAGGGAAAACATAGATTAGCCAACTCAATCTACACAGTATAACGATTTTAAGTGCACAGTACATACGTCGGTACCTGCAGTAATACCCTATTAATTTGATTTCTCAAACTAACTAGGGTGGCAAGACACCCCTCTGTTTATCGTTCATCCCCTAAGTAATATGCAGTTTTTTTATTTACGTATAACGGACATTAGTATTGGTAAGAAGCATAGTTTTAAATGAATGTAAAGTAATACCTGATGATAATGAAGGGACGGAAAGTAATTGTATGCTGAGGTTTGAGGAATCCTTACCTGTAACAAAAGGGAAACAAAGTATTAGTATCATTTGTTAGTTTTGGTACAAAAATAGTTTTGAATAGTACTAACACTTTTAATTTTGGTATAAATTTGAATACACAACTTTGTTTGCGATGGATGATATTTATTCTGTAATGAGCTGTGAAAGGTTTATTTAGATAACCTGGCTTTTTTATGCTACCCACCCATATTAAAGCAGTAATTTTGTTCTAAACAAACTTGGTCCGTTCTACCAAAAGGGAAGACACTAGGGTAGGGTTTTTCCTCACCATTTTTCCCTATTAATAAGGCCATTGAACTATAGATTAAATAATTTCGACCCTCAGCGCACCCCAATTTTGATTGACGATGCGGTTGATTGAAAAAAACGAAACCCACGCACTTCGAAATTGATCCCTAGCCATGCTTAGGGTGGACGTGATTTAAAATAATAAGTTTAGACAAAGACAGGAAGTAATATTAAGAAGTAAACTGCAATCAGGAGCATAGCGTAATGGGATCTTACAATACACCATAGAGATCCGTCTGGTATTAAATATCCATTTAAAAATATCACTTGCGCGATGCAGGATTTCATAGCGTCATCTACCGAGGACTAATGACACTTTCAACTACGCAATTCACAATTGGGAACATAGATGTCACTACGGGTTTTTATTTATTTACAAGATGGTTTCTGATTCAGCGGTCATAATAACGGATGTAAACGTATGGCGCGTTGGGTTGACAATATCGTCAAAGTTGCAGAAAATACCTGGATGAAAGACGCACAGAACAGGGAACTATGGCAGAAGAAAAGGGAGGCCTCCGTATACAGCAGTGGGTGATTCCGGGCTAAAATGATGAAACGTATGGTATAAAGACCATTTTTTAGTTCGCATAGCTCATCATCATCGTGATTGCTCAGGATTCCGTTCGGTAATGAGCAAATGTAATGCTCCACCTTGCGTTTGTCTCTACTATACAAACACTTGCATACTTTTTAAACTAATAATGTCCTTATTAGATCAATTTGCGACTAATATGAGTTTTCTCTGTAAAATGTATCTGCAAAAATAATTTGCTTTCCAAGTGAGTGCTTTTGCTTATATGTTCCTTACATCACTACATAGTATAAAACAAAGTCGCTTCCCTGTCTGTCTGTCCCTATATATGCTTAGATCTTTAAAACTACGCAACGGATTTTGATGCGGTTTTTTTTAATAGATAGAGTGATTCAAGAGGAAGGTTTATATGTATAATAAATGCATAATATAGTAGAGAAACAGTGATAATTTTAGAGGTTTCTAATGTGATGTCGTAAATAAACACATTTTTTTGCGCATACATTGTAAACGCTGGCTGACCCCGTCGAGATAGATCAAAATAATGTACTACAGTATTGTACACCTTAAAAAGGTCTACAAAAAAGTCCGCGATGGTATATGTCTATCTCTTAGGGATAACCCACAATAACCATTTTTTATCCTATACTTTTTACGAGAAATAATGGCTTTAAAATTATCAGTTTCTCCATTGCACCCGTGCGAAGCCGGGGCGGGTCGCTAGTGTCATATATAAAAAAAAGTCAGAAGGAAAACTAAGCAAAAACGAAGTAACAGTGCGGGCAGGCGATACGATGCGACGCGGTGGGTCGGTGGAAACAGAAATTTCACACAGACAAAGCCGCAGGCAGAAGCTAGTTAGGAAAACGGACTGGTATACAGCCGGTCGATTCTGGAAAAACCTCACCGTGATAACTAAGGTGAAGTGAGCTTCGAGTGAGCTGTGAGTCTTGCTGATGCTAGGGATTGATACTATTGACAACTCACTTCACGCTCACTTCACCTTTGTTTTCACGGTGAGATATTTACAGAATAGCACTACAGTTGTCAGTTTGTATGAGTAAACAAGATAAATATTCTGCAAACTCTCCCGACATCCACGTTGAGGTGATCTGATTTACTGAAAACAACTCAACCGACGTGTTTATACACCGAATTCTATACGCAAACTGTTCGCATGTTAGTCGACAATACTACAGAAGTACCTACCTTAATAAAACAATCAAACTGATTCGATTGTCGCTCACAAATTCAACAGTCGTTCATTAACAGTTCTGTCGATCCATCGATCGAGTCGCGCAAATACGGCTGGAGTTTAATGCGCAAATGACAAGGTCTCGTGTAATTATCTAATTACGCGCAGCTCCCAAACATGGCGGAGGCGCCAGGATTACGTTGTTTGCGCAAATTGTTGGAGTTCAAGATTTCTGTTGTTTACTCACATACTGTGACAGTGTTTTTATGCTAATTTTCGTTTGTGTTTTGCAGTTTTGAATTTGAGTGAGGTTTTTTGATGTTTGAAGATTTTGGTGCAGTTATTGTTGAAATGGTTGGTTCTTTTACTGACTGTGTAAGGATACTGAGCGTATAGTCACACTCAATTTTTCTTTATACTGTATACGTTTATTTACGTATTCAGAAATATTGTTTGCATCCTTTACACATACAGTATGGAAACCACATCTATGCAATAAATTATAGCACATACTTCTTATCGCCTTTTCTGACGATATACAATGAAATGAATGAAATAAAATCAGCTGTTCCCTACATTTTGACGAGTTATGCGAACATAAATGTAGGGAACAGCTGATTTTTTTTCGCGCACCATTTATTTATTTATTTAATAAGCACATACATGTACAGAGGTGGATTTAATCACTGTCCATTCCAAGGTTGCCTGGAAGAGATCGCAGAAGGCGATAAGGCCGCCCAATGTATGTTTTGTAGTTGCAATTGTATTCTTTTTTTATGTTATATATTTTATGGTGTACAATAAATTATATATAGATAAATAAATAAATAAATATAGGCACATAATGTCCAGTTAAGTATTGTTAATATCACGCCTTGTTCCCCCGAAGGATTGGGCAGAGTGGTCTGTATAACCGGGCTTGCCTGTGGATACTGCAATAAATTAAGGCCTCCAGCCAGGGCGAGCGCGCATCGCCGGCGCATCGAAATAAATAATAATACTAATCGAAATATATAGTACTTTTATTTTATTTATTAAACAAATCAAGGTTTAAGCATTTATTGTAGACTATTTTGATACAAATACTACGTGAAAATGATGTATAAGTTCGGAGATATTCAGACTTGTTTCAAGTAGAAAATTTAATTAGGTCCAGTAATTTTTCCTTTATTTATAAGACATATAACAAAAATGTATGTTATTATTATAAAAGTAGGTATATACTATGTGAGAAAAGAAGAAAATGATTTGATAGAATATATTCAACAGAATCTGCAAATTAGAGCTCAAGTCAGCTCTCCATGAGCTTTTGCCTAAACATGCACAAGGAGAACGATTATTGCTAAATACATAAAAAAAAAAAATGAAATCGCTTTATTATTATTGTAGAAGAGAAAACGAACTATATTTACCAATCAATTGTTATTTATACCAAGCAACGAATAGTATTCAATTTCAAGGAGGAAATCATGCATCTACGTGCATTTTTGTAATACTTCTCTTAAGTCCCATGTAATAGGTTCGCGCGTATTGCTATTAACCAACCTAAAATCCAGACTCCAAGCTGCTACTAAAAAATAGCAGATAAAAAAATCAAAAAACACTTTGCCCGACCTTGGAATCGCACCTTGGAATTGGACCTCATGCGCTTGCGAGCACTAGAACAACGAGGCGGTCGTGGTTTGTATTGTTTATGTAATAACACACAATTCTGAGCTCACATTTATAATATTTTCAGCTGTCTGTCTGGTTCGTTCATTGCGAACACGAGTTATTTGTTGATGAATTGTGATAGATGGCTATGCCGGCTAAATGTTTTGCGCCTGTTATTAATTTACGTAACGAAAAGATAAATATTGTTAATTATTTTTTGTTACGTAACATGGATGAAATGCCAGGATAATGCACTACGTTTAATGTAAGCATGTGGGAAAGTGTGTGTTTGTGTAGCTTGTGAAATCATGTTGTATATAAATCGTTGGGTAAATTGTTACGTGTATGTTTTCATTCCAAGTTTTGGACTGTTTTTTCATTTGCCTAGCCTTTTCCCAACTATTTTTGTGGTTGGCTTCCAGTCTCACCGGATGCAGCTGAATACCAGTATTTTACCTGGAACAATTTCCAATCTGACCTAGGTTTTGGACTGTATCTTGTGTTCGTGTTAATTATTATTACTGCCCTAGGTTCCTACGTCCTGAAAATGACCCTTCTATCCAAGATAGTTCACGATATTGTCTTGAGGGAATCTGTAGTATGAGACGTAAATGTTCCTAAAGGGGTTGTTAAAAAAGAACCTACAATACTCGCAGACACATTCCTGTACTTATCTCCCTCAACGAAAACTCGGGATTATCCTTCAAATTTGTCATGAAAATTAACATATTTTCAGCAAATTCCGCAAACGCAGGTGTTATAGTAACAACTTATACCGAATTGGGGAAAATAGGGGTGTTCGGATACCGTACCTGTATCCCATAGGGGCAAGGCGGGGTAATTGCATAATATTAACATTTATAACTTCTGGCGTATTGTATACGGGACCGTTATTATACGGAAAGCTTTATTGCTTGGCTATAGAGTTATGTGGGGGACGACGGGGAAAATTAGACCGTTTCTGAATATTTCTTTTTTTTTTTTGAGTATAGCAGGGTGTGGTAAGCTGTTGTTAAATCGTGAATAAATATTAGCTGTGTGTCGAAAACACAGTGGAATAAGTTATTGTTAGTGTGTTGAAAAATGTCTTTTACCCGACCAGATCAACACGTTGTAATGTGTTGGTCCGTCTATAGGTAAATGCTATGTTGATTGCGACTAGTCATAAGCGAAATTGGTCTTGGTCTTGGTCTTGCAAAAAAGCAAGACCAAGACCAAGACTACATAAACAAGACCAAGTCTCGAAGTATTTGAGCCAAACCAAGACCAAGACTGTCCCAGTCTTTGTTTTGGTCTTGCTTTGCTCATCACTAATAAAATTGGGACTAGCTATGTTACAAAAATAGACTGCCGTTTACTTATAGCAAGTGATCGTATTCGATTATACAGTTATTATATTCTGTACATATCCTAGTAACCCTACTGGGCCCGTGGCTAAATAATACCAGCCGCACAGGTCAATCGATCAGGTTAAGCTACGCTTGCCGCGGTTGGTCTGTGGATAGGTGACCATCTTTACATACCGAGACCACTCCGTGCCTCGGAAAGCACGTTAAGCCGTTGGTCCCGGCTGTCATTCGTAGATCTTTGACAGTCGTTACGGGTAATCAGAAGCCCAAAAGTCGTAGAGGTATCGTATTACCCAGTAACTGGGTTGTGGAGGTCAGATAGGCAGTCGCTCCATGTAAAATACTGGTATTCAGCTGCATTCGGTTAGACTGGAAGACGACCCCAACATAGTTGGAAAAAGGCTAGGCAGATGATGATCCTAGTAATCCTACTAATATTATAAATCTGAAAGTTTGAATGTATGTTTATTACTTAATCTTGCAAAAACGGCTCAACGGATTTGGATAAAACTTGGCACACAGATAGTTTATAATCTGGATTAACACATAGCATACTTTTTATCCCAATATTCGCAAGGTATCGAGATTTATGCGGATAAAACCACGGGGCGCTGCTAGTGTGTTATAAGTTTTTATAGCCTAGAAATAACATAAAGAAGTTTAGTCTAACACGTAGGTAAACTATAAGCCGTAACTCATAACGAATTTTTTTACTACACATTTCCGTAAAAACATGTCATACAAGTTTCTTCCTAATTTGACACCCAACTTAGAAATAAAATCGTCAAAAAACACATTTCTATTAATACACCTGAATCGTGAAAAGAAGTTTATGTTATGATTCCTTCTCTGTTAGTAAACACTCTTTCAAAAAAACTGGGCCAAGGCAATTGAAAAGTTTCGTCGTCATAACTTAATAGATTGCATGTTTAGGCTCAGTATGGTATTCTGCCTATTCTATTGGGCCCACTTTCCTTGGCACTAAGTATAGGCTTCTCTGCTTTGTGTTGTTTTATGGAGTTTGTGAGTTAGTCGCATTCGAGGTTTTCTGTGATTTTCTAGACATTTATTTATACTCAACTAAGGATAGATTATTTATACTCAACTAGGCGGTGATTGTGACATTTTTCTTTTTATCAGCCTCGGGCATATTCCTTCTTTGGGGTCGCAGGCGCACAGAGTGGGACTCTGTCCGCCCAAGTGACCCCAGGGAAGACCGTGGCACTGTGGTCACGTGCTGCCGTGCATAGCGAGGCTCAGGGGTTCCGAAATTGGTCTTTTAAGAGGAACCGGGACCACTCCTATGTGCTGACGGTGATCACCGGGGTGGTTTTAGTGCGGTAAAAATCCTACACTCCCCGACTCTCTCGAACTCTGCCTTTTGCAGGTTTCCCCCCCCGAAAACAAAAAAATGCATATTCCTTAGGTAATTAACGTCACGGGGAATTCAAATGGAGTTTGCAAGGTGTTATAAGTGTGACCCAAGTTTCTTTCTTTCTTTCCTTTCAGGCCTGAATCATTTAGCTGGTGTTGCTATTTCTGTCAATAACAGAACAACGTTGCTTTAAACATAACAATCACGAGAAGTCAAAATAGTATAAAGTGTAGCAATTTAATTGCTAAGTTAATAATTACATAATTAAAAAATAAAAATATTATATGATTAAAAATAATTATATTAATAATTATGTAATTAAAAACTTAAACAAATGAAAATCTTAGCACAAGTTTTTCATTTCTTTAAGTTTATTTTCCCAAGGAGGTCTATATGTTCTTAAGTTCTCACTCGTTTGTCACAACGGTTGTCGTTTGTTAGTCACAGGGATGAGGAATAATACCCTAATATAATACAATGTCAACTAGTACGGGAGGTATTGTGACTGTTATGTGCGGCCTTATATAGGGTGACTGGTAATTAGTGACTGATACTTAAACACATGATTCTACTCATCATTACAAACAACTTTTACTATCGGACCAAATCCGAAATCGCGAAAAAAAATCAGCTGTTCCCTACATTTATGTTCGTATGAGTCGTCAAAATGTAGGGAACAGCTGATTTTTTTTTCGTCATTTCACTTTTTGTCCCATTATAAAACTTGTTTGTTGTCATGCCATTTACCATTATCTATAATAAAATACCTGATGTTATTAAATGTTTACCTTTAACCAAATTTAAAAAGTCCGTTCAGGGGTTTTTACTAGAAAAGTGCTATTACAGCGTAGATGACTTTTTAAATGATAATCTTCTGCAATAGAATTTGGACTGTGTACCTTTGTTATTTTTTTTTCTAATCTGTATTTTACTTAAATTGAATTTAAATTGTTGACATTTTAATTTAATCCTATGTTTTTTTTTTCTTTTATTATTAACGATTTTATAATTATCTTTTTGTAATAGTTGTCTTAGTGCGACTAATTTTGTACGCCATGATTGGCAAAACATGTAGCTACCTCTTATTATTTTTAAGACCTGTATAATTCTGCACTCATGTTTTACAAAATAAATATCTTGTATCTTGTATCTCATGAGTAAAATCATGTGTTTAAGTATCGGTCACTATTTACCAGTCACCCTATAATATTGTCATGTCCACAGAATACTTAAGGTGATAAATAGTGCACAGCAAAACAAAGTCGGGTCAGTTACACCATTTATAAGTCAAGAACGGCAGGACCGATTTTTATGATGTTGGATTTGTCCCTGCCTCGAATAGCAGAATAACTATAAACAAGAGAAAAAATTCACAAAACATACATTCCTTCTTATTGATTCACAGGCGGTACGAAGTTCGCAGGGTCAGCTAGTAAATAAATAAAATAACAACATCACCAACAAACATAAACTTTCACAATCCTGCGCATACTTCAAGCGAGTCTTCAACGATGGTTTACGTACAATTATACCAGCAACGACTCGTCGCTGATACGCTGACGTGATGCTTCTCAAATTGCAGGCACATCACGACCACTCGTCACGAGGAACCGGCTGTTTTACTGCCATAAGCTGCTACGATGAGTTAGGTGTTGGGAACATTTTTAAAAGGGAAATATTTAACTGACCCTCTAAAAACTTACTTTGACCTTCTAATGATGTAAGCTTTTTAAAATTAATGAACGTCTTAAAATTTTTCGGCTTCGAACATCATCAACATCCAAGTTAAGTTGCTCGCAGTAACTCGGCTATTTAGTTTTTTTAGAACCCCAAACTATTTTGGGGTCCTAAAAAAACTAAATAGCCGAGTAAAAAAATAATTCCTAGAACCTCAAATAATTCCTATGAATTATTTGAGGTTCGCAAAAATAAGCGCAATCATTACACATAATTAGAGTGTTCAGTTATATTTTTAGGAAAGCTAAATGCTTATTAATTGAGGTTCGATTAAATATACGCCTTCTTAAAATATTTAAATGTAAAACGTAAGTAATTAAGATTTTACTACATATTATACTTGTAACTTTAGCGGCTGCCTGTAATACCTACTATTATATAATAGGCATTACATTATATAGTGTAATATTATATTATATAGTGTCCTAAAACTTTAATGGGCTTACGACAGTATAATTGATAAACGTTTGTACGTAATGGTTATTAGGTTCAGTTTTGAATATGTTTTGGAACTTAACAAGCAAAAATTTAAATCACTAGTTTCGCCCTCACCGTACTTATTGTTGGTCTCGCGAAAAAGTATTCATATTGAAAAGAATGAACTCACACAGTATTAAGTAGCCTTTCTATGACAATCAATTCAAGTTACTGCGTCATTGTGTCAGAGATGTCAAAGCGAAACAGAAACGCGACAATTTTTGACGCGGTAGGGGAATCTAACGATTTAAATCTTCATAGTGATCATCTCTATGATGAGAATTTAAACTGGACTTCAATAGTCAAGACCACAGACTTGAGACGGTTTATTTTATTTCTTGACAGCTGCCTCACCTGAGATTTTCTAACCTGAGAATCAAACTGAGGACTTCAAAAACATAATTGTTAAAAGTACCGAAACGGTAATGTAATATCATTAAACAGTAACTTATTTATCCGCTTTGATGCTCGTCTTACCTTGTTACCATAGAAGCTTTAGCACTGTCTACCAAGAAACCATATACGTAATACAATAAAGTTGAATTGGAAAACACCAATTAGAAATTGAGCACTTATTTCGTTTCTAATACGAGCAATTTTTCGGTACGTCGGCGCACAAAGCTAATGAACTTTTGTATCTGGAAAATTAATGTGAAGGGTTGGTTGTTTTGTTTATGAATCTAGAATACTACAATTTATATTTATGAAGAGAATAACTTAATTTAGTACTAGTTAGGTACTATTTTCTTGGGACTCCATCCATCCGTTACCGACTGAACCTGGGACGCAAACCAGTACGGAATATTCCAGGTTGATTGAAATATTTGTATTATGTTTTCTTGTTTTAAACAATAATATTATCTTTTGAACCAATGGCGTAGTGTAGCGTGAAGATTACTGTACTAGAATTTTGTGTATAATTGTAGCACCAAGTAATGACCAATGCCCTTAAAGCTTTAAATCGATAGAAGATACATATAAGAATTTTTGAATTGTAAACCTGTCTATAGTGTTATTATACCTATTGCAATTTATATACACCCTCGTGACCACGCACTGTTCATTTTAGCGCTAATATCATACGTTTTTGATAATATGAACTTGTAATACTGTCTGAAATAAAAGGTTTTATTAATATTATTATTTAATACAAACGTCGAAAAAGTCATCATCTGCCTGCCTTTTCCTAAGTTGGGGTCGGCTTCCAGTCTAACCGGATGCAGCTGAATAACAGTATTTTACATGGAGCGGCTGCCTATCTGACCTTCACAACCCAGTTACTGGGTAATACGATACGCCTTGGTAAGACTGGTTGGACTTTCGGGCTTCTGACTACCTGTAACGACTGTCAAAAATCCACGAATGACAGCCAGGACCAACGGCTTAACGTGCTTTCCGAGGCACGGAGGGGTCTCGGTATGTAAAGATGGTCACCCATCAACACGCCAACCGCGACAAGCGTAGCTGAAACTGATCGATCGACCCGTGCGGCTGTTATTATTTAGCTACGTCGAACAAGTACCTATCAATAAATTATTTTTATTCCACTCTATACAGCGTGTAACGGAAGGGGGGTATCAACCCTGAAGGAGGTGAATGTGCTCATGAAACTCAACAACTTTCCCCAAAGAACATAGGTCGAAATATGAAAAAAAAATTTGGCCCTCCCTTACAAAACAGACCACCAGCTGATTGATTTACTATGGGAGGGTCAAATTTTTTTTTCATATTTCGACCTATGTTCTTTGGGGAAAGTTGTTGAGTGTCATGAGCACATTCACCTCCTTCAGGGTTGATACCCCCTTCCGTTTACACGCTGTATACTACAGCAACAATACCATCCCAGCATCAAAACATCTCATCTTTCAAACTCCATACGCTCAGTGGTGTAACCGGTGTTGAACGAGAGCGGAGGTCGGCGATCGCTGTTAAGATTGCCCGGGCACAAGTTCACCCTTCATTGTCCCGGACGATGTTGGCAAATGTTATTGTCTACACTAGGCTTTATTATAACTTTGAGATGTTACTTTGTGTGTTGGGAAAAAGGGGATTTGTCTATGTAAAATGTGTGAAAATAAAAATATGAGTTGGAATTTTGTTCCTTCAACATAAATGAGATGTATTGTTGTTAAAATTGAAGTAAATCATTTTCTTTGTTATCTATAAGCACTTATTTTAGCTACTTTTTGGAACGAAGTTCTTAAACGCGGAGTAAACTGGTAGATATCGTCACGTAACGAAAAAGCGTTAAGCCCCGTCCACGCCACTTTCTCTCTCTCTCTTTCTCTCTGTATATATAATATTATATAGATAAATATTAGGAGACAGCTTTTATGATTTTCGATGGTGCTAAATCCAATAGTGAGGCCAAACTGCAAAAACCAAAATGGCGGTTCTTTTAAAGTTTTCAAAATTTTCATCATGGCTATCGTTTTGATACTTTTTTGGAAACTATAAAAACGTCACCTTCCTGGGTGCTAAAGCTAATATAGTGAGGGAAATCGAAAATGGCGGTTGTTATTTTACAAAGTGCCTTTATTTCACGTTTTCTCTTGTAAGTTCAAATTTCATAAAAAAATACTTGCTTAGTCGAGTTAAAACTCAAATATTAAGTTCCGAGAATATTAAATTTAATTAAATTAACTTGCCAATCTTTACTTTTCTTGAACCAAGATTAGTTTTACATAGGGATTCAGAAGAAAATTCTTCCTTTTACGTTAAAAATAAAAGAACCTTAATTACGGTTTCCTGGAAGACCGTATCCGTCATATTTATAACGGATGTCATGAAAATCTGTCATTTTCATCAGTATTTGACATTAATGTTGTCAAAAAATACTCTGTATTTGGCCACCGCTCTTCTTGGAAACCCAAGCTTTACCGTGCCTTCGATAGAATCATCATTCAACCAATCTGCCCAGCCTTTTCCTAAATATGTTGAAGTTGGCTTCCAGTCTAACCAGATGCAGCTGATTACCAGTATTTTACATGGAGCGACTGCCTATCTGACGTCCACAACCCAGTTATTGGGTAATACAATACCCCTTGGTAAGATCGCGTGGCTGATAGAATCATCATTATCACCCAGAAAAACACACCCCTACTACAAAATTTATATACATACCTCCATATAACGTTGAAGACAAACAAAAGCCTGTCTACCCGTGTACCGTCTAATCCAGTCTTTTAATTGTCGAGGGTAAAGTCAAACGGTATCTTACTTTCCGTGAGATATCATCGTATTAGCTAGGCGAGTCCCCGCTAAATTGTAAGGATAAGATGGAGCTCACATGACGCTAGATTAACTCGATCGAAGAAAATGTCATCCTCGATATCATTGAGGTTTTATTTTAGACGAAATATTTGTGTTTGTTTTTTGTCAAACATCTTGCAACCACATAATAATTATTAAAATGGCTTAATAGTTAAATAGAAGTTACAGTTTCAGTAACGAACCATTTTTTTTTACTGAGATATTCTTGCCAATCTTTTGTATATTCACGTAGTTGTTCAAGTCGTTTCGTATTGATTTCGTATGATTTTAGCTCTTGAGAAGACTAGAACTGTTTTTTGTATTCCAATCAAAGTGGAACACCAAAAGTAAAGCCTAGATTAATTACTTGTACACAATTATCTAACTCAATTATATTCTAAGAAAACTATCAATGTAATCTCACCCTATACAGTAGTTGTAAACCGACTAAACACAGGAATCCCCGCGGGACCGACCTGTGTTATCTTACGAGCTCCAGTTAGATTAGTTCCCGTTTTTATTATTGGAAATATTGTCTGCCCTATTATGTGCCGTTGATTTGTCCGGATAATAACATGTCTGAGAGTGTACGGCTGATTTATTAACGTCTTCGGGATGTTTTTCTTCCACGTAAAAGTTCAGAAGTCATTGTTATTAGTGTTTATTTCGGTAATTCAGGTAGAGTTTTGGGCAGTAGTCTTATATATTAGTAGTTGCGATTCGCGATTTCACCCGCATAAGTCGATTCCTCGGGAATATCGGGATCAAAAGTATTCTATGTCCTAAGCCAGGTCATGGTCTACTCATGTGCCAAATTTAATTAAATCCGTTAAGCCGTTTTAGCGTGAAAGCATAATAAACGAATAAACTCACTTTCGCATTTATAATATAATTTAGGATTGTAGTATCCATTTTGTCTTCGGTAAGTAAAATGTCATGTATTTTTATTAAGTCAATAAACTTGTCCAGTTTTTTTCGTATGTCCAAGTATCTAACAAGTGGACAAAGTTTTTGATTTTCTTTTCTTCTCTGATTAGCATGAAAATACCCAATTTACTCGTATTTTCTTCAACGATCACAGTTACTTAACATTCTAAAATTTAAATGAGCTCATCTCAATAACTGAACAACTTTGATCTAAGTAAAATACCCACAAAAAACATCAAACAAATAAAAGGAAATTGGAATTCTTCAGAAGTCTCATTATTTCAAGACAAATAAAAATTTACAGAATTAGCTCCTTCGAATATCGATGATGGTAGAATTGAACGTGAAACGGAACTCAAAGCAAACAGTTTTCGATCTTAGGGTATTAACAAAAGATTCCCCTATTCGATTAAACCGACAGAAATATAAAAAGGAGCCACCCCATCTCTATTTCATAATTTGCATCGTAGACGCAAATAAATTTAAAATATTGCTCTGTGAAACCTTAATTTTCCCTTTCTGATGCTCCAATCAATCTTCAGTGTATTCGTGGGGTGGGTTTCCGATGTTTTTCTGAACACACAGATAAACATGTTGGCTCGAATTGGAAAAGTTTGGTGCTTCACGTCAAAAGATTAAAGATCTGCATGGATAATCACCCTCGAATGAACGTCAATATTAGGTTGGTGATATATTTGCTTTATTGCAATGACAAAATAATAAAAAAAATATCTACCAATTTTCTGGGATACAAATATAAGAGTTTTTCAACAGCAGAAATTATTGTATTAGCTATTTATCCGATATTAGTGAAGCTTTCAAATCAGATTCCAGTCAGTTCTGCCTGAAATTCCGAACAAAACTTTACACGGTACATTGTTCAGAACAATACAGCCACCGTTTAGCAGTTTGCATGTACGTACCTTTTTATATAAATGCCTACTTACTACCTATGTACAGACGCCAGCACATTAAGCTACTACAATCTGTCAAATTTATTTAATAGATTTTCAACTTTATGTCTAACGCATTAGGTTCAAAGTTGATTGATAAAATTTAGCAGTTTCGGGTAGCTTGATGTGCTGGCGTCTGTAAATACTATAAATACGGATCCTAGTTAACATTAAAACAATAATTATGATGTATCAGTTACGTCACTGGTTCACTTTTTTCGTTGAGTGACTTTCTATAAATTACTCGTATCTACTTTATCTTCTATGACTGATGCCCTATCATCTTTTATTTCTTTTTTCATATATATCTACATATCGTTACTATTATATTAAGTCTGTTAGCTTTTATATTATGTAGTTACCGCACGGTTGGCGCAGTGGTTAAGCGATTGACTGCTGCGCTGCGTGTCGCGGGTTCGATTCCCGCACGGAACAAATATTTGTATGACCTACAAGTAGTTGTTCCGGGTCTGGCTGTTTGTGTATATGAGTTTAATAAATGTTTGTAAACGCACCCACCATACAGGAGAAATTCTTAGTGTGGGGCAACGGTTTGAAAAAAAAAATACTAAGCAATAAAAGCGAAATTTCACTGAAATAATTTTACAGTCTTTTACAAAAATATTGACCTATTTAATCTCTGCGAAAATCATCTGCTGTATCATACATTTTAGTTGAACAAGCATGAATGCTTTCATTGAACACCTTTTCAGTCACAAATTTCGTATTTCTCTCTCAAAATTGCGTAGTCCAAATTCGCTAGTGTTTTCATCTCCCATATTATAATGTTACACCTCCTGCAACATGCCTATTCTTCAGCATGGGTCCTATATTACCACATTTAAGTGTACCGATGTAAACGATTGCCGTAGCTGCAGGCACACGCTACCAACCGATCATTTCCAGCGATTCTATCTAGTGCCCCTACTTACACTGTCACTATTTATTCATTATATCTTTAAGCTAACACGTTTTGCAGCACATCGCTTCCAGCAGTACTGATTGGCGCCTATAAATGAAGGGCGGTAGATAAGGAGTTGCTACATTGTATACGTTTATGCGGGAGAAATCGGGTTTTAGATTAAAATCGCTTTCGAATAGTAAACATTGCCTGTAACTCTCATTGAACGCATTTTACAAAAATATCTTTAATCAGTCGAAGAACACTGAACGAGACTTAGGGCTAATTTTTCAATCGACAGATAAGATTTACTCGTGGAATAAAATTGTCATCTGACAGGTTTTGCATGGAAGAACTGTTAATAATTCAAAATTATTCCTGCCGGTCTTCTAGATTCTGTAAAAATCTCACCGTGAAATCATAAGTGAAGTGAGCACTTAATAGTGTCAATCCCTACCATTACGGAATGACAGAGCTCACTTCCTGCTCACTTCACCTAAGTTCTCACGGTGAGATTTTTACAGAATGACACTGCTGGTACTTCTATAATTATCTGGCGTTGGAAAAATCAGCGCATTATAGTTATATTGTTATTACGTCTGGAGGCGTTTAAGTGTCCGGCAAAGTGTTAAATTAGTTTTTCTTCCAGATAGAAAAAAAATAAACCTTATGGTAATCCGTTTTTTTTAAAATAATAAACAAATTTTGTTTGCAGGATAGGATGCCTTGGACGATGTCTGGCCATGTTGACACATGGCCAGACATCGTCCAAGGCATCCTAAGTTTGGAAGGAAAAAGGCCAGCAGTGGAACGAAAAAAAAAAAAACAAATTTTAAACATCAATTTTATCCTGATTCAAGACAATCTATCCGATCACGTAGCATCAATAACTCAGCTCCAAAGTACAAAAACTTTATTACAATACAAACACAATTTCCTTCGTCCCCTACCTACAAAGATAACAATCTTAATTCCACAATAATACGAGATATCGGTCAAAGAACACCAAAATATTACTACAGAACCTCTGCGAGAGAATTTAAATCGGAAATCAAATAAAATTGCGAATTCTGAGCGCGTCCCCTGCTGACAAGGAACCCAGGGTATGTTACTGCTTCCCCAAGACGTGTCAGTATACAGTGATGTTTTTGAATGACAAGTACCTAAGGTTTTTATGACTGCAGCCCCCTTGTTTGGCCTTTTGATGAAGGTCACGCGTTGCCAAACCGAATAGGGGATTACGGGATACTTGAGTTTGCTTGAGCAGCGTTTTTGAAGATGTTTTTTTTTTTGTTTTAGGTTCAAAGTAGTCCCTGACTATAATTAAATTTCCATTGATATTGAATTAGTATCCACTCCGAGATTTTATAAAATTATCACAAAGATAACTAGTTTTTCCGACGTAAGGAAATATCTGATACAGTTTTGAAATAGCTTTAGAAGAACTACTTGTAGGTCATACAAATATTTGTTCCGCGCGGGAATCGAACCCGCGACACGCAGCGCAGCAGTCAATTGCTTAACCACTGCGCCAACCGTGCCGTCAATTATGTACTTATTAGGTACATATATCACAGTACACCTATATTAAAAAAAAAGCGGAAACAAATAAATGAAGTTGGCATTAACATCCAGCGTATCCAATTCGCAACATGAAACGAATTTTCCTTCGAGAGGATATCATTATTGTTGACATCACATTTATCGAGTAACAATTCGTGATTTTTAATCTACATTTTGCATTGGCATGATATCTTTCAAAATGGCGGTGCTGACACTGCTAAAATAACAAAAAGAAGATCAACGTTTATGAGCACTTTGGAGTCGGATCGTTCTCAGTAATTTCTCCCCTATTCAGATACCTTCCGACAATTTGATTCAAAATCGCTGACTGCGCTGTTAAAATAATTTGAAAAAATATTTAAGAAGGCACTTTTTATTCGTTTGCTGGTTCTTAATCTTTATAATTGGGGCTTTAATAATATTTGTCTAGGTGAGAAAATTTAGTTCCACGAACATTACAATTAATACCGATAGCATCAAGCTACCAGATAGCATATGACTTTTAACTCCACCAAAAATCCTAATTCCGAAACTAAGCTTCTCCCCATAACAGTTCTAATAGCGCTTAGAACTGAACTACCATGGGGCTGTTATTGAAATAATTCAATTTCGCGATAGAAAGACTAAAGCAGCTATTATGTTAAGCTGGTCCCGTGATGTTGGTCGTGATCATATCGCGATGCCACCGTTGGCTACTGACGGGCGGTCCGCCTACCGATCTGCGCGAACAGGAAATTGAATGGAGTTGTCGACGTAAATTTTATTTGATGAATATGTTTTGTGGTATTTTGTGAATGTTGAGCGCATTCCGGGATAGTGATGTTGCAGTTTTTGGGTTGGATAGGGTTGAATAAAAATATTCTGAGTCACCATGTGTTTTTGACCGTAAACTTTACTTTTCTTACGAGTCCTTATTTAGCACTTAATCATTTGCTTGCTATCACCAAAACACATTCAACAAATAACAGTTGGAAATTAAAGAAAAAAAAAAACTGGTTTATAAGATAATAATAGAACAAAACAGCGACACGATCTCAACCTAGAAAAATATCGCGAAGACAACAAGTAGGTACATAACATCTAATCCCCTGAGAATAGCCTTAACAATCCAGTGCTCGGGCAATTGGAGTACCTGGCCCGTAAGCTGGCCAATCAATATAGTGGCTGCAATTATGTTAATGCACCGCCCTAGGCCGCGAGCCCAGACGCAATTGAAAATGTAAACGACCGCTGCACACCTCTACTAGCCCATGATCGCCTGGTACTCAGCCCTGATGTAGCCGTTCAGTTTTAGATGGTCATAAACAAGCTGGTGGGGGGAGGGGGGGGGGGGGGAGAAAATGATCATTGCCTTTCAATTTATTCCCAGTTTTCGTACTGAAATTTATCTCAGACCAGATAATGGAGGTGCAATTGGTAGTATTCCGGTACTTTATGATTTCATTTAGTGAAGTATGTTGTGGATTTTTTTTCTCATTGCGATTTCTGAGTATAACTGAAATAATGTTACACATGTATGTACGACAAATGCATGTAATTTCCGCACTATGCACAAAAATGTCTCGTACATTGCCTTGCGCTTTGTTTAATAATTTTAATTAAAACTAAATCTTGTAGTCACACAAGGGAGTACATTTGCAACAATATAAACATTTCCCAGTAAAATTATGAAAACAGTATAAACATTTACGTTATTATCAAATGCGTGCGCTAATTTCACTTCAGTGTAGCCGTTTTACTCAATGTTTCTACGGAACAATAAATGGCGGCTATTTATAACGACAGTGTTGTATTGACTTTATCGACGGACATTGCCTGAAGCCATTGCTTACGAGAATTAATCATACGCGGCTATTATAAGCTGTATCTAGGAATAGCTTTCTTGATTTGTATCCACTCATAGCTTGTTGAGTGAAACGAACTATCATGTTTTGGAAGACAGTATAGTGAAAAACATAGTACACAAACTACGATACTACGATATTAATACTCGTATACTGCAATAGGAGCCTTTTTTTTTTCAGTATACTGCAATAGTAGCCCTTTTGGCTTCGAACAGGTCTTATTTGTTTATAATGTTAATTTGTTAGTTTTAAATGCTCCGAATTTGTATTGTTTGTTTTACCTGTGCGTTTCCTAAACAAAATATTTTCCTTTCTTTCCTTTAAAATGTATTAGGAATTCCTTGAAAAAATAAACATGTCTTCTCCTTAAAATGACAAAGACGAAACTACAATTTTCCTCAACGATTACGTTTTAATTAAGCCTTAAACTCAAAACTCAAACTCAAAGCATTTATTTCAAGTAAACCAATTATAGGCACTTTTGAATTGTCAAGGGGTCAGTCAGTCAGAAAGATGAAGCTAGTTGCTTAAAAACTAAGGTATGAAAAGCACACCCGTTTATTAATTTCTACAACATAATTCCCTAACTCTACCCTAGATATTACAACATTAAACTGGCTGATAACCTGTCACTTATAACTAATATCCCGGGGTACCTATTAGTGAAGAAGAAAAAAAAAAGATCTAATTACAGCATAAAATTAAAGGCCGGTCAGTGGCCTGGCCGTGGCGTGGCTGTGGCGTTGCTTGTCCGACGGAATAGTAATTAAAAGAGGCGAGATTTTTTTTTTTGCTAGTGTGTCAGGAACGTCTGTGAAAGTCGCCCCCTTGCGATTGAAACCGGTTTGACTAGAATTGCGCGAAGAAAATGGTTTTGGTAGGGGATTAATTAAATAAATCCTTACTTGCCTTACAAATTGTTTAAGTTAGTTTGTTTATTTGTATGGTTAAAAGAAAAAAAGAAAAATATCTTTTTGGCATGGATATGGACAGTTTATGACATGGAAACAGTTCGTAAATAATAATAATAAAAAAATAAAAAAACTATGTTCTACCGGAGCGAGGCGCTGATAAAAGGTAGAAAAAGTTACTAATCTATCTACATACATACATAAAACTCACGCCATTTCCCACGGGGATAGGCAGAAACTACAGAACACCACCTGCTACGATCCTCATATACTCCTTTAACCTCGTATTTAAAAACAATAAAAAAAAAAATGCACAAGCAAATGTTCCACATACACAACAATAGAACCAATGGGTATTTTATAATTAAAGCATTATACGAAATTGTCTCAGGAACTAATAAATCACGGGATCATTTCCCATGGGGGCCGTAGGGTAATTAAGGGATTACATGTATCAAGAGGTAGGGATGCAACCAGCACACATTGCGATAACTGCTTTGCCTAACCAACAGGGTATTTAAACTTCCGTAGATATGTCATAGCTAGGTAGGATCGGTCAACTATACAACGTGTAACGTTAGATGCGCAAAACCTGAAAATAGTTTGATCAGAATAACGAGCAGAATTAATTGAGAAATTCCTAGTGTGGGGCAACATTTTTTATAAAAATAAAATAAATTGTTTCCAGTTTTTTTTTAATATGAGCATTTAGTATTGTTTGATATTATATGACACCCATGTTTCACAAAATAAATGAAATGACATTAAAATAGTATTATTGAGTTTAAAAACAAGTCTGTCTTTATAAAATAGTTTGTTATAGCTGGAACTAATATAGGTCACATTTTTCAAAAAATATATATAGGTCACATTTTTCAAAAAATCATCGTTAAAAACGTTGCCGTGTCTATTTACTAATAAGTCAAGCAACCCAATGTCAGCGCGGCGCAGCGGCCCGGCGACGACCCCTTCCTCGATAAAGCGTCATCGCAGACGCAAGAAACGATCAGAATGGCCAGTAAATGAACTATAAAGCCAAATTGTTAAAGTATTATTCAAGAAGCGGTTAAAAGAAAACCGTACGCGATATCTTGGAATCAGGGAAAGCTGCTGCAGCAAACAGTAACGCCGAGATCTAGAAACTTTACTTAGCAATCAATTACTTTGGTTAAGCGTTATTCCTCTCACTATCGCAAAACAAGTTCAAGGTAGAGACGGGAACATGTCTACGTACTAAGTAACGTTTATAAGTCTCGGCCTGAGAGAAAGATGAAAACATTTTGCCAGTGGATAATTTATACAAAAATATTCTCATGTAAATGAAAACTCCCAACCAAACTAAAAGTAGACCAAAACGAAATTAGAGCAAAACAGTGCAATTAATAGCATAAAATAAATAGTCTTAACGCTTGTCGTGTTACACCAACGTTCCGCAAAGCCAGGCTTATCACTGTCAGAGGAGCAACTAACTGCAAGTCAATAACTGAAAGCTTAACTAATTAACGAGGGGAATGTGTATCCTTCCACCATATTTATATTTATTTAGCGTGTTTAGATGTTCATTAAAAACTTTCAGTACCAGTTGGGTTGTTTATCTAATCAGTTTATGTTTTCAAAAGAGCTGAAATGTTTACAACCATTTCAGCTTTTTCCTGCTTGAGTGCTTGATTTCGGTAATATCACCACCCCAATTTAACGTTAAACTCGGCCATCTTCATAATATACTGAATAAACATACTATATAAATGAATGAATAATCCAGCGTATAAAGTTGATATAATAATTGACCTACTAAACTCACTTTCAGATCCATATCGATAAAACATATAGAAAATGAGTTCCGTAACAAAACCCGGTTTATAACCGAACAAGGCCGAACGAGTGCGCCGAAATTATCTCGTTTTCAACACAATGCCCTTATGCCGAATCAACAATTGACAATGTCACATGCAACGTAGTACCTACAATCAACAAAAGGAGGATTTTGTTCAAATAAGCGCATTGATCGAACATTCTCACGTAAGATCAAATCTATGTATTTTAATCAGCACACGAGTCCTCGAGAGGCAATTTTGAAAACGCGCACGTTTACGTTAAGCTAACCTCGGATTTTTGATGACATCGACCCGTTTACCCGCTACGTTTGCTTGGTAGAACGTGTGTAGGATTACTTCTCATTTTCTGGTGGTTCATATGTTTCAATGTTTACGGGGGGTTGTAACGCTTACTTTGCCATTTTAAGTTTTAGGTCACTTGTTAGTTACTAATAGATTTTCTGAACTTTAGAACTTCTTGAGTCTACTAATTCAAGATAACCCCCTTTTCATTATCTTAGCCGAACTTTAGCCTGTCTAAAGTACAGCAGACTGTTATGCGGAGGGTTCAAACTGACCCAAGTTAATATTTCATGATTTTATCTAAACGTAAACACGAGTTTAAATAATATTGCTTTAATATAGCAGTAGACGGTGGAACTCTTGTAAATTGCTAATAGGATGGGTATTCAAGTTATTTCAATGTAGTTATGTAAAACGAATCACACTAATATTATAAAGTAATTATTTGTTTGTAGTAGTAATTTGTTTAACAATTTTAATTATTATTATTTATTTTTTTAGTGAGTTTGTTGAATATTTAAAGTTACTTAATCACAATTTATTTTGGGTTTTTATCTGAGTAGAATTTAAAATAGTTTATAAGATAATTGTACCAATTAGTGTAAAATTATGGACTAGATTTATGTCTGAAATAAAATAAATGAAATGAAATGAAAGGCGAAAGTTTGTGAGTGTGTGTCTTTGTATGTTTGTTACTTCTTCACGCTCAAACGGCTGGACCAATTTTGATGAAATTTGACACACAGATAGTTTATAGCCAGGATTAACACATAGAATACTTTTCATCCCGATATTCCTTCGGGATCGAGACTTATGCGGGTGAAATCGCGGGGCGCAGCTAGTTATAAATAATACATAGGTACATGTAATCCGTATGGTGGATTACGACCCACTTCTCACTGAGAGGAGGCCTGTGTCCCAGCAGTAGGAATATTATAGGATGATTAAGCTACATACAGTTTGTTGTGTTCTTTTCATCGGAAGTTAAGTACTTAATTAAAGTTCATCGATACAATATGATGACCAATATACAATACATACAGTATCAAATGCATAAACTCCCGGATTTCCTACGAGATTCAATAAAATATAACGCTCACATTTCCTACATATTTAAATGTTATCGACATAATAGAAGCCTGTTTATTACCTTTATCGATGAACTCGTTAATGATGAATAATTGTGTCAATTACATACCTGAAACAAAAGAATTTATATTTATGAATATTTTCACATGATTCATGGTGAAAGCTTTCAATAAAAACCCATATATACAACGTGTAACGTTAAATGCGCAAAACCTCAGACATCCCAACTGATTTTTCATTCAATTGACCTATTTCAGAAAGAAAATAAGTCATCAAAAAAATTGTAAAGGTTTTATCTGCAGTTTTAGTTTTACTGGCCATTCTGATCGTTTCTTGCGTCTGCGACGACGCTTTATCGAGGGAGGAGTCGTCACCGAGCCGCTGCGCCGCGCTGACATTGGCTTGCTTGACCTATTAATAAATAGACACCGCAACGTTTTTAATGAAGATTTTTTGAAAAATGTGACCTATATTAAAAAGTAGTTCAATTAATTCTGCTCGTTATTCTGATCAAACTATTTTCAGGTTTTGCGCATTTAACGTTACACGTTGTATGTTAGTTGTGACAATACGACAGAATCAGACCATCCTGTCAGTAATCGCAGGTTTCTAGAATCATATCCTTGGTGGTCATATCCTTTGGACAATCGGAAGCATTTATAGTAGATATTTCTACATAGACAGTTTGAAATACATCTTTATTTACTATTAATTCTTAATTAATATAATTTATTCTTAATTAATATAATTTATTTACATGTTTATTAAGAACAGGCTTATTTTAATTGGTTCATTTTTGGATTGATTTTTATGTTTCTATTTATACTTTGGACGATGTTAACGTGTACGTCTTTTTTACATCGTTCTCACATATAAATTCAACATTAATGCTGTAACTAATATTTTTTGTAAAAATACAATTTAGAGTGTCCATGGAGTTTCTTGCCCGTTCTTCTCCATAGGTACCTATCGCGCTTTGGAATGGGCAACTAGCATCATATTTTCTGATTGACCGACGACTCCTTGACAGTTCAAAATTAAAAAAAATAATAAAATCTAACACTAAAATATATACATTATGTGCAAGTATATAAAGGAAAAAGAGAAGTGCTCAAAAAATTCTTCGCCATCAAGATATAAAAATTGTGCGCATTGTCAGTGGGAAAAGTGCCCAAAAGGCTGCAGCGGAGCCACGAAGAAATAAATTAAAAGTAGAGGGTATATCAGTTTTTGCTAGGTTTGAACACAGTCTTAGTGATTTGATTAAATTAGAAGAAAAAAAAATGCAATGTAAATTAAAAATAAACACAGCACACTTAAAACCTCTAACCTTTAATATATAACATATAAAGGTCAAAACCCCTAAAATAAAACCATATAATGCAGGATACGCCAAAAGCCGCCATATCTAATGGTGTATAGATAGGTTTTAGGTCAGATTAGTTACGGTCACATTATACGCAACACTGCCACACTGGAAAGAGCAAATATACAACGTGTAACGTTAAATGCGCAAAACCTCAGACACCCCAAGTGATTTTTAATTCAATTGACCTATTTCAAAGAGAAAATAAGTCATTAAAAAAATTGTAAAGGTTTTATGTGCTGTTTTAATTTTACTGGCCATTCTGATCGTTTCTTGCGACGACGTTTTGTCGAGCGAGGAGTCGTCACCGGGCCGCCGCGCCGCGCTGACATTGGGTTGCTTGACCTATTAATAAATAGACACGGCAACGTTTTTAATGAAGATTTTTTGAAAAGTGTGACTTATATTAAAAAGTGGTTCAATGAATTCTGCTCGTTATTCTGATCAAACTATTTTCAGGTTTTGCGCATTTGACGTTACACGTTGTATACGCCACTTACAGTATTAAAACCGAAGTTTTATACTTTAAATAAATAATATAACATAATGTACGTTCAAGGTCGCTCAGCGCGCTATGGAGCAAGCTAAGCTCGGAGTTTCTTTGAAGGATAAAATCAGGAATGAAATTATCCGTAAAAGAACCGGAGTAACCGACATAGCTTGCAGAGTAAGCAAACTGAAGTGGCAGTGGGCTGGCCATGTCTGTCGAAGGGCCGATGGCCGGTGGAGCAGACGAGTCTTGGAGTGGAGACCGCGTATCGGCAAGCGTAGTGTGGGACGCCCCCCAGCTAGATGGACAGACGACCTAAAGAAGGTGGCTGGGGTAGACTGGATGCGGAAGGCGGAGGACAGGATGTTGTGGCGCAGTCTGGGAGAGGCCTATGTCCAGCAGTAGACTGCGATAGGCTGAGTTGATTGATTGAATTTACGTTCATAATTTACTGTAAGACAAGTCATCATCCAGTTTTATTGTGGTAAGTATGTCTTACTAGAATCGACAGGATATTTTACTTAAGCGTTCGACACTCTTTGCAACGGTCCTTGCATTAAAAATGTTATTTTATTTATTTATTTATTTCACATACACTATCATCACAGGCTTACCTAATACAATAGTGTAGTTTTATTTATAATTAGACTTAAAATTATATTATCAAGAACAACCAAGAGTAAGCTTACAAAATGCGGGTATACGGTTGCCATTGCGGGTCTTTTTACGTTATAACCCAAAAAGATTCATATATATATTATATTTTTCATATTATATTCATTTAATCAGTTGCAAGTAAACGTCCGGCCACTGTTGCACGCCAGCCTCCCAAAAAACCCTTAACTGAACGGTATAGAAACATTGCCATAACCAATTGACTGAGCTAAACTATAAGCTTAGTTAGGTAAATACTATTATTGTCAGGTACGTATTACTCGCAGCGTACGTGTATAACCAGCAGGGTAATTGCTTAACACACTATCAGTAGCAATGGGTTTCATTTTGACAGTTCAACAACATTCATTGCGTTATTTACTTTGTTGAGCAGACATATTTTTCGAACATATGGAGCAATAGATTAGCAATATACACTACTCGTCACTTGAATAGGTTCACTATCAAACATGAACACATCGGCAGTTCTAGTCACATTACTGAAAAAGCAAGAGGTGTATTGTGCAGAACATTTCACTTATAAACATAAGGTGCAATCATGTTACAAATCAAATCGCTTGTTTATCACGAAAAAATATGTATTTATTAACATGTGTCAAAAATCCTCGTCACATGAATAGGTTCATCGAATAAAAAAGCAAATATTTTTAAAAGTAGATATTTATTTGATTCCTAATAGTGTGTAAATTTACCATTGTTTCGTATTATTTCAAAAATTCTATTAGGCATTGAATTATAAAGAGAGCGAAGGAAATTTAAATCGAGATATTTCCAAGCCTTGTAAATGGCTGTTATTAGCTGTTGTTTGTTGTTAAATTCTTGTTTTCCGATAAAAATTTGGCGTGATAACCAACCCCAAACATTTTCCATTATGTTTATATCTGGTGAACATGAGGGCCAGTTTAATACTTGGATGTTTTTTTTGTTTAAACCACTCTGCTATTTCATGTGCAGAATGTATCGGTGCGTTATCTTGTTGTAATATCCAATGACGGTGGCCCATAACAGTGTCAATCTTATTGTATTCATCTTTTAGAAGCTGTAGGTACTTCATTTGGTTTTGTTTCCCTTGGAGAAAAACAATATCGATTGCACCATAGTACGAAATTGCACCCCAGACCATTACAGAATGAAATGACGAATGCCGGCGAGAAATAATCTTCTGTTCCTTTCTCAGATCATGAAAGTAATATCTAAAACCATCAGGGCCATTGAGGTTAAATTTTTTTTTCATCGGTAAATATAACTGTTTTCCATTGGTGTGTCCAGCTCATGTGATTTTTGGCAAACTCCAGTCGTGTTGTTATATGATATTTTTGCAAAGACGGTTTCCTTTTTAATTTGAGTCTTTTTAGATGAGGTGCCTGTTTAATAATCCGTGTAACAGTGGAGAGGGATGCTGTAGTTTTAAGGTCTCTAGCTATTGCTGGTGCACTCTTTGTTGAATTAGAAGCAGCGCGCAAAATCATTCGACGTTCCCGAGCACTAGTCGCATATTTTGTTCTGCCTTTGTAATTTTTCCCATAGTTTTCTTTATTTTTAACGTAGTTATTAATTACATTAGAGCTTCTATTTAATCTGCGTGCTATTTCGCGATTGCTTAGTTTTTGTCCTAAGAAAAAATGGATTTTATTAATTTCTTCACTAGTCAACTGTTTTTTGCGTCCCATTTTATGATTTCTTTATATTAACGAGTAAAAATCCTTATAACTTATAAAATACACATGAATACGTCTAAACACAAAAGCTAGAACACACGAGAGTAATACAAGGCAATGAAAAAATATTGTAGCGTGAACCTATTTATGTGACGAGCCGGAGACACGTGGGCATCTGTAATTGGTCAGTCCTCTCTTCCGCATTCAGCGCTACGTAGTCGATGAGCATTGGATATTTGTAAGCGTAAGACTAGTTACTTATATCCAGAGTCGAAATTCTAGAAAAAGTAATAATACAACGTGTAATAGTAAAATGTTGGGTGAACCTATTCATGTGACGAGTAGTGTACTTCAAATTGAGAGCAATAGTGTGTTAAGCAATTAGGGTGCTGATGTATGAACGTAGACGAAGCTAAAGGAGTACGTAAGGATAATAACAATAATAATAATTTATTTCATAAGCCTAATAAGGATCCTAAGACCTAATATAGGATCGTAGCAGGTGGCATTTTGTGATTTCTGCCTACCCCCATGGGAAGAAAGCGTGACTTTAGGTATGTGTAGGTACTATTTCAGTCTATATACGTACCAAAGCTAAACACAGAACCGAAAACCGTCTTCAAAACGATCATTTCTCTAAACGACCACGACAAAGTTAATCAAAATTGTAAAATGTGTATATCAGAAGTTGCGGCTAATGTAACTAGGGCAGAGTGGGGGCTGTGAATAAATGAGGAGTCCGCAGCAATCCAGTTAGCTGTGCAAACACGGGCTGGGAACAAACAATATTGCCCTGGGACACTGAGTGACGCGCGATTTGTGTGTCTAATAACTTTGGACCAAAAATCGCTTGTGAGGACCGAGGAATTAAACATAGTGGTTGCTTCATCGTGTCTGTGAACTTTTCTATGAAAATATAGGCTTTGTTGAAGACCATTGTATGTGCAAATGGTGACCCTAATGCTTAACTATCAAACCGCACTAGTAAGCACCCTATCACCCTATAAAATCTAGTTTGTAGACAGATGAAAGGTTGACAACTTGCCCAAAACAGTGTGTTCTATCCGCTTCCAACGCTCTATGTTTATACAAATTACTATTTGATGATACGTCCTCTTGCAAAAACATCTGCCCAGAAGAGTTGTCGGAAAATATCCAAGGATCCTCAAACAAAGTAGGATAAACATGTGGGTTTATCGACAGCTCATTACCATTCATAAACAAACGTTAAAATACACCGCGGATATTTCTAAACGTTTGAATAAAACATTCTACAAGACACAATCCCGCAACGAAAATTACACCGACTACTGCCTTTCCGAGGCGATTACAAACAGCTATAAAAACAAAAACATAACCCCTCACTCACAATACACTGGAGGAAAATAAACTCTGCACCGCAAATAATAAGGTTCAGTTTTTAATGGAAACTTATGTTAATAGCCCGTCCACAGGTGATCCAAGGCATCTGCTCGGTTATTTTGTGAAAATATAAAGTTTTTCCCCAATAAATAATGCAACGTTGCTTTGAAAGCGAAAGGTATGGAAATACAAGTAACTAGTAGGTACCTAAGTGGGATATATGTACGGTATTTTTGTTGGAGATTTATTTTAGGGATGAAACTAATTCATCCGGCAAGATAATGTTTGTACAAGTTATGAAAACATTCGGGGTGTGGTGTCTGTAATCCTGCAGATGTGACTAAAGAAACAAAAAGTGTACGAGTGGGTTGATGATATATTATGTGAAATAAAAAAGTGACAGATTATTAATTTTTATATGGGACTAGCTTCTGCGTGCGACTTCGAACGCGTAGAAGTCGTAACAACACAATATACTAAAATAAAAGCCACATTTCAGCCAAATTATGAAGAGAGTCAGGACTGGTGACGCGGGAGCAAGCGACGCACAGGTGTTCAAACTCAAACTCAAAAACTCAAAGCATTTATTTCAAGTAAACCAATTACAGGCACTTTTGAATTTTCAGGGGGTCAGTCAGTCAGAAAGATGAAGCTAGTTGCCCATTCCAAAGCGAAGTAGGTGCCTGTGGAGAAGAACGGGCAAGAAACTCCACGGACACTCATTCAAGTCAATGAAAGACGTTCGTGTGAGAAGCAGTTCGTCCTGAGGTTTCCACCACCCGCAGCCATACACACATGATTATGTAGGACTACAAAAAATATTGTGTGAACTCGTTTCTAGGGATTTTAAAACATCCCGGCATATACCATACATTAGCAGATACTGAATGGTTACAGCGACTATTAAAAAAACCTCTCGTTACTTTCCGGTACGTATTCTTACTTAAAGTTTTATTTATCACAAAAAAGATTCCAGGAACCTCCTCATTTATTTACTAATTTTGCCATTTATGTACACACATAAATAAACAGAAAAGAAAAAAAACTGAACAGAAAAATAGGTACTAAGGAGATGCTTATTTTGTTAATATTTTTTTGCAACTTTATTATTACCTATCTAGGTAATGTACGGTCATTTATAGCAATTAATTGACCCACCTTTGCATTAATGATTGAGATTTTTTAGAATACGAATCGATAGAATTTTATAATTATTTAATATTTTATTATTTTTAACATAACATACAGCTTCATATTTTTTATTAGATTTTTCTAACAATGCCAACAAAGTATGTTGAATTGTATAATATTATCACCCGTTAATAATAGTGATGCACAGACACCAGCACATCAAGCTACTACATCATCATCTGCCTAGCCTTTTCCCAACTAAGTTGTTGTTGGCTTCCAGTCTAACCAGATGCAGCTATATACCAGTATTTTACATGCAGCGACTGCCTATCTGACCTCCACAACCCAGTTACTGTGTAATACGATACCCTAGGTAAGACTGGTTGTCAGACTTTCGGGCTTCTGACTACCCGTAACGACTGTCAGAGATCTACGAATGACAGCCGGGACCAACGGCTTAACGTGCTTTCCGAGGCACGGAGGGGTCTCGGTATGTAAAGATGGTCACCCATCCACAGACCAACCGCGGCAAGCGTAGCTTAACCTGATCGATCGACCTGTGTGGCTGTTATTATTTAGCCACGGGCACCTCCACATCTAGCTACTACAATCTGTCAAATTTCTTTAGTAGATTTTCAACTTTATCGCTAAATAATAAGGTTCAAAGTTGATTGGGAAAATTTTACAGTTTCGGGTAGCTTGATATGCTGGCGCCTGTACCAACAATGTATTTTACCTCTACTAAGGTGCATTGTAAATAGTGATTATCGGACAGATTCACATTATGGCTTTGTTTTCATTGTTAGGAAATTCAGGATACCAACCTTTACAATGTTTCAGTAATAATTATGTATATTCCTAAGAGTACCTTCGCTGACCGAGCGTCCCTAAGAAACCATCGGTAAAATTTTAAAGTCAAATCTTGGCCCTAATACGCTTTTAGGGCGTACCTAAAACTGTTTATTTTAACGATTACTCGACCAAGAAAGCTGTTAAAAACTCCGCGTGAAAACATAACCTGTGAAAAGCCGCTTATTGTTATTTTAACACGTATTTAAACACAAGGCAAAAGCAAACTTTTCCAATATCATCGATTCAAGTCGAACAAACTTCACAGCACATAAAAATATTCACGTGTAACCGCCAGCGCTGCGCTCACAAACAAAGTAATATCAAGACGTAAGATACTTACCGTCTACTACGAGGATTATCCTCAACTTGACTTAGATATTTTGATGTTTTAGCAACGAAATTGGTTTTTCCCTTCAGCAAAGAAAACCCATTATCGTTGCTGTGGAAGCCGTCTCGTTACCGCGTATCTAATTTGGGATCATCCAGATTTCTCTTTCTTTGCCTTAGGTGTGAGATTGACAGCAACGTAAGTAGGGATTTGTACAGTATAATGGTTAGTTCAAGGGTGCGTTGACTCGCGCGATAATGGTGTATGATGGGACCTTTTGAAGGCTGACATTGTGAGGCCGAATCGGTTTATGATTGTGTGATCACGTCTATGAAAAGCGTTGATCCAATAAAATCTAGGTCGGCCGGATAGAGCTATCTTTTGTGGAGTAGATGCTACAGTCTGATGTAGGTCATGTGTTTTCTGTGTGAGAAAACACTAAGTGGATGTGGCTGTTTGTCTTGTCCAGATTGTAAGCGAACAAAGAGAACGAATACAGATGTGGACTGAAGCTAACAAGTAGTTTGTAATTGACTTCTGCACTTTTGGAACTAAAATATGAACACAAATGTTATATTGATAAAATTACATTCCCAGTTTTCTTAAATACCACTTCGCTGTATATTTAAACAGCAACCAAACGACAGTATCAACTTAAATATGTGAGTAAAATGAATTAATTATTTACTATCTACAAAAAAACATGCAACACTCGCAGTAGGAGCCTAAATCAATCTTGTCAAATACACCACAAAATTAAGACATTTCAAACACCCACTAAATGTAAAACCTCAGTGGTGTTGAAATAAATTTGTAAATTGATTACTGGCATCATTCACGAGGCAACAAAATGTTTTGCTTTTGTCACATCCACGCGTATAGGGGTGCATTGTGTCTGGCAGGCGTAATGATGCATTTGGCGATGCACGCCAGTCAGCGTGGGGGCGCTTTGTGACGTGTCGTACTGAACAGTCTACGTTTTTAGGGAGACACATTTTGGGAGCCCATAATGGGTTAGACGTTTAGGTTAGGTACATTAAATTGAAGGTGAATTTTATTTCAATATGGTTGCAAGTATCAGCAGTTGATTTATTTTACATGAAACTGTTCGTTACTTGCTTACGGTATAGATTTTTTTTTGGTAGTTCTTGAAGCTGAATTGAAGAAAATATTTAAAATAAAAATATACGCCTCGACTTGAGAACCATCGTCACTTTCGTCGTCAAGTATTGTAGAAAATTTAATAAAAGATGATCATGACTGACATTAAAAAAAAAAACATTCTAATTTAGGCAACCTTTTAATCTTTTTTAAGTAAGTATCCTAGAACCACGATAATTAAAGGAAGAATAAATATATGTTCTGAAAAAAATATTTTCTAAGAAGAAAAAATATATTTGGTCCATTGCGAAGCGGGTATGTAATTACGCTGTTACAATTGTCGAGAACATTTCTATTTTTTCTGTTACAACTAAACCTTGAAAATCTAACAACGTTATTACATTTGCTAAAGGATATCGCGACAATCTCCTCAGGAATCTCTTATAATTTAATTTATTTGTTTTATTTCGTCTCTCTCATTGTACTTTTGTGTACAAAGTTATAAGATTAACTCAATTTTTGGGGCCACGAGTATTCTTTTGTGATGAAAAAAAGTAAAAAATACTGGTGAGAGTTTTAATGGAATTTTGGTGAAGCGAAGTACGCAAATCGGTTTTTATTGTTCCATGAATTATGTATAGGTTTAAGCTTTACAATATATGGACGTCGAAAGAATGAATTGAACATTTTCGTGCCAGAATACATTCGGGAACAAAAGTTTTGCCGAGGAGTATAATCATGAATATGTTATTTTGTAAGCTGAACAGATCATAGGTACCGCGAAAATCCAGCTTAAGGATTTTTTATTAGGCCACAGTTGCTGAAACAGATAAATAATGCATATTTATCTACAATTACTATACTATTCATTGGGAGTACCAAAATAAGTAGGAAAATATTTAAACATTAGCAGTGTTTATTATATTATGATGAAGAGTTCCTTTGATTAAATAATAACACTTATGTATATAAGCCACAAAGGGGAAAATTCAATAAAGGCAGACCGTTTTAGAAAATTCCAATAATTATTAAAATATTATTCTATAAACACGAAACCCGAACGTTAAGAATAGGGAAAGCTTAATTAACTCATCAATACACGTTTTCTTTGAAAACACCATCGTGAGGCGAGGGATCTTTAGGTATTCCACGAACAGGTTGTAAGTGTCGAAACGACTGTGGGACAAGTTAGCAGTAACTAGAGAGTTTTAAAGCTGTGTTTATGAAAACCTATAAAATTAATATACATGTGTCAATGAGGTAAGCAGAGAAGATTATAAGAGAAAGACGCATGTATAAGTATAATATATTTGTTGATGATCGGGAATCCAGCCAGATGCATCAATTAAGGAGTATTTCTAAAGAGACTGATTCGACATTAAAAATTCTAGAATATGTTATTCCAGGTAAGACAGGAGTTAATGCATAAAATACCAAAAACGTGTCTCAAATTAACTCAGTTAATGAAACTGATAATGGCGCCGATTCTGTTATTCACAAACTAAACTAGATTTAAATTCAGTGCACCTTTTTCTTTCTAATTTAATTAAGAAAAGTTCAGAAGATAATTTTTTTGTTTAGTCCTGTCAAATTAATCAGCGCCTGACGTGTAAATTGACGTAATTGTAGTAGGCAAGTTTTTTGAATATTTTTTCGTAATTTTTTTAATCACGTCTTAAGTTGTATGTGGTAGTGTCAGGCGCTGATTAATTTGACAGGACTAAACTAAAATTAATCTTCTATCCTTTTCTTAATGAAATAGAGAGAAAAAGATGCACTGAACTTAAATTTAGTTTAGTATGTGACAAGGAAATTGGCACCAATGCCAAAAAAGAAGAGCCAGATTAGTTTATAAACGAACATCCAAAGTCAGCGCGGGAGGGTGATACCATGATCAATACCTATAAGTACATTGTAACTGAAACTAGATTACACCCGCTATATCCCATATCTTGTAGCCGAACAGGAGCGATTCCCCGGACGGGTGCTTACTAGAGATCCCACCGCCTTATCAAGGCCCCGCAGGCATTGCGGGCCTCAGCGTATTTTTGTTAACAACTTCTTTTCAGAAAATTTTTACTTGACGTACTACATTGTGAAGATGGAATTTGATTTTGTTGTTATCGTCTTCCAGCGACACGTAACTTTTGCTGAGTCTTGTTTTTGTCACATGTTTGGGTTGTTTCCAGTTTTTGTTATTGTGTGTTTCTGTTGTTATTTTTACTTCTAACGTAAGTAAGACTACTTTGGCACTTTGTTTTCTCAATACTTTTTTTCCTAATGGTTTTTGTCAGAAACTGTCTTAGTATTTCTTACTACTTACGATATCAAATGGTGTAGTTATAACATTTGTAGGTAGGTACTTCTGTGTGTAAATACCTACTTATGTAGTATTTTTTTATTAATTAGAAACAATGAGGGATTTTTTATAAAATATCGGTAGCGAAAAGACCATTCACAAAAAAAAAGACTATTTACCTACAATAATAAGCAATCATTACAAATTTTCTCAGATATCTCTTGGAAAAAGGAACAAGGCATCTACTTTATAAGAACAATATTTTACCTTACCATAGAATAATCAAAAACCAATCTTATGTTAGGGAAATAAGGACCATAAACGAAGCAAAATACGTTTAGTGAAAATGAGGAAATCTTTCGCAGGGCGTCAAAATTGCTACTTTCGCTTATATCCTCCCTTTGTGTCGGCGTTGCCTCAATGCACTCACTGGTTCAACTTTTATCAATAGATATTGTAGGTACTAAAACATATTGTTACTTGCAAAATTTTACAATATAAGTTAATTATTTGAAGGCGTTGAACCTGTACCTGTCATTCGATTGTTGTGAAGAGCTCAATATTTTTTCTCCTCGTAGTTGTGCCATTCTTACTTCTACTGACAGTTGACCATCAACTCGAAATAGCTCAATCGAGGCAATAAAAAAACAAAACCATTATCAAACCTTAGTTTCCGTTGTAATGCTAATTTGCAAAATAAACTAGTATACTATATTATACCACCTTCCCCTCCCTCCCTCTAAACAACGTGCTAAAGTCTATAAATATCTTCCACGATAACATAAATCAGATGACCCCCGGTCTTGCTAGAACAAGCATGTTCACGTTCAATACATTCAACTTTATTTAACAATTTCCAATTTTCGATTGTTACACGGTATCGGGCCGATCGGCGAATATTGTCGATATTTTATTACTTATTCAGTACTGAATTCCGTGCTTTTGTCTTCCTATAAAATACTATGACCACGGTATCGGGCACAGCAATATTAAGTTCAAAATGAGCCGTTAATGTTGTAAGAGGTACTCAATGTTTAGCTACTGTAGTTTAAGCTTTATCGAAGTGGTCGTCTAAGTCTAGAATATAGTCTACTTCGTGGTCATTATAATGATTTATAAGTATTTTGGCTCTGGAGAATGATCGTTTTTATACTGTTCATGAAGTGTGGTCTTGGTTGGGAATATGCTATATTACTTTAACTATTTGTTGTTGGAAGGAGACCGTTTATAGGTATTCTTTTCGAAATTTTTAGCTGGACATATACATACCTAAAGAAAGAAAGAAAAAACGTTTATTCAGCACAAACAAAACGCACCTTACAAATAAAAACAAAATAATAATACAAATAAAATAAAAAAAAAGACATAAAATATACAACGTATTCAAAAGCCTCGTACTCAAGCGCTTGATGTCAGGGCCAGGGACCAAAGACAACACACATTAATCGACATTGACAATACATACATTAATCAAGATGCGCCCGCGACACTGGCAGATGACAACTAAACAACACCAATCAAAACAAACTGGAAAAATAAATATTTTTGTAACAAACAATAATAAGTACAATTAAGCCATGCGTTCTAAATATGTTCCTTGCGTGCGTCGCATCTGTGCAAGAACAGGTCGTTGCTCAGCAAAATGCTGTCACTTCGGCTGAACCTATCGTCAACATCGCTAATGTTCAGCAACTACCTCTAGAATGACGTAATGACGTCCCACTGTGTGACATAACCTCATGCTGCATGGTTGGTTCATTGCTCATGTCGTGATGTATATAGGAAGTCAAATTTGCTATATGTTGCCAAACAGCACTAGGTCCATTATGTTTATATCTCCGGGTGTTAGCCGAACAATAATTCAACAATTATGATCAATCAATTCAATACGACAGTGCCTGGCAGAAATATTTGATCATAATAATTATTATTAACAATAACTAGTAAAGTTTTCCTCTTGACTCTAAACAAAACAACAGCAACACAGGTAAAACTACTTAACATAAGTAACTAATAGTATTTAGTAGCCACGTAACGAGAATTAGAATTAAATAAAGTAGAACACGTTCTAATTAAAGCAGAATTATACTATTCTAATTATCAAAATGAAATAACTAAAGCTCATTAATCCCGTGTATTTTTGTTTCTGTTAAGTAATTAAATGTCGCTAGCAAGATTATAATTATTATTTTGATACCTGCTGTGCGATTTTGTAACCATCTCATCGTGAAAACTTGGGTGAAGTGAGCGTGGAGTGAGTCGTTAATAGTGTCAATCCCTCATAGCTCACTCTAAGCTCACTTTACCTTAGTTATCACGGTGAGATTTTTCCAGAATCGACCGGCAGTTTTTTCTTTCTTGGATTAAAATAAATACAATAAATAGTGCGATGACATCTGTTTTCTAAATAAATAAGTTGCATTTTTTTTTTACAGTTTTTTATATGTCATAATAAAAATTAGTAGAATCCTTGCATAGAACATCCATGCTTCTTTCACTAGCCCGTCAGTTTAACATTCATCTGAAACCACTGGACGTAAACTTCGCTTAGACAAAGGATGTTGCCGACTGAATCATGTCTGGCTCCGACGGCATGTGAACTATCGACAACCCGAAGACGTGGAAAATGTTCCCTACAGTCTTCTACCCCAACCGATATTTTCATTTAAGTTTGAAAATTGCTACCGCTCGCCCGCGCAACTCGCAAATTGTACTGGAATAGGGATCGATAATAGGATTGTAGGTGCGATTTTCTTTCGCCAAGATGACTGGAGTGTAAATCTTTCTGATAGAAAAATTTCGGAAATTGTCCTGGAGATTTATCGCCGCTCCCGTCGTCGTTGTCGCGTGTGCTACGGTAAATTGTCTTTTGATATTACACTGACATTGGATGGGTTATGGAGTTAGTACGTAAGGATGAGGGAAAAGTTGGCGTTATTCGCTATAAGTTTCGGATTTCAGTGATATTGTCATCATCTATGGTGCCATTTATTTTATCGATGAACTGTGATAAAAACCGTATCAGGAAAATAAATTACAGGGAGACGCAAAACTACTAACATAAATCATTTCATATAGATAAATAGTTTGTAAAAACATTGCTTTAAATTGCGTATTATCATTTTGAACCAGAGTTCGTTGTTTCCTTTTTAAATAAACATGAAAGTGAAATTAAAACAAAGCGGTTGTCCGTCGAGTCAAAACTTTTTAAAAAATTGAAGGTATTTTGTGAAAGCCAGTTTGATTAAAATTACGAATGAATTGTTTTGCTAAGAGGAAAACAAAATCTTTAGTTAATTATCGGTAAGACTTTACTAATTACTATACATTTATATTCAAAAATATTAATTATCATAACGATGGACACTAAGAACTATGAAGTGGTCTCAAAAAATCATGTTAGGAATTTCTTTAGCCATCATTTAAACATCTCAATAATTAATATTATTTAAGATAAATGATACTAAAACTGTTGTATTAACTGAATAAACCAATGTTATTTATTAGACACTTTAAAATACTGTTATTAAATTACAAAACATATAAATATTTAGCCAAAATAAAAACAATAAATCTATAAACAATATTCTTAGAATGTACATGAAAGACATTTATTCCAATCCCAAATACACGAATACTTTCTAAACCTTTCAAACTCAAGATTATTACGTTGCCAGCCTTTGAGCTTTCAGAGGCAAAAAAGATTTACATAAAAAGAAACTTCCAGTCTCCTAAATTATGATTCAATTAGTATTAAAGGATTGGTTTCTCAAAGGACTCGTACTTTTTCGGGTCTGGCGAGTCGCTACTGAACTCCTTTGTGCTTTCGACCAAACTAAGAAGGTTGTAGCTTTGTACCATGATTTGTCGTAGAAAGCTTTTGGTACAAATTACAAGCGGATTTATTTGTAAGATGACGATATGACAAGCCATAAGCGGAACATAATGAATTGATTTTCTTTTTGCCTTACATGTATGTGGGGTCCCCAGGGGGGCAACTTTACGACCGCTTCTGTATATATATGTCGACGCTGCTCGCTTGAAACTTATACTCGGGTCACACGGACGTAGTAAAAGATTTCAGTTCATTACGCATTACAGTATTATATTCCTTCGTCTCCCGTTTTCGGGTGAATTTTTATGCTCTACTGTGAAAATCTATCTACTGTCGTCCCTTCGGTACGAAAGTCCTTTGTAATATACTCTTAATCGTTTATTTTTGTAAGACACCGATATCGGGTATTAGATAGGCTTTCAAGTGACGATAACATCTTAAGTGAGATTTGAAAAGACCATTAAACTTTTTGAAATCAACTTCCGAATAAAATATTTTAAATCGTTTTTCAATCTACAAGCCCTTACATCTGACAGCTCCATAGTCTCTTCTTATTTCTTCGACGATATAATGATGGTTTAAGAAGAAAGCCTTCCCCATCCCCAGAAGTGTGTTATCTTTCTGCTTCAGAGGGGAAACACGTTAAGATCTTTCTTTTATTTTTGATCACATAAAACTCAAGCCTGCGTTTGTCACAACTAATACTAGGTATTTGTTTGACTAACCCCCCGAGATGCTCGGATTAAGTGACGAATTATATAATTTTTTTCAGCTCGTCACAACCTTGCGATTATTCCGCTCCGTCCGTGAGTTTGAGATATTCGTCTTGAGGATTAAGGGGATGTCTTGAGCGAACGAAATTTCACAGTATCCCCTTGATGGATGAATACGGAAACATTAATTCCGCAATTTCGGGGTGTAAGATAGTGAAAGACGCGAGAAGCGGCGCGCGCTGAAGCTAATATCGTCATACTCTTTCTATCTATTCTTATACATTCACTAATAGATTAATGATCCTTCGTAACACTCATTTCACATTTGTTTTGTTAAGTCCGACTCGACGCGATCATTAAAACAGGACGGCACCATATGGAAATTTAAAAAGGCATTCATTCATTAAACAAACACACATAAAATTTAACGAAGCGCTGCCATTTTCGTTAACGAATTTCCGGCTTTCATTATGATTATCCCACGGTTACTGAAACACTATGCATATGCTCTCTTTCTAGTGCAGTAGTTGGGATTAAGAGTGAGCGAGATAAATATTGGTTTGTAATGTGAAAAATAACCGGCATCCATCTATCGCTCGGCGATTCGTCACAAGCATGCGTTTAATGGCGGCAATTAAAGGGGACATTCGGTAGGTTTACCGAAATATCGCGACATAAAAACGTCATTGTTACCGCGTATCAAATTGTTTAACACATTCGCTGGGCGAGATCACATTTACGACTTGTCGCCTGTTTATGACGGCAATTCAAGCGATTTGTGATACGCCATCGTTTTTAAGTGTAGGCTCAATCCGTTAATTGGTCCTCGGACTCGGTGTTTAGTTATGAAAAATTTATTTTAATATAATCAAGAAAGTTTCTTTCTTTGGTAATAATTTTAACTTTTGGCCTCTTAAGCTAAGAGAAAACTAATTTTGGTATTAAAAATTCAAATCAAAAGGGCGAAACACAAAGTGATTTGGGATTTAAATATATTTATTGTTCATAATTATGCTACGGGTTACACACGACACCGAAACTTGCTCATTCAAGTGAAACCACTACACTTAAACCACACCTTATTACTTATGTTAATGTACGTCCGTTGCCTAAGACAGAAAAACGTTAAATGGGATCGTATCACTTAGTTTAATTAACGAGTGGAAATGAACTCGAGTGACACAGGACGACCTAAATTAAAGATGAAACGTAACATCCATTACATACGGACAAATTATCCCGGAATTTGGTGAAAGCAAAACACAGGCGGAATAAATTCAACACCGCAAACAAAGGTCCAAGCACAAACCGCGGAACGACAAATGTTGTACTAAACGACAAATAAAAGCAGCGATAGTTTAAATTAAATTGGGACCCCAAAAACTGTATGTAAACAAACATTGGTCCCAAATTTTCAACTGAAAAGTTTTGAGGGACGAAAGTGAAACATTGAAAATACGCGGCGGGTATCGCAAGCGTTCGTTAGTAATTTGTATTTACAAGCTATAAGCTATAACTAACGCTATTGGAGCAACACGTAAACATTTAACTGGAAAAGGTAAATGTTGAACTGTTTGGAAAATTTGTTTACAAAACTTGGTTACAGTTTGTTACAATAGGTGAGACAGATTTTCGGGATTTAGGTTGAATCGAAAGAATCGAAAGTTAATTAGGTTAGTAATTAACTTCAATTTGTGTTGAATATCTGTGCCAACGATAATTATTTTCCGTACTTAGCTTATACAGAAAATGCTCCGCATCTGTGCTCAAGTGGTTTACATTTTATCCAGATAGATAAAAATCGAATACAAGTACAGTATATGTTTAAAAATGCAGATATAAAACTGGGAATTGCAAAAAAATTAAAGAGATAATCCCTAGAAATTACGAGGCTCTGAATAAAATACCAAATAACGTCGACCCACAAACGCAGTCGATTCAAATCACACCGAGGGAATTCCAATTAAATTGCATTTCAATGAAATCTAGAACGATTATAGAATCCAATGGTTGGCAAATTAAAACCGGGACTCCCTAGGATTTCCTGTTCAATTTTCATGGAGCACGACACGATAAAAACCCATTAGGAAACCGTCGCGAGAGGCCTCTGTGACACAGTGCTTTGCTAAATGAATTTAGGGACCGCTGGAAGCGATATTAACGGTGAAAAATTAAAAGTCTTACGTCAAAAATTTCAGCATTTTCGCCTAAAATATTTTAATTAAATCTGACGGGAATTTTGCATGCATGTGGAATAACATTAAGGGGAGCTTTGTAAAAAATGGTTTTAACATCGGGCGGTAAATTTTCAAAAAAGTGCAGCGATTACAACTGCCTATAAAATTTTCTACGTGTCAGCTGTTCCTAGTCTTCCTACTAGCCTGCAAAATAAAAATATCTCTTCCAGTGCCACGGGTCGATATTCAGGACTGGCTTAATGCGATTCCGTAGCAATCACATGCTTCATTTTGCATTCCAGCAAACACTTTTACCGCCGCATCCTCGCAGCCTCTAACATGGAGCGGTGGCCCTTCGGCTTTACCGTTTAAATTCTAATAAATAACGTTTCTAGATAGATATCCTTTGGAATTTCTGACGTCATTTCGGTTTACTGGATCTCTTAAAATTATTTTTTGACTAATTTGCATATTTACCATGTGAAGAAGATAGTGATTAATAGAAATCCCAAATCAATAATAGCTGTGAGTAAGTTACCTTCTATAAAAAATATACTATCTTTCTTTGAAACCTGCTAAGCAACCAAAGTGTCAATTAAAATACCGTATCATCTTTCTTGACATGAGACAAAGAAAAAAAAAGAACCTAAAAAAATTAAGCAAAACAATAATATAAGAACTTTTACCTTTAACAAGAACAAACGCTAATTACTTTCGACACATTAAATGGAACTTAAACTGTTACTCAAGCATTAGATTACTTCGCCACGTGGAGACCTCACACGAACAAAAAGTCTGTCCAGCAGTTACTTCCTTCATTACAGAGAGATGGGAAGATGTATTAACGATACTGTTGAAGACAAAAATGATAACAATATATAAAATGGTAACAATAGTACAGGGAAGATAAATGGATATAAGAGAAGTAAGTGTTTCTTGTATTTAGAAGGAAACAGTAAGTCACGATTAAATGAGTTATCGGTATTGAAATTATATGTACACAAACAATAGATGGCACTTCATATCAATCTTAATCCCTCTCGACAATTTTTTTTTTATAATCTCCTTTGCAAGCGTACATTATTATAAATTGGTTTCTGAGTAAATCTTTCTATTACAGAGAACTGGCAAGTACAATAAAGAATGGCATAGTAACTGGCACACGATGCCGTTATTGAATATATCGTTGTTGATGAGTTCCAAGAACCTATAACAACGAAGTCCCTCGGTAATGCAAACTTAGAGAAAAACTTGTCGAGTAAAATAAAACCAGAAAATGCTATCCCTTTGTTTATAGATTATGAGTGGGAATCTTTTGCCTACCACTACATATACTCCCTAGTATAGGTAGTGTTAGGCAAAATATGGAGAAAAAGAGGTTGGTTGTGGTTAAGTTATTGTACCCAAAACACTAAGACCAGAAAACGACATTTATTTCGCTTGGCAAGCGACTACTTTCAAATTTCTTGTTCAAATATTCCGTGCGCGTGAGATCTAAGTAAACGCTGTTTCCCCAAAATATTATGCAGTTGATGAGACGGAAAAAAGAAGAAAAGTAAAGTTACGTGAGAAGTATGGAAGAAGAGGACATGCTGCGCCGACCCCCAATAAATTGGGATAGTGGCAAGAGAAAGATCAGACCATACACAGAATTATTGTGTGGTTAAACTTACCGCTATGCAGCAGGGTGGAATCCCTAGCCAACGGCAGCTCAGAGTCCGTTAGGGTTGCGTCGGACGCGTTGTCGGAAGCCGACGTGGGCGTAGCGGGAGCGGTCGGCGAGTCGGAAAGGCCGCTGCGCGCGCGCCGCCGCCCGCTTCCGCTGCTTGATCCGCTGCCGCTGCCCGAGCCGTACGGCTGCAGCCGGCCCAGGCCTGGGGAGATTTAAGACTGTTAATTGATGAAGAATTATAATCTCACTTAATGGTACTATTCTTGTGTAGATCGTGATTTCATTGTCATGTAATGAGAGGTCCTTATCGACCAATGAACTGGTTTGGTATGTCTGACGCTGATTGAGATCACAAAAAAAACACATTTGTTTGCCTGGGTGAAAGGCACTTAGTAAGATCGCAGGGACTCAAAATAAATCTTAATGAATTATGTAAAAGATTCATAAAGCGGAACTCAAACAAAAGAATATCAATAGCACATGAGAGAGAAAAACTTGAAACACCCAGAGAATACATTTGAAGTAGACGATTCATACATATCCTGCATTACGTATAAATAAAGGAGATACTATCGACAATAAATAAAAGGAAAAGAAGCCGCATAACGAAGTCGGAAGGAAAGGACAAAAATAATTAGGAATAATATGGCTTCGGAACACGACAAAGAGTATAATAAGAATGCTTCGTGAAATAATGTCGGGAATGAAAATAAGAAAGTACTCAGTAAACTTAGACGGGATGAAAATATTGATGCTCCACTGTTTAAGGCGTAAAGTACTAAAATTGTAAGCTATGAATATTGTTATTTAACTACTTGACTTTAACAAAAATTATCACTTTAAAGCTTAATATAATTTCACAAAAGGATCCCTGAATCTAAAATTTTTTTTCTCAAACCCACAATATTTTTGAAAGACCTCTCCGACGATACTCCACACCATGGGGTAGAACAGATTTTTTTTTTTTATGATTTTATTTTACCACTTGTTCGGCGTGATTAATATGTCGCTACCTTGGGGTAGAAATGTAGTAAAAGCCATAAACCCTTCCTGGCTTTTACTACTTTTCCACCTCAAGGTGCAATGCAAGCGACCTATTCATGCCAAATTATAGTTTCTAGTACTAAGAGTCTGTGAGCTAAGCTGCGGATGGACGGACATGGCGATACTATAAGGGTTCCTTGTTGACTACGGAACCCTAAAAAAGGAAAGGAAAGGGTCATATAAAAATAGAACACATTATTGATCCGCCGATCCCTGAACCTGAAATGTCTTTATCTCTTACACCACCCAAACATATTGAATATAATATTTTAGGACAAAAAACGAGTAATTCAGAAAGGAATATACTTTTCTTCTTAATGGGTGTACCAAAACTCAATTCAAGTAAGAGTAAATTCATGTTGTGATTAAAAAAAGCGCAAAGCCAACTTGGAAAGCTAACCTCATTAACGATATTTATTTATATTTTCCTTGTATTTTAACCCGAGTCGTACAGTAATCGTACGAGATCATTAGGGAAAAGTATCGAAAAGAAATAAACGGGCCATGGAGGAAATGCTCTTGAGATGTAGAGAGGAAACTTTTTAATTTAACGCAAATATCCCGGGAGGCCCACTCAAAGGAATGGAAGAAAATAAAATTAGTTTCGACTCAGCATCATTACTGGACTTGGGCCACTGAGTGCTGGTTGCATTAAGAATGCTCTGATGGACTGCACAAATTGATCAAATAATTTTTGAGCTGCAGCTTAGCAAAAATTCAGACCTAACAGTCCGAAATCTCTAAACGTTACTAGCACGTGCTTTGAGTAAGTCATGTTCCCGTCTCTATCTTACACTTTAAGTTTGACAGCTGTGCGACACTGAGTGCTGTGCGGCACGTTAAGCCGTTGGTCCCGGCTGTCATTCGTGGATCTTTGACAGTCGTTACGGGTCGTCAGTAGCCCGAAAGTCTGACAACCAGTCTTACCAAGGGGTATCGTATTACCAATTAACTGGGTTGTGGAGGTCAGATAGGCAGTCGCTCCATGTAAAATACTGGTATTCAGCTGCATCCGGTTAGACTGGAAGCCGAGCCGAGTTATATTATTATAGTATTGTATTTGTGATACTTTTGTATGTATTAGTTTATAAGTATGTTTGTAGTAGTATGTATTGTTTTTTCTATGGACCTTAGTTGCCTGAAATAAAGGAATAAATAAATAATAATAAAAGGCTAGGCAGATGATGAGCTGTGCGACACTGACAGGAATACCGCTGAGTTACGTACGTACTTTACATCATAGAATAGAAAACGTTTTATTTACCATTTTTTATTTATTTTACCATTTATGTACAGGTACACGCATATACAACGCGCAAAACCTGAAAATAGTTTTTTTTTTTTTTTTTTTTTTCTTTATTTGTTTTAGGAACTTTTAACAAAATGTTATGCTAGTTCCATCATAAACTAATCTAAATACAAACACACAAACAAACTTACAAATTAACCAATGAATATACCAATGCAGCCTCTGACGACGTTGGTTTCGCTAAGATCATGTTTAATATACCTACATCTAACTTATTTATGTTTAGTTCACTGACTAACGCATCTCTTTCAGGCCCATTCCTGGCACACTCCACCAAGAGGTGATAAACATCTTCTACTTTATTATCACAGGTTAAACAAAACGGAGATTCTACCTTCTTCATCAGAAATGCAAAGGATCTTAGTGGCATGTGTCCGGAGCGAATTCTGAAAGAAGTTACCAACGTTCTACGGCTAACTTTAAAATTACTAAACCATGGGATCCGGGGAGGCTCACTTTGGATGGTTTTGTACCATAGCCCTTTGTCTTTAGATTTGAAATATTCTTTCCATTCATTATAACAGTAAGTTTGTATAGTTGTGTAGTATTTTTGAATCTTTAAGAGTATCTACTTAAAGATTCAAAAATGTTTTGAGCCATTGAAATCATCTAGTCAAATCATTTTGGATTCTTCAAGCCGTTAATTAAGGACTGCGATGGAACCCTTTGGTCCAAATAAAAGACAAAGAGCTCGTTAGGTAGAAATTTTTGCCAAGTCCTCCCCCCTTCCTACTGTGGTGGTGGAAGTAGATAAGGAATGCTAATTGAAAACGAGTCGCATAGTAATGACTATGCATTTTTGTTTTTTTTGGGAATTTTTGTGAAGTATGAACTACCTTTATTGGATGGATTTGGATGGCTTATACTGCTGCCATGTCAGGGATATTTGCCTGACACATGCTGAGCTGGTTTTTTGGTACAACCTTGAGACGCACACCGCACTGTGTATTTACGTTATTTAGTATTTGTCATAGTGTCATTTATATTTCGATGTGTGTGTTTTTCTGTGTTTTTATATCTATTTAATTCATGTAATTGGTTATCATCTAATGTGTGTTGTGCTGTCTTTTGTGTGCGCCAAATAAATGGTTTATCTATCTATCTATCATGTAAGGAAGGAGAGACTACTGCGAAATAATAATTTCTACTATTCTACTAATATCATATCCTACTATTTCCATTCCTATTACTTCCTACTAATCCTTATTAATATTATAAACGCGAAAGTTTGTGAGGAAGGATGGATGTTAATTTGTCACTTTTTCAAACAAAAACTACTGAACGAATTTGAATTAAATTTGGCACACATATAGTTTATAACCAGGATTAACACATATACTATTTTTTAATCCGATATTCTCACAGGAATACTTATGCGTGTGAAACTGCGGGGTGAAGCTAGTACAAAATAAAAGAGAATGTGTAAACGAAACTACTAATAACGAAAAAGATGACAAAATCAGAAGCTAAAGATCCTTGCTAATAATGCCACAATTACCTATAATTGGCGATGTTTAAATTGGGCACTAAACGTACGATTGTAGTTCTTGGTACCTCCACATCACACCCCATGAATCTACTGCACGTCGGTAGTAAAGTGACAACGGCGGCTCAACGTCGCAAGAGCAATGCACATTTCAAATTTTATTGCAAACGTGTTTGTTCCTCTCCATGACTTCCTCTATGAATAAATCTTGTTTTATACTTCGTGTAGCATTTGTTATTCCCGAATGTCGTTTTATTGAATTCAAATGATCATAATTTAATTGTAACGATTAACAGTATTAATATAATTTGATAAATTTGAACGAACAACATACCTTTTGTACTTTTAATTAAACAAAATTTGTTGTTTGATGATTAACGTATTCTATCTATTTTTGGGTTTAATCACTGGCTGGTAGATTTAATTACTAAACTTTAACGCTCACTGTGTACACTGTTCCACACAAATTGCAAGTTGAACAATATTTTTAGGTTTACAATGTTTATCTTTTATAAACTTTCACATAAATTATTAACGGACTATATCACTGGCACTCGAAATACTATCCAATATTTTTTCGGAATCACTGCATAAATCACGTTCGTCCTTCAGATAAAATGATGCGTAACTAAATCGCGCGACAAAATCATGGATATTCTAGACTTCAGTGGCATCAGGAGTGGGCGGTGGGGGACTAACATAAATAAAAATACTGTCTGTTTCCTCTTTCGGTGATAATGTGCGTGATAAGAGGTCGACGCAGGACGTCCGCGGTGATAACCATTGACCGGTCAACTTTAATGAAACGAATATTGTTTTAAATGTAAAACAGCTTTGTTAATAGTAATCTATGTATGTTGAGTCACACTGATACCAAAAATAGTGACAGTAGTGTACTCACGAATAAGAATGCGTCGGTTGATGCAACGCCGAGAACGAAATAAAAATAGATTTTCTTAAGTTTGTGTGACAGGTTACGCTTGTCCCCTTCCGAATAAAGCCGCCGTTGATAGATATATGGTTATTGACATCATTTGAGCGAAGCGGTGCAATATCCAACCATGTCAGTTTTTTAAATATAAAAAATATTGCACAATTAGTGGCAAATTGCCAACGCAGTGCACCGGCTAGGAAAATATGATGCAAACCATTTTTTTTACAGAATAAAACTTTCAGTTGCAACACTGAACATATTTCAATCGTAACAATGATTCATAAACGACCAATTTCAAACTCCATGCGAACTAATCCCCAGCAGATTCAACTCAATATTGGCATTACAATATAAAAAAAAACCATACAGCGTAATAGTGAGCTCATAAATATACAATTGGTGGGTTGCTTACCAAGCTGAATCACGTCTAGTGCCCCCAAAATATACAAAAAAGATACATAGAATAAAACGCAAAATCCTCTTTCCGCACGTATTATTGGGAGTTCGTTACTAGCAGAAAGGAAAACTACAATTTGAATTCAAACAAAGTCGCATAAACGAACTGACAAATCTCCTCCCCGGGGGGACACCAGTTACAATTGGTGCAAAAAAGACGCATGTAGGTACAGACGCCAGCACATCAAGCTACTACAATCTGTCAGATTTCTTTAATAGATTTTCAACTTTATCGCTAAAGCATAAGGTTCAAAGTTGATTGGGAAAATCTGACAGTTTCGGGTAGCTTGATGTGCTGGCGTCTGTACATAGACAATCGTTATTGCACACCCTTTGAGATGCTTGATGTCGCATATTGATTTATCGATAAAAAACCGGTTAAGAGCGAGTCGGGCTCACGCACCGAGGGTTCCGTACCATTATATATTTAATTTTCATTTTTTTTTCTTCTGAAAAAGTGTGCTGTTTAGAGACATCGTTTTATTTACCCTGTAATCTTTACATAAACTTCTATCACACAGAATAATTTCAGATTTTTTGTCCTAAATGAAAGAAAAAATGTTTGAGAATTAAACTATTCCAAATTTCATGTTGATAGCATTAGTAGTTTTTGAGATATCCAGCTGTGACAGACGGACAGACAGACTGAGTCGCACTATAAGAGTTCCTTTTTACCATTTTGGTGCGGAACCCTAAAAATTAGGGTTATTCTGATGCGAAGAAAAGACTGAACATGACAGCTGTTGATTCAGTTATTCATGCATTTTTTTAGTCGATAAAGCGTTTGTATACCTTATTTTTTTGTTTTTGGTATTTATGACTGTTTACGGTCTTCAAATATAAACTTCAGCTTTGCAGGTACAGATGTTAAGTAAAAAAAATAATAATAATTTGCGAAGTTCGTGAATTGATTTTGACTCTCACAGCATCTCAATCTCATATCAAGTTAAAAAGAGTACTTACACATATCTGAGGAGTGTCCGTTCAAAACTAGCTATTTACATTTTGAGCCCGTTTTGTTTTATTTCGATTCGGGCTCGGAGACATGAATTTTTTTGAATTTCGTAAATAAATTTGATCAAAACTTGTTATTTATACGTTCAAACACAAATCAAAAATATGAATTTTCCTCAAAACTTGCTATTTAAATAATTTAAATATATTTTATTTTACGATTATAGAGTTTATAATCATAATGGTCTATTTATTTTATTATTTCCTTGAATTGATTTTTTTTCAAACCAGTCTATTTGCTAAATGATCCAAAACTAAAGTGTCTTTTTACTACCATCTGTATCAAAAGTGTCTATTTACAAACTTCTTAATTTTTTTAAAGAATAATAAAGTATTAAAAAAATTCGTTCATAAAGATGACTAGACAACTATATCTTGTAATATGTACCACACAAAATTATTCTATATTTTAAGCGTTTTTAATTATTCGTTTTTGGCATTTTCTGTAAAATTCATTGATGTAAATAGCTAGTTTTGAACGGACACTCCTCGCCTATAAAAAATTCTGGCAATGTGTACCACTATGTTGGGGTAAATATTGATTATAAATCTATTTATAATTAGGTCTCTCTAATTCACGAAATTCATTACGAAATATACGTTAATTTGGCCTAATTAGGTCTTAATTATCAGATATCGAGTATAATTAGATTATCTTGGGGTTTATTATTGTTAGTTTTAGACCTTATGACAAAATTCTGATTTCGGTAGCGTTCTGGTTGTTTGCACTGACGCAGATTTGGTACCTGTATCAGAACAACCAGTGGGAGTACTCACTAAGCCAATAATACGTTATTTTAAGGTTTGTAATTCGCTTTGAACCAACAAGTACTTCCCAGAAATCCAAAGAGTGGTAGTACACAGAGAAGTCTCTTCGAATTGGAAGTAAAATACTTAGAACACAAAAGGAGAAATGCTAAATAAATTCACTCAAAATAGAATCGTACACGTAAAAAATATTGCTTCCACTCATACCCCGTACATTTCCACGTCACTCAAGATTCATTTCATTTGTCCAGAATCCTGCAGCCTTTTTTCCTTATGTAAATCAATATAACATCCCAGAGTCCCTTCTTCAGATATAATATTCTAAACACGGTGGCCCGCGTTAAGGCAAACGTAGAAATTTGTCACATGAGCGATGGTTCGCCTACGTGTTTCGTCGTCCAAATCCCAAATATAATCCGTCGCAGTCCAAATAAAACACACCTTTATTACTTTAAAGAGAAAAGCTTAAATCCAGCGCGGCGTCCTTCGGGGATTTCATATTTCATACGAGAGCGGACGTGGATTATCGTGCGAATTTATGTCTTAGCGTTCTAATCAAAAAGTACGCTTTCTGTCGACTCCCGAGCTCTCCACGTTTAGTGTTGTAGTTACGCAAAGTGAGACTGTATGATTTCATGCCAGCAAAAGTAAAGAAGGTTGACAAATAGGTCGGGCGTGCCGATGTTCAGTTTTATTAAAATTAAAATGTTCTATCGTGACATTAATAAAATGTGCTAAGGGTTAGAATCGCTTGTGCATCGCCGTTTAAATTTACAACGGGAACACGAGGGATAAGCTGAACATTTTTATTATCATCGCGCTAGTTTATTGCGTCTCGAGTTTGAGCATTAGAAATAATCTTCAATATGGGGTGTATTATTTACGTTTCCGAGTGCTGGCGTTTTGTCGGGAACAGAAAATCTTCAGGGCGGTCTTAATGACAGCTTTTCCGTCAAGCAAATAAATGCAGATCGAAATAGACGTTTCCGATATAGAGGGAAACCGTTTACGGAGGCGAAAATTTCTAAAAACAAAGCGAACGATAAATCTGTCGGGCCAAAGCAAAACAGCGGAGTCGAAGGGCCCGTCCACAGTCGTAACTCACTCCACGTACAATTTTACCGACAATTTATTCGACATGAACTGTACTTGTCAATCGCTGACGTTTGCGTATCGGAAGAATAAATGACAGACATAAAGGAGTGGCTGGAGACAAGCGTGACTTAGATATTGTGGTCACGTAGCAGACGCGCCACGGCGGAGGCGTAATCTTCGAGGAAAGAATTACATTTATCCAAAACATGGCAAAATCTTGAGCAATTCAATGCATATATTCGATGAATAGACGGATAGATGGAGAAGATCTTTGAAATTTCTGACGCGATGGCGCCTAATATTATTTTTCATACAATGAGAGGAGAAATAAAGAATAACAAATTCACGGAAAATAAATTCTCTGTTCTGTTGATTTAGTGATTGGATTTGGTGCGAAACTGTATAACTCCCGACAACAGCTTGTCTAATAAATTATGGCAGACTAGAATATATTTGAATGGATTTTTATTGTCCTGCCCGTATGATTCATAACAGATACAACATAAAAATGTTTTGATACTTATTTCGTATTTTAATGTTTTTATCAGCAATATTGAAACATATTGAGCTTGTTATTCTCATTTTATGGGATTTAGGCTAGCGTAGTGTGGGACGCCCCCCAGCTAGATGGACGGACGACCTAAAGAAGGTAGCTGGGATAGACTGGATGCGGAAGGCGGAGGACCGGGTGTTGTGGCGCAGTCTGGGAGAGGCCTATGTCCAGCAGTGGACTGCGATAGGCTGAGTTGATTGATTGAGGCTAATCATTCATTGTGATTTTCATATTAGCAGGCGTTCTTTTCTTAGACTAGGCTTATCTATGACCGCTGCAATAGATAAAAAGAAAATTGGGAAATTCATCACCACGCTGGGAGCAGCGGTTTGAACCCAGGGCAGGCGCACTTTACTTTGCGTAAATTATTATTACATAACCACTGCTCTCAAAACGGTGAAGGAAAACATCGTGAGGCAAACGGCATGTCTTTAAACCGAAAATTCGAAGACATGTGACATCTACCATGCCGCACTGGGCCCGCGTGGTGGATAACGGCCCATTCCCACTCACAGAGAGGAGGCCTGTGTCCCAGCAGTGGGAAGATTATAGGCTGATTATGCATCGCCTGACTGATCTTGGCTGTAATGGTGATCGTAGATTGCAGTTATGAGACGGGAGGAGCTGCCCATCCTTTAGCAGTAATCCTTTAGGCGACTTTAATGACACCATTGGGTAGTAGGGTGGGTGGGTTGTTCTTTGCCAAGCCTTCATGGTACAACTAGGTGTTTTTCCAAGATTTAAAGCTTGGACTAGGTAAAAACCAGGAATGTTCATTATGTTTTTCCTTGAAAAATTACATGGATAAGTACCTACTAAAACTATATGTAAAACATGTGGAAGATTTTGCACATCAAGATACATTTTATTTTAGTACACGGAGAGAAAATTCTTAGAAAAATTACTGTGCTCGTCACTGTAAAGTGAGTGTAAGTGACATACACAGAAAATTTTCTGAGTGAGATTGGGAAAAATTCACTATTTGTCCAATAAATTTTACTATACAGCATAAGAATTTTTACTGTGCTGGCATGGTAATTTTTCCAACACCACTCAAATGCACTCAGATTATGAGACAGCACAGTAATTTTTCTAAGATTTTTCTCTCTGTGTAGGCGCCATGCGCGTGAACTCGGTACAACTCCCCATTTTTTTACAGATGTAATAGTGATGTCTATATTTGTGATGTCAGCAGTTGTCCTAATCACATAAAATTGAACACCGACAGCTTATGGACCTCTAAATCCCAAACGTACAATCACAGCTCAACACACGATGATTGGGAGTCATCCGAAACTTAGATCCGAAAATCCCTACAGCGAGTGTTTGTTTTTGATTTTTGTCTAACGAGACAATGGGGAAATGATGAGCACTGTGCCGTACGTCGCCTTTGGGATTTCACCCCATAGCCACCCTCGAGTAGTAAGTCCAATAAAGTTTGAACTTTATGTAGATGGTGATAGAGTTGGAGTTTATTTTGAACGATTATGGAGTTGGGATGTTTTTTTGCTGGCGTGGTCACATATGGCGTCGAACGGGCCACGCAGAGTGACGGCATGCCACTCGGGGGACCAAGATTGGCCTCCAGTGCTCCACGGGACATTCACTATGTCGTTGGACACTGGAGCTGTGACGAGATTTTAGAATCTGGTGAATTTGATGTTTTTCCGGTCTTGTTTTGTATTGTTTCTGGGATTATTGTCGTAATTGACTGTTCTCTTTTGTTTAATAATGAGATTTTTGTACTTTTTAGACTTTCGCCTTTTAGGATACAGCTATAAGCTGTAGGATTTTAAAACATGCGACGGCGCGGCAAGATTTTAATTATAACGCTCAAGATACTTGAAGATTATAAGTAATTACTCATCATTACAACACAACATGAACAATACGATCGGCTTACATAATACAACTCATCAAAATATCATAATTAACAAAGTCTTTTGTTAAGACGTTGATCAGTAACAAGTTCCATATACACGCTTTAATTGTGAGCTTAGAAGCACACCGCCACATCATTTACGCAATTAAAGCAACGAATCAATGGCCTACTAAATTAATAGCAGCAGTCACTAAATTAGTGGAATAGTCAGTGCTAACCGAAAATCGATGAGATACGTTCGTGTACCGCTAATTAGTCGTTCTTGTTTACCTTTGTAATGATTTGACATCAAAGTGGAGGGAAGATGTGTCACAGACAAGTTTGGTGTGAAGGCAGTAGGCAGTTTAACTGCGACTTCATTAATTGCATGAAAAATGAGTGAAACTAGAAACTTTTTATATTTATACCTAGAGGAATTTCCTTGTTTTTGTGGGGATTTCTTTCAATGATAGTTATGACTTTTGCGTCCGTGGAGTTTCTTTCCCTTTCTTCTCCATAGGAACCTACTACGGCTTGGAATGGGCAACTAGCTTCATCTTTCTGACTGACCGACCCCTTGACGATTCAAAAGTGCCCGTAATTGGCTAAATTGAAATTAATGCTTTGAGTTAGAGTCTGTTTGGGCAAAATATGCATAGGTTTCAATTCTTTTGAAATGGCTTTCACAGTAGGATAGATCCTTAGCAGATTGGCCCGAAGGCGAGCACCATGTTTTTAGATGTCCAGCATGTCCTGTAAAAATCTCACCGTGAAAACTTGCGTGGTGTGCTGTCAGTGTCATCGCACTTAGATATTGACCAAGCAAACATAATACAATAATTATCGAGATTATAGTAATATTTTTTAATTCTATTGATTATTTTATAAACATAATTTCAAAGCTAGTATTTTAGTTGCCAAAATATCGCTATGTGAAGACTAATCTAGGAAAAAAAAAAGAAACGAAAAACAACATTGAGATTCTGACTAAGTTTCTGTTTTGCTATTTTATTTAAAGACCCCACAAAATAGTAATGTTTTGGCAACTAAAATACTAGCTTTGAAATTATATAAAATGATCAATAGAATTAGCATACAAAAGCATTATTAAAATCTCGATTATGATTGTAAATGTGTGCTTGGTCAATCCCTAGTATCTGGCGGGATGTCACTGACAGCTCACTCCACGCTCACTTCACCTAAGTTTGCACGGTGAGATGGTTACAGGATTGCATTGCTGTACTGTATTTTTAAGTTAATCTATCATTGCCTTACAGTGAAGGAAAATATTTTCGAGGAACATGATGGTCTAAAGTTGCTAACGTTCAATTGGACAGTATTCATTCCTTCTCTATAATAAGGCAAGGATAAAGACATGGCTCCAGTAACAGGCTGATAATATTTTTTTTAATCCTTAAATTATTGTGCTAAAACATTTAGTGTTTCTATGTATGTGTAGCGAAACAGTTTTTGTATAGCAGTTACCACCGTAGTGTGGGTATGTACTGCTAGATATTGATGCATTAAGCGCTTCACGTTCATGTGAACGTGAAGCGTTTAATGCATCAATATCTAGTGCGTCAACACCGATCCAAATATCCATGCATATGCATACAATTACCGTCCGCCCGCTAACACCCTAAAACCGGCGCGGTAACCCGTTTCTGTCACTCAAATAATATTATTTGTTGGCCATGATAAACTGCTGAAACAGCTGATAAATTCTGTGGTAGATATAGTGTGGTGATTTTGCCGTACTCGTATTGGCCGTTATTGCTAGGTTTCATTTTGTGACGGTTTTAAACGCTGCCGTAACGATTTGTTTTCGTTCCTGGTTCTCTTAGTTGTCTGATTGGCCGTAGAATTGGAAATATGAAGAGAGTTTGAAGAGATGGTAGAAACCAATGCCCAGCGGTGGGACGAAAGAAACAATATTGTTAATGTATCTACGAGTATAGGGTTACCGAGATTTAGGCTTCACTCGTCTGGAGGTACCGTTGACTAATTATTGAGCTTTTTCTCGTATGTTTTTTGTTTTAGATTTGAAAACTGTCTCAAAAGTTCTTTATGTATTCCTGGTGTAACCTGGCATTTAATTTACCGCCATATTGCTGGGCAGTATCTTGGTACTGAAAATAATGTAAGTAAATAATACACTTTTTAACCGACTTCAAAAAGGAGGAGGTTATGAATGCGGATGTTTATATGTTTTTTTTAATTTATTTTTTATGTTTTTTTTTTTATGTACAGTAAACGCTCAGAAGTCCATAAGCACGCTAAAGTTCACATTGCCATGAACAGTACGAGCGCGATACAGTCAGTGCGTGTGCGAGTGATGTCTCAACATTCCGCAGATAACACACACTAATGAACTGTCGTCGTAATAGACGAAATAGCATGATATTTCTGTTGCATTTACAATACGCGTCTGTTCTTACCATAGCATTGCTAAAATTCGCGAACTTCTAATATGTGCTGCTAGCTAATTGTGCCAAGCAACAGGTTCACGATCAATGAGGTCTGAGTTCGAATCTGAATTATTATTGTTAGCCGTTTTTTTGTTTCTTTGAAACCATAATAATGTTAAGTAAAAACTTATTAGGTTTATGTTTATTTATAATGTATTCATGCTTATTATCATTTTTATAAGAAGCAAATATTAGTTATTGTATTATTATTTAAGTATTTATGTGATATTTAATTTATTTTTTCGGTTTTGGAAGGTGGAACTAAAATAGTCGTGCTAAATCATAACAAAAATGTTTATTCGTTTTATTTATTTATAAAATTAACAATTTTGATGACAATAATTGTGACGTCACATTCCTACTTAGATAAAAAGAAGTTCTCTTGTAACCGTTCATAAGATTTTTTGTTGTATACCCACTTAGTCAATTCATAATAACATAACAAGGAAAGGATGTTCTAATAACACAAATATAATTGTTGATACCCACTTATTAGAGGTATCGGTATTCAGTAAAGTTTATTGAAAAGTAATATATGATTTAGACTTTATAAACATGTTTTTTTTAATGTAACGTCACAATAAATGTATTGAGGTAATAGCTTAATTTTTCATTTTCTTGACGAAAAGAAGATTGAAACTAAACCTCAATTGTTTAAGGTCATTAAATAATACGGATATGCTAATATTACTAAATATTTAGTTACACCGTCTAATTATAAAAAAACAAAACATTTAGATATTAATATTTTGTATAACTACATAAAAGCTAGTTCTCCTGGCCCTGCTACACTCATCCATCCCCACATATTAATCGCAATTCGACCTGACTCTGCACTAGGGCATACGTTTTTATCACACCAGCGAGTGTTATCCTTGCGCCATAAATGAAGTCTACCCTTATGGCTGGATTTAAATGTCTTTTGATCTGAAAATATGGTAGTATTCCAGTCAAAATCTAAATAATATTGTGCGAAACGTAATCGTTCTTGTTTATGTCGTTCTGTCAACAAGGGCTTCTTAGCTGGTCTTCTGTGCAAGCCTTCAGCGTGGAGGGCACGGCGAAGAGTTTACGATGAGGTGTCGAATAGTTCAGCAAAGTGTCTCGTTGGTGTGAATCCATTAAATTCATGCTCGCCCACCATATGTCGTCGCTGTGCCTCGCTAATAAGCGCCGGCCTTCCACTTCGGCCTTTCTCTGCCTCGTATCTTTTGATCCAGAGACTTACAGTATTCCTCTAAAACAAAAAAAAAGTGAAATTAGGCAGCTGTAACAAAATACTAAAGTGACTTCATTTTAATATAATATAATAATATTTATTTAATATAATACCTATTCAAATATTACAACTTTGCATTTATAAATCCAATAATAAATACTAATTATTTATCTTTTAGGCCTCATGATGGACTTAATAATCAATAAAAAGAATCATCCATTGTCAACAAATAATAGGTATTTTCAAATAAAAGTTTAAGTTACAATTCATTAATATTAAATACTCACATTCAGTCCGGTTTCATTAGATATTTGTGTTCTATTAAGACCACTTTTATGCAGCCCAATAATCGTCGCCCCCGCCTCAATATTACCTAATATTTGCCTGCATTTTGAGAATAATCAATACCGCTATCTATACCACACGTCACTAACCAACAACTACAACTAAAACGACAACGGTTAAATATTCATTAAACTCATGTCTACCTCACAGAAATCTAAATTCTTTATTAAGTTTTTTACGATCTACCTTCTTAACTTTACAAAATGTGTGAACAAAGCGAACAAGATAAAGAATAATTATTATATTTCTGTCCCATTTCTTCCAATCGAGTAAAAACTTGCAAAAAGTCTACATATACGGCGTGAGATTCGAACTCACGGCTTACTGATTCGCGCATCTATCTGCAGGCACTTAGCCGCTAGGCCACCTTGACTTGTGTTTTAACGATGAAATTATGAAGTACAATCACTTGTTGACGACAATAATGATACATGTGTCTAATCTTGAAAATAGAAGGTCGTAAGTCAAACTAAACGTCAAGCTAATGCTTTGTGAGAATGCCTATGGACTTTTGGAGGCCACTGTAGGTTCGGGCTTAACTCCGTCATATATAAACGGATTTGCAAAATTCTTTTTTTGTTCGATAAAGTTTATTCCGAAATGGTCCCATTTAAATTTCGTAAAGATCGATCGATTCCGTTCGTTTCGTGATGAGTTTCGGAGACAGATAACGGAACTCTTCAACAAATACCAGTAAAACAACCGCGATTGCTGGTATCGCATATGTATGCATTGTTTATGCAATCGCACAACATAACATCACGCCTGTACCCTATAAAAGCAGATGCAGCTTCCTGTCACTGATATTTACATAGCAAGTAGTGTTATATGAATTTGTTTGGGGCAGGTATAACTAAAAAGTTAAAATTACAAACATTTTTATAAAAAAAAAAAAACAACCGACTTCCAAAAAAACACCACAAAGTGAAAAATAACTTTAATTTCAGAAGACGGTGTCAAAAACGAAAATGCGGAACCAACGACACTAACTTCCAAAATTAAAGTTATTTTTCACTTTGTAGTGTTTTTTTGGAAGTCGGTTGTTTTTTTTTATAAAAAAGTTTTTCAACTTCCTACAGGTCACTGTACTCTCATTGTAACAGTTGTCACTTCCGAGACTTCTGAGCATATATTATGTTAAAGTGTACCAAAAAAGCCTCTGTTGCCCCGTAGCCGTAACCAATTCCTCTGAATGACACACAGGGGAGTAATCCTAACTTGGCCTACTGAATCTGTCTGTTACCGTCAAGCTTCGTATCGCGAAACTCAAACTTAGTGATTTATTTACGTTGCTGTATTGATCGAGTGTATGAAGGTACATTTAGGGAGAAACGGGGTCAAGTTGGTACTGGTACTCCTCCTACTTTTGGTACTCTTGGTAGGTACTGTTGTAACTTGCTAGGATACACTCCGTGTCATTTTGTTTGTTTTACACGAGCAAATAATCTGAGAGATTTGATTGAGTTGTGTTCCCGGAAGGGGAGAGTTATTTGATGTCTTTGGATGGAAACTGAGTTTAAAGGCTGTCGGTAATTTGTGTTGGGAGTCGGTGGTTGGTTCGATAAGGTTTGGAAGCCGTAGAATATTGGTTATAGATAGGACATTTCTTTTTGCCACGTGAATCACATTATTGCTGTCTAGTTTTTACTCGGCTGTAAATTGTGTTTTAAACTACTTTAAAGCGAATGCGACAAAACTTTTCTACCTACTAAAATCTACGTAAATTTTAAAAGCTGTACTAGTACTACCTAGTATAATTTGAAATATTTGACAGTCTTTCTATAAAGAAACTACAACATGACAATTTTACTGCACGTATAAAAGGACTTTGGTAACATCAGCCCTTAATCGAAGTGGCAATGTTCAAACATCTGAGATAACGATACATAATGTAACATCGTAAACGATTTGCCTACGAAGGGAAAAATACGGTATCACATCACATAGTTAAATCTACGGTGGCACACGTCGATAAGCGATAATTTCCATATTCAGACGCGTGACGATTATGAACTTGAACTGAAAGAAAAAAAAGGGCATCAGCTGAGCTTGCGCGCGCAACAGCTGTGTGTCTGTTGGAAGAGAAAAATATGCTGCTTGTTATGAGGTAAAGTATTTTTGTCACCTTACAGTTACTAATACCTGTATGTACCAATTGTGCAAGATGAAATAAGATATTTACTCATTTTTATCTACTAATTATGTGCAACAGGGCACATCGCTCGCAGAACAAAATAACAGCCAAAAATAAATAAAAAAAATAGTGTGTTGTGAGTGCCGCTATAACAACAATAATAAAAATTAAATTAAATTAAAAATTAAAGGGGTATCCATACAAGAAACGCGCTTTTTTCCCTGTGGTACGGAATCCTTTATATGCGAGGCCAACTCGCACTTGGCCAGTTCTTTGACTAAGGAATCTATTTTTAAACGTAAAGAGACCTTTGACCTTAACGTTTTAAAGAATAATAGAAAGCTGTCCACTTTTAGACCTTCCAATTTGCATGCCACACACGAAACATATATGTATAAAAAATCTGTAAACTCCAGTCAGTAAGCCAAACTTTTCATACGCTCAAGCAACTTTTCACATCCTCAAGTTATCGACTCCAAATTGTGGTGTTATTAATTCTGATTACAAATTGAAAGCACTTTCAGTTTCAGGATAATAACATTAATTACTAGAACATCGCTAATGACGGGATGGCGTATGCGCGTACATAGATGCGAAATGCTAGTATGCACGTATACGTTGGTATGCGTTTATGGATAGTAACCAGACTAATTGCGTCAGGTATCGAGCTCATATTTGCTATTACGGCTTTTATTGCGGAGATGTAATTTTAAGTGCTTATTACGCGGCAGTTAAGGAAGCTGTTTGAGAGTGTTGATCTGTTTTTATGTGTTAATTTCTTGTTTCTTGTATTAAAAGTGTCTGTGCGAATGACGCCTAAGTGTCCTTTTGTTTTTATTTGTATAGTTAGTACAGACGCCAGTACATCAAGCTACTACAATCTGTCAAATTTCTTTAATAGATTTTCAACTTTATCGCTAAAGCATAAGGTTCAAAGTTGATTGGGAAAATTTGACAGTTTCGGGTAGCTTGATGTGTTGGTGTCTGTACATAGTGTAAATAATTAGTTGTTTTATACAGGGTGGAATTTTCGAAGCGTACCTGGAGGGAAAGTACTCTAAATACTGGAGACAAAAAATTTTACTCATAGGAAACATTCCTTTATTTTTAAAAAGAAACAAAACTGCATTTAAAGATTTTTGAAAATACGCTTGTCACACCCGGGAATCGAACCGAATAAAATCCGAAAAAATAGCATCCTGTACTTTTATGGCACCAATCGATAGGGTCAATCATAAGGATCAAATAGTCGCGAAAAAAAATCAGGATCAAATGGTCGCGAAAAAAAATCAGCTGTTCCCTACATTTATGTTCGCATAAGTCGTCAAAATGTACGGAACAGCTGATTTTTTTCGCTACCGATCTCGTTCATTTTTTGTATATCGTCCGAAAAGGCGATAAGAAGTACCTATGTGCTATAATTTATTGCATTTATGTGGTTTCCATACTGTATACATACCTATACGTACATTAGAATGCATTAAATATGCCTACCAATGAAGACGATCTTTCAAAGCAAAACAATTCCGCCATTCGAGAAGAAGTAAAGACAAAAGACGGAACCTTAATCACAATTAGGAAGACACCAATAAATAATTCAAATTAAAGTCGATAATATCTAACTGCACAGCACTGTGCCGGAGGTAAGTAATTGAAGTAATTGTTAGGTCGAATCGGGTCAATTAATCATCGGATGTGGTCCAAAGCCGCATTAACAATTTATAAGCCGACCAAAATACTCTATAAGGGTTGCTACGCACGTGTTCGGGTAGGCACATTCGGCATTATTTGTTGAAGCCGACCCGACACAGAAACTTCTTTCATTCGTCTCGTGCCGATCGGAAGGATTCGTTCAGCATTTAAGGCTCCCGCAGACCGGCGCGACGCGACTGTTTCTATGAAAACTTCATGGAAATGGTTCTACCAGAGTCGCGTCGACTTTTAGCCTTTACTCTCGCTAAATCATGTTCCAGTAAGTTCGGAACAATTCGAAATAAGTCGAGGGGCTTTTTCCCGAGCCTTTATATATAGGGTGACTGGTAATTAGTGATCGATACTTAAACACATGATTCTACTCATGACAACAAACAACTTTTACTATGAGATCAAACCTGAAATCGCGAAAAAAAAAAATCAGCTTTTCCCTACATTTTGACGACTCGTACGAACATAAATGTAGGGAACAGCTGATTTTTTTTTCGCGATTTCAGGTTTGGTCCCATAGTAAAAGTTGTTTGTTGTCATGATTAGAATCATGTGTTTAAGTATCGATCACTAATTACCAGTCACCCTATATATTGTATTCATTCGATTGTGCCGCGCGGCTTTGCCGATTAATTCCGACCCGAACATTTGTGAGTAACACCCCTAAGGTTTCAACTCTCGCGTTCGGTTTGTTCAGCACAATTTTGGTCCTAACAATGTAGCTGATTTTAGACTAATACATATTTATGCTGGAACGGCAAGCTGTCGACCGATGAATAATGTGATGAGTGATGCTGATGTTACATTTTTGTTGGTAAGTGACCATTGGGTATGAAGTGGTATATTTTCGCTGTAGAAATGGCAATGGAATATAATTGTTTACGTTATGTTTATTTATTTATTTATGTAAAAGTAAATAAAAATACTGTATAAAGGCGGACTTAATGCCTGAGGCATTTTATTTTTAAGCATTTTTTTTCTACTCATCAGCCGTATGTATAATGAACCTATAACGTTCCCAATACGTGGACACAGGCCTCCTCTCTTCGAGAGGGAGTGGACAACACTCTACCAAGCGGGCCCAATGCGGGTTGATAGATGTCACATGTCTTCAAATTATTTGTTCTAGGAGATGCCGGTTTCCACACAATGTTTTCCTTCACTGTTTTGATAGAAGGAACACTGGCTGGTTCTACAGGATATAACATTGTAATTGTTGTACCCCTTAAGGTTGCACCACCCCTATAGGAGGGTATAAACAAAAATTCGCATAAAAATGTTAATAAAATAATCTCTCGGAGATAATCTGGATATATGGAAAGTAAGTGATTTAACGCATCGCCACATCCGCCCGAGACCCCATAAAAAACGATAAGTAACGCGGGCCACCATAAAATCATGGATTCATCCCGTGGGACACAGCACTTAAGTGTCAATATCATAACGCCGATACACATCGAGGGCGGCTTGCGTTGGTGGTGCGATAAAGACGTACAAAAAATACTAGACCACTCAAATTGATCCGAGAATATATTCTGATAATACCTTACGCGTCTATTAAGTAAGGGATCTTAATAAGCTGATACTGTCACCGTGTGGGTGATCCTATTTAAAGTTCAACTTCAATTCTTTATTTTTAAAGGATATCTTTGATGAAGTCGTTGCTCATGTTACTCTAATTTGTTCAAGATGGATCTTTATTTAAATACAAGCATCGAGCATCGTAATAACAATTTAGTGCTTTCAACAATGCAAACCCATTCAGTTTTCCGAGAAATGCTTAAATAATTACGGAGATAGAAATACAGCACAAAGATCTTAATTTCCTTCAGAAACATAACCTCACAACAAATAGAGACGAGCTGACAAAAACAGTGACAGCAAAAAACTATATCGTTCTAAATTCAAATGCGACGAAAAACTCATAAATATTATATCATTCGAGAGTGCAGCACGCTCCTAAAAGCGCACTAAAAAACCTTTGTCCCGTTCAAACAATAAACCGAAATATCCGAGTGACTAGAGACGGAACATTCGAATGCAGTAAACTTTATCTTAATGTCTCTATATAGTTTAAAAATATCCCGTCCATATGTTGCCTGCATTCGACGCAACAACGACGGACGTTGTTTGTCGTCCCACTTTGTAATACGCGTGTATTGATGGCAGAATTCCATTGTTTTTTTGGCCTTTCAACTTGTAATATATAGAGTATGACGGCTGGTCACAGGGAAAAGGTTGTTTTAAAAATTGAGCGCCGAAAAATCATAAAGGTTGTGTTCAGGCTCGACGTGTAACGTTTTGTCAATCTTTTTATGTGTAGCCTATTATTGGGAGCGATGTTTTGTGGTCATGCAATCATGTTTCTTTCTTTGGTAGCTTGTAACGGAGTTGTACGTTAAAAAAATAATGAAATAAAATTGGAATTGGTTGATTTTCCTAATAGAACATGTTTCTGAAAGGTGAATGACATATTGAGAACAAATTCGACACAATTCTAGATCGTTTAAAGGACAGTTTTTTTTGGGTCCACTGTATTGTAACGTCTATTAATCGTATTATGCTTAAAAAAAACGTAACCAATTTATCATTTAAAATGGTCGATTTTTTCAATAAAGTCTAACCGGAATCACGAAATCATGATGAAAAGACTTTTTTTTTTATAATGCACTCAATTGATTCAATTCCAGATATGGTCGTCAATGTCATAAATGCATGTATTGAAGCCTTTTTTTACAATTTCAAGAAAAAAGAACCAAACCGATATCTAATACCAACAGTTCAAGGTGGTAACCGAATCTGTTTCATTCAAAATGGCATTTTTTTTTTTTTTCATAAAAACATACACATTCTTTTTTTTCATAAAAAAAAATGACGACAGACATGGCCAGCCTACTGTCACTTCAGTTTGCTTACTCTGCGAGCTATGTCGGTACTATAATTATTACTACCACTGTAATCTAGAGATCGTAAGGAAAAAAATCAGTAGGTATGCGTCACACATCTCAACACAGAATTACCTAGTTCAGGCATAAATCATGGGTGGACTTGAAATAGATTTAAGAAAAACTGTATTTCACGTTAGTCCTTACATTTTTGAATAAATTTTAATATCATTATTATTATTTATCTCCTTTATCTTATTTCACACTAGGTTTTGGCCGCGGGATCGTCCGCGTGGGGGTCGGAAATTGTCCCACGGAAACGTACTACCGAGATAACAAGTATCCTATAATAAATAATAATAATAATAAATACTTTATTTCAGACCATGGTGTCCATTTTGCTAGTAACAATGTTCTTATAGACTAGTGTTAGTAATACTCACAACAAAACATATAAAAAGAAAGTAAACTAAACAATCACTACTGCCCCATTCCATGACAAATGGCGCAGCAATGACTGATGTAACTACAGTCCAGCCGACTAGCGATCATGATAAGGATGCTGTTGGCGCTGCCACGTTACTCTAGGTACGCACCAGGTATAAGCATCTTTTAAGCATCGTAGTGTAAAAGCAGTCTACGCGATGTTCAGCAAACATCCCTGATGCACTACAGAATCGCCGCAGCCCCGTCCTGAACGCATTATTAAACTGGACTCGGAGGGCATTGTATCCTATGTGTTAATCCAGATTATAAACTATATTTGTGCCAAATTTCATTTCAAAGTTTTTGCGTGATTGATTAACAAACATCTAAACATACAAACTATTAAAGGAGAATGCCAACCAATGGGCCCCTTAGTTTTGGTGCCGTGTCAAGACTATTTACCTCTCAAAAATCAAGTCGTATTTTTACATGGTCAAGTTTGTTTTATCAACATTTCTTTTACCCTAGGATTGAAAAACTAAATTAATATTTATTTTATTGAATTTATGTCAGTTCCGCCATTAAAACTTAACCTGAATGTTGCCAGACGACAAACTATGTCAATGAAATTATTGTAATCGATTGAAAATATCGATATTTTACTAATCCGCCTAAAATTACCGGAGATAGGCTACAATAGCTTTTCTCCCATCGTAATCTAGCTAACGCTATCACCTAAGCTAATCCCACATAATTATCATGTGTTTCATGGTAATTCCTACCGTCAGAAATATTCCGCTACATTCATACCTGTCGATTAGTTTCTTTAAAAAACAAAAGTTAGTACCACATACATTATTCTGGTTAGTACTCAGGTTAGAATCTCCCATAAATACCTAAATAGCATTTATCGAGCGTTTATCGTGGTTAACTTTTTATGTAAATAACATTATTTATAACAAATCGATTTGGTAAATCGATTACCAAAATATTTAACATGGTCATACTTTTAGACAGATCTATATGTCAAATCAATGCATCAATCTAATTGTTTCGTGCCGTTTGTTTTGCATCGAGTTGAATTTATTCCTCCGTATTTACTTCTGTTCTTTACAATTAGAATCCGTCGAGTTGAGCGTTTACGTTCCTCCAGTGGATTTGTTTTGTGATTTTGGACTGTTTTAGTGACAAGTGAGCACATTGACTCTATTTACTTTAAGTGAGCTTTGGACTCTTGTTTTAGTGATAAGTGAGCAAATTGACTTTATTATAGTTACTAAGTGAGCCTTGGACTCTTGTTTACTCCTGAAAAACGTCTACACCTGGTAGAGGTCGGGTAAACCGCCCTCTCTCGCCGGTGTGTCAGTTGCTCCCTACGTTTGGCGCCTAATCTTCGTAGACGTCAAATCGAAGAATTTGATGAACTAATACTTATCCTGAGATCCTGGGTAACACCTACACCGGTAAGTTTATAGTGTGTCATTTACAAGACTTATACGAACACAGGATGCCTATGTTTGGTCAATCAAGGGGTCATCGTCAACTGTAAATCGCTATTATTTCCGCTTTAACAGAAATTAACGTTTTAGGCAGTGTAAGGTGATCTGTGAGAAAACCTAGACCATAGCAATAAGCACATGAATAAATGAGTATGTATTATCTATTTAAGATTTCACTGATTTATTTTTGTTATCTTTTCAGATATCCTCGATGACATTCTGTGTCGAATGTTTTGTATTATTACAAAACTGGACATCATGAACCACAACATTATCCCTTGTATCCCCTGCTCTTGGACACCTCAACATATGTTTTGCGTGTGGCATGTCAATTGCAAGTTGCAGAACTCATAGGGTTAGTCAAGACTGTTCGCAAAGGAATTTTATACTAAGATGGACACCTGATTAACAGGTAAGTGTTTTAATTGTGGCAGAATAACTATGATTGAACTAATTGAACAAAAATAAATAGTATAAATATAATATTTTCTTATTTTTAGATCTTGCATTTGGAACAAGTTTGCCGTGCTTGTTGGGAGGCTGCATCGAGAGAAATACACAGCCAGGCCGTTGGTGGAGTTAACAGACCCACCGTGGAGTTTGTGTCAGTGACTGATAACAAGGGCGATAACATCACAGGTGCTGTGATTCCTGTACCACCTCCACTACCACTGCCGGTTCTACCACCTCAGGAACAACAATTACCTCAAGCATTTTCAAAAATGAATTCACTAAAGTACACATGGGTTTTGGCAATTTCACAACATTGCCTGTTCCTTGGTTGTACGAACACTGAATGACTTTTAATAATAATAATAATAATAAAACCATTTATCCATCCATTTTAGCATTTTTTTTTTATTTTTGTTTAAGTATGAGGCACTACAAAAGAAGTTTTGTTGTTACATCATAAAGTATATAGAGTCACTGGTAATTAGTGACCGATACTTAAACACATGATTCTACTCATCATAACAAACAACTTTTACTATCGGGCCAAATCTGAAATCACGAAAAAAAAAATCAGCTGTTCCCTACATTTATGTTCGTACGAGTCGTCAAAATGTAGGTAACAGCTGATTTTTATTTCCCGATTTCGGATTTGGTCCAATAGTAAAAGTTGTTTGTAATGATGAGTAGAATCATGTGTTTAAGTATCGGTCACTAATTACCAGTCACCCTATATATTCCCTTCACTGCAAGAATCTGCAGATATCATTTACATAGCAATTGTTGAAATACAGTAAATTATTTATCAGAATTTGTTCAAAGGGAACATATAAATAGAAGACATACGATTTTCCAAAGCATAAACAGCAGTGCTCCCCATCTAAATAACTTTCCAAGATTATCATTAATCAAATTAAAAATGATTTGCTTTAGAATCTTACCAATTAAAACAGGCAAGATACTATTATGAGGAGCATGTGCAGGCGAATGGTACCTACTGTGTAGAAATAAGCAATGAATTAATAGAAGAAGATTTGCTCTTAATATTAGGTCAAAACAATTGTCTAGTTAGCGCCACAATTAAATCGAGACATGTGAGTAGCAGGATTTAGTACACATATTTATTAATAAGTAGAGAGCAACATAGGGCAAATTCTTTAGAGAATATCATTGCTTATTATTGTAGTTGCTTAGTGGGAAATCATACAGTAGGGTGCTGCACTCATACTATGGTATACCATATTGTGGTATTTAAGCTGGGGTCGTTTTAATGATATAAGTGCCCCAGTGCAATTTCTAGACCATATATTCCTTGAAGAATAAATGTTTTTCCTACCATTCATTGTTGTTTTGTTTTAAAGTAAGCAACCGTAGGCAGCTTTGCATGTGAATGATCTGTGTGGTTGTTGTAACTTAGCCATGTGCTCCTCTAACCTAAGGCTTTAGTTGTAGGTAAGTATTTATTTTTAACAATACTACCCAATAGTGGTGAGGCCACAGCCTACTTAACGCTGACTGCCGGCACGGCACGGCAAGGGATATTTGTAAGCGAAAGTACTTAACCTACATAATTTATCTAGCAAGAGAAGAAGTTATGTAGTGTTTTCTAAATTCTGGAATGAATATTAATACTAAAACAATAGTATTATTTTAATTTCAAATATGTTAAAACAAAAAAAAACTGGTTTTATAACCTCAATTTCAGCATCCAAAAAATAAGATTTCTCTTAAACTAGGGTGAAAAATTGAAAATCGATTTCAGGATATGAAAAGGTAATTCCAGGTCTACAAAACCAAGTTAAAACCACCGTGACACGCGAAGTTTTTTAGGGGCCCAATACTTCTAACAAAATGGGCATTCTCCTTTATAATATTACTAGCTGCGTTCCGCGGTTTCACCCGCATAAGTCTCGATCCCGTAAGAATATCGGGATAAAAAGTATTCTAAGTGTTATAAACTATCTGTGTGCCAAATTTCATCAAAATTGGTCCAGTCGTTTGAGCACGAAGAAGTAAAAAACATACAAACACACACACACACTCACAATCTTTCGCCTTTATAATATTAGTGTGATAAGTTGTATAGTCGTAGTAGCAGCGCCCCGCGATTTCACCCGTATAAGTTTGGATCCCGTAGTAATATTGGAATAAAAAGTATTCTATGTGTTCTGTAGTTTTTGCGTGAAAGAGTAACAAACATCTAGCCATCCATCCATCCACCCATCCTCACAAACTTTGATGTTTATAATATTATGTATTAGTAGGATGCTTATTGCCCGATATACCTACACAATTCTAACCAGACAAACAAAACATTCTATAGCAAATATTTCTATCTAAACAGCGGCCCAAGCGAGCATATCGTCGACATAAACTAGCCTAACAAACAACCCCATTACCATTTCAAGTGCCACCATTTTCACGTAACAGTTGCATATAGGCTAGGAGCTAGGTCATAAAAGTAACGCACTGTCTTATCAAATGCCACGGGACATTTGATGGTATCGCCATATGCAACTAGGGACCCATCGAGTATTACCTTACAACTCACGTACATAGGTAGAAAATTCAAAATTTTCGCGTACATCGTTTATTGCTGTAAGGGTGAGAAATGTATACTGCGGTAATGTTTCTGAAAATAATTTAAAATATTTTTTGTTCCTTGTGAAATTGTAATTTCAATTTGTACAGTGGAACTTTCTGTTTTCAATAAGAATAAGGTTTCCTAGTTCTGTTATTTGTACTGAAAATTACTCATTCTTTACAATGAAAAGTTTTTGAAGAAATTGCGTCGGCGTTGTGCCTACATAGTTTTCACGTTACGAAAAGTTTTGTAGAACAAGGTGAAAGGAAGGTGGTGGAAGGTGTGTATGTGTTCTTCCTAATCTTCACCTACGAACTTTGGTCAATATGTCTTACTTCCTAAAAATAATAATAAACCCTTGATTTTTGTCAAATAAAGTCACCACAGGAGTTTTTGTCCGGGTAAGCAAATCAATTTCCATGTATCAACAACCAACGAAGCACACAATTTATATATATATTTATATAGAAAGGCTACGAAAAGTCAACCCCCTCGCTGCCTGTCCCATAAATACAACATCCCATTGCCTATAAACATACAATTTTTCGTCAAATCAACAATCGGTGATGTTCGCACATGCAACCTTTCAAAACGCTTACCTATCAACATACAGATATAATTGAATCGTTTACTCGCGAAGTGGCCGATTTAACGTATGTTTGCGTCCCAAAGCGATTCCGTATCGATTTATAAAAAGATGATTTGGTAAGCGATTAGATATAATTTGTTGATATTCTGGGCTGTTAGCCGACGGTGAAAATGTTTATGCGAATAAAGGAATATTTTTTACGTTCTGGCTTTTTTGGGTTTATCGAGAGGCTCTGGTTTTGCTTTGAAAGCTTTTTGATCTATCGCTCAACGTGAGTAGTTAGTAATGTGAAAGTAAGTTTTTTGTTTGTTCTACTTTTATACCTAGAAATGTGACTGTTGCTAAGTGTGTACTCGTGTTTGATTGGCGTCACGACACGAGCTCGGTTACTTTTATCATTTATTGAGCGTAACTTTGTGGCAAAAATTTGCTCTACATACAGAGTGGCAGAGAATTTAGATTCAGTACACGATTCTCAACCCCCTGCGTTGAAATTTTTAGTCGGTTATTTAAAAAAAAAAATGCTGTACCATACATTTTGACCGCGTAAACTTTCTATAAAACAGCAGATTTTTTTTTTTTGACAACCGAAGAATAGTTTCTTCGATAGGGGACCATGTGCTGGTTTGATGGTTACAGTTTGCGCGTCTAGGTTCTTGCCACCCTGTATATTAATATAAAACTAAGCATTTTAATTTATAATGATCACCATTACCTACATCTCCGAAAAAATTCTTCATAATGATAATGAAAAATCCCCACAAAAAATCGAAAACAATTACGAATAAACAATTTGGTAACACGGTCAAGTTAAATAAAACACGAAAATGTATTTTTAATTCATCCTCATCCCAAAATGCAAACTAAATAAAGCATCGAATCGAAATAACGACGGTGCGAATGCAAATTATTTAATCACCTCGCCGTGTAGCGTTGAAATATGAACAAAAAGTAAAGTAGCCAAACAAAAATATTGGCGACAGAGATGAAGTTTCAACAGTTATGCCGTTTTATTAATTATTTCTTGTTCGTAGAAAAGAGGAGAATATTGTTTCACGAGGTAATTTTGAATTGAAAGAAAATCTACTGTGTGTTTTTACATACTCGTATCATTGGCATAGGCAACATACTGATATTTCTTAGAACCAATAAGTATGACTCAAAGTGCTCATTGGCATAATATGATTTAGTACAGTGGGATGAGTTTATTTATGTTTATGCACATAGAGGATCTAGAAGTGACGAACCCCAACCAAACTTGATGTCTGGCTAACATTTTTACTATGGAACGAGCAATTTTCGATAGGATCGTGCGGCCCTGACTTCTTTTCCTGAATAAATGCTTCATCAATTTTTCAGCAAAATAAAATAGCAAGTATGAGCATGTTATTATGTTTCATATTATGTAAAATTGATTTTCATACAAAATGGCCGCTGTAACAAGCTTTGTCTACATAACTTTGTCGCTTAAATAGAAAACAATGAACAAAACAACGCAGAACGGCGTCCACACAAAGCCTAACGGGCCTTATGTGACTTTGCAATGTCGGCCTCTATAAAATATTTTCAATACCGAGAGAAATTGGTCAAAAATGACTCCCCAACAAGATTATCTCGGCTGCTCCCGACCTTAAGCAGAATTGTGACTTACATCTTCTATTTTAAAGTTGATTTTCCTTTGATAACTTTCAAGTATTTTAAGTATACTGTTTCAGCATAATGTAAGTTACTTCGGGGACTGGAGAAGTAATTTGTTGGGGGCTTATTTAGTGTTCTTTGCTGAGAGATGAAATTTATTTCGTAACATGTATATTGCGACTGGCTCGAAAACTTGAAGTAGCGGGCATAAATATAGGAAAAACAGGGACACATATTATGTATGTGGGAAATATATGAAGCTATTATAAACTGGGTAAAAGGCTTGTAACGCTTTTCATGTTTTATAAGCACCGGTTAATCGCAGGATAAAAAATGAACTACCAATATTTTATTATGTTATTGTTATATTTTATTATGTTATTATATATTTTATAATGTTATTAGGTAGTTTACTTTTACATTTTTTAAATATTCTTCAGTTATTTAGTGTTAACAAAAGCAGCAATCCCTTTTTTTTAACCAGTTAATCACTAAATTAAAATATTAGAATTACTTTAAACAATTTGAGTATTATTTTGTATACTTATAATAGATAACGTCATATTTGCATTATTACTATGTACGATTTGTTGTAAAAGAGCGAAGTCTCCTAACACAGGTACATCTTGCTTAAAAGGGGGCTTCAATCACAATATTGTAAATACCAAGACCTGTTTTGCAAATAAAAGATTTATTTATTTATTTATTTACTTATTAGCTGTTACTACTCCTGGACAACAAAAATGTAATCAAGCAATTTTCAGTATTTATTTCTGTGCAAGTAATTTGTAATCTTTAGAAATAAATTAATTCAAACAGTGAATTACGTCCCACATAAGTCAAAACTCTCACAACATAGCATCATTTGGCTAATACACACCGAGCAACCATTAATAATACCTGCTTGGTGTATTAGCCAAATGGTGCTATACTGTGGGTGTATTAGCCAACCTCACCCATAAGAAAAAATACCCAAAGAAAAGCAAGCCTGCTTACTCTCCACACAAAGACATAACGACGCACTTTCCCAATTGACAGTACGTATTAGAACAACGCCCGTCCCCCCGTACCCCCTGGGAGACCGTAAGAAGACAGGATCACCAACTTTTTCCATCTGAAACTTGCACTATAAATCGTCACGGGCCGCCGAACGAGAACTATCGAAACTATCCCCCGCCCACCGGTTTATTGACAATTTATGGCAGATTTGCATTAGTAGTGACTAAATGACTCGACGAATTCCGAGTTAGAACGGGTTGGATTTGGATTTATTTTTGTTTACTTATTCGGAATTGGTTTTGAGTGAGAAAGATTATGGGATGGTTTTATTTTTTGGTGAATGTCGCACTTAGCAAGAGCGGCGGGGTAATGGCGTAACACACTGTCGCAATGGCTTTCATTTTGACAGTTCAACAACATTCATTGCGTTGTTTACGTTGTTGAGCAGACACATTTTTCAATCATATAAAGCAATAGATTAGCAATATCCTTCAAATGATTCTGATTGTTATTGGTAGTATGATACGCGATTAGGATGCAGATCAAGCAACTTTTTGGTTGCTGTAGCTGGAAGACTTCAACCATAGAAGATATATTTCTATGACTTCAACCTTATTTTAGACAAAGCCAAGGTATTACGTTTTAAAAAGTCCAGGTAGCCAGAAGTTAGTCGTCGACATCTTTCTCACCGTGGCTCACCGTGTTCAGTCTGGATGCTTTATGGTCGCCAAAGGAGATAAGTAACCAGGGTCGTCAGATACAAACAGAGAGCAGTGGTGGCTCAATAATAACGGCCTCGACAGCTCGACTTACGAATTGTGGGTCGAAGGTTCGAAAACAAGACAGGCGCTTTGTGTAAATTATTCCATAACCACTGCTCTCAGTACGGTGAAGGAAAACATCGTGAGGTAACCGGCATGTCCTAGAGCCAAAAATTCAAACACATGTGACATCTACCAACCCGCATTGGCCCGCGTGGTGGATTATGGACCACTTTCTCTCACAGAGAGGAGACCTGTGCCCCAGCAGTGGACATTACAGGCAGATTTTTTTTTTTTTGCAAACAGACATTAAACCGAAACATACCAAAGCGAACTATTGATGATTAGCATCGTTCGAAGCCATAGCAAGCGCCGCATTTAAAGTACTCTACATTGCAAAGGGTATTGTATTTCAAATAAAGCACCAAATGCATTCCTTTGTCTTTCATTTTTTTTTTTTAATTTTATTATTGTTCAAAACATTTTCAAGACTTATAAAAAACATTAACGTACCTCAAAAACCATCGCGGATTTAACAGAGGTATGGCAATCTATTTAATGAACGCTTAATATCTGATGCGCAATTGAAATGTTGAAATTGTCTATACGTACAAACATACCGTACGATACGGTTAAATTGTGCCCATATGAAATTCTATTAGGTGCCAATTTGTTCCCGCTTCCAACCAGTTTTCTCGACGAAGACTGTATTAGGTAAAGAAATACTCTCTCTGGATGTATGTAGATTGGGCTGCGGGGAAAGTGGAGAAATATAGAGATCGTAAATGCTGGCGGTTGAGTTCATTGTGACTTTATAACGTGAATAGTACTCGTATTCTTGAGAACACACACAATAGCGCCGATTCTTTTGCTCACAAACTAAACTAAATTTAAGTTCAGTGCATCTTTTTCTTGATGAAAGTGATCGGACCGTTTTCATTTGTTTCCGATTTAAATAAAGCCTTTGCTTCATTTCAGAGGGGCAGTTCTCGTAATTTTAAGTACGTTCACAGTCTAATCTCAGTCCTAAATACCTCTAAAATCCCTACATTTTTGACATTGATTGTCACTGAGATTAAATTGAGACTAGATTTAGAACGTTTTTAAATACGGGTATTGTCCTTCTAGACTACAAATGCCATAGATTTTTTTTAGGGCAAGGTGAGCACTGTTAGTTTCGCGCTCATTGAATCCCAAGTGATCATGACAACAATGAGACTACATACACGGCTGTTCATTGTGATGAGAAGGACCATTTCAAGGTTACTATGAAACAGAATACGACATACTTACATAAAATATGGCGAAACACTCTTCAATAACAGGCAGTGTTACATTGTGTTTTCGTTATTGATTTCTTGACAAATTTTTAATGACTTCACAAGTCTGTAGTCACCAAGTATCGATGCCGTGACCGCACCGACCGCAAACGAAACACGATCTACTCGATTAGGTGTCTGTACAATAAATAATCGATATCGCTCATTCGCTTCGACGTTCACAAATAGCATTTTAATGTTTTGTTCGACAGCTGTATAGTAGAAATAGATGTTTTGGAAGCAATCGAAAATGTAGGGAGTTGAAACGTTTAGTGGTGTAATACCTATTTAGTTAAATTCTAAATGGCCGACATATTAATGTGGTCACCTGCTGGGCCCAAATGCTATAAGAAATAGATATAAAGACGCCAGCACATCAAGCTACTACGATCTGTCAAATTTCTTTAATACTTAGATTTTCAACTTTATCGCTATTCGGAAATTTAAATCGCGATTGGGAAAATTTGATAGTTTCGGGTAGCTTGATGTGCTGGCGTTTGTACCGTCGAAAAAAGTTATATTATTCTTGAAAATAATTTGCCTTTTAATCTAGTTGGGAGAGTTTTGGTAAGATATAATATGACAAGCACCTGTTTATCTTATTGGTACCTATACTTTTTCCTTTCAACCTTTCTTAAGTTGTATGACATCATTTCAACTTGCGTAACTCGCATTAATACTACGTGGGTTATCTTCTTTCGTTATCCTCCACATCTCTTCAAATTTTACCTACTTCAAATACAAAGATAAAACCACTTTCCCTAATATCGTATAACATAGTACATCATCTGCCCAGCCTTTTTCCAACTATGTTGGGGTCAGCTTCCAGTCTAACCGGATGCAGCTGAATACCAGTATTTTACATGGAGCGACTGCCTATCTGACCTCCACAACCCAATTACTGGGTAATACGATACTCCTTGGTAAGACTGGTTGTCAGACTTTCGGGCTTCTGACTACCCGTAACGACTGTCAAAGATCCACGAATGACAGCCGGGACCAACGGCTTAACGTGCTTTCCGAGGCACGGAGGGGTCTCGGTATGTAAAGATGGTCACCCATCCACAGACCAACCGCGGCAAGTGTAGCTTAACCTGATCGATCGACCTGTGCGGCTGTTATTATTTAGCCACGGGCCCCTCATATAACATAGCCCAAAAATTCTAGGTAGTTATTATCAAAAGAAATTGCTTACACAGAAATCCCGTCGAGAAATCGGCCCATCCCACTGCCAAATCAGCTCGAAAATACCAGAACTGAAGTGCTGTTTTAATTCGTCGTGTTACTTAGCAAGTGTTGTGTAGGTATTCAAGTTTCCCTTTGATTAAAGATGCGAAGATTTCTTGATTAAAATGTCTCAACAGAGTGACTGCGGTTCTTACTATTGAAGAGCGTGTTTTGAGTTACGCTCTCCTCTTTGAAATTTGAAAACTTTAGTTTATCTCCTCTAAGATTGTTGGCATAATGTTATACAAATGTTTTTAATAAGTACTGTATTATGTATATTTGTATTTGTCTGTTCGTAATTTTAATGATGCGAATTCGAACATTTTGTTGCCAATATTTGTATTTTCGTTTAAGTAGTGCGCATAATTCAAGTTTTTGTATAGAATTAATTTTGATTTACTTCTCCTAAACCTCATTCAGTATTTTAGTTATTACTGTTGCGTAGATCGAGGTCGGCACAAATAGTCTAGCCACAAATTACGTTAAAGACAATTATGTCATTGTTGAAGTAGGCGCGGGCCGTACGGAGGCAACTGAAAACCTTGGCACGTAGGGGTGCCCGAGTCGGCACTTATGAGAACCATAACACATAAATACAATTTCGGTCGGTATCATATCCATATTTCTTGCCTCACTGATTAGATATGAAGAATAATATTTTGTCGGGGTAAAATAATATCCTGATTTATTCTTACGGGCAAGATAACGGTGCGAAGGATGTGCCCGTAATGGTCGGCACTGGGCCGAAATTGTCCGAAATGGCCCGAAACGGGCCGAAAGTGGCCCCTACCCAGCGCGTATTTTTACATATTATTTTCAGGGGAAGCATTAAATTACAGGGGATTTTTTGTGGGGAGTTATGAAAGACCATATTTTGCGGAGGTGTGTGGAATGAAAACGACTCCTGCCTTCGAGAGGCGAGAGAAAAATATAATTATATGTTTTATGTGGTTCTATATTTTATTAGGGTAGGCTTTTGTACGTAAGTTTCTGGGTGTTAAATCAACGAGGAAAGCGTTAATGTGCTATTTGTCAGTGTAAACGCCACGCTCAGACATTTGGCTTAGAGGATGCAATTTTCAACAAAGCGTATAATACAGGAGGGGTCATGTACGAAATACGGTCAACTTGGTGATTACGGCACATTTTTGTGGAAAATGCAGCATACAATATATTACGATAATCCTGATTTATTAAGGATTATTTAGATAGATAAATACGGGTTATAACAAATCTACACAATCTTGTAAAACACATAAAGGTTTATTCAGACGTCACAAACAAAATCTATCTAATTCGTGCTTCTGTGATAAGTACATAGTAAGTTTAAATATAAGGGATTATGAAGCGGTGATCAAAGGTGATGACACAGTTCAATACCTTCACTATCAGATCATCTTCGTAGGTCCAGTGTTCCCAAAACTGGAAAATAAAAGTAAGTTTCAGAACAAAACATTACATGGAATTATATTTTAATTAGGTTTGTACTTGTAACTAACAATTCAATGATGATTCTGAATGCATTCTGTACATAATTTAATAGACATATACATACATACAAATACATGCTTTTTCATTCGTTTATCGACCCAAATTTTTAGATTAAACTAGACTTGAATCTGCCTGAAACACATCAGTTTCCAGTATTATTTCCATTAATCTATTATAACAGTATTTCAACATAAAACAATTCCAGGAATTCAATTCAAAACATTATAACCAATAAACAATGCGTTGAGTAATTTGGTCGAAATCTATTATGCGAGTGTAATCCTTCAGGGTCATGACGTCAACAGTGAGGTCATAGCTCCTATTATGTATTCAGTGAACCGTAACCATTGGGACGACTCGAATTTTTATATGTAATAAACAATTGATGAGCGATCCGAAATCGTGAGAAGATTTTTAATCGAGAATCGGTCAGTTGCTTAAATAAAGCCAATACTACACATGCCAGTAGCTTGGGCAAAAGTATGCAAATAGTTTGCATGTCATAAGTACTACTTACTTACCTGTCTGTAATTGGGTATAATAGACAGATAGATGACCCTGTAACACAGGTTTAGCTTGGGGGTCAGTAATCACATCTTTGTGCATCTGTAAGTCCTACGCTGTAAATGTTGCACGTACTTTGTACATTACTTTATTATTATTGCACAATAGAAACTTCTAATTGACGATAAAGCCAGGTATACACTTGCCACTAAAGTGTGCAAGTAGCTTGTATGCCATTGTGTCAATCATCAATCAGAAGTTGTTATAGCAATGTCATACTTTTGTGCAAGCTGTGGGCATGTGTAGTCTTGGCTTAAATAGAAGATTTCAGGTGCATCGATATAACATCATACGCTTGACTGTGGTCGGTTCACTGCATCGATTGCATTCAAACAATAGTAGTTGGTATCAAAGCAATAATATGGTGGGTTTAAGGAGAGCTAGTGAGCATAAAATGTAATGGTATCTAGTCCTATCGTATAAACCGTATCCTTGTATTGACTTTTATTACTACATGGGATACGAGGAAGTCGAGTTTTGTTTTGTTTTCAACTTTAAAGACAGAAATATAAAGAAAGTTTTAACTAAAAAAATATTTTTACAGTATTGATTCCACGCTGAAAAATTTGCTTCCACACAAAAAAATACATTTTCAACTACCAAACCAACAAATAGTGCGAAACAAAAAGGAAAATTGAGCGAACTTTTAAAATCGCGTTTCCTACGAAAATTCTACGTGGTCTCGTTCATATGTGACATTCAAAATCAGTACCTCGACGCCCTGTTCGAAACAAAACGTGAGAATGGTACCTTTGAAATCGGCTTTCTGCAATCCAATGCATTAGAAAGAGATGGCTTCACAAAAAAGTGGTAGTACAGAAAAGGATAGATGATATGCGGACAGTCTGAGACGCGAGTTGAATTGTAAATGCGAATTGCGAGTCGCGGATGCAGTTTCAACCTAGTTTGCGTTACCGGTTGGTTTTCTGTTAGAAATGGACATAATTTGAAATTCTTTCGATTTGAAGCAGACGCTGATATTAGGGGAATTACTGTGAATATTTCACCAAGAAGTAAGAACGTAGTCAGTGGAAAACATTAAAGATTTCAGCTCCTTTTACAGTGATTAATGAATAGGAAAAACTTATAAAGTTAAACTATCATTGTCAAATTGCTATCCAAACTCATTTCAAAGGGTTCCCGACTAGTGGTGGTGAGTACGAGATGAGGTAAAAAAGGGTGAGAAAAGACAGAAAAAGTTATTAAAAAAGGCAAATCAAACACACGTTATTAGCGAAGAAGAAACCGAATAACAGCAAAAGTCATGCTTACACAGCTAGAATCATCCCTTAAGACAATAAAAACCTCAGTTACAAGCTGAAAGAAGATCTCCGAGAAATGAATACAGACCAACATTACTAATTAAGTTATTAAAGAGTCGAACAAACTTGTTGAAATTCAAACTGGATTGTTTTTACGCCGGGGCATAATCAAACTAAGGAATTCCCACAATTTTACCGGTATATTTTCAGGTGAAGTGAGCTAGGATGCCTTGCAATCTTATTATTATGGAGCAAGTTACCTGAGTTTGTTTTTCAAGTAGGTCTTGGTATCCTATGGATATTTTTAAGGCAATGGAGATTTTATTATGTTTACCTTTGGCTTGTGGAACGCTTTAGTACGTTAGTTTAGTTCTTCAATCTTCTCATGATTTAGTGAGAGTGGGTGCAAGTTAGTTTAAGTTACTTTATTTGGCAACGAATTCACTTCGTAATGGACGAGTTGAGTTGAGTAGACTGCTGGTGGAAATATTGAAGTGGAATAGTTGGTTAGTTTGGTACGTACTTTCTTGAACAATATTGTAGATGTTTTATGATGACTCATGACCATGTTTGTGGTACGTAACCGCAAAAATCCTTATAAAGGTGTCATATTTATATGGGTGATGTAAATAATAAAGTGTATTAAATAAATTACTCTTACAGAAGAATTCATGACGGAAATATTTCGGATGACACAGTAATTTTTTTTTTTAAAGTAACACACGTTTTAGATATTTGATTGAATGTGGTTTTACACGCATTGAAACAAGTCAAAACCTTCAGCACTTTCCGAGATTAAAGGAATAGACATTCCAGCACGGCTATGTTGTTTGTGGCTACAAACCTTTTAAGAGTAACGAGCTGATACATTAAAATCGCGACATCGGTATTCGGATTCGGTTAGACAATATCGATTCATAGGACATCGAAACATTTTAATTCGGTTGTCGTAGCTTGAGAGGCACCTGTATGTACAGACGCCAGCACATCAAGCTACCCGAAACTGTCAAATATTCCCGATGTTGCGGATTGATAAAGACATCCTCTATTTGCATGCCTATATTCTTTGGCGCCATTTTGTGTTTTTAAAATGCTAGGCGGTGCCTCACAGATCCATCATTTCAAAGTTTCAACAACATTTTTTTGAATTTATAAGGAGCAAGCTCTTTCAAAGGTTTAGGCACCTTAGGATTCATGTAGAGAGTGTACCTAAGACTAAACACCGACAGACACTACGCCGACAGACTGAACACCGACAAGACTTTACTACGACGGTAGTCTTCGCCGACAGGGCATAATGAGGATATCTGGCGTTTAGTCGCACACTGTCTGTAGACGCCAGCACATCGAGCTACCCGAAACTGTCAAATTTTCCCAATCAACTTTGAACCTTATGCTTTAGCGACAAAGTTGAAAATCTATTAGAGAAATTTGACAGATTGTAGCTTGATGTTGTGAGCTTGATGTGCTGGCGTCTGTAACCAGGCGTCTATAAATTCAGAACTAAGGTTACCTGCTTTATAGTGGCAGGCACGGTTTCTCAGAAAGTTTAAGTTTAAACTGGAATTTAGGTTCTTTTCTATTTGATGGTTTTGCCTTGCATTAGTAAATTTAGTTTTTAGATATAAATCTTTCAATACTTTCGGAACTTTGTTATGTACCTCAAGTTTCGAACGTTCAATTAACGAAATGTCGAAGTGGAAATAGTCACAAATTGAAAGAAGTGGTCAGACACATTTTTTTTTTCTTAAATAAAAATGATCCATTCATTTATCTATTTTTTCATTTGACATTCAGGATTTCTGTCTGTTTTTGTGTGTTTTTTCTGTTCCCACTTCGACTTTTCGTTCATTCAACGTTCTAAACTTGAGGTACAGACGCCAGCACATCAAGCTACCCGAAACTGTCAGATTTTCCCAATCAACTTTGAACCTTATGCTGTAGCGCTAAAGTTGAAAATCTATTAAAGATCTGACAGATTGTAGTAGCTTGATGTGCTGGCGTCTGTACATACTTTGTTGTTAAATACCTTTTTGTTTTTTCTGTCGTGTTGTCTGTGCCTTTCATATTAAAAATAAAGAAATACTCACTTATATAACTATAGCTGCAATCATCCCCATTCTGTTGCGACTCACCTGCAATAAAAAAATACAAATTAATTATTGACTAAAATTTTGTGATATGGAATAGTAGCTACGTTTATTTACATCCATTTTGCTGTCCGTAAAATAAAACAAGAATACATGTAAAGGGCTCACGTTGGTCTGCCGACCGCAAAACCAAACTTTGTGGAGTTGTACAAACAAATTCATTCACGTCCATTACGGAATCGTGACGTCACGTACAGGAATAAAACACGTTTGAACATCTAAACACTTTTGTAAGTATACTTTATAGGGACGGTTCATTCACAAAATAATGACTTAGTATCTTATTATATGGAAATTTGCACTTTGACACTCAAAAAATAAAGTCTAAAATCGAGTAGAGAATCAAGTTGGAGTTCGTAATCTTCACGAAAAACTCAACACGTGTCATCTCCATCAATCAAAATTGAATTCTATTACTAAATGGGTAGGGTTGAACTACGAATAGTGGTTTTAAGCATCGTAACGTCACGTCAACGTATATCGCACCGTCACGCGACATTAGATATGAATCTGGAACTCCTTAAAATGTCGTAATGACGTCTTCCGTGTGTTTTGTTTGAGGATTTCAAAAGCTATTCTCAAGTCACTGTGTGGCACGTATGGATATTAATATATTATTATTGTTATTATATGTATTCATACACGAAATCTCTTAAGGGGTCATTGTATTCATCATAACGAACAACTTTTACTATGGGACCAAAAAAAATCAGCTGTTCTCCCTACATTTTGACGAGTTATGCGAACATAAATGTACGTCACAGCTGATTTTTTTCGCGATTTCAGGTTTGGTCCAATAGTAAAAGTTGTTCCTAATGATGAGTACAATGACCCCTTCAGATATTTCGTGAAAGAATAGATAGACCTTATATGTATAAAGTGACCGAGGCCTAATCAATCGTTTTTTATTCTTAATCGTTTTTTATTTTATAGTTATACGACTGTTAGCCATTAGTCAAGTTGTTAACTGACTAATAGACAAACAACCATTGTTATGAGCCGTTCGACTGCGGGCCATAAAACTGGGTCAGACATAATATCCAGAACGAAAGTCGGTATTCCAACATATGATCACCTTACAAAAAAAAACCTTGTTTTCGGTCCTCAAAGGTATCACTGCCGCAATATCGAATGACAAAAAGCTAGGAAAACTTTTTGGCGGAAAATCGGTAGTCGTCTTTTTATCCATAATGACGTAACTCTATACTTTATGGGCCGCTAGGAATTTCATTTGGGGCCTTTATATTTTTGACCACGCAGTCCCCATGGGGAGTGAGGGGGTGAGGTATTAGGAGGGGGGAGTCTTCTTTATCGTGGCCATTGCGGGCTCTCTCACGTACGCATATTAGGAGAAAGGTCCTTCTAAAAGTCGTAAAGAGGTCGAGTAAGGTCGGTGCGTCTATGATGTGTCTTTAAGCTTCTTTTTTATTTCTTCCGATAGACTTTTCAGTTTGGAATTATGTATGTAAGTAAAAGGTTGTGTGTGACCTTTTTAGGGTTCGCTAGTAGTCAACAAAGAACCCTTATAGTTTTGCCATATCCGTCTATCCGTCCGTCCGTCGGTCCGGCCGCAGTATAGCTCAGAGAATCTTAGTACTAGAAAGCTATAATTTGGCATGGATATACATGTCGCAGGGATATGATAAAAACAGGGATTTGCCCAAATCCCTAAGGGATTTGATCAAATCACGGAGGATGTTAAAATAACAACAAGTTTTTATCATTTCCCTAAGCAAATCTGGTGATTTGACAAATCCCACTAAAGAAATCTAGTGATTTGAACAAATCCCTAAATTGGTACAGTGAAATGACAAAAATAACTTTTGTGGCAAGAGCGAGCGAAGCGAGCTCGTGACTTGGGGCACCCCGACACGGACAGGTTAGGTTCGAAGGGGATGACGGGGGCTCAAGTAAGCGAGCGGAGCGAGCGAACGAGCCCCCGTCATCCTCTTCGTGTTATGTTCCTTTAAACCCTGCAGACAGAAATAGGGGCCCCGCGAAGCGGGGCTCCGTCGACTACGCCTTATTATTATGCTCATTTTGTATTTTAAGTAACTCAAATTAATGTTTGTTTGTAAGATACTATTCACTGACAAGCAAGTGCGAGCGCGACGTAAACAAGAACTGGACATGTTTTATTATCATTTCACTTGTCAATTTAGGGATTTGTTCAAATCACTAGATTTCTTTAGTGGGATTTGTCAAATCACTAGATTTGCTTAGGGAAATGATAAAAACGTGTTGTTATTTTAACATCCTCCGTGATTTGATCAAATCCCTTAGGGATTTGGGCAAATCCCTGTTTTTATCATATCCCTACGACATACATATTATTCACGCCGACCAAGTGGTAAAATAAAATCTTGAAAAAAATTTGTTTAGGGAACCTCCTCTACACGTAAAGTGTCGATGTCTTTTTTTTCTCTTCTACCCCATGGTGTGGGGTATCGTTGGATTGATTTTTCAAAAATATTGCGGGTTTTATTTATAAAACCATTCTTCGATTCAGGGGTCTGTTAGTGAAATATTAAGCTTTAAATTGCTAATTTTTTTAGGGTAAAGTGTCCCCCCCCCTGCCAACTAAATAGTTGCTTTCGGATATGCGAAAAAAATATGATAGTGAATAACGAAATTAAAAGGAAATCTATCACAGCCAAGTAGGCTTTGAAATGTTACGAGTAATAGTCGACCAACTTAAATTTGCAGTTGCAATTTATCGGAGAACATGATTTTCAACTACAACGTTAAGTTTGTTTTTGGGATAAATTCATTCCAGCTACGGAAGACTTCAATGTGCGTGGTCCGATACGCACTTGGCTGGTTTTCTATTATTCCATGATAGAAAAATGTGTTATTATTCTGCGATATAACTTTCAACACATCCACATCAAATTTTATACTTCAATATTAATTAAAAGTCATCACAATACATAATTACCAGCAAAACTATTGAACTCATAAAAAGAAAAAAACATAATAATGTCGGGAAGCAGATATACGGGACCATTGTGGTTCAAGAGGCTCTACAGTCACAACACTAGCGCTGTTCAATATCGTGTGAAGTTTTTTTACTTGCAGCCTTATCTTTGTATGCATCATCACGATTTTCTCCCTTATAGAGTGATCTTTAACATTCCAAGGAGACGTTGACATGTTTCGGGTTTCAAGACCGCGTAGTGTAAATAAAATATTGTGAAACGATTTTTTTTTTAAACAGTATCTTTGGAGTTTCTTCCCCATTCTTTTCTATACGAAACTACCTTTTTGCAACTAGATTCAATTCTTATTCGTTGTTTGTAAATTTTGACTTTAAAAAAAAATGCTAGTGAGACTTCCTTCCTTCGCAAGGTCACAAGCGCTACTGAGCAGGTCGTGGGTCGGTTCCTAGGTCGACCAAAGCATTTTTGGGTTATCCGTCTGGAATTTTTCAGTAGCAGCTTGGATTCAGCCTGTAGTTTGAAAAATTAAGCAACTGAGCAAGAACGTTAAAGATTTTAAGGTAATCATCATCTGCCTAGCCTTTTCCCAACTATGTTGGGGTCGGCTTCCAGTCTAACCGGATGCAGCTGAATACCAGTATCTTACATGGAGCGACTGACTGCCTATCTGACCTCCACAACCCAGTTACTAGGTAATACGATACCCCTTGTTAAGGACTGGTTGCCAGACTTTCGGGCTTCTGACTAACCGTAACGATTGTCAAAGATCCACGTATGACAGCCGGGACCAACCGCTTAACGTGCTTTCCGAGGCAGGGAGGGGTCTCGGTATGTAAATATGGTCACCTATCCACAGACCAACTGCGGCAAGCGTAGCTTAACCTAATTGATCGACCTGTGCGACTTTTATTATTTAGCCACGGGCCCCTCAATGAACACTTATATCCACCAGCATAAAGCAGAATCTATGCAAACATATTCCTACAACTACTCTTAATACAACTAATACTGACTGACATTTACGTGATCTCGAGGCTATCCGAGCGAAGCTCATCACTTCCAAGAATCGTTGTGGACCGACAACAACGACGACCGACAACAGCAGGCATATTTCTATTTATTCCTATTGCAGAAAAGCTTAATTATGATTCTGTAGATAAATGAGAAAATTTACATAAAAAATTACAGACTTAAAATAATATATACATGTAGGTATATAAAAAAAAAGAAGGAAAGGAGTGATGGGGCATCAAACATTTCATTTCATTTCATTTTATCGGATTTATTTGAAATTATTTAATTTATTTTGTACTAGCGGCACGCGCCGGCTTCTCACGGGTGCAATGCTGATCACTACATAGTGTAAAACACAGTCGCTTTCCGCTGTCTGTCTGTCTCTATGTATGCTTAGATCTTTAAAACTGCTCAACGGATTTTGATGCGGTTTTTTTTAAAATAGATAGAGTTATTCAAGAGGAAGGTTTATATTTATAATACATGCATAATACAGTAGAGAAACACTGATAATTTTAGAGCCATTATTTCTCGTAAAAAGTTAAGGTTAAAAAATGGTTATTGTGGGTTATCCCTAAGAGATAGACATATACCATCGCGGACTTTTTTGTAGACCTTTTTAAGGTGTAGAATACTGTAGTACATTATTTTGATCTATCTCGAAGGGTTCAACCAGCGTTTACAGTGTAAGCGCAAAGAAATGTGTTTATTTACGACATCACATTAGAAACCTCTAAAATTATCAGTGTTTCTCTACTATATTATGCATGTTTTATACATATAAAACTTCCTCTTGAATCACTCTATCTATTAAAAAAACCGCATCAAAATTCGTTGCGTAGTTTGAAAGATCTAAGCATATATAGGGACAGACAGACAGGGACGCGACTTTGTTTTATACTATGTAGTGATGATTTCTATATATTTATGATTGGCAATAGACACTAATAACGTGAAATAAATGAATTTATTTATTTACATTTTTTTTTTACCTTGGATACTTTACAACGCTCCTCCGTGAACTTACGATTACATCGCAAAATATCTACAGAAAGATACCTATAAAACTTAAATATATCTCGTTTTAAAACTGGCGAAATTCCGTATAAATCGACAACGTCTTTACGTATAAAATTTATAGTCTAATGAAATATTGTTTAGCACTCAGCGCTCATGTTACCACGGGTGTACGACTCATCTCCTCCATTTTTTTCGCAGGTTTTATTTGAAAACGCATTGGAGTGTTTGCGGTTTTCTTCAGTATTATAACGGAGTGTAAATATTCATTTGAAGTTTGGAGTTGTATATTATATTTAGCAAAAGCAAAAGGTAGGTGACATTTGGGTGTTTGAGCACTCGATATAGTTTGATTTGTACCACTAGTAACCTACCACTTTCCAATAGTCTTCAAACTGCTTACTAAGTGTCGTAAAGGAAAAAGATAAATGATTTTATTTCTGTATGTAGGTTTGTTCAAACACACGTTACACGTCAATCATATTTTTAAAACTAGACGAGGCGTTTCCTATCTGCATACTCAGAGAAGAAAGGCCGAAAGAAATTCAGCCGTGCGATTCTGTAACCATCTCACCGTGAAAGCTTGGGTGAAGTGAGCGTGGAGTGAGCTGTCATTCGCTAGGGATTAACACTATTAAGTGCTCACTTCACTTATGATTTCACGGTGCGATTTTTTACAGAATCGACCGGTAGAAGTCACAGTCTCTTTTAAAATCCAGACAGAATCTCGGTCAGATCATGTGAAGAGAAATTCAGACACAAAAGACCATTTCAGACACCAGTCTACATGAGATTGGTGTCTGAAATGGTCTTTTGAACCACACAGATTCACTGGACCTGTCCAGTATTATGAATATTTTTTCTTAACTTAAGGTCAATATTCTATCAGGAAAAGTCACTTGCCGTAAATAAACTCAATTTATGAAACTTTTCAGCGACCTATTTTTTTTTTGGAAAATGTTTTTTTATCTTTACGAAAATTTACTGAATTATTCTTTTTTTTATCTTATCTTAAAGAGGTGTTGAGATTTCTTCTTAGTCTCAATAAATATTCAATAACTTTCCATCGAGAACCCATAGTATCAATACTTGGTCGAAAGTGTGAAGGGTGGGGGGCGGCGACATTTCCGACTCCGAGCCGCCGAGTTCTCCTAATGACGCGAATATTTCGCGCTTGACGTTTAATTAACTATGAAAAGAGGGTAGTTTGATAATCCTCGGCACAGCTTAGGAATCGCTTTTTAGTACCATCGTCCCGTTAACCTAATAGTTGTACTGAGTTTTGATAAGTAGTTTTTGAATGATTGGCTTTAGCATTTAGAACTAAGTACTTCTGAAATAAGCAAAGTTTAAGTAGAAATCAATATTCGCTGAAAAAACCGTAAACTAGTTCACGTTAACTTTTACCAAATCTGCTTGAACAACTTTTATCGATATCGAAAAATAAAGCATAACTTATCGTGAATTAAATTTCCCTTAGGAGACGAAGTTTTAAAATTGGTTTGGGTATTTTTTAAGTCACGTCTAAGCACTATATAATTATAAAGGTTTAAAGATTACTTAAGTGATAAAAAAAGAAATTCAACTTTAAAGCACGATAATTTCAGACTTATCTTGAAGCATGATAATCTTACTGAGATTACGTGTTGCGCCATCATTTTCCTGATATATTTTTTGTAACTTGCGGTTAGCGGTTTCAAATCTCAGTAGCAATGACAAATCAGGGCACAATTTCTCACAGTTCTATTTACAATGCAATCATCTATAACCGCACAATCAGTCTTTGTGCTCTAAATAATTCTAAATGATAGTTTTGTGGGTGCTTCGGCGCAATCGTGCGCGACGCCGCCACCGTTCGACATCCGATCGAGAACTTTACAATAATTTTTTACGAACGAATGGAGTAAAAACTATTGAATTTATATATATAAGAAGTATTGTGAATCTAAAAAAGGCTGGTTTAGATTGGTACTGAATGAAAAAGTTAAATGGTGCTTACAAAAGCATGCTTGTTGGTGCACGTTTTGTTTTTGTTCGTAAGAGCATTATTTTAAACGTCTGATTTGGAGATTATCTTACTTTCACTGTATACTTTTGTCACGTTTCAGTATGGTTTTACTTTTTAGAGCAGCGTGTGAGTTGTGCAAGAGTAATAATAACATTTAATGTGGACCACATGCCTTGTTTACTTTTTAAAAATCTTAAATTCACTGACAGGCAACCCACTGCACAAGCCAGAAGAAGAAGCATACAATTTTGCACAGAGGCTCCTTATGTATCGAAAGTGAGCACTAAGGAAGGAATTTTGAAAGTTCATCCCTTAAAAGGGTCAGGATTGTATGGAAATTCCTTATATTTGCCGATGGGAAATCCCATCGGACACACACACGGCTATATATTGTATATAACTTGCTGGAATTTACATAAGAAACTTTTATGTAACTGGAAATAGTGTCTACACAATACAGTAAGTAATGGCTACTGAAGTAATACTTAACATAATCAGCCTGAAGTGTTCCCACTGCTGGGACACAGGCCTCCTCCCGGTGAGAGGGAGTGGGCCGTAATCCACCACTCGGGCCCGGTGCGGGTTGGTAGATGTCACATGTCTTCGAATTTTTGGTTCTAAGACATGTCGGTTTTCTCACGATGTCTTCCTTCACCGTTTTGAGAGCAGTTGTGGTGAAACAATACCACAGACATTTAATCCACGTGTACCATAACAACTGTTTCAAACATTTGCTTCCCCTAAAACTTCCTTACCATAGTACCAAACTGTGACTGCTACTTCTCCATTATAACAAGCTTGTAAATTACATTAGAATTTACCTAAAATCAAACACTTAGCACAAATGCTTGTTATACTTAGGCAAATAGTCCTAAGCCAACAACTTGTAAGTTAAAATCGCCCGCTGCGAGCCCAACCAAAATAAATCAGATGAAATACTTTCAAAGCTACTAACTTAAAAAACAATTTATTTAAAACTAAGTGTATTTAATGTATATTCCTTCAGTTCATTGCTCAAAAGGGAATTTCGTTGATGTAGTAAAGTAATATTCGGGACAGGGAAAAAGTATGGATTTATATCTCGCGTAGAGCTACACTGTGAACGTCAGGGACACTTGTGGCATTATTTGTTTGTGCGATTAAAATATTCCAATACTGCTGTTATCTATTTCATAATAATATGGAACTTTGGCTCTCAGAGTCACGGGAAGGATCAACCTTTTAGATGAAAAAAATAGATGGATAGGTTAGTTTCCTAAACCTCTGCACCCGGAAAGAATTAATGAGTGAAATACACGATCATCAGGATACGCGAGTAACTAAATATCGTCTTGAAAATGAATAAAACCGTGTCTCGCACACAACGTTTAAATAAAGAAGGCCATTCATACAACTACATCCGCGCGACTGAAGCCACGTTACGAATTCGACGGCAATTTTTTCACACCGTCGCAATACGGTCTACAATTCTTTGAAATATTGCCTCGACGCGTGCAAATTTCGCTCGCGTACTTTTGTACAAACTTACTGAGCATTTAAAAGGACCTTAGCACGTGTATTTAGGGTGTATTCTCGCTCATGTTAGCTGCAAATGAAAATTGGCGTCGAATATAAGTTACATACGGTTGCCTACACAAAAATAACGAACTGCGCCGTCGAGACGGCTGTAGTAATCACAACGTGAATGGCCGACCATGGACTATATTATGTAAAGGATCTTTTGAGCTTTTCAAAGGGATTCTGAAGCGTTTTCAGGGCGGTTAATTACACGATACAGAGGCCGTAAGCCTGAAGTTTGTCTTCAGTACTGAAATTCGTAGCTATAAAGCGATTTTATGCTTCTTTAGGAGTTTCTTGACAGTTTCTGGTTTGTTTTTTCTTTGTTACGTTCGGAATATTTTCTCGTATTACACTTTTGTGGAACATTGAGCAAGATTGAATGTTTAAGGCTAATTTGTGTTTTTGTAACTACAGTTTGTAACTGGATTGTAAAACGAAGTAAATTCTTTTAGTATTACCATTAAATTTTTTTTTGTATTAGGGAACACTCGCTAATATGGAACGCGGAATTTAATCACGAGTTATGAATAATCTATACAGTATGCAATAGACTGCAACAGTCAGATAATGGAAATTACTTTATTATTCACACCCTGTATACACACATAAAAAATATTTAGCTCACCCTAGAAAGATTAAAAAAAAAACGACACAAAGGTCAATAACCTACACCTCACTATTCAGATTTTAGTCAAATCCTGTACGTCACACATTTTTGGAAAAGGTGTTCGCACTGTGGAACATAGCGGCACACTAATTCGCAATACAATTTGTCATAGTCTCACTGCATTGCAGTTTCCTACTGCGACAAAGAGCCATTCTGATACATCAGAACGACAAGCCATTGTCAGAACAAAGTGTGGGCCACTACATCAGAGTTTAAGAGAATATCCATTGTTGCCCAAAAGTATGTCATAGTATCACTTAATTTCTTTAAGTATGTTTTCATTTTTTTTTTTGTGTTTGCATCTGGTTTTTATATTATATTCATTTAATATGTTATCATTTAATTGTGCTATGTCTTTTGTGTGCACTAAATAAATGGTTTATCTTTGGTTGGTTTGGTTTATCTATCTAAATTTTATAAACAACAAATGGCTGTAGTAACTAAAGCGCTGTATTTCAATTTCGAAGTTAATATTTACATAATTTAAAAGCTAAACGTCTAGAAATAATAATAATTATGCGTACGATATATAAAAAAAAGATGGGAAAGAATCATAGGGCATCAAAAATTCGTCTGTAATTACTGTACATTTTTATGTAGGTAACTAAACTCTACTCATAATCAGCCTACTCGCATATGTTCCCACTCCTGGGACACAGGCCTCCTCTCGCTAAGAGGGAGTGGGCCGTAATACACCACGTGGGTGTAGCGTGGTTGGTAGATCTCACATGTCTTCGAATTTTTGGTTCTAGGATATGCTGGTTTCTTCACGAAGTTTTTTTTCAACGTTTTGTACAGCAGTGGTGATGAACTAATTTGCATAAAATAAAGCGCCTGTCTGGGTTCGAACCTACGACACGTAATTCAGGGTTTTATCCCTGGGATAACACTGTTCTAAAGTAAAGTCTAAAGGGTAACAATATTCCTTAAAGTAGTAATATGTTATAACAATATAAAAGTTATTATACGGCAGCAAGTTTCCTGAACAGTAGTAACAACATACTTGACTTTTACAACCACGCCTTGTTTCTGTTAAAGCTTCTATAAAATTGTTGTATGCGTCTAAAAATATCAAATGTCTGATGATTATACAAAGTTAGAAAGTGGTTGTATTAAACTGTATAAAACCTATTATGAAAACGTTGATTACTTCTGGACTTTGTTATATTGAAGTTTTTACTTGTCAATGATGTAGCTGTTTTTATCATTTACAAACGTAACTTTTGTGTGTTTAAAATATGACAAGCTTATCATATTTATAGTCCCAGCTGAGCGCAGACTGAGTCCAAGTTACTCAGCTTTGACTCAGTCTGCGCCACCGTCACCGTCTTCTAGAGTCCGTTCACAATTATTTTACCTTTGATAGTAACCTAACAGCCATCTTATTGTATGGACAATAAAGATCACAATGATTATGACAGACTTGTGAGTGAAGCAATTCAACAGCAAGCTTATTAGAAAGAGAATAAAGATCACTGTAATTTTAACAGTGAAGCGAAATTTTGGAAGGACTATACGTGATACTTCACAATGAAAAACTGACACTTTGAACTGACGTTTTGATACAACTCTTCCTATTTGAACTTAACTCGATACCTAGCAAGCATCTCTTGGCGCGTGGCCAAAATCGGAACTAACGCCGCCATCTTGTTTGGTCAATACGACTTTTGTGTCAATTTCACAAATGTTTACCAAAAACGCCCCCTGTCATGTCATTCGGGTGCCAAAAATTCCATGTAGGTAGTAGGTACTATAAATCAGCCAATAGTAGAAATGTTCTGAAAAAACGAGTTTTGACACAACATAAAATGGCTTATTTCTAGTGGATGTTGTTTATGTATGACCAAAATGTTCATAGGCCGACTGCACCAGTAGTGAATTAATCGCTAGTTCAGGGGCTTGAGCAGAACGTGTTAAGCTGACAACGCATCGGGCAGGGTTACGATTGCAAATGTTCGATTTATGTGTTGTCGGCCTGTATGTGCCCATGTGTGGTCATTTAGCACTGGACGCAAAGCGGATACGGTCGAATTTTAAATTAAGTACTGAAATTAAATCGTCGTTTGGAAGTAAACATGTTGTAATTCTGTATCGCAGGAAAGAACAGACATTGGCCACTTACCTGAGCTCTAAAAAACTGGGATTGTCAATACAATGAATAACAACACAACCCTTAGGTCTGCAAAAAAAAAAAAGATCACCAATCGTGGTGATTTTTACCGTATCACCGTTTACTAAATAGTTACTGAGAGGTAAAATTAGAATGCTTTAAGCCAATACTACAATGATAAACTGAATAAAAAAATCACAACCGCTTAATTAAATTTATTTAGAGATGTAAGTGACCACTTCAGCATTAGACCCGAATTTAATTTTAATATCCAGTCCTTCGCCCCGAAAATGGCGTCTATAGATTGCAGGCACGTGGCGCACTTGTTTATGTCTGCCCCGTGGGAGAAAGGCCATTGTCTGTATGTATACACACAACACAGCCAGTCAGGGCCACGCTAAATAAATAACAAAACAGACTTCGGCACCAGGAGAGCTAAATTCTGTACCGACAACACGATATTTAATAATATAACGTTTAAGGTAGTAAATCTAGGAAACTTGAAAGCTGTTCGTTCAACAAACTGTCGGGAAGCGAACCTGTACATTATGACTTACATAAACTGCCAGACTCCAACTTTTATGCCACCAATAAATCGTACGGTGCCCACTGGTTATTTCTAAAAATATCTAGAAAATTACCTTTAGTGTTTCCCCTGGCTGCGCTTTATGCACTACGTAACGGCGTATTTCTTTCAAATTAGCGCAATAAAAGTTTTATTGCTCGTAAATAGAATTGAGAGGTGACTGATGCCAGTACGACAGAGGCACATGATCATGCATACTATATTTGTTTTCGGTTTATTTTATTTTAACGACTACAATTACTTATGAAAAAGTTCTTCAGTTCTTCGTACTACGACTACAAAAGCCATTGAGCGTTAATCATAAAAGGTCAGAAGGCAGTTATTATCGGAGCCTTAAATCGTATTGTGTATATTTATATTTTCGTTCACGATTAACCCGTCAAAACCTAACACGGGTACCTGAGTCCGCAACGGCAACTAGCAAATAAAGGTTAAGGTAAGTTTATTTTCATTACACACACTAATTCATTTTGTGACTATTGTTTTTTCCTAAATAAAGGATGTGTAGAAAAGGTATACAACGTGTAACGTTAAATGCGCAAAACCTGAAAATAGTTTGATCAGAATAACGAGCAGTATTAATTGAACCACTTTTTAATATAGGTCACTTTTTTCAAAAAATCTTCATTAAAAACGTTGCCGCGTCTATTTATTAATAGGTCAAGCAAGCCAATGTCAGCGCGGCGCAGCGGCCCGGTGACGACTCCTCCCTCGGTAAAGCGTCGTCGCAGACGCAAGAAACGATCAGAATGGCCAGCAAAACCAAAACAGCACATAAAACCTATACAATTTTTGGAATGACTTATTTTCTCTCTGAAATAGGTCAATTGAATTAAAAATCAGTTGGGGTGTCTAAGGTTTTGCGCATTTAACGTTACGCGTTGTATAGACGCACTGTCCTAAGGCACTTACACATAGAAATATTTGAATGCAAAAATACGTGGTGGTCTCAGGGACCGCGGTGGTAGGTGGTTAAGGGTTAAATATACATTCTACAAACAAAACAAAAATAGTGAAAGTATAAATATAAAAAAAATATGTTTAAGAATTTAAAGGCAAAAGATCGTCTTTATCAGAAGAGGCCTGTTGCGGGCGAGGAATTGAAAGTAAATGAAAGTCTTTATGAACAATCACAAGATGTCTAATCCAATTACTTAATTAACTAATAATGCGTGAACGACGTTCCACCAAGTACGTGGGGCGCGAGCGCAATCAATTTACTCGCTATAGGATGTCATAACACAATTCCTCCAATCAGTATCGTCTTTTACGATCAATCCATGTGAATGTATCTCTCACTTCTTCTTGTTAATTCATATGGCGGGCCGCCTCCCCAGTACGTGGTGTTGCGTCAATTTGACAGTTGACACATCTTCTAAAAAAAAACAATAATAATCAAAGAGGTCGGCATCGCTGAGCCAATTCTCTCGACGCACCCTCAAATTTCATTAAAATATATAAACAACATCAAAATAACATAAATAATTGTTTTGCATTGTGTTGCGATAAAATAACACACATGCACACTTGTACAGTTTGTATCTAAAAGCAAACTCCAAAATCCATTCACTGTAATTCGTCATTTCCCCTGTCAAACACCGAAAATCGTCCGAACTTACGAGTAACGAATTAATCTTCAAACGTCGACATTGAAAAGCGTCTGTGGAACACATTTCCGTGTACAAAGAGATTAAAACTGTTTGTCTGTTTGTTTGTTAGATATCCATGTTTGTACGGCATTTCATGACGCCAGGGTAGGCCAGGGAATACACACCAATGTTTCGGTAATTACAATCCGGTTTATTCTATAGTAATTCTGAAGGCATTGTCGATCGTAAACGCATAAAGTTGGAAAACAAAGGGGTAGGATTCGGGATTATTTGACTGTAGAGAGTAATAAAAATGTGTTAAAAATGTTTCGAATTCAAATTAATTTTTGAAATATTTTCCTGAAAATTCCTTTTGCTTTTTACTAATTAAAGAACAAAGTATTATTAAAAGTTTTTTTTTTTCTAAAATTAATTATGTTTCGGACGAGAAAATCATGCAAAAAATCACAGCCGGGAAACATAGTTGCATTTATAATTTTTAATGTCTTTTATTTTTTTACCAAGCCATGCATTTTGGCTGAAAAGGTACTTTAGTCCTACCAATGCTGTCAACATGTAGATACAAGCACACACACGCACACACACTGTAACTTGCTACGCAATAACCCGCGGGCGAATTGAAGTTCCGTTGAGTTCAGTGCGTGAGCGCTACGACGCTACGCCGCTACGCCGTAGGCTATTGCTACGAACCTACGCTACGTGCAGGTTATTATAATGCCAAATCCATTTTAGAATTTTGCATTTACAGATTGCGCTTTACGAGGGTGAAATATTGACGTTTACTTTGTAAGATTATATTTATTTTTATGTGGGGAACAGTATTATCGAAACTGAAGAACTTTTTCATAAGTTTCGTAACAGTTTGAAAAAAATACCGTTAAAAAAAAACCGTGTACCCAAAATAATACCGACGCAATACAAATGAGTTGATCCGCGCAGAATCCCATTGTTATTAATACGTACAATAACTGGCGGTCCAAAACGTTTGTCCCACAAATAAATTGTCCGCTTAATCATTGTGCGTATGAGCGATGTCCTCCATCAGTTATGAGGTTCGCTGTTTTTTGGTTGCGCGACCCCGTTGCCTCGCTAATCGACGATATTACGGGCTTGACGTTGTGCTCCAGGCTCCTGATGCGAGCCCGAGATTTACGGGTCAGGCGATGAGGTATGTGTTTTGCCGACGTAGTTGGGAGATAGTATTGTAGTCGTCATCTTTAGCCAGTTTCTCGAAGGAAAATTATCGCAAAATTAATGTGACAGATTGTCAAGCGCGGAAGCTACTGCGATTGGCTGTTGATAAATCATTCAACCAATCACAGCAGTTTACACCCACTTGGCAAATGGTCGCATTCATTTTGAGGAACTGTCCCTTAAAGTTTCGAGGTTCTTGTGAGGCAGCCATTGGAGCCAGTTAAGACCGGCCTCAGGAAGCACAGCTTCTAAGATATTATACATTTCATGTTTTCAGCCTTGCTAGTAGACGATATTATGGTATCGCTACGTTTAGCTCAAGGTGCTGATTCAAACCATAGATTTACGGGTCAGGCGATGAGGTATGTGTTTTGGTGGCAAAGCTAGGAGATAGCCTTGTGGGTGTCACAGGCAGTCTCACATAAGCCTATCTTGACTTTTGCTTAAATGCTCTAAGAAAAAAAAAAAACAATGCAAAAAAATATGATAAATATAGCCCGTAGGTATGCGTTCCAATCACAACCAGGGAATGTCAAATACATTTCTACTCGTGACGCCAAACCAAAACATAATATTAAAAATCATGAACCAACTAAAAATAAATTATATCGACCTGCTTTTACGCACACAGCAATAAATAGTCAACAATTAATTCCCAAATGGAGTTAATTAAACAATAAATTCATTGTCCAGCAGACGTCCGCACACTAAAAGCCCGAAAGGGTGTTACAATCCGATCGATCTCCTTATCTGCAGGTTCCAGTTAACGTTTTAATTGCTTTATAAATAACTCGGCTAACCCTTGCGCCCTAAAATACGAGAAATTATGACCTTAGGGTGGCACATGGTATATTAAACATGGCCAAATCTTTAGAACAATGCTCTGTGGGTTTAGGCTTTTGAACAATGAGTGTGATTAAAATTTTGGGTTTCCATTCTCATGTGTGGGACGCAAGTGATTTTTTTTTGTCTGTTTTAAATAAAGGCTTGAATAGGATTAATGTGTCTGACAACTTTAATATTATTATCTAGGTGGCTTCTAGTCAGTTTTCTCTGCAACTATCTGTCAAAAGATAATGTGAAAAATTTTAGTCTTAACCAAAATATTCTCTCTACATTAAATGAAACCCTGAAGTTCACATTGTTTGAAACATAGATGGATTACATTAATATTGGAGCGTGTTACGTGGGTTTTAAGTAAGTGTAACTTTTTTATGAATCGCCCTTTTAGTACCGAGTTATCTAGATAAAAACCCTTTTATTTTTATGTGTCATATGTTGAAAAGAAATGTTTTATTAAAAAAAATCTACTGTACAGTACTGTACCTATTCAACAAATAAAAACACAACTATTTCGTTTGTTTTTAAATCAGCTTCGTATAAAAATGAACGCTATACTGACTGTCGTAGCTAAAGTTTGTAAAGCACTTTCGAGTACCGTTCAAATTCAGGAAGTTTTTCAAAACAAAAAACAGTTCTTTTGAATCCGATCCAGCCCTGTATGGAAAACCTGTAGTAATAATTTGATGTTTTTTTTTTGTGAGGTCATTCACCGCTGTCATTGTACTTACTTATCACTTGAAATATCAGTATAAAAAGACTGTTTTAATAAACTTCACAGACGTGATACGTATGATGACGTATTGATATTTAAACACGATAAAACATAAGAAAACAGTTTTCTCAACTCATACAAGTAACAACGCTAACAGCGGATGTTGACCTCCCAGAGAAAAACATCAATTCTTTTTATTTTATCGTGGTTAGACATCGTCCAATTTAAAATAACCCTGTATAAATAAATAAAAACATGTACGAGGCCAAAAGGGCCCTAAGTATACTTAGTACACACAATATTTCCATTTCGGCCTGTTATTTTTGATATTCCGATCTCGAGGAGGGTTAGACCTAAAGTTTTACCTCTTTATTACAACCTAAAACTTATAACCTAGTCCATAAATCTTCCCAAACGAAGACCATACATTCTAAGATCCAAATCAAACGCGTAACTTCGACCCATTACAGTTAGTACCTAATTCTGCGACGGATGCCGCTAACTGCGGGGAATTTCTATCGTTATGTCATCATTGTAACCGTTAGTTGCTCTTAGGACCGTCAGTAGGAGGGATATTGTTTAAGAATCGTTTATGACCGGGCTCCGTCTTTATCGCCGATCGTATCTTGTTGTGGATTGGCTGAATAATGGGCTGGATTTAGTATGGCAATTGTGGTATTGAATGAGTGTTTTCAAGGTTCATGCTTCAAGTGAGTACTTGTCTTCAATATAACACGCACAGGTGGATCAATTTCTAAAATGTTCTGTTAGTTGGTTGAAAATCATTGCATGGTTAAGTACTACGAAGTAATCGAATGAATGTGTTCTTGACACCTGTCAGTTTCATCCAAACGAATACGTGTCTTGGGATTTTGATCTTTATTTTCTACTACAATTGTCACTGACACGTGTCAGGAACGTATTCTCTTGACGGACGAACAGTACTCAATAACCTCTTCATATGAATTGTAGTTAATTAGGCAGATTAAAATCGAATGACATACAATCTCTTATCTTCGTCGGTTGATCGAAAATCGGCGTTGTTACGAATCTTAGATCCACTAAAATAACGTCGTTTAACCAAAAACTTTTGGAACAGTCATTAAATTACAGAGAAACCTTGAATATCCATTAGCAAAAATAACAGATTGTGCCTACACAATTAAAATCATAACGAAAACACATAACGTTTGCTTCATGACGCGTAACTTCAAACAAAAACTAAATTATGAGGGTGGGTTGGCATTTGTTAGTATGGAATTGGACCCTCGCGAAATATTGTGTCTACTATCTTATTAGACAGCGGTTTCCAAATAATTGGAATTGTTCTCCATTACCATTTAGGAGACAAAATATAGGACAGCTTTAGGTTAATTGATATGACTGTAACAAAATATACTCGCACTAAATTAGACCTACCTAAAACAGAGCAGTAACAAACACAGTTTCTGTTCAATACTCGTATGCCTAATCGACCAAAATTTTCTTTGTGAGTTATATAGGGCAGAACAAATGTCCAAAGATACCTCTAGTAGCTACAGCCAACCGCACATAAGCAGTAAATATTTGACATCGACAGCAACTTTATGTCGTAACAATAAGGGCTATTTTCGTCATGCAAGGCCGTTAAAATTCAAGTTGCAATCTCATCTCAGCGACAATCAATGTCAAAAATGTGTCAAAATTTAGGGAAATTAGAAGTATTTTTGACAGATTGAGACGGCGATCAGACTGTGAACGTTCTTAAAATTATGGGAATTTCTCGTCTGATGAGCGGTCGACTGTAACTGTAGAAATTCGACGATAAACACATCATCAACGAAACATATCCGAGGTGTTTAAACGAATAACATTGTATAGAACTCGTCATTAAATGCATGTTTGTTGTAACTGCAGTTCAGCCGTCACATTTAAACCTAACGAGGTTGTTACCTATCACGATTGTTATGCCGATAATTATAAGGCACCTGTCCTACCGCTGGCGAATAACGATGAGCGAGTAGGTCTAGCAACTAAAAACGAGTTGACGAGTAGCGAGTGCGCGACGGCGACGAGCGATTACTCGCTGGTATGCGTTACATAACAAGCGTGAGTCTCTAGGCGAGTGCGGCGGCGAGGGAGCGCGGTTCAGCGAGTACTATCTTTGATAGCCATTGTCACTGCGATAAACGAGTACTCGCCGGTGGTGTGAACAACCCAACACTCTTTTGTACATTTCTTGAGCAGGAAAATCGTTGATAGCCCAGTCTTTCCTCGTCAGTCGTAGCCTTTAGCAAGTGCTTACGGTTGGTTTCGAAACATTGTGAAACCGCCATTATTACTGGATATTTTGATGTAGTATCAACTTTTTTGAGGACATAAAGAGACCGCTGGAATTCTCCAAAAAATATTTTGACATGTCGTCAAAAATGATTATAAATTCGATTTCCCTGAGGAGCTGAATATGTATTTTTTTGCCGCAGACAATAAGTTTGGAAACCATTGTTCTACACAATAAATTCAGTTCGGAGAGACATGCGATTGCTTTGCATCTTTCGCCACCCCATTGAATAGGTTTCGACGTTTGATTAATGGTATTGAAGTGGGGGACGAAATAATTTCACATATCTTGACGACACCCTTATGTATTCTAGTCTGACGTTCTTTCCCTTAAGTACTTTTTGTGACATTTTTTACTTAATGTGTTTTGGATACACATTAATTAATATTTTTGAAATATGGTGCCGACTGCTGATGGACTTTTATTAATATTGATGGTGAAATCTCGTAATGTTTGAGAGGGCATTCAATTGAGTTATCGTATTTTGATTTTTTTGATTAATGGCAAAACGGGGTACACTTGACATATGTATTTATATTATTGACTAAATAGAGTGGGCCCAGAAAAATACATAAACGTTAGGGTAAAACGCTAAAGTGATTTTGTCCCACGTTAAATGGTTAACGATACGTGTATTCAGGTTTAAAAGTAAAAGAAAACCCTGAAACAACAAAAAATACTTTATACAACGCGTAACGTTAAATGCGCAAAACCTCAGACACCCCAACTGATTTTTAATTCAATTGACCTATTTCAGAGAGAAAATAAGTCATTATAAAAATTGTAAAGGTTTTATGTGCTGTTTTAGTTTTACTGGCCATTCTGATCGTTTGTTGCGTCTGCGACGACGCTTTATCGAGGGAGGAGTCGTCACCGGGCCGCTGCGCCGCGCTGACATTGGCTTGCTTGACCTATTAATAAATAGACACGGCAACGTTTTTAATGAAGATTTTTTGAAAAATGTGACCTATATTAAAAAGTGGTTCAATTAATTCTGCTCGTTATTCTGATCAAACTAATTTCAGGTTTTGCGCATTTAACGTTACACGTTGTATATATCTTTTGAACATAATAATTGCGAAAATTTCAGTTTTCATTTAATCATCACCAATTAAGATCTAATTAAGAGCCAACACACGCAAACTTAGAAAGTTATTTTATACAACAAATTAACACCCCAACATAAAATCAGCGCCGCGCACTAACGAATTGGACAAACGATTGATCAAAGGAGCATTCATGGTCTACTAACGACCAAGCCAAAGCAAAGGCCACTAGAAAACGTCAAGGGAATGGCACGACCATCGATAGAATTTCACTTGTACGCTCGAATTCGGACGAATAAAATTTTAGCCGAAATTGAATCGGCCGGTGGCCGGCAGTAGACCGTAAAATTGGTCGGCACGCTGACCGTGCCGTGCCGTGAGCGGTATCTTCTTCGACTTTTGGTCGAATTATGTGTGTATGTTGGGTGTCGCGTTCAACCTTCTGAATTATACATGGGCCGAGGCGACCTGTGATTTAGTACGCCGACTTCCGACCGGGACGCGCCGTTTAAGAGGTATATTCGTTTCCTGTTTTATAGATATTGTGATGCGGATTTTTTTTCGCGTTGCTTTTGTTTTTCTTTATTAGGTTATTTTCGAAATGGGAACGTAATTTATGTTAATTCGACACCTGCAAAATTATGAGATTTTATTAGGATGCTAAAAATTGCAAATCGTAATTTTACAGTTGTGTAAAAAGTTAAAAAGCCTTTGTTTTTGTCATGTAACAAAATACAAGTAACTTCTGATATTTGTCTTCAATACCTGAATGAAGTTTTCCGACCAAGAAGTTTTGCTGAACCATTTTTTTCCAATATTTCTAGTATGTATAAAAAGTGCACTTTTTGATATCAATCCCGGACGCGGAAAAATAATCTGTGAAACGAGTGATATTGTAAGCGTTTTAGGATTATCGAGTCCTCCATACGAAAGCTTTTAACAAAATTATTTGTGTAAAGGGAATGTTTTTTTAAACTTGTCGATGTAGAGCCAGTATTTATTTTCATCGGAGAGAAGGAAGTAACATGTGTGTGCAGAGAACGGGTTAGTCCAAAAATTTCATCAATTTGTTGGATGAGCCGTACATATACACGCAGATATGAACATTTACGTTCATACATCTACGCCCATGCCCACCTTCATCCCAGTAACCGTGTAAAAATATTTTAAAATTAAAATACATTCGAAATTTAACTTTGCGTAAAGCCAAAAATTGGATTAAAAAGCGAGTGGGGAAACTTCCGGAACCTTTCACACGTGAGCTAGAGTGAGACGAGCTTTTAAGCTAAAATTATTAAGCTCAACTTGCACCGCCGTATAATGCTTAAAGTAAGCTAGCTGACTTATAACACCTCCACAGATTATCGACGTTTTGTTATTTAGTTTATGAAGAGTGTAAAAGATATGGGGTAGTGTATAAACCACTTTTAAGTTTCCAATACATGGACCTAACTTTCGTTAGAATATCTTGACTAAATAATAATTAATGGAGGATTTTCACTTGTTGTCCTCCTTGGTAAAGTGATCTCAAGCGCGAATTTTAAGCAGTCTTGGGTTCGAAGTCGGGGTCGGGAAAAGTGTTATTGGGGTTTTCTTTGAGAACTCTCTCAATGGCGGCTTGGAATCTGGTATGGGCCTAGTTGGCGCCAAAAAGCTAGCTCTAATAGATACCTACATGTCACTTGTAACTAAACCTAATTTGAACAATGTTGGTGAACGATACACCACCGTCCTCTCGAAAAAACAAGCGTACTGTTTTGTTATTGTGCATGTAATTTTTTTTTTTAGGGCCGATGGCCGGTGGAGCAGACGAGTCCTGGAGTGGAGACCGCGTATCGGCAAGCGTAGTGTGGGACGCCCCCCAGCTAGATTGACGGACGACCTAAAGAAGGTGGCTGGGGTAGACTGGATGCGGAAGGCGGAGGACAGGGTGTTGTGGCGCAGTCTGGGAGAGGCCTATGTCCAGCAGTGGACTGCGATAGGCTGAGTTGATTGATGCAATTTTAATCATCAAACTTTTCTACTATCTTTCCTAGTACTAGCAGTATGGCAACCTTAGGGAATAAAACAATGAATATGAAAGAATATGCAGGATTCGCAACGTGATTCGAACAAATTTAGTTCATCATAATTTTTAAACATAGTGGAAGCCAAAGTAGCAAGTTTTCTAAAAATTCTGCTCCATGTGCAGACAGAGATTGCACATAAATTGTATACAAGTCTCGTAGTTATCATTTGTAAGGAGAATTTTTGAGTTAGGTTTGTTGAAGATAGTATTTTTCAAACTAAGATATTTTTGAGTCTATAAATTCTTCATATCTAATAGTTATTGATGCAATAGTTATTAGTTACCCTATGTTTATTGTCATTATTATATTGCCTGATATTACATTTCGACTGCGAAGTGCCAATACCTCCTAACTGACAAAGTCAAAAATTTACACAAACTGAAACAAAACGTTCAAAATAGACACGTTTGTTTAGTTGAGAGATAAATATTTACACATTTTAATTTAATGCTGTTGCAACTAAAAATACACTTAGGCGATTTCAATAAAACATGCGAATAACGCCTTTAAATTCAAAACAACTGAAATAGAATTTCTCAAAAAAAAAAATGTCAGTTAGGAGGTATTGGCACTTCGCCGTCGATTTGACATTTGATATCTTTATGTAGATAGAAAAAATAACTCAATGATTTAAGAATACCAACGAAACCTATCAATCTCGCATAAACAACTTATAAAGAATAACTATGATAAAGTACACCCACACTGCATTTTAACTTAAAACAGAGCTACAAAATACAATAACATATACTTATTTAATCTCTCACGTCTTCAATTACCCCTTCAATTGTTCTGACAACAAGAAACACGTTATCAAACGCCTTGTTTCCTCCAGAAACAGGACAAAGGCAAGAAAATCGAACCTTTCCACAATAACATCAACTCAAACAACTAGTGGCCCCTCTAATTCCCGTTAAAAGCGAAAGTGGGGCTGCAATAACAAATAGTTATTGTCGGAACCCGGCTAATAGATAAAGACTGAAGAAAAATAAATTGCGATGCGACTTCCTGCTTCGGAAGAATTCTTATAACGGTTTTCACTTGTTTTTCTCATGTTTTCAAAAGATATTGTTACAGAATGTTTCTGTAATTGGAAAACATAATATAGAACCACAAAAATAGTAGGATTTTAATAGAAAAACTCTGATCTTATGGATAAAAAATAATCGGCGATCCCTTTCAGATTATCTTTAGAAAAATAAAAGATTAGTACGCAAAGAAGATATATTTGTTGTACTACTACATATATGCGGATTAAAAATAACACTAAATACCTACCTCAATTTTATTTACAAAATTTTCGATATCGCAAAACATAAAAAAACCGGTCAATTGCGAGTCGGACTCGTGCACCGAGGGTTCCGTACAAATTTGTAGGTACGTAACTATAAATTTACGGTTTTCGCAATTTTTCCTTTATCTGTGCTATAAGACGTTGCTTCGTACCAAATGTCAAGATTCTGAGTTCACGGGAAGTACCCTGTAGGTTTAGATTCCCTCGCGAGTGTCGAAAATTTGCGGAAATTTGCGGCATAAACGGCTGTATGTTTTCATTGCGTTGGCTTAGAAGTTTGATTTTTTCACAGCTCCAAGGTACAGTAGACCTGAGTATTTGATATAAACTTCAGCTTGTTATTTCCACGCGTTCCTGGGAAAAAGAGTCTTGACAGACAGACGGACGGACAACAATGTGATTCTATAAGGGTTCCGATTTTTCCTTTCGAGGTACGGAACCCTAAAAAGAGTTAAAAGTAACATAATACCGGTGAAACCACACCAAACTCGCAAAAAATCGAAATGTAATCATCCAATTGATAGTATAGAATAAAAACTACGTAAATACAGCAGTGGGTGGATATTTTATTTAACCCGCGCACTGCTTTCTGATAAATGAACGGGTTTGTGCGGCCACTGGGTAGGAAATTGATATTTCACTCGAATCGTCGTGTCGAGGGAGTTTGCCGTCTGGAAATTCATCCGACAGATAGACAGACGTTTCAAATTTTATATATAGATTTTCGTTACTAAAAATTATGGCTTTAAAAAAAATGGCAGATATAATAGTGGCTGGTTTTTTTTCGGATCCAAACTACGATTCGTGTTCGGTGTCTTGTCTTATGTTCGAGATATGAATGGATTTAATTACGGAAGGTTCGTTTGATTTTCGTACAATTTACTTATTCAATAAATACTGAGATCCGTGTCTTATTCCATTCATTACATGTAACTATCCTTGACATCATTTTCTTTTTATTCTTGGCGAATAATTTTCAAACATAGTTTGAATTGCTACAAATACACAAAACAGCCAGAAAGATAAAGATCTACATGGGTACAGACTTTGAAGTATTAACTAGTTCCTAGGAAAATTTATTCAATAAAGAGTATTCTATTCTATTCTATTCTATATGTCGTCGCAATCGATATCAAGACGACAAAATAATCAAAATACTACTTCCGGTTGATTTCATAATATTAGTCAAACCGGAACTTAATTCTCATTAGTTGATCGGTTAGTACAGCGAATGCCGTGAGGTGGCGCTATATAACTTCGCGCCATTTTCTACACGTGGACAGAGCCGATTGGAGAGCAGGCGGCATTCGATTTGCGGAGCGCACGCTGGACGGTTCTGTCATGTTCACCGTACAAACCTTTGTTTCTTACTACTCATAAAGTGATTGTAAAAAACCGAATAAACGTGACTGTGATTTGTGCTTCAAACTACGTTTTACTGGGTTGCCCGAGTACCCACCTTCCTCATGGAACCCGTACCAAGAAATTATGATGATGGCCCTGTTATCGCTACGCCCACGCTCGCGCCGTCATATATATTATTTCATCGTAAATTAATTTCCTAAGAATTTCTCCTGACTAATGATTAAAAAAGGCGAGTTAATAAGTAATGGTTTTCCCTTCCACGTGCAAAAAGTTTTATACATTTTTTTTTTAACCACAATTCACTTAGTTTACTTTTTATAGGCGGTGTAAATATTATCAAGTAGTTATTTAATGTTTATTTAATCAGTACTTTAACTAAAGTACCTATTTTGATAAAGCAATTAAACAAACAGAAGTAGTACATACGGTGACACATCTAGCTATACAATTCCAGTTTTAGTTGACCTCGCATTCGCATTTGGTTTTTTGTACAATCAGAAGTCAATTATACTGGATATGTACAGCTTCATATGTAACCGTGCGTGCCTACAAGTATCTTTGGCGCAAACTGAAAAGACGTGGATGTTTATATGACGCTACTATAGTGTAAACAAACTATGAACAAGTTTAGAGGAACGAGCATAATAGTCAAGAGATTTACGTCCACTTCAGACGACTGCACACGTATGTGTTGGCTAAGAAAATAAATACTTTGCAAAATGTAATCCTCTTTTAACCTTCAAGCAGTCGCGCGGCGTCGAATCGACCGCGATGCGATCGATTCTCGATACATTTATGATGCCAAATTGCTTACAAATCCAAAGAAAATTAGAATATTATTTTGATTTTATAATTTTGTTTATGTCCTAACATAATGATAATGTGATAAATGCAAAAAATATTAAATAATTAGTGTTTTAAATCCCTGAAATATCCCATAGGTCTTTTAGGTTACGCGCGACCGCTGGCGTTACAAATGTCCGCGCGCCCGCTTGAAGGTTAAGTGAATATTTTAATACACGAATTCTTTTACAAAAGGTACAGATTTAAAAAGGTATTATTGTTTACGCACCTAAAACTCTTTTTTGTTCCCAATAGGCACAGAGGGACCATTAAATAAGTTTTAATCAACAAATTCTTCATCATAAAACCGAGTTGCTTATTCAATAATGCGGCGATTATTGAAAAATTCTTTCGATGAAACCCGAAGGCCTTTCAAAACGCCCCCGTTTCGGGAAAAATTAAATATTAAGTAATGAACGGAACAAATAAATGAACCGCTCTCTCGGGAATTCCTTTCATGAACTCCTTTTAGGATGTCTAAGAGTTTTAATGAGACCCATTGAACCGCTTTTCAAACTCAAATAAAAAGATCATAAAAAAATATAACGAAGTTCGGGTAGGTACTAAATTTGGGAACACCCTTTGAACGAACTAATTGTGACCGAAGACCTATTTAATATTCTAAAAATGTACGGTTCCATTTCTGTTTGATTTTCACAAGAATTAGGAAAAATCGCTTTCGTTTTACAAACGAACTGTATTTTGCTTGTTTCTTTTCTGATTTCATGGAGTTCCACGAAATCAGGAAGAAAATAAGGTCAAAAGAATTGATCAAATTCCGGCGAAAATGCCCCTAAAACCCAAATATTTCATGAAACGTTTAATTTAACTGAAATTTGTGAGGAAACAAAATTAATCTTTACAAAATCCCTCCACAATATCAATTAAGCTCAGACAATTAATTTTTATAATAACAACAAATAACCCTCCATTGGTTACATTGGACACTAAGGGATCGTAATGAAGTTTAAAACTAGTTGAAACTCGCGTAAATATCCGACGTAAATATCGGATTGTATTCATTTGTATCCCTAGGCAATTAGATACAAACCGCGATCTGCATATTTACTTTAAAGTTAACGACACGTGACATCAAGTTTTATTGCAATTAACTTTACGGTCGTGTTATAAACCGTATGATTGCTTTACGATGCTGTAAAACCCGTGGTTTTACAATTGTTTGCGTCCCTACGGTGTGACGCAAAACTAAGGAGCGAAACAGTTTTAAATTTAATTTGTCATTGTTTTATTTACGCAAGGGGCTCTTTTATAAAATGTTGTTGTGTATGAATAAAGAACGCAGAATATGTCAACATGGAACACTTATTTGTGCAATGTGATTTGCATTAAAAAAAAAAAGCATAAAACCGGCCAAGTGCGTGTCGAACCACGCACAATAGAGGGTTCCGTAGTTGGAATTTCACATATCCAAAAACAACCATTTAGCTGACGTTAGGGGGGGAGGTGTTGGAAAATACTTGACTAACAAAAATTAGCACTTTAAAGCTTAATATTTAGCAAAAGGATCCCTGAAAAGAAAAATAGTTTTTACAAACCCGATAGCTTTCTAGTAGGTACTAACGAGTCTCTGAACTAAGCTGCGGACAGACGGACATGGCGAAACTATAAGGGTTCCTTGTTGACTAAGGAACCGTAAAAAATGAAAAGCATGTACACGTTATTTGAGTTCAAAAATTAAAAATAGTAATAACATTATTAAAATGACTTGGAATGTCATTAATAGCGAAACAGGAAGGTCATGCAACCGAAGTAGTGACTACAGCCTTGCTATTGATGACAATGTAATTAGATCAGATTCCCAGGTCGCCGCGGCCTTTGAAAATTTCTTTACAGAGATTCCCGTGGTAACTACTAAATCTCTAAGCTCATCACCCACTGCTGCAGAGTCTTTACTTAAGGAAAACGTTCCAGTTTGTGATTCGGAATTTCACTTCGAATTTGTCACTTGTACAGATATAATTAAAACTTTTCACATGTTAAATGTTAAAAAGACTGCAGATCTATGGGGCAATTCTGTGGATGTTGCTAAGACAATTATAAACATTGTAGCACCTACTTTAGCTGATATATTTAATAATTGTATTGAATGTGGTGAGTTTCCTGATCTTATGAAACACAGTAAAATAATACCGTTGTTTAAATCGGGTAGTACATCAGACCCTACTAATTATAGACCTATTTCCGTACTACCCACCTTTAGTAAAATTTATGAAAAACTTATTTTAAATCAATTGCAAAGATTTTTCAATAACAATAAATTACTGAATAATAAACAGTTCGGTTTTACAAGGGGTCGTTCAACTACCGATGCCGGAGTTGAACTTTTAGGACATATTTATAATGCATGGGAGGACAAATGCGATGCTTTGGGCATTTTTTGTGATTTGTCAAAGGCATTCGATTGTGTTCTTCATGAAACCTTAATCAGGAAACTTCACCACTACGGAATCCGGAACGCCTCTCTGGATCTTCTCACTTCTTACTTAAGTGATAGGATTCAGAGAGTTGATGTTAACGGGAAAAGGTCACCCGGATCTGTAGTAAGAATGGGGGTCCCACAGGGCTCAATACTTGGACCATTTTTATTTATTATTTATATCAATGACTTGCCTTACCTCATAAAGGATGAACATGATATAGTGTTGTTTGCAGATGACACTTCACTTTTATTTAAACTCAAACGTCAGCAGCTGGTTACTGACAATATAAATAGTGCCCTCGCAAAAGTAGTAAACTGGTTTAATGTTAATAATCTACTTCTTAATGAAAAAAAAATGAAATGTATTAAGTTTACGATACCAAATGTTAGACAAGTAGAAACTAGTGTTCTCATAAAGGGTGAAGAGTTAAAACCCGAAAATTCCACAGTATTCTTAGGCATAACTTTAGATGCCAAGCTTCAATGGGGCCCCCATATAGATAAATTGTCAAGAAAGCTTAGCTCTGCAGCATACGCCGTTAGGAAAATTCGTGATCTAACTGATTTAGAGACAGCCCGTTTAGTTTACTTCAGTTATTTTCATAGTGTGATGTCATACGGTATTCTGTTGTGGGGAAATGCCGCCGATATTCAGACAATTTTATTTTACAAAAAAGGGCAATTCGTTATATTTATAAATTAAGTCCTAGACACTCCCTCAGAGACAAGTTTAAAGAGATTAATATAATGACTGTGCCTTCTCAGTACATTTATGATAATCTTTTGTATGCACATAAAAATATTAATCTGTTTAAAAAATACAGTGATATCCATAACATAAATACTAGGAACAAACACAAATTTGTTGTTCCTACAACAAGGCTCAAAAAAATAGGTGGCTCGTTTAGATGCCAATGTATACGTTTTTATAATAAACTTCCTAGCCACATTCAAGAACTAAGCATTAATAAATTCAAATCTTTTATAAAGTTAAAACTATGCCAGAAAGCCTATTATACTGTAAAAGACTATATTGAGGACAAAAAAGCTTGGGATTGAGCTGCTCCAATAGGTCTAGACAGTGAATGTTGTTTATTTTTTATTTTTTGCTGACTTACACTTTTGTTTTTTCTCTTTCTAAATATCTATTTATATACAGAATGACATGAACATTTACTGTTTGAAGTCTTATATTATTTTAATTATTGTGAATGTGATGAATATGTGGGTTTCCGTTTTAATCATGGTCTGGCACTTTGAGCGGTTTATGCGGTCTACACAAATGTCCTGTCCTTGGTATTACTCGTCGAATCGTTGAGCTCCTTAAGTTCTGAGTTGAGCTGCACGGTTACTGACGAATGCGTGCACTGACTGCACAGGTCCACTCAATCTGTGTGGTTCTTTCCTCAAAAGACCACTTCAGACACCAATCTACATAGTCCTCAAAGATCAAAGATTATGTCCGGATTTTTATATACACATTGACATTGATGAATTTTATATAAACAATGACATGGATATTTACTTTGTAAAGTATCTTATTTTTTATTATTATTATTATTGTGAGTGTGAAGACTATGTGGGTCATTTCTTTTTTCTGTTTTCCTTCTTAGTTAGTTTTAATCATGATCTGGCAGTTTGAGTAATTTATGCGGCCTACCCAAATGTCCTTTCATTGGTATTGTTCGTCGAATCGTAAGGCTCCTCAAGTTCTGAGTTGAGCTGCACGATTTTTGACAAATGCGTGCACTGACTGGACAGGTCCGCTCATTCTGTGTGGTTCTTTACTCAAAAGACCATTTCAGACACCAATCTACATGGTCTTCACATGATCTGACCAAGATTATGTCTGGACTTTAAAAGAGACTGTGACCTCTGAGTTTGTTTCGGCCTTTCTTCTCAGAGTAGTCAGATAGGAAACGCCGACCTCATCTAGTTTAAAAAAATATGATTGACATGTAAAAGTGTTTGTACAAACCTACTTACAGAAAATAAATCATTTATCATTTATCAAGTTTTGTTACTTTGCAAATTAAATTCATTAGATTTTTATTATTTGATTAAGTTTCCAAAGATGTATCAAAGTAATGCTTCTGCTCCTTAAGAGAGTACAAAAAAACAAAAAACAAAAAAAAGAAATCGTAATACAGAGAAGTAGACGTACGTTTATTTTAATAAGTAGGTAGATCTTGTTTTGTCTGTATGTTTACATAGCGCGGTCTATCTATCAACGCAGTCCACGCGTGCTTAATTTATTACTTGTTTACTACTCCTCGCACAAACATTAACAACATAAAATAGTAAGTTTTCCAATAAACAGCCCGCTAAAGAATTGTCGGGTATTTTTGACCCATCCCATATAATTATGTTGACAGTTTATATTGCGATTTTTATCCGCTGTTCCATTTTGAGTATTATGTGTGTGTTATCTATAGCTTTTTATCGTATTGAAAATTTTATTGTGTGGATCTTGTTTTTGTGTGATAAAGTATTAAGTTATGCTGACATTAATTTCCATAGGAAATAAAATAATCGCAAAAAAAAAACAATATTTCGTAGCTGCCGATCGAGGTGCTTTAATATTGTGTGTATGTGAAAAGTTAGAATATTCAACGGCCAATGAACGGCAAAAATCAAAACGCACAGAGACGCTGCACTCGCGAACTAAAGACAAAAAAAAAATGAAAACGATTTTGCGAAATGGCCGATTTAACTTTTTCAATTAAGCGAATACGGGCCGCGCGGGTATATTCTGACCCAGATCCGGAGTCAGGCGGCTCTGTCCGATTCGGACCGGTACAGTCCGGTACGCGCCGGTGCGTTGCCGAAATGAAAACCTTTTGATTGTGTTTTGCGGCACGACTCGCGTGGAATAATAAAGAAAAACAAAATTCTACTTTGAAAACGTTTTGATCAAATATGATAGTTCACTTTTATATTCTACTTCCCTTTAACACGTCACTGACGTTTTTTGCGTCATTTTTTATATGGTTGCCCATCAAATATTTTATTGACCCAGTTTTTAAAAAACTTGTCATTTTCATGGATTTCTTTTTACATGTTAGTAAAAGTTTATATTATTTGTGCACATACAGTTTTTTTATATATTTTAACAAGATGCGTTGCACCAAAACGAGGGCCTTATATCGAGATGGCCCTCGTTTTGGTGCGACACGTTTTGGCCATTGGGCCACAAAAAATATTTACTTATATGAAAAAAATAAAACACAGATACCAGCCAGCTTATTTATCGACAAATAAAGTTATTGCGTCAACAAAACACTTTTTTTTTACACAGTGGGCACGAAATTTTCCTATCTCAATAAAAAAAGGTCACGACAAAATGTCAATTCGTTTGGAAACCTTCTTAGATCGAATTGTCTGCAAGCTACCTACACGACAATATATTTGCATGAGTTGACATGGCAATCTTCTTATATTTGAGCTTATCAACGCACGATTCTTCGTCATTCAGGCCTAAATTGTGTTTGGTATCTCAGGAGCTTCGGCGCAAATAAGCTTGCGAATATCCGAATCTGTAGGCTCGGATTGTGCGCACGGCATTTTGTAAAGTGCCTATTGCCTACCGTGTTAACGTTTGGAGGCTGATCCGGGAAATCTAGGCTGAATGTGGAATTAGATCTTTAAAGTAAAGCAGCGTTATGTAAGGATGTTGACAGGAATATTGTAGTCACATTTTATCTATAGTACTAATAATAAAGATGAAGAGTTTGTTTGTTTGAACGAGCTAATCTCTGGAACTACCAGTCGGATTTGAAAAAAATATTTTTGCGTTTGATAGCCCATTTTTTGAGGAAAGTTGAGTCATTAACATTAACACACGTTTTCATACATTACATGCTTAAGACACTAAGGAGTCGAGCAAAAACAAAAAGGTCAGAAAGAATACAGTAATAATAATAATATAGTAATAATATTCCACAACTTTCACACAACGCCATCTATTCCCAAACTAAGCAGAGCTTGTGCAGAGCTTGTATGAGTAGGTACTAGACAACTGATAAACATACATATACAACGTGTAACGTTAATTGCGCAAAACCTGAAAATAGTTTGATCAGAATAACGAGCACAATTAATTGAACCACTTTTTAATATAGGTCACATTTTTCAAAAAAATTTCATTAAAAACGTTGCCGTGTCTATTTATTAATAGGTCAAGCAAGCCAAGGTCAGCGCGGCGCAGCGGCCCGGTGACGACTCCTCCCTCGATAAATCGTCGTCGCAGACGCAAGAAACGATCAGAATGGCCAGTAAAACTAAAACAGCACATAAAACCTTTACATTTTTTTTAATGACTTATTTTCTCTCTGAAATAGGTCAATTGAATTAAAATTCAGTTGGGGTGTCTCGAGGTTTTGCGCATTTAACGTTACACGTTGTATAATTCTAAATACATACATATTATAGATAAGTTACATCCAGACAAAGAACAAATGATCGTGCTCATCACACAAACATTTGTCCAGGGTGGGAATCGAATAGTAGTCAGGGCCACTGATCACTAGACCAACAGGCCTGCCTATAATAGCGCGGTCAGGCGATGCGATGCGATGGGGTGGGTAGGGGGAGCAAGAATTATCACGCGGACGACGCGGCGACGGGCCGAATCTAGTTCATTCATAAAATTACCACAAAACTGAAAACTGTCATTAATGATAATATCTGGTTATTCTACATTTTTGATAATTTATTTAAAAATTCTACTCGATAAAGCTATTTGATTGTTACTTTTTTATTTATGATTGATTCACTGGTGCCTTTAAGACCTTGTCCTAAAAATATTGTTAATAGGGAATGTTAAAAGAATCATTAATAATGTCCATCAACTGTCATACACATCTGTTCTACTCAACACGATAAACATTGCATGGAGCTTGACAGTTATTTAATCAATAGAGTCAAGAAATTAAATAAACTAGCCCACGGTAAAACGTTATGTTTTCCACGGATAATAACTCACCAGGCCATCATTAAAAACATCGCTTTAAAATTAAATTGTAGGTTTATATTACATGGTCCAAATTAACAGGTGGATTCAAAGTAATCAAATATATAACACAATATTGCGAACTGATTCAAACTCAGTCCGGTAACCTTGTCCCAATTAAAGTTCCAATCAACTCGATGCCAGTAAAGTTGACACGCCAACTGACCAAATAGTCGGCGGCCTGTGGCTGCACCAAGTATGACGACCCTCAAGTAAAGCCGAAGTCGGTCGAACTTTGCCGAGGGAGTCCGAAGTGGGCCCGAGCATCCGCGATCAATACCCCACACTGGCACCCGCGTTTCGCGTCAATTCCGGGGGCAAAAGTCACGCTTTCGGGATAGCCGTCGATTTCGGCCGGTCAGGGCCCGATCGAGTGTGTCTTGCCGGTAGCTCTGTGACTAACGAGGCACAATACACTTATGCAGAATTTAAATCTTTTAAGCTCCGATCTTCGGGGCCATTTTATAGAAATTGCAGCATTGCAGTGGAGTTTTTTCTTTTAATTTATTTTATTCCTTCTCATTTGTTTACTGGTGTTTGTTCAACTAAGAATATTAATCTTAGAAAACGAGATCTTTTCTACCAACAGAGCCTTTCGTAGAAAATCACACATCAATAAATTACGACTAGCAAATATTTGCAGCGACTATACAGTTATTTATATTAAAAGGTACAGAATACAGAAAAATATCTTGATATATTTACAATACAAAAAGTGTAAACAAGCCAAGAGAACGGAGGCGGATGTACACAGAAATGCCGAGATAAAATTGTTGGTCCTTTTTGATAAATAGGTCACGAAAGCAATGTCAAGTAACGCCGTGTTGGGGCGCTCCGAGACACTTCGCATGGACTTGAAACGTTTTGATAACTTCGAAAAAATAAACAACTTTATTTGAAGAAACTGCCTCAAAAACTTCATAGAAATATCTCTTAGAAGTTACATATTAATGTTACAAGGTACTGAAATGGTTTTAAAAACGTAAATGGTTTTAATAAATCCATTGTTAAGCAGCCGAAATTTTTGAGTTATTTCAATATTGCAGAGTACGGCACTGTTCTCGATGCATTTGCTCGATAGCGAAATGCAAAGTCTGTATATAAAACTTTTTATTCAGTAGGGTGCATGCGTTAATGGTACTATTTTTCCTCTTTTCCAAGAAGCACAGCTAAAAACTGCGTTTCTAAATCTTGTGTTGATTTAGATCCTGAAACAAGAACTGGTAGCTACTTAAACATGGGTACCAAAACAACCCTTTATCCTTACTCAACACAAATAGGGTGGGATAACAATCAGCTGACTCACGAAACATACATTTTTCTTGCCAGCCAGTTCCTCAAAAACTGTTACATCGTTGGAGATAAATCAATATAATCGATTATTTGACGTACCGATTACAACTTAAATGTCACTCGAATCTTTGCAACTTTTTTCACCATAAGTAGGTCACGGTCGGAACATTTCGAAGGGAGTTGGAAAAAATACAGTCCTCCCCTTCGAAGCGGAACATTGCGAAATTAAAACGTCGCTGTAGGCAAAACTAGGGCTTTCACAGAATAAGGATGTCATTATCCCAGCATACGAAATCCGAGAGGGAAAAAAAATGTTTTCGGTGTGTTGTCGCAGTTGAAAAATTGGACGTTTTCCTGCTCAACACCGGCCTAATTGTAGAGACGGAATTAAACGAATTGTTTTCATAGCGCAAAGATTAAAATAATACTGATAATTAGGAAAAATTACGCTACATTTTATTTTTATAGAAGTAACGTTTACTCAAAAAGTATCTTTAACTAGTTTGGTCTTCATTGTTTTATCTATTGAAATATGTGCCAGCCAATGTTTTGCATTTATTTTCAATGTAGCTGCGCCCCGCGGTTTCACCCGCGTAAGTCTCGATCCCGTAAAAATATCGGGATAAAAAGTATTCTATGTGTAATCCTGGTTATAAACTATCTGTGTGCCAAATTTCATCAACATTGATCCAGCCGTTTGAGCGTGAAGAAGTAACAAACATACACACACACACACACACACACACTCACTAACTTTCACCTTTATAATATTAGGTAGTGTGATACCATGACAATCTAATGATGCACCAGTGTTCCTTATACCATCCACCATTCCACCACCATAAAAGAGCCTGCAGAAAATCCAGTACATTTATTCCCAAAGGCTCTTCCCTTTGTGTATCAAAAACCGATTCCAGGGTGCATTACCAAGTGGAAACGATGCAAGACGTGTCCACTTAAAGCCGAATGCCTAGACTCCGCACGTGCACGCCCAAGGATTAACGGATTTTAACCTCTCGTAGGACGTACTGAAGGCGACATGTGTCTTGATCGTACTTGATGTGGTTTATACAAATGTTTTTGTGTAATTGGGAGTAGATATGAGGATTTTTGGAGAAGTAAATGTTTGAGAATAAAGACTTGATGCTTATGCTTTGGGAGCAGTGGTGGCCAAGTAGGTAGTAACGGTCGCGACTTACGAGTTGTAGGTCGTAAGTTCGAATCCAGACAGGTGCTCTTTGTGTAAATTATTTCTCCACCACTGCTCTCAAAATGGTGAAGGAAAACATCGTGAGGAAACCGGCATGTCCTAGAACCAAAAAATTCGAAGACATGTGACTTGTGTCATGTTTGTGTGTGTGGGTGTGGCCGTAATCCACCACGCGGGCCCAGTTCGGGTCGGTAATGTCTACTGACCCGAACTTTGTTCGCGTGGTGGATTACGGCCCACTTTCTCTCACCGAGAAGAGTCTTGTGTCCCAGCAGGTGGGAACATAATACACTGATTATTATGCTTAAGGTATACATATATTGAGGAAAGCTACGATTGATGTTACCACTGCTTTTAGTTTAGAAAAACTTAGTTCACACTTCGATTAATACATAGAAAGCTTCTTAAGGATACGAATACGTACGAGACGTCCAGAAACGTTTTTCAACGAATTCAGTTCCAGCAAATAACGTCATATTGATCACTCATCTGTATTTGACAGATAACAGCTGACCTGATATCATAAGCCGAAACAACTTGTTGGCATTGGACATTCCCCACGTAGATACAGGTGGGAGCGAGTTAAAATAGATTGATACAATGCCTGCAAGTGAAGGGCTCAATTCACAGCTGTTTGTGAGTAATTGCCATTCATAGAGTAGCGTTTATACCCCTTCTATATTGAAATTGAGAGGATAATACAACATCGTTATATGTAATATTTAATCATGGCAATGATAAGTAGCTTGATGATTATTATGGTATTTTTAGTGCTTGATGGTTTTTATGGTATTTTTAACTTAACAGACCTATTCTGTTGTTGGTGAGTTAGTTGTGCCCTACCTTTTTTCCTGCTAAAACACTATGAAATAGAGGTGTTGATGGGAGACTTTTTCATATGATTTTGACGTTGAAAATGTGAAGATTCTCAGCCTAATTTGAATAAATTACTTTTGATTTCGATTTTCTATTCTCTTGACACAAAGCTGTTGGTGCGAGGAAATAACTGATGTTGAAAGCGTAGTATGTCACTACCGATCTAAGGGCTCTTGCCCATGGCAAGATCCCGTTTTTTGCGGGTACGATTTTTTGCAGGATCCCCTTTAGTGGTGTACGTGTTTAAATATACATATTCACACAAGCATCCTGTTTGCCGGTTACTGCAAACGGGATGCTTGTGTGAATATAAAACGGGAATAGAAAACGGGATCTTGCCGTGGGAAAAAGCCCTTACTAGGTTAGTGCTGGTTGCCCACCACTTGTGTGCAAGAGAGAATATGAGGTGAAATATATTTAAATAAGGTATCTACCTATAATTCCCTGCAACTGATTATGTTGCAAGATGACTATGCACTGTCACCGAATGGATCAATACATCTCGGATCCCTTTTAAAGTTTGGCAGGCCTGTTGGTCTAGTGACCAGTGGCCCTGACTACTATACGCAAGGTCGTGGTTTCGATTCCCACCTAGGACAAATGTCTGTGTGATGAGCACGATCATTTGTTCTTTGTCTGGGTGTAATTTATCTATAATATATGTATGTGTTTAGAATTATATACTGGCTGCTTTTTTTTTACATGCTCCAAATTTTTACAGGATGTTCTACTCATGAATGTCAACAACTTTTGAATCAGCTGTTTAATATAAAAATTCAATGACACTTGACAGAAATGTATGAAACAGCTGATTTTTTTTTCGTGATCTCAGTGTTGGTCCCATAGTGAAAGTTGTTCATATTCTTGAGCAGAACACCATGTAAATTTTAGAGCCTATAAAAAAAATATCCAGTATGTATGTTTATCAGTTGTCTAGTAGTTTTTAAATAGTACAATATATATGAAAACATTTAAAAATATAAAAAATAGTGGCCCATATTATTATTATTACCTATTATTATTATTATTATTTGTAATTTTCTATGTATTTTTGTAATAAGAATGTGTTAGTTTTATATTTTTTATGATTTCAAACACAATGTGAATTGTTCCTGAATAAATTGAAATTGAAACTCATCAGCACAAGCTCTGCTTAGTTTGGGACTAGATGGCGTTGTGTGAAATTTGTGTAATATTATTTATTATTATTAGTTTAGGGCTACTAGTTTCATTTACCGACGTGTTTACCTAGAATATAATTAAATGGCCAGTTTCTGTAATTAAAAACGTTCAAAATCTAGTCACAATTAATCAATGTCAAAAAATTGTTGAAAATGTGATTAGAGTTAAATGAGAGGCATTTTTGAAAGATTGAGACAGAAATCAGAGGGTTATATTCTAGTAATTTAAGAACGTTCCCAACGTTCTTAAATTACTAGAATATAACCCTCTTATCACTATGTAAATATCCATTGCTGTACATTGATCTCTCATAATCATCACATGATCATGCTTGTGTACAGTCACCAAAAGAGATAAGTAACCAGGGTCGTCAGATATAATATTGAAGTTTAGAAGAAACCGATAGTTGTTTTGGAATTAAATTTAATTGGATAAATTAACTGTTTTTTTTTTTTCTATTAATTATATAACAAATTTATTCGAAAACATCCATGGGTTTCTTACTAAACTGCAACTATATGCGATGACTCTGCAGGGCAATTGCGTAACACACTATCAGTAGCAATGGGTTTCATTTTGACAGTTCAACAACATTAATTGCTTTAATTACGTCGTTGAGCAGACACACTTTTCGAACATATGGAGTAATGGATTAGCAATATGCTTCAAAATGATTCAAATTGAGAGTAATAGTGTGTTACGCAAGTAGGGTGCTGATTCCTTATCTCCTTTGGTGACTGTACATGTTTTGATCGGAATTTGTTTTTTAACCAAATTTTGGACATGTGCTTTCAAATACCAAGATTTCCTAGGTCTTACGAAAAGTAAGTTCGTGCTAGATTCTTTAAGACGAACTTACGCTAAGCTCACAGTCGTAGCTTTAACATAAAGAATCAGTGTAGAGTTTTAAGTGTTACAGATGTGTGGTTTTAAGCGAAAAGATAAAGTCGGCGTTCCATATTATAACATTTTGTCTCACTCAGTCCAAATGATAAAACTTTTGAACGGGTTACTTAACTGTACGAGGTTTAGAAGGATTTAGATGACGTTTCAATATAAGTTTAGCTTTGAATACTATAATTATTTAAGCTTATTTAACATGGATGATATTATGTTTAAATTACAACTTATCACCTTTTGGGTTATTTTCATCTGTCTGGTAGCTAGATCTGATTAAAATGTTTGTGTCATATTAAATATTTAGTTTTGCAGCACCTCTAAAGATCAGATAAAGCGATTAATTCTAAAATCAGTTGCAGAAACACAGCAAATAATATGTTGGTAATTGAATACCATCAAAACGTTAAACACACCACCAGAAAGTACTATCCTAACTTATACGTACCTAACTCATCTCTAAAAGCAAAAAAATATTCAACATATAGTAAAACAATGACCAAAACTAGACACCCTTCCTAGCCCTAAAGCTGCGACGCTAAAAATCCAGGTTAGTGTGAAACTAAATATAATTCCCATGAACCATATATCATCTCAAGAAAAGCACCTTTATCACACAGCCACACTGCATTATAACAAGCACAATGACAAGCAAACTCGTAGAAACACCAAACAGTGCTCTTCAAAATAACACCACATACAAAAAAAAAAAAATCTACACCCCTACTAACCCTAAAGCCGCAGTGCTAAACATCGTTACACTAAATTCACACTCGGTTAAGACGTAACAAAATAGATACAATATGAGTAGTATTTATATAGTAATAGCTTATACAGCGTGTAACGGAAGGGGGGTATCAACCCTGAAGGAGGTGAATGTGCTCATGAAACTCAACAACTTTCCCCAAAGAACATAGGTCGAAATATGAAAAAAAAAATTGGCCCTCCCTTACAAAACTGACTACCAGCTGATTGATTTACTATGGGAGGGCCAAATTTTTTTTTCATATTTCGACCTATGTTCTTTGGGGAAAGTTGTTGAGTTTCATGAGCACATTCACCTCCTTCAGGGTTGATACCCCCTTTCCGTTACACGCTGTATATATATAGTATAATTCCTACAAAGCATATACTATCACAAGGAAACTACCTTTATCACACTCCATTATAACAAGCACAATGACAAACATACTCGTAGAAACACCAAACACTGCTCTTCAACTTACACAACATGCCAAAAAACTCGACACCCCTACAAAACCTAAAGTTGCAGTGCTAAAAATCGTTGCACCAAATCGACACTCGATTAGGGCCTAAGGAAATAGATATAATTCGACAGTTTAGTTAGAAACTAACTTTATCACATTGCTTTTTAAAAAGCACAATGACAAACATGCTCGTAGAAACACCAAACAGTGCTCTTCATTTTACATAACATGCCAAAAACTTGACACTCCTACTAACCCTAAAGCTGTAGTGCTAAAAATCGTTGCACCCAATCCACACTCCGTTAAAGCGTACCGAAATAGATATAATTCGAGAGTTTAGTTAGAAATTACCTGCATCACACTACATTATAACAAGCATGATGACAAACATGCTCGTAGAAACACCAAACAGTGCTCTTCAACTTACACAACACGCCGAAATTCTCGACCCCCCCAACTAACCCTAAAGCTGCAGTGCTAAAAATCGTTGCATCAAATCGACACTCGATTAGGGCGTAAGAAAATACATGTAATTCGAGAGTTTAGTTAGAAACTACCTACATCACACTGCATTATAACAAGCACAATGACAAACATACTCGTAGAAACACCAAACAGTGCTCTTCAACTTATATAACATGCCAAAAAAACTGGACACCCCTACTAACCCTAAAGCTGCAGTGCTAAAAATCGTTGCACCAAATCCACACTCGGTTAAGGCGTAACAAAATTCTCACGGCGCATGCATCGTAAATTTACAGTACACCGGAGGGTAAGTTGTGTACTTTACTGCGGTAAGCTTTTACGATATGGCTTAAGTAATAAGCTCAGCTCAGCTTAGCTTCCACGTGAGCGCTATAAAACTTCGCGTTTAAGTGTTATTGGGAGTCGTGGTGACATGTTAATAATGATGTCCTTGAGACGCGGTTTTCTATCTAGGAGAACTAATTTCGGCTTTGTTCGATTTCGTGTTTGCTTGTCGTTCTGTGAATAATTTTGAGGGTTATAAAGTTTTGGGTTTATTATACTGGATATTTCAGAAAGCTGGTTGTTTCGATTCTATACCATGGACTCAAATTATATATATTAAACCTAAATTGAATAAGAAGAGTTACCTATTTTGATTTTATCAATTTTGTTATTGTGCATGTAAGTATGATGTTGAAGGATCATTCGGGAAGAATGATCTGATACTAAAAATTAACAATTATTAGTTAGTAGTAGGTACTACAGAATGCCCAAAGTACACCAATTCATAAAATAAGTTTAGAGGTGAGAGAGAAAAAGTATTCATAAAAATACAAATAAAAATACAAATAATAATGACACACCGGACAGAAAAGTATCATAAAAATAACAACAAATTCTAACTGACGCTAATTATTATTAAAAGGCAGTTTCTTATGGCTTGTACCATACGCTTGATTCACAGAACATCGAGCGCGGTATATAACCTTAACTATTGGATCACAAATTCTACGTTAAATAAAATAGCTGTTACTTAGCGTGATTATCCATTTCTAGGTCAATAGAAAAAGTAGCTCCAATAAATATGTACTTAATTAAAAGGCATGGGTTGGCAAAAAATAAAACAAAAATATAGCCTGTCCAATGCGTTCCGGTCAAATACAGAACGATATATAAATCAGAGTAGTCAAGATACGAGAAAAATAGGCAACCATATAAAAAGCTACAAGGAAAAACTACATAATAGTTACACCAAATGAAATACCATCCACAAAGTTTATTCACTTTGGTCGCGTGTCACTTTAGTCCGTGCACTTAAACGGGCTATCCGTGGCCTCAAGTGTACTCGCTTACTTGTAACTTGATATTGAACACTACATACACTGGCGGCCAAGTTAAGAAGTAAAATCCTAAGGTTTTCGCTTCGAGTTTTAGAACTGAAGTGTTATGTTTGTTTAATCACGTTTCCTCTTGTTTCTGGTTAACAAGACAGGTTAGGTGGTAGCGCCAAGGTATAGATCACGTAATTCAAATTTTCTTACGTTTTTCTGCAAATTTTCAGGATTTGCATGTTGATCAAAATATAATTCGCAACCAAATACATAATCAGCCTACAATGTTCCCACTGCTGGGACACAGGCTTCCTCTCGGTGAGAGCGACTGGGCCGTAATCCACCACGCGGGCACAGTGCGGGGTGATAGATATCACAACCATGTCTTCGAAATTTTGTTTCTAGGACATGCCGGTTTCCTCACGATGTTTTCCTTCGCCGTTTTGAGAGCAGTGGTGAAGAGATAATTTACACAAAGTAAAACGCCTGTCTAGGTTCGTACCTACGACTTACAACTCGTAAGTCGCAGCCCTTACCACTTGGCCACCACTTTTCCCGCAACCATATACCTAGTTATAATCTTTCAAATCATCATTACCACACTCTGACCTCTGATTTCTGATTAGAGAAAACGTAAGTAAATTTTGATTTTCGCGGGTTACCAAAGCTCTTAATAACAAGGCTGTGTCCAAATTGCTACCATGTTTATGGCCTGACATGGGCCAGTGTGTAAAGAATAATGTCAATCGCTCCATTCTCCTATAAAAGAGATCTATCGTAGTCCCCAGTTCGTAATGGAACGATGGACGTCATTCATAATCGTTAGCCAGGCTTGTGCGAGGCAACGTTATGTGCAACTAGGAGAAATGGGTTACGTTGACACTCTTTGGCTAGGACCATCTGTTACTTACGTCACTTAGGTATTGAGGCTATAATTTCCAAAGCCTCGTGACTATTACTTACATATGTGTGTTTTTTCGATTTTTTTTTTACTAAGAGGGACTTGTGACTGAGTAATACCAGCCGCCCGTGTCGATTGATCACGTTAAGCTACGCTTGCCGCGGTTGGTCCGTGGATGAGTGTACCACCTTGGTATACCAAGATCCCTCCGTGCCTCGGAAAGCACGTTAAGCCGTTGGTCCCGGCTGTCATTCGTGGGTCTTTGACAGTCGTCGTAGAACCTTGGAAGTCTGACAACCAGTCTTACCAAGGGGTATCGTATTACCTCTCGTCGCTCCATGTTAAATACTGGTATTCAGCTGCATCCGGTTAGACTGAAAGCCGACCTCAATTGGCTGGGAAAAGGCTAGGCAGATTATGATGATTGTGTGTGTGTTTTTCGAAGGGCTTTCACCTCTTGAAAATATAAAAAATACATACAAGAATTCCAGTTACAGAATCTGCATTTACCGATAACCTCAAAGGGCATGAATACCTAATTACATAAATACCAACGAACCTCTGCCAAAAAATGAGAAAAATGTTATTAATATCGAACATCACACGATCCATTATGTTCAGCGGTTGTCAAGCGAATACCTATTTAAATATGGGAATATTCATATCTCGTTTAATAACAAGGCACGGTGGGCAGCCCTATAAATATTTTCATAGGTCGTATTACGCATTATTTCCGTGGAATCCGATATTAATAAAATTATGTGCGTGGTCTTAGTATAACAATAATTAATCTTCAATAATCGAACGAGGTGCTGTTGGGTTCGCCTTTCTGTGAAAGTGGGCTTTTTAATTAACGCGTTGGTATAGAAATTGAAATGTATCAGTATATTGTTTCAGTGTATGATGGAATAACATGTTTGCTTGCTTTTGAGAACTTGTTCCGTTGTTGTATCCGGAGGGTGCCAACGGAACCCTCTTACTAAGCCTCCGCAGTCAGTCTGTCTGTCAGCGGGCTGTATCTCATGAACCGTAATACGTAGACTGTTGAAATTCTCACATTGTATTTCTATTGCCGCTATAATACTAAATAATAAAAATTAAATGAAGTTCGTAAAAATTTAAGGGGTCTCCACACAACAAACCAGTTTTGCTTTGTCGTAAGGAACCCTTCCTGTGCAAGTCCAACTCGTACTTGGCCGACTTTATACTAGCCTACACCTATGTATTTTAATGTCTCATGACTTATTTGTTAAAGCCACTACACAATTGCTATTTAGTGACACAAAATATTTCACCCACTTAACTTTATAGGATTTCCAAATCGACCAAACACCGGGTTTACAATTCGAAGGTGTGTGAAAGAAAAACACTAACCAATTTCGCGCAACCTTCAACTGAAAACGAGCTCTAAAGAAGTAAGTATCGTTATGCAAAATCAGCCAATTAGCTGCTACCTCAGCGCTGATAAAACCACTAGCTTTAATAAGATAGCAAAAATCCAATTGCATCTCTACACAGACAGAGTGAAGATAACCCTACTAATATTATAAATGTGAAAGTTTGTTAAACACTTTTTATACCGATATTCCCACGGGATCGAAAATTACGCGAGTGAAACCGCGGGTGCTGCTAGTTTGTAATAAATTACGTTAAAGAAAAAAGGTAAGCAATGAAAAGTTTAAGAAAAATTATACTTTCCTTGACGTGCGAAGACAACAAGTGACATTTTTTGTTAAAAAAATAGATGAATCTTAAGAAAAATGTTTCTAATTTGTTTTGCCACAGAGAATTATCGCCTTAAGTTTAGGGAAGTCAAGTAAGTTAGAGGTTGGATTACAAGCTTTTTTTCTAGAAAACACAAAACAAGGAAAGTAAATTAAATAAACTACTTTTGCCTTCTTGTGGTGAAAGATGTGTAGTAGAATTAGCACTAAACCAAAAAAGTTCAATGAAAATAAGGTCAAAATTACCATAATTCGATAACGTTGTACATTATGGAGCACCGAAAATAGTACAAAACAATGGTATCTAACACATGGAAGCAATTACACTTTATCTACAATTCACTTTGATCATTACGCGGTACAAATGGGGCCAAGTTAATGGCTCACTTCATGCTGCAGTAATAAGTGTTTTACTTTTGTTTCACTTCCCGCTCCTGGCGATTGCTAGCCTCAAAAATATTAATGTAAATGGCAGCTTCAACGTATGTAGGTACCTACAGACGCCAGCACATCAAGCTACTACAATTTGTCAGATTTCTTTAATTGGTTTTCAACTTTATCGCTAAAGCATAAGGTTCAAAGTTGATTAGGAAAATCTGACAGTTTCGGGTAGATTGATGTGCTGGCGTCTGTACATTATTAAGGTATGCTGTGTAAAGTAAACAGGACCAGTTACATATACAACGTGTAACCTAAATAACGCACAACCTCTTAAGGGGTCATTGTACTCATCATTATGAACAACTTTTACTATGGGACCAAACCAGAAATCGCGAATAAAAAAACAGCTGTTCCCTACATTTATGTTCGCATAACTCGTCAAAATATTTTTTTTCGTAACAGCTGATTTTTTTTCGCGAATTGAAGTTTGGTCCCATAGTAAAAGTTGTTCATAATTATGATTATAATGACCCCTTATCAGGTGGTGATTTATTAAGTTTTTTCTATCTAGAATTAGTCAGTGGCAGCCCGGAGTAGAACTATATCTCGGTTTACGACTAAAGGCTCGCCCTCTTTTACATAGGACTTAAACATAACTGACAAAATGTGGGTATACTATAGGTACAGACGCCAGCACATCAAGCTACTAAAATCTGACAAATTTCATTAATAGATTTTCAACTTTATCGCTAAAGCATTAGGTTCAAAGTTGATTGAGAATATTTGACAGTTTCGGGTAGCTCGATGTGCTGGCGTCTGTATATCTCTGCCCAGCCCTTCGTGAAATCAAGGCGTATGTTTACTCTCAACAATGCACTTGTTTAAATCGCAAATGAAAGTCACCTTACGTAAAAAATATTCTTAAAAATTATGAACAACATTAATCGTTTGAAATACAGTCTTCAAAATACTAATAAGGCTGTCTACGTACGTATTTAATTAATTCAAATATCTCAATAATATAATTTTATTGTACTGAAATAACATCGCAAGTTGTCATAAGTATCTTAACACAGATGCGAACATTTTCGCTAAAACAAAAAGACAAGCCAAAACAATTCCAAGAGTAATAAGACTGAATTACAATTTGACACCTTCATCGCTTTAAAATAATTTCGTTTAAGTTGAATAGACTTTCAAATAAACAATTTTACTTATAAATCATGTCTAAATAAGAATGGCTAATACATTTTAGAAAGATATCGAAACTAAATGAAACCCATCGAAAAGATTGCTTCATAAAATGAATTCAAAACTTATTGAATTGGCTCTCATTTGTAAATATGAATATTTTGTTACCAACACCGAAGATTTTTCTATTATCACACTAATATTATAAAGGCGAAAGTTTGTGTGTGTGTGTGTTTGTATGTTTGTTGCTTCTTCACGCTCAAACGGCTGGACCAATTTTGATGAAATTTGGCGTACAGATAGTTTATAACCAGGATTAACGCATCAAATTTTTAGCCTAATATTCTTACGGGATCGAGACTTATGCGGGTGAAACCGCGAGGCGCAGCTAGTTATCAATAAAACTGCTTTAGGTAACTACAGCCCACATTACATCGAATTTTATATCTAACTAGCTTCTGTCCGGGACTTTATCCTAGTAAAATTTCTTGTTCCGCGAACCCATCCCGTCGCATCGCAACGCCTGCGCGCTCTATTACTTCGTTTCCGCTTCGAGTTCTTTCTTAGTTTTTTCTTTTTTCTTGGCTCCTAAGAGCCGCAGCGTGATGTTAAATAGCCTATAGCCTTTTTCAAGCCAAGCATTGGATTTTCAAATGCAAAAAAAAATCCGACTGATAGTTCCAGAGATTAGCGCGTTCAAACAAACAAAAAACAAACAAAATCTTCAACTTTATTATTAACTAGCTGCGCCCAGCGGTTTCACCCGCATAAGCGTCGATCCCGTGGAAATATCGGGATAAAAAGTATCCTGTGTGTTAATCCCAGTTATAAACTATCTGTGTACCAAATTTCATCCAAATCCGTACAGCCGTTTGAGCGTGAAGAAGCAACAAACACACAAACACATACACTCATAAACTTTCGCCTTTATAATATTAGTGTGAAATAGGTAGATAGATGATACGATGAATTTTATTATTACAGTGTCTGCTCGATAGGAGCTCAATTACATAAACAACCAGTGTTAAATAAAAAAAAGAATTCAATAACATATCAATTCCCTAATTGATTTTAACTGTGCGTGAGATTTAGTTTAATCGTCATGTCTGTAAAAGTGATCAAGTTAATCGCGCCTGCACTGTAATCGTTAATGTTAACGACTGTTTATCGTATACAACTAACATTTAATATGGCTAATGGGTTTGAGTGTAATCCCTAGTAATTAATATATATTTTAAATGGTGTTGAATCTATTTTTCCCAGCCTACTTTAGCAGAGTTGAAACACGTTTAGTAGGGCGACCACATGCGGCATATGCGTTGCGCTACTTGACATAAGACCTAGTAGGTTTATTATAATAGCATAATTAGTATATAATGTTCCCCCTTCTGGGACACACACCTCTTGTCTGAGAGAGTCGATATCTACAAGACTTAAATAAACAAAATAAGACAACAAAATCAGCTGTTCCCTAAATTTTGACGAGTTATGATGCGAACATAAATGTAGGGAACAGCTGATTTTTTTTTCGCGATTTCAGGCTTGGTCCCATAGTAAAAGTTGTTCATAATGAGTACAATGACCGCTTAAGAGCTTGTGCGTTATTTAAGTTACAGCTTGTATAATCCATCACGCGGGCTAAGAGCGGGTTGGTACATGACATATATTATGTCTTCGAACTTTTGGTTCTAGGATATGCCGGTTTCCTCATGATGTTTTTCTTCTCCGTTCTGAGAGCAGCGGGGATGAAATTATTTACTCAAAGTAAAGCGCGTGCCTGTGTTCGAACCCATGACTCGTAAGTCGAAGACGTTACTTCTGGGCCACCACTGCTCACACGTATACTCGTAGATAGTATATTGTACGTATAGTAGGTTATATGTACAGACGCCAGCATATCAAGCTACTACAATCTGTCAGATTTCTTTAATAGATTTTCAACTTTATCACTAAAGTATAAGGTTCAAAGTTGATTGGGAAAATCTGACAGTTTCTGGTAGCTTGATGTGCTGGCGTCTGTACATCGGTTTATTTTTTTGACAATATCTTGACAATACATATTTATACGAAGTATATCTATCTAATCTAAGTTTAAGACTGAAAATAATTTAGAAAAAAAAAAATATTTTACATACAAAACATTAATTCATTTTTAGTCTAAAACAGTAGCAATGCAATAACTTTTGATAAAAATCCACAAAAACGACTTCCGTAAAGAAGTCATCAAGACGGTCAAAGAAACAATTGTATTTCAATTATAGCCGTCGAAATCCGAAGCTCAAGCGGCCCCTCTAGCAATGGGTTCCTTACATAAACAAAAGCCAAAAATCTTAACAGGCCTTTAGAAATTCCGACCGATGCCCAAATTCTTGATGGACGGTGACAGTCCTTGCCACCCCTTGGAGAAACCACTTAATCCCGTCTGAAATAATGACTGAAACCCCTTACAGGTTGCGAACGGACCGTAGCCTATCGTAAATAAATAGTGGGAAACTTGCGGACTTATGCGGAATCCGATTTTATTTCCTTTATGTTAAATGGATTGTAGATATATTTTTCTAAATTTCAATAGACTTTCATGAATTAATTTTCACCTAAACATGTTCTACTGAAGTAAATACTACCCTTTACATTCATAACCAGGTTTTCCTAAAATGTCGCTACGTCATGTTAAAGATTTGTCTATTCTTGTGATATAATCCTACAGTCACGTCTACGAACAGCGTAGAGCTGCTACGATATTCGTAGCAGAAACTAACTTTGTAGACGCTGATAGTTCGTTTTGCACGCATTCGTAAATAAAAGCTTTGAGTGGAGAACGCGAATTGGCACAAAAAGCGTAGCGTGGGATACTACAAATGATCGACAACCTTACGCGGAAATCTGTCTACTAGGCCTTGCCTTCCGGTGAGGTCTACGGGACTACGAAAGGTTGAGTTATGCCCCACCATACTTCACGAATTCCAGATCCCATTATTCAGAATCTCAAAGCACAAACAACTTACAATTCAGTTATAAACAACACACTACACACATACAAATAGGACGTAAAGCGGAGTTGAACAAGTTTAAACTGAGGAGCCTCGTACGCACGCAAAGTTGTTACTTTATTATTTTAAGCCATGTTTAAGACACACTGCCGCGATAAGTGACGCGCATGTGGGATTATTATTGTTATTACTTGTGTCAAGATATCGGGATGTTGAAGTTAAGAAAGGATTAGTTTTATTTAGGGAGACGTTAGGCTCCTAAACAGAATGTTATATCTTGTTGAATACTCGTCGGCGATTAGTCGTTGTCATTCTTAAATTTATTCCAACTAAAACAAAATATTACTACAGAAACACTTTTGAAAACTTGAAAATGTTAGACTTCTTTCTCTCCTTGACAATTCAAGAGTGTCTGTAAATGGTTTAATTAAGATAAATACTTTGAGTTTGAGCATTTGAATCCCGTAAAATAAAAGAAAATCGTCAAACTCATTCAAAAGAAAACATAAACGATACCCTAACTACCCAACGCCGGAAAATCACTCACGTAGGTACGCCGTGTGTCGCCACAATAACATAATTAGACCCAGTAATGAGCTAATGTCTCGAATATTCCGCGCAAAATTTGTTTTGAAACTCATTACGGCTTACTGGGTGTCAGTTTGCCTCGACTTAAACGCTCCTTCTATGACAAATTGTGTTGGAGTCGTGTCACCGATTGCTGACGATCGATACGTTATGAGGTTGCTTCGTTCCTGCTAGTAGAAAATTGTGCTTGCTTAGGAATTAATCTAGGTTTGGTATTATCTTACAAGACGTTGCCTAAATTGATGTAAGTGAAAACGAGCGTAACAGTTTTAATATTAGTACTTAGGTAGAAACCGAAAATAATATTGACTGATTTAACGAGGTTCACTTTTGAGACACTCTTGATCACTTAAGAAAAGCACGTTATATGGTAGTCATGAAGCTCTTGCCATTTATTTGATTCTAAACTATGGTATGGTAAGGTGAAACGTATGTGCACACGTTTTTTAGTATAAAGAAAATCAGAATCAACTTAGCACCCTAATTTCATCCATCACGTATTACGTATACGTTGAGCTATTTATAGCATACTCCAAAAACAATTAATTATAAAGTGCCTACATGTAACCATTTATACATCCATACATATACAGCATGTGGCTTTAGTAGGGCACACGTTTTGGGAGTAGCCCGCATCGCATTGTTCGTCGGACGGCAATTGTCAGTCCATAATTTTGTATGAATTATCGCGCACGGGAGATGGACCGGAATGGATCGCAGACGGCCGGAATTTTTGGTAATATCCGACAATTTCGAACCGGCTTTCACACGACATCGTTGTTAATTTATGAATTTTCTGATAAAGAAAGGTTACTGAATTCACAGAACTATAAGAATACTTAACTCCTTAAAAAATGTATATGTAAGCAAGAAAAAACAAGAAACCCAATTCAGAAATAATAAAAATGACCGTAGAAACAACGGACTTAATTTAGCTTAAAATAGTGACACATTTTTTGTATAAGCGCCCAGAGCGAGATTTTAATTCGGACAACCGGCTGTCCGACGTTATCGCCGTCCAACTGTTTCAACAAAAAAAAATGTAGTAAATTCTGGGCGAATTCGGGATACAGAAACACGAGTAGCATTAGTGAGGGGACGTTTCAGACATGCGGCGATACGACCGGACAGTTTTGATAAACGCCCCGCAGCATCGGCTTGTACGGGGATTTTTCAAAATATACAACCGTGCTACGGTGAAAATCTTATTTTTTTACGATCTCTTTTTACGGTGGGATTCTAGGGAAGACAAAAATTGGAGTGTCCATTCTACCCGAAGAGTTGAAGCTATGTTCTGAACAACATAAAGTTTCGTACCAGCGTATGGTCATAGAATAGATAATATTAGTATAGTTCAGATGGAGCAAGAATGAACGAGCACTGGCAAGATTCCCGAAAGGAAAAGCAGGAGAACTTGCAGAATTACACAACACACACACAAGTTGATACGATTATTCTGGGTTCATGTTGCAATTTCTTGTAACAACAAAAATCAGCAAGCCCACAAATTACTAACTGCCGCACTCAGAGACTTCACTTGAAATTAATCAATCATTAACTTTTATTAACCAGCATATCTTGGCACAAATGTCAACATTTTTTTTTTAATCTGACATATGTTTGCTGACTGACTGCGTTCCAATTTATACTTGTCAATTAAAGTTAATGATTGATTAATTTTAAGTAATGACTCTGAGTACCGGGGTAAAAAATTACCCCAATGTAATGAATCTATGTCCAACTACGGAGCAATATTTTTTGTCTTATTTCGTCATTAATCGTGCTGAATGCAATAAATGTTGCTATAAAGAAACCAATTTTATTGTAGTTCTGCGTTTCTATATTAACTATGCGATTGACAGAAGTATAAACAGAGTCCATTTTAAACAAGGTCTGAGTAGAATACAGCTCGCTTCGGCCCATTACTCTTAATCAATGCCGCAACAATAGTTCGGATTTAGAAGCCTTATCCTGACAGAATGAGAAACACATTTGTTTCTTTAACACGTCTGAGACTGTACGACTTCGCAAATCGAACGTGTTGTATCAAAGGTCGGGGCACGGAAGAATTGTTAATGTTCACGCTCTTTAAATACAATCATGGATCAGTACCTAACTGTTAAAGTCATATTATTTTGTCCAGGAGCCCTGTTCAGTTTTATAATGACATACTTATCTAATCGGTGATAAAGAAGCGTACTAAAACCATTTCACAAATACATAGTATAAAAGTACCAAGTTCACTATCATTTTCTTGAAATATGGAACGACGCTATTGAATAAACAATTTACATAGATATTATAAAAATCCTTGAACTCTGTTGAACGTGAATTCTACATCCGAAGTCTTATTTTGTATTGTCACACATTCGACGCGGGTCATCACTTATTGATCCCTACTTTAAGCTCTTGCATTCATGAATGCGACTTTTAAGTGCCCACATTTGTAACTGTCGCCACGATTGGTCATCATAAATTTTTTGTCCAGTTCGTGTCACTCCTTTTTACGGATTATAGGCTTTCGAACTTTACATAATTCTTGTACTGATATGGATGGGTTTGTCATACGATTAATGTTCTCCTCGAGTTCTTTCTTATGTAATTTTTATGCAAGGCCCTTCACCGACCTTAATTGAGTGCATCATATTAGGAGTTTGTTTCGTAACTGTGCAATGATGCACTGTTTATTTTTGTGATTGAATATTTTTATTACAATAACTTACATCTCTTGTGGGCGAAATCGATTAAGGTTTTAATAAAGCCAACAACGCGACGAAAACCATTCTTTTAAATTAATCTTTTATGACGATTTAAATCATCTTCTACACCAAATGTGTATGAAGATTAAACACGTTATTAAAACCCTGCCAACGATTACGTTGTAGATCCCACATTTAACGCGTAACAATACCTTCCCGCCAAAAGGGCGGCCATTTTGTCGTATCCTAAATCCCTCTCCGCCGGTTCAAGCATGTGTGATCGTCTCAATGCAAGGGCTAGAAGCAGTGATTGACAGCACACGCGTTGCCCCGGCTAATCTCTAGTGTCACAGCCTGCAGATTGCCGACACCAGAGCCCCGTGACACCGACCATCTTCACGAGACCTTCCCACCCCCTCTCACATCAACCAGAAACGATGACTTCGGGCTAAACGTCGTGTGTTACAGAGGTCATGCTAAACTTGTCACGCAAGAACCTCGTATCTTGTGCAAGTTTAAATAGATCTTGTTGGTCCTAATTTAGTGTTCAGTTAGCTGACCGATTGGTGAGAGCAATTATTGATACTAGAGTACCTCTACTGTAATTCCGATAATTATCACCAAATTACGTATAAATAATGCCATCAATTGTAATAATTATTCGGATTAATTGGTTTGTAATAGTTTTCTGGGTACGAACGGTAATCAAAGGGCGTCGACTTTGGGTGTGTAACATGTACCAAAAGAATATGGGTACATTATTTTGATCCATGTTACGTATCATTTTAACAATCCAGATGCCAAAAAAAAATGAGAACATAAGGTCTGGTATCCCATCCGATGCTTGCCTTGATCCGATCCGATCTTAGATAACGTATTTGAATAATCTAATTAGGTACTTATGGAACCGAAGCACCACATTACAATAGCGTTATTCGAAGACAGGCATCAGACGTAGGTAACGTCAATCAAATTTCCTGGAATATGGCTCCTGAGATGTTAATTTGATGTAGTTAGTCGATCAACATGGTCGACGTGGTTAAATGGCGATATCTGAAGGCCAAATTCTCGTAATTAAAAACGTTCAAAATCTAGACGCAATCTCATCTCAGAGATAATCAATGTCAAAAACTTGTCGAAATGTAGGGAAATTAGAGATATTTTTTTACAGATTGAGACTGAGATCAGACTGGGAACGGTCTTACAATGACGAGAACTGCCCGTCTGTTCAATTCCTAAACTAAGAACCATCGATTATAATATTATGATACATATTATGCTAAAACAATAAGTAAGTAGTTAATAAAATAATCGACATCCTTGTGAATAACATTTTAGCTAATTATTATCGAACCATCGCATAGGTTATAATTTAAATATTACGACTGACGACAGCAGATGGCGCTACGATGACCTCAGAATATTTTAAGGGTCGATATCCGTAGGGTCGCCAGTCGCGCGGTCATAAAGTTCACTGCCAAGCTACTCCCCAATAGATGGCGCTACTAATCGCAATTTTGTTTCGGTAACTGCTCATAATATTTTGTATTTTTTTTTTGTTGTAGTGTGAATTGAATAGAAATTATATTTAAAATACTATAGGATTATGATAGAATAGATAGAAAAATAATAATTTTCTCAAAAAACTTCCGTAGGCGGGAGCAGACGCGTGACCGATACAAAACTCTTTCATTCATACTTTTTTGTCTATCCAACCCAATTTAATTCTTATACCCGAGAATAATCGTCAAAGAAGCCGTTCGAACAACTAAAGACGTTAGTGCAGTTGAAAAAAGTCGTTTACAGCTACGTTTATAGTGTTATGATGCGTTTATTATTATTATAGCCCTTTTTGTGGGAATTCTATCTACGTGAAGTGATTTTTTTTTTCGTTTTATCGCCGTTTCGAATGAATGTTATGTTATTTGGGATTACACTATTGCGTCAGTTTTGTAGTGAAATGAGAGTAGGTACTGTTACTGCAACACTTACATTGAAATAACATAGAATGAACATGGGAAAGTTATCGCTATAGATTTTAACACAGTTGGATTTGATACACGAAAACTATCTAGTATGAGTTGTTGGATTTGCGGCTCACAGTCTGATGCCGAAGAGATTATTATTAGACGGCTAGGTCAAGGCTCAGAGTATGATGTCTCTGCATCAAACTATCCTCTGCTCCTCGACACGGCAAAGATGGTGAGTGTATTTACCTTCATTTAGCTGATAGTTAATGAATTGATATATGTATAATCTTACATAATTCGCATTATCATTCTGGTTATAGGACTTAACAATTTAATCTAACATAGAACATGCCAACAACACATTTTCGAATCTCCATTATAGGTTTTTCACTTCCACAATTGTATTATCAATATAGAAAGCGAACACATATGGTAATGAGTTATCCATTCATGGAGCCTATTGTCACGGAAAATTGAAAAATAGTAGAGTACGCTTATATGCGATTCATATATTCATAGAAACACATGTACCTCGCACCGACGTGTGAACAGTAATATCTTAGTTTTATTTCCTCAAGAATCTAGATACATCGCCTACTTTCTAGTACTTTCAAACTGATTCTTGAATGAGGATAGTGTGAGGTGTAACTTTTGAGAGCTGGGGTGTAATAAATATTCAATTTCAGCGCTAAATACTGGGAACTAACTACGCAATGATAATAACTTAGTTCACGTTAGCGAGATGGGTTTATTTGCTTCTATGTTTTTGTAAAAGCAGACCGAGCTACAGCACATTTAAATGTACATACTCATGTTTGAATACAGCACATGTAAAAATGTAAATGCCACTATAACAGTACAATTTCTCATTGATTATTGGTTAATATACACCACAGAACTTGTAGCCACCCAAGTGTCATTGTCATCACTGTTACGCCCAAATCACTTGAGACCACCTACATGATCATTGTTGTCAGCTTTATTATTCTCCTATGAGACAGGTTGATATTTCACCTTTAAATATTTATACTTACTACTTCTTTACAATAAATTCTGTCAACATGCACAGCAAGGCAAAGCTTCATCTAGCTTGGTTTCTCCAATAGAGTACGCCGAGGTCTGTGTACATTCTGCCAGTCGTATTGTTAAGTCCCACGTTCAAGTTTTTTTATGAGTGGCAAACCCACCTACTTATATTAATATTGATAAAGAAGACTATATAATTAATCATTACTTAGATGTTCATAGATTCTTAACATGTAAAAAGAAAACCTCACTGTGCAAGCAATGAAATGTGGGTGTTACTTGGAAGAAGAGGGATACGAGTAAGTTGTTCTAGATGTAAAAAAGAAAACTATTTGCTTGGTAAATATAATTTTATTGTAATACTTAGATAACTTTCTATATCAGCATTGACTACGAGATCTAAAATGAAATAGGTCAGGGATTCCGCAGCTGGCATCGAGATTGCACAATTCTGACATGCTGTCCAAGATGTTAACGCACTAAATTAGAACAAGAATAATATTTTAACAAGTACTATATTATACTGTTTTTAAAATTATTTAAGTGACTAATAAAGCACGTGAAATAAAACAGCTGTCTATGATTTTACAGGAGAAGGAGAATCATCAGACGTTGATTGTGTAGAATTGCTTTAATTGACTCATCCATCAATTCATTTTGTGCTTGTTCGTTTATTGTTTTGTAAGTGCGGGTAGTTATAGTTTCCATAACCTATCAATGCAATGCGTCTGAAAAAGTATACGTATGTAATTTTGAGCAAACCCGATTTCTCACATGTATGCTCCCAAATGATTAGCCCTACAAATGTGTTCAGTAAACATTTAATTAGTCAACGATTTATCTGTAAAGCTCCTAATGAATCCAAGATGGCGGATAATCCTACTTGGTGATAATTAAAGCCCTGGAGTCGATCGGGAATTCTACGAACTAGTGGAAATTATCGCACACAGACAGTGGTAATAAACTGAAGTTTGAACAGCATAATATGTTCAACCATAATTAATTGATAGTTCATTGAAAGGCGAATCAAATTACAGAAGCTGAAGATGCAAGCACTCGGAACAACCAGAATCCTGAATCTATAAAACAGATTTTCTTAAGGCTTTTATTGTAAAATCATCATAAAGCAAGTAATTTTGAACAGGAAAATATATACCAAAATAGTTCCAAAAAGTCTAAAGATTTTAAGATCTATGAAAAGCTTATTCGGAGCCAACTCATAACCGTTCAAGCGAGCAGATCTTGAACTCACCACATTTACCGCTTCGTATTCATGCAAATTCTTCAATGAAGTAAAAATCGTCTTTTATCTATATTATCTCGCGTGGCTTTACTTAAATACGGGAAAAGAGATAAATGTAATATCGGTCGACGATGGGCTATTGACTTTTACCGTAGCTATTAAAGGCATATCGATGTACTGCACGAACTACTTAAGTCTAGACAGATTCTTTAAAAAAATAAGAAAGTTCTTACGGGTATAAAAAACTAAATCAACCAAAATCGATCTCCCTAAAAACCAATTTGTTCAAAATTTACGATCGCGGCTAAGGCATCAAACAATGAGCGAAAGTATTGTGTTTTTACGGCATTTTAACTTTGATCGTTTACTAACATAACTCTTTTATTGGCCACCATAAAAATTCTGTATCTTTTTTATTTCCATCGCAGCGAATATTATTATCATCGAATGAAATCATTTGTTCTCCTAAATAGCTTTTTAATAGCACTTCGGCTAAATAAACGACTATTGACTCTTGGCAAATGTGCCATCAGCCTGGAGTTTCGGCAGTGATACAACAGTTATTGAAAACAGGAAATGTCAATAATACAAACTTATTTAATAAGAAAATTGACATGGATGTTTCGACTTTAGGAAAAAACGAGGTTCCTTCATACTTGAATATGTGCCAATTATTTGGACTTAAGCGCCAAAGTCCAAACATAACAATGGAACAACCTTTCTCCTAACTGTGTTGCAGGTAAACAAGTAAAATAATAAGCAGTTACATATAGACAAAATGGTTTCTTCAAGGTATAATGGTTTCCTAGACCAAACAGTGGGAAGTTAATAAGCCCGTTCTATACCATAAGCAATCATTACGATGCACTAAATACATAGTATTGGCCTCACGAACCGTCCGTAATTATCATTGGGAAGAACTTTTGTGGTAATAGCAAGCGATTAGGGTGCAATGTTTTTGTTTCTGATGACATTGTGTTTTCTGGGAAGTTTTTTGTTTGTACAATACATGTGGGAGTCCCGGCTGTGATGTCGTTCGCCTGTCGTTTGGATGCATACGACGACCCCGCGTTAAATTAACCGGAAACTTAAGGGAAATTGTTAAGATTCGGCTCAGGTACGCCGTACGAAGTTTTACATGCGAAGGGAATACGATTGTGTATTGAAAAATGTTTTGTTGTGTGCTATCATGGCTGTTATTTAGTTTACTTTAATGATTCAACAAGATGTAATTGAGTTTTCTCTAATTTAGACGCTACAACTGAATTTTTAAAATAATTATAAAGTTGTAGGCTTTAGTTAAGCAAAATTGTAATTGTTGATTAAAATATTAAATGGCCTAATTATTTGCTTTGATGAGAAAATTGTATTTAGTTGTAAACTTGGCGGCGACGACGACTTGTTTATTTATGCTTGATACTAAAGCCCTTTTTATAATCAAACAACATTTACATTTAAATATTTGACGAAGGTAGATCGAATGTGTCAACGTTGTGCAATGGCAGCTATTAAAACAATATTATGACATTTATATCTGAGGATGATATTTTGGATGTTGTAAGCTTCTATGAGGTTGTGCAGGCAATCAAGATCGAAATTGCAACATCAACATAATTAAGTAATAAGATGCCAAAATGTTAGAGAAAACACTTCGTCTAATAATAACATGGACGTTCAAAATGCTGAAATAAGTGAGTCACATAGTAATAAAGATAAAACGTATCCTCAATAACAATAACGAACTAAAAAAACAAACCCAATCACCGGTAGCGAACAATGTAATCGATAAAGATGCATCCAATTTAAAACAGGAAAGAAAACAACAAAAGCCGGATGATGATGCAGTTTTACACGCGACACATTCGAACAAAAACCTGTCCCGTGGAGATCACAAAACGAAAACAAAATAATAATAAGAATAGAAGAGATGTAAATTACGTAAAAACTGAATACAAACGGGCGGGTCCAACTATCTTTTGATAGTATAATGGGGACGTTCGTTCGTGCCGCGGATGAAGTTGAACGGATCGCGCGGGTGGTCCAGTGCGGTCGGACTATTTAAATATTACTTTTTTATTATTTGCCAGCACTATTTGGTGATTTATGTTGGTTTAACACGAAGGTGTTTGGGTAACATAAGTGTGATTTGTTTGTTCTTTATTGGCTATAGATTTCAAAATGCCCATAAAGAGAAATATATCTTCATTTTTTTGGAGTTTCGGATGAGTTATTGCCGTTAATACGCTGGACCTTTGAGCTTTTATTAAAGTAGCTGATGAACGTGTTATTGATAGCCATAAACATTACGAAGATAATAAGAGTATAATTGAATTTAAGACAAGAATATACCGCAGAACCTTCAGTAGGGTTAAATATAACAGGTTAGGTAGAAGATAGTAAAGTTTAAAGCAAAAGGTCTTTAGGTTCTCCTCTTTAAACAACACTAAAATCACAAAAATTGAACAAGTTAATAAAATACATATAAGAATCTCTTCGTCCCATATGAACATAAATAATTCAAGCAAAACTGATTAAAATGAACTTTCTTGGAACTGTTTACCAACTTAATTATGTTTCTATATACTTTACTGATAAAATTTATATAAACATATAAGTTCCATAAGAACATGTTTATCATCTAACGATTGGAGGAAGATTTTATTGCTTGGTGCTTTTCGTTTGCTATGCTGGCATTTATGTTCCATGTTTTTGAATCAGTCTTTTATTTTTAGACCTTCATTGTGTTACCTTTATAGTCACAAAAATAAACAAACAAGTCAAGCAATGTACACAGTCAGTTCACTTACTCTTAATAATGTCAATATAATCTAGCTTCTGTTCAATCTGAAAGTAATTGACTACGATAAAAGTGTTCTCATAAGTCTCTATAAACATCATTATGTCGTCCATCAAGCAATTCTTTCATTACATCAATTACTGTCCAAGCATTCCTCAAATCATTTCCAATGATTTCACAACAAGCCATCCTGTTTGTTCCATCGTTTGCCCTTTCGTCTTAATTGGACAAATCATTACCAATTTAACTGGTACTTCGTGTTCATGCTCATATCTTAACAAAATAAAGCTGTTGACTCAACGGTCGTTAGTAGTTATCTTGTTGGATTTAATATATTCTCAAAGTTCGTCCTTTTCGGTTGAATGTTTAAGTGCACTGTGTTCTGTTACAGCCAGTTCATCTACGATAAGAATTGCTATGCTTCCGTTTTATTTATCACTGTTAGAGCTGGGCTTATACATTTTAGTATTTCTGACATTTCAAGAATTCAATAGAATAGGATTTTCTCAGAAACCTTCACATCATTGCGGTTCTATGCGGACTTCGGCAAATTCACGAGAGCTTCTTTTACATTAGCCACTTTTGAATATTTAATGGATTGTTATTACACAGAGGTCACATTATTTTCGCTTGTTTTCGTTCAATATTTATTTTAATTTTTCAAACTGGTAATACTTGTTTGTTTATATTCTTCATTATGAAATTGAATCACAACTCTCAGCCATTTCGCATTACGAACTTTCCAAAATATCAAAAACTCGTGTTATCCTTGCTTTGAACTTGCAGTTTAACTAAATAATAAACGAAACTCATCTCAAATTTAATTAACAACTCACTGGAAAGCCCAGCTATTATATTCTCAAAGTTTAAATTTAATGTTTACATTATGCAAACCTAATTCCTACCCACACGAGAAATTGAAAGAGAATCTTATATGAAATGAATTCAGGACATTTTAATAATTACGTGACCCAAGTCACCGCATAGCCGCTGAAAATGCTGAAATGCCGCAACGCACGTCCCATTACACGGGAATAAAGCCAACGCTAACCGCAGCCCGAACGAGGCAATTTACGAATTTCCGCCCAATTCAGCATTAACAAGAACCAAACATAACCAAAACACAAACTTACGTTGATCGAAGAAGCAGCGGTCCAAACCATTCATAACGTTGTAAACAACCTCATAGTGCACTCAAAACACCAATTTTATGCGTTTACGTTCACAGCTTGCACTAGTGACGTCACACTCAAAACAAATCACAACGTATTCGTTCCCACTACGGTTAACACAACGTCGGGGCGGGTTCGGTTAGGGTAAGTTTATAGGACGTGTTGTCCATGCGGCGGTCGGCGCGCGACTGGTGTGCGCGGCGCAAGGAACGAGGGGCGCGGGGTGCGCGGGGCGGAGCGGGAGGGGGTGCGTGCGTTCGGAATTCACTTCCCACGTGCTAGCCAGCCGTCCTTTTCTTGCGGGACGGGTTAGCTTTTTAAAAGCGGCGAAGCAGGGCCCGTCGACGCATCGATACGGCCGGAGGCGACGTTTAGCTGTAACCTTGTTTATATGCACTGCAGCTAATAATAACGCGAATAGCACTCGAAGCAAGCGTTTGTTGTTATTTTTTTTATATGAGCTAAGTAACATTGTGCGTTAGTTGAGTGGCCAGTTGAGTTTGTTTATTCGAGTTTCCGATACTCTCGTTCCGTTTTCGTGTTTCCTGTTTGGTGTTGAATGAGTGTTGTTATTGTTTTTTATTCGATTATATTGTTGTTCTTTTTCGGTCTCGAATTAACTTTTACTTTTTTATCTCTTTTTGCCTCATGAGTCATGAAGCATTGCCATACATATTTTAATGGGTTACTTGGTATTCCTGTCATGTTAATGGTTTTTAAACGGATTTTTGAGATTATTTCTATTAAAATATGTAGAGCGGTAAACAAGAATGGTATCATGCCCAAAGAATTCCTTGATAAGCTGCAACTGCAAGTTGGGGCCAAAAAATGTATTAAATGTTGATTGAAAATTTTGGGGTTCTGTATCAGACATATTTTGTACTTAATTCAAGTAAACTACGGTTATTAATTTTGCCCACACAAAAATACATTAATCATAAAGATCTTTGAACCTAGTATCTTGAAGCAGCAGATGGGTTCGTATATGCGTAATCATTAATCAGTTAAGTAATTAGGAATAATGAAAAAATATAAATATTTTACAACATTAAGTAGGTATTTCGTTATCTGATACAGATTTGTAACACCCAAAAAACACAATAATAACTTCTGATGGCCCACACTGTTAAAAATATATTGCATCAATGAGCTACTGACGGATTGCCGACAACAAATGACCCGTTTCCAGAAAACATCGCGCCTGGGTAGCAGCTGATAAATTTCACCTTTTAAAATTCCAAGATCAGGATTAAGATTTGAGGAACCCCAAAAATAGTTAATGCATTTCTTAGAGCTGTTCTGGTGGGCTGCTACACTCCTTATCGACTTGTCATTCAACAAGGGTTTTTAGTTTTTTACTACTATTTAGTCCAGTGATGAAAGGGGAGACTGACGGGCTAAAGACAAAATGGGTGATGGATTGTGGTCGTGCTTTACGCATGGAGAACATATTTTAATGAAAACGTGACGTATTCTCGTCATGATAAAAAAATAAGTGCACTTCGTATAGAGATGTTGATGTGTTTGTTCGTTTGTTCAACTGAAGGTTTCAACGGGCCGTAAATAGTAAACGTGTGAGCGTCAATCATAGCTCGTTTTGTTTTGTTGAGCTTTTTAAATTGTGTTGCTTATTGTATTGACAAAACTGGGGACTTCATAATGTGTTCGGACGTTTTTAGATCCGATGGGGACATAAACTGCCCGTCAAATATAATCCAAGTTTAAAATAGGTGTTTTTTTTTTCAATTCTCCTTTACAAGTTGCTTCTTTAACCTCAATTAAGTACCTAATTTAATAAAAAAAAAAAGAATTAATTTTACTGAGGTGTGAATAACGTTATTGGAGTAAGAGATCTGGTGCAATCTGAAACTTTTATTATTTTATTTTATCTTTTTATTTCACGTGACCAGAGTGCTGGCCTATTTTTAGCTCAAAGAATCAGCATTGCCATCCAACGTGGAAATGCTGCCAGTCTTTTGGGCACTTATCCCATTGACAGCGACGTGGACGAATTTTTTGATGCCCAATGAGCTCCTGCCTTTTTCTTTATATATTTTTTTGTTATATACTTGTATATAATATATGTATATTTTTTAGTATTAATTAGCTATTAGTTGCTATTTGCTTACTTATTATCTGACTCTTACCAAACTCATTTCTGATACAAATGGAATGGAAACGAGTTTTCCGAGATTTAAAAAAAAAAGATTGTTTTAGTAATCATTTTAACAATGCAGATATAACTTTTTTAACCAAGGTACATATAAATTCTATTCTGCTTAGTTATTAAATTAGGTAAAAGAAAAAAATAACAGCATATTTGCAAGTAAACGCCCAACTTTTTACTTTAAAAGAACACCCAGTAAAAAGATGCAACAGCTGACACAAAAGTTAAAAACTAAAGTTATGCTTTAAAAGCAAACAAAAATTTAGTAGTTGAGTATTTCAAATTTAAAAACTTATCTTTTAAAATAAATGTAACGAATAAATGGAATGAATGACTTTCAACGAAATTTTTAATGGTCGAAAGAAAAATGGCATTTGAATTAGTGATGAAATGGATAACGTTTTAAAACTTTTGTTACAAAAACCTTAGCACAGCGTAATGTGAGTGAAAGTTACATGTGATTAGACGAAAGTCAGATTTTAAATTTGCTAGACTAAAATGACAGCTGCGGTCGACGTTTTTTTGTCATCATGACATTAATGTAACGTAACATGACATCAAAATATACTAAATTCTGATTTTAAAGCTAGATGCGGATAATACAGAGCAGAATTTAAAATCATAGAAAAATAATAGTTTCTGGAGCAGATATTTCTATCAAGTCTTTTTATCCGACTTCGCGACAGTCGACAGGTTTAAGTTTTTAGCTGTGGCTTCAAGCTGGCTTCCTACGAGTTGGGTAATTGCTTAACACGCTAACAGTAATCATGGCTTATATTTTGACAGTTCAACAATATTCATTCCTTTATTTACGTCGTTGACCAGACAAATTCTTCAACCATAAAGAAGCAATGGATTACTCGTAACAATATCCTTCAAAATTATTCAGATTTTGATTGATAGTGTGTCGTTGACGCAATTAGGGTATTGATCTTAGTGAGGAAGCAGAATTAGATCACTTCGAAGCATTTTGAATATGAAGCAATCCTATTGGTTGATTTTTCCTCGTTCACCACCAGAATCTAATCAGCAAAACTAACCTTCGTGATCTCTAGTTATTTTTCACCGATTTAAACTGTCATCGTAATTGTAGAATCGACGAGAAAATAAGGAAAAGTCACGGCATGTCGTAGAATCAAAAATTCAAAGACGTGTGAAGTGTAGTAGTGTACGTGTTTAAATGTATATATTCACATAAGCATCCTGTTTTCCGGATACTGCAAACAGGATGCTTGTGTGAATATGTATATTTAAACACGCACACTACTAAATGGGATCCTGCGAAAAACCGTACCTGCAAAAAACGGGATCTTGCCGTGGGAAATAGCCCTGACATCTACCAACCCGCACTGGGCCTGCGTAGTGGATTACAGCCCACTGAGGGAGTGTGCTGTAATCTCGAGGAGAGGAGTCCTGTGTCCCAGCACTAGGAATATTATAGGCTGGATATGTGAAGAATATAAGGCAGGCGATACACAGTTAGAAACAGACAGTCTCTGTTTCAGTCTTCAAACTCAACTAAACCACATCGTATTATTATCCCTTTAATCATTAGGAGCGAATGTCCTTTTAGTGTTTATTTATTCTATTAAACGAAGTGGTAATGTATTTTCCACTCAACGAGTAATCCTAATGGCTGCCTCGATTGTACCCACGCGTGGTTTTAATTGAATCAAGTTTATGGAACTGTTGAACATATTATATTGTCATTCCTGTTTCTCTGGGGAATTGTAGCATTCCAAGCTGTACTAATGGAGTCAAATAAGTCCGTTTAAAGATCACTGAATAGATGAGAATATATTTATTTGCAAAGAATGTAGATTACAAATCAGCCGTGCGATTCTGTAACCATCTCACCGTGAAAATTTGGGTGAAGTGAGCGCGGAGTGAGCTGTCATTAGGGATTAACACTATTGACACTGCTCACTTCAAGCTCACTTCACTTATGATTTCACGGTGAGATTTTTACAGAATCGACCGGCAGATGTTACAATTACTTAATGTGTGTGTGCCTTTAAGGCACGCAGAGCACTCTATTATAAAAATAGACTAACTTACGAGATCTAATACTAAATATTTTTTTTTTATTATAGTAATCTAGCTGGGGTACCCACCCGGCTTCGCTCAGGAATATTCCACAACATTACAATGTTGTGGAATGCTCTCGAATACTCTCAACTGTTCTGGACTGCTCTAGAAATTTCTAGAGCTCGCAAATTCCAGCCCATATATCTTCAAAAGCATGCCCTTCAGGTAAAAACGGGAACCTTCTTCATGGACAGGAGATAGAAGGTTACCACACCTTATAGAGTTTTAGCGACACGCACATTGTACACTTTCTTTTATAATACATATTATCATTCATTCATTGTTCATTGATTATCGGCAAAAAAAAATAGTTACAGAACAATAACATTTATCTAATAGTAATTTTGTAAGATTTTTTTAAAATATTCTTTATGGTTGTGTATTAAAATATTGTTAGGTATTTTATTATACACAACAGGTGCCGTACAAATAACACTTTTTTTTAACGTGCTGTCTTATATGCACCTGCGCACAGCTAGTTTTGGTACTGAGATCTCAAGATGTAGGAATCTAAGCAATTTTGGCGCGAAATTATTAAGGGAACGAGAAAATTCTATTTTTGTACAGACTCCAGCACATCAAGCTACCCGAAACTGTCAAATTTTCTCAATCAACTTTGAACCTTATACTTTAGCGGTAAAGTTGCAAATCTATTAAAGAAATTTGACCGATTGTAGTAGCTTGATGTGCGCGCGTCTGTACCTAAGTGACTAGCTAAATACGAGTACGATATGAGTGATTATTCCCAAAATCCCAAGCTGGAATTAGAATCCGTTATTCTGCTTATAAAATTATACAGGTCTGAATTAGATTTTACATTAAAATATTACTTCTCGTATTTCGAAGTTCATTGTGATGGAAAGCTTTAGTTACTAGGTAGGTACGTATGTTTATAGAAATTATAGGAATTGTGATCGGAATTTCTTAACTTTTTTTTTTTTTAAGATTCGTTGCCCCACACTAGGAATCTCTCCTGTATTGTGGGTATGATTACAACCATTTAAACTCACATACACAAACAGCCAGACCCGGAACAACTACTTGTAGGTCATACAAATATTTGTTCCGTGCGGGAATCGAACTCGGGACACGCAGCGCAGCTGTCAATCGCTTAAACACTGCGCCAACCGTGCCGTATAAAATGAGGAGGATCTTTTCAAAACGGGATATTTCCAAAATATGAATTTTTTGAACTGAGTATGAGGTCTTCTTACCTATGCTAAAATACATCATTTTACACCTTAAACGAATGTAAAATAGGATATGCTTCTTAGAAAATTGGACTTAAAAAAGCGTGTTCTGAACAAAATATGATATTTAAAAAAAAAAAAAAATCGACATAGTTCACGATCTATTGATTTCGTAACAAAAGAGGATATTTTACAAGGGTGTCGATTACTTATTAGGTTGATCTCTTCAAAAGGGGACATTTTCTTACACAGAATATTCGTATCATCGATCCGTTTCTTTTTTTATAGTTTTAAGCACATTTTTGAATTAGTATTTAATTTACAATTCAAAAGGAGATAAATGTATAAACTGTACATTGTAAAAGGGGATATTTTCATGATAGGTGGAACAAAAGAGGATATTTCGATTTTGTCCTAACAAAAGGGGATATTTTAATTTTTTATGTCCTGGTTTTCAATAAACCAGAAGGTATTAAAAGAAAAAAAAAAGTTACAATTCTTAGTATTTTATTATGTAGTTCTTATATAGTAACATTATTTTTCTGTGCACTAAAAGGTTTTCCTACAATCAGTTTTTTCTACTTTCTGGAAAATGACTTAACATGCACATATCCCGTTTTGAAAAGACCCTCCTCAAATAATTCCACTTCTGTAATGACTTGCTTCTGCTCATGGCTTTGTTGGCATGAATTCGCCCCGTAGCATCACATCGCCCGCCCGCGCCTTTACTTCGTTTCCTTCTAGCCTTACCGTACTAGCCTTCTTTCTGATTATTTTGCTTTTTACTCAGCTCTTAAATATATCGGGATGTTAAATAACCTATAACCTTCCTCATAAATTGGGCTATCAAATTCTAAAATAATTTTTCAAGTCCGACTAGTAGTTCCAGAGATTAGTCAGTTCAAACAAACTCTTCAGCTTTATTATTAACTAGCTGTTGCTCGCGACTTCGTCTACGATCCAGGATGAAAAGTAGCCTATGTACTTTTTCAGGTCATGGTCTACCCATTTGCCAAATTTCATCCAAATCCGTTCAGCCGTTTTAGCGTGAAAGCGTAACAAACAAACAAACTTACTTTCGCATTTATAATATTAGTTAGGATCACGGAGGGTTAGGATGCAGATTTTTTCTACTTTTACGACAAGAATAGATTTTCCAACAAAAAAAAAAAAACAGTATTGATAGTTATTTAGGAGCCCTTATGAATTATGAATCACAGAAATTATTATTTATCATCTCTGTCGTTAGTTGAACGTTAGAACTTAACACAAGTCACCGCTTTCCTCTTATTTCATCTCAATATTGCCGAGTAATAATGACATCGAAACATTTATTGCCCACACGTAATGCACAAGTCCATCTATTAATAAAATAACTTGCTAGCACTTAGCCTGTACTAACAAGGCAGTAAGATAACAGATTATACTGCGAGATATTTTTAGTTAAAATTATTATGCTTTTAGGTTATGGTACATTATTTTTATTATTTCTAGAGTGGAGCGTATCGGTAAGCGTAGTGTGGGACGCCCCCCAGTTAGATGGACGGATGCCCTAAAGAAGGTGGCTGGGGTAGACTGGATGCGGAAGGCGGAGGACAGGGTGTTGTGGCGCAGTCTGGGAGAGGCCTATGTCCAGCAGTGGACTGCGATAGGCTGAGTTGATGACATTATTTTTGAAGCTGTTTGCCATGACTAAGTATTGAGAGCTCTATTTATGACAGATTTAAGACACTTGGATCAACTTTTGCTGCATAAAACTTGCATAATCTAAATGGAAGAAGTGGCTTCTGAAATACAGGTATTCTAACCCAGCTCTGGAGCCACGGATCTCACATTTTTCTGTAACCTGTTTTTCCGGCAGTAAAATTAGTACATTGTTCACCGAGAGGAGAAAGTGACCGATTATCGCCGAGGGTGTCGTTTGAAGCCCGAGCCGTAGGCGAGGGCTTTAAAACACCCGAGATCGGGAATCGCACTTTCTCTCGAGTGATACATAGTGCTTTATACTACACCTACGAGGAAAATAAAAAACGAAATCTTTATTTTACTTTCTACGAAAACTGAATCCTCAAACAACACACAAATTGGAAATGGCGCCAATGGCGTCTGCAATTTTCACATGTTCTTTTTTCAAATTGTTTATCCTGCCGCCGCAGGGTCGCACTGCCAGCCCGACACCATCCAACACACAGCTAGTGGCCAGTGTCACTTTGCGAACTTGGAGATAAAAACTCACTGTAAAAACTTTTTGGCTTTTGATATTTAGGTTACCGGCGCATAGTCTTACCCAAAATTAAAAAAGAAAAACCACGTAAGAAATGGATTTTCATACACTTTTCTCTCCCGTTCAGATGCGTTTTCTCCCCGCATATTTGTTCGATATGCAATGACGTACTTTCTACCGTAAATTTGATAAAGTATCAAGGTACTTTCCAAGCAGGTGTAGTATAAAATTTATTTATTTATTATTACTGAATGATTAATTATTTTACAGCCTGTAGGAAGGATACTTTGAAAATTGGTTGAATTTAACAACAGCCCGTATTATTAAAAATACCAACATAAGTGAAGAGTTTCTTCATGTTTCTTTCGCCAATACGACGATACGATACGATAAGTATAATATTTATACTATGTTTGGGTCATCGATTGAATGAATAAAAACACAATGACTACCAAGATGGGAAGGTTCAATAAAACATATTTTTATTTTCCTGATACATGACTGCCACAAAAAAAAAACGACGTAAGTTTTTCAGTTCAAAATCCATCAAACACGATCGAATGATTTTTGCAAACAGCGTTCACCCTAACTATCGCACGTTACAATGCGAACGATACATCATATACGTCACGATACAATGTATAGATATTTATCACAATTTGTAGCCTAATGCGCCGTATCGTCGCTGACAAAGGGACTGCCCTGCACACTAGACCGTGGCGGACGATCAATACAAATGACGTATCGATCGAACCGTTATTTTAGGCGCCAAAGATGACATAATTAGAACGAAAAAGAACGGTTTAGTTCGAGATTTGAAAAATGTTTTGATAGATTTTTTTTTTTTTTCAAATTGTTTGCAAAATAAACCACATTTCCAAGAAGTATAGGTTTAATGTCATCAATGAAGTAATAGTTTTTATGAGCTGCATGAAATAAAGTTGCCCGTTTCGTAACTTATATTTTATTTAAATTATTTTTAATATTTTCACAAAACAAAAAAAAAAGAATGATTATCTCAGAAATTCTTCTAGTGCATTTGGATGTATGAAAAGTTTCACATAAACGGTTCATTTTGTGAAATAATTGCATTAAATTGAATAATAATTTCATTTACATCTGTATAAAATGCAGCTGAACAACGTTGTTCACATTTCAAATAAAAGTGTTAAAGTTTGCAACACAGCTACTCGTATTTTATTATTTATTTTTTAAAGTTACCATTGACATACACTTGTCAGTCAGTCAGTTTATTGTGATTGAGTCATAACACATTGCAGCTCGCTGAAGCGGTATCTTTTCTTTGAAGAGCTTTCGCACGTTACTCACTTTCTATTGTAAGAAACTATCGCTAATATTTATTGTAGGTACTTTTTATTTAAAAATACTATAAAAACTCTGTGTTTTTTTAATATTTTCACTAGCGTATCTTGATTTAAATAAGCCGACATATTTCGTTTCGAATAAATACGAGATTACCAACCGTAGCAATACTTTGATATATACCATGCTCAGACAAAATAGCCGAGACAAAAGGGCACCAGTGTGAACTGACATTCAAAATTCGTTAATTACCCTTTACATCGACGCGTGCATCCTTTATTTCATCAACTCACAGATGAAGAACAATAGCAAAACGTTACAGAGACGCGCGTCACACATCGTCAGGCCTAACCCCACACATTAGTGCAATAAACTTGACAATAACTTAATTCTGAGCCATGGAGGGCGATTCCCCCGTGGTTCCTTACAACTCCGTTAGGGATGACAATAGTTCGTAACCGAGTTGAATTTAATTAGAATTATCGATCGGCCGCTTTTCCGTCCTAAACTAACAATTAGGCGAAGGTATATCTGTTCGTTCTCTGAAATATTTGTGGGTTAATCTAAAGTTAAAACTCAATGTATTTACATTGTTAAATAGGATAGTGTAGTGCTACCCGATTGTGGTAAGGTTGTGTAACTAAGTCTCGGTAAACTAAAAAGTAAACGGACCGAAGTGAAGCTCTTTGGTAATAATTACGAATAAACCTTTTCCGTACCTTTGGATGTATAACTTACTAGCTTCTGCCTGCTTTGTCCGCGTGAAATTTCTTGCTCCCTCGATCCACCCCGTCGCGTCGTATCGGCTGCCCGCACTATTACTTCCTTTTTACTCGACTTTTAAGGTCTTAGCTTGACGTTCAATTGAAACAAAAATTGGGCTACCAAATGCAAAAAGAATTTTTCAGATCCGACTGGTAGTTCCAGAGATTAGCGCGTTCAAACAAACAAGCTCTTCAGAGTTATTATTAGTATATATTTATACGTAGTTATAGTGTATACAAAAAAAAAAACCTGGGAACATAATTTACTCGGAAGCCAACAAAGTTATTTCCGACCTTTCAGATTTCTCATGAATGTTACCTACTTATATTTACTAGAATAAAGCTCAAAACGTGATCGTTAGGTAATAAAAAGTTTTTAAGGTTTTTTTTTTGCTCCCGCTATAAAATTATTATAATCTTGTTTATTTATCAGCGTAATACCAACCCGTGTTTTTTTTTTAAAAGGTTTAGTGGCCGCAAAAATATTTAGGTAAACAACAATTTATTTAGACGTTTTCTTTATGCTTCTAATGTTATTATCAAACATCTCATGGTCGTGACGAAGATTTGTGGAAACACGACTAAAAAGTATATACAGAAAGTTGTGGTCAAATTTAAGGGTGTAGTACACACCATTAAACTGGATAACTTTCTCCATGGTACCAACATTCTAATCGCGAAAATATTACCTATCAACTGCCCCATGCAAAACTTCAATACTAGAACCAAATGTATGGGATAGCTGATTGGAGAAAATGGTTCAGAAGTTGACCACACCCTTCTCATACACGCTTTTATAATCCTATAAAGATCGATAGAACAGAAAAAAATAAGCCAGAGTTTTCCACACAAATGTTACACAGCCTATGAAACTAGGTTTCCGGGCTAAACATTTTTCGATTTGGCAAGACCCAATTCGTTTTCGATCTAGTAGCCAAGCCCAAATCTCTTCTAGATTAATGAATCATTGAACTAAGATCAGAATTATACTGTTGCGGTCTGTGAGTGGAAACAAGGACACTATATTCATTCATGAATTCATTTGGCAGTGGTCCAAATCACAATGAATGAATTTAGACATGTTGTCAACGCCGCTCTGGAAGACTCGAAGACGGACGGAGATTTTAGTTTGAATTGAAATAATTGTAACTGCAGTTAATTTCATTACAGTTTGAGTAAAATATATGGCTGATTACATATCTCGTTTAATTAAGAAATTTATGCTAATCCAGTTAGTCAAATTAATGTCGTCTTGAATATAATATAGCTTAAGGGCTGTCCTTCTCTATCCTGCCCCCTAATTTGCATAACACACTATTTGAATAATTTTAAAGGATATTACTAATCCATTGCTTCGTTTATTCGAAAAAATTGTCGAAAACGTAAATAACCTAATGGATGTTGTTGAACTATCAATATGAAAACCATTGGTACTGTTAGTACCTATGCTACGCAATTACACCGCTGGTATATCAGAAAATTGTAGTTCTTGCTGCGGAAATGTAAACATCTTGTGTTGGATCATTGAGTTCCCTTCAAAATGGTTGAGCTAAATCATGCTGATCCATACGTCATGTTCGTGAACGGGCACCGCCAGTAGGGTCTTCTCTTAGCCGCCACGGCTTATTTTTATTTTAATCTAAGTATTTTCATTTCTGAATTGTTATTTTTTTGTGTTTTTTTATCTTTTTTAGTACGGACGCTTTTAACGTGCACGTCTTTCTACATCGTTCTCACATGTATAATCTCAACTTGAACGATTTAACCAAAATTTTGTAACAATTTTTATGATTTAAAAGGGTGTCCGTGGAGTTTCTTGCCCGTTCTTCTCCACAGGTACCTACTACGCTTTGGAATGGGCAACTAGCTTCATCTTTCTGACTGACCGACCCCTTGACAATTCAAAAGTACCTGTAATTAGTTTACTTGAAACAAATGCTTTGAGTTTGAGTTTGAGTTTCTTAGAGGCTTACAGAAGTCTTTCTATATTAGACGAATTTAATGTTTTCAGTTAGGTACAACAACGACAAAAAAATGTTATAAAACCCTCAACCAGCATTGTACCACATTAAAATTTAAAATATGAACACAGAGACAAGCTAAGCTTTAGGTACGCTGCGAATTGGCAAAGAGAATTAATTAAATTATTTTTTTTGTTTCCTTTTTTCGCATGGCAACTAGGAAGCGTTCATTTTTGCTCACGACACCGGGTGAGGCGGACGTCACATGCAAATGTTGCCGTGAAAAATATATAAGAAAATGCAACATCAAATTTCATTTCCTTCACTGGCTTTTATTATACATTCTCGATGTGTTCGTGACGCAACGTTGATTGTATAGTCGGTCGTAAAATTCGAACTTTAAATTTTGTTGTGAAAATGCTTTTCTAAGTTCTAGAGCGAGGGGTGACATTTTTTTATTTATACAATTGATCCTTATTGAATTTAGTACTTTAAATCGTTTTGAGGTTGGTACACTTGCGATTGTGTTTCAGAATTTAAACTTACGGTTGGTTTAAATATTTGAGCTATTGTAAGCATATTTGTATATGGTTGGACTGCTTCGGTGGTCTAGTGGTTGCAAGCGTTACTGTTGAGCATGAGGTCTTACGTTCGATTCCCAGGTCGGGTAAAGTGCTCTTGGGTTTTTCTATCTGGAATTTCTCAGTAGTAGCCCGGAGTTTGGAGTTGTGCCTGGTAGATGGTAATAGGGTCGGTCCATTGGACTATGTATTAGGAATGTTATATGTATTATTTTGTGTGTGTGATTATGTTTTATATGATTATGCATTTTTAGTTTGACGTAGGAATCAAGCTCGTATGTAAAAGTAAAAGTCTTGTACTCACGCGAACTGGAATGGTGTGTTCATAAGTTACCTGTAAAAAAACAAAACTTCATTAGTAAGTTACATTTTAGATTTCTTAGCTTAGTTAACTAATTAGGCAATAGTGAATATACTAGTGCAGTACCAAAATGTCTCGTTACGAATCTATTTTACCAAAAATGTCGTGAAATCAAATTAACCAGAATATTCATAAAATGAATGATTTTAAAGTATATTTACATCTTTAATTAGATGGCTGCCCGTTTTCATTATTATTATTAACAAATATTTGAAGTTGCATACATAGCATAAATCACGCGTTGACAGTTAGGGTTACACAAACTATCGACGGAACTGTTATGACGTGGCAGTGGCCCAGCCGATAATTGTAGGCGACATTGCCAACAGTTTTACTATATAGTAATCGTGTGTGCAGTATAAAGGATATACCATCATCATCAAGCCGTAAACAAATTTAAACAAATGAAAGTGAAAATGTGTATTTTGATCTAGGGGCACAGCTAACCACCTTTTTGTCATCAACCTTTTACTTTTAACATAAAGAAAGAAAAATCTACTTCTTTGCGGACATGAGAGCTGATGGCAGATGGAATTTTCAGTACCCGCAGTATCGTAACTTTGTCTCAGCACCGTGTTGATATTGAAAGAAAGAAAACCATTTTATTTGGGACACACAGGAAATACAAATATTGATTTGAATTAAGTTTTGCATCCCGAATAACAAACACACAACACAACAGCAGTTAAATTACATTATTATAGATTTCGTTAACATTATTTCCAACTTAGATCCTCTTCAAAAGCGTCGACTCAAGATATGCATCTTTAGCCCCATTATTCCGACAAATCCCTAAAAGAACATAAGTTGTAATAAACTTTCCGATGTTGACTAACAAACTAAAAGTCATTAAAATTATCGTTTAACTTGTTTTCGTACTTAGGAATTGCAACGCGGACCAACTATAAGCAGGGTTGACCCACTTTTGTTATCGCGCGTATCTGCGAACAGAATCTATTGACGCAAAAAGCAAAGATATAACTACGTTATATAATTAAGTTGAAGACTTGGAGTTGCCAAGCTGTTTGTTTAATACAATTAAAAGGAAAGGAAATTCCTTTAATACGTTTAAAGTACAAAAACGTCTATTGAACTAAGTTAAGGTACTCAGTCAACATCCTGTCGTATAATTTAACCTGTGTATTTCCTTGGGTAGATAAAATGGCTACTTTGATGGAAAGGTTGCCACTTTTAGTGCTTACCCGGTGATGTGGAGGTTGATAGGGACGACTGGAAGAAGAAACCGTGCTGTAATGACCCCAAGTAACATGGGACAAGGACAGGAAGTTGTTGATGACGAGATGGTTACTTTCTTGGTAAGCAACGCATCGGGCGTTGCTTACCAAGAAAACATGTTTCATGGGCTGGTGTCGATGGCCAATTCGGAGCACCATATTCTGTCAATGCTTGGTCTTGGAGGTATTTCCCTATTTCTTAATAATCTCTTACTACACATTTTGACATGCCAAAGTCAATATTGTTCATTGCTATTGCACAGATGACTAGATAATCTGTAGAAAAGTTTAGAGATGTAATTTTGTCTAGTAGAAAGTCACGCGATCTTCTCTGACGGAGACTTTTCTTTGAACTCAACAAAAAGCTGCAATTATATTAAACCATAGAGTTCTTAGTTCCAGAACTCACTACAGTTCCCTCGCCTGGGGAACTGTTGTATAAGAAGAAAGAAGTAAAAATAAAGAGAATAATCTAAACATTGTTACAGCAGTAAAATCAGCTCGCACTGTTCTCAAAACTTATCCCCGCTTTAGGAATACGTAGTTTTTGTGCAGTACCGTGCTTATGTTTTAGATGCAACGCGCGTCTAAGGGATGGTGGTCACATATTGTTAGGGCGATAGCGAGTTAAAATTCTGTATAGGATTAATTCTAGTGAAGAGCGTCATGCCCCCCTTCCTGACTTGCCCTTTCTTGCGCGCTATGATTCTCATTCAAGCGAATGTTTTCTTGCTAAAATTGTAATTGTTAGACCGAGAAATTATTAGATACGCATTTTCAACAAAATATTATAATTTTGGTCATATTTGGACTCATAGACCCGGGTTACGTAATTTTCGATTCTGGCATCAAAGCCTTAAATAAATTATTTTCTTTCGACCAATATTTCATTACTTGATTGCTAAAACCGCTCAAACGTCTAAATATGTTCTAGCTTTTCACCTAAAAACTGTATTTTTATTTCATCTACAGCTCCCGCTAACGCAAAATAACGTGTGAGCTTAGTATTTTCTTTTCAGAACTGGAACAAACTGGGAACAGAAAATCTAAGGAGATTCTACGCTGAAGTTGGTATTGACAAAACAAAAGTTATTGTTTTAAGTTTCACAATGTAAGTAATATGTACAGAGATGTATGTAGCATTTGTTTTGGTTAAAGATAAGAGTTTTAAAAGTGCATAATTCTGTATGAAGCTGATGATGTCATATTATAAGTAAAAATAGGTATATAGGTACCCAACATACGATCTTCAAAAACAGGACAATGGCGCGGATTCCCTTGTTCACAAACTAAACTAAATTTAAGTTCAGTGCATCTTTTTCTTTCTATTGCATTAAGAAAAGGACAGGATCAGACCACGGCATAAGTTTGATCCTGAACGGTTTAGGGTTCAATTCTTCCCAGAGTTCCTCCTAAATGTATCTTGCTATTTGTTAGTGCTGCACACCGCGAGTATCTATACAGGGTGGCCAAAAGTCATGGATCAAACGAAATAGGGAGATAAAGGAGGTTATTTGAAACAAAAAAATCTTTCTACAATATCGCTATAATTCAATTGCCCTAAAAGTTATGAATATGTTTGTTTTCTTTAAATAAAACACCGTGTTCTTATACAATTAGACTAATTTAAAAAAAATGTGATATAAAAAAATAAAACAAACGTTGTTGTATTACTACATAATGTAACAGCAATACAAAAGTTCTATTGTGGCTCTGGGTACCAAATTTCAAGATTTCATAACTTATAGGACAATTGAATTATGGCCATGCTGTAGAAAGATTATCTGTTGGAAATTACCTCCTTTATCTGCCTATTTCGTTTGATCCACGACTTTTTGGACACCTTGTATATGCGAGTGTGTGAGTGTGCTTGCGAATATCTATAGTATCCATAAATGATAAATGATAAATGATTTATTTTCTGTAAGTAGGTTTGTACAAACACTTTTACATGTCAATCATATTTTTTTAAACTAGATGAGGTCGGCGTTTCCTATCTGACTACTCTGAGAAGAAAGGCCGAAACAAACTCAGAGGTCACAGTCTCTTTTAAAGTCCAGACATAATCTTGGTCAGATAATGTGAAGACCATGTAGATTAGTGTCTGAAATGGTCTTTTGAGTAAAGAACCACACAGATTGAGCGGACCTGTCCAGTCAGTGCACGCATTTGTCAAAAATCGTGCAGCTCAACTCAGAACTTGAGGAGCCTTACGATTCGACGAACAATACCAATGAAAGGACATTTGGGTAGGCCGCATAAATGACTCAAACTGCCAGATCATGATTAAAACTAACTAAGAAGGAAAACCGAAAAAAAGAAATGACCCACATAGTCTTCACACTCACAGTAATAATAATAAAAATAAGATACTTTACAAAGTAAATATCCATGTCATTGTTTATATAAAATTCATCAATGTCAATGTGTATATAAAAATCCGGATATAATCTTTGAGGACCATGTAGATTGGTGTCTGAAGTGGTCTTTTGAGGAAAGAACCACACTGAGTGGACCTGTGCAGTCAGTGCACGCATTCGTCAGTAACCGTGCAGCTCAACTCAGAACTTAAGGAGCTCAACGATTCGACGAGCAATACCAGGGACAGGACATTTGTGTAGACCGCATACACCACTCAAACTGCCAGACCATGATTAAAACGGAAACAATGACCCACATAGTCCTCACATTCACAATAATTAAAATAATATAAGACTTTAAACAGTAAATGTTCATGTCATTCTGTATATAAATAGATATTTAGAAAGGAAAAAAAAAATAAATAAAAAAAAACAAAAGTGTAAATCAGCAAAATAAAAAATAAACAACATTCACTGTCTAGACCTATTGGAGCAGCTCAATCCCAAGCTTTTTTGTCCTCAATATAGTCTTTTACAGTATAATAGGCTTTCTGGCATAGTTTTAGCTTTATGAAAGATTTGAATTTATTAATGCTTAGTTCTTGAATGTGGCTAGGAAGTTTATTATAAAAATGTATACATTGGCATCTAAACGAGCCACCTATTTTCTTAAGCCTTGTTGTAGGAACAACATATTTGTGTTTGTTCCTAGTATTAATATTATGGATATCACTGTATTTTTTAAACAGATTAATATTTTTATGTGCATACAAAAGATTATCATAAATGTACTGAGAAGGCACAGTCATTATATTGATCCCTTTAAATTTGTCTCTGAGGGAGTGTCTGGGACTTAATTTATAAATCGAACGAATTGCCCTTTTTTGTAAAATAAAAATTGTCTGAATATCGGCGGCATTTCCCCACAACAGAATACCGTATGACATCACACTATGAAAATAACTAAAGTAAACTAAACGGGCTGTCTCTAAATCAGTTAAGTCACGAATTTTCCTAACGGCGTATGCTGCAGAGCTAAGCTTTTTTGACAATTTATCTATATGGGGGCCCCATTGAAGCTTGGCATCCAAAGTTATGCCTAAGAATACTGTGGTATTTTCGGGTTTTAACTCATCACCCTTTATAAGAACACTAGTTTCTACTTGTCTAACATTTGGTATCGTAAACTTAATACATTTCGTTTTTTTTTCGTTAAGAAGTAGGTTATTAACATTAAACCAGTTAACTACTTTTGCGAGGGCACTATTTATATTGTCAGTAACCAGCTGCTGACGTTTGAGTTTAAATAAAAGTGAAGTGTCATCTGCAAACAACACTATATCATGTTCGTCCCTTATGAGGTAAGGCAAGTCATTTATATAAATAAGAAATAAAAATGGGCCAAGAATTGAGCCCTGGGGGACCCCCATTTTTACTACAGATCCGGGTGACCTTTTTCCGTTAACATCAACTCTCTGAATCCTATCACTCAAGTAAGAAGTAAGAAGATCCAGAGAGGCGTTCCGAATTCCGTAGTAGTGAAGTTTCCTGATTAAGGTTTCATGAAGAACACAATCGAATGCCTTGGACAAATCGCAAAAGATGCCCAAAGCATCGCATTTGTCCTCCCATGCATTATAAATATGTCCTAAAAGTTCAACTCCGGCATCAGTAGTTGAACGACCCCTTGTAAAACCGAACTGTTTGTTATGCAGTAATTTATTTTTGTTAAAAAATCTTTGCATTTGGTTTAAAATAAGCTTTTCAAAAATTTTACTAAAGGTAGGTAGTACTGAAATAGGTCTATAATTAGTAGGGTCTGATGTACTACCCGATTTAAACAATGGTATGATTTTACTATGTTTCATAAGATCAGGAAACTCACCACGATCAATACAATTATTAAATATAACAGCTAAAGTAGGTGCTACAATGTTTATAATTGACTTAGCAACATCCACAGAATTACCCCATAGATCTGCAGTCTTTTTAACATTTAACATGTGAAAAGTTTTAATTACATCTGTACAGGTGACATATTGAAAGTGAAATTCAGAATCACCAACTGGAACGTTTTCTTTAAGTAAAGACTCTGCAGCAGTGGGTGACGAGCTTAGAGATTTAGTTGTTGACACGGGAATCTCTGAAAAGAAATTTTCAAAGGCCGCGGCGACTTGAGAATCTGATCTAATTACATTGTCATCAATAGCAAGGCTGTAGTCACTACTTCGGTTGCAAGACCTTCCTGTTTCGCTATTAATGACATTCCAAGTCATTTTAATAATGTTACTACTATTTTTAATTTTTGAACTCAAATAACGTGACTTGGCTATACTACAGACTGTTTTAAATATTTTAGAGTAATTTTTAACATATAAATTAAATTCAGTAGTGTTTATACAAATCCGTTCATCATATAATTCATAAAGTCGTTTTCTACTTTTATGTATACCAATGGTGGCCCAGTCACTGAAGGAAGCGTTACTATTGACTGATAATGTCTTTGGAATGAATGTTTTATCAAATTGTGTGCAATACATATTAAAAAAATCATTATATTGTTTGTTAGTGTCATCATTAGTCAACAGAGGTGGTAATTTACTTAGGAGTTTAGTTTTAAATGTTTCTAAGCGTTTAGTTGTTTTTGGGTTAACAGTGATATCTTTTTTAATAACTTTTTTGTTTTGATTTGGAATAGTGATCAGCTGTCCGCAATGATCTGAGTCTATTAAATTAATCATTTCTTTGTGGTTTGGTATAATATCTGTATAAATGTTATCTAGGCATGTGGCACTAGTAGGAGTTATTCTAGTGGGCTCCAAAAATAGGTTAGCAAGATTGTATGACTGAAACAAACTTATGATTTTAGTACTTAACCCAGAATTTTCTAACAAATTAACATTGAAATCACCACAAGTGATGATGGACTTGTTTGTATTACAGATTTTGTGCAACACTTCATCCATAACCTTTTCAAAACAATCATACAATCCTGAAGGAGGTCTGTACACACTTAATATAATGAACTGCTCCAATTCTATACAGGCTATTTCAATTGTCCGCTCAACAGAGAGGCTCACAATGTCCTTTCGGTCCTTAAATTTATGCTGGTTATTTACTAAAATTAATGAGCCACCATGTATAGCATTTACTCTGCTGAATGAACTACCAACCTGGTGATTACTAAAATTGAACATGAACTGGTGGCTTTTAAGCCAATGTTCTGTCATACAAAGAATATCTACGTTGTAACAATTCAGGAATAATTCTACTTCTAAGTCTTTGTTTAAAAATCCTTGAATGTTTTGATGCACCAGATTGATACTGTTTAATTTTTTTACACTTTCATTTGACTTATTACTTACATTTTTGCTAGAGGTTGCCTCTATTGTCCTAATTTCTAATTTAAATGATGATTAATGTCATTAATTTTAAGCAAATTATTGACAGAATGTTTCGAATAGCCTTTGCATTGCTCAAAAGGAGAAATTTATATCATATTTGCAGGCAATGACTAAAAAGGTGGCGTTTTCTATAGTGACCTTATTGGTGATGTTCTTCAGAAAGGTCAGGTGCGTAGTACTCGCAACGAGCGTGCGTCTATAATCGACGACGTAAATGAAGCAAAAGGAGTACGTCATGATCCTAGCAGGTGGCTTTTTGTAGTTTCTGCCTACTTCCATGGGAAGAAGGCGTGAGATTATGTAGGTATGTTTTCTGAAGAGCTTGAAAATTACAAAAATATGACTGACTCTTCAAAATTAACTTACAAGCTGCGGTTCGTCCAAGTGCGGTTGAAATCAGTACTCTGTCCTTTTCAATTCATCCAAAGGTTGTCTTTAAAAGATCGCTCTTAGCGATAAGACCGCCCATTGTGTCACACTTTGTAAAATTTCTATATTTATGTTAGAGACATAAATATAGAAATTTTTTTTATGAATTTATATGGTGTACATAAAAAAGAGTATTCTATTCTATTCTCTGAGTGTAATACCTCCATTTCTTTAATCTCAATATATAATAATAATAATAATATAATAATATTCCACAACTTTCACACAACGCCATCTAGTCCCAAACTAAGCAGAGCTTGTGCTATGGGTACTAGACAAATATGACTTTAGAACAACTGTAGATACTTTTTCGAAATCCAGAGACCTAAAGAATGACCTAAAAACTGAGATTAAAGAGCCTTTCTGCTAGACCAGCACACTACTCCGTAATGAGCACCTAGTTAAGTGCTCATAAAATAATCAACGCGAAACCGCTTGTTGCTGCAGAAAGCTGCTTTAGTTTATTCTGCTTTTTCTAAGACTCTCATTTTTATAAGGTTTCAGTGTCACGAAAGTATTATGTAATAATCTTATTGGACACTCTGCCAAATGTTTCATCAATATACAAGCAACCGATCACAGCAGGATCTTAATGTACAGACGCCAGGACATCAAGCTACTACAATCTGTCAAAAATCTTTAATAGATTTTCAACTTTGTCACTAAAGCATAAGGTTCAAAGTTGATTGGGAAAATCTGACAGTTTCGGGCAGCTTGATGTGCTGGCGTCTGTACGTCCGTCCGGTGTACCCTAGGCAATCAGCCCATATTATTTTACCATGCATAATTAGCTTATAATTTTCTTACTGCTGGGATAAAGGCTTCCTCTCTCTTTGAGAGGGAGTCGGCCGTAATCCACCACGCGGGCCCAATTCGGGTTGGTAGATGTCACACTCTGAACTTTTCGTTCTAGGATATGCTGGTTTCCTCACGATGATTTCCTTCGCCATTTTGAGAGCAGTGGTGATGAAATGAATTTCACAAAGAAGCGTGCCTAACAGGATTCAAAAGTCGGGGTACCACAAGGGCCACTGCTGTCAAAGTAAAACCATTGCGTCAGTAGGCCACACGTCAATGGGAATACTTTAGCTGGCCTATGTAGTATGGAGTTTCAATAGAATAAGGCTAGAGTTTCCTAGAAGAGCGGTGACCGCCCATTTAACGTCCGCAATTTACCAGTAAATGACGTCACTGAAAAGTTATCTATGAAAGTAAGATGGTATGTTTTCCTAGAAAAGTCAAATCCAGCGGGGTTTGACTTTTCTAGGAAAACATACCCGCGGCAGCGGCTCAAAGGCTTCAAACACTACATTTGCCCTCACCGTCCTTAGTCACACGAAAAAGTGTCCGTACTAAGAAGAGTGAGCTCACGCGTTATTATACAAGGTAAAATTTTAACCAGTGCGCAAACTGTAATCATGTACTGAATCCATGCTTAAAAAACAATTGCTGTTTCATTGATAAGTGTAATAACTACGCGGTCAAAATATGTGGAACAAAGTTTCTATAACCGGCAAAAAACATCTATATAGTTAGGTCTAGAATCATAATTATGCTGAATGAATGTTTATTTTTTTTTCTGTATAGCGTTTTCATGACAATCCAGTGAAGTTACTGCGTCATTGTGTGTCAGAGGTGTCAAAACTAAACAGAACATTACTGATTGTGTGTTACGCAATAACCCCGTATGTCATTTAAGAACTATAGATTCATAAAACCCTTAACTAAACTATCAAAACAGATTAGTTGTATTCAATCAATCAAACCAACCTATCGCAGTCCACCGCTGGACCAACAGCTCTCAAAGTTGGGCATAACATGATTGATGCGCTGCACCGATTGATTTATATTTTGAACGGATTTACAGGTGGTTGTACCTCCCGGGTCTTCATGTTTTTGCGTAGGATTTGTATAATATATGTACACAGGTAGTTCAAACTATGGGATGAAAATCTGAAGCGGTATTATAACTTTTCGTGAAGCATTCATAGTAAGGATTATATTATATAATAAGGATAATTTTCGTAAATTATATGTTTTTTGATAATGGTTCATGCAAATACAAACTTTTATGCTTTTAAACATAGCCCAGCCCATAACATTCATTATTTATTTATTTAATCTTTTCGCACAAAAAAGGTACAAAGGCAAGTAAATAATTCTTTCAAAGAATCAATATTCGAGTATCCAATTTAAGTATCTTATACCTCACCCTAAAGTAAGCAAGTAGTAAACGATAATTTTCAAATACTGAATATGTAGAAGGGGTATTTTCCTTTTGATTTTATTCTAATCTGGCAGACACGACTTTTACACCTCGCTAGATCTTATCCTTAATTCCAAATAGTAAAAAACACTACCACCAATTACCAATTATTAAAACGTGAAGTATGATTTCCAGTCGTATAACAGGAATATAACGATGTAATCGCATTTGATAGCCGGGGGCGATCGCGCTTTGAACCCGCGGCCCGTTTGATGTTACCGCGAGAGCGGTCAGAGGAAGCACACTCAATGTTAGCGGCGGTTACACCGTACTGTAACTGTAACGTTCGTTGAATTAGAGTAACATAAGGTCGCCCTAGTATGACGCCTTGATATCCTAGTGTTACTGAGTTTTTAGTGAAGGTTCAAAATATGAAGAACAGCTGAGTTCTCTTCTAGAATTTGCAATTTGTTGCAATAGAAATTGAATTGCTTCAGGCTTCTGGAAGACAATACTCGCATTTATACTCGTAGCATGTCGCACTCGTCGTTGCCTCTAGTCTCCTATATCGTTTATAAGATGGTGTCATTATCCAGCAGTGCTATTCTGTAAAAATCTCACCGTGAGAACTTAGGTGAAGTGAGCGGGAAGTGAGCTGTCATTAGGGATTAACACTATTGGCAGTGCTCACTTCAAGCTCACTTCACTTATGGTTTCACAGTGCGATTTTTACAGAATCGACCGGCTAATTCTTGTTTTCTCAGTACAAGTCGTTCGTACATCACGAACACAGAAACAAAAAACAGTTAGCAACATTTTTGTCGAAGGACAAATATGTTGCTAGCTGTTTTTTGGTTTTTTATCGTAACCTAAATCAACACACATCGCACAGAACAAAGAATTTAACTAAAATGAAGGTGTGAAAATAATAGCAGCTTCAGTGTAACAGGCGTCCACTTGAAGCTTTCTATTTTTACACTGTCAGTTTGAATGGGCCCCAAGGTGCATAGGTCTCGTGGTACTCCAACCACGTTTTTTTTTAAATTAAAGCCCTGGGATTTCCGGGACGGTACTCAGATTTTTTGCGAGTCAAGAGATTGGTCCGACTATCCGTTTACCTACCGATTTAAAGCTCTCTATCTCTACGATTGGTTTTTTACTTTAGGGACAGTTGGGTACATGATACTATGAGACAATTGGATAGAGAAAAAAAGTGAACGTATAAAAAAATACTTTTATGTGTACGTCGAAATGGTTTTTAGCTGTGAAGGAAGTTAAACTCATGCTTTTATTATATTGATGAATATTGTAAGCTTTTCTAAATATTTGAAATTGGGTTGTCTTTATTATGTACACCAAAAAATTACAGATATAAATGTAAACATTTTATAGGGCGACAATGGGAGGACTTGGCGCTAAAAGCGAAAGCGGTTTTAATTTCTTATAGCTGAAACGTTTTGATATGAGACTGGGGTAATCTACGGTTTTATAACGATTTTCTTTTCAGCCTTTAAACATACACTGGCGCCGATTTCCTTGTTTACAAAGTAAACTACATTGAAATTCAGTGCATCTTTTTTTTTCTATTTTATAAAGAAAAGGACAGAAGACAAATATTGGTTTGGTCCTGTCAAATTAAAATACTCCATAGACAAGTTTAGACGTGATAAAAAAATTTAGTACCAAAAATACGTCAAATTACGTCAGGCGCTGACTAATTTGACAAGACCAAACAAATATTTATCTTCTGTCCTTTTCCTAATGAAAAGAGAAAGAAAAAGATGCACTGAACTTAAATTTGTTTAGTTTGTGACAAGGGAATCGGCGCCATTGCCAAACAACTTGATTATCCATAGGAGTGAAACAATTCAATTCAAACATCAGAACAAACTACATAGTTCTAGGTGCACATAATATCTAGCAGCTTATTGTGTTGCACGAATAGTTACAGCAACATTATGTGAATCACGTATTGTAACGTGTTACACAACAGAGCTACTGGACAGACGACCTAACAGTTATTAACGACTGCGAAGACAGGTGTGTTGCACTTGTGTGCATACAAATACTAAGTACCTAGTTATATTGGATACAAGGATTCTAGGTTTGAATCAGCTCAAAATCTACCTACTCTTTTTCCAACTATGTTCGGGTGGGCTTCCAGTCTAACCAAGTGCAGCTGAATACATGGCGTGACTATCTGATTTCCACAACCCAGTTACTGGCTAACACGATACCCCTTGGAAGGACTGGTTGTCAAACTTTTCTGAACGGATTCTGACTATCAAAATCGAAATCAAAATCAAAATCAAAACGACTGTCAATGATCTACGAATGACAGGAACAAAGTTTTAAGGTACTTTTCGAGATACGGAGACGTTTTGATATGTAATGGATGGTGTCCCATCTATGAACCGACCGTGGCAAGCGTAGCTTAACCTTCGATCGACGCCACGAGAATAGAGTAAATGGTTCTAATGTTTTTTCATTTCCATAAATTCCTTCTAACAAGTTCATCTTGGATGAAACTGTCATAAGGAGAAAGAAAACATTGTGGGGAGAAAAGGACCTGATATCACTAACACGTAACAAGGAAGCGTATTATTATCAATACTTGTGCTTTGTAAATGAAAGAGGTATTCGTCTTGTACGCGTAGTAGGAAAACTACATACTCCAGAAATATAATATCAGAATACAATACACCCGCTGGTATGTTCTCACAAATTTCTAGTAACTATGACTATATGCAGGATATTCAATCTCCCCAATTCCCCAAACAAACGATGATTGATACGAGGGATGAGGCGTACCTATTTGTAGTCGAAACTTGGTACCTGTAGGCACCTGCCCCGCCGCCGACAAAGAAGTGACTCGGCATGAACGATTTTCTCGCTCAAGAAACTTAACAAAGATTGTAGGTACCGTGTAAGTAAAAGATATGTAAAATAATATTAGGTAATAGTTAATAGCCGACTGTTAACACCGCCGACTTCGTTTGTCACAGCGGCGAGAGTTATCAAAGACTCAGTCACTCTCAGAGCACTTGCTGATGGGCGTTTGTACCAAGCGTGAGCCCATCTCACGCTTGGTACAAACGCCTACCAGCGAGCGATCACTCGTGACTGGCGCGCTCTCAGTGCTCGTAGTTAGTTGCTAGCGCTACCTGCTTCTCGTTTATCGCCATCGATGGGTCAGGTGCCTTAGGTTTTCGTCGCGACAAATCATTTTCTGATTACTTCCTGGGTAACCTAGCCTCGCTAAGACTCACCAAGGACCTGGACTCACTAAGGTCAAGGGCACACAAGTGATAGAAGTGGAAAGAATATGGTATTCATAAGGGCATTGATTAGTATTTCTTCGTAGGTATTATCGCAGCTGTTCATGACTGATACTTTAATCAGCCTATAATGTTCGTAGTCCACCACGTGGGCCCAGTGCGTGATCAAAAATCGCAGGAAATTTAGATCCTTCTCAAAAACCGCAGTAATATGACGGCTTTAATAAATCAGCCTGTTCTCACTCTGGGATACATGTCTACTCTTGGTGAGAGGGAGTGGCCCTAAATCCACCAGTGCGGGTTATCGCATGCCTTCGAACTTTTGATGTTTTAGTTGATTGTTTTGAGAGGAGTGGTGATGAAATTATTTACACAAAGTAAAGCGTTTGACTGTCTTCGAACCTACTACACACAACTCGTAAGTCGCGACCGTTTACACTGGGCCATCACGGCTCCTCCACTGTTACTGCGAAGTGTTTAACTATTATTATTGAATCATCACAAGTATTGATAACAAGCATAGAGAATATAACCACTAGAGAGCGTATGGGCCGATTTCTTCGAAGCACACGACTCACTACTGCGGGCCGGGGGATGAGGAAGAACGCGCGGCTGCAATTGGTCAGTTCAAGGTCAAATTGCATCGTTAGGGCTGCTTTACTTCATTAAGAGAAAATAGTCGATATCGATAAAATGGATTTTAACATTATAATAAATACTAAATCAAAATCATAGAAATAATATTTAATCAAAATCAATCAATTACAAAAAAAAATCCCGGAAATGGACTGATCGGCCCCGATCGGGGACAGAAAGAACTAAAAAATCCCGGAAAATACAAAAAAAAAAAAAAAACCGACGAACTGAAAACCGAGGAGGTTCTCAGTTCATCGGTATTTCTTTTTTGAAGTCGGTTAATAGTAGATAGTTATTTTATTAAAGTATGTGAATTGAATAAAAAATGTATTCATTTTATTTTTCTCGATATCAACTTTCAGCTATTAAAGATAACAGCACTATTTTTTACGATAAACATACAAAAGGAAAGAAAGGGATAGAAGCATTAGAATTGTCTAATACAAGAACGAGACTTTTCCAAAAGACATCAACGCGCGACTCAAAAAGTGTGCTCGTTTACCCAGCCACCATTTTAAATAGACCCCTGCAGTGGCTTATAATCTGATTAAATCAATGTAATGTTTATGTACCGATGAAAAGTTATGTCATCCTTTTTGTAACTAGATGTCTAAGAATGTTTCCCACACCACTTCACCGCGCATGAAGGCATTTTGATGCGTTATAATTGCATAAACGTTATAAAAAAATTATATTAATTTAGCGTGCACGCAGGTCTAACACTTGGACACAACTAAAATTGCTACTAGTACCGTAGCCTATACATAGGCGACAAAATACTAATAGTTTTCGTGCGTCGGGGCACTGTATACGCAGTCAAGTGGTTATAATAGTCTTTGATAACAAGACGTTACATTAATGTCCTGATTTGAAATCTCTTGCATTATTGCTTACTTATTCTTATTTCTTGTGCTTTTAACATTTAAATCACATCCAGCCCCTCCGATCATATCACAATAAAGTTGTTACAGAGAAACTTGAAAACTAATCGAATAATTACAAGGGATCGATCATAAGAACAAAAGACGTACAAGGATAACTGCTCCAAACAAAGAGAAAACATTATTAATAACTTACACGCATATATACCGAATTATCTTTACCGTTAACACATCTATCAATAACACAATAATGATCCTTATTACTGGCATGTTAGAGTTGTTTAATAAGTTACAGGAGTGAAGAATTATATTTGGAGATAATAATGAAAAGAATCTCGGGACTATTAAGGCGTGTTCAGGCGCAACTAACTATTATAATTATTATCTGTCAATGTATAAGCATGGATTGTTTATTATATATTCCATGGAATTGTTCGTGATCGTGTTAAGTTTGTGTCGTATTTCTCTAATAATTAATTAAGACTATGAGTCATTATCGAGAGGTCGGGGCGTTGACACTGGTCGATAAATCTTTTTTATCAGAGCTTTGAACGCGCAAGACTTTCTAGGAGAGGTTTGAAGCAGTATTAATGACGTGCAAAACGGTTCAAAATAATCTGAATTGATTGGATTTTAGCTGTTAGCATTGCCATAACTTAGCTAATACAGTAGGTATTATCTAAGTATTGACAATGTATATTGACAATGGATATTGTTAAGCTGTCTATTCATCGTAAAAATATTACGTACCGAAAATGTTATTTGGTAACATTTTTGGTACCTACGTAATATTTTTACGATGAATACCAAAAGTAATGTTTTTGGAACACAAGTTCATAGGCAGTAACTACGATGACTATCACATGAAACGTCTGCTTTTTTCAATATTCTATAGTATGGTATGTTGCTTGAAACAGAAAGGCCAGAGTCGTCACACAGAGGTTCCAGAAGACGTCGGCGCCGAGAGAGGTTTAGGTGCGTTTACGTGACATTGGCCGGAGTAGGCAACATACAAGGAACATTGGAACGTTATGTGGGGAACCTTTGCGAAGCAGAGGGACAATACAGTTGATAAAAAAAAAATGTTATAAGTTTAACAGTAGATCCTCCACAGCATGTTGGTTTTACCACAGTTTGACCAACTGCGCATGAGGTCAAAGAAAACATGGAACTGTTTAAAAGAAAAGTACGACCCACAGCTCCAGTTTACAAAGCGAGATAGGTTCTTAGATAGCTTATCTGGTAACATACATCACGACTGAAAGAAATGCTGGAACGGAACGTTTAAAATACGTTGCCTTTGAAAAAGAGTCCCATTATAAATGCAAGAACTATTTCATGTAGTGGTGAAATGATGAAACCAATAAAAGAAAATAGAGTTTTCGAAACAGCTTCTGCCATAAAAATCGTTGAAATATGGAATCGAAACAATAACTAAAACGATAGAAAAGATGGCCAGAGTTTTATGACAAAAATGATTGAAGACGAAGAACATAAGGATATAATGCATTAATTTTATTGTGTGAACTTGAGAGACTTCGTGTCGTCTGATCTAGAAAGTTCTAGTCTCGTTAGATGTTGCAAATTGATAAGGTCTGAAAGCCAAAATTGCTTTATCGCTTCCATGTTTATGTGAGAATAACCTACTCATAATCATTCTTCTTCCCACTGCTTGAAACTGAACATCTTATTCAGAATCGAAACAAATGCCATTTAATTCTACTATTTCGTTAGCAGACCTTTGATGTCGACACCCTTGCACTATCCTATCTTCCTAGTACGGTGCTGGTTACTAGCGGTTGGTGCTGGAGTGGCTGCTGCAGAAAACCTCAAACGGCGAAAATATTCTAACCTCATCGGGAGTTATACTATGTTCGAGTCGTTTGGGGTTGAAACACTAGGGCCATGGGGTCCGAGTGCCCACTTGGTTTTTCGAGATATCGTCAAGCGGTTAGTCGACTCTTCACGTGATCTGAGGGCTGGCCTATTTCTTTGCCAAAGAATTAGCATCGCCATACAACGTGGCAATGCTGCCAGCCTTATGGGCACTGTTCTTGTTGACAGCGATGCGGACGAATTTTTTGATTCCCTATGATTATTTTGCTTATTTTTTTATATAAAAACATAAGCAAAATAATCATATTATATTCATGTTCATATTATTATTTTAAATGTTAGCTTATATTATTGTGTTAGAGGTTATTAAAATTACATTTACTGGCATTAATTACTAACATTTTCCCAATATGCTAATAACTGGTCGTGTCTGAACGCGCTCTTACGTTGTATGTGTAGCGCAGCCCACACGTCCGATGCCGATAGAGAATAAATGGATGCACCTATTTTTGTTCAAGACGATCCCTCATTTTGATTAATAGTTGTTACCGGTACAGTATTGTTGGACTATCTTGTTCTGATTTAGTCGTAATGTCGTTTAAAGTGCGGCCTAATGTTTGTACGTAATATTGGGAACGTTTTTTAGAACGAGTTTTTTAAAGTAGTTGTCATGATTTTGAATTTATTGGGTTTGTTTGGGTGCCTTGTTTGTGTTTTAGATAAAGGATGTGTATGTGAGCATTTTATGTTTGTTAACGGACACCTTCGAGATGCAAGGAACCAAAGCAGACAGAAGGACAAGCTCAGCTTCAGTTTCTATTCATGGTAGATCGTAAGACACGATAACGCCACTGACGATGCCGTGGAACTAGTGAAGTTTTGGGCCAACAAAATTTAATACACTCTCGTGACATCGACACGGACAAGAAAAAGATGACAATTCAATAATGCTAAAAACCATAACAATCAGACTATACTGTTCATACTGTCGGGCCACAGGTCTCCTCTCTGTGAGAGTGGGCCATAATCCACCACGCGGGCCCGGTGCGGTCTAGTGAATATAATATGTCTTCGAATTTTTGTATCTAGGACATGCCGGTTTCCTTGCGATATTTTCCTTCATCGTTTTGAGAGCAATGGTGATGAAATTAAATGCTGAACGTTTTCTAATAAATATTCCTAAAGGGACTAATACCTAAGATGACTTAACCAACGCGATCGATATTTACGCGATGACAATATTTGCCTCCACTGCGAAGTCACCAAAATCAACTTTCGCACCATTACTCAACCTCCACATTTGTAGAATAGTAATGAATGCGTCACAGTAGACAGTTATCAAGACATTCTTAGTAACGTACTTTTGAAACCAGTCATCGGAATTTTCTCGTAGAAACATTGCGATCATTTAGCACATTCCGCCAACTGTTCTACTTAAGCAATGTGAAAGAAACAAAATAGACTTTTGAATCAGCAATTCACGGTGCTCTAATGAGTTTCCAATGCAATTAGGAGGAAACATTTTAACAAGGTTCCGTTAAATATATGAGAAAAAGAAGTAATGGAAAATTTGTACCGGATTTTTGGTAAAAAAGCGTTCTAAGAGTTGGTTTTTGAATTACTTTCACGTAAATTGTAATTTATTCGTACCAGCGGGGTAGTTGCGTAACACACTAACCGTAGCAATGGCTTTCACTTTGACATTTCAACAACTTTCATTGCGTTATTTACGTTTTTGCAGACAAATTTTTATCATATGAAGCAATGGATTAGCAATATCCTTCAAAATGGTTCAGATTCTGACTGATCTTGTGTTACGTGATTAGGGTGCGGGCTTAGGTAGATTATTCTCTGATTTGTGAGTTTGCGATAGGTACAGACGCCAGCACATAAAGCTACTACAATCTGTCAAATTTCTTTAATAGATTTTCAACTTTACCGCTACAACAGCATAAGGTTCAAAGTTGGTTGGGATAATTTCACAGTTTCGGGTGGCTTGATGTGCTGGCGTCTGTACATGAATCCTAAGGTGACTAAACCTTTGAAAGAGCTTGCTCCTTATGTATGCAAAAAAATGTTATTGGACATTTGAAATTATGGATCTGTGAGGCACCGCCTAGCATATTAAAAACACAAAATGGCGCCAAAGAATATAGGCATGCAAATAGAGGATGTCTTTATCAATCCGCAACAATGACGAATACATGTAGATACAGCGGAAATCCTAGAGTAATATGGTCAATCGCTACTACATTTTTTTAACCGATTTCAAAAAGGAGGAGGTTATCAATTCGTATGTTTATATACATACATATATTTGTATGTATATTGGGTTTTTTTATATATGATGTGGGCATAACTCCGTCATATATGGACGGATTTGCAGAATTCGTTTTTTTTCGATAGAAGCTTATTTCGAAATGGTCCCATTTCAATTTCGTGAAGATTTGATTACGAGTTCCGGAGATAGACAACGGAACTCTTCAATAAATACCAGTAAAACAACCGCCATTGTTGTCACATATGTATGCATTGTTACAACAAGATCACGTCTGTACCCTATAAACGCAGATGCAGTACGAAGATGTGTTAAGTATACCACCGTACATCCTCATTTCTGTCAAAGTTGTTATTGGGGTACCTCTAATCTTCCAAGTAAATTCTGGCATAACTTAGATATATAACTAAAAAGTGAAAAATAAACACTTTTTTATTTAAAAAAAACAACTGACTTCCAAAAAACACTACAAAGTGAAAAATAACTTTAATTTCGGATGTCGGTGTCAAAAAACGATAATGCGGAACCAACGACACCGACTTCCAAAATTAAAGTTATTTTTCACTTTGTACTCTTTTTTGGAAGTCGGTTGTTTTTTTTTTTATATAAAAAAAGTTTTTTGGTCATCATCATCCGTTAACTTAGGATTACAAGCTGTTGATACCCCATTCATTATAGCGTTATTGTTTCAAACATTTAAGCATATCTTAAACGAATATTCGTGCTTCGTCCATCGGTCTAAGCTTTCCTTATCTGATTTTTTAACAATGGACCCTCGGCTGCATTTGTCACTAATGGCGTTGCGTAAAATTGTAGGAAAAAATGTTCTGGGTGGAATGTCCAAAGCTTTTTTATAGTGTTTACATATTTAGTTGCGCTTTATATGGTATGCTAACATGATTTAATTTTGTTTGTAAACCAACTAGCGTGACACAGTTGTGCTGGAAATGTATTTATGGTTGTTAGCTTTTTTTTTTGCATCAAATTTTGTAAAATGGACAGGGTTTAGGCCAGTTACATATTTTGTTTGTAGGAGATTTTTTTTAAATTTTTCTGTTTTCTGTGTATTTCGATTGCAATGAAGCTTTTATTTAAATCAACATGAAGCTGTACACACGTGTTGCACAGGATTTTTGGTAAAGTCAGGGAATTGAATGGTTTAGGCAATTGAGTAATTGAATTTTCAATATATTCAAGTCACAACTGTCATTGTTTGACAGTTTTATTAAGTGGCAAACACGTCAAATTGGCATCGTATGCCAACTTGATAAACACTTAATTTTCCTGATTGTACAGACGCCAGCACATCAAGCTAATACAATCTGTCAGATTTCTTTAATATATTTTCAACTTTATCGCTAAAGCATAAGGTTCAAAGTTGATTGGGAAAATCTGACATTTTCGGGCAGCTTGATGTGCTGGCGTCTGAACAATAGTTAGTTTTCAAAACCTTTTTAATATCATGTTAATCGGTTGATGGACACTGAACTAAACACAATTGAAGTTTTATTGTTATTACGTCTGGGGGCATTTAGTGTCCGCAACGTGTTAATAGCGACATATCTAAAATAAAAATAAATCTGAAGAGTTTGTTTATTTGAACGCGATATTCTCTAAAAATACCGGTTGGATTTCTTTTTTTTTGTGTTTTATAGCCCAATTCTTGAGGTACAAAGGCGAACTTAATGCCTGAGGCATTGTCTACCAGTCAACCAAGGGTGGTGAAGAGATTAGATGTCAAGTGCTTTAGTTGAGCCAAAAAATGATAAAAAAAATCTATTAAAATTATTGAATTATAAATAAAAAAAGGCACACAAATACATCATGCCTTTTCCCAACAATGTTGGAGTGGGCTTCCTGTCTAACCGGATGCAGCTGAATACCAGTATTTTACTTGGATTGACTGCCTATCTGAGCTCCATAACCCAGTTACTGAGTAATACGATACCCCTTGGTAAGACTGGTTGTGAGACTTTCGGGCTACTGACGACCCGTAACGATTGTCAAAGATCCACGAATGACAGCCGGGACCAACGGCTTAACGTGCTTTCCGAGGCACGGAGGGGTCTCGGTATGTGAAGATGGTCAGCCATCCACGGGCCAACCACGGTAGGCGTAGCTTAACCTGATCGATTGGCCCGTGCGGCTGTTATTACTTAGCCACAAGCCCCTCAACGTACAGACGCCAGCACATCAAGCTAATACAATCTGTCAGATTTCTTTAATAGATTTTCAACTTTATCGCTATAGCATAAGGTTCAAAGTTGATTGGGAAAATCTGAGAGTTTCGGGTAGCTTGATGTGCTGGCGTCTGTACATAAATACATAAATAGGTTAAAAACCTATAATATACATACATACTATTTACTATAATATATACTTATAATTAATTATTAAATTTCATGCGGATAAAGTCGCAGGCAGACGCTTGTCAAAAATAAAGCGTAATTGTATAATGTGTCTACTACTAATTTTCAAGGAGATAAGCAGAAACTTCAGATTATCACATTCCCAAGCCACGTTCCTCACATACCCACCTACACCTTTTATTCCTTACACATTTTCCTGTGTGTGTGTTCTCCTTTATATGTGTGCATTATTTACTCATTTATAAGTGCGGTACCAAACGCAGTGACCCAGAAGTTTTCCGTTTAACATTGAATGGGCATTTCACGTCTCGTTAGAACAAAAGAATTACAAACGTTGGCCGCGCACTTACAAAACAATGCTAAATGATGCGAGTAGAATTAGAACTTATGCTTGCGGTTCATTTGAAAATGGGTGGGACAGTGGTCTTCGGGTTCTGATATTACAAGTCGATGGCTTGCACTTAATAACAACGACTTGTTACACTTTGAGCTGTTCTTCTACAGGGAATACGACTGTTCTCATCTGGAGAAGGAACGAGCAGCCGTAGTGCCTATCGGTGAGGTACCTATGTCCAAGAATTACTTAGAAAGTAGACACAGTCTACCTAGGAATTAAATACCAAAATGCAAGTTAGGTACTAACAGTATCGTAAATCCTTTATTAGTATCTACTAGGGTACTGTGAGAGCTTTACGAGCTCTCAGTATCGGGACGAGTAAATTAAACCACGGTTTGTCATGGGGGTTTTAAAATAAAATAGCAAAACAGAAACTTAGGATATTCTATTTTTTTTCCTAGACTAGTCCTTATATAAGTCCTTATATAAGGACTAGTCTTCTTTCCTAGATTAAAACGCCACAAAATAGTGATGCTTTGACAACTAAAATACTAGCTTAGAAATTATATAAAATGATCAATAGAATTAGCATGAAAAATATTATTAAAATCTCGATTATGATTGTAAATGTTTGCTTAGTCAATCCCTACTGGTGTGATGACACTAACAGCTCACTCCACCCTCACTTCACCTAAGTTTTCACGGTGAGATGGTTACAGAATCGCACTGCTGTACCTACCTACCTTATAACAAAGACTTTATTCAATATTAATGTTCCAATTACGTGCTTTTCAGCTTTTAAACTTGGAGATGTTTCGTAAAAAGGATAAGATGTAATATAATTTGGATAAAGATCTATTGATGTAAATTCCATTGGTTACTTGGCGTATTGTTAGTCGAGCTGTATTCTTAATTAGGCGTCTTGTAGTTGAACACGAGTGGGCGGCTGTGGCCCCACAAGGATGCGTTTTTATTAAGGCTCAGTAGAACGATCCTTATCTGATCATTTTTTACGTATAGCGTCGTAAGTCTAGCTTATTTATTTGGGAAGATTTAGCATTTAGTTACTCCTTATTCATTTATTAATTAGTCGTTAACCGTTTCTTAGTACGCAGCCGGAATGTTACCACTTCTGTCATGTTTACCATTTCTTATAACTATGTAAGTAATGTATATTTTTTTTATTTCTTATTTTGATTGTTATTTTTTTATTTAGATCTAATCGTATGCTGCACCGGTTGACATTATCACGTCAGCGCCGGCTGTCACTGAAAATCAGCGCTGGGACTCTGTCTCGTATAGGGTCTTAGCATTACGCTGAGCGATGGCCATTTTGCATGGATGTGACGCAAGTTTTCCCAAACTATTATTTTTTTGTTTGTTCTTTTTATGCGTCATGTTTACCGCAAATAAACGTATTTTCTTTCTTCTTTCTTTAAGTTCATTATTAGAATTTTCTGTACAGTCAAAGAATGAAAATATTAACCATATTTCGTGATTTACATGCACAGTGAAAGAGTATCGATATTTTATTTAAATGAAGCCTGCCGGATATAACCAGCCTATAAAATTCCCAGTAGGACACAGGTCTCCTCTTTGTGAGAATATGCTGGAAAGAAATGTATTTGGAAATCGCATAACCTTTTCGATCTGTGATTGTATCACTTTGTTCATTAATAAAAAGAAATTTAACAAATATAAGACGGTACGTTCCTTTATTTCTGTAAAATATAATGGTGAAGAAAAAAAAAGGAAACTTACTTATGGCAAAAGTTATTAAGCTCCAGTAGTTCAATGTTATTTGACTCGCAGAAATTTATATAAAATTATCGATAGCGTATCCCCCTTAACACTTTCTTTGGTAATTTAACAGTATTCGACAGAATTTTTTATTTTTTATCGGAGCTATAGTTTGTAGTTAGTTATTAGTTTTAATTAAATATCTTTGTACAAATTATACTTTTTTACTTTATTTTTTGTCTGAGGTAACAATTTTACTTGCTTATAATTATATTACTTAGGGTGAAAGTATCTTGAGTAAATCCTGATTTATTTGAATGTTTTGTATTGATTCTAAATACATAGTTATGTATGTATATCTAGCTAAGTGGTGTATATCGTACCTATTTGGAAAAATACAATGGGGTAAGCCCGTGTTAATAGTGCAAATTGTTCTTTTATTTTATAATATTTATATAAATTCTTTGGTAATTTTATTATGTATCAGTTTAATGTTATTGCTCATATTTTAATAATTTGATGTGCATTATTTAAATAGTAGTGAAAACTCGTGATTACTTAGTGTGACTATCCTTGTAAATGTGTCGTTGATGTGCCTTGCATGTTAAATAAATAAATCGTAGACGACTATGGAGATCCATTGCATTTCTAAGTTCAGCTTGGTTACGATAAAAATATTAAGAGTAAATAAAAAAGAGATTTTGAGACTTTAAACAGTATTAACTATTACTATTTGAATAAAAATATATATGTATATGTATATGCAGCATTATGTTTAGTATACTGCAAACCTAAATATACTTTGTTCAGAATAAGTAACTGAATCGATTCCAATAGTTTTTACATGTTATGTTTTGTCCCAAAAATATTTAAAAATGGTAACAAATTGGGCACCGAGCGACACTAAGTACATATCCGCAACCATATGCGCACAACACAGGTCACAGACGGTCGGCCGGTGGCGCGTGTTAAGTGGTAACCAACTTTTTGTACGAACAATCAGGTGACAAAATAAGCTTATAACTGCGTGATTTTTCATGATACAGTTTTGAAATTTTTCACATAAAAATACTAGACACGTGTTTCGGGTTTGCCATATAATAAAAATAATGTTGTAAATGTATTAAAACATACATTAACCAGGTCAAATGAATTAATTTTCTTTATTTTCTTTCTTAGGTATTGATAGCAATGTGATAAATAAAAACTACTACTAACTAATTTGGAAAACGTAGAATAAAATAGTTCTCTAAATAATAACAGCAGCACAGGTCGATCGATCAGGTTAAGCTACGCTTGTCGCGCTTGGTCTGTGGACGGGTGACCATCTTCACATACCAAGACCCCTCCGTGCCTCGGAAAGCACGTTAAGCCGTTGGTCCCGGCTGTCATTCGTGGATCTTTGACAGACGTTACGAGTCGTCAGTAGCCCACAAGTCTGCTAACCAGTCTTACCAAAGGATATCGTATTACCCAGTAACTGGGTTGTTCGAAAAGGAAGCTCGTGGTCAATACAGTTAAATTACAAATATAAAAATATAAAGGATTTAATACTATTCATATATATCTAAATCCGTTCAGCCGTTTGAGCGTGAAGAAGAAACAAACATACACACACACACACACACACACACTCAAAAACTTTCGCCTTTATAATATTTTAATATATTAGTGTGATTTCTTATTCTATCCATTCGTGGTCAATACAGTTAAATAGTTAAATTACAAATATAAAAATATAAGTGATTTAGGACTAGTCAGGAATACAGAGATGTCATATTATCAATTTAAATTCTTATCGGTCAGAAATTCACCAATTGAGTAGTAACATTTATTAATTAACTAGCGACCCGCCCCGGCTTCGCACGGGTGCAATGGAGAAACACTGATAATTTTAGAGCCATTATTTCTCGTAAAAAGTATAGGATAAAAAATGGTTATTGTGGGTTATCCCTAAGAGATAGACATATACCATCGCGGACTTTTTTGTAGACCTTTTTAAGGTGTACAATACTGTAGTACATTATTTTTAACCGACTTCAAAAAAAGGAGGAGGTTATCAATTCGACTGTATTTTTTTTTTTTTTTTTTTTTTTTTTTTTTTTTTTTATGTTTGTTACCTCATAATAACCGACTGGGTGAACCGATTTTCATGATTCTTTTTTTATTTGAAAGCTGGTGCTTCCCGTGTGGTCCCATTGCCACCATTTCAATATCTGATGATGGGATCTTGTAGAAATCGGGGGAACTCTTCAATAAATAACAGCAGATTAACCGCGATTGTTGCTATAGCATATCTAAGCATTGTTTACACCACCACACAACATAATATCACGCCTGTACTCACTACAACGGTTATAAATTTTTTATTATAATAATAATTAATACCAGTAAAACAACCGCGATTGCTGCTATCACATATGCATGCATTGTTTACGCAATCGCACAACATAACATCACGTCTGTACCCTATAAATGCAGATGCAGCTTCCTGTCACTGATATTTACATAGCAAGTAGTGTTTATATGAATTTGATTGGGGTAGATATAACTAAAAAGTGAAAAATAAAAAATTTTATATAAAAAAAAAACAACCGACTTCCAAAAAAACACTACAAAGTGAAAAATAATTTTAATTTCGGAAGGCGGTGTCAAAAAACCAAAATGCGGAACCAACGACACCGACTTCCAAAATTAAAATTATTTTTCACTTTGTAGTGTTTTTTTGGAAGTCGGTTGTTTTTTTTTTATATAAAATTTTGATCTATCTCGACGGGTTCAGCCAGCGTTTACAATGTAAGCGCAAAAAAATGTGTTTATTTACGACATCACATTAGAAACCTCTAAAATGATCAGTGTTTCTCTACTATATTATGCATGTATTATACATATAAACATTCTTCTTGAATCACTCTATCTATTAAAAAAAACTGCATCAAAATCCGTTGCGTAGTTTTAAAGATCTAAGCATATATAGGGACAGACAGACAGGGAAGCGACTTTGTTTTATACTATGTAGTGATAGATCTGTCAATTTCTTTTTGAAAAGTGGAAATGTCTAATTTTTTTATAACATCGGATATTTTGTTAAATATGAACGGACCCATACATATAATACTTTTTTATAATAGGAAGGTATCGGAAGCACTAACAATTCGCAAATTTTTATATTGGCACCTGATTGTCCGGTTTCTATTGTATTTTTGGACACTTTATTAACCCTGCGTGCTTAAGGTAAAAACATGTAACACGGAGCATAAGGTGGGTGTGACAAACCCGAATGATAAATTAGACATTTTTACGGTTTCATTTTGATTTTAAATACAGAGGATTATGAAATAAATATGTATGTGTCACAAAATATCGAGCGATTTATTAGGGTCTTGGTGTACTATACCCAACCTTACGCTCGCCGGGTTAAAAAGATTCATAAGTATTTGATTTAACAAAAACAAGCAGCTAAGACACTAACCCCGAAATTACCAAGAGCATCTTATCTGGGCTCAAACAAATCTCAAGACGATTCGTTCTTAATACTCCCAAAGTAACTGTACCAAAGAAAACCGTCAGGTTAGCTGGCTCGTCAGTGGTTATCTACAAGATAGCATCTCTACGTGTCGATGCAAGCGATATCGAGCTAAACAATTAGACGCCATTACTCGAATCGATACGGTACAGTTTCGTTATAACAAACTCGGTTGTTGTTACACCGTGCTTTAACACAGTGACCAGTTTTTGTGCTACTAAGTATAGAACATATATGACAATAACTAGCAGTGCCCCGCGGTTTTACCCGCATAAGTTTCGATTTCCTAGGAATATCGGGATAAAAAGTACCCTTTGTGTTAATCTTGGTTACAAACTATCTGTGTGCCAATTTCATCCAAATCCGTTCAGTACTTTTTAAGTGAAAGAGAGACAAACATCGATTCATCCATCCTTACAAACTGTCGCGTTTATTATCGTATATAATAGTATAGTAGAAAGTAGGAGAGTAGATAGGATTATCGCTCAATGGATGTAACGTCAAGGAACTCGAAAGTGAAATTTGATCAACTTGAAACTGTCCGTTAACCGAAATCGTAGCTGTTATTCTATGACAAAACTCGTAAGAAATGTCTGTAATAAGTCAAGTTTATTTAGTGTGAAAATATGCTTCTGAGTGCACATGGAATTTGACGTTTGAGCACATTTGCACGTTAATTTGACTACGCTACGCTACACAAGCTGCGGTTTAGTCTAACCGCTAACAAAAGTCCGTTTAGAAAAACGTAACCGTGTCTTTCATTACGCGTACCTAAGTATACGTGTGTTTGTTACCTTACACAACGGTGTGATTGCATCCTCCTTCGTCGTGGTAGAGGTTACACAATTCATAGTGCGATCGTATCTATCAGAGCCGGTATTTTTAGTGCCTTACCGTACCTTAAGTGACTGACTTACATACTTGAATAAATTCTCTCGATGTTGTTATTATTGTTGTAGTTCATCTGATGTTAAGGAACAGAATCGAGTGTTACAGTATTTTTTTATACCTACAAACGACTCCAAATGTCACAAAGTGAAAATATTACGATTTCACCAGGTGATAATTTTATAAACTTGCAAGAAATTCATAACTGCCGGTTTTTACAGCTTATGAAATTCTGAAACTGCCATTTTGTAAATCTAACTAGAGTTAGTTAGATATCAGTCACAATTCTATGTAGTCTAAATCCCTGAACCAAATCAATCAATCAACGTATCGCAGTCCACTGCTGGACATAGGCCTCTTCCAGGCTATGCCACAACACCTTGTACTCCACCTTCCGCACCAAGTCTGTTCCAGCCACCTTTTTAAGAACGTCGGTCCATCTATAGCTGGGGGGCGTCCTATACTGTTTGCCCATAAGCAATCTCTACTCCAGGACTCGTCCACTGCCACTTCAGTTTGCCTATTCTGTCAGGTTTATGTCGGTGATTCCGGTTTTTGTTTTAATAATTTAATTCCTGATTTCATCCTACAAAGAGACTCCGAGCGTAGCCCAAACCAACCTGAACAAAATAATTACCAAAAATTCTATTTACCCTAACAAATTGTAAAGACCTGTATTATTTTTATAAATAAACAGTTCACAATTGAACCGCACGTACAATATGTGGCGATTCGAATCCCGCACAGCCGTACGCAAATACTGTCAGTAAATACCGAACAACATTAACGCAGCGGATAAAATTATTTTTGTTGAAATAAACCTCCCGTATTTTGCAAAAGGACATAATAGTACTCTACTGGAAACCTGCCATCCAATAATCCACTTTACAGTTTCAAAATTAGAGTTCAATGTTCGCTGGACGTGAAAATTGATACTATAAATATCATTCATGAAATCAATGTAGTAGAAAATATGACTCAGTTTCGATTCTGGTCTCTATTAAATGTTTAACTCTTAATTCGATAACGTGCAATATATTGGACATGAACTTAAAAAAAATATACAATCATTTTTTTTAAACTATATTGTATTTATTTTAATTCCATTAGTTTATTTGTATACTAATATAATGTATATAAAATTACGCGTAAGGTGCGCGTGCTCATTGCTGGTTAGTCGCCGCCGAAATGTCTGGAAGGAAGCACGTGCCGCGACCGCTCTCGGTAAGTCCCGATTTATTTGTTAATTTACTTTGCAATAATTACTCATCTTTTCTAAATATATTTTATAAAACCTATAAATTTGTGTACACAAACTAAAATTATAATATCTGTTATGGATTTACCGTAATATTTAATGAAATTAGCGTGTCCAGTATATTTCCCATTGCCAAGTAGGTACTGTTTTAGTGCGGTTTGGGGATGTGTAGTATATTGGACACTGCCAGTTAGTTAGAAAAGTAACTGCTAATATGATTTTATAAACTAAGATGCGTATTTAGTAATTATGTGTAATGTTTTTTTCTAATAATTTGTATTATTTGCAGGTGTTCAAACAAACATCACGTGCATCAAAGTTATTGGCACTAGTGCCGCCAATTAACGCTTCATCAGACGTAGAAAATCAAACAAGTTCGGATGAAGAGGTTGTTATAAGCACATGCCGCCAAGACAGTGACGATTTGTCCTCTGAAGCACCATCTATACCGTCGTCATTAGAAAACTTGGATATTTCCGAAGACGATGATGATAGGAATAATGCATCTGGTGATGAGATACCCAATAGCGAGCCAGAAGATCAAGAACTAGCAGTGCCTCTAACACCAATTATCAACCAAGTGTTGCCGTCGACCAGTCAAGTAAATTTTGATAATATTCCAACTTTATCATCCATTCAGTCTATACCGTCTGTTGAAAATATATCACCGATACTCAATACCGTGAATACCAGGTCTAAGAGAAGGCGCTATGTCAACACCCACTCTCGTGTTCATAATATCAAGCCCAAAAAACGTAAACACACAGACTACAAATGGAAAAAAGGGAAATTCCTGCACAAAGCCGAAATAACTAATTGTGAATTTAAGAATAACTTACATGCCGATTTCACGCCAATAGATTATTTTTGGAAATACTTTTCTTTGGATATTTTACAAGATATAGTACATAATACCAACCTTTATGCAGTTCAAGTTACCGGCCGATCCATCAATATCTCTGAGGACGAAATTAAAGATTTTATTGCCATTTTATTACTTATGGGTGTGGTAAATTTGCCATCATATGTAGATTATTGGTCAAAAGAATTACGCTACCCAGCTATTGCTGAAATCATGTCACTGAAAAAGTTTGAAACCATACGCAGATACATCCATTTTGCTGATAACTCTTGTCCAGATTCAGATCGCTACTTCAAAGTAAGACCATTTGTAGAGAAGGTGAGGAGAAACTGCTTGGCCACCGAAGAGGAAATGAGATATAGTATTGACGAGATGACCATACCGTATAAAGGCAAAAAGGCGGGTAACAGGAGACAGTACAATCCCATGAAACCCAATAAATGGGGTTTCAAGAACTTTGTCCGAGCAGGCATGTCGGGAATAGTATATGACTTCCTGCTTTATGGAGGTGAAGACACATTTAGATATATCCAGTTTTCACAAGCCGAAGAAACCTTAACCTTAGGAGCTAAAGTTGTCGTTGCTTTATGCAAGACAATACAAACGAGAGCCGTCGTCGTGTATTTTGACAATTATTTCTCGACTCTAGATTTGGCAATACACCTTAGAGACGAATGTGGTATATTTAGTTTAGGCACTATACGCCAAAACAGGCTAAAAGGTTGTGACAAACTACTGATAAGTGATAAATCTTTAAAAAAGAAAGGTAGAGGTTCTTATTGCCAAGTCGTTGATAATACCAATAAGATAGCAATAGTTAAATGGTACGATAATAAGGTGGTCACTCTAATCAGTACTTACGCTGATGCTTACCCTGTAGGAAAAATAAAGAGGTACAGCAAGGAAATGAAAGCCCGAGTTGATGTGGACTGTCCAGAACTTATTAAGCATTATAATAATCACATGGGAGGCGTCGATCTCGCAGATATGCTGGTTGCGTTGTACCGGACTACTTATAAGAGCCGTCGTTGGTATACTGCAATCTTTGCTCAAATGCTCGACATTTGTGTGAACAACGCATGGTTAGTTTATCGCAGAGATTGTAGTAATCGGGCAGTGAAACACATGCCTTTGAAGTCTTTTCGATGCCAATTAGCAAGAGAGTTACAGAATAAAAGTAGATCTCGTATATCTGTAAACAACAACTGTCGAACAGATGACAGTGTCCGCTATGATAGTATTGGCCATTTCCCTAGTTTTGGAGAGTCATACGGTCGCTGCAAACTATGTATCAAAAATAAGACTGATGTGTATTGTGTAAAGTGCAACCAAAGACTGTGTTTAGTACGTAAGAGAAATTGTTTTTATGATTATCATACTACTTAAGTGAAAGTTTCTAACTATGTTGACTGATTATATAATATTATAATTGTTTAATTTTATCTGAAATTCAGAATAATAATCGTTACGTATCTTTTCATTCAGATTGATTATATTGTTGATCTCACTTAGAATAAGTAAAATGTTCCTCATTCTATTCATAAAAAATAAAGATTTTCTAATACAATACAAAACATGTCATTGTTTTTGCGTTTTATTATATTTTATTTTATCACTTGCACAAAATAGAAATAAGTCCTAGAAAGTAATAATTCGGCAATGTGTAATATACAGCACATCAAATTTATCGACAACTTTATGGCAAACCTGGCAAGGTCCACCTGGCAGGTGGTATACTGGACATGCATTTTCAGGAAATGAGGTAATACCAGATTTTTCAAATTATTTTTTCATGTCCTAACAACTCCTAGTGAAGCCGAAAATGTGAAAAAAAACACGAGTTTTTTTAATTTTTTCTCTTGCCAAATTAAGGGTTAAAAGAATTGATAAATGCTATAGATCGGAGATTCGTTTTCTTTGAAGTTCCTACGTGGGTAACTTCGGATAATCGACTGGGATATCGCATTTTACTTGGTTCACAAAACTCTCTGTAACTGTAAGGTGTTTCAAGAATGGCTTAAGATTTAAGTTCTTGGAGTTTTTGGATAATCTTTAAGCTACCTACTTTCAAACATGAAAATATAATGTACTACACGGAGAGAAAAATCTTAGAAAAATAACTGTGCTGTCTCATAATCTGAGAGTATTTGAGTGGTAATGGAAAAATTACCATGCTAGCACAGTAAACATTCTTATGCTGGACAAATAGTGATTTTTTCCTACCCTCACTCAGAAAATTTTTTGTAGATGTCACTCGCACTCACTTTACAGTGACGAGCACAGTAATTTTTCTAAGAATTTTCTCTCCGTGTAGCATCTGCCCCCAACTTCGTTTGCGTAGAATTCGGAATTCACGCCGTTTAAAAATATGTTGCTTAAATAATGTGGTTAATTGAATTAGTTTATTTATATATAAAAAAAAAAAAAACATTTTATATCGGACAACTATGAGATCCATAAATTGTTAGTAAACAGTAAAAAAAAAAACAGTTTTGCACTTAAAATACTATTGCTAGTAACTTAAAACTAAAGATGACACGAAAACGACGACCAGAAAACTATGGAATAAGTCTGCGCACAAATTGCCTTATTATGGCGGAGGAGGTATATAGAGTGTATAGAGAGATTTATATATTTTTAAAATAATCCAGGAGACCATCGAAATATCCATATAAAATTTCAACCCAATCGGTTCAGCCGTTTAGAAGTTATGTGAAAAAGATAAGTACGGAAGGATAATTCATACTACCCGTTGTTCTATTACCCGTTTTCCCGTAGGAATGAAGCATTTTCCCGCGGTTAAAAGTAGCCTATGTTTATCAGGGATAATGTCGGCTTCTAATGGTAAAACAATTTTTCAAATCTTCCCCTTTATAATACTAGTGTAGATTTTGGCTTCTGCCTTCTTTGTCTACGTGAAATCCCTTATTCTTCTAACCCACCCGGTGACATCGCATCGCTTGCTCGTGATTACTTTGTTTTTGCTTAACGTTTCGGCTCCTAACGTTTTTATTTAATTATGTATGTTTTGTATGTTTAACGTAATGTGTTGGTTTCTTAAGAATTGTGCTATGAAATACAAAAATATTTTTTTCTCTTCCTAGAGATTAGCGCTTTTAAACAAACAAACAGACTCTTTAGCTTTATTATTAGTAGTAGATGTATTGTAGATTACAGATTGTTGGACTTAACTATTTACACGATACACGCTATTAAATCCAACTGCATCTACTAAAACACTGTCCAAAATTAAATTTATTTAGCACACAAAACATTGCACAGGTTATTAATAAATGGCATTCAGTGTGCTTTTAACTGACCATCATCAAAGTTCGTGACATAACTCAAATTTTAAATAAACGCCAAATAGGGTGACAATCAAATCAAATTAGGCGAGACTATCCGTGAGCGCGGGACGTGTAAATTGTGATGTAATTGCACCTATTACGGGGCCCGTTGTCCGGCATTTCACGGGAGTGGGGTTACCCTGTAATTAGCGTGTCTGTCCATCTGTAATGTGCCAGTTGTTTGAAAAAAAAAGTGCATAATTTTTTAATGGAAGGCGTGTTTGAACTTTGACATGGCTGAGTGGTCTGTGTTTAGTCGGCGGGGTATTCTTTGTTTTTGAATAAAGTGTTAATGTTTTGTTAATCGGCTTTGGGTTGACCCTCTCGGATCGAACGAGACTCGTGGTATTAATAAATGTGATGGAGGAGTTAAAATTGAGATGTAAATAATTATAAAAGGATCACTTAAATGTTTCATCAAAATGTTTCTATTTACCAAGTCACAAGTTTTTTGTGTCTATGATTTGTGTACAGACGCCAGCACATCAAGCTACCCGAAACTGTCAGATTTTCCCAATCAACTTTGAACCTTATGCTTTAGCAATCAAGTTGAAAATCTATTAAAGAGATTTGACAGATTGTAGTAGCTTGATGTGCTGGCGTCTGTACATAACATAGATAATCAGCCTTTAATGTTACCACTGCTGCGACACAAGCCACCTCTCGGTGAGAGGGAGACTCGTGACTTGAGTGAAAGGCAGGGATCTTGATTCTTAGCCAAATTCATGGGGAAAAAAAAAATTACTATCAACTTAAATCGTCCAGAAATTCAAATCATAACCTACATAATTCGTATTTTATAAGTCGTATTTTGCTTGGCAGTCAAATTCTCTAAGGTACAGACGCCAGCACATCAAGCTACCCGAAACTGTCAGATTTTCCCAATCCACTTTGAACCTTATGCTTTAGCAATCAAGTTGAAAACCTATTAGAGAAATCTGACAGATTGTAGTAGCTTGATGTGCTGTCTGTAAATTTTGAAAAAAAAAAAAAATCTATACCTGTTTTTTATTGTTAACCCTTAATTTGGTTTCGTTGAGTATACTCAACATTACAAATAAAAAAATCTAGACCTCAAATTTTCTTCTGTGGTTTTGAATGTTGTAGGCTAAGAATACTTCAATATTAATTTAATTTAGTAGGAAAAAGTATTTTGCCCGCCTAGCAACATTTTAATTGACATTAGCGAGCAAAAATGGCGACGAGACAACGCGCTCTGCGAACTTTACAGGTAAATATTAAGTTTTGTTGGTTTTCGGTCTAATTTAGATACATACGTTACTTATTTCTATTTATAAAATGTGTAATCAATACGATAAAATTATTTGCAATCCGTTTTTCACCTGGGTCAGAACACGACGAGTCAGTAAACATGATTGTTAAGTATACTCAACAAAATCCGGTGGTGAGTAATCTTGTGCGAACAGTATACGTAGAGTATACTCAACAAAATCCCATGGTGAGTAATCTAGTGTGAACAGTGTATGTAGAGTATACTCAACAAATCTGCATGTTGAGATTTATTGAAACAATGGTTCAAGAACTTTATATCGGCTTGATCAGCTTTTCTGTGGGAGTGGTTTTTGGGAATGAAATGCAAGTTTCGCTTTGGCTCAAAGGCACGACATGTATCTTATTTTAAAATTGAGTTATAAAAATATTGATATTTTTACATGGTTTTGAAAAATCGACCTTATCACATTACAATTAAGTTCAGTTTCCATTAAAATATTAATATTTTTGTGACCTTTCCAATAGGTTTTCGTTATTTCGAACTAAACTTAATTTATTTGTGCCTAAAGTTGATTTTTGATACAGAATAATTCGAATGCTTGATTTTCACGCCTTTCATGCTAGGGCCTAATAACCGTTTTTTGCACGTTATTTATGAATGTGGCTTGTTATTTTTGTCTGTTACTTGCTTGCGTGCCTGCAAATATCTATTATATTCAGAATTCAAGATCAAGGCATATCCTTGCCCTAGTATCCGAAGAAAACGCTCCTTCTGAAGTGAGCGGGGAATCAAGCTCTAAAAATGAAGAAGACGTGTTCAGTCACTATGAACGCCACGTATCAGAATCGTCTGAAGCCCCTTCAGTTACATCTTCACAGAACAAACTCCGACCCATATTTCAAAATAAGGCCAATTGTTGAAAATATTCGTCAAAACTGCCTCAAAATTGAAGAAGAATCAAGGTTTAGTATTGATGAGATGGTAATTCCGTACAAAGGAACCAAAGCGGGAAAGAGGCGGCAATACAATCCCCGTAAGCCACGAAAATGGGGTTTCAAAAATTTGGTTCGGGCTGGAGTGTCTGGGATCATTTATGACTTTTTTTATACGCTGGTAATGATAAGTTTGAGGAATGTAGTTTTACAGAAGAAGAGGAAGGTTTAGGTTGGGGAGCTAAAGCAGTTTTGAGATTGTGTAAAACTGTACAGAATAAGCAGTGTATCGTCTACTTTGATAACTTATTTCCTCATTGGAGCTGATCCACCATCTCTGGCACACTTATGACATATTTAGTCTAGGTACAATGCGTGCAAATCGACTGAGAAGTGCTTCTAATAAGCTAAAAAGTGATAAGGTTCTGAAATCTAAAGAAAGAGGATCTTTCAGCCAAACTGTGTGCAACAAGACACAACTATCGCTTTTAAAATGGAATGATAACAAATTCTAGCCTCTAGTTACACTGATGCGTATCCTACAACCAAAGTGAAGCGGTATTGTAAAATTAAAAAGCGCAAAATTGAAGTAGACTATCCTAACATTGTGAAGCATTACAATGCCGATATGGGCGGCGTTGATTTGGCCGGTACGCTCATAGCACTATACCGCACAGAAATGAAAAGCAGACTTTGGTATCTGTCTATATTTTCGCAGTTACTAGACATCTGCGTCAACAATGACTGGTTAATGTACAGGCGAGATAATACACGAAAAGGAGTTAAAAAGTTTAAACCTTTGAAAGAATTTCGCCTCGAAATTTATAGAGCGTTACTTCACAAAGGAAGGAACGTAGATAAAACTACAGTAAAATATTTAAACCCTGAAGGTAAAATAAAAAAAACCTAAACATCCCAGGCCTGTAGATGACATCAAATATGACAATATCGACCATTTCCCTGAGCATGGTAAGGAATATGGTCGATGTGCATATTTTAAAAAAGGATTTACTACTGTTTTTTGTATAAAATGTAACGTTAGGCTATGTTTTGTTAAAGGTAGAAATTGTCACTTCAATTATCACCACAATTAACCGTTCTTACTGCATGTAAACGTTTTTTTCAATACATTTTTATTTTTAATATACCTACATTTTGTTTAATTTAAAAGTGTTGGTAAGCTGGATTAGTAAAGTATGCACAACAGTTACATATGACCTTATTTTTTTAATCATCGCATTTTGTTGAGTATACTTAACGTAGTGTTTTCAGGAAACCTTTCAGGCAAGATTTTTTATTTTAAATTTCCCGTATGTTTTTAATGCATATGAACACAATATATTAACGGCATCTTCCTACTACGACTTTGTTTGTCTTGCCAAATTAAGGGTTAACCCTTAATTTGGCAAGACAAGTATACTCGATCCAGTGCTATCAAAAAAACTTATGACTAATGATTACAATTAGGTACTCGATCCAGTGCTATCAAAAAAACTTATGACTAATGATTACAATTAGGTACCTACATTTACAAGACTGACTATCACTCATTTTAACCTTTTTACCGCTTTGTATGAGTCACTTGACATGTTAGAACTTTTTGCCGCCTCCTTTTAACATAATTATTATTTGAGTCATTATTTTTTCAAGTAAAGCTTAAATTTTTAAGGAATACTTTATGCTGATGAGCATTTAACACGTTTCATACGTTTGGTCATACACGCGCGCCGGTTGAGAGTACAAGACACCTGCCGGTCGATTCTGTAAAAATCTCACCGTGAAATCATAAGTGAAGTGAGCTTGAAATGAGCCGTGTCAATAGTGTTAATCCCTAATGACAGCTCACTTTGCGCTCATTTCACCTAAGTTCTCAGGGCGAGATTTTTACAGAATAGCACTGCTGACCTTTCTAAATAACATCACCAATAAAGTCACTATTATGACTTCCTACGGCGTCACCTCCCGGCGTTCCATTCACATCTGCCTTGTACTTACTTTTTGTCAGTCACCTTTCTAAGCCTTCTCTATGTAAAATTTTACACATTCTTTTAAGCCACACAGTTGTCTTATCATATCATTCCCACACCACATATGCTCCGCAAGAAACGCATTTCCACAGCATTTATTTATTCAACTTCCATGCGTCTTTTTCCGCACCCAATATTCACTTCCACACATAAGCGGATTTTCTTACTAAAGTTCGGCAACCTTAACCACACGCCCCCCACCCCCTTATTCAAAAACCCGAAAATCGGGGCCATTAATAATAATAATATTCCACAACTTTCACACAACGCCATCTAGTCCCAAACTAAACAGAGCTTGTGCTATGAGTACTAAACAACTGATAAACATACATATATATTTCTAAATACATACATACAGATAAATTACAACCAGACAAAGAACAAATGATCGTGCTCATCACACAAACATTTTTCCTGGGTGGGAATCGAACCCACGACCTTGCGTATAGCAGTCAGGGTCACTGACTACTAGACTAACAGGCCTGTCGTTACAAACAACCACTGCTCATATTTTAATAAAGCGATCAAAAATAATCACAAAAATGAACCGTTTCACACCAGCACGCGTTATCTCCATAAATCACAATTATTAGCGCTATCATTACTCTACAATAACGATCATTATCTAAATCGCTGTGCAATTATCACGTTGGCGTGTCACAACTAATATGTTAAAACGCTGCATCTCATTAATATAACCGCTATTTAAATATTGAATGGGATTTCATTGCGTTATTTTCATGTAGCTACTGCGTTTTGGTGGATAAATTCGTATGCTTCTATTGAAGAAACACGATGACCTTTCTGGATTCAAAATTTAAGACCAGATAAAAATTTTAGGGATTTAAATTTAAGCAATTCAGCCTATCGCAGTCTACTGCTGGACATAGGCCTCTCCCAGACTGCGGCACAACACCCTGTGCTACGCCTTTTGCAACTTATCTGTCCCAGCCACCTTCTTAAGGTCGTCTGTCCATCTAGCTAGAAGCCATCCCATACTACCTCTTCCAGTCTTATTTTTAGCTAATTTTGGCTCGGTTTCTTATATGCAGATTCAGATTATCATTATCTTTTTATGGTTCAGGTTCCATACCTACAAGGTGCTAAGATAACGCTTTTTCAAAGCTTACAAAGACCTGCCTGTTACGGAGCTGTATATTTTTACCAGACTATGACAAAGCCAAAAGGAAGGGTTATCTGTAATAGGTAGCCCGTTGAGTTTGCTATCATAGACTCAAATACCTAAGTAACCTGAGGTTTTCTTTTTATATTCCTACTCTTAAGTCCATCATCGTCACCATCATTTCTCATCCATCCGGTCAAACACCGCCACTTCAAGCGGTTCCGTGTTTTCCGCATTCATAAGGTCATAGTCTACCTTGTGGGAGGCCTTCCAACGTCATCTATTGTAGTACGCGGTCGCCAATCCAGAATCTTTCAGCCCCATTAGTCATCTGTTCTGCGAGCAATGTGCCCTACCCACTGCCGATTAAGTTCGGAAATTCTTCAGGCTATCTCGGTTACCTTGTTCTTCTGCAAAACTCCTTTTCTGATTTGATCACATAGGGAAGCTAGCCCTCTCTAGTGATGTTTAAGCATGTACCTTCTAAGGCCCATTCAATATCTTAAGGTACGGAAAGCATAATGTGTGAGTCCGTCTCGCACTTGCCCCACATTTTTCGTTTCCCCTGTCTTTCTACCGGCGAACATCAATTAATACCACCTCTAAATTAAGTATCATATTTGGAAGGAACTGAAACATGTCCAAAAATTCTATGGGCCCAGTTCGCGGCCTTTTTGGCCCGAAACACGTCATTTAATTTACTCCTAATTAACGTAGGCCGACCGATATTACGGGCAACGCTAATGTGTGCATTGAACGAACCTTTAAATTTGTTGCGTGATATAATATGGATACGGCATCGCAAACAGATTCTAATTAACTATGTTTTATAGCATAATAATTAGGATGTGGTTTTCTTCCTTAACAACATGAGGGTTTTGCAAGATAAGCTATATTAATGGTGGAAACAGTTTGGAAACATCCAATCTTGGAAATTAATCTTTAGGAACTTGACTAACAATATTTACCACTACAATAAATGTTAAGGCAAGTTCTCATAATAATCGTGGAAGAAAAATCTTTTTTCGGCTATAAAAAATGCTTATTGCGTTTAGCAGGAACTAATAAATGATGTGACACATTTATTAGGACCTTTAGTGACCTTATTGGAGATGTTCTTCAGAGAGGTCAGATGCGTAGTACTACGGCGTGCGTGTATGACCAGATGTATTAACGTAAATGAGGCAAAACGAGTAAGGATCGTACCAGGTGGCGTTTTGTAATTTCTGTCTACCTCCGTGGGAAGAAGGCGTGAGTTTATGTATGTAGGTATGTGGCACGTTTACATTTCATTAAGAAGCTCCAGGATCGGGCATTAGTGTCAATGATTGGCGACAAGTGTTATCATATACTACAATCTTTGTTCTATCTGCCAAGAAACAGGTTGCCAAGATGTCACCTATTGGCACGAAAGTGACCCTTTCGATTTATCAACTTTTACATTCCTAGTGTTACATCCGCAAACTTAGAAATGACACTGTTACTTTTGCAACAATATGGTTCTTGTTTAAACGTGGCAAAGTGAACGTGAAGTACCTAGAGTCAAAGAAGTACTGGCAGCCGTTGTCTCTTATTTCATTTCTGCGTTTGAACTCTTAATTCTCTTCTGCTTATACTAAACTTCTACAAAAGAGCATTATATAAGCTACAATCATCTTAGAACCATGTCAACTACAGATTGTCAGGTCACACCGAATTTAGTGCATTATTTGACGGCACGGTTGGCGCAGTGGTTAAGCGATTGACTGCTGCGCTGCGTGTCGCGGGTTCGATTCCCGCACGGAACAAATATTTGTATGACCTACATGTATTTGTTCCGAGTCTGGGTGTTTTTCTATCTATAATATGTATGTATTTACAAAAAAAAAAAATGTATATAAGTAGTTTATCAGCCATCTTGTTACCATAACACAAGCATTAGGTTGCTTAGCTTGGGACAAATGGTGCTGTGTGAAATGTCCAGGGATTTATTATTATTATTATTATTATTATTTTGCTATTCAGGACAGCCTAGGCAAGTATTATTGTAATCTAGATTCCAATCCAAAAAAGGGATGGTACTATCTTTCATGTATAGCTTTGTCTCTCACTCACACTGGAATCATGAGGGCACTAAAACGTCATAATACAGCACCAGTTTGCTCTAAAGCTTTAGCATGATTTCAGACTTTTTCGTCTTCGTGAAGAGCCCATTTTATGTCTAGGCAAATCATTGTCCTTTCCAAGGTTGCCTGGAAGAGATCACAGAAAGCGATAAGGCCACCCATTGTATATTTTGTCATGTTCGATGTATTTTTGTGGTGTACAATAAAGTATATACGTAGAAATAAATAAATAAAAGGCATTTTTGCCACGTAGGTAATTGCCGTGTGGTCTCCAAACTCAACGCTAAGATAGTTTCCGTGCAGTAAATACGCTCTACTGACGCAAGGCGAACCCAGCACATGCCTTATCCAAGCATCGATAGTGATTCCTGTATTACCAGCATTATTGAGCGGCGGAACACTATCGGACTAACCCAGTTAATTACAACGCAGATTGATATGTCCTCATAGGCTCCTGTTTGCAGTGGTTGCCTGATAATACGGTACACACGCCAGTAGGTATAGTGAGCACGCCGGACCGATGAAGGCTGGCTGTGGACTAACGCTGGTATTACATTGTCATCTTATCTTCACAGAAAAATATCATCATAAGGAATTTTCCACTTCTTTACTAAAGGTTCAAGAAGTGTGAATGTGAATAGATGGACTACCTGTCATCATCTGCCTAGCCTTTTCCCAACTATGTTGGGGTCGGCTTCCAGTCTAACCGGATGCAGCTGAGTACCAATACCATTTTACATGGAGCGACTGCCTATCTGACCTCCACAACCCAGTTACTGGGTAATACGATACCCCTAGGTAAGACTGGTTGTTAGACTTTCGGGCTTCTGACTACCCGTAACGACTGTCAAAGATCTACGAATGACAGCCGGGACCAACGGCTTAACGTGCTTTCCGAGGCACGAAGGGGTCTCGGTATGTAAAGATGGTCACCCATCCACAGACCAACCGCGGCAAGCGTAGCTTAACCTGATCGATCGACCTGTGCGGCTGTTATTATTTAGCCACGGGCCCCTCCTGGACTACCTGTCAATTTCTTTAATCCATTATTATCACTATTTATCACATTAGCATAATTACGTCGATGCACTGCAGTGATGCCTTAAGTATTGTATTTGTTAAGATAGGCTCTAGGTGATTTTTCCAAATAAACAAACCAAGTTTCGATGTTAAAAGTTCCAAGTTTGCAAAACCAATATATTTTAATATTAATTTACTGTATACAGTAAAGTATCATTCACAACTATTCAATGAAGTACCGTTTCATCAAATTAGAAATACTTATATAAAAAGTTTTTCGTGACGCCAGAGGTCAAAAAATCACAGAAGAATGGTTTTTCCATGAAATATTTAAGTAGAATTCAAACAAATTAATTAATCTGCCTTCAACAAGTAAAATTTAAGGTCTAATTTATATATTTTTACTTAGAAAATAATATAGATTGGCTTCAGAGGTCAACGACAAAGGGTGACCTTGATTAGAGACGTATAAAATATCGATATATTGTATTTTTAACTGGATATTAAATTACAGTTATTGAAAAGAGCAAGTATTGTGATAAAAAAGTGTATTATTTTATTACAAAATATCGAGAATATGGTTTTACTAAAAATGAACAAATGTGATTTTTGCTGTACCAAAGGATATTGCTTTATTTTATGGGTTCGGCTTGTACGCACGACGACATATCAAAGTACCTATATATTTCCAGTATAAGTTGATTTCTCATTGTAAGAGAAACCTATACAGTGCGAGGTCAGCTAAAACTGGGAATGTGTAGCTGGATATGTTGTCGTGTGTGCCAATAATAATTATGGCAGAAGGACAATCAAATCAGAGTACATAGTTGAAAGGACGTCCCGTAGCTAGAGATACCTAAAAGAGCTGAATTAGTACATTCTCCAAAATGTTTAGAAAATTAATAAAAAAGTGGAGAAGTGTCGTGGGAAATCCGGTTGGAAAGAAATTCCTTTCGCTGTATATGTGACATGTATAACATGCACAATTAAATAAATTAAAACGTTTGAGAAATATAGCAAAGGTCGTCACGGTGAAAATGTTACTTTTTCGGTCTGGCTCTCATTCGTCAATTAGGAGGGTGCAGAAAAAACTTCGTTCTAAAAAATAAAATAAATGGGCAAACAAAATGTCATAAACTGTATCATTTATCGATATTTTTACATGTGATTACATCACTATTCAGTCAAAGGTTACACAAATGAAGGGAGGCCAAAACTCAAGTTAATCTTTTAATACGAACCCAAATCATTCATTTCACATCAAAGCCCGAGCGACACGGACTGCATTAAAAAAAAAACAAAACACCTAATTATCCCTGCCAGTAATTAAGAAAAGAAATATTTTAGCTGAACAAAAGCGCGCAATTTTACATTGAACAATAAAAATAATTCTGTCCAAGATTTTTGCACAATATGCTTAGAATTAGAAGAAAGTCGGAAACAATGTTATCTTAAGCAAAAAAGTTCAATTTGGGGAGAAAGGGCTGTGAAGGCGAGAAATGAAGCTCGTAATGAAGTTTATTATTTCCATTATAAAGTTGAAATGTACTGTAATATAAACGTGGAAATACGTGTTTCACGGTGCACTCATTTCTAAGGTTATACTAGAAGTGGTGTTTACAAAAATATTGAAGTCGAACATAAGCATAGTATATGCATAATCAGCCTACAATATCCCCACTCCTGGGTGGGGCACAGGCCTCCTCTATTCGAGAGGGAGTGGACAATAATGAATAAATAATAATCGATATTAATAATTCCGGTTGCCAGCGAACGGTTCTCCTGCACTTGGTGCGTTATAACCGTGATACCCGTGTCCACAACCGTGTCCATGGCAACAGCTTCGCATGCTTCCATCGTGCGCCGACGGCAGGCCTCCGTCACTCCATGTACTTGCGCGCTATAATTACCTACCGCCCGGCCGAGCGGTCTCGGGCCGTTTGCGGACCAGATTCAATGCGGGTTTTCCCAAGCGAAGCCACGCACGTTGTTCAATTTTAATCAAATTCATATTCATTCGTAGGTACATAGGCACATTTTAGCATGCAGCGGTTGGCGACGCGACGTAGTAGGCTATTATAGCAGTAGGTATTGAAAATTTTCTACTGAGTGAAGTATCTGGTAGTAACTATTTAGTAATTTGTGCCGACGGGCTGATCATAGGTGCATTTTGAAAGCCAGCATTTCTTTTTTTTTTTTTTTAATCTATTATAAATTTAGGGGCTTTTGGTCACAATACGACCATGCCCCATCATAACCTAATACAATAAAAGCTTTATACTATTCGGATTTCAAAACCTTATATACTATTTTATAAAGTAAGATAGCTGCATTCGAGACAGGCTCTGATAATATGCTTTGAACAAAACCAACATCTATCAAATTAATTTTCAAGGTATTCATCAGCGCTTTTCTAGCAGCTCGGGTCCTGACGCACTCCACCAACAAGTGATGGACGTCCTTCATCGTATAACATTGTGTACAATTGGGGCTGTCACTTTTCCCTGCCACCATTTCGATTTGGTTGATGTGAATTCGAGAATAATTTTCCCATACAGACGTAATCAGCGCTCTGCAGTTGATTCACAACATTTCCTGACTCGTTTAAAATTTTCTGCCTATCCAAAGCCATTATAATAAACAATCCAATAATAATATACCACGCGGGCCTAGTGCGGGTTGCTCCCAAAACGGTAAAGGAAAACATCGTAAGGAAACAGGCATGTCCTAGAACCAAAAATTGGAAGGCATGTGACATTTACCAAGTCGAACGTATCGTTGTTAAATGTTTGATGGTCCTTCATAGTTCGAGCTCTGGGTTTGGTATGAGTATATGAAATCATGTATGAGAATTTACTGGGTATTGAGATGTGTCTTGAAATAGTATAAGATAAAGATGTCATTTGAAAAACCGTAAACAATTTGATTGGATTATAAGAAGACGAAGAACAACAAAAACACACAACTCCAACAACAACACCAACACAACACACAAAACAACACAACACAGCAACATCAACACCAACACCTAATACAACAACAACATCAGACTTTTCTTATTAGATTTTTTTTTTTTTTTTTTTTGAGTTGCGTAATTTTTGTTGCCCTCACTTATTTTTCATAATTAAAGACTCAATACTACAGAAGAGGTAACACACTAATTGGATTACTGCTATGAAATTAACCCCAATAAGATTACTTACTAAGATTTTAACCCTAGAGGGGCTAAAGCTCAAATAGCATCATCAGAAACAATCATTGTCACATAGCATAGTTATAAGGTCAATACAAGTTCCACGATAGATGATGCAAGATACGTCCTTATGATTGCAAAGACATATACAAGTAGGATCTGTACTATGTATAAGTATATCCTATCTAACTTAGATTGTAATATACAATACACTCTGTATACACAATATACAATACATTGCGGTAACTCAAAGTAAAGTTTCCACGATGTAATATCTAAACTTGCGGGTCTTGGAACTCGTAACCTGCTTAGAACCGTAAAACTAAATACTGCAAACTATACAACCTCAATTATTATTGATTTTGGTAGAGGCACAAAATAGAGATAGATACAGAAGGTTGGATCCATAAAACGAGCGAAAGTCCACGTACTCATACACACGTTTCACGTACAGTGAGTGACATTCGTTTCGGTATACCTAGACAAAACGAGTGAATGCATCTTATAAACAATGTTCCTATTAGACCTATGTGTCCAGAGGGCCAGCTTATTTTTTAACACTGAATTAGCATCTTCATACAATGTGCCAGCCTTTTGGGCACTTATCCTGTTGACAGCGATGCGGGCAATTTTTTTTTTTGTTGACATATTATTATTTTTATTTTTTTATATACAAGTTATTAGTATTATTTTAAGTCTGATAGCTTATTTATATCATATTAGATAAAATATTACATTATAAGCAAGAATCATAAGCTTTCACGGTGAGATGGTTACAGAATCGCACGGGGCTGTTCTATGTTCGTTTGGTACACGACAAAGCCTAGATAACGTTTCTATCAACGATAATGATGATAGACTAACATAAACTACCAAAAAGCTTATGTCAATCCAGTTGACAGTCGTTGTAGAAATACGAATCGCTTTGAAAGCGCCACTTGCCTAGACCTTCTTGAGATCGCCGCGCGTCTGTACGTGTGCGCCTGTTTTCACTTGTTGTTTTGAGGTGGCTTTCTGCACCTATCTATTCTGTGGTACAAGGTTCAGCGTGTGATCTTCTCGTTTAGTAACATTGTTAAATGTTTAATAGTACTCCATAGATCGGCCTCTGGGTTACGCATGATTATTATCATTAACCCGTGAGAAGGCGCGCCTAATTTTCTTACACGAGTAGGCGCGTGCGAGCAAATTGCTCACACTATCATAAAATGTTTATATTTTTAGTGTTTCTATATTTATTGGCTTATAATGTATTTAAATAAATAACACAAGGTTTAGTAAGTAAGAAAACAAGTATTTTAATCAAAACTATTGAACATAATAGCAACTTCTAACGCAAATAACAAAACAACCTAGTATTAATTAATTTTTTTGGCACGTTTCATAAAAATCACAATAAAAACTGTTCCATAACAAAAACTAAAAAGTGTTATTCATCCATTAAATCTACACTAATGTGCCTCTCGAAACACACTGAAAACATGTATTTTACATGTTCGGCGCAAAGTAATTGCTGGGCGCGTGATGAGCAAATTGCCGCACGTTGGTACATGGCCTCCACAAACGCCTTGCTGCGCGGTCGCAACGCCACTGAGCGGATCGAGAATTGCGTCAGGGGAGAGGGGGTGAATATTTAGGAAGGTACTTAAGTGCTTGAATTGGTGTGGCATGGGAAAGACAAAAAATTTTTGAATTAGATTTTTGTGTGAGCAAATTGCTCATAGCGCGCCTTCTCACGGGTTAATGAGAATTTAAAGTGTCTTGAAATTGTCGAAGACAACGATGCAACTTGAAAAGCCCTTAATAAATAGAATTTGGGCTTAGTGATTATGGTACTCACTTACAATATATCAACCAATCAACTCAGCCTATCGCAGTCCACTGCTGGACATAGGCATCTCCCAGACTGCGCTACAACATCCCTGTCCTCCGCATCCTGTCTACCCCAGCCACCTTCTTTAGGTCGTCCGTCCATCTAGCTGGGGGGCGTCCCACACTACGCTTGCCGATACGCGGTCTCCACTCCAGGACTCGTCTGCTGCACCGGCCATCGGCAATATATAAATAAAGACTATTGCAAATACTAATACAGGGACTGGTGGCTAAATGATGTCAAAGTCAAAGTATTTATTAGTGTGTATAATAGTGATAATGGCTGCAGTCGGTTTGTGGATGGATGACCATCCATTACATATCGAGCCCTCGTAACTCAGAAAGCACGTTAAGCTATTGTTCCCGGCTGTCATTTGTAGATATTTGACAATCGTTACGGGTAGTCAGAAGCCCAAACATCTGACAACCAGTCTTACCAAGAGGCATCGTATTACCCAGTAGCTGGGTTGTGGAAGTCGGGTAGGCAGTCACTCCATGTTAAATAATGATATTCAGCATGAATTACAGTGATAATGTTGAGAAGTAATATATCTGAGAAGACGACGATAGATGGGCAAATTTACAAAACAAGTAATGGAAATACACAAATTGCCTAACAGTTACATCTTGCCTAACCAGTAAACATTAAACAGGTATTACTAGTTTGTAGATAAGCTGTCAATCTTTCACAATTTATGTGTGATTGTAATCTAGTCATCTTCCAGGAGCAAAGTACTTAATGTTTATATTATAATGGCAGGTTCCTAGTTTGTAATTATTACGTCAACAGCTTTTATGTTAAAATAAAAGTGAGTGGTGTTCAAAACTGTACTCACATGGAACTAGTGATTTCTGTAATTATTTCGAACACGCAAACTGACAGAAGTAATTACTGTTTGTTTGACAAGCAGAACGTTATGAACATACTTTATAAAATGTCAGAATTTAATTTTACATAAACTAGACAGATTATGAAAAATAAAGAAATAAATTATAATCAGTCTGTATTTTTCCACTGCGGGGCAAAGGTTTACATTTTCTTTTTCCACTAAACTCGATTCTGAGCGAATATGGTCCATATTCGCTCATAATATGGTTCATAATCCCTACGACTGAGTGACGGATTCAGGAATCCATGCTGTTGTGGTCTCAGCCCACATGCCTCCAACATGCGGAAAACGTGTCCGGCCCAGTCTCATTTGAGCTTAGCTGTTTTTGAGTGACATTTGCGATTTGCCTCTTAGATTATGTATATTTTCAAAACGTAGCTCGAATTACATATTTAATAAAATCAATTTTTTTTTCCGGATTCTATATAGAATTTACACCAGATTACAAATGATTCATTAATATTATAAGTGATTAAATTATTACAAGACATTTATTCAATATTACATCACAATAAAACAAATAAATAGATAAGTATTATATTATTTTATCTGAGATATTTAATGATGAAATTCAAGTGAATACAGGTATTTCATGTTGGTAAACAAGACACAATGTCAAAACACACAGACACAGCTCGATATTAAAGTAAGATATCATAGAACACCTTCCAAGATTTTCTCGACAGTGCACGCAATCACAACAAGAAAACCGCATTACACTTTTATAAAAATGACGCTATCACCACGCTCGTCCCTCCGACAAGGTGTTGGGGTACAAATAATTTATCGTCTTCAAGCCACAGACAACATAAGCCGAGAGAAGAATAAGCAAACTACCCACTTAAAAAGACGTAACATTTCTTACGGAGCCGGCAGTAACGAAAGGGAACCTTGTGTCAACGCTCCAAACTCAAAAATCAACCCGCTCCCCGCGACCATCGGTCTTTTTACCCTGCAGAATCATAGTTTTCTACAAAGGGGTATAAATTTCGAGTTGAAGTGGGGGAGCCGAGTCGACCTTATTTAATTTCATAATAAATTGCAATAATTGCATTAGCGAAGCGGGGAGGAATAAATCAAGTGATACGAAAGATTTTCCTTGAAAAACACTTCTGTCGAATTATGAAATTTGTTGTGGTTAATGTTTTAAAAAGCTCTTGAAATAAATAATGGAAAATGCTTTTTTATTTATGAAAGAAGGGTTTCTTAAATTTGAATTTATGAAACCAGCCTGGTAAATGGTAATTTCATTTAAATAGATACTTTGCAGTTTGAATGTAAAGAGGTTTCATATCTTGAAAGAACCGATCACGTGCCGTGCACCTAGATAGAGATTATTTTAAAGCTTACTTTAAAAAAAAAAGTATTCATTTCGTGTCGAGTAAAGGTTAGTGAAAATTTCACCTCCACAAAGGCCTTTGAATGCATAAAAATAACAATAAGGCAACTAGACTAGCATTCAAATTCACTTAAGACATTTTCTCGAAACAGTGCTAATAAAATTAACATAAAATTCCGCAGCAGACTTCTAACCCTGTAATTACATCCATATATCTCTCCACGACGAATAACAGACTAGCATTGTTCAACCCCTCGAGAGTGTATTATCGGCCCAAAGTACCCCTGGACTTATGAAGATTCGATTAAGGCAGCGTTAGATTAAACCAACCCTGATTACGAGTGAACATGGAAAAACAATTACGGAGAATACTAAAACAATGACATACTATAAAGTTCGTCTTTGTTTTCTGTATCTTAACGTTCGCTGCGGTGGGCGGGTCTGTAAGACCAGGGGTAACTCCGGTGCCGCGGTGGAAATATGCACGGCATTTTGAGGGTTGAGCGTTTAAGCCGTTACAGCAGAATTTATAGTTTTTAGATAAAGTGTAATGGAGAATAACTTAGTTTAAATGCTGAAAAGTTTTTCTGTGATTGTATGGAGTTATAGGAATACTTATTTTTTATTACAGTTTTCTAGGTCTATGTACAGCGGTTTTAAGATATTGGGATTGCAGAATAACAAATATAATGCAGTGAAAATTTTAAAGAGTAGATAAGATGTTAGAAATAGTATACCATTGTAGACAATGCTACGTAGTTAAATTATCCTTAATTGAGATAAGGCTCACAAACCAATAACATTGTAGCAGGTAAGGAAGTAATGATTGGGTACTTCATTACTTGCTAAAACTGGTCTGTGTTGATTTTCCAAGTCTTAAATCATAATAATTCAAGCTATCCGAAACTATCAATTTTTTCCAATCAACTTTGAACCTAATATTTTAGCGATAAAGTTGAAAATCTATTAAAGAAATTTGACAAACTGTAGTAGCTTGATGTGCTGGCGTCTTTACAATTTGTATTTAATGCATACACTCAAAAGGCATAGTTCATCGTCACCTCAAGGCATAATAAAAATGAAAAATTTAAAACAGTACAATATTCCCAAAACATGTTTAACAACGGATGAACAATAAAACATACTACTATATCATAGCTATAAAACAAAAGATACCCAATCAACATGCTTACTTTAAAAAGTAAAATACAATAAAAATGTCTTTAATTAACAAATGATGCTATAAATCATATAAAAATGACGTTTAATATGGAGCAGATAATAAAAAACCCCGGGATTTTAATGAGTACAGAGTTAACGACAATAGTTGTTAAATAAAAAACGATAATGTATTGACTCCCGCTGTATGCGCACGCTTTTGTTGAGATAAAGGCTAGTACAGGCGTTGTAAGTTGATAAACGAGTGAATGAGTAATTGTTTACCGAATTTTAATATGAGTTTAATATATTTTTTTGTTTAAAAATATAGCCATGAAACGAGGTTGTAATAAAAGCTCGTATAAAATTAATTAAAGTTTTATGTTTTTATTAAAAATGCCTAGGTATTTATTAATATTTTGATCAAGCTTATTGGTTTACATTATTATAATATCAACTTTGATTTTAATAGTGTGTTATTAAAAATGAGATTATTCTGCTATCTAAAACATCAATGGGAAGTTGTCATCCCATTCATCCGTAAGGAGGAAAATATTTCTTACAGTATTTTTATCTCACGAAGCGACACGCACTTTACTTGAGGTAACTATGTGTGCTTGTGTGTGTGTTTGTGTTGTGTGCTGACGCTACTCGTCTTCATACACACGCTCACATCGTGTTTGCACTCTTGGTAAGCACAAGTAAAGCGCGTGTCGCTTCGTGAGATAAAAATACTACACACAAAAATTACTTTCATGAAACTGAACGACTAAAACCATCATAAATAATGATGAAGTTTTTTAAACTAGAGCTGTCTAAAGGCTGAGACAGTTTTTGTATGGAAGAATAAATTGTCAAAAATTCAAAATTATTCCTCCAATAAAATTATCTGGCGTTGGAAAAATCAGCTCTAAAGCAAATTTATTTAATTTAAAAATTATAAATTCAAAATTTTAATATAAAAATTTAATTTAAAAATTGTTTACCGTACAATCCCAAGCACTCAATAAAAGAGAAGTGAAACATTGACCACCGTGCGGTCAATTATTAGTTATGATTATCAGTTTTCGACAAGTAAATGTTTACTTCATTCCACAACATTACATTCTAGAAGTACGGGCGAGTCAACTGGTACATACCAGTTGACTCGCCCGCCGCTTATGTTGGTAGAGAAGCAAACCGATCGTATCGACCTTTTAGTTTTTATTACATAATATCACGCCTGTAAGCCCTGAAGGTTTAGGCAGAGACCTAACCCTACCTTTAGAACAATCACATTTCACCAGGTTTGTTTAAGTCCCATGTAACAGCATAGGAGTTTTGGGATGCATGAAAAAGCCTCCTCGTGTAGCGCAGTTTGTTCATCAATTCATCCCTTGTGGTGGGTAGGGCTAACGCCCGCCTGGTTTGCGACCACCCTCTCATCGCAGTCCGCCGTCAAGCAGCCTGCTGTGTTTCGCCGATGCGTGGGATTTCCAGTGCCTTAGGCATCTTCTGGGCACGCTCGTTCCATCATAGACCTCATCCATCGCTTTCCATCAGGCGTGATCGAGGTCAAGAGCGGACACAGTAATAAAAAAAATTGTATCTTTTAATTTTTATAAAGGTTTAAAATAATGATACAGGATCACTTTCTTATGGAGACAGGAAGTTGACAGTTTAGGTAATGGGCGTAATACTCGTATAATCTATGAATCTGATATTTTTAACCCGGCGGCACTCGCTACTGGGTAAAAAATACCACAGAGTACAACTACACTAGCACTGTCGATTTATAATTTTTGATCTCAATTTTACGTGATACCTAAGAAAAAAATTTTTTTGTTGATTTTTCTAAGACTATGAAGAATTTTTGTTTAATTTTGCGTTCTTTTTTAAGATAAGCTATAATTTGAAATAAATAATAATTCAAACTTTCAATTTTCTTTTATTTATTAGACATTAGTATTGATAAACTAAATACGCCATTAAAGTCTGTAAAGCTAACTTATTTTCCAAGATAATGTCATTTAAATCATGTGGTATTTTTTACCCGGTAGCGAGTATTCGTGCATGTAAACACCTAGCGAGTACCGCCGGGTTAAGTAACTTTTTTTTGTAGCTTTTCGATTACGCTGATTGAACTTATAGAGAACTAGTTTTGGCCCGTGGCTTCCCCCGCGTGGATGTCGGAAATTATCCCACGGGAAAGTACTACCGGAACAAAAGTACCTTACGTGTCAATCCACCAAATCATCATCTGCCTAGCCTTTTCCCAACTATGTTGGGGTCGGCTTCCAGTCTAACCGGATGCAGCTGAATACCAGTATTTTACATGGAGCGACTGCCTATCTGACCTCCACAACCCAGTTACTGGGTAATACGATACTCCTTGGTAAGACTGGTGTCAGACTTTCGGGCTTCTGACTACCCGTAACGACTGTCAAAGATCTACGAATGACAGCCGGGACCAACGGCTTAACGTGCTTTCCGAGGCACGGAGGGGTCTCGGTATGTAAAGATGGTCATCCATCCACAGACCAACCGCGGCAAGCGTAGCTTAACCTGATCGATCGACCTGTGCGGCTGTTATTATTTAGCCACGGGCCCCTCCACCAAAATTGTATCTAAATCCGTTCAGCAGTGTTTGCGTAAATGAGAAACAAACATCCACACATCCAAACAACCAAACAAACAAACTTATTATATTATATTTTGATAATATATGTAAGGGGTGAATGACTGTGATGACCGAAATAAAGTTCACTTTTTTGGAAACTTCTTTAATTATTTTTTAAAACTTCTTACAATAAGCAAACGTTAACATCTTAATAGCTCGCCATCGCTCGCCATCTTTTTTTGCTTCCCCTCTCTCCTTCTTACACGTACCCACCCTCTCATTCACTCATCGCTGCGTTCATACTCTGTTCGTTTTTCTTAAAAATTATGATGCGTTCCAAATCAATATCATATTATAATATTATCATATGATAAACAAATCAATATCATATGATAATATTATCATATGATATTGATTGATGAAAAACACCCACAGTGCTGTGGCCATGGAAATGTTTATCGCGAATCGTGAAGCAAAATCCGGATCGCAACTCGCAAGACGTCAAGCGACGTTCCCTCCTTGTACTTTCTTGTACTCCTTGTACATTGTACTTAACAAAATGCTAGTTAAACGAGCAAACAGTACACAGCCTATAAAGCGAGTTCAATAACTGGCCGCCCGTTACACCGTCGTGAATAGCCGGCCGTCGTGCATCAACTGGATACTGCGACGCATACTAATCCGCCTTCATACTCGTACTGTGGTACATACAATGACGGTACCGGTTGCTGGAAGAGCCTACACTTCAAAACATGAAGATAGCGTCCCTCATCATCTTCGTTGGGTTTATTAGCTATGTTTTTCATAGAAGGCAGTATTTGAGTAAATGGGCTGTAATAGAGAGCCATGCCTGCCTGCTCTCAAAACGGTGAAGGAAAACATCGTGAGGAAACTGGCACGTTCTAGAATAAAACATTCGAAGACATGTGACATCTACCAACCCGCACTGGGCCTGCGTGGTTGAGAATCGAGATTTTAGTTATATTTTTTATGCTAATTCTATCGAACGTTTTATATAATTTCATAGCTAGTATTTTAGTTGCCAAAACATCGCCATATAAGGACTAGTCTAGGAAAAAAAAAAAACAAAATTGAGATTTGTTTCTGTTTTGCTATTTTATTTTAAAACCCCACAAAATAGTAATGTTTTAGCATTTAAAATACTAGCTTTGAATTTATATAAAATGATCAATAGAATTAGCTAAATAATTACAGCCGCACAGGTCGATCGATCAGGTTAAGCTACGCTTGCCGCAGTTAGTCTGTGGATGGGTGACCATCTTTACATACCGAGACTCCTCCGTGCCTCGGAAAGCACGTTAAGCCGTTGGTCCCGGCTGTCATTCGTAGATCTTTGACAGTTGTTACGGGTAGTCAGAAGCCCGAAAGTCTGACAACCAGTCTTACCTAGGGGTATCGTATTACCCAGTAACTGGGTTGTGGAGGTCAGATAGGCAGTCGCTCCATGTAAAATACTGGTATTCAGCTGCATCCGGTTAGACTGGAAGCCGACCCCAACATAGTTGGGAAAAGGCTAGGCAGATGATGATCAATAGAATTAGCATAAAAAATATTATTAAAATCTCGATTATGATTGTAAATGTATGCATGGTCAATCCCTTGTATCAGGTGAGGTGACATTGACAGCTCACTCCACGCTCACTTCACCTAAGTTTTCACGGTGAGATGGTTACAGAATCGCACTGCAGATATATAAATTGGGACAAGACGTATTCAGTGAGACATTGACTCTTTCGGGAATCTCGTTCCAAAAACGCATTAACTTAATCATACAACTATTTGGAGTTAGATTAAGTTTTAAATTAACACTAACTAACTCCATTAAAACACAATCTTGTAGAAAATCTTGTTTTGGCTCTTCTAATAGAATATACTGCGTTTCTGATATGTTAGTTCGAATTACCACATCCAGTCCAAAGTAATCAACGCCACGAATAAAAAGATCGTATGTTCCAACCATTGTTCTTGTAACTTGATAATCAATTTATCGGAAAATATCTAGCGGCTGTGGGCGTCCACACTCGATACCTATCGATTGTATCTCAGCGGGTTCCTTTGATTCCTACGAAATCGAAATTGTTAATGTTTGTGTGTAAATGCGATCGTTCACCGTTGAGAAAGAAAGTTTTAGAATTATTTGGCTTCATAGATGGTTAGTTAAGTGTTTTACGTTGATAAAGGTTTTTACTTAAAGAAAGGGAGTACAATGGAAAGCCAGATAATATTGTAAATAATATAAAGCGTTGTTAGATACGCTGTGGATTTGCAATTTTTACAAGCCTTGGTTTTTTTTTTTAACGTAGCTGCTGAAATGTCACCCACATTTCGGCAGCTATGAGCAGACGGCAGCGCATCAAGCTACTACAATCTGTCAAATTTATTTAATAGATTTTCAACTTTATCGCTAAAGCATAAGGTTAAAAGTTGATTGGAAGTGCTGACGTCTGTACTATAGAACACCCCTGTCTTACCAAACGATAATAAGATATAACTAGAAAAATAACACATGATGTGTTATTTTTCTAGTTATATCAGATAGTTTCTTTGAACTGAAGCCACTTGCGACCATAATATTAATGTGAGATTCAGCATTATGAAACAGGTACTTTTGTATTAAATATCATTAGAAAACCATACATTGAATTTTTAATTTACAATCGCGTAGATACCTAGTTTATATAGGATGACTGGTAATTAGTGACCGATACTTAAACACATGATTCTACTCATCATTACAAACAACTTTTACTATCGGACAAAAACCGAAATCGCGAAAAAAAAAATCATCTGTTCCCTACATTTATGTTCGTACGAGTCGTCAAAATGTAGGGAACAGCTGATTTTTTTTTTCGTCATTTCACTTTTTGTCCCATTATAAAACTTGTTTGTTGTCATGAGTAGAATCATGTGTTTAAGTATCGGTCACTAATTACCAGTCACCCGATATACAAAGTGTAACTTAAATAACGCACAACCTCTTAAGGGGTCATTGTACTCATCATTATGAACAACTTTTATTGTGGGACCAAGCATGAAATAGCACAAAAAAAAATCAGCTGGTCCCTACATATATGTACGCAGAACACGTCAAAATGTAGGGAAAGGCTGTTTTTTTTTCGATGTCAGGTTTGGTCCCATTGTATAAGTTGTTCATAATGGTGAGTACAATGACCTCTTATGAGGTTTTGCGTTATTTATGTTAACGTTAATATGTGCACCCTGTATACATGCTCGTATGATTAAGATTTTCATATCTTATGGTCGCTTTCACCATAAATAATTTAATACGTTTAGCGTTAACCATATCTTAAAACATATTTCTGTTTATGTCAATAGCTTGACGAAGAGAGACTAATTTTAAAATACGTTTAATGGTTAACACCTTTCGTAATTTGTGGTGCTAGTGAGCCTAAATCTAATAAAATCTAGTTCAAACCTTTCATTTGAAATACTCAAGAGATTTCAATTACAGCTCGCCAAACAAGTTTTCTAATTTTCTTCAGTTTCATTACTAAATCTTTTATTCTGATCAATTCATTCTTAAATAGAGTCGTCAATAGCTTAACAGTTCGCCCAGAAACTCAGTTAAGTAAGTGTTTTAAGTTAAGGTATTAATAGACGGAATCGGCCAAGCGTTCAGGGGTTGCGACGTACACAAATATACCTACACATTTTAATTCTAAGTTTTGGGAGACTTCGCCGTTTAGTTTTAAGATTGTGAAAAACCTCGTCATTTTGTTTCGAGATTGTGGAATGCAGTAACATCAAAATCTATTAACATTCAAAGGATTAATTGTATTTTTTAGAATATATTATTATTATTTTTTTTTTCGGGATATCGCCAAGCAGATGGTCGACTCCTCACGTGACCAGAGGGCTGGCCTATTTTTTGGCCAAAGAATCAGCATTGCCATACAACGTGGTAATGCTGCCAGCCTTTTGGGCACGTTTCCTATTGACAGCGATACGGACGAATTTTTTGATGCCCTTTGATCGTTTGCCCTCCTTTTTATATACTTGTACATATTATTATTTTTATTTTAAGTCTGTTAGCTTTTTAATTAATGTTAGCTTACGAGAGATTGAGCGTTATCCTCATGTAATAATAAATTTTGATGTATGCATGTTGAAATAAATAGTTTGAAATTTTAATTTATTTATTTTTTTTTTATTTTTTTATAAGTAAATATTATCTTGATTAAGTAAATTAATACAAAGCATGCTTAACATTTTTTAGAATTACATAAAAAAGAGTTTATATATGTGTTAAGTGCTAATTACACACGAGCGACACGCGTCAACAGCAGAGGCAACTACAGCCGTCGACGTGTGCCGACGGCTGCCGTCAACGCGTGGCAGCGGCAGCCGTCAACAACATGCCGCTCGTGTACTTGAGCATCGTACTCAAATACACGAGCGACACGCGTCACTGTGCAGAAGCAACTGCAGCCGTCAATGCGTGTCGGCAGCAGCCGTCGACAACATGCCGCTCGTGTACTTGAGCATCGTACTCAAATACACGAGCGACACGCGTCACTGTGCAGATGCAACTCCAGCCGTCAACGCGTGGCAGCGGCAGCCGACGAAAACATGCCGCTCGTGTACTTGAGCATCGTACTCAAATACACGTGCGACACGCGTCACTGTGCAGAAGCAACTCCAGCCGTCAACGCGTGGCAGCGGCAGCCGACGACAACATGCCGCTCGTGTACTTGAGCATCGTACTCAAATACACGAGCGACACGCGTCACTGTGCAGAAGCAACTCCAGCCGTCAACGCGTGGCAGCGGCAGCCGACGACAACATGCCGCTCGTGTACTTGAGCATCGTACTTAAATACACGAGCGACACGCGTCACTGTGCAGAAGCAACTCCAGCCGTCAACGCGTGGCAGCGGCAGCCGACGACAACATGCCGCTCGTGTACTTGAGCATCGTACTCAAATACACGAGCGACACGCGTCACTGTGCAGAAGCAACTCCAGCCGTCAACGCGTGGCAGCGGCAGCCGACGACAACATGCCGCTCGTGTACTTGAGCATCGTACTCAAATACACGAGCGACACGCGTCACTGTGCAGAAGCAACTGCAGCCGTCAATGCGTGTCGGCAGCAGCCGTCGACAACATGCCGCTCGTGTATTTCACTAAGAAAGAGCTACAACATTGGGCACATAAAATTGCCCATTGTTCTTTAAAGATATATTTTACACTTACATAACTGCATTCAAAACAGGAATTGGAATTATTGAAATGCGATATGGCTACGTCATTGTGTTCAAAATAAAAATAAAAACTGGCCAAGCGCGAGTCGGATTCGCGCACGAAGGTTTCCGTACCATTATCTATAAAAACGGCAAAAAAAATCATGTCTGTTGTATGGGAAGTTTAAAAATTTATTTTATTCTGATTTTTAGTATTTGCTATTATAGCGGCAACAAAAATACATCATCTGTAAAAATTTCAACTATCTAACTATCACATTTCATGAGATACAACCTGGTGACAGACGGACGGACGGACAGCGGAGCGGGAGTAATAGGGATCCTTTTTACCCTTAGGGTACGGAACCCTAATAAAAACTTAGCTTATACAACATTATTTTTAGTATATTGCAAACCTGAATATAGTTTGTTCAGAATAAGTAACTGAATCGATTCCAATAATTTTTACACCGTTATATTTTGTCCCAAAAATATTTAAAAAAGGTAAACAGTTGAACACCGAGCGACACTAAGTACATAACCGCAATCATATGTGCACGACACAGGTCACAGCCGGTCGGCCGGCGGCACGTGTTAAGTGGTTACCAACTTTTTGTACGGACATTCAGGTAACATAACAAGTTTATAACTTCGTGATTTTTCATGATACTGTTTTGAAATTTTGTACATAGATTCTTTACATAAAAACACTAGACACGTGTTTCGGGTTTCCCATATAAAAAATGTTTGAACTACTATACCATTTTATTACATAAAATGGTATAGTAGTTCAAACATTTGGATCACTACAATTTTAAATTATAATGTGCTGTGTCACAGCTGAGGTGGAAAAATGTCAACTCACTTTTGGAGGCACATTATTTTTCTTCTGTTAGTCATAAACACGACATCAGTAATTTTCCACTTTCTTTTATCTAACTTGATAAATGGAAGTGGAAAATTACTTCTATCCTTTTCATCCCACTCTATTCTTACTAAATAATCATTTAATGCGATCCTTCCGTGCGATTCTGTAACAATCTCACCGTAAAGCTTATGTGAAGTGAGCGTGGAGTGAGCTGTCATTCGCTAGGATTAAGACTTCACTTATGATTAATTCATGGTGAGATTTTTACAGAATCGACCGGCTGTTATTCATTTGATGTTACAATAGAAAATAAACTAAATATAGTGAGGAGTAAATGACAAATATATTCATGACACGATTTTGAGCTTGTATGACTAGTAAGCGATGTTAAAACATTTAAATGAACTGTCTATATTCTAGATGTAAAGCGAATTATTCATTAATGTAACGTATATAACACGCACAAATTATACGTAATTAATTAAATACACCCGGCCCGCATGTATTTGCAGATTAATGGCGGTTATCAGTAGGTACCCTGTGACTTCTTAGTGCCGATTGCAATCTTCCTCATTTTTATTTAAAAATAAGTGATGGAACCTCCTTGCAATGCAATTTTTTATCGTCCATTTTAAGAATTTTTCTACTGTAACTACTCACCAAAACTTTTTATGGAACACCATTAAATAATAAAGAATACCATTGTACAGATGCCAGCGCGTCAAGTTACCCGAAACTGTAAAATTTTCCCGATCAACTTTGAACCTCTATTAAAGAAAATTGACAGGTTGTAGTACCTTGATTTGCTGGCGTCTGTACTACAGATGACTAATGTACTTTATGGCGCAACTTGATAGAGACCTATATCCATTATTAAGCAGCATTTTATCCATTAATAAGCTATTGACTGCGATAGGCTGAATGTATTGATTCATTAATTGATGTATGCACAGACGCCAGCACATCAAGTTACTACAATCTGTAATTTTTTTTAAATAGATTTTCAACTTGATCGCTAAACTATTAGGTTTGAAGTTGATTGGAAAAATTTGACAGTTTCGGGTAGCTTGATGTGCTGGCGTCTGTACTTTGTAAGATTTCTTCAAAGTTTCACTGTCATATCGAGGGATTTCATTTTAAGTAGTTGAACATTAGACAGAAACCGCTATCCTGCAATTGCCGAAATCCTCGTAAAGCTTCAGTAAATTTTAATCGTTTATCGGAATATTTTGTTGTAAGTAGATTAGAATTAGACAAAATCAACTTTTAGTGTCTAAATAATCACAGCACCACTTACCTAGGCTTTGTTACTGTACCACCGTATCTGCAGTGCTATTCTGTAAAAATCTCACCGTGAGAACTTAGGTGAAGTGAGCGGGAAGTGAGCTCTGTCATCCCCTAATGCTGGGGATTAACACTATTAAGTGCTCACTTCACTTATGATTTCACGGTGAAATTTTTACAGAATCGACCGGCTGATATTGCTTTTAGCTTCTAACTTATACCGCGCAGCTTACCAGTTACCCCGAACTACAGTCATCCAAACAAAATTAGCACACACTTGAGGGGCCGCCTAAGAAACTGCCTTTAACTCAATGTTTACGCAAGCAAGAGTTTCTTATACTTTGCATCTACAACCCTTTATTAAACATTTATATTCACGCCTCTGTTAAAGGGTAGAGGGTAGATGCCCCCTACAGTTTGTTAGAGTACGTTAATGAATTTAGATGATTCAAGTGCTGAGATGACTTCAATTGTAGCTTTATTGGAGTTACTTACTGTATCTTCAAGTAGGAAAGGAAACACAAGGAAAGTTCAGAAGGCAGTCCGAAAAAGGAATGTAAAAACAAAGTATCTATAAACAAGAGTACGATTCCGATTTACATCTTTTGGGCAGTTGCATTTAGTAAATCTAGACTTAGGTAGATCATAACGTTTTTCTAACAAACCTCCTTTATGTCTGCTAACTGGAAGTATTAGTTATACATAGTTTTAGGCATGTCCTGTTGTAACGACGATATGTGGTTTCTCAACCAGCCTATATTCCCACTGCTGGGACACAGGCGTCCTTCCTGTGAGGGGGTGGGCCGTAATCTACCACGCAGGCCCAGTGCGGGTTGATAGAATTTTGTTAATAGGACATGCGGGTTTTATCGCTATGTTTTCCTTCATCGTTTTGAGAGCAATGGTAAATTAGCAATGATATGAAAAATTGAACTAGGAAAGGTATGAAAACCTATTACAGAAATACATAATTTTCTTAGATTTGTTTTTAGAATATTTTGTTCACTTCTGAAGTTTAAGTATTAGTTACACAATGACCTAAATCAAGGTGAATGGAAGGTGAATGTGTCAAATAACAATTGCCTATTATTTATTTTGAAGATATAGAATTTTATACATTAACTTATTTCGAGAACAATGAAACCATTACACTTTTGCGGTTATGCAAATACGTGTGCCCACGATGACAACCAAAAAACACGCCATATTATTTTTACTGTATTTATTTATTGCTTTAGTAATATTTTCTTCATGTACTTTGCTTTTTCTGTTTTAACCATACCAGCCAATAACTTGCAACTGTTTCTGAAGTACAGACATCGAGCAACTAATCCGTCAAATTTCGTTAATAGATTTTCAACTTTATCGCTAAAGCCTTAGGTTCAAAGTTGATTTGGAAAATTTGACAATTTCGGGTAGCTTGATGTGCTGGCGTCTGTACATAAGTTGCGTCATCTAGTCTCGTCTACCATGCGTGGTGAATATGGAAATTTCTCCTTTGTTAGTTCACTGTAGCGGTCATTGGAAGGCCCAAGTTTAGTTAAGCATGTTTTTGGGTTGATATTTTGAGGAACATTGCTAGAAAAGGGGTGAATTCTGAGATGACGGCTGATAGATATATCATCATCATCTGCCTAGCCTTTTCCCAACTATGTTGTGGTCGACTTCCAGTCTAACCGGATGAAGATGAATACCAGTATTTTAAATGGAGAGACTGCCTCCACAACCCAGTTACTGGGTAATACGATACCCCTAGATTGGTCTTGTATAGTATTGGACTGGTTGTCAGACTTTCGGGCTACTGACGACCCGTAACGACCGTCAAAGATCCACGAATGACAGCCGGGACCAACGGCTTGTATGTGAAGATGGTCACCCATCCACGGACCAACCGCGGCAAGCGTAGCTTAACCTGATCGATCGACCCGTCCGGCTAATAGATATATATTCTAATAATAATAGTATTAATACCATAATGTAATAACATAATGTCACGTCTGTACCCTATAAACGCAGATGCAGCTTCCTGTCACTTATATTTACATAGCAAGTAGTGTTATATGAATTTGTTTGGGGTAGGTATAACTAAAAAGTAAAAAATAAAAACTTTTTTTATAAAAAAAACCACCGATTTCCAAAAAAAAGCACTACAGATTAAAGTTATTTTTCACTTTGTGGTGTTTTTTTTTGGAATTCGGTTGTTTTTTTTTTTATAATAAAGTTTTTTTGATTATCTGCATGTTCTTCAGAACTCCTGACCATCATTTACTTTAGCAAACAACTCAATACCCGTAGTGATCAGTGATTCCTCTCATCCTCAAACACATGTAATACTTATTTCATGTGGTTTTAAACCGTTTAATATTACAGTCGAGTCTTTTCCAAGAACGTTTGCAACGTAAACGAGATGTCTCGACCATTGAATGTAAATTCGCGATGACACATTGAGACATTCTATATCTCGATCGTGATTTCATAAACAACTTAATTTTACGATTGACTGACTGAGTTCGGTAGACATGGTTTTTCGACGGTTGGAAAATAAAATCGTATGACATGATTCTTTATAATACCATTGTCTGCTTCTTTCTATCAAACACCTGTTATAGCTGAGTGTAGACTTGAATTTAATGACACAATATGCGTGCACTAACTGAACAGCTTCCTAATTGCGTAACACGCTATGAATCACAAATTGAATAATTTGGAAAGATATTGTTAATCCATTACTTCATAAGCTCGAAAAATTCATCTGCTCAACGAAGTAAATAACGCAACGAATGTTGTTCATCATCTGCCTAGCCTTTTCCCGACTATGTTGGGGTCGGCTTCTAGTCTAACCGGATGCAGCTGAATACAAACAAAATTTTACATGGAGCGACTGCCTATCTGACCTCCACAACCCAGTTACTGGGTAATACGATACCCCTAGATTAGACTGGTTGTCAGACTTTCGGGCTTCTGACTACCCGTAACTGACTGTCAAAGACTTACGAATGGCAGCCGGGACCAACTGCTTAACGTACTTTCCTAGGCACGGAGGGGTCTCGGTATGTAAAGGCGGTCATCCATCCACAGACCAACCGCGGCAAACGTAGCTTAACCTGATCGATCGACCTCTGCGGCTGTTATTATTTAGCCACGGGCCCCTCAACGCAACGAATGTTGTTGAACAGGCAAAATGAAAGGCATTGCTACTATTAGATAGAAAACACCGACCTCATTTAGTTTTTAAAATATTATTGACGTCTGATTAGTGTTTGTATAAACCCACTTACAAAAATAAATATCTCATTTTTTTATAAACATTAAAATGATTTTAAACAATATAACCCAACTAATTATTTACACTAGATCCTAAATTAAATTACTAAAATATACAAACGAATTTTATTTACTTTGTGTTGATTTGATTTGTGAGAAAAGAATGTCTCAGCTCTTTGTAGAAGAATAGATACCAGTAGCAAAAATGTTATATGATATTAATGGCCTTCAGTGACAAGATTGTGTCAATAACATAATAAACATAGCACAATGGATTTAACAAGTGATGCAGCACACTCTTGGACAAACAAACCGTCCGTGAGCGCGATAATATCCATTACAAGCCTCCACTGTTGACGAATGACCATATTAGAAGCGAACAATATACACACACAAATCAATACAACACTAGAACAAAAAAAAACAGAACCTTTATCTCAGTTGAACAAAGTTGGATATCGCTTGGCTAGTTAATTATTGAAGAAGATACGAAGTTTGTCTTGGTGAATGATCAAAATGAACTATGAAGTTGTAAAATGGTACCGAGCGCAGATGTATAACAATGTATGTGAGATAACACATAACATGCGTTTACGTGGGATGCACACGATCGGATAATAGTTTTTTGTTTGCATGTCGCAGGCGATAATCAGAATCGGATGAATTGTGAGTTGTCATGATGCTTTGTGGCTTTTTGTGAGCATCGATTTAGTTTTGAATAAATATCTGAGGTTATCATCTTTGTCAGATTCTGTTTTTTATTTTATTTTAACTTGATGTAGGCTTCATACAAATTGAAGGTATTCGTTGGAATAAAGTTTGTTAACGCGGCTTACGGTTGAAGTTGACTGGGAGAAATTGTCACGTTAGAAAAAAAGCGTTAAGCTCCATGCAATTTTCTCTCTCTGTCTCCTTCTATTATACATATATACTAGTCTGTGTGTGCGTACGAATATCGAGATTCGAGCAGACGACCATCGTGCGGGGCCGGTTGTATCACCACAATACTGAACGCGTGGTGATTTAGTTAAAACTTATTTGTTTTTGCTTACGTTTCTTTAACTTATAATTTTTTTATTAACTTATTCATCATCTGCCTAGCCTTTTCCCAACTATGTTGGGGTCAGTTTCCAGTCTAACCGGATGCAGCTGAATACCAGTATTTTACATGGAACGACTGCCTATCTGACCTCCACAACTTATTAAGTAAAAGAAACGTGTTCGGTAAAATGCAACGGCGTCATTCTTGCTGGATTAATGCTAACTTTCATATAGAGAAACTCAAAGTCAAGAACCGTAGTAAACAGACTAAAAATAATTAAAACGAAAAAAAATCAAAATCAAAAAAACAAATTCAAAATTAAAACAAAAAAAAAATCAAAAGATATAAAAAATTCCAATGTAAACTGAGAAGTAATAAAACCTACATCCGAATTTTACGACTGATCTAATATCCTGAAAGGACAAGTCACTTGATAAAAACCCCGATAGCTAGAACTAACTACGGCATTGTCTATCCGACATTTCATCGGACGTGGGTGTCCGGTATCGGATTTTATTTTACGTTTGTTTGTTTTGGTTCAATGGTTTTTTTTTCGCCATTTTAAATGCAAATATATTTGTGTCACATCAACACATTCTATGCAGCGAAAAAAAAGGCTCTATGCGATCATGTTTTTTGCTTAACAACAAAAAAACCTCAGTTACACAAAACATATTTATTCCATATTGTATACAAGATATAAGTTTGCTGAAATAAAATAAAACAGTACTTATATATCTACATGAATGACAGGTAGAACAGTTTTTCAAGGACCGTTTTTCAAGCAAAAAGCATAATACGCCAAGATTTTGATTGAAGAGAAATATAGTTAGTTCATAAAAAGCCTGCTAGTTTGAACTGACCACAACACTGTGTATCGGACATATCGTGGGACATGGGTGTCCGGTATCAAAGTATTATTTTTGTTTGTACCGTATCAATGTCTTGCTTTGTTCCAATCCAAGTTTTAGGTGATACACAATGAAACAAATACAACACTGACTTTGAGATGATGCATAATATCAAGCCTGTTTCCAACGAAGGGTTTTGCAGAGCAATAGTACGCCTTCATTGTTTTGAAACGTATAAGAAAAAAATACATAAAGAATTTCATGTGAATCTGTGAAAGGAAGTTTTCAGACGAAAACTCGAAACTGGAAACATTTTTAAGCTACAGTTAAATAGTTAATGAATCAAATATATAAAATCGTAAGCCGGAAGCATCTCAAATAGTGGTATGAGTTTGACCTCAAATACCTCAAATAATCCCCTAAAACGTTAACTATGGCACACTGTCAAACTAAATCTAAAAATAAAATAAATCCCGTTACTAAGTGCATTCAAATTATAATCGGATAAAAGCAACGTCCTTACATTTACAAATATTATAAAAAAGATAAAAGCACAACTAAGCTGTACGCGCTACAAAAACGTAAAAAAACTTCTTGCCCCGCTATTCTCTCGCACCTTACAACTCAAGATAGACTAAACGAGAATTGATCACTAAATTAACTAGAAACATCACGCGTTTTGTATTGGTCCGCGGGGGCGGGGGCGTGCATGGGAACGGGGTAACAAGTCGAATACAACAAAAAAAGGATTATGTTTGTACATGTTTTCAAGCGACATTACGATGAGATTGTTTTTATTGAGATGTATTTGGAACAAGAAAGACACAATACCAAAGAAGCGATGGCTGGACTGTGTGAAAGATGAAATGGGTAGAAACGTGGTGACTACTGAGATAACAACTAATAGAGAAGTATGAAGAAAAATACATGTTGCATCTAATCCAATAAATTAGTATAAGGGCTAGATAATGAATGTCACACACAATACGCATAGTAAATATCACCTAGTTAAAGTAAGATAGCTTGTTATTACAATCATATTATTAAAACCACATGATCAGGCAAGGATTGACGTAGTTGCTAATTCAATGACGGTTCGATGTTTCTGACGGCTCAGATATTGTGACATATCTACATAGATCATTAGTCGATACAAAACATAAATACTAGAATCCATTTAATGAAATTACACATTAACAGACCACCGTGACGTAACAGCAGCTAAAGACTCGTAAAGACGATCAGACACAACTGCCGTGCGATTCTGTAACCATCTCACCGTGAAAGCTTGGGTGAAGTGAGCGTGGAGTGAGCTGTCATTCGCTAGGGATTAACACTATTAAGTGCTCACTTCACTTATGATTTCACGGTGAGATTTTTACAGAATCTACCGGCTGTTATTTATACGCAAAACGTTAGTTTAATTGCCTCAATCGTGACCATCCAATGGGTTATGTGCGACCCGAAATCGGTCGTGTGCTCTTACCCCAACACCATCACAGTATTCATCGATTAGATGCCACTTTTTGACAAGACATGTATAATCAACTCGATTTAACTTCAGCTGCGTCATCATCAAACAAATTGCGAGAAACCGCTTTGATCTGCCGCACTTTGATTTTGTTCTGTCCGTGGCAGAAATTATATTGCTGGTTTATTGGAGGATTGAAATGTAAGGTATCTTCGGATTATTTTTATGGAAAAATATGTATCTAGAAATACGGTAAAACTAAACCAATAAATCTTTATTTGGGCTCATACCGTCGTCGAAGCGAAGGGATTATGTTAGGAAAATTGGTAGCAAAATTTTCCTATCCCTCAATAACGTGTTACTTTAATCAGCAATCATTTTGTCTTGTAGAATTCAAATCACCATACCTGCTTCATCATCATCATTTCAGCCAAAAAACGTCCACTGCTGGCCATAGGCCTCCCAAGCATCACATTACCTGCTTGCACCAGCCATATGCCTATTTTCGGCTATACTCCGAGTTTGTGAAAACACCCCTGTCTGACTATACAGCTAGGAATACCATACTGTCGTAATTATTTCCATTTTAACCCTCTATGACTCATAAGCTGGGATTTATTTGATTTCTTGGATTAGAGATGATTACAAAAAAAAATTTTATATAAAAAAAAACAACCGACTTCCAAAAAAAATCTACAAAGTGAAAAATAATTTTAATTTTGGAAGTCGGTGTCGTTGGTTCCGCATTTTGGTTTTTTGACACCGACTTCCGAAATTAAAATTATTTTTCACTTTGTAGTGTTTTTTTGGAAGTCGGTTGTTTTTTTTATATAAAATTTTTTATTTTTCACTTTTTAGTTATATCTACCCCAATCAACTTCATATAAACACTACTTGCTATGTAAATATCAGTGACAGGAAGCTGCATCTGCGTTTATAGGGTACAGACGTGATGTTATGTTGTGCGATTGCGTAAACAATGCATACATATGCGATAGCAGCAATCGCGGTTGTTTTACTGGTATTAATTATTATTATAATAAAAAAAATTATAACCTTTGTAGTGAGTACAGGCGTGATATTATGTTGTGTGATGGTGTAAACAATGCTTAGATATGCTATAGCAACAATCGCGGTTAATCTGCTGTTATTTATTGAAGAGTTCCCCCGATTTCTACAAGATCCCATCATCAGATATTGAAATGGTGACAATGGGACCACACGGGAAGCACCAGCTTTCAAATAAAAAAAGAATCATGAAAATCGGTTCACCCAGTCGGTTATTATGAGGTAACAAACATAAAAAAAAAAAAAAAAAAAATACAGTCGAATTGATAACCTCCTCCTTTTTTTGAAGTCAGTTAAAAATAAAATACGTTTGTTTCTGGGTTTTCATTATTTTTAATTATTTGGGAAGAAAATTACAAAAATTGCAACAATCACTTTTACCAAAAAAAAACAAAATAAAATGTGAAAGTATTCAAAAATAACATTACAAAATAAAGTTCAAACACTTACCTCTCCAATTTATCAATATAATACACAAGACACGAGCAGAACAATTTTTTATATGTTTTTTAAATCACAGTGAACCACCACGTTTCGTGCCTAAATACCGACTGTCGTAACATAAATCTCAATTTGTAAGAAGAAGCACCGTCTAGTCGTATTTTTTGGTACTAGTTCATTAGCTCGGAGTGTAGACTACGAGTTACAGTGAGCGATTACGTTATGAAATCAATTATTTTAAATTTTGAGGCGTTTGTACGGTATGTTGCCTACAGTCTACTCTGTGATATAGAGGGTTAATCTAACAAGGAAACCTCGCGAGGTGTCCCTCACCGATTTAGTTGCGGCTTTACTATAATAATCTACACGAAAAATTATGAGATACGTATTTTTTCTTTTTTGCTAACAAACGTTTTAAAGGGGTGAAAATCACCCTCAAAGTTCGTACCCCAAAATGATGGTTATAAAATTTTTCCAAAATGACTTTAACCATTAAAAAGAGAATTAAAAATACCTTTATTCACATATTTATAAGAATTGTGGATATACAATTTTTTTTTTTAATTAAAAATAACAAAAAATTCATAACTCAAAAACTATTTATTATTTTTAATGGGACCAATTTTAAGTCTTATAAATATTAAATATGTGAATAAAGGTATTTTTCATATTTTTTATGCTCATTTTAATGGTTAAAGTAATTTTGGAAAATTTGCAAACCATCATTTTGGGGTACAAACTTTGAGGGTGATTTTCACCCCTTTCAAACGTTTGTTAGCAAAAAAAAATACGTATCTCATCATTTTGCATGTAGATTATTATAGTAAAGCCGGAACTAAATCGGTGAGGGACACCTCGCGAGTTTTCCTTGTAAATGCAAGTTTAGTACGTCCCTGGCTTCCTAAGCGATCGGTCACAGCCTAAGTTCACAGTTTAGTTTCTCTGTCCCGGTACCCCCAGGTCAACTTGTACAAGACGTAGTTTCCAAGGTTGAGAACTTACGGAATAAGGGCAAACTTGTTACTTCATAACGTTGACTGATACATGGCAAGTAATAATTTTATTGTAGTTTTCATAATCAGAAATGATGCTGATAGGTATCTAAACAAAATATCATTTAAAAGTGTAAAAGAAAATGAAAAACAAATTCGACAATAAAGCTCTCTAATACAAAATAATCACGACAGAAATCCATAAAAAAATTGAAATAAACATCAAAGAATAAAGTTTGCTCCAATCGTGTTTTGAATTCAAAAGCTTTTATTTATAGACGATCAATCTAAACTTTACTAATAGTTCCAATCAAGGCTGAAATGTATGAATTTGTGAATATTAAAACTCCAAAGATTTTGAATATTAAACCTTTAGCGAGAACACGGTTCAATCAATCATATCTTTTATAAGAAATTCTCAAGCAACGAATTTGCCAATATTTGGATGGAATTTTTGAATATTGAAATACAAAACTAGAAACGTCAGTTGATTAATAAATATATGCAACTAGCTGTGCTCGCGACTTCGTTCGTGTGGATGTCCGAGAACAATAATATGTCCGATTACTAATTCTTTTTCTAACATAAAACTAGCCTAAGTTACTTCCAATAATATCAGCTATCTGCCAGTGAATTCACCGTCAAAATCGGTCCAGCTGTTTCGGAGATTAGGAACAAACAGACAGAAAAAAAACATTTGTGTATAAGTATCGTATATAAGCATTTAGTAAAAAGCTGTTATTTTGATATAACAAACAGACACTTCAATTTTATTTATTTTTACAGATGATAAAAGTCAACGTCCGTAATATATCGCACATACCGACAGGGCTGACCAACCATTTGAAACACAAACCCAAGAAATCATAGACCACTATGATTTCCTAGAAGAGAGAGGCAAAGCTATTGTTGGTATATTATCAAAAGCGCCTACATCTGCGGTTCAAAATGTTATCATTCCCAATATACACGTTAATGTCGATATAGTTGCGTTGAATCACGAAGTTGGAACAATACGTTTCCTACATGCTATTGTCTTTATATTGGAAGTAGATATAAGTGACATTTACTCTGTTATCTTCAACAAAGATTCCTCTTTTCTAGATTTCGTGAAAGGACACAAATATTAATAATAATAATAATGCTTTATTGAAAACAAAGTAAGTACACAATTACATAAACGCACTGCCTCCTGAACTAGGTTGTTAGCCTGTATCTCAGTGCGGGCGGCGAGCAATGAGCAGTTCGCCGTCCGGTAAGGACCAGGCCCGGGTCGACGCCGCGTTGTGTTCCACGCGCGCCTCAAAGAGTTGTCAGCAATAACTGACGGAGTCCGCTGGGGCCGATGCTTGCCAGGGTCGCGGGTTGTTCGAAAGAGGTACCGTGGCCCTTGGCATAAGCAACTGAAGGACCACGGGTGGGTTTTAGTCAGTAAAAGTCTGACACGCCCTCCCGCTCCGCCCAGAGCGGGAGAAGTTATTTGATAATTTCCCACCCAAAAAAAAGCCTGTATCTCAGGAGACAGATTAAGAAATGATTTGAGCTATATTTTATTTTGTCTTGCATGTTGCCGAAGTAAAGAAGTCGGAAGATAAGGTAAAGGAATTAAAAGTATAACTTTCTCCAATAACAAACTGATGATAGAAGACAAAAAAATGTAATGTAACCAAAGCAATCATACCCAATGAAATTAGCAGATAACTGTTTAATCTAATTATACCTTGCCTCATCTGGGAACTAAATCCAAGACCTCAAGGTCTCTATTCGATTGTATTACCACTAAAACAATGGTGCGAGTCTGCACTAATTAGGGGACCTATTCATTGTCTTGCCCGTTAAATGGATTAAAGGTATTAATATAAGGTTTTGTAGTATTGTTTATGTTATCCCAAGCATGTACCACAGTCGTTTTTTTTACGATGCCTTCGGGTTATAAAGCTTTGCTTTGCATTAAAGGTTATGTTTTCTGCAGCTGAAATTGTACCCTCAACATGTATCCTTATTTTGTGTATTGGACATAGTAGTCTATCAATTTTTCCATCCGTGAGATATTCTCAGAGTCTGGAGTTAGCAGCACAGAACCGGTTGAAGTGGTGGTGCTTAGGGGTGGACTGTGCCCAGCAATGGACGTCTTTCTGCTGAAATGCTGATGATCATCTCGATGGTGATGATATTCCACATCAACTTTACTACTACTTACTCTCATAGTTCGATCACACCTGCACCTGTGTCTGCACACACACTTGTGAACTACACGGAGAGAAACCTTAGAAAAATGACTGTGCTCGTCACTGTAAAATGAGTGCAAGTGACATCTACAGTACAGAAAATTTTCCGAGTGACATTGGGAAAAATTCACTATTTGTCCAATAAATTTTACTGTACAGCATAAGAAATTTTACTGTGCTAGCATGGTAATTTTTCCATTACCATTCAAATGCACTCAGGTTATGAGACAGCACCCCCCCCCCCCCCCCCCCGCCGAATCTCCCGCGCCGAAGGCTAGTCTCCATTGAAATTGGCTGTCATGACCGAAATACGGTCTGAAGGGCTATTATAACTATTACTCAGAAGATCATAAAACAATAATGGGCCACAAAGGACATTACTATTAACACCACATTCGAAATTTAATTTGTTATTTCACAATATCACCTTTCTGTATTAACCCTCTAAGCTTCAGAACAAAATTGACTACTAATGAGTTTCAAACAGGGATCGTGGTCCACATACACTCGATCATTGTCAAAAATGACAATCGTAGTGCGATAGTGGATGACTTTCAAATAAATTCAACGTTCATTAGATTTGCTTGCAGGGGACTACTCAGTAGAACTAATGTTTTAGATTCAACCATTAACGTGATCCAGTTCGTGATTTGAAAGAGACACACTGGTTAGATGAATAGTCAACAAAATAATACGAATATAGTTTACTTGTGGACTATAATGACAAGTTCTATATTCCTCTATTTCTCAGATCTTGTTAGTCTTCTCAATGAATGGTCAAACGTTTTGTTGGTTTACTGATTCATCTCCATTCTAGTTAGTTTGTTTATTCGTATTAGTAATACTGTCATGCCTGCATCGAAAGTTCACGTACAACTATGCTTAACTACACATGTGTCTTAGTCATTCGTAGTAATGACTCAAATCAATGTTTTTCAAACTGTCGATTGCGTGTTTATTCTATGTTTGGCAATATAACCGTCTGTGTGTTCCACAATTATGACGATGAGTCTGCAATCTAAAGTAATGCATGTGTGGATGTATGGGGTGCGATGTTAAATTTATTATAAAGTACGTAATTAAATGAATAATATTCCTGCTCATCTGGTATAAGCTTCTCATCTTTACGTAAGCGGTATTACTTCGTTATATTTATTCCCACATAGTAAAAAAGTTAAGGGACACAATGATAATTGACAGGCCTGTTCGTCTAGTGGTCAGTGGCCCTGACTGCTATGCGCAAGGTCGTGGGTTCGATTCCCACCCAGAACAAATGTGTGATGAGCAGGATCATTTGTTCTTTCTCTGAGTGTAATTTATCTATAGTATGTATGTATTTAGAAATATATATGTATGTTTATCAGTTGTCTAGTACTCATAGCACAAGCTCTGCTTAGTTTGTGACTAGATGGCGTTGTATGAAAGTTGTGGAATATTATATTATTATAATTCAGATTAGAATCAAAATATTTGCGCAACCCCAACCTGTTATTTAGTTACAAACATTTATAATAGTATTAAGGTCCACACTGGGGATCGTATGATTGTTGTGTTTATAAATAAACGAATAGGCCCGACAATTATCATCAGCATCATCATTTCAGCCAAAAGAGGTTCATTGCTGGACAAAGCCCCAAGCACGGCTACATTGATCGGATCTGTGCTTCTCGCATCCAGCGGATTCCTGCGGCCTTCACAAGGTCATCGGTCAACCTTGTCGTAGGCCTTCCAACGCTACGTCTTTCGGTACGCGTTCGCCACTGCAGAACCTTTAGGCGCCAACGGACATCTATTCTGCGAGCTATGCGCCCGAGAATAGTAAAAACGAATACACAATATTCTGTTACTGAACAGCCTAACGGTAGAATAAAAATTGTATGCCTAACTGTCATCAGACTTTCGTTATTTTTTTCTTAGAATAACATGTACTATGTATGTAGGAACAGAAAAATAACTAATAATGTTCGAGTAAACCAACGGGCATCATTGTTTTATTTTTAAAGTTGCCTTTATTAAATTTGAGAGTTACAGCAGCCCTTGAGATAGAGGGGTGAGGTTTTATTAGGGACGACTAACGAGTGCCGATAAGGAGGAATGATGCCCCTCTGTGTCATTGTTGGTATAAACTACAAGATTTAGCGTACACTGCACCTCTTCAGATAAACTTACCAAGTCCAGGAATATACATAAAAATTATAGTGAATATCTTCAAATATTGTTTCAAGTTAAAAAAAGTTAAGTTGTTTAAAGTTTAAGTTTCTTAATTTGGCAAAGGATATGGAAGCGGCTATGGATCCATCCATTTTTTTTTCATCCATTTTGTTTGTTCATCAATTTTTTTACCCGAGTGCGAAAATCCCACGAAATTATGTTTTTAATTCTATCAAACGTCATCTTAGCCACCAAATTGCCTACGACATCGTTCCCTTTAAATGTTGAAGACTATTTCGACAGCCACGTTCGTCTTCAGTATGCAGTTCCATCCCGCTTCATCTTCCCAAATTGTACCATCATACAGAGGGAGCAAAACCATCCACTGTTTAATCTCCAGTTCAATCTTGACTTAAATGAACACCTAGATGTTCCCCTGTATCGATTGTAGGATAGTGTTAAGCCACTGGTTTTGCTAATGAATTGATTTGCCGCTCTCGTCAATTTATAATGGAATTCATTGGATTCTGCGCAGGGTTTTCGACAAAATTCAAAGGGTTAGTACGAAATAGATGTTGATGTGATCGTTTCTTAATTTAAAAATAAATACATAAATAAAAAAAATAACGAATGAGTTACATAAATAATTTTAGGTATTTTACGCTACAATCAAATTACGTCAGTAGCCCGAAAGTCTGTGAACTAGTCTTACCAAGAGGTATCGTATTACCCAGTAACTGGCTTGTGGAGGTCAGATAGGCAGTCGCCCCATGTACTGGTATTCAGCTGCATCCAGTTAGACTGGAAGCCGACCCCAAAATAGTTGGAAAAGTTTAGGCAGATGATGACGCTACAATCAAATTATTTGTGTTGTTGCCGGATATATTTTGTTACCATGATAATAAAATTATACTAGTTGTTTAACAATATATTATTTTTTTTAAATAGGAAACATCTTTGTTACGTAATATTTACAATGGAACCGCAATTCATGGACCACAGCTGAATAGAATCGATTGTATTTATTTCAAACTGTAATATAAAGAAAAAGGCAGGAGCTCATTGGGCATCAAAAAAATCATCCGCATCGCTGTCAATGGGGTAAGTGCCCAAAAGGCTGGCAGCATTACCACGTTGGATGGCAATGCTGATTCTTTGGCCAAAAAATAGGCCAGCCCTCTGGTCACGTGAAGAATCAACCAACCGTTTGGCGATGTCCCGAAATATTTGATGAGCACTCGGACCCCAAGGCCCTAGTGTTTCAACCCCAAACGGCTCAAACATATATGTTCCAAGGAGATTGGAGTATTTGTGCCGTTTGAGGTTTTCCGCACCTGCAGCAGCCGCTCCAGCATAGCCCACCGTGCTTGGAAGATGGGATGGCGCAAGGGTGTCGACACAGGTTGCATCCCACACCAAAGGCCTACCCAACTTCCAAGGCATTATAGTCATTCCATCTGGCCTCTTCCCATCGTCGCGCGCCAAGCCATTGGGTTCTAAAATAGCTGGCACCCCGGCGGTGACAAGAGCCCGACGGATGATGTCGTTAATGCTGGCGTGCCGTGCCATCCGACCAGCGCTCTTGCTGCAGGAAAGGCCATGGTGTCCGAGGCAGTCGACTGCTTCACCGCATTGACAGCGATGTGGAGCTCCGCAAGGAGCGCCCAGACGTAAACATGTAGCGAGTCGGAATGTGGTGTCACCCAGCATAGTGCCTATGTTGGGTGACGGAAGCGCCTGAAGCCAGAGGCCCGACTCCCATTCACCCACAGCCAGCAGGCGAGCACGCTCAGCAGTATTGGTGGACGTATTAATAAGTTTATTCCGTACCAACCTGCAGAGCGGCTCATCCCACTGTCTCTGGGAAAACGGGTTCTCGGGCTGAACCGTATTCGGGCAAGCCACTTTCCAGGCGTTCACCGCCTCGGTCAAACACGGCACTTCAGAGTCAACCTGAGCAGGAATCAAGATTCGTGTGGTTAACTTTTCTGTGCTGTGGACCGAGGATAGGAACGCCGGTAGGCTTACACTAGAAATTTTGCGGACGCCGAGCCCACCAAAGCGAATGGGTAGTGTGGCTTGTAGCCACGCGCGGTCGTCCAAAGCCACATTTAAAATGGATGTAAGAGTGTTGCGAATAATATGATCGATTTTGTCCAAAAGGTGTGGCTGCTTCCATAAGGAGGAAGAGCGGAGAAAATACATAAAATTTGGACCGAAACAACAATATCTGATAAGGGTGAATGCCGAATGTAAATTAATTTTAGAAAGTCTGTCCGAAATATCGTTAAAATGTTTAATTTTTTCGTCGACAAATGGTGAAAAACTTTCTTCTAAAATTGGGGAACCTAGGAGGTGGAATGAATTTTTTTCCAAAACTTTGATGTCTGGGGCTATTAAATTAAATTTCTGTATAGTCGAATGTCTGTCAGTATTGTCACAAATATAAATTTCACATTTTGAATTGTTGAGGTCAAGGCCGATGGATTGGAACTGCTGCTTTAGGAATTGCAGATCTTTTAGAACGGTGTCTATGTCACCTCCTAGTGTTCCATCATCTAAATACCACACATTGAATTTTGAATTTAGTTGTTGTATTATGGGATGGATAGCCAAACTGAAAATGACTGGCCCAAGAGGATCACCTTGTTGGCATCCGACTGCAGATTCCAAAACGTTGTCTTTATATAATAATTTTGATGGGTGCCTGTAGCACCGCCAAATAAAACCATAAATTTCTGGTAACTCCTTTTTTACTTCAGCCAACAAAGTGTCCCTGTTAATAGAGTTGAAGGCGTTCTTAACGTCAACCTTGAGGATGACCTCACCTTTATTGGCATTTAAAAAACTAGATAGGGCATGTACGGCAGCCTCGCAGCCTCCTTTGGAACCAAAGCCATGCTGTAGGGGCTGGAACTTGTTGGACAGAATGTCACCGTATAATTTGCAGCATATTTTGGCTGCCGTACGCCTGTAGGTGCACCCAACGGCAATGGGACGAATGCCGCCGTCCCTCTTGCGCAGGGCGCATAAATTGGCCCCGTATAAGACATCGACGACGGCATCATTCACACCGCCGTTGAGCATCAGATTAATTAGAGCCGCAAGCTCCTTCAAAAGTGACTCACCAGCTTCCCCGGCGCCTGAACTCAATAAGTCTTTTAAATGTTGAGGAGTCAGGCCGTCGAGACCGCCGGCGGAACCACTTCGAAAGGAGTTCACGGCTGCAATCAGCTGGGGGGCAGTAACATTAAAAGGCGTTGAATCTGGATCGAGAGGGAGGGGGGGGTTGGGAAAGGTGAGACCATCCGCAGGCGCTGGATGTTTACTCTCCAGGGCTGAAAAGGTTTCTGGAGAGTAGGGCGCCACCACATCGCTACTGAAAAGTAGCCTGGCCGCTCCCCTGATATCACCTTCGCTTAATTTGGATTCTACATGTGAACATAACCCTTTTCCTGAAAGGTTGTTGAAAACAGGTAATTTTGTATCCAAAATAAGAGTCGAATTGATGCAATTGTCTTTAATTTGAGTTATCAATGTTTTTTTATTTGCCAAATTTTTTTGAACATGTAAAATCCTATAAGGGAAGGTGAGTAGTTGCTCCCAGGCACTTTCTGAGTTCTCCTGGGTCACAAGACGGAGACATCGTGCCAAACTAAACGCAACAGACCGTCTCGCACCCCGGGGAACTCTCTTTAATACTGGGGTTGAATTTTTTAATTTTGCCAATGTTTTCCATAAACTTTGATCTAGAATAGTTGATGTAGGGGATGTGGGTGGGGGGCACAAAGGTACACTGTGAGGTTTGTGAACCTTGCCATAATGTATACGTAGCCCCCGTTCGCCTTTGAAGAAGCGTGGCTGGGAGCAATGGGGACATCTCACCTGGACATCAAGCGATGTGGCAGGTTGACTGGCACTATTTCCGACGTCGCTACAGCCGGCATTTAACATAGGTACACTTACCTAAAATAAAAATAATTATGAACACTACACAAAATACACTTCAATTATTATTTACACTGATAAAAAATAAAGATCGACAAGAAAAAACGATAGTAAATAAAATTGACTGTTATGTCACTTGGTGACAGGAGCTTGACGGCTGCGGCGCACTGGTGCAGACAGACGCCAACGCGCAGGCCTAGGGCGCCGTGTTCTGCGATATTTTCACTGCCACAGTGCGCCAGGTAGAGATAGATTACTTTTATATATTTTTTTTTTTGGTTTTTTGTTATATACTTGTATATAATATTTGTATATTTTTTAGTATTAATTAGGTATTAGTTGTTTTTGAATCATAAAATAAATTGTTATTTTCTTTGAAAAAAAAAAAACTGTAATAAGTGAACACTGTAACATTACCGATGAAGTGTACCGCTGATCCCAACGTAGTAGCAACGCCGACAACATACGCATTACTGAGAAGAATGTGACTGCTTTTTTTTTTTCTTTAATATTAATTTCGCTATTTAAATAAATTGATAAATTAACGTAAAACTTTATTAAGGTAATATCGTAATAAACAGGTATAAATAAGACAGTATCCATACACACGGTTTGGACACTGTCCCAATCTATCCTGGCTAAATATCCTCTGCCTTATTCGACTGATGTTGCAATATTATAAGATTATGGAAAAGACAAATTCATATAACCAGTTCTTTATAAGTAATAAGTTGGAACTGGAGTCGTTACTTCTTTGAAACAAAATTGATTAATCCTCTGCAGTATAGGAAAATCAAAGTTGCTGCACCAGATTTAATTAAATCCCATTGAAGCGTCTGATCCCCAAACATCAAAATAGTAAATCCAAGTACAAATGGGTCGCAAACCATTAGCTTTTATATCTATACAGTTTCTACTTACTCCTTTATACAGACGATAAGACTAAAAGTGTTTCTTCAACTTATTAAAAACGTTAAATCACGGGTGACAGTGCAAGTGCGGCTACCTACACACAGTCCGAAAAACAGTGCGGAGTATATACTTTTTTTAACTCACTGACTGTGCAGCGGTACCTAAAATTTGTGATCGTGCGGCCCCCTTCATCTCCACGGGGAAACGTGACAATTCTAATCTTAACAAGGAATTAACGGTATCACAGCTCATCAACATCTTATATACTTGTTCTGTCAATCGCTGTGTATACACAATGGTGCTCTCACCGCAAGGTAGCAAATGCCAATCCGTTCCAGATCTGTACCCAGGCGAAGATGCTGACTCAAATGTAACGCAGAGAAATCTTAAGAGGAAGCAGCCCGACTGCGAGCTGACTTTGGCTATATCTACATTATCCGAAGAATTTAAGAGATCAATGAATACTCTGCATGTTGACATGCGTGACCAATTTACAAATATAAATACGAACATCAGCAATCTTAGAGATGAGTTTAATAATTTGTCATCTACCTCCGCTCAAATTCAAAACGATTTGAAAGAATTACGTTCCGAGTTTACTGGAACCAAAAAGGATTTAATATCCCTAAATACAAAACACCAGGAATTGTCGCAAGTCGTGACAGAATTGAAGTCGTCAGTTAACTTTAACTCTGCGAACAATACTGACAACATGAAACGTATCACAGAGATTGAGTCAAGAATTAAAACTTCTGCGTCTGAGACCATATTAGTACTGGAAAATAAAATAGATCGGCTGGAACAACATGCTAGACAGTGCAATATTGAAATCGGAAATTTGCCCGAAAAACGTGGTGAAAATCTAGTGGTAATCTTTGAGTCAATTGCTTCTGCAATCAACATACCTTTAATGCAAAGAGATATAGTGGCTATTCACCGCGTTCCACACGCACACACACAAAATTCACGTCCGAAAAATATTATAGTGAAGTTGAGTTCCCGGTTGCTACGTGATAACGTGCTAAGCGCTTATCGACTGTCCAAAGGTATTACGTCAGATCAAGTTGGTCTCTCTGGAACTCAGTGTCGTATTTACATGAACGAGCACCTGACGCTTCGTAATAAAGAGTTATTTCGCAAAAGTCGCGACGCTGCCAAAACAAACAAGTTTAAATATGTATGGGTCCGTAATGCCACTGTTTTGGTCAAGGAAACGGATGACTCATCCACGTTTGCTATCCGCTCGGAAGATGATATTTCCAGAAATATTAGGTCTAACATTTCCCCCGATAAAATGGTCGGTAATAATCAATCTTAAATTGTATTGTTTGTTTAACCCTATAATTACAAATAAGACGTCATGTTTTAGTGTTTCTCGTTTTGTTGCGGTCAGCGGTGTTATTATTTTTCCACTAATTTTAAAGCACTGTTTACTATGTAAAATATTACTCAATAATGTCACATACATACATTGCATTCCTGCCAATAATCCTGATATTGTTACTGCATATTATAATTACCTATGTCGATTATATTTTTACTCGTTGTTTTTACTTTTCGATAGGATAACGGAAAAGTACCGAAAAAGTTATAAGCGTTGGTTTGCGTTAATTAAAAATGGTAGTCTCATATATACTTCTCTGTTTATTTTTCTTATACCTTCACACTTTAAAAATGGCTGACGATAGTAAACTTTCCATATATTATCAAAACTGTCGAGGAATTAGGACTAAATTAAATACCCTATATCTAAATATATTGTCGCATACATATGACGTCATTATCCTGACCGAGACCTGGTTGACGCCGGAAATAGCGGACAGTGAATTTATTGATCACCGCTATTTGGTATTTAGATGCGATCGTAACCGTTTACTCACACATAAAAAAGATGGCGGTGGTGTCCTTGTAGCCGTATTGAAACAACTAAAACCGACCTGTCTATCATTTTTGCCACCGATAACGTTACCTGAACATGTCATAGTGAAAATTTCCGCCAACAATAATAAGTATCATTTGATTTGTGCAACTTACATACCTCCAAACTCAGCTGATGATACATACTTAACTTTTATTGAGTCTCTGTCAACTTTGTGTGATGACCCTCACATTGAAAATATTGTTGTAACAGGTGACTTCAACTTGCCATTAATTAACTGGGAAAAAAAATCATCGTGCATGGAATATGCTACAAATAACAAAGTTACAAACGTTATTCGCAATTTATTAAACTTCTGCTCCCAACAATCTCTGAAACAGTATAACCATTTATCCAACTCTGTCGGTCGCATCTTGGACTTATTTTTTTGTAACACTCATACCGTAATGTTTACTCCTGATACTACCCTCTTACCAATTGATACTTATCATCCTGCGTTTTATGTACACATTTCTTTCACCTACCCTACACATAATTCTAAATCGAGTGCTAATAAGAAATTAAATTATTACAAAGCTAACTATAAGGAAATAAATACCGATTTGGGTAGTGTTGATTGGAATTTTTTACTTGACAACCTGGCGCCTAATGAATCTGTTTCTACTTTCTATGAAAAACTTTATGAAATTATAAGATTGCACACGCCAGTTTGCAAATCCAAGAATTTGAATTATCCAATTTGGTTCTCCAGATCACTTATAGCTATTTTTAAAAATAAAACCCGTGCTTGGGTTAGGTGGAAGAAGTATGGAAATTTAAGCGACTATGAGGCGTTTTCCATCAACAGAACTAAGTTTAAAAAAGTAGCCGACCGATGCTATAATAACTATATCAAAGTTGTTGAGGATAGTGTTGCTACCAATATTAAGGCCTTTTGGACATATGTTGCCAATCGAAAAACTACAAATACAATCCCATCAACGGTTCGCTACAACCATATCTCATCTAATGATCCTATCACTACCTGTAATTTATTTGCTACATTCTTTCGCTCGGTGTACGAGCCGTCAACTTTTGACTACAACTCTTGGAAACCACCCATTAACAGCGCTGACAACGATATCAACTTGTGTAAGCTGCATCTTTCTCTTGATGCTATACGTAAAGAATTAAAATCACTCGATTCATCTAAAGGTCCGGGTCCGGATGGGATTCCATCAGCTTTTTTAAAAAATACGTATGATACAATTTGCTATCCTTTATTCATCGTTTTCAACAAATGTTTATCTCATGGTGTCTTTCCTGATGTATGGAAACATGCAAACATTGTGCCAGTTCACAAAAGTGGACCCAAGCATGATGTAGCAACTTATCGACCTATCTCTATACTATCCGCATTTTCCAAACTCTTTGAGAGACTTGTTCATAACGTGGTATATCCGGCTATTCACAGTGTGCTAATAAATGAACAGCATGGTTTTGTTAAGGACAGATCTTGTATTAGCAATCTCCTTATTTTCACAACTCATCTCTTTGAAAGTATTGACGATAGGCAACAGATTGATGCGGTTTACACTGATTTCCAGAAAGCGTTCGATAAAATTGATCATAAATTGCTACTTGATAAAATTGCTTATAACGGTATCAGAGGTGACCTTTTGCGATGGTTTGTATCTTATATAACTAACAGAACTCAAAAAGTAGTGGTTGATGGCTTCGAGTCCAGCTCTATTCAGGTCACGTCTGGTGTCCCTCAAGGCTCTATTCTGGGTCCTTTACTATTTATTTTATTTATTAATGATATTAAAAACTGTTTTCAACATTCAAAATTTCTTCTTTATGCGGATGATTTAAAGGTTTATAAAATAATCTCAAATAAACAAGATTGCATGGATTTCCAGCAAGATCTGGACCGTTTTTCTAACTATTGTTCCTCCAATAAGCTTCATCTTAGTCTTCCGAAGTGTCATGTTATAACGTTTACCAAAAAGAAAAATGTAACTGAATTTCACTATTGCCTTGCTAATACATTTCTAGATAAAGTTACTTCTCTCCGTGATCTTGGAGTCCAGCTGGATTCGAAGCTCCATCTAGATGTTCATATAGATAAGATAGTTAGTAAGGCTTACCAAATGTTTGGTTTTGTAATGAGGGCTTCCAGGGAATTTCGTCGACCTTCCACCTTTTTGCATTTATATAAATCCATAATTAGGCCACAGCTAGAGTTTGCAGTACCTATATGGAACCCTCTGTACAAAAAATATAATGATATTTTGGAGCTGGTACAACGAAAGTACCTTCGTGCTATAAATTACAGATGTTTTCGGAAAAAAGCCTCATACCACCTTCTTCTTAAAAAATACGATCTTCTAACCTTGCAGTCAAGACGAATGCTCCTGGATGTCATGACTTTGTTTAATGTGTGCCGCAATAAATTTGATTGTCCCGACTTAGTCAAGAATCTATGCTACCTCGTTCCTCGAACAGTACATGTTCGTGAAGTGCGCGCTCGGCGTTTGTTTGCTACTAGCCGTTGTAAATCCAATGCTGGGTCGCGCTCTCCACTTCATCGCTTGGTTGAGTCTTACAACGGTGAGTTTAATGTAATCGACATACTTTTTCTGAGTAAAAATATATTTAGGCAGCGAATTCGGGCAATACTTAAGGATCGGCAGTCGAACTTGTAATGTATGCATATCTGTTCATATGTACTGTGACGTGGTTTATGTATATTGTGTACGAGTTTTGTATTTATTGTGTGTGAGTTTTGTATATTGTGCAACAAAATTATAATTAACTGTAATTTTAGTTTACAACTATATGTCTCTCTAGTTATTAAGTAAGTATTTTAAGTAATCTGTGGAAAACGTAGTGGGTAGCATATTTATCACAGTTTATTATGTAAGCCTTATTATAACACTGTAATATGTTACTGTTTGTTTTTCCTTAATAAATAAATAAATAAATAAATAAATAAATAAGGAGTTCTATCATATTGATTGGGTATTGGTAGGTACTAAGCCCCGTTGCATGGCAAATCCACATTCACAACCCCTATACTTTATGATGGTATAACACTAAAAAACCCTTATATTGTACCCCCTTTCCTATCTGTAATGGCTTCTTATCATCCTTATATACGTAAAGCCTGTCTTTTGGTACAAAAACACGGCAAATGCATTGTCCTTCCCTTCGCTAAAAAATAAATCCTTCGTCATATCTCTTTTGAAGATAACGTTAGATTTATTCGTATAAGGACGTCAATCTACCTTTACCGGGCTAGACGATTTTTTTTCTTTATTGAATTGGGGGCTAAAAAAGGTAAACGCTGATAGTGAAAGATTGGGTGTGTGACTCATCATCTGTCTAGCCTTTTCCCAATTATGTTGGGATCGGCTTCCAGTCTAACTGGATACAGCTGAATATTGGGTGTGTGACTATTCTTAAAAAAAGGTTGATTCGTTATTTCAACATTCATCGCGATATCAATACCTAAACGACGTAAAGATTGCAGTCACATTTCAAATATGAATTGCATAAAGATCTTTGTTATTACAGTCTTTTACTCAATCTCACTTTACATTTTCTAGAAGTAAACTTAAGAATCCTGGATGACCCTACCACATAAAATAATTATGTGCAAAAATATAATATAGTAAAACACCTATATTGTTGTTCATAATCTCAGATATTTTACATTCTATCACAACTTAATCAGTTATATACTTTAGTATAATGTATTCTACGTTGATTTTTGAGTGACTAAAAGGTCTAAAGGTCCTAATAAGTTTTGGTTGGAATAGAATTTCAACTTTGTCAAGCATGACATTCAGTTTGTTGTTCCATAATTTGAAAATCATCTCAAACGTAACGTAAAAAAACTAACTGTTTACTGGTATGTACTAGACACTGTAGTTGGCCAGGTACTATACACATAGTTTTATTTTAGTGGGCAATCCCAAGCGTTCATACTGAGACGTACCTACCATTGCACGTCAAATTGGGTAACTCAGATTGGTCTATAGCTTTTGTATTGCCCAAGTCTGGCTTGCTTAGTGTGTTATCGGCATAAGTGAGTCGGCACGTGCACTACCATATTGGGTTACAACCCCATCGTCTACGAGCCTATAGTAACCGTTTAGTTGTTTTGTAATATATGTGCTGTGTGTGTGATGGTTGATGGTTGTGTGGTGTTAACTTGTCTAATATTAGGGATGAATACTCAATACTTGAAATAAATATTCATAGGGAGACAGTATAGGCTAGTTTTGCAAATAAATAAATAAATATGCTCTTACTGAAAACTCTTAAGATGTTCTTTCACCTGTAAGTAGATACCTATTATTGGTATTATTGGTAAATTGGTTATCAAATTGGTATACTATGCCAATTTGCTGTGTTATAGCAATTGTATACAACAGTCACAGAATTATAGTTGAGATTTGAGTATTGGTTTAAGTTGCTAGTCAATTTGCCAAACTATTTATTTACTTGACTTAACATTGTAGCCACATTTGAATAACATTAAGGCAAAAAACAATTGATAAAAGTTAACATAATTTGATAAAAACACATTATCATAAATATTTATTTGTTAAAACCTTTTTTGTGTATTCAGTTCATTGATACCTACTTATTCGTAATTTTAAAGAATTTAAAGCGTACTCAACTCAACTAATTGAAAGAAAAATCTATTAGATGTAAATAAAAATGCGTCAAGTTTATCATTTAAGTTATTTCAATAACATTATCTCAATTTTAAAAGAGTTTTGAAATCAATTTCTGATTTCTGATGAATACTTACTTTTTTATAATTTTGTAAAATATCTGTATTTAGTTAGCATTAATTATTTTTTAATGTTATTATGCTTTGCTTGATTTTACCAAAGTAAAAATATTTTCATGTACCTAATTTTTAGTTTACATTACACCAATTTGCGTAAATTGATTCTATGAACTGCTACTCGTATCTGGGTAGGTAGCTATAATAAAATGATTTGTTCTTGTGTGTACGTACGTAGGTTAGAAACAAGTACAGCAAACTGTTTCCAATCTTCTTACAAGTACTTGTATACAGGGTGCGGTGGAGTTTTCAGAATTGGATTTTGAAAGTAGGGACGTAGTTATACTGGTGGGTGTTACATCGATACGTTAAGAAGAAGAATTTCAAGGTCGAAAATACATGTTCCCCTGACCAAATAACCTCTGCAAACGAGGGAGGTATTAGAAGCATAGCATCCTGGGTTACTTACTAGCATAGTAACTAAGTAGTATCTTTATGTAGTATTTGAGGTGGGTTCGTTTACATTATTCGCGATACGCCTTGCCTTGAGCAGAGCAGTGGTGGCCCAGTGGTAACCGCCGCAAGTTACGAGTTGTAGGTCGTAAGTTCGAATCCAGGCAGGTGCTTTACTTTGTGAAAATTATTTCATTACCACTGCTCTCAAAACGACGAAGAAAAACACCGTGAGGAAACAGGCATGCTCTAGAACCAAAAATTCGAAGACATGTGACATCTACCAACCCGCATTGGGCCTGCGTGTACCAACAAATGCATCTGCCAATTCACACTAGGCCCACTCTTTCTCACAGAGAGGAAGCTTGTCTCAGCAGTGGAGACATTATATACTTGACTTTTTTCATGTCTTTTTTTTCTTGTCTTTTTTACTTTTAGATTCTATTTATTTCGACATTTTTTTTCAGAATTGTATTTAAAACAAGAATAATATGTATATTATTGGGTTTATTTATTTAACTACTGGATTTGTCCGCCTTCACCAGACTCCCCCTATATCCTTATAACAACAACAGCCTGTTCCAGCGGACTTCACGGCACTAAAACTGCGGGAGGTCATAAAATAAAAACTGTTTACTTGCCCCGCAGATAACCAGGAACCAAGTTCCTTGATAACTTTTTATTTCCTCCGGGGATAAGCAGGTAACACAGCCCAGTGTAATCCGAACAACTTCAGAAGTGGTATTTGTAAAGAGATTCTTTTAATTTCTTTGACGTTTGAATTTGGTTGGTTATCCTCACCTAGTTGAAGTGATTTGTTGAGTCAATAGAGAGAAAAAGTGTCATTGGTACGATAGGTTTGTTTGTATATAGGTATCATAAACTCATCCCAAAATAAATATGAATAGGCATGACACTAGTTCAAAATTGTGGCGATAGCTATAATGAAGATTGATATGCTTGTCCCTTTTTACAGATTCTGTCGTCTTATCAAGTGTCTATCTTAAACACAAACCTTAAACAGTCGATAAGGCTTATCAACCTCATCCATTAGTTAATAATTAAGAATGCACTAACTCTTCATATGATCAAGACAAAAAATAATCCCACAGCCAAAAGACATTCCTCACGCTTATTAAGCCGTAAGGACGTGAACAATGCGAGATAATTCTTACCTGCGGAGATGAATCATATTTACTGTCCCGTCGGAACGCCGGCGCCCGACGAATTTCCTACAATGGCCAATAAACACGCCATAAAATATGAAAAGGCCACACTAAAAATGCCATTATTGTTTGCTAAATGTCCACCTTTTGTTAAATGAACCTGTCAAATGTTCGCAACATGCACATCCGTGTCAAAGGCTGTCCGTCTGACGGTGCCATAACTCTTTTATGACGCAATAAAAATCGAACTTGAATTCCACCGTATACACATTCGCACTCCATAAACTCCGTGACACGTTAATTGCGTGGTATGACTTACGACTTTCATGGAAAATAGTTCACAATTTGCTTTTGGCTGGTGTAATTTATTCCTCTTTTAGGGAATCGTTCCCGCGATTAATCGCAATATCGAACCTGGCCAGCCGTTATTAGTACCTACAATAGTTGCCAAGGTGTTCCACCCCTCTATAAATCTTGTCTAATTTGTGTGTAATTACAGAGCTGTACAGTTCCCGCTGTAACAAGGAGTGCGTAGCAGCGGGGAGTAACCGGCACGTGCTTACGCGTGCTCCACTCAAGACTCCCCCCCTAAAAGAACATATCACTCAATTTGGTGACATTGAAAATGACGCTTTAGTTGCTTGAGGTTATGGATCAAATTCCAGTACCATTAATAGTCAAATATAATTTGAAGACGTTTCCAATAAAGCTTCAACTAATTTCGATGCTACGTTGAAGGTGGAAGGTAGAAATTACCCTAGCAAAATAATATTTATAACGACCGAGGCTCAAGTTTTGATCACTATTAAGTAACGCTGCAAACGCGTTGAAAGGTTGATGTTAAAATTTAGTAAATGTGTTCTTTGACCCCTCGGTGAGATGATAATTTTAATATGTAAAGTACGGGGGTGCACTATTTCAACAATAATTTAAGTTCCGTTATTATTTCCTAAGCCCTCGTGTTCACAGCAGGAGCTCGGACGTTGTAAAGTCACATTTTTATTCATATTTATTCAAGAAGGGTAGCTTGTTACGTTTGGAATCGCCGCAGTTGACTGCACGTGTCGAAAACGCCGCTTCCTTGAAAATATAGTATACATTTTTAATACAAGACTCGGCACTTCAGAATATTTACTGCCAGATGGCACAAGTCTTTTAATCCGAATGATCCCTTCATAATTAGCGCAGTCAACTCTATACAGCCAAATAAATCCTTCCTACAATTGCCATTTCAATACTACAAATAAATCTACGTCATGTACTGCATTCGTCGCCAAACTGCGTGTGCAGCAATGGAGTGTTTCGATCGCAATCAAAAACGTATCTTGCCAACATTGTTTTAGCATTCAAAATGGAATGCACACAATTTTTACAGTTGCAACCCCAAAAAATATCGTTTCGAGTGTCGATCCGAAACTGTACACCATTTACGAGCTTGATTGAAATTTTGCAATCAACAGGGGGAGTAGTATGATGAAATTATTCGTGTATATTTTTTTCCCTCAAACCCGCCGACGTTGTTCCATTATAATGGCCCTTCGGAATAGAAAATTTACGGGGGATTTAAGATTGTAATCACGGGCCACTCGGTTGTTCAAAGTGATTATGGTGCAGATAAGGGCCTGGAGCGAAGCTGGTCGTCCCACGCGCGATGCATGCCGCTATATGTATGTATCCGGCCTATCTGTGATGTTAGCTTGTACCTGACCTAGCTTTGACTTATAGCTGTTAGCAAATTCGTAGCTGGCTTGTATACAACGTGTAACGTTAAATGCGCAAAATCTGAAAATAGTTTGATCAGAATAACGAACAGAATTAACTGAACCACTTTTTAATATAGGTCACATTTTTCAAAAAATCTTCATTAAACACGTTGCCGTGTCTATTTATTAATAGGTCAAGCAAGCCAAAATCAGCGCGGCGCAGCGTCCAGGTGACGACTCCTCCCTCAGTAAAGCGTCGTCGCAGACGCAAGAAACGATCAGAATGGCCAGTAAAACTAAAACAGCACATAAAACCTTTACATTTTTTTAATGACTTATTTTCTCTCTGAAATAGGTCAATTGAATTAAAAATCAGTTGGGGTTTCTGAGGTTTTGCGAATTTAACGTTACACGTTGTATATGTAGTTTTGAATTTTCCAGGAAACAATATTTTGTGAACTGAAATCTGAATATTTTGTGAAAGCAAACTCTACCATACACCAGGAAGGATAATTAGTGGCAGGTATCGATATTATACTATTACTTTTATTGTCGTGAGACCCGAATTTTCATTTTTATTTCCTTAAAATATTATCAGTCTCCAACTTAAAACTAAATGCAGCAAAATTTTCCGAAGATCTGACGCTACTTACTTGAAGAACTCGCATCAAACACGAACAATATATAATTTGAATTGCATGACCGTAGGTCGTAAGACCTCACTTCATATGCGACCTACTAACTGAAATATTCATATAAGCATTCAATATGAAAATAAACGTGGTTCCACCAAGTGCTGAGCAATTCAAGATTGATGTTTGAATAGATGATCATGCTATTGTTTATTTTCAGTAGTTTCCTTGCGACTTCGTTAGCTGCTGTTATGTTATGACACTTGATAACAATATCTTTGTGTTATGAACATTTTTTTTTCAATTGGAAATATTTCCACTATAGTAACTAAATCATTCACGGTTCAATAAAACTGCATAGCCTTTTCCCGCGTATGTTGGGGCCGGCTGCAGATGAATACCAGTATCTTACATGGAACAACTGCCTATTGAACCTCGACAACCCAGTTACTGGGTGCACGATACCCACGATAACCATTCACGGTTATGGTCCTAAAATCAGATTTTATTTATGATTTAAATATTATTTCATTTAGTTGAATAAAAAATAATTCAGTAGCATTTTAAACCTTAAAATAAGCAGCAACATTATATACAAAAGAACCCATGTTGCCCACACTTCATATAAAATTCTTACTGGCGATGAATTGAGATAAGAGGGCAGATCCCAGGGCAGACAAGTTAAAATTATATGAAACGTCAGGTGTCAAATTGGACATAAAATACTGATGCAACGTGCTTACTTCCAATGCAAAGCAATCTCTACAATAAATGACGCTCGATCCTTATCAACAGTAATGATACTACCAGTTGCCGTCACAAACAGCTCGTGTGGGATGAGCAACTTCGTATTCTAAATTCTTGCATTCAAATCTGGATATTTTTCTTTGGGAAAAATAAAATAAATGTGTCATATACAAATCTATCCATATAAATTAACATAACAAGCAGTCCATATTTAATTTTAAGGACGAACAAGTTTTACGAGCCTTATTGAATCGCACTATTATTCAGATTTCTATGGGGGCACGCACTACAACGACAGATATTGTAATTTGTTTGTCACAACGAGATTCCTTTCATTATGCGTTCGTGCTCCATAAAATATGCATCTGAAATGAGAAAAATGTGTCGCAGTGTCGCGAGTTTAGGTTTTGGTAACAAAACAGCTTATAACTGAAGTAACATCCATCCCAATTTGTGCTATATTCGGTTCGTGTAAAGTGCAAAGTCCAGTGTGTCGTATATCTCAGTTAGGATGTCTTCCACAAAATGCGTCAAAGAATCATAATCTCGGCTGCTAGTGAGTTATACACACGTCGTCTATTCACATTAGTTTTAGAAATATACAGTAAACACACTTTCGTGAAAAGTAAGCAATGGCATTTGTTATTACTTTCAGTCAGTTCTATTGTTGCTAGAGAGAAAAAGTTACTGCATAGTGAAAATGTCTAGTAGAAGTTTTTACGATTTTTCATGTCATTAGAAAAAAGTACGAGGTGGGGATGGTGCTCGTATCAACTCGATTTTATATCTTGACAAATGAATTTGAAATGACAAATGTAACTCATGGCTCTAGTCTATGTATCTACTCAAATATTTTTTGTGTATGGCTACAGCTATTTGAGGGCCCTTGAAACTCCTAACAAACCATTATCCAGATTTGATATTAAATTAGAGCCGGTGTTAAAGACGACACTTGTTCAAGTATTTCACACGTAATCCCACAAAACGTTCATAATAACTTTTAATTTGAAACTTGGAATCGAAATAGCGCCATTACGAAGGCTTAATGCCGCTCCACATTCAAGATTAAATACTCGGTAACTTTGTAACCGTTATGTACTGGTATAATCGCAATAAATATGGATAAACCTTGCTTGTATCAAGAGTACAGAAATGGGAGTAAATCAAGTCAGATTAGCTATCTCTTTTTGTTTCCAATATAGGTAAGGTAGGTAAGAAAGACATGATAATAGTATATGAGCTGCTTATCAGCCCCCGTAAGTTGTGAAAGTAAAATATGGGAAGCGGTTTACTTCTGTACTCGGTAAGTCCTTAGCTCCACAGAAAACTGGTTGGGAGCGGCGCAGGACCATGTTGGGACTTTATGGTCAAGTTGGGGCGCTGTCACAGTGATCCCGGCGGCGGCGCAGTCGCAAGCCTGCCAAGACTAAAGGCTCGTACAGACAGGCGCGACTTGTCGCGCGACGTGGCTCGGGGCGATTCTGCGATATTATCGCGTCGCAACACCTTTCACACTAGAGCGACGCGATATCGCGGCGATATTCGCGTAGCGGGCGCGACGCGTTCACGAGAGTATAAAAGGCAGAGCAATCCAAGCTGAGCTCAGTACTAGACGATCTTCGTCAGAGGACGAAGGCAGGTCCACGCGTGTTTGCCCAGCGGGGGTAGGTTAGATTCCCCGGTCGGTTGACATAACCCAACCCAACAAGAAAAATCTTAGAAAAATTACTGTGCTGTCTCATAATCTGAGTGCATTTGGAGTGGTGATGGAAAAATTACCTAGCTAGCACAGTAAAAATTCTTATGCTGTACCTACAGCAAAATTTATTGGACAAATAGTGAATTTTCCCAATCTCACTCAGAAAATTTTCTGTAGATGTCACTGGCACTCACTTCTTTACGAGCACAGTAATTTTTCTATGAATTTTCTCTCCGTGCAGGTACAGTTGTTCTATCCCACGAGCGGGTTGGTCTTAGTTAGATCAAATTAATTTCAACCCAAACCACCGACTATTTTTCAAACAAGAAAAGTCCTTGCAAATGTCAATCATTCTAATTTATACCTTATAGTTATGAGATAAGAGTTAGATTGCAATGAATACTAATGGATTTGGCGGCGCGCGGCGCGGTCAAAGAAGTGCCTTTTTGAAGTTGCCGCAATCCAGCCGCTCCTGCGCCGCGCCACGCACATCATTGCGATGGGTACCTATATTTTTATAAGTGGAGACCTGTTGACTTTCAGACTATCAGACTAATGTACTGTCCATGATTTGTTTGTTTTAGCTGTAAGTCCCCCATGTTATTTAAATGGATAAATAAATAGGTATGAATATATAATAAAAAAAATAGGTATGAATTTATAATAAATACGAATCTTTTCTATTTTTATTTCAATTTCACATCTAAAGTTTATTTTCATAAACAAGCTGCACATTTCCAGTATAACCGATAAGCTTGCCGGTCCGTGGAATGCACGTCCGCTACCAGCTATCTATATTATTATATTATCTATCTATTACCTAGGTACCTACTAGGTCGCAAGTGCAACTGCGCCTGAGGTGCTGTGGGAGCTGTCATGTACCTAAATGTTGTTGCACAGCCGTTCGCATTCAGACGTTAAACTCGAACTGACTCACGCACAGCTGATATCACGCACTCGACTGCTAGCGGAGCCCAAGCGCATGAACCGGGCACCCGCTCTCAACAGACCGCGTCCGCTAAAAGTGCGCGTGCGACGCAGGCACGGTAATATTATAATACAGTACTCCAACTTCATACAAACGGACGAAACGCGAGCTATACCTACGCGGCTCGATCTCGGCGTGCGCTCGGTGCGCAGACAGTCACGGCTGTACCGCAGTGTCGAACGGACGCTGTGTTGTTTTTTTAACAATAACCGCGCGATTATTTCTCTAATAGATAAGTATGGATATGGATAAGTATTTCCTTTTATCTCACGAAAAAAAAGGTGTTTGGATTAATAAATAAAGCGAATAGAGTAACGGAAAGTTATTGAGACGAGTGAAATAGGTAGTTAATGTAGTTATATGCGGTTCTGAATGAATCATGATACGGTAGGTACCTACCTACTTACGCTTGTGTTAAAACTTCGGTGCATGTGTGTTTTGTTAGTTTGCATAATTCAAAGTAAAGACGTGGTATTTTATTATTAATAATATTTGTTTATTATCTGTGTGTATGAATAATACTAGAAAAAAAATGAAATCTACCAATCAAAAAACAACACGCATTTTTATTGAACACTTCCTATTCAATATACAAAGTATTTCATTTATTTATATAAAAAGGATATTTACAATCACAAAACTAAATAGAAACAGAAAGTAGGCAAATGTAATTAAAATGCTGGAGACGGGCAGCCCTAACGCATGTTTACGTACCGCGCGGCTGTAGGCATTTATTTCTATCATGCGGCCGAGTTACACTACTGCTCCTTTGACCGCACCGTGCGCCGCCGATATCATTAGTATGTCATTGAAATATAGCTCTTACGTCATTGCAATAAGGTATAAATTAGAATGATTGATATTTGCAAGGACTTTTTCAGTTTGTAATGGTTGATTGTTTGGTGGTTTACTTTCTAAATTCCATCAAACATTCTAATTTATACCGTAAAACAATGAGAGTCACATTGCAATGGTTACTATTTTGCTTATGATTCTATTTTATTTTGTATTCCAAAGTTAAATCGTTAAATAAAACTACATTGGCACGGACTTAAAAACCCGCGGCGGAAAAAAATCACGTACCTACCGCGCTTTCAATGGAACAAGTAGAAAATGGTACCTACATATCGATGCGTATCATCGATTTTTTTTATCGATATACATATTTATTCGGAAATTCTTGAATCCATGAAATAAAACAACTGCAATGTATGAAATAGTTGATTAATAATAAGAAAATTATAACTACAATAAAATAAAAGTAACAAAATTTATAATAATAATAATTTGTAATAATAAGCTCAATAATAAAATAGATTAAGTTAAAAAAAAAACATCATAAAACCATTACAATAGAAACATAAAAACATTGATCATCAGAAAAAAGACATAAATTAGAGGTTATAGAAGTAATCTGCAAATTTATCGCGTATGCCATAAACCAAATTAGGAGCCCTTCTGTTTAGAGAGGGATCAATACTGATCATTTGACGATCTGGACTTTCTGCCAACAAAGCCTGTTGGTAATCTTCTTCGCAATTCTGCAATCTTAAATAATTATGAAGAACGCAACAAGAAGACACAAGAAGAGGTATTTTATCTTCTTTTAATTCTATAGGCCTTAAAAATGTCCTAAATTTCATGGATAAAATGCCGAATGCATTTTCCACAACACGGCGTGCTACACACAAATGTTTGTTAAAATTATCCTTTCGTAAATCGTCTCTAGACTGTTCGTAGGGGTAGGGCCGCAATAAATAAGTGGACAAAGCAAACGCCTGATCTCCCACTAGTACATGTGGAGAAGGTTCCACTTGGCCAGGTAAAGGCTTGTCATCGGGAATATTAAATTCACCCCTGTTGAATTTTTTACCAATTAGCGACTCTTCAAATATTCCTCCGTCGCTGTTTCGGCCATACCCTCCGACATCAATGCAAATAAATTCATATTCGGGGCCAACAACAGCTAATAGGACTATGCTGTGTTTTTTTAAATATGAAAAATATGCCGATCCAGCGTTATCGGGACACTTTATAGTCACATGCTTGCCATCAATGGCCCCGATACAATTAGGGAATCCCCATTTCTTTTTAAATTGATCTGCTACAGTTTCCCAGCGGCTTTTTGTTACATCTGGCATATACTGCGTCTTCAGGTTTTTCCAAATTGCTTCACATACTTCGGAAATTATTTGTGATGTAGTTGATACTCCAACCCGAAAGCTATGCGCTATAGTCGATAAGCTGTCCCCTGTGGCTAGATATCTGTTGAATAAAGAAATAGTACATTTTAAAGCAAGTGAGCAACATTTTTTATGTTCCGTTGCAAGTGTGTTGAAAATCATCGTTCGATACGCGTGGGCATTTTTTATTTAATCGAAGCGGGCGGACGATAGAACGCGGTGCGGTGGGTCGGCGGCCGATATTTCACGCGAAGTGGCGGGCAGAAGCTAGTGATTTCATAATCCTTGTACTATACAAGCAAGCAAGCAAGGTTCTTTTAAACTGCCTAGGTAAACTCCGCAGACGCCATCGGTATGGGTATGGATGGGGATCCATATCTAAACACATTTATAGAATAGGGAGTAAAGGTTTATGCGAAATTTTAAAAATTATTATAATTATGTTCATAAAATAAAAAACAGATAAAAAAAACCTGCGCTTCTATACTTTGCTTATTTACTAGCTATAGGTGGAATGCGCCACTACAGCCCAACACGAACGATTTCGTAGCTCTCGCCCTGCCCGCACCCCCTCTACAATACGCGGTGACATGGCGCGCGGCGCGCCACTCACCGGCGCGGCGCGACGGCCTCGGTCGAGTTCGAGTTTGAACGGTGCGGTGACCCCGGCCGCCCAGCTGATCAACAGATGCTATCTATGCCGGAGACCGGCCGTGAATTTATACTTGATTCGTATTGCAATAAAAGCTTATTTACTAGCTAGAGGTGTATCTCTTAAAATATTCCGTGTATGAATAGATACACCTTATCAATAGTTTTAAATTTTAATTAATAAGATGATGATAAATAAAAAAAAAATGTTGTTTCATAGTACCTAAGCACACCTAGCATTGGGTTGATCTACAAAAATATAGTGCCTAGGTACCTAACCTACCCAGGGACTTGTTTTTATTATTTAACTAGCTGATACCCGCGAAGTCGTCTGCAATCCTGGATGAAAAGTAGCTCATGTCCAGGTCACGATCTACCCTTGTGCTAAATTTTATCCAAATCCGTCCAGCTGTTTTAGCGTGATAGCGTTATTACGAAATAACAAACAAACTCACTTTCGGATGTATTATATTACAAATAGGATTTACCTTAATGTGATTGCGAAACGTTCCTCTGGTGGAATTGCTCTTCGCCAATTAGTGTTTTGTTTCACTATGTCGTTTCTTATGATACTGAGGATCTCATCAAAACACCGAATTGACATTCTAAAATATGTGTAAAATCGCTTCTCGTCTATAACCAGGTCAGGAACCAAAGTATAAAACTCTCCATATTGCTCTCTCTTCGCATTTATTGGGTGGACCCATATTTTCCTGCAAGAAAAAAAATAAAAATAATATAATCTGAAGTGTCATTAAATTATAAATAAGCAGGTAGTAGGTACAGACGCCAGCCCATCAAGCTACGACAACCTGTAAAATTTCTTTAATAGATATTCAACTTTATCGGTACACCATAAGGTTCAAAGTTGATTGGGAAAATTTGACAGTTTCGGGTAGCTTGATGTGCTGGCGTCTGTACATACACCAACACAATACAATTATTTTATCCAATCATCTCCTAATCGTATTGGTGTTAGGTACCTATTTATCGCATTTTACTATTTCTATATTGAAAACCGTTCCAAAATAAAGTAATTAAGTAAGTGTTAAACGGAACTTCAGCCGTGAGCTTTATTATAGTAAAGATAATTACAAGATACCTACATTGCATCCCAACTGTGTAGGTATTGAAACGTCAACAACACGTGAAACGGTCGGACAAATAGATAATTTAATGTTACGACTTACCTGCGTTTAGTGCGACTGCGTTCTTGTCTTCTATCTTCATCAATAGCTACTGCTAATAACAAAAGGTCGTCGTCATCTGATGAAGAACCCATCATTAGGCCCTCACGCTCCGCAAACACGCCCAGATCTACCGTCGCCGCGTCGTCTTCTATTCTAACATAAAAATATGTTACAGGCGAGAGTAAACCTTATGAGTAAAAGCTAAAGTTACTTTTACGAAATCACATACAAATTCAAAACTCCGTAATTAAAATACTTAATTACACATACCTAAGTCACTCAGCACCCTGTCCGAATTCGCCAGTGTCGTCGTTCGTGCTTGTGTGGTCAAACTTAGGTTAGGTTGGGTTATGTCGACCGACCGGGGAATCTAACCTACCCCCGCTGGGCAAACACGCGTGGACCTGCCTCTGACGAAGATCGTCTACTACTGAGCTCAGCTTGGATTGCTCTGCCTTTTATACTCTCGTGAACGCGTCGCGCCCGCTACGCGAATATCGCCGCGATATCGCCGCGACACCATACAAAAGGAACATTTTGTATGGTGTCGCGCCCGCTGCGCGAATATCGCCGCGATATCGCGGCGATATTCGCGTAGCGGGCGCGACACGTTCCCTCTTTGAAGCTGCCGCAAGCCAGCCGCTCCGGCACGGTAATATTGTAATACAGTACTCCAACTTCATACAAACGGACGAAACGCGAGCTATACCTACGCACCTCGATCTCGGCGTGCGCTCGGTGCGCAGACAGTCACGGCTGTACCGCAGTGTCGAACGGACGCTGTGTTGTTTTTTTAACAATAACCGCGCGATTTTTTCTCTAAAAATCAGTTAATATGACGAGTAGGAAATATTGTGCTGTTTTTGGTTGTATGAATTCGTCAATAACGCATCCAGACATAAGTTTTTTTTAATTACCTGGAAACTCTGAAAGGTAAGACTATAAAATAATTTTACTTACTATTAGGTAGGTACATAATGTGTGTCTTTTCAATGGATAAGTATTTCCTTTTATCTCACGAAAAAAGGTGTTTGGATTAATAAATAAAGCGAATAGAGTAACGGAAAGTTATTGAGACGAGTGAAATAGGTAGTTATATGCGGTTCTGAATGAATCATGATACGGTAGGTACCTACCTACTTACGCTTGTGTTAAAACTTCGGTGCATGTGTGTTTTGTTAGTTTGCATAATTCAAAGTAAGTAGGCAAATGTAATTAAAATGCTGGAGACGGGCAGCCCTAACGCATGTTTACGTACCGCGCGGCTGTAGGCATTTATTTCTAACATGCGGCCGAGTTACAATACTGTATTATAATATTACCGTGATATTACTGTGCTCCAACTGCCGCGCGCCGGCAAAATCTTTTTATTTTTACCTATTTTTATTTCAAAGATCACCGCCCTACACTACCGCGTTGTAGTCACTCTTTTCAACTAGTCGCCGACTCTTTGATGTCGCCGACTGGTTACCTACCGGCGCGCGCGCCAGGCGCGCAACTTGTTGCCACTGGCCAGTCTTCCGTGGAGATAGCTTTCGTTCGGACGTCCGTTCGTATCACGTGCCGCTATCGTTTCGCGAACAATTTCGTATTCCAATCAGGAATATTTTAATAATTTGATGTGCTTAGGCAAGACCGACTGTAATTATGCAGCTGCGCGTAGAACGTATGAGGTGCGCTTCGCTAATAAGCCAGGTGTGACAGTACCGTCGGAGCGTGCGTTCTAACGCCTGCATAACCGTGTGTACACCGCAGGCAGTGTTCATGGGTACGAGTCGCAGGCCGCTGATGCTGGAAGACCACGAGAACGCAACGTGGAAATCGAGGAACAAGTGTTGGATATGTTTGCCGCGGACCCCACGCAAAGCACACGCGCTTAGAGACAAACCCTATGCGGGTTTGGAGCGTGCTGAACGGAGATGGTCAGCACCCTTATCACTACCGGCGGGTTCAATCCCTTCTGCCCACTGATTACGAACCAAGAATGGAATTTTGTAATTGGGTCTTTGAATCGTGTGCTTTTCTCCGATGAATGCTCGTTTCAGGGAACAGATGTATTCAACTGCCACAACGAACACGTATAGGTATGTGGTCGCTAACCCGCGAAAACCCGCACGCTATGCGTTGGCGTGTTAACGTGTGGGTTGGCTGTCCTCGGAGAACAAATTATTGGTCCATATTATTATGTTTTTAATTCCACCATGAATGGTCCCAACTACCTGTCTTTCTTGAGCGAAGGGCTAAGTGAAGAGTTGGATGATTTAGTCCTCAATTTCCATCGCTCAATGTGGTTTCAACATGACGGCGCGCCATCACATTCAATGGATTGCTCGTGGGGACCAGTTTCGTAGCCGGCGCGATCTCCCGATCTTACACCTCTGGATTTTTATTTGTCGGGTCATGTTACACAAACACTTTATAAAAGAGAGTGCGATTCGGAAATCGAAGTCAGAGCTCGGATTGTGGCATCTTTCGAATGGTGCGCTGCAAAGAGTACGTGCAAATTTAGTGAAAAGGTGTCGAATGTGTATTAGTGTTGAAAGTGGACATGTGAAGCACGATCGCCGAAGTATGCATGAATGTTTTAATGAACTGGTACCTGCAGTCGGTAAGTACATTGCCAAAAGCAAATCACATTTAAAAAAGCCCTTATCAGGGCTACATTTAATTCAATTAATTGTTTCTTGATAAACAGAATTAGGTCTGTAATCCGGATCACTATGCCTACAAAACAATATCAGCTGTTACCTACGCGTAGGCATAAGGAATGACGTAGCGTAGGTATATTTCGTTATGAGTTTGGCGGCACGCGGCAAAGCGGGTTCATGACAAAGTTCAGTTTTTATTTTAATTATATTCACTGGAGAGAAATAATAATCTCAAATTCATTAAATTGTTACGTATATAATATGTACGCAGTACGATGCCGAATAATACTCTTAAGGATCGGGCAGGGTTTTTGTTACATGCGTCTATCGTAAAAGCACGTCCGAATTCGTCAGTTTCCATGTTCGAGTTTGTGTTTTGTTTAGATATGAAATAAAAATATTTTTCGTGATCTAAGTAAATTTATTTACTTAGCAGTACATATTTACAAATAAAATTAAGATACATTCAAATTCCTACCTATCACAGTATTTAATATATTCAGCTTCTTTATGAATAACACTATTGCATGTATTACGCCAGGTTTCAGTAGTTTTGTTTTCAAAACTTTCTGGAATAAGCTTTTCTGTATTTGTCATATTTCGTTGGTTTCTTACAACAACATAGCTTTAAGAAATAGCATTTGACGACCCTAAAACAAACAATGCATCATTAGAATCGCGTATTAATTGTTATAATCAAATACATATTTAAACATTGTTTACTGACCTCACTGTGAACAGCTTTTCTCTGTTTACTTTCTATGTTGACGGTACGTGACACAAAATTTTGGCGTGAAACAGTACTAGTAGCCCGACCAGCATGCGGCAGTTAGGAACTCGGCCACTCGGGTGATACTGACTGAGCCATGAGCGCTCCCGAGTTTACGTACACAGAAACTATGTGCATGTGCATCTATCTACACACAACTAAGAACAACCCGCCTTCGTCAAATACATAAAACAACTGTACCTTTTTAGGTTAGGCTGGGTTGGGTTATGTCGACCGACCCGGGAATCGAACCTAGGGCCCCACGCTGGGCAAACACGCACAGACCTGCCTTCGTCCTCTGACGAAGATCGTCTACTACTGAGCTCAGTTTGGATTGCTCTGCCTTTTATACTCTCGTGACGCGTCGCGGCCGCTGCGCGAATATCGCCGCGATATCGCCGCGTCGCCATACAAAATGTTCCTATATTGGAGTCGCGGCGCAACCATGTTGCGGCGCGACAGGTCGCCCCTGTGTGAATGGTCGCGCGCGATTCCATAGAAATTGTTCTACGGATATATATCGCAGAATCGCGTCGCGACGTCGCGTCGCGCCTGTCTGTACGAGCCTTAAAACGTGTTCAAGGACAATGGAGAAGCTACTCATTGCTATTTTCAAAATTGGCGGATTACATTAATTAAATTGTCAAAAATCGCAATAAATTGATAATTTAAAGTGCACAATGTAGTTTGTATAATAAAAACTCATACGCGGAAAACAGTTTGAATTTGTTACATTTCTAAATTTAAAAAAGTACAAAAAATGGACTTCCCGGTTGGAAAAAGTACACGAATGCAGAGAAAGTGTTGCTAGACATCAAAAATGTTAAGCTTGATCACAATGTTGCAACTTAATAAATAACTTTGTAATCAACTCAATCAATCAACTCAGCCTATCGCAGTCCACTGCTGGACATAGGCCTCTCCCAGACTGCGCCACAACACCCTGTCCTCCGCCTTCCGCATCCAGTCTACCCCAGCCACCTTCTTTAGGTCGTCCGTCCATCTAGCTGGGGGGCGTCCCACACTACGCTTGCCGATACGCGGTCTCCACTAACTAACTTTGTAATGGATTACAATATCTGAATGACAAATTATTGCAGATTGAGTATTAAATTGAAATAAAATTAAGTTTAAGTATGTTTATGTTGAATTTACTTTAACACAGTTTAATAGTAGTAACATTTAAATTGTACCTATCTATATGTTTGGATGGCTATCAAACTGATGCCCCGGTAGATCGTCACCACCAGCATCTACAGTACCAGTTGCAAATGCCTCGCCCTCCAGGAAATGAAGTTGAAAAGTTTCATGTCCCCGTAGTAACAACGGCGCACATGCTATGTTGCATTTTATCCAAAAAAGAAAAACTGCAAATAACTGTAATTTATGAACGCTTTCTAATAAATATTACACTATTAACTTTACTTAAAGTTGTAACCCCCTAACATAGATATGAGCCAAAACTAGTCTCCCAAATAAAATATAAATCAGTCGATAAGCGTAAGTGGTTTTATTTTTAATGGGTCATAAAAGTTTAGACGGTACCTCCGATAAATAATATGTTTATCCTTAGAAAGCGGCCATAATGATGGCCGATGCATTATTATAATGGCCGTGTTGATTTGTAAGTACGAGTTAAACTCGGTTTAAGCCCAGGAGCGGTTAAGACATTTGGGGGACATACGGGTGGGTGTACGGTCGAACATTAAAATTTATTTTTAGATTTTGGGGTGATTTTTTTTTTTGCAATATTAAATGAATGTTGTGGATGCAGTTAGCAATTGACAGATCGACTTACCGCCACGCATATAAGACGTCATTCCACGATTGCTAAAAAAAACTGTCTAAATACGATTAACTACAATTCACCATCATCATCTGCCTAGCCTTTTCCCAACTATGTTGAGGTCGGCTTCCAGTCTAACCGGATGCAGCTGAATACCAGTATTTTACATGGAGCGACTGCCTATCTGACCTCCACAACCCAGTTACTGGGTAATACGATACCCCTAGGTAAGACTGGTTGTCAGACTTTCGGGCTTCTGACTACCCGTAACGACTGTCAAAGATCTAAAAATGACAGCCGGGACCAACGGCTTAGCGTGCTTTCCGAGGCACGGATGGGTCTCGGTATGTAAAGATGGTCACCCATCCACAGACCAACCGCGGCAAGCGTAGCTTAACCTGATCGAACGACCTGTGCGGCTGTTATTATTTACTACAATTCACCATTGAATTGAAACTGATACGATCCTTTTTTGGAAAATGAGCAATCAAATGTTTCAGACAAGTGTATAAGTTAACTAGTTTTATATGGAAAATATTCTACTGTCCAAATAATACAGTAAACAGCAAGTCGAGACGAAAGTAGCTTAAAATACTACCTACAGGTAGGTTACAGTATATTATTTGCCAGTCATCCCCAAACTAAATAGTTAGTCTGTATCTTGAAGCTCTTGGTATAACTGAAGAATTCTATTGTGATTAGTTCTAGAGACTATCATCCACCACCCAATTCAATCCCACTAGCAGACGTAGATCAAAAGTTTACATGATGTTATTTTTTTACCGTCTCCAAATTTTTACAGAATTTTCTACCCATGAATATGAACAATTTTCACTATGAGACCAACCATGAGATCACGAAAATAAATTAGCTGTTTTTTTTTGTTTGTTGTGTTGTAATTTGTTGTTTTGTTTGTGTTGTTTGCTGTTTTTGTTTAGTCAAGTAGGTATGGAACTTTCGTATTAAACAGCTGATTATTTTTCGTGATTTCAGAGTTGGCCCCATATTAAAAGTGGTTCATATTCATGGGTAGAATATTCTGTAAAAAATTGGAGACTGTAAAAAAATCATTCAGTATAACCTGATCAAGTACGATATACAGCTAGTCTGCTCAACAAAAACTTCTACCGTATATTCTCATATTCATAAGCTTGTACTTATACATCATTCAAGGCTTCTGTTCGACTGTTCCCCTACATACACCATAACTGAACCACTGAGCCACTGTGTGGGTTAATTTTATTTCAGTGCTCACGTAAAATATAAGCGCTCTGGAGAGTCTGACATCTTTTGTGAACTTTATTGTCGTAATGAGATTACTGGCTTGTGTAGTTGCCGCTTTGTATTTATAATAGTGGGTTGTAGGGAATCGTGAATATCGAATTCTGGCTGTATAAGGACCTAAAAGTTCTGGTCAAGATATAATAAACTAGCTGTTGCCTGCGATTTCTTCTGCGATCCAGGATGAAAAGTAGCCTATGTCCGTCTCCAGGTCATGGTCTACCCATGTGCCAAATTTTATCCAAATCCGTTCAGCCGTTTTAGCGTGAACGCGTAACAAAAAAACAAATTTACTTTCGCATTTATAATATTAAAAGTTAGGATAATAGTAAATATTTACTCAAAAATAAAAAAAAATTGGTAAAATACAGTATTAATCTTAGAAATAATACAGGTATTAAAAAGTATGAAGGATAGGATAAACCTGAATCACTGGCGGCATGAGTTCTTACAATCACTATTAGGACAACTGATTTCTTAACAATATTTAACATAAGTTTAAAGAATATTTATTTAATTTACTATGTTATAATTTATTTAAGGGAGAAGCGCTAGGAAAGTTGGAGTCAGACGTGGATCTGAGCAAAGTCTTGACTACTACACTATATAGAAGAAAAAAAAAATACTAGCAGCAAATGGCGATGGTACTGCATTGTCGTTATGAAAACTTTTATCGATTCAATATACAAGGCCGAAGGTTATCGAAAGATTTGACTGCCCGAAAAGACTGGCACTACAACCTGATAAGTATAGCTGTACATACGCCAGCACATCAAGCCACTGCAATATGTCAATTTTTTAAAATAGATTTTCAACTTTATCGCTAAAGCATTAGGTTCAAAGTTAATTGGGAAAATGTTACAGTTTTGGGTAGCTTGATGTGCTGGCGTCTGTACCTGAGTAATATAGTTTCAACAGGACCTGAATGCATACGTCTGATGTACTCGGTGCGATTTACGCTTATTTATAGTAGTTTATTACCACAAAACGGCAGTGGAATGCATACTTCGAAGACACAAACATCGGAGGCGTCGGTGCGCCATCTTCAACGTGCCACTATTTAATCGCCTGTGACACACCATAAGCTGAAGCAACAATAAAAGCTGGGCCCTCTAAACTTTAAAGGGCCCAGCTTTTTAGCAGCAACAGCTTTGGAGCATCTTTAGAGTCTAAATAGTGTTTAAACGGTGAAAGTTATTTGTTGCTTCAATATTATTGTAAGCCACGGGCAAGAAAATATAACTTAAATATAACTGAGTTGAGCTGCAAGATTTTTGACAAATGCGTCCACTGACTGGACAGGTCCGCTCAATCTGTGTGGTTCTTTACTCAAAAGACTATTTCAGTCACCAATCTACATGGTCTTCACATTATCTGACCAAGATTATGTCTGGACTTTAAAAGTGACTGTGACCTCTGTGTTTGTTTCGGCCTTTCTTCTCAGAGTAGTCAGATAGGAAACGCCGACCTCATCTAGTTTAAAAAAAATATGATTGACATGTAAAAGTGTTTGTACAAACCTACTTACAGAAAATAAATCATTTATCATTTATGTTAAATAGGACTTTTTTTCAACATAGCTTTCAAAAACTGCTTAAATAAAATACCTTGTTTTTTTTTTTTTTTCTTTGGAATATGTGCACACTATGTGCCCAAAATAGTTAACATCAATCAAAATTCACATATTTAATATCCACATTATCTGTCCGTTGACAAAACGCGTAATAAATAATAAATCACGCGTCCGTTTGTACGTTGTTTGTTTTTAATTAGTGGCTGCAGTAATGCCGAAACAGCTGCAGTAATGTTCAGTGTTGCCAGATTAGTTATATATCGTCGTTATGGTGGCAGTTAATTAAAAAAACTTCCAGTGCGGGAATGAGTGGTAAAGTGCTCCTGAATTGTTGTTTTTAGTTTTTTTTTTTTTGTTTCATGCACTGATATTGGGTTGGATTAAAATTTATTCGTGTATGTGAGCTATTAGTTTAGAATGTTTGAAAATAATAAAATGTAGCGTAGTTTGAAAAAAAAATGTAGGTTTAATCCGTTCTTTCACGTAGTATGAATACATAATACATAATCAGTCTATAATGTTCCCACTGAAGGGACCACCACGCGGGCCCAGTGCGGGTTGGTAGATGTCACAAGTCTTCGAATTTTTGGTTCTAGGACATGCCGGCTTCCTCACGATGTTTCCCTTCACCGTTTTGAGAGCAGTGGTGAATGAAATATTTACAAAAAGTAAAACCCTTCTCTGGGTTCGAACCTATAACCTACCAACTCCTAAAGTCACGGGCCTTCACCACTCGTAATACCGTAGTATCAACGAGTTTGGACAATTTTAAGGGCAGCAAACGTAGAAAGAATATTCCTATTTTCATCCCAGTTTACTTACATACTTCTTTACAATCTTTCTTTGTAATCGTCTATGGGTTATCCGTAAATCCAATTTATACCGAAGAAATACGATATCCGATTCAACGCGTCATAACATAAAAGGTTTATTAATACCTAACCCACTTGCTGGAATCCGTGCAGGTGTTAAATTGATACCTGATGTAGTTATGTGGAAGTTGCTGTTAAATTGGCGTCGTAAGTACAGTGCACCTTAAACGACCGTTACTGAACTCTTTAAAGTTACAAATGCACTATTAGCTATAGAAGTGAAGTTTTAAATGGATGGAGTTTAGTTAGTAATTACCATTAATTGTTTATAGTTGTTAGTGAGAATTCATTTCTTGTGATATTGTTGTTATTGATGACGCCTTTCGTTCGACTCATAATATTATTCACGCATCATGAAATGGAGGTAAAAAAGGTGTCTAGGACGGACTGAATGCGGGAGGACAGTGTTGTAGAGCATCCCGGCAGAAGCCTATGTCCAGCATTGGACATCAATAGGCGTTGATTGATTGATGAAATAGAGCTCTCAATGTAATACGTAATACTCTTCATAAAGTATATATTTTTTTATTTTATTTTATTTTTATTTTATTTATTAGGGAAAACAAACAATTACACACTATAAATGGTTAACAAATAATTGGTACGAGACTGCGTCAGTGTGCAACTAACTACGTTATCCACATCTTATATAATTAAAATTGGAAGATACATGCACGAGTACAGTAAGCCTTAGCTTTAGTACTAATACTAATACTATATACTAATTATAAGAGAAAAACAAAAACAACAAATCTACAGTTACAGAAATAAGTAGGTTAATCCTCAAAGTCTGTGATAGCTTTAAGTATATCACTTCGAAATCTATTAGCTGACAAAGAAAACAAATCCAAACCTGAGAATAGGGTGTTATAATTTTTTGCTAACCGACGTAAAGGCGCACGATTCCCCGCATTTGTGCGACACGAGGAGACAGCAAACAGCGGGTGACCGCGCGCCCCGCGTCTTATGATACTCCTAGGTACAACATAACATAATCTGTTTGTTAAATCTGAGCAATCGTATTTGTTATTACACAGGTCATAAAGAAACATGCTTTCCAAAAAGGTGCGTCTAATATTCAGAGTAGTAAGTTTGTAATGTTTCAATAAATTACGGTAAGAGGTAGTTTTACGGAAGCATCGGTAATGAGTGGCTTTAAGGAATTTATATTGTACAGTTTCAAGGTTTTCTTTGTATTTTATATAGAAGGGATTCCAAATCATTGCAGCATACTCCAACTGTGATCTCACCAAAGATTTGTATAAATGAATGTATGTATGAGTACGTTTAAAATCAGTCATGCATCTCATCACAAACCCATACATGCGAAAGGCATTACTAACAATCTTATCTATATGTTGATCAAGATGTAGTCTGTTATCCAGCAACACTCCAAGGTCTCTAACTAAATTAGATTTGTGCAATAAGGTGCTATTTAAGTTATATGTATGAGTTATTACGTTTCTATTCTTGGTAAATGTTATTGATGAACACTTTGCAATACTTAGTTGAATTTTATTTTCGATACAGTAGGTCGAGAATCTATCCAGATCCTCTTGAAATAAGAGACAATCATTTTTGTTTAGAATTTTTCTAAAAATTTTAAGGTCGTCGGCATATAGTAGAAATTTGGAATATCTGAAACACTTATATATATCATTTATGAATAATATAAACAAGAGAGGGCCCAAAATTGAGCCTTGAGGCACACCGGATGTAACATGTATGGATGTAGATTCCAAACCTTTAATGACTACTTTTTGCGTTCTATTTGAGACATACGATGTAAACCAACGAAGTAAATCACCCCGAATACCGTTGAAAGCAATTTTTGTTAATAGCAGTTCATGATCCACCTTGTCAAAAGCTTTTCGAAAGTCCGTGTACACCGCATCAACCTGTACTTTTTGATCCATGTTATTAAACAAGAAATCAGTGAAAACCATTAAATTTGTGACTGTTGATCTTTTTTTAACAAATCCATGCTGTTGTTTTATTATAATGTTATGTATTATAGGATAAATCTCATCGTGGACAAGTCTTTCGAAAAGCTTCGACAAGGTGGACAAAATAGAAATGGGTCGGTAATTTTCAATATCATGCTTGGATCCAGATTTATGTACAGGAGTTATATTAGCTCTTTTCCAAACCTCAGGAAACGAACCTTCTGCAATACATTTGTTGTATAAAATATGTAGGGGTGTGCATATGATTTCTGCTGTTTTTTTAAGATAAAGTGCTGGTACACCATCTGGCCCAGGACCTTTTGTAGTATCCAGTGATTTTAAAGCTTTTAAAATTTTATCATTACTGAAATGGATACTATTAATAAGAACACAATTTTTGTCGTACAGTTGCGGAGGTAACCAAGTACTTTTGTCAAACGTGGAGTGTTCGTAGACAGAATGAAAGAATTCCGAGAACATATTGCAAATTTCAGAAGGATCACTCGAGGTATGGCCTTCATAGGAAACTGTGGAAGGTATGCCGGCATTAGTTTTACGATTTGAAATATAACTCCATAAGTATTTAACGTTTTTATTAATATTTTCTTCAACTGAGTCAATATAGTCATTGTAACGTTTTTTACATTCAGCTTCAAATCTTTTTCTTAAGAAAGAAAATTGTTCATAGTCTGATATGTTACCGTATAACTTCCATTTAATCCAGGCTCTATTTTTGTTCTTAAAAATACGTATTAATGACTTGGAGAACCAACAAGGGAATTTAGACGAGCGTAAGGAGGCTACAGGCGTATGATCTTTTATTGTTCGGAAAATAATATCATAGAAAGCATTTACAGAATCTTCAGCTGCCAATCCGCTCAAGGCAGTAATCCAATCAACTTTACACAAGTCTTGGTTAATTAGGTCGTAATTGGCTTTATAAAAGTTATATTTAGTTACTTTTACTCGTGAAAGCGTTAATTCAGATTTATAAGGAATGGTGGAACAAAACGGGGGATGATAATTGTCTTTAGGTAATAATATAGAAGATGGTGCGTAAACACGACAGTTGTTATTACTTATAATTAAATCAAGAACACGCTCTTTATGATTTTTTAAGGAATTAAATTGGGAAGCATTAAGTACTGACATAAAATTATCTAAATACTTACAAACAGACGAACTACCATAACAATACAGTGCCCCAGAAAGATCGTTAGAGCAAGCATGCCACTCCACGTCCGGTAAATTATAATCTCCAAATAAATAAACGTTACGCGAATTTAACCTATCCAATGTACTAAGAAGGTTCTCAAAGTGAACATGATAGATCTCTTCAGAAGTTTTAGGTGGAATGTATGTTGCACCAATGTGATATTTGTCCCGATCGCAACCAGGAAGCTCGATAAGTACGTGTTCTATATGGGGATTTATAGCAAATTCAATAGGTACGCATACGGCATTAAGCTTTTTAACGACAGCCACGAGTACTCCGCCCCCTTCTTTTTTATTGGTGGCGAAGCGATTACGGTCGCATCTAAAAACTACATAACGCTCGTCAATATATTCATTGTCAAATATTTGTGGAATGAGCCAAGTCTCAGTTAAAATAATTATATCATAGCAGTTACTTAAAATATTCATATATAAAATATTGAGTTTGGTTCGTATGCCTCTGCAATTTTGATAATAGACTGTTAAGTTATCTACCATTACGGAAATATAGAATTAAAAGAGTGTACAATAAAAAAGTAATGAATTGTGTTGCTTGTAAAACTGACAAGTTTATGACTTCTAGACCGTACTTATGATATATAAATAGAAGATTGTGTAATAACAAATACAACTGCACCCTTAAAGGACTGAAGGCCCAAAATATTATTCCATACCTAGAAATATTAAAAATTAGCTTAATTGTACTTAGAAAATAAGTTTCCTTACTACTACCAATTAATATGTAAATGTAAAACAAAACAAAAGCTTTAGAAAACACATTACAACTTTTAGCTCTGAGCTTCAGACTGTTGATTACGCTGATCGACGGAGCCAGTGCCCGGTCTAATCCTTTTGATGTCTTGTGATGACCGTATTGCCAGCGCGGGAGCGGCATCAACTTCACGAACAAGAATTGTGGCATGTTTAACCCACACGTACTTAAAGTCATGCTTTTTGGCTGTCTCTCGGCACTCTCGAAATAATTGCTTCCTTTTTAAAGTTAAGTGCTCATGCATATATATACGATGTGAGTTTCCAGAGAATCCTAGCTGATCAGAGTTGATACCCTTTGCCAATCTAAAGGCACTAAGTAAGTTATCTCTTAGTATGCGCGAACTTAACTTAACAATAATATTCTTCGGTTTATTATTTTCTTTATGCGCATGCGGGACACGATGTATGGCAATTATATCTTTTTGGGACAGAGAAAAGTTTATTTTTGAGCTAATACTATTCATGAGCGCAATCAAGTTCTCATTACGTTTTTCCGGGACATTGCATAATTCTAGGTTACAATTTCTGGCTTGTTGCTCCAACGAATCGATCTTTGTTTCGAGTCCCATCTGTATATTGTTTATAATATCAGCGTTTATTTCCTGTGTGTTCATAGAATCAATTTGCTTTTTCAAATGTTCTTGTTCCTCGGTAGCATTCTGGATTGAAACTTTTAGTTGCGATAAATCCTGAATTGCAGCTTTATGGAATTGATCCAAAACAGATACTCGCTTTTCCAAGTTTGAGTGGTCAGATCGAAGTGAATTGAGCTCGTTTTTTATATCTGTTGTGACTTGAGTTACGGCAGCAAGATCAGATTTAATATTAGTTACATTATCCGATATCATTTTTAAGGCCCCATCCAGATCACTTCGCCACAGGTCAAGCTTGTTATTTATTTCCCTTGAAAGGTTGTTGATAGCCTCAGTAATCTCAGATTCGGGTTGCTTCCGCTTACGCTGCGTCACATTTTCTTTAATCTCCTCGGTGTTGGCAAGATCAGAGTCCGAGTGGCATTTGGTAGGTGAGCGAAACATATTAGTTGTCAAGTATAAATATCGCTTGCAAATAGTAGTCAAGTAATTCGAGCCGGGCGACTCACTGACCGTTGGTCTGGCGGCACAACACTCAGACTGCCACACAGCGCGTCGGAGGTTCAAACCTCACCGAATACAAAATTATTTTTCTAAGTTGTTGTAAATTTGTTACTCACTGTGTGATGAGCGGGATGGCGCTATACAGGAATTATGATGGCGTCGGTCGCTTATGGGAACCTCCACAAGATAGTAAGAGAGGCACCGATCTCCAAACAACTTAGGAGAGATATTAAAACAAGGCGAATCTTTGGGAAACAAACAATATCCAAACTAAAGACAGACAGACATGCACTCGCGACGAAATCCACGGAATGAATGAATGTATATATTATATTCTCTTAGTAAAGTATTACTGACCCATCCAATACCCAGGACGAGTGCGGTGCCTCTAATAAGTCATCCAAGGTGCCTGCACCTTGGATGACTTAATGAAAGCCACTGATGCCGGAATCAACGTACCTAAGTGGCCACGTTGATTGGGCTCAAACAATATAAAATATCGAAGAAGAGTACCATTGACACGAAAAAAAGAGGAATAAGTAAAGTATTTCATAAAGTGTCTGCTGGAAACTTAGTGAATGTATTTATGAGATAGGTATAGGCAGGTAATATTCAACAACCAATCAACTCTCATCGATCAATCTATACTCGTATACTTGATATAGTAAATTAAAGGCGCTTTTCGTGTCGGTCTGTGTCACCGCGTTGTTCTTCTGAACTACGCAATGGATCTTGATGCGGTTTTCACCATAATTTAGACAATTTATTCCGGGAGGTTTAGATGTATCATACATGAATATTAAACTTAAATATAATAAAAAAATACCGATGTTTTGTCGAAGCGAAGCGGCAGAAGAAAAGTAGAAGAAGTTTTGCGCTTCCTTTAAAAAAAAAAAACTAAGCAATCCAAAGTTATGTGAATGTTTCATTTTTAATACTGCATTAGGCCACGCTTCAATGTATATGTAGCTTTATTATTGTAGTTAACGTGGTTATTGTAATTTATGAATATTTTTTTTTGTTTTTTTTTTATATTAAAGCACTCAATGTAAGATACCAATTAGTAGTAGCCTAATCCATCAGATTAAAAAACCAATAAACCTTTTATGAAAGCATACATATTAACTGGATTCCTTCCACTAAAACATTCGCTCATAGAAATATGCAAGCCATACAACATTAACTCGATATAAATTCTCAATTATCTGAAGTCTATACCGAAATCACGGTCTGCCATTACTGCCAGTGTATTTCTCACGGGGAAACTAGCTCCTTTAGTCCTTACATTGGAATAGGAAGATGGGGCGATAGGACAAGCTATCAAACTACTAATGTTTGTGACTTCGATTTATATTGTAATTTCCTTGTATATTTGTGGGCACAATATATAAATAACAGTCTCAAAAACTTCATGTGAAGCAAACCTAGAACTATTTATAATGCTTCTTTAACTTTTTGAGCTCCTATAATCCAAGTCATAAACAAATGACGATCAGTAACGATGCTAACTTGTCCATAACAAAAAAAAAAAAACTAAGATTGAAAACATCTGACTCTGAATTATATGGGTGGGAACAAAATGGGCCTCACACATATTATTAATTTATTTCTTTAATTACCTAAAACGGTTTAAAACAAATTACAGAAACTAAAGACACAGTTTGTGTATACACATAAAAGATAAAATCATCAAGTAAAAAGTCACATTATCTAGTAAAACATAAAACAAAACCTATCCACAAAAACAGTTTCGTAGGGACATGTTTGTAAACAGTAAATTCTAGCCTGAGGGCCGCAGAAAAATTATGCCTAACCCTCCAGAGGCGCGTGATCCGACAATTTACCGCCGATCTCCATTGCGATTGAGACGCCATTTTGGATACGTTTAATTTTCGATTCCGAAGAGCACTGGCTGGTTGGAGGTTTAAGAAAAAAGGATGGAGATATGGATTTAAAAAGCGAAGTGCTTTGTTACGAAGGCTTGATAAAATTCACAGAGCAATAAATTTATTGCCCTGTGAATTATTTAGACTCAACACAATTGTGTTGAATCTAAATAATCTGAAGGCCTAGATAAGTAGCAATCACTTAAAAGCGTTTGGTATTTCTACAAAGACTTTTAACAGGATTGGCATCAGCTATTCGGTAGCTTATGTCTATGTAATATATAGGGTGACTGGTAATAAGTGACCGATACTTAAACACATGATTGTACTCATCATTAAAAACAACTTTTACTATCGGACCAAATCCGAAATCGCGAAAAAAAAAATCAGCTGTTCCCTACATTTATGTTCGTACGAGTCGTCAAAAAGTAGGGAACAGCTGATTTTTTTTTCGCCATTTCACTTTTTGTCCCCTTATAAAACTTGATTGTTGTCATGAGTAGAATCATGTGTTTAAGTATCGGTCACTAATTACCAGTCACCCTATATATTTTCTATCAAGGTTATCGCTGTTAAAATGTGATTTTTTCTAGGCCTTCCGGCACCAGCAGCATTTATTAGCCAGTAAATGTCCACAGTTGTATTAACTGGTTCCTGGCCAGTGGCCGATAACATGATATCAATCTGGGGACACGACAGTGCCCCTTTCAAGACATGCATTTTGACCAACATGTAAGATTCGGCTTTATGTAAGTCTTACAAGGAAACCTCGCGAGGTGTCCCTCACCGATTTAGTTGCGGCTTTACTATAATAATCTACATGAAAAATGATGAGATACGTATTTTTTTTTTTTGCTAGCAAACGTAAATATGTGAATAAAGGTATTTTTCATAATTTTTTATGCTCTTTTTAATGGTTAAAGTCATTTTGGAAAAAAATGATTAGAAATACCTATGTATGTGAAAACTGCAAACCATCATTTTGGGGTACGAACTTTGAGGGTGATTTTCACCCCTTTAAAACGTTTGTTAGCAAAAAAGAAAAAACACGTATCTCATCATTTTTCATGTAGATTATTATAGTAAAGCCGCAACTAAATCGGTGAGGGACACCTCGCTAGGTTTCCTTGTTAGTAACTTTACATGAAATGATTTTGGTTGGATTACATCATTCACATAGGTAAAGGACACAATTTCATTTTAATACATTTCTGTTCCATCAAGTTCTTAATTTCAACAGCACTAACTCTAAATAGACTTAACACTGTAGATCTGTAACCCACATAAGAAGAAGGAGGCGTACATGTAACACCTCAGTTAACGACTGTAATTCCTCTCATTAGCTGCCTTTGAGAGGCCGTACAAAACCAATAAGGAGTCGCTAAGCTTTTCGCCAAACCTATTAGGTACCTATTAAAGTGACGCACGTGTATTAGGGGATTGTTTTAACATTGTTATGTGTTTTGTATTCCAATCTCTTAATTAAATATTTAGATTATAAAACGGGAAAGTTAAAGGATAAAGTTTTTTTTTTTATTTATCTGGAAATTTGCCCAGGCAAACGATATTAGTGTTCAGTTTTGATGTGGTGTCAAAAATAAGGATAGCTAAAGAAGTATACTGTTACAAGGAGGAATAACGTACGCACACATAGTTAAGTCAAGCAACCCCAATTATAACGTTGATTAATAAGATTAAGAAAACCTTTCGCCACCCTAGAATTAATCAAATCTTTCCAATTAAATGGGAAAAAAACAAGTTATCAGCGCTAAAGACTATGCTGTTCATAAAACTTTTATTAATAACTCAATACTATAAAAACGTATCTGCATTGATTTTTCAATATTCTTTTATGGTGTTTTCATAGTTCTTATTTGATTTTGATAACAAATTTGAATTGTCAAAAATAAATATACCTATTTGATTAATATTTTAATGTTCTAGTTTTAGGACCTTTAAGTATATCGATTCAAAAATACTCGTAAACTGCATCAGAACAGACCATAATCGTAATTTAATATGGTTAATTAAACTATAGGTATATCAGTGATGTTAGCTTCATATGAATAACATTCCGAATCGTCCTTGTAGTCCCTTGTGACATCGTCCAACGATTCAATTACAGAGAACGGACCGACAAAACACTGTTATTGTATAATCGGACGTTCACCGAAATAAGTGTTTGTTAGAAACGATACACTGGTTGAATTGGAATATAATAGGGATTCTGATTGTAGTTGTTTTGATCAACAATTTTGTAGAAAATTAAATGGGTTTGTTTATCGTAAAGGTCATGGCTCGTGGATAAATGATAACAGCCGCATGGGTCAATCGAAGGTTAAGCTACGCTTGACTCGGTCTGGGTCTGACGTGGATGGGTGACCATCCATTACATTTCAAGACCCCTCCGCGCCTCGGAAAGCATGTTAAGCCGTTTGTCCCGGCTGTCATTCGTAGATCTTTGACAGTTAGTTACGGGTAGAAGCCCAAAAATGTGGCAACCAGTCTTAGCAACGGGGATTCGTGTTTCCCAGTAACTGGGTTGTAAAATATATTAGTTAGTTAAAATATATTATTAGTTAGTTATTGCTTTATGTGATGCTCACACTATTAGCCTGTTTTAGTTTAATGCAACGAGATCTTAGTTCAAGGACTTTCCCCGAAGTTAGATGTTTGTTTAATTTTCCCTATAGTAAAGTTCTTTGTTATTACTGTAGTACGATAGCCTAAACTTCACACTGACTCACAAGTCACACCTTCCTCCTATTGGAGTGGGCAGAAACTACAGAACGCCACCTCCTAGGATCCTAACATACTTCTTGCTTAAAATCTGTACTTAATGTTTTAAATTGAGATATTTTTCATAATAGCATAATAGCCTAGGAAAGTCATGCCTTTTAATATTGTGCTTCCTACACCAGCAGTGCTATTCTGTACAAATCTCACCGTGAGAACTTAGGTGAAGTCAGCTCTGTCATTCCGTAATGGTACGGATTGATACTATAAAGTGCTCACTTCACTTATCATTTCACGGTGAGATTTTTACAGAATCGACCGGCAGGCATGCGTCCTATGATATATTATGTGACTTCAAACACGTATGTCTGCACGATAATAATAGTAATGTTCTATGTTCTATAAGTATCGTCGAAGTAAACCGCACTGTTTTATAGAAGTATTCATTAGCGGTATTGATACAGTTCGAGTAAATTAATGAGTCATCGGATTATTACGTAGTGATGTCGCAACACGACTATACCCGAGCGATTGTTTGGGATCGAAGGGCGATTGTATGCGTATTTCTAAGAAGTTTATGTTTGTTTTCGAAATAAGGTCAAGTACAAGTAGAAGTAGGAAGGTACTTGTATTAACACTCGTATGAGTTTTCTGTTTCCTTTGTCCGGTTTCCTTTGTCAATAATGACTAGAATCACTTATTCTTGCTGATAGATCTTTAAATAATGCTCTGCCGGTCGATTCTGTAAAAATCTCACCGTGAAATCATAAGTGAAGTGAGCACTTAATAGTGTTAAGCCCTAGCAAATGACAGCTCACTCCACGCTCACTTCACCCAAGCTTTCCGGCTGTTCCTATAAACAAAAACGAATCATATCATTTTTTATTGCCAAACTGGGCATATAAATAGATTAGTAAGCTAATTTTACCTGTGACTGCTACTGACAGATACTGGAGAGTCTACTACGTGTATGCAAAGCTATGAGGTCTTTGTTTCATTGCTGGGAAAGATACAAGAGTCTTAATTTTAAACAATATCATCTGCCTAACCTTTTCCCAACTATTTTGGAGTCGGCTTCCAGTCTAACCGGATACAGCTGAATACCAGTATTTTACATGGAGCGACTGCCTATCTGACCTCCACAACACACTTACTGAGAAATACGATAACCCCTTGGTAAGACTGGTTGTCAGACTTTCGGGCTACTGGCGACCCGTAACGACTGTCAAAGATCCACAAATGACAGCCGGGACCAACGGCTTAACGTGTTTTCCGAGGCACAGAGGAGTCTTGGTATGTGAAGATGGTCAACCATCCACGTACCAACCGCAGCAAGCGTAGCTTAACCTGATCGATCGACCCGTGCGGCTGTTATTACTTAGTCACAAGCCCCCTCTTCATTTCCATATTTTAATTGGCTTAATTTTAACCAATAACGGTCTGTAAATTATAGGAATCGGACATAAACCAGCAATTATAAACTGAAATTGTATTAAAATACATACCTTTTCTCAGTGGCCAACAAATTACTAGGCTTGTGATATAGGGGTCAGACTCACTCAACACGGGAACACACAAAATATCCCGAAGCTTACCTGAAAGCAAAAAAAAAATACAGGTTATTAAAAAATGTCTAGAAGAAAAATCAACCGCAAAATACCCTGACCAAACACAAAAACAAAAACGGCCGCAAAACGGAAAATCTTCGACAAAACTTAGCGTAGTCTAAACTGAGCAACAGACCAGAAAATGAGTCGAAATCAAATATGAACCTCCGCGAAATGAGTAAGACAAACATGGGCCCACATTGTGTATCGCACAATAGGGACGCAGGCGAACAATTCTTGACCCTTTTTACTAAGTACAGCCGACAATGGCCGCTTACACCGATTACATATTCTGATGCAAATATATCACGGGCCGCAAGCGGGAATTAATTGAAAAGACCCTCATGACTTTGATTTATGGTGTACGGTGCGATACGGGACAACGTGGATCCTTACGTTGTATCTTGTGTCATCTGATGGGTGCTGTAAAGATGGATGGTGTGACAATTATATTAATATTCGTGGGAATTAATTAGGAATTAGTGTTCTTTCTAATTCCAAACCATCATTACTTGCACCTGTAATAAAAATATTTTAGTTTCAGTTTATTACAAGGCACTATTATTTAATTGATTTACACTTTTTGTAAACGTTTTTATTAAATAAATTATAGAATCAAGTAAGTTATGATAACAATTAAAGTACACTCAAAGAACTCTAAAATATCACATGAGAACTGCTAAGAACCCTTTGAAATATCTCCAATAAAAAATAAATCCCAATTTACACGATGCATATATTCACAGGTAATACAATCAAAATCAGGTCAATGGAATCCATATTTACTCTTTATTTCCTCTTCAGCAGTTGACACTATTTAAAAGCTAGCCATTTCTAACCAAAAACATAAAACAATGAACATGTAAATATCAAACCTGGTGGCACCTTTTCCCCATTTTCAACGAGGCCAATAATTTCAGCTACAGCACCTTTTCCTTTCCATATCTGATCACTAGCACATGAATAATAAAGTGCCTCTAGTAATTCTCCATCGCAACAGAAAGGTTTTTTTACGCACACATTATTCACGTTTGAAGCGACATCGTAAAAGGTTCAGTTAAGCTCCATTACATTTTATCCTAATGAAATATTTACATGCGTATTATTTTCATGAGAATATCTTATTAGGAGAATGGTTGAATGAGTGGGACGAACGTAAAACTGGCAAGTCAATGATGAATTGTATTCTTGAGGGATAAGGCTTAAAGTAGGAGGAAGGTTCAAGATTCAGATTGTAGTCAAGTGAACTAGCTTAGTTGTGGCGAAACTAGACGTGGCAGGCGTATAACTCTATAAAGTAGCAATATTTTAACCCTTAAATGCAAAATGTTGCCATATTGGCAACCTACCTACCTACGTCATTTATTTTTTTTAAGAATGCGATAGCTGTGAGTTTCTGAACGCGAGGTGCGTTCAGAAACTCACAGCTATTTTTGTCAAAACAATATTTATGTATATGTATACTCTATGAAAATTAATATTATTATATATTTATAATATATTTATTTTTCTAAACTCTGTAGATACATACCTATACAATAGCATTTGCAATACGATATAATAAATCATGCATTTAAGGGTTAAATATACAAGGTGGTAGGCACATCGAAGCCCAAACCGCAACCATGAATTCAGCACATGATTCTAAACCGCCTAGAAAAATAAATCTGCTCTGCCATACATTTAGACCGCGTAGGCGCGCTTTTCTATGAAACAGCTGATATTTTTTATAACCTTCGAAAATTTTCAACACAGGGTTCAAAATCACGTACAGACGCCAGCACATCAAGCTACCCGAAACTGTCAAAATTTCTCAATCAACTTTGAACCTAATGCTTTAGCGATAAAGTTGAAAATCTATTAAAGAAATTTGACAGTTTGTAGTAGCTTGATGTGCTGGCGTCTGTACCATGGTAGCTGGTTGTGCGTCGATATCCCTGTTACCCTGAACACACTTCTAAACACTTGAATCGAGCCACCCTGCATTTTTTGTATAAAGGTCTGTAGCTTTTTGTATGGTCGTAAATTATAATTTTGATCAATAATGACGTCGAAATGATGGCCAGTATGCTTCAAAACTAACCTATAATAAAATTGATGTTGTAGACTTGAGACCATTACATCTACATATACGAGTAAATACTCTTATGCACGGTGGCTTGATTTAGGAGTCCAGAAATATATAATTAGGTATCTACCAGTATTAGGGTATTGGAACTCATTCCAAAGGTTAGGTAAAAAGTGGAGGCAGTAAATTCTAGATGATTCGTCATGACTATTTGATTTACTCACTCTTTCAAAGGTTACGACAAGTAATCCCTCGCAAAAAGAGTTCGAATGGCCTATACTTAAACACGAGTATACCGATATCACCTCACAAAACCAGAACACGTATGAAGCCGCTCTTAACACCTGCCATTAATACTTACAAGAGTATAATATAATGCTTTGAAACAATCCGAGTGAGTATTGCATTATCATCAAGCGTCGCGTCTCGTAGCAGCAATTACATACAATCGCATTATCCATTTGGAAACAAAATGCCAGAACATTAGGTTTCACAAAATTTCCTTATACCGTATTAACAGAGAGTACTAACAAGAACACACGAATGAATGCACAAGTGCTTAATATCTGGAATTCCTTACTTCAACCCACCAGACTAAGTTGAACCCCTAACTTTGGAGTTGTACCATCTCTCTCCCTTAATTTGGGAAATTCGAGGAGGGGGAGGTAGATCAAGATCTGTTGGTAGGACTCTACCTTCATCGGGGCTCCTAGTTACGATCCACGATAAACTTTGAGTCTCGTGAAGAGTGAGAGCGCTTAAATTGTCGACGCTCAACGCTGCTAACCGTACATTCTTCTATGGTTTGTAATGGCAGCAGAAAAGTCATAAGAATTTCCTTCATTTCGTTAAGTTTCTTGTTCAACGTTTTATGCGAGTTTCTTTTGAATGTGGTTTTAATTGTCAAATCTCCATTTTTAGCTTTTAACTTAGTGAAATGATTGTGAAAGTGCTTCGCTTTGTAATTGAAAACTCGTGCAAAAGGGATATTATAGAAAAAAAAAATTACATAATATAACAATTGTAACAATTATATCTTCAAAACAACACGCTTACAAACACATAATATTGTTTTTATTCGCCCTAACTCCAATATACTATGAAAACATCTGACAGCAACGGTTTCACTCACGCCAACACACGACATCCCTAAAAACAATTTTACAAAATAAAAATCCCTGCGCTACAACTCGTAGCGACAGCAAAAAAACCACGACAATTACCATTTTTGCCGACCATACAATAAAAGAAGTATTTTAATCAACAAAATAAATGTTGCAATTATGTAAGTGATTAAGGTGCACTATACCTATCATATATAACGTCGCAAGTGGTCGGGTGACTTCTAGGGGGGTTCCTCCCCCTATTTGGTACCCTCGTAGGGTAGATGGGGGACAAAATTAAACATTTTGGGGGCTCTAACGGGTTACGTGTGCGACGATCTTAACACTGTATGTGGAGGATAGAGACACTGGAAGGTACAACGACTGATAAGAGTAATCTTACATTATATTTATTCTTTTTACATGTGTAAGAGTACAAATATTACTGTCGAGATAAGAAAGTGCAATCCATGACATTCGTAGCAAAATGAAAAGAAAATGGAACAGCCGTGCGATTCTGTAACCATCTCACCGTGAAAACTTGGGTGAAGTGAGCGTAGAGTGAGTCGTCAATAGTGTCAATCCCTAGCATCAGCATGACTCACAGCTCACTATAAGCTCACTTCACCTTAGTTATCATGAGATTTTTCCAGAATCGACCGGCTGTTTATTTTGTTTATCCAAAACTAGCTTCTTTGTCGGCGTGTTTCTTGTACCCCGACACTTCCCGTCGCGTCGTCGCACAGCCTACCCGCGCTATTACTTCGTGTTTGTTATTACTTAGTGTTCTTCCTAACTTTTAAATTTTTGCTCGGCCCCTAATTTCAAATCTGACTGGTAGTTCCAAAGATTAGCGCGAAACAAGCTCTCCAGCTTTATTATTAGTATGAGAAGATATGTGGGAAGGACGTTTCGCTATCTATACCCCAATGAATTTTTATCAGCAAGATATTGCAATAATAACAGCCGCACGGGTCGATTGATCAGGTTAAGCTACGCTTACCGCGGTTTGTCCGTGGATGGGTGACCATCTTCACATATCAAGACCCCTCCGTACCTCGAAAAGCACGTTAAGCCGTTGGACCCAGCTGTCATTTGTGTATCTTTGATAGTCGTTACGGGTCGTCAGTAGCCCGAAAGTCTGACAACCAGTCTTCAAGGGGTATCGTATAACCCAGTAACTGGGTTGTGGAGGTCAGATAGGCAGTCACTCCATGTAAAATACTGGTACTCAGCTGCATTCGGTTAGACTGGAAGCCGACCCCAATATAGTTGGGAAAAGGCTAGGCAGAAGATGAATATATGGCAATAACAGAGTAATTTGTTACATAATCTCCTCTATTAATTTTAATAAGCTGTAGTTTGCTATAAGACTCGTCTAATGACTCATTCTTGTGCCAAGTTTCCAAGAAATTTGCCGATTCCTTTTATCGTAGTTTAATAACCATAACAATGGCTTATTATTCCATTCAAGACGTAAATAGATGCGTAACACATTATTCATAGATAGGACAAGACAATATTAGTAGGTCACATTATTGTATGATCCACAAGCAAGCATTTGAGCAGTACTGGGTAAGTGGGAACGGCCCTGACTTACCAGTTGTAGGCTGCGGGCTCGAATCCTAGCAGGTGATTTACTTTTTTTACGTGAATGAAAACATCGTGAGTATACCGAGAGGATACATGTCCTAGGACCAAAAATTCGAAGACATGTGACATCTGCTAACCCGCACTGACGACGCAGATTACAGCCCACTCCATCTGGAAGAGAGGAGGTTGTGTCCCTGAAGTGGGAACATTATAGGCTGATTATGCAAGTATGTACACACGCCAGCACATCAAACTATTACAATCTGTCAGATTTCTTTAATAGATTTTCAACTTTAGCGCTTAAGCATAAGGTTCAAAGTTGATTGGCAAAATCTGACAGTTTCGGGTAGCTTGATGTGCTGGCGTCTGTACTTGAACAGCCTGGCTTGCCTGTTCAAGCTTTGACTGCTTCTTTGATCCAGTGGTAGCGCTACTGCTGAACATGCGGACCTGGGTTCGATTTCCAGGTCGGGCAATGTAAAGAAAAGAAAAGAAAAAAAAAATATACGATTATTTGCGGCAAACATGACGCAGAGAAGGAACACAAACCACAAAAAAACACGTAGATTGGGTATTGCGCGTCATGTTGCGGGACAAAATGTCCCCTAGTGTATCCGAGGCTTTAAGCTTGCACTTCCAATTAGGATTGGTATTTCCAGTAGGAACTAGTGCTCTCGGTGACAGGATAATGTACCAGATCCTACTAAACTTGGATGTTTCTACAGTCTGTTCACAATTATTTTACCTCTGACAGCAGCAACCTAACAGCAACTTTATAGAGACGAGAATAAAGATCACAATGATTTTGACAGACTTGTTAAAGGCATCAACCCAACAGCAGCCTTATTGCACTGAGAATAAAGATCACTGTGATTTGGACAGTGATGCAAAATCAGAGGTAAAATAAACTGTTAATAAATAAATATTCGAGACTCAAAATTCGAAAAGAATGTGCGTAATATGGAAGGAGTTATGTAGCTATGGAGAAATGTCTTGACGCGCGTGATCTATCGCTATTCATTCGATGTCCACCGCACACAGGATGGATGGGAAGTAGCCCATGAAGTATTTTTTTGTTCCATTGGTGTAATTGCTGTATGGCGTTCCAGTGGGAGAATAACTAAAGAAATAAACTATGAAAGGACTGAAAAGTGGTCACTGGTTGGGCAATTCCAGTTCAAAAGGCTAAGCTTCTGACATGCCGCATCTAGAACCAAAATATCCTTAAAAATTAATGTGTACGCTTTATTTGCATGTTCATTTCGCTCCAGAGATGTTATTAGAAATTCAGATTTTAGGGTATGTATGGAAGCATCGCTTAGTTTTTACGGTCTTCATGTAACCGTCACGGGTTACTTTTATGAAGCCATTATATGGTCTCTTGATTAAATATAATGCCCTGACGGTCCTCCATATAAAACTCTAGGTAATAGCCCATACAATTTGTTTTGTAATTGTAGTGTGAAGGGACTAGTTGTAAAATGATCTCTAGATGAGTTTATTAATAGAGTAGTTCATTGTTGTAAACTTACTCAAATAAACAGTAAAATTTTATAAAACTCACCCTCCATGATGGAGAGCTTTTGCTTGAAATTTGCCAATAATAGATGTTGGTAACTCTTCCTTTAACTGACTCTTCAGCACTGAAGAGGGTAGGTAGCAGCACATCTACCATTATAACAAGAAATTACCTGCCTAGGACTGTTTATCGTTGTGCGCTCTATGTATAAGAGGTGTCGTGGACCAGTGATAATGGCTCCGCATTTCTGGATGGATTTTTTTTGTTCATAGTCTCGTAAACATAAATAGCTTTACGTTTTTGAAACACTTTCGAGATGTTATCACTCTTGGAATCTCACGCACCCATGAGGTAAGCTCAGGTAAACTGAAGTGATGTTGAGATTTGCATTCAATGGAACATGGAACTCTACCGTCACAGGTGTGCCTTTTGGATATTGATAAGCATGTTTGTCGGAGAGCAGTGGTAACCGCGACCTACGATTTGTAGGTCATAGGTTCGAACCCAGGCAGGCGTCGGTAAAGGAAAACATCGTGAGGAAACCAGCATGTTCTAAAACCAAAACTTCAGAGACATGTGACGTCTACCAAACCGCAGTGGGCCCACGTGGTAAATTACAGTCCAGTCACTCTCGAAGAGAGGAGGGGCTGGTAATACTTTATGTATAGGACCACAAATTTTACTGGTATTGTATTTACGGGCTGATATGATAAATGATTTATTTTCTGTAAGTAGGTTTGTATAAACACTTTTACATGTCAATCATATTTTTTTAAAACTAGATGAGGTCGGCGTTTCCTATCTGACTACTCTGAGAAGAAAGGCTGAAAATAACTCAGAGGTCACAGTCTCTTTTAAAGTCCAGGCATAATCTTGGTCAGATCATGTGAAGACCATGTAGATTCGTGTCTGAAATGGTCTTTTGAGTAAAGAACCACACAGATTGAGCGGACCCGTCCAGTCAGTGCAAGTTTGTCAAAAATCATGCAGCTCAACTCAGAACTTGAGGAGCCTCACAATTCGACGAACAATACCAGTGAAAGGACATTTGGGTAAGCCACGTAAATAACTCAAACTGCCAGATCATGATTAAAACTAGCTGAGAAGGAAAACAGAAAGAAAAAATGACCCACATAGTGCTCACATTCACAATAAAAATAATAAAAAATAAAAATACTTTACAAGTAAATATTCATATAATATATAAAATTCATCAATGTTAATGTGTGTATAAAAATCCGGACATAGTCTTTGAGGACCATGTAGATTAGTGTCTGAAATGGTCTTTTGGGGAAAGAACCACACAGATTGAATGGACCTGTCCAGTCAATGCACGCATTCGTCAGTAACCGTGCAGCTCAACTCAGAACTTAAGGATAAGGCATTTTGTTTAGTATATTGAAATTCATATGTATACAAACAACACCAATTCATCATGCCATTTAAATTATACGCAACAGAAACTCATTACTAATATTCTAACAAATGAGATCGCCCAAAATTCATATGCCCAATGTCTGGTTACTCGGGTGGACAAAAGCCGAGTTTAGCCGCTATAAAACTACCAAATACAATATCACACGAAGAGATAAGGATTGGTTTAAGCTTCCACCACCCAAAACTTGTTCGGGTAAACTGGGGTCTCAATACAATTTTCCGGGCGGATGCATTTTGAATTTATAACTAGCAAATTGGTTGAACCAATTTATACGTTGAATATCTTGGAATTAATTGGTCGGTGACCGTGACAGTTTCGCTAGGCCTTAACAGCGTACTAACTACGTAGTTTATAGTTCAATAAAAGTAGTACCCATTTCCAGTATTTAGGGTTGACGCCCAAATTCTGTGTTTCTATAATTATTTGATGGTTTATGTGTCCTAATCACTAGTCTAAGCCAAGCCAAGTTATTATAGTCTTAAGCTGAGCTTTGTCTCATATAGCACCAATCACCAAAATCACACACACATCACTGTTATTATTAATCACGAGCTGCACCCTGTGGTTTCACCCACATAAGTCTCGATCCCGTGAGAATATCGGAATAAAAAGTATGCTATGTCCTAATCCAAGTCATGGTCTACCCATGTACTAAATTTCATCGAAATCCATTCAGCTGTTTTAACGTGAAAGTGTAACAAACAAATATTCAAATTCTCTTTATTAATATTCAGCACATCCCTAACTGAAACAAATGGTCACGGTTGGCTTGCTGTCCCATCTATAGTGAGAATTCCGAAACCTTACGTATCTACATATAAATAGGAGCCTATATGTGGCTAAGTAATAACAGCCGCACGGGTCGATCGATCAGGTTAAGCTACGCTTGCCGCGGTTGTTCAATTGATGGGTGACCATCTTTACATACCAAAACCCTTCCGTGCCTCGGAAAGCACGTTAAGCCGTTGGTCCCTACTGTCATTCCTGGATCTTTGACAGTCGTTACAGGTAGTCAGAAGCCCGAAAGTCTGACAACCAGTCTTACCAAGGGGTATCGTATTACCCAGTAACTGGGATGTGGAGGTCAGATAGGCAGTTGCTCCATGTACAATACTGGTATTCAGCTGCATCCGGTTAGACTGGAAGCCGACCTCAACATAGTTGGGAAAAGGCTAGGCAGATGGACGTACATATTAATAGGTAGGCCCAGTCTGTTTATTAGAATTGAGGGATTTGGTCTTGTGATCGATAATAATAGACTTAGTACCAACAAGACGCGTGTAGATACCAGCCCTTAAGACAAAATGATGAACGAGGATCGTTTTTGTATAGAACATGTTGGGAAATGAGTTCAAAACTTTGCTGCTATTACTGCTTGTGTATCGAGAGACATTACTCCGAAAACTATAAAACTTGTAACGTTGATAATTGATATAAATCTTTCCTATTTAAACAAAACATAACATAACAAGACACCTTTAATCCTTGACGGGTTAGGAAGAGGTGTACCTAAATGCAACATACATATTTTTCCAGTTATGTATCAGCCCCATTAATAGGGGGCGAGCGTCTTGTCACCAACCGGCCACAAATCCAGACTCCGCGATGCTACTAAGAAATTCCTAATGAAAACTCACTAACATTTTGCCCGACCTACGAATCCAACCCAGCTCCAACCTCACGTTCAACTGCTGGGACACAAGTAGGGTTGCCAACTTTTTTTGAGAAAAATAACGTATCGTATTCTTTGAATAGGAAAAAAAAGTATTTGGAAGAAAAAAATATTTTTCAAATTTAAGTAGGTATGTCACAATCCCCTTAAACAGATATTTTTGGGTGCTTTTAGCAAGCGCTAACAATTTTTTGTTGTCTTTGAAAGTTTCAAAGCTAGTTTTTACAATCGAAATTATGATTTAAATAAATAAATAACTCGTTTCGCCACTGCAGATTCATTACCGAAAAACTCAGTGAAATCTGAAGTGGTGGGAACATAGAGCAAATGAGAAATATTTTGTTTTTACATTTGGTACTTAAGCTATCAGATGCATTTTGAAGTACAGACGCCAGCACATCAAGGTACCCGAACCTTATGCTTTAGCGATAAAGTTGAAAATCTATAAAAAAAAATTGACAGATTGTAGTAGCTGATATATTGCTATTTGTCTTCACTGGTTTGTCTTATGCGTAATTTTTTTTATCTTTGTTAACAGATATTTTCTTTTTTGATTTATAAGTACATATCGATAAATTTATTGTTTAGTAATTACCTATATGATTTTACTCATCTCAAAAGATTAGAAGTAAAGTATTTTCGCATACTTTATTTTTATGCAAAAGTATAAAGTACATCTATTGAAAATAAAGTAGGATACGTTATTATATAGTTGGCAACCCTAGACACAAGCCTCCTCCCTTCGAGTGGGAGTGGGCTATCTACTACGCGGGCCCAGTGCGTGTTGGTAGATGTCACCTGTCTTCAAATTTTTGGTCCTAGTACATGCCGGCTTCCTCGCGATGTTTTCCTTCACCGTTTTGAGAGCAGTGGTGTTGAAATTATTTACAGAAAGTAAAGCGCCTGTCCGGGTTCGAATCTACGACCTACTCTTAAGTTGCAGCTGTTACCACTGGACCAACACTGCTCTCCGATAAACATGCTTATCAATATCCAAAAGGCACACCTGTGACGGTAGCGTTCCATGTTCCATTGAATGCAAATCTCAACGTTCTTACACCGAGTTTACCTCATGGGTGCGTAAGATTCCAAGAGTGATAACATCTCGAAAGTCTTTCAAAAACGTAAAGCTATTTATGTTTACGAGACTACGAACAAAAAAATCCGTAATCCGGAAATGCCAAGTGTGCAGCTGCGTCCGCGAAACTAAAATAAAAACACCTATAAACATCCGGTGACGCAAATTTTAAATTGTTTGTCTTGTCAGACAAGTTGCAAGTTCGAGGTCTATATGTCTTACAAAACCCAGTGGAGATCGAGGAATGAGGAAAATGGAGTCCTAGTACTATTAGAAACTTCATGTTCTTTCAAGCCGTACACTGGAGAAACTTGTTTTTATCTCGGACGAACAGTGATGACCTGCAGGTACCTATTGTTTGACATTTAACTCAACTGACGTAATGACATGTATACTATATTTTGTTATGATAACAGATAATACAAAAAAAAACTTTGCCCAAAGCTGTTTTCAGAAAGACTAATATCCAATTTTACCATTCGCAGTTCTTTCAATAACTATACCAAACTTATTTAAGAAGGTACCAAAAACAAAAAAAAAAACAAATCCCAGTCACAAAAAAAAAACGGGTAAAAAGGTCCTGCTTCTGGCTACAGATAGGAAGAAAAGAAATTATACCGGCTAGAAACTTAAGGACAAACTTTATACGCAAGTGGAACTCGACACACTATCTACCAGGATTAAGCTTGAAACTTCTTTTTTTTTAATTTTTATAGTAGTTTGATGTGAGAGTTCAAAATGTAAGGAGGATAGGCGTTATCTGGCTTCATAAAAGGACATTGCTCTGCGCCGATACATTGTTCGCCCTGGAACCAAGAGCGTCGGAAAATTAGGTATGTGTTGTATTGTCGATCATTAGTAAACTCCTATAAGATCTTATTTTTGTAGCGGACTAGCTGCAGATTCAGATTCAGATTCAGGTTCAGATTCAAATTCAGATTCAGATTCAGATACTTTATTTGCTTTATTTGCAGAATAGATATAATATTTACAAAAAGTATCAGATTTTGAGGTTATAATCGAACCATAAGGTATAGTTTTTCATAGCTCCGAGTGATTGTTATGAAACTGAAAAACATTATCATTTAGCTATTTTTAATACTTACCTAGATAATTAGGTATTAGTTCCCTAATCTTTTTCGACGTGACGTTTGGCAAAGATGGCGGCGATTAATGTTATTAGTTGCGTAAAATACTTCATAATGTTAATTTTGGCATGCGGCTAGTCAATGTTACAAAAGTATTTGCAACTAATATAATAAAATAGACAATTAATTATCGTGTATGTCCGATACTTGTGTTGCACAGGGCGATTCTGGACAATGTCCTTTGATAAGGGATAACTATATTGCATTTTGTTTTCATTTGCATTTAGTTTTCCATTTGGTTTACCAGTGCGAAAAATGACTTTTCCCAGTTATTTCCTCAAGAAGTATCATCTGCCTAGTCTTTTCCCGACTATGTTGGGGTCGGCTTCCAGTCTAACCGGATGCAGTTGAATACCAGTATTTTATATGGAGCAATTGCCTATTTATTTATTTATTTAAACTTTTTGTACACAAAAAGGTACAAAGGCGGACTTAATGCCTTTGACCTCCACAACCCAGTTACTGGGTAATTCGATACCTATTGGTAAGATTGTCAGACTTTCGGACTGTTATTACTTAGCCACGAACCCTTCGACAAAAAGTATGGTAACTGGAATCAATAAACGAAAATAAATATTTGTTCAAATAGGTATTTAACATTTTTCTTTAGCTTTGTGTTGTTGACCCCTTCTAACCGCCTGTTAAAATTGACTTAAACAAAGATTAAAGAAAATTCAACCAAATGGAACGTAATTTCGTTCGATACAGTTATTAACCGGCAAAGGGAGCAGTTAAACCGGCTAAAATGTTTACAGACGTCACCTACTGTGCAATTATTAGAATACAAACAATAGGGCGTCCTAAGCCGGCGTTCGGTCGCATTTCCCTTATAAAATCACTTAGTTAAGCCGATGCTGTCACTTCTGTCCAACCCAGAGACGATTAGGACAACAAAAACAATTTTCTGGACACACTATATCTGTGTAGCAATCGAATTTACACCTTAACATGTCATGTCTACAGTTTGATTTCATTTGATGGGGAGCACTCATATAAAATTAATGAAAATGAGCTTTGTGTGAAAGTGTTAAGGTTTATAATTGATATTAAAAGTGAAGGTGATGTAATATTGAAAATTTGGCGCCATTAAGAAGCGGAAAGTGACCACTGCTAATTTGCGAGGGTCTTTGCAGCAATAAACTATTGTTTTATACGTAGTTTTATTGTAGGCCTTGTGTCAGTTATTTCAATTGGAGGGCCGGTTGTCCCATCAAGGGTACTGTTATTTTGTTTGCCATAATTAAAATTCAACTGAAAATGTTTAGTCACACTATTACATTGGAACTTTGCCCGGTAAATGTTCGGGTTACTGTCACGTCGGTCCCTAATATCGTTATTGGCGATTGGTGTTCGAAAGTATTTGACTATTTCGAGATATTCAAGCGATGAATAAAGTTCAGTTCTTTAGACTATGGAACAGTCTACTTTCACCTTTACTGTCATTCTGTTAGCATTTTTTTGAAGATACGGATACAAAGGTAGGTTAAATCAATAACCTCGAAGAAAAGGGACCTTTCCTTTGCTTAGAAAATCACTCATGTTTATATAGTCTCTAAGGATTAGTGAAGCATGAGAAACATGAAACGACGAGAAGCTGGTCCCAACGATCATTATAATCAATTATAGTAAGAATTTTAATTGATTACTCGACGAGATTCGCTTGCCGCAGTCGGTCCGTGGATGGGTGACTATCTTTATACATATATCGAGACCCCTCCGTGCTTCGGAAAGCACTGTAAGCTGTTGGTCCCGGTTAATCTGTTGGAACAGGCTGTCATTCGTGGATCTTTGACAGTCGTTACGGGTCGTTATAATCCCGAAAGTCTGACAACCAGACTTACCCCTTTGTAGCAATACCCCGTGGTATAGTGTTACCTAGTAACTGGGTTGTGGAGGTCAGATAGGCAGTGGCTCCACGTAAAATGCTGGTATTCAGCTGCATCCAGTTAGGCTGGAAGCCGACCCCAAAATAGTTGGGAAAAGAATGATGATAACTTGACGAGATAAACCACTATCAGAATCTTGAACTTATACAATACATGAAGCATTGAAGCTGTTTAGAATAATCACACCGTATTTAATTAATTAGAGATAAATATAGTAATACAATCGCGAATTGTATCTGGGTTACAGCATGTAACGAGTTAAGGCTTATCATTGTACGGTTCAATGTTGCGATATTAAGACAATACGCCTGCGTGTGATCACGCCTCACTGGACTTCAGTAAAGCCATAGTTACAACTGCGGGTCTGTGTTATATGTGTCACTTGTTTTGGTGTGAATATATTAGGGACATCTGCCGTACGATTCTGTAACCGTCTCACCGTGAAAACTTGGGTGAAGTGAGCGTGGAGTGAGTCGTCAATAGTGTCAAACCCTAGCATCAGTGTGACTCACAGCTCACTCTAAGCTCACTTTACCTTAGTTATCACGGTGAGATTTTTCCAGAATCGACCGGCTGTTTTGACACACACAACACATAATATCACGCTTTGTTTCTCCGAACGGTTGGCCAGACGTGTACCTATAGTAGACACACTCTTCGTCAGGTATGTTTAAGTCCCATGTAATAGGAGGCGAGCCTATTGTTACCAACCGGGCACAAATCCAGAATCCGTGCTGCTACTAAAAATTTGCAGATAAAAAAAAACCTGATAACATTTTGCCCGACCTAGGAGTTGAACCCAGAACCTCGTCCTCAGCAGCAGTGCTTGCACAACGAGGCAGCAGCCATTTTTAATATAGTATTAGTCAAGATTTTATTATCGACGGAATATCTTATTCATAAGAATTCACCATCAACGAAATACATTTTTCACCTCAGCTTATCCTACACCATTTAAACTGGACCACAGAATAGAATAGAATAGAATACTCTTTATTACGTACACCATATAAATTACAGACATAAATATAGAAATTTTACAAAAGGTGAAACAATCTTTTAAAGACAACCTTTGGATGGATTGACAAGGGAAGGAGAGACAAATACTGTAGGTAGTCTATGGTATACCACACAATACACAACAATACACGATACAATGAATACATACATAAAGTATATTATGCATACTAATCTAAATAAAAATATACATATAACAATAGACATGAAACAGGAGTAAAGAAAAGATAATGGTGCTGTTTAAGGAGAGAGGAAGTGATTTTTTATCATATTTTAAAGATTGAGCACGCCTTACCGACACGCCATCATCCTATGATGTTTTCTCTAGTAATTGGATTGATATGCCATCATCTTTCGATGACTATAACTGAATTAGTCCAAGCAAGAAGAATTGCACGCGAGGAACTTGATGTTTTTAGCTCTTCCACACTTCACCCAGATTTAGGCCTCTCTTTAATGGCCGCTCATTCATTATTGACGGTCCCTCTTGTAGTCTGCACCTGACAAAACCATAGGAAGCTTCTGGAGTTTATCCACCCAAAGTAAATTCTCAGATCTTTTTTACCCCAAAATGTTGTCGTTCAAACTGGCAATAACAAAACTATCGGCCACAACACAGCACACGTGTTACCGAAGACCACCCCCGGTGTCTCCGAGACTGACATTTTTTACTAATTTCTCTCTCTGACATGTGTTTGCAGATAAGCTGATGCATTTTGAATGGACGGCACGAGTGCGTGACGACTTAAGAGAACTTTACTCAGAACTATGTAAGTACCTACAGACAAATGTATCGAGGTAAACTTGCTTTGTACGAATATATTTACAATATAAACTATGCCTTAATTCTAGTAAATAGTACTATACAGGCACAAACATACTTATTATACATACTAAAATAATAAAAAGGTCAGTAACAAAAAAAAAAAACTTGTATATGGTACCCGTGCCATTCGAATGGTACTTCACTTGACAATATATTGAGCAAAAAAACAAATATAAATGAACATTGAGTACCAAAAGGATAAAATCACTGATCCTACGCTAAAAAACTCAGAACAGCAAAAAGTCGTAAGCTGTAAAACTCGCATGTCTGCCGGAATCGAGTTTTAAGCAGGCCTGATTTATGAGTTCCAAGTTATGGTGTCGTGAGACAAGTGGCCCTACTCCAAAGATTCCGTACGTCACGTTCGTATGTCCCTAAACGTTTTTGAGAATTTCTCGAGTGTTTAAAATATCGCGAAATGTGAAACCGACGGCTACAAGGACGCTTATCTTGAGTTCTGGTAAGAATTAGACGAAAAAGTAGACCTACAGGGTATAAATAGAAGAAAGTTTATGAGGTTTTGGTAAAAAAATCTATGCCTAGTGATGAATGCGGTGCGCAAAAGGGAATGCTGACTGAGTGAGTGATTGGCGACGGTAAAGTGTGCACCGTATGCAGGCTATCGATTTTTGTAGCGCAAGTGTGAATAGAAGGAAACGGATTTTTCAGTATGGTAGGTTTATCAACCCTTCACTATTTATGTGGTGCAATTTACAATGTGAGGCTTCAAATTAGCACTCGTACGTACATAAATGACTTGCAACTACAAATCACAAAATCAATTTTGTTTCAGCCTTTCTTAAAAAAAAAAAACTACTACCTTTCAAGCACAACAAACTCAAAAGTTTCGTATTTATTTGTATAAATAGAGTAACGTCAACTGAGCACTATCGGCTTTAAATATATCTTCGCCAGAATTTACAGGATCAACGAAAATAAGTCGAAAAGTGTATATAACTTCTGAATCAGCACGGCAATAAAATGTCTTCAAAGACAACATTAATGTCGCATTAACTTTCTTAATCCTATTAACTGTAACATCCATATAATGTTGCTGAACTCGCAAATATATTCCGAGATAAACACGAAACAAAGTCAAACATCTGAACTGCAATAAAGGAAGTATACAATGATCATCATTCACTTAAATTACATATTACGCCATTCTCAGTAGGACTAATATAGTTTCTCGTTGATATAAATAGAAATAGACCTCTGTAGTAAGATTGGCCTATAACGGGCCTAATATACGAATAAGTACGCCCATACGATATGTGGAAATGAAAAAGTGGTGTTATATGGGAGAGAATAATGATATCATGAAAAATTACTTTTATGTTAATGGTAGCGTTTTTCGGTTCGTTATTCGAGTTAATGATTGCAATGTTGTGTTTAGCCTGCAATATACTTTTTCATAAGGGTGTGATAAGGTAACTTTTTACTTCATTACCTACATGGGCAGCATTCACGTTTTTTAATGCTAGGACCACCAAACTAGCTGTAGTAGAGGTAGGTAAATTGAAATCATTATAAAACACTCGCACATGTATCCTAAACTAGAAAGCCACAACACCAAAGGACTAAAAAGCTTTTACCAAACGTAAACAGCAAAATAGACATCCTAAATCAAAACATTTCTTCATCGGAACATAGCTGCCTCATACATACGTTCGTACTAGTGATAAATCTTTTCGTGCCATCCAATTGTCCACAACTAGGTCATCTGATTGTCCCCTACCTATTTACTGTCATGTCTTTTGTGTTTGAGTTTTTTCCTGTTTCAATTTTCTTTTGTGGTCCCCGTTGTATTAAGTTGTTTCGTACGATTTTGTGGACGGCGAATAATGTATATGTTGGTTTTGTTATCTTTCGGTTCGAAGTATCTATCTATCTTCCTATATATGTATACTGTTTTTAGATGAGTTGCGACAAAGCGTTACTGTACTTTCATCTATTCAGCTCACATTTTTCCAATTCTGAATTCTGTATTTTCTGCTTTTTCATTTGCTTTGATCCTACATCGGTCTAATTGTTTTTTTTTTTTTTTAACTTGCTATGGTATATCTTTGTGAAAGTAATACGTAGTACAACTTCATCTAAATAAATTTTTACTCTGACAACAGAAATACGTGCAAAACGACTATCGTTAGACTAGACTAGAGGTCTGTAGAGTAGAGATACATCTTAATATTTTAGTCAACATTGAATTTTAATTTTTAACTTGCACGTTGATCTAGTAGTCGCAAGAGCTACTATTTTGAGCACAACGTCTTGGTTTCAGTTTTTCCATCAAGAATTTCTCAGTAGCGGCTCGGAATATAGATTTGTGCCTCGTTGCCGGCAATAGGCTCACTCCTTATTACGTGAGACTTAAGCATAACTAGAAAACTGTAGATGTAAATAGGGACACCTCTGCCTCACCCTTCGGGATAATAAGGTGTGATGTAATTTTTCTGTCATATCAGAATTATTCAATCCAACTATCCCACACAGCTTTTATTCGTACTGAACACAAAATGTCAATGATACGTCCGGGATTTGATAAATATGCTTGCAAATACATCATCGTGGTCCTGTCAATCATTCACAATCGAATGGTGTACTAATACGCGGAACAATTGATATTTGAGGTGAATATTAGCTGATCTATCTATACGTACATTTCATAGACGTCCATTGCAGAACATGGATCTAATTCACAACGTGATATTTCTATAATGTGTGAAATAGTCGGTGACATTATTCATCTGGTTGGTAGACGAAATGATTATTTAAAAATATGGGTCTCGAACTTTTACGAATATTTAAAATCTTTACGTAAGTAATTATTTAAATAGTGGCAGTAATATATTATGTAGGTCTAGAGCAATTATTGCCACAATTAAAAGCGTGGTGCTTGACATTGTCCTATTTTCATCTTTCACTGCATCAGTAGAAAATTTACGTCAGTAATTGCGCACAATTTTGATGTGTGATGTATCAAGTGATAAATATGTAGAAATGTTAAAACTAACATAAATATACCGTTCACAGGAAACATGTAACTAGCTCCGCTCGCCTTCATAACAAAACCTTTTAATAAGAGCTCACGGATGAGACATCCGTCATTCATAGCCGTGACAACACAGGACAATCCTCCAAACAGAAATTCAAATGTAAACACCACTTGACAACGCTTGAGCCAAGTTTCGAGGACAGTAGTTTGTATAACTGTGATCCCTGTAACAAGGGCCAAATGAGGTAGGCATTTAGTAGTGTGCCGGTACAAAATACAAACGACACGCCCGTTCAATCTGGGCAGGTTGGAGTTATGACGGCCGCGAGTCCATTTGATGTCCGAATATGGCCTAAAGTGTAAGAAGCAGCGGTGTTAAATGTTTATGATGTATTAAAATACATTAAGATTTATTTTGGTATAACTAGGTCAAAGTGATATATCAAGATAAATAGTCGGTAATATAATAGGTTAATATAATATAATAGGTCAAAGTTAAAATCTTTTTTTATAAAAGTCAGTACCTAATTAACTGATTTCAGATGTGCAAATATTGGCGTACTACAGGGTTTATATTATGACCGATACGATTCCGAATTGATTTTTAATATAAGAGTATATTTTAATTGACTAATTACAGACTTTATTAGATTGGCGTACCACAGGGTGCATACTTTAACCATAAACAGAAAAAAAATAGCGACATACCTATTACTTCTTTTCTGGAACTGAAGTATGCAAATAGTAAACACAGACTTTTAGAAAATAGAATACACCTGCTAGTACGATAATCACATACATCATCGAGGTGTTTTTCATTATTCGCGTGCGTCTCATAACTTGTAACTTTTATAACAATGAGCAATACGAGGGTCCAGTTTGGACCCATTTCATTCAGCATTAGGCTTGATGGCAAGGATTTCTTGCCTTGAAATTTTCTCGTCAACCATAATTAATAGGGTGGGCCGCCCATTAGTATGCCCCATTGAATGCGTGACCCTGATAGGACATCTGGATTCGCCATCTGTCTATTGAAGATTGGATGAAAGGTTAATCAGGGGTACCTTGCCATTGCTTTGGTATTTGTCACACGAATTGATGCGGACATGGAGTAGTTAATCATGAATAATGCATTCTGTTTTCCAGAACTACCTATGTGGTCTGCTTTATTTAAATGTTTTGGTCGAAGATACAGTTTCATTCCACCTATGACATGGATACTTTCCGATGTCCGGGTTTACGGTGGGTAAGGTGTTTTCTTTTTGTAACTGTTTAGTGTTCATGTGATTCATAGTCAAGCCTTCTCTTGGGGGTGATATACATTGGTTATGAGTTTGTAGTGAGTATTCGTATATACATATTTAATAAAATAGGAAAATCGTCGTATTATTTAAATCCTGTCAACATATTTTCCCAAGCCGACCGTCACAGGGGGGGGGGGGGAGTTCCTGCCACCCTGTGAAGGGCGACTTGGGAAAATTGACGTGCAAACTGTCAGTATGAATTCAGCACATGATTCTAGATGTAATAATTATAAAAAAAAAATCTAGCGTAAAAAATACCGTCAGTTATCTAAAAAAACTGCTGTTTCATAGAAAAGTGCAACACCTATGCGGGCAAAATGTATGGAACATCCGACTTTTTTTTTACATAATAACCGACAGAAAAATTCCACTTCTATTTCACACTTTCTGCATAATTTACAACCCCACGGTTCGGAATCACGTATTGAATCCATGGTATAACAGGTTGCGCGTCAATGTCACTGCAACCCTTTATGGCAGAAGAACAAATAAAACGAAATAAAAAAAATACAGCCAATTTCACGAGAAAAAGCTAGTGATAAACAAGTCTTCTTGACCGTCACTTTTTCAGTTCCAACTAGATCTGAACTATTTATTAGCATTCCCTTTCATTCGCTCGTTGCAAAGCTTTGAGATATTACAACATGCCCCTCGTTCGATTTCAAAGAGCCTTTAGTTAGTATCAGGAAATAAGAGGAACTTTCGCGTAACCCAGTTATATAGTTAACTATTAAAATACAAGTTGAACTGGGAGAATTTAATGACGTTAACCAATAAATCTTAGTCGAATTGAAATTGAATAAAGACCCAACAAGATTATGCAAAAGAATATGATTTATACAATGTGGAGACAACAATACGACAAAAACACTGGCAATAATAATGCATACGAGTATTTTGAAACTATATCAAATACCTAAATCCGAAATAAAAAAACCGAGTTTTTCAAACAAACAATTTTTTTTATATTTTTATTTAAGTACTCTAAACATACAAATATCCTTACGGGCTAGACCCAATGCGATATTGTAGCACATTTAAAATTTAAATACATAGTTCCACTGATGAATCAAAATCATGTAATTCAGTGAGGGTAGTCACTAGTAAAAACAAACTTAAAAAATACATAAAAGTTAATAAATACATTGTTAAAACGCAAAAAATGGTAAAAAGACAAAAGTTCTTTATAAAAAATGTTAAACTTAACAGGGAAAGGTTAAATTTACTTAAACAGCTAGATATGTATTCCTTTAATTTGGAGCAAAGTACTAGGAAATACGACATTGACACACAGGACTTGCAATCTCAACTGGACCACCTACAGGAGAAACTAAGATCAATGACTAACAAATATAATACCTCTGAAGAACTAATGAGGGAATATGTGTTGGCAATGAATGAGCTGGTGAACTCACAAACTAACAGCTGTGATCGCTGTCAAATACCATCCCATGTGCCTACGCCAGACCATTCATTGTCAACATGCAATACCACATTACCGGATCCTTGTGTTGATTTGCCAATTCCTTCTGTTAATAGCTCCTTTATACCGTGTAAACAAATTGTAAACAATGATATTGTACTATTTTGTGATGAGATTGGAAAGGACTTAGGTCACTTGTTGACAGATGAATATCCGGGACACTCTGTAATAAATTACTGTATGCCTGGTTGTTCTTTATTTGATATTATGAAAGAAATTATTAAATGTAACTTTAAGCAGGAAACAACTTTGTTAATTTTTATGGGAAATAGGGGAAATTTAAATAAAGGAGAATTGCTCCAATATCATAGAACATTGTGCAACATTAGTTTAAGAAAAATTGTGTTATTTACATTCCCTTATAGTAACAGTTTGCCACAGGAAGAAAATAGGTTAAGATATGATTTAAACATGACATTGCATAATTTAACTTATAATGATAAGCTAATCCATTTAATTGGCACTAACTATTATATTAATAGTAATTTATATTTGACAAAAGATAGATACAATCGTGTTATGTACTATCTTTCTACCTATCTCAAAAGACAGATAGCTATGTCGCTATCATATTTTTTTTCTATTTCAGCCAAAAATTTGGCTAAACAAATTGCTCCTTTTGAGCAATGCAAAGGCATTTCAAACCATTCTGTCAATAATTTGCTTAAAATTAATGACATTAATCATCATTTAAATTAGAAATTAGGACAATAGAGGCGACCTCTAGCAAAAATGTAAGTAATAAGTCAAATGAAAGTGTAAAAAAATTAAACAGTATCAATCTGGTGCATCAAAACATTCAAGGATTTTTAAACAAAGACTTAGAAGTAGAATTATTCCTGAATTGTTACAACGTAGATATTCTTTGTATGACAGAACATTGGCTTAAAAGCCACCAGTTCATGTTCAATTTTAGTAATCACCAGGTTGGTAGTTCATTCAGCAGAGTAAATGCTATACATGGTGGCTCATTAATTTTAGTAAATAACCAGCATAAATTTAAGGACCGAAAGGACATTGTGAGCCTCTCTGTTGAGCGGACAATTGAAATAGCCTGTATAGAATTGGAGCAGTTCATTATATTAAGTGTGTACAGACCTCCTTCAGGATTGTATGATTGTTTTGAAAAGGTTATAGATGAAGTGTTGCACAAAATCTGTAATACAAACAAGTCCATCATCACTTGTGGTGATTTCAATGTTAATTTGTTAGAAAAGTCTGGGTTAAGTACTAAAATCATAAGTTTGTTTCAGTCATACAATCTTGCTAACCTATTTTTGGAGCCCACTAGAATAACTCCTACTAGTGCCACATGCCTAGATAACATTTATACAGATATTATACCAAACCACAAAGAAATGATTAATTTAATAGACTCAGATCATTGCGGACAGCTGATCACTATTCCAAATCAAAACAAAAAAGTTATTAAAAAAGATATCACTGTTAACCCAAAAACAACTAAACGCTTAGAAACATTTAAAACTAAACTCCTAAGTAAATTACCACCTCTGTTGACTAATGATGACCCTAACATAATATAATGATTTTTTTAATATGTATTGCACACAATTTGATAAAACATTCATTCCAAAGACATTATCAGTCAATAGTAACGCTTCCTTCAGTGACTGGGCCACCATTGGTATACATAAAAGTAGAAAACGACTTTATGAATTATATGATGAACGGATTTGTATAAACACTACTGAATTTAATTTATATGTTAAAAATTACTCTAAAATATTTAAAACAGTCTGTAGTATAGCCAAGTCACGTTATTTGAGTTCAAAAATTAAAAATAGTAGTAACATTATTAAAATGACTTGGAATGTCATTAATAGCGAAACAGGAAGGTCTTGCAACCGAAGTAGTGACTACAGCCTTGCTATTGATGACAATGTAATTAGATCAGATTCTCAAGTCGCCGCGGCCTTTGAAAATTTCTTTTCAGAGATTCCCGTGTCAACAACTAAATCTCTAAGCTCGTCACCCACTGCTGCAGAGTCTTTACTTAAAGAAAACGTTCCAGTTGGTGATTCTGAATTTCACTTTCAATATGTCACCTGTACAGATGTAATTAAAACTTTCCACATGTTAAATGTTAAAAAGACTGCAGATCTATGGGGTAATTCTGTGGATGTTGCTAAGTCAATTATAAACATTGTAGCACCTACTTTAGCTGTTATATTTAATAATTGTATTGATCGTGGTGAGTTTCCTGATCTTATGAAACATAGTAAAATCATACCATTGTTTAAATCGGGTAGTACATCAGACCCTACTAATTATAGACCTATTTCAGTACTACCTACCTTTAGTAAAATTTTTGAAAAGCTTATTTTAAACCAAATGCAAAGATTTTTTAACAAAAATAAATTACTGCATAACAAACAGTTCGGTTTTACAAGGGGTCGTTCAACTACTGATGCCGGAGTTGAACTTTTAGGACATATTTATAATGCATGGGAGGACAAATGCGATGCTTTGGGCATCTTTTGCGATTTGTCCAAGGCATTCGATTGTGTTCTTCATGAAACCTTAATCAGGAAACTTCACTACTACGGAATTCGGAACGCCTCTCTGGATCTTCTTACTTCTTACTTGAGTGATAGGATTCAGAGAGTTGATGTTAACGGAAAAAGGTCACCCGGATCTGTAGTAAAAATGGGGGTCCCCCAGGGCTCAATTCTTGGCCCATTTTTATTTCTTATTTATATAAATGACTTGCCTTACCTCATAAGGGACGAACATGATATAGTGTTGTTTGCAGATGACACTTCACTTTTATTTAAACTCAAACGTCAGCAGCTGGTTACTGACAATATAAATAGTGCCCTCGCAAAAGTAGTTAACTGGTTTAATGTTAATAACCTACTTCTTAACGAAAAAAAAACGAAATGTATTAAGTTTACGATACCAAATGTTAGACAAGTAGAAACTAGTGTTCTTATAAAGGGTGATGAGTTAAAACCCGAAAATACCACAGTATTCTTAGGCATAACTTTGGATGCCAAGCTTCAATGGGGCCCCCATATAGATAAATTGTCAAAAAAGCTTAGCTCTGCAGCATACGCCGTTAGGAAAATTCGTGACTTAACTGATTTAGAGACAGCCCGTTTAGTTTACTTTAGTTATTTTCATAGTGTGATGTCATACGGTATTCTGTTGTGGGGAAATGCCGCCGATATTCAGACAATTTTTATTTTACAAAAAAGGGCAATTCGTTCGATTTATAAATTAAGTCCCAGACACTCCCTCAGAGACAAATTTAAAGGGATTAATATAATGACTGTGCCTTCTCAGTACATTTATGATAATCTTTTGTATGCACATAAAAATATTAATCTGTTTAAAAAATACAGTGATATCCATAATATTAATACTAGGAACAAACACAAATATGTTGTTCCTACAACAAGGCTTAAGAAAATAGGTGGCTCGTTTAGATGCCAATGTATACATTTTTATAATAAACTTCCTAGCCACATTCAAGAACTAAGCATTAATAAATTCAAATCTTTCATAAAGCTAAAACTATGCCAGAAAGCCTATTATACTGTAAAAGACTATATTGAGGACAAAAAAGCTTGGGATTGAGCTGCTCCAATAGGTCTAGACAGTGAATGTTGTTTATTTTTTATTTTGCTGATTTACACTTTGGTTTTTTTTTTTTTTTTTTTTTCTTTCTAAATATCTATTTATATACAGAATGACATGAACATTTACTGTTTAAAGTCTTATATTATTTTAATTATTGTGAATGTGAGGACTATGTGGGTCATTGTTTCCGTTTTAATCATGGTCTGGCAGTTTGAGTGGTGTATGCGGTCTACACAAATGTCCTGTCCCTGGTATTGCTCGTCGAATCGTTGAGCTCCTTAAGTTCTGAGTTGAGCTGCACGGTTACTGACGAATGCGTGCACTGACTGCACAGGTCCACTCAGTGTGGTTCTTTCCTCAAAAGACCACTTCAGACACCAATCTACATGGTCCTCAAAGATTATATCCGGATTTTTATATACACATTGACATTGATGAATTTTATATAAACAATGACATGGATATTTACTTTGTAAAGTATCTTATTTTTATTATTATTACTGTGAGTGTGAAGACTATGTGGGTCATTTCTTTTTTTCGGTTTTCCTTCTTAGTTAGTTTTAATCATGATCTGGCAGTTTGAGTCATTTATGCGGCCTACCCAAATGTCCTTTCATTGGTATTGTTCGTCGAATCGTAAGGCTCCTCAAGTTCTGAGTTGAGCTGCACGATTTTTGACAAATGCGTGCACTGACTGGACAGGTCCGCTCAATATGTGTGGTTCTTTACTCAAAAGACCATTTCAGACACTAATCTACATGGTCTTCACATTATCTGACCAAGATTATGTCTGGACTTTAAAAGAGACTGTGACCTCTGAGTTTGTTTCGGCCTTTCTTCTCAGAGTAGTCAGATAGGAAACGCCGACCTCATCTAGTTTAAAAAAAATATGATTGACATGTAAAAGTGTTTGTACAAACCTACTTACAGAAAATAAATCATTTATCATTTATCATTTATCATTTATCACTGCTCGATTATTGTTATTATTTGATCGAATTTTCGTATGCAGACTGGGGACGTCACTAGATATACGCTGTTGAATTTATTATCGTCTCCACCTTGAATACCCACCATTATTTGCAATTCAAATCAAAATATGATGGAACAGAAGATGATTTAAAAATCGAGATCAAACCTCCAGGTAATTTTTCTTATCACTCTAAAATTTTTAGGGATCTGCACGGTTACCCAAAATGGCAATACAGATCGTACGTGAGATGTTTGGGACGTAATCATTTAAGTTATGACTGAATTTTAATGCAGCCTCCCCTACCCCATTGACCGCGATAGGATAGGTCAGAAAGCTTCCATAAAAAATATTTTATCGTATTTTTGGTCCCGCAAATTTTTAAAATGCCGTGTTTGTTTCAGAACAAAATTATCATCATCTGCCTAGCCTTTTCCCAACTATGTTGGAGTCGGCTTCCAGTCTAACCTGATGCAGCTGAATACCAGTATTTTACATAGAGCGACTGCCTATCTGAACTCCACAACCCAGTTATTGGGTAATACGATACCCCTAGGTAAGACTGGTTGTCCGACTTTCGGGCGTCTGACTACCCGTAACGACTGTCAAAGATCCACGAATGACAGCCGGGACCAACGGCTTAACGTGCTTTCCGAGGCACGGAGGGGTCTCGGTATGTAAAGATGGTCACCCATCCACAGAACAACCGCTGCAAGCGTAGCTTAACCTGATCGATCGACCTGTGTGGCTGTTATTATTTAGCCACGGGCCCCTCCTCAAAACAAAACAAAACCTCCTCAGAACAAAATACATTTTTAATATCATTCGTATTATAAACGTACCCACATCGTAGCGCAGCGTTATTTCGCAAACCGTTTTTTTTACCGTGTTGCGTTTCTACTGCTTTAACCTTGGATCGAAGGCAAGGCGACTTGGAAGGCATGGGGGCCTTTGTCTAGCTGTGGGCTGATGCAGGTAATAATTTAGTAGCGTTGCTACTAAATTACTTACACCAAAGTTACGAAATGTTCGATATAAACCGCTATAATATACCTCAATCCTGCGAACCTCTTGTACCGCATGACACGTCTTATCAAACGTGTCGCTACGCAGGACTATAATTAAATTTTGCTCACATTCGGTGATTCAATTAGGGCTTAATATTGACATTCGGTAGTGAGATCCGAAACTCGGGATCAACACCAAAACATTAGCATAGTTGATTAAAAGGCCTCCCTAGAAGTGTTAACTCGTAAATGTCATACATACAACATCATAAATCATCTTAACATTATGCTTCACTTGCTAAATTTCGTATAATTTTGGAGAGAATGTAACGTAATTTCGGAACCTTCTAAAATTTCACCTTACGTCTCAGTATTATGGTTCATAATCGTAATGTTTTGGGTCGAGATTTGGAACGTTTCGGTAATTTAGATGATTTTGCAAGTATAGGAAAGCCAGCAAGTACTGAATCAGCATCTAGGTGGTTCTCATATAATGAAGTAGAACGGTAGCTATGATTTATAGTCCAATTATGAGCTCCTCGATTATTTCTTATGAGGCTAAGTAGGTCATTCTTGGCTCTTCAGTTTTCGTGTTATTGGCAATTCGGATAATAGATGATACGATGGTTTGTTAAATCTCCTTGTAAAATCACGGGAATCTTATAAGACGTACTGATAAAGGACTGGGCTGATCGACATTTACGATTTCTACGTTTCGTTAAATGTCTATCTGCTCACTTCTTCAACCATTTGGAAAACGTCTTACTGAATGATTGTATGTTTCGTAAATACTTACTCACAACATTTTTACTTAGTACCCATCTAAAAATGATAATACCATAGTGCCTATTACGTCACCAGCTACAGTTGATGGACCATTCTATTCTTAGGCAGAGACCACAAGCACAAACAGACAGTTCAGAACTGGTCCTAACTTAATCCAGTAAGCTTACCCGGCAAAATGAAATAAACGTAGTTATAATTAATATTTCATACGGGGTCGCTCGGACGGTACATGTATGATGTATCGCACTGAACATCAGACTGAGACCGACTTGCATTGTGATATTGTGACCTGATTTTGTCAAGTGCTTTTTAGAGTTGACGATTTTTGATTGGGTCGTTTTAGAATTGCATTTGTTAGGAATTCCCTAATCTTTTCTTATCTTTTTCACAGTGATAAGGATGGTGATGTGTTCACTTAATGCTTTACATAAAGCAAAAACAGAACATGTATGTTTTTTGTCAACTGCAGCGTCTTCAGCGATTAGAGTTTTATCATTACGAAAGCCCGTTTCTTAAGTCACAACTTATTTTATAAATCTCTCTCTTTTTTGATGGCAGAGTAGGTAAGGTGAACTCTAAGGTATGTTACAAAAGTGGGGAGTTCGTTGCACCAGTTCTTTTTCTCAGCAAAAGCACAGGAAGTGGTGAAGGGTTTTGGGGGACTGTCTGTGAAATTTTGTCATTCGAAAAGTATTGATTGTCATCCTGATTTGAATAGCATTTATTCAAATCATTTGATATTTGAAAACCAACGTAACTATCAAAATGCCTCCGTAATTTTTCAAATAACTTTCTTCTCATGCTACCAGTAGTACCTATAGAGGAAATATTTTCTGCCACGTCACGATTCGATCGTATCGTATGCTGTAAATGATATAATATGTTATGAACTGTGCCGTTCCAGCGGCCGTCAGTGTCACAGATAACGAATGCGCCCTTTGTGATAATATCTCGGTATTGTGAGTACTTGTCCTGTTCGCCTGTATAAGTAGGCATAATTTTTGACGTGGATTTTTAGACCGGTCTAGGAATTTCAGAGTAAAACGATGGATAGAGCATCAGCAGTTTATCATGCCACGGGAGACGTGATGTCTTTTTTTCTTTTTAGGCATAGACTGGCTATTTTATGAAAATAAAAAGATTTTTTCTCAACTATGTAGAAGACCATTACAAAAAATATCAAGTAGGTAGGTAAATACCTCAATAAGGGCTGATTTTTACAGTCGGATAACTTTTATCTCATCGGCCTAGCCTTTTCCCAACTATGTTGGGGTCGGCTTCCAGTCCAACCGGATGCAGCTGAATACCAGTATTTTACATGGAGCGACTGCCTATCTGACCTCCACAACCCAGTTACTGGGTAATACGATACCCCTAGGTAAGACTGGTTGTCAGATTTTCGGGCTTCTGACACCCGTAACGACTGTCAAAGATCTACGAATGACAGCCGGGACCAACGGTTTAACGTGCTTTCCGAGGCACGGAGGGGTCTCGGTATGTAAAGATGGACCCATCCACAGACCAACCGCGGCAAGCGTAGCTTAACCTGATCGATCGAACTGTGCGGCTGTTAGCCCCTCGAGTACCTAATTATTACGGTTTGACATATTTTCTATACAAAAACTGTTATACCGCAATATTTATCCTCAGATAAAAGTATAGATAAAAGTATTTATCCTCAGATATTTAACTATTGAAAAATCGGCCCTAAGTAGTACATTCAAAATGTACCATTTAGGGCTGATTTTTTGTCATAAAATTTTCATAAGCGGATAACAATATTTTGAGCATTCATTTCCTACCAAGCGCAACTGACCTGTAAATTGGCATTTTAACATGGCATTTACCCTCACCCAGTTACTAATCTTACCAGGCTGCCATATCCCCAAACAGTTCTCTAAATGCCAGCACAAACCAAAGCCACGTGTGTTTGTTCGGGAGCACAACGGTATGTTCGGAACACTCGAGTACCGCTCGTATGAAATATAAATTCGAGTATACCGTCCGCACGCGGCCAAAGATTTGCCTAATTATTAAACAACGTTGCTTTAAATGACTCGATTTATGTTCTCTTATCGTTTTATTTGGCATCGAATAGAGCATTTGAAACAGTGTTTAGTTTTGCATATTTACTGTTCTATACCTAATATCGTGCCTCGAAAAGCACGTTAAACCGTTGGTCCCGGCTGTCATTCGTGGATCTTTGACAGTCGTTACGGGTAGTCAGAAGCCTGAAAGTCTGAGAACCAGTCTTACCTAGGAGTATCGTATTACCCAGTAACTGGGTTGTGGAAGTCAGATAGGAAGTCGCACCATGTAAAATACTGGTATTCAGCTGCATGTAGTTAGACTGGAAGCCGACCCCAACATACTTGGGAACAGGCTAGGCAGATGATGATTACCTTAAAATCTTTAACGTTCTTGCTCAGTTGCTTAATTTTTAATAACTTACGGTTTTATGATTTTCTTATTATTCACATTATTGTTCCGTTCAGCCTTCAAGTCTTCAATATTTTATAGTTCGGCAAGATAAGAACAAGGGTATTTCAGCCCACCAGGTACCAGGTGTTTCAGATATACATGTATATGTGAGAATTAGGTCTTCTTTTTCAGCAGTGAACATAAATTTTACTGCTACGATATAATCAGCAGTCAATTTTAAGAGATCAATAAAATTTCACAAAAAGGGTGGTATCAGCGAATTTTACCCCAACGCCACTATCGATTCAGGAAGCTAAGTGCCCAACTAAAATCAGCATTTATCTTACCCCGGCTTATTAGTTCCCCCCTTCCAATAGAAGCCGAAGCAAGAAAAAGACAATCTGGATCTATCCGTAAATAAACAATAGGAACTGATAATTATTTCCATACGTTAGGGTTGCCATTGTTTTACCCTCCCCCTCGATACCTCCCCTCTACTTAGACTACTCGATACGATGGCCCTACAATGTAGGGTTATTTACTTGATTGAGCGACCATTTTTTATTTTTGTTTTTAATTACGAAGTTATTGTTAGTCAATATGTTCTTTGTAGCTCTAAAACTCCCTCTGTTTTAAAGCTTAGGGTCTTTGATTTATGTTTTAAGAGTCGCCATATTTAGGTGCTCAATAAAATGAATAGTGCATAAAAAGAAAGCTTTAGGAGTTAGGGGACTGATTTTTTAAATCTTGAAGTCGAGGTTTGAGCGTAGAAATGAAGAAATGTGATCATTTTAAAAATACTTATGGATTCTCATTATATTAAATTACATTCCAAAACAGTGGAGATATGAACCCTTTTTATTGCGAATTAAAAGGTTACTGAATGAGTCAAAAACCAATCACATTCCACATAACCAAGAACATTATTTACAAGATTAAAGCTTTTAAAACCTGCACTTCAAAGCCCACCAACAACGTTATACCAATAAAAAATTAACGAAAAGTCTTACCTTGGATCGTAACAATCATAGCTTCAGAGCGAAATTCCGCGAAAGAGCCTAACTAATGTCAAAATAAACGTTTTTACAGCCGAACGTCACATAAACTTATTAACTTTATTCGACATTCCGATTTAAGCGGCATAAAACGGTGTGAGGGAAAAATTATCGGATCCATATTGCGAATCTGTTTAACGATGATATTGTTTTTCTTAGAAGCGTATGCGTCATACAGGAAACAGATGTGATAGTTCGTTTATTGGTAGTTAAAAATTAAGAGTTTTGGGTTGCTATGCAGATTTGTGTGAGACGGGAATCAAATCGTAATTTTTATATTAAATAGTAACGATGATACAGGCTGTTGAAAACACATCGTTGTAGATACAGTCAGGGAAATTAATTTTTAGTCAAATTGCCAGTCAACGTCAATATTATGTTGCCCGTATTGCAGTCATTTCATACAAATGCCAAAGAATTACAGTTCTGATTTAAATATACGGACAATTTAAGATGGTTAATAGTACATTTTTTAAACAATTTCTACAACAAAATCCACGAAGACGCGCCCACTCTTCTTTTCAATGCTTACAGTACAAGTGTGCAACATTTCGCTAGTACGTATTTTAGTTTTGTGGATGCACAGTAATTACTTAATTAGTGAGAATTGTCAAAACTAAAACACGTGCGGAATTAACTAGCGATAACCACTAACGATTAGGGAGAGAGGGTCGCGTCTTCGTGGATGGCACTATTGGTATTGATAGTGGCATTTGTTGCTATTTTTTTGCTGTACCTACAGCAAAAAATCTACAAAATAAAATTATGCTTATTCATTTTAGAAAGAGACTATAAGGGATCTAGGAGTCCTATTTGATAAAAAAGTTACTTTTATCCCCCATATCGATAACACTATTAAAAAAAGCTTCCAAAATGTTAGGATTTCTGCTACGCAATACCAAGGGTCTCAAACAGGTCAGCACTAAAAAATTGCTTTATAAAAGCCTTGTACAGAGCATACTACAGTACTGTAGCGTTGTATGGAGACCTCATTACACCACTCATACGCTTCTCTTAGAAAGGATCCAGAAACGATTTCTATGGCACCTTACTTTTTCCAAAGGGAAAATCAAGCAGCCTCCTATGTGTTCCGTCTGCAAACTTCGTTATCGACTCGAAGAGAAGTTATGGATGCATTGTTTCTGTACAAACTCCTCAGAAAGCAAACAGACTGTCCACAGTTCCTAAGTCTCATCAAGTTTCGTGCCCCAATCCTCGAAAACCCATCATTTCATTCCACCCGCTCCTGCGTAGAGCTGTCCTAGGTGTGCTAACTCACCGATACCGAGAATGTAAAAAATCTTAAGCACTGACCTGATTGACGTACACCACGATAGCAAAGGGAAATTTTGCAAATTCATTATTAAATACTATTCGCACAACTAAGGCAAAATCTTTATTGCAAAGTTTGTTAATTTTCATAGTTATTTACAATTATTTAATTAATTTTTTTAATTGATAATTTATAATTTCTAATTAACTTTAAATTATTATCAAATTTTAGGTAAAAGACATATTTAATCTTAGTTTAATTCTATTTATTTTTCTGTCATTCTATTCTTGATGTGTGTATTAAATTACTAGATGTACCTATGCTTTGTAAAATGTGCATATCGTGTTACCCTGTAAGTAATTGTTGTACTTACAAATGTATATCGTGTACTTCTAAATGGAATGCAATGTGTAAACAATTGTAGGCTGACCTATTAATAAATAAAATAAAAAATCTCTGAGGTAACCTAAAAAGTCACCAGGCATTACGATCTACATTAGTTGCAAAACCAGCGAATTAATATATTTTTATTTCACTCCTATTTTGTAATGAAATTCCTCTTTACCTAGATTTTTCTTAGTATCTCTCTGAGCATCATATTCTATGTCAAAAATCGGCATCGTCAGTTTCTGAAAATGTTGCCCACTAAGCTGACAAGTTATTAAGCTGGATAGGTTCAAGACTTTATCTTTTAGTAACACTGACGGCTGTAACTTGTGAGTCAGCTTAGAAATATGTTTGTGCTGATTTTACGTTTTTTGCTATCTTTTTGGAAGGGAACGCGGCGGTCGTTAGTTCAAAAATACGACTTTGCGTAGCAACAATATTTTTCGTATTTTAGTACTAGGTGTTTTTTTTTTTATATGAAGGTTAAGTGTGTCTACTAGTCTGGTCAGATTACGTCAGAGTTCGTTTGGTTTGATATTGTGATATTCACAAATGGACACGCAGGTGTTGCTTTGTTTATGTTAATACTTGTATCTACGGGAAGTTTTTTTGCTTTGATCTTTTTATTTTGATGCCAACCACTGCTTTCTTTGTCTATCAGAAGAAATCGATCATCCACTGCGTGGCAAGTTGGTTGGATTAACTGCCCATCCTCAGCCTCTGCATCTAATGTAGCAACATCTCTTTATACTACGAAGTAATTGCGACGATCTGGGACCTCATCATTTTTTTCCGTCATATATTTTTTATACAGCTTTCTCTTCTGTTTTTTTCATACTGAAACACTTTATACGTTTACCGTTTTCGATTTTCCAGCACAATATAGTGAAGATTTACGTTACAGCGGGTAGCTTTAGGATTTTGTTCCTAGTGGTGGGGGGTTTCATTGTTCGTATAAATGAGTGTTATTCTTTTATTGTCGAGACAAAGACGGCACTTGGCCTCAAAGCGAGGCGCCAATATTTATACAACCTTCGCTCGCGCTCTCCTTGAAATAACGCCGTAGGGACGGTTTGATGAGAGGTAGCGGGGCGATTGTAAACTGTGGAAGGAAGAAGTTGATATCATCGTCATAGCCTATAATATTCCCACTGCTGGGACACAGGCCTGCTCTCTGACAGAGGGAGAAGTGGGAGTGGGCCATAATCCACCACACGGACCTAGTGCAGGTTGGCAGATGTCACATGTCTTCGAACCTTTGGCTCTAGGACATGCTGGTTTCCTTACGATGTTTTCCTTCACCGTTTTTGAGAGCAGTGTGGTAATGAAATAATGTACACCAAGTAAAGTGCTTGCTTGGGTTTGAACTCACGATCTACAACTCGTAAGTCGAGGCCGTTACCACTGGGTCACCACTGCTTTCGTCAACTGACTGACTGACCTCGAAATATTCTCTTTTTATTTGAGTTATCTTATAGAGTGTAGTGACAAATTCCAAAACGAACACCACAAGAAAATCTTACGTCACAAAAGTTAAAAAAAACACTAAATTTAAGTTTGTTACATCCTGTCGCATAACATGCTTGATATAATGATTTATAAATGCTTGATTATAGCATTCATTAATAAACAACAAAATGAATCGTTTGCAATTCCCTCATGGTCTCAATCTCACTTACGGTCTTAAAGTCACATGAAAATAGAACATTACCCACTTGTGTAAGTGAAACGTAAATAGGACTTCAATTGCTTGAAGAAGGGGTACAGAAAATCTTGTTAGTCATGCAGTGCATTACCGCTACTTCTCCCCCAATATGTGATCCCCTTAACTTCAACATCTGAGGAGCAGCTCTTGATTATATAAGAAAACGTTCGATGCTCTATTGTTGGATCAAGGATGTAAGTTGTTCCAAGTGTTAGCTGGTTATATTATATTTTGCTTACAGCTTGTTTATATACGGAACATGGGGTGTACAGCCAGTTTTATTTTATCGATGCAAGCAAAGTTCTAAGAAACAGGAACTTAATTTCAGATGCAGGAAATGGAGTTTGATTGAGTTATTTCTGTTGAAGGGAAGTCAGTTAAACATGTTGTCAATACAAATTCTTTCTTTTTGCATGTAAGTAGGGTTATTTCGATTTGATGTACATGTGTTAGAAAAGAATCTTAAAAAATAAGGGCTGATTTGTCAATAGTCAGCTAACTTTTGTCTGACGAATAAATATTGCGGTTTGACAGTTTTCGTACCTATAGAAAATATGTCAAACTGTCTTAATTATACTTCAGATAAAAGCTAAAAAAGATAAAAGCTACCTAGTGAAATGTGTCTAAATGTGACGAATCCTTGAAAGTTCACTCTCAATTCTCGTCCGATTATCGAATCGCCACCTAAGAAGACTTCACGTCACTTACAAAAAATGTGGCTACTATCCAAAAAATCGAGTCTAAAAATGAATAAACAACAAGATAAGCTCCCACATTAAATTTAGTAATACTAATTAAGATAAGGCATTTGTTTTCCTTCCTATCTCCGGATCAAAAGGCCTCACGTTTTATACGGGACCCTAACTAGACATTTCGTGTTAACAATAAAATTGTCACCTTTACAAATGTTTTAATGGCACGCCATTTACGTTTTGACATTTTAATCAAAGAAGGGTGGAATTAATAGATATAACACAGTAGGGATACAATTACCGACTACTTCCCAAGGGCTCGAAATACTGTTTGAAATTATTGTGGTTAGGGAAATTTTTACCGCGGATCTATCGGGCGTTGGCCTATGCCCTATATTTCAAACTAATTTTGGAATAATATTGAAGGGCTTTTTAGCTAAGTAATAACAGCCGCACGGGTCGATCGAACAGGTTAAGCTACGCTTGCCGCGGTTGGTCCGTGGATGGGTGACCATCTTCACATACCAAGACCCCTCCGTGCCTCGGAAAGCTCGTTAACCCATTGGTCCCGGCTGTCAGTCGTGAAACTTTGACAGTCGTTACAGGTCGTCAGTAGCCCGAAAGTGACAACCAGTCTTACCAAGGGGTATCGTATTACCCAGTAACTGGGTTGTGGAAGTCAGATAGGCAGTCGCACCATGTAAAATTCAGCTGCATCCGGTTAGACTGGAAGCCGACCCCAACATAGTTGTGAAAAGGTTAGGCAGATGATTGTGGAATCAGGAATTTACAATTCTTAACTAAAATAACGATTTAGTACCTACTCGTATCAGAGAGCCAATTTAGGAAAAAATATGTTAATCGGGCAAGTACAAATGTGACTTTGTGTTTTTATCTTGGACATCACTGACAGCGGTGAAGGAAAACTGGACTCAATAATAATACTCGTATAAGTCCGAAATCGCGTATTCGCATTGAGAAGCGTAGTAATCAATGGTCGTGCCGTCTCGATATGAGAAGAGGCCTTTGAGACAATAATAGGCACGTATTATTAATTATCACTTTACTAATTATAGGCACGTGAGATTTGCTTACAATGACTCTTATCTAATACTGACGACTGAGGTATGGTAAGAATCAATCTGCCCAACATTTTCCCAACTCTGTTGGGTTTGGCTTCCAGTTTAACCAGATGGAGCTGAATCCCAGCATTTTACATGGACCTGGCCTCCACAACCCAGTCACTGGGTAGCACGATACCTCTTGTAGGACAGGTTGTCAGTTTCGGGCTTCTGACTCCCCGTAACGACTGTCAAAGACTCTGAAAGACAGCCGGGATTGACTTGTCGTGTGTTCCGAGGCATGAGGGGTCTCTTTATGGAATGGATGGTACATCCACCCATTCACGAACCGACTGCGGAAAGCGTAGCGTAATCTTCGAACGACCCGTGCGCCTGTTATTGTTTAGCCACGAGCGCCTTTGATGTAGGTATCTAACGTTCTAGGTAAATGTGACTTTCACTATGCAGCCATATCAATCAAATCTTACCGAGAGAACGTAGGTGAAGTAAGCTGCCAATAGTGTCAATACCTAGTAACATCAGGTAGAATGACAACTCACTTCAAACTCACTTCACCTAAGTTTTAACGGAATAGATCAGCAACTTAGGCACTCATTTATTTATTCAATTATTGATATAACTAAAATATTTTGTTTTGTTTGGAAATAAGATTGTTTATAAGCACTTATTATTATTAATGTGACATTGTTTAATTCAATCCGTTTACAAACTCAAACACCAACTTACAATCATTTTCCAAGAAATGATATACTATTTCAAAAGAACGTTTTAAAAGTAATATCTCACAAGAATGTTTGTCAGCAAATCTCAAGATGTAAGTTATTACAGGTTTCCTTGAATAGTAATAAAATTAAGAATATAAAAGTTCCATCGATTTTTCTTTCAGGCTTTCCTTAATTCTAGCTCAACCCACTGATTATGTTTAAGAATCGCAGGAAACGGTAAAAGAAGTTATTAAAATTTAATTTAGTAGTAATAAGTCTGTAGGTCCTTCGCATTAATGAGGCCAGAAGATTAAATTGCGTTCGCTAGTAAAAGTTCACTAGGTAATATTGTCCATTATTTTACAAAACATTCATCAGTCTATAGCAGTCTGGCTAGACATAGGCCTATCCTACTGCACGATATTTCATTCCATCCTTAGCTTTCATCTAGCTACTACCAGCAGTTCTGTCCACCAAACCTGACGCCTTCCAGCTAGGTTCGATTCTCAATGAGTACAAAATGTCCTAAACAGTCTTTCGAAGAAAAGTGTAGATTAGAAAAACCGTTTCCAAGTCTGTATTCATTTGAAAGACGAACGCAATAAGAATTGTTTTTAAAAAAATCGTGTCGAATTTTTCATATTCGCAGTTAATCACATCACTCATATAATTTGCAAAGTGAAGTGCGTGCAATTGTGTGTTAAATGAAAAATAAAACGGGGTAAAATCAGTGATGGTAGGGGTTCAGAAGGGCTTCCGAGTGCACTGACCTTTAAGGGTGGCTCGGAATTGGGGAACTGATCAGCTGGACATAACAGATAGCTTTGTGTACGGGAAATTGGGTGCTTCCTACTACAACAATTTCAGTTTTATGTGTATTTTTGTTGCTGATTTAGTTTGCAATTATTTGTATTTATTCCGGGATAGCCAACTGCCTGATTTATGTAACGTGTGTTTTTTAAATTCTTCGATTTTCGGTTTCTTACTCGTTTCATAATATCTTCGTATTCTACTTGGTTTTTGGTTACACAGATTTTTTACTATTTTAAAGATGCTCGGTGGACAGCTGCGGAAAAGTGTTTTTGAAGTTTTCTCTAAGACAGGAAACGGGTTAATCCATCAGTATTTTGACATCCGCAAATTTGTAGCTGCAAAATGCATACTAAGCCTTCCAATACCAGCAAAGCCAAAACTTACCCACACTCAATATAAATGGAAGACCGCAATCCGTGCTTGCAAAGTAAATCCTACCACCTATAGACTATATGTAGGTTAGTAGATCGTTCCAGTTATCTGCACGTCGCGCCAACCATCTGGCCCATCTGAATTTTTCACTTTTACCTTTTCCAACCAAAAAAACGGGATTCCTAAAAGTGGGTCGCACAAAATGAATGCACAACGAGATTTATAGCCCGAGACGGTTTTTTAAATTTTATAAAATCTTATTTGGATGTGTCGTCCCTGTGATTACGTTATCTTTATTGAGTTAGAATTTTCCTGCTTCCTTTTTAATTTATTTATTTAGCGTGTCAAGTTTTTTTACCTTAACTGAGAATATTCTGCTACCTGGTACGTACTGTGCAAAGTTTTAGTAGAAGAAGAGCCTGAGCGGTAATTGCGTAACACTCTACTGGTAGCAATGGCTTCTATTTTGACAGTTCGCCCACGTTCATTGTGTTATTTTCGTTGTTGAGCAGACGAATTTTTTAAACCTATGAAGCAATGGATTAGCAATATCGTTCAAAATGATTCAGATGACAGTATGTCACGTAATTGGAGTACTGATTAATATTGGCCTATAGCAGTTCATAAAATAGCCATCTTCTGACAATAGAGAAGATAGAGCATTGTAGCTTGGTGCCTAACAAGTGGGCGTAAGCCTTTTTCTATCAAACTAGATCAATGATTCCCAAAGTGGTCCAGGTGGACCCCCGGGGGTCCACGGGAGACTCGAAGGGAGTCTACGTTAGATCTAATCTTCACATTTTTTGTCGAGTTTTGGGAATATGGTAGAAATGTAGCCGGGTTCAGTGGAACCAGCAAAATGTTTAAAGTGGTCTATGAGAAAAAAGTTTGGGAACCTCTGAACTAGATCATCATTATAAGAAACTGCTTAGCAGTGTTGGCCCAGTGGTATCGGTATCGGTAACCCAACTTATGAGAGACGAGATCAGAGGTAGTGAGTTCGAACCCAGGCTGGCACATTACTTTGTGTATTTAATTTCGTCACCACTACCCTCAAAACGGTGAAGGAAAACATAGTGAGAAAACTGGCATGTCCTAGAACCAAAAATTCGAAGACATGTGTTGTCCACCAACCCATACTGGATCCGCGTGGTGGATTAAGGCCCACTACCTCTCTCAAAACAAAATGCCTGTGTTCCAACAATGGCATTAATAGACTGATTCAGCTAAGGTATTAATAGTAAACTCCCATGAAATTCGTTGATACCTTGACAAATATACTGCTGTCCCTAATCCACTAAAACAAATGAAACACATAACATAAAGCCGCAGCTCTAACAGCTTGGCATGGTAAGAGTATTAGATTGATTTTGCTTAGTAGTAAAACCAAAACAAAGATTATAGCCTCCTTATTCTCTGAGGTCATTATAACGGACAAATTATCGTTTGTCATAAAGTCCTGATACAACATTATTTTTAGTATACTGCAAACCTGAATATAGTTTGTTCATAATAAGTAACTAATTGCAATAGTTTTTACACCATGTTATAGTTTGTCCCAAAAATATTTTAAAATGGTAAAAAAGTTGGACACCGAGCGACACTAAGTACAGACTCCAGCACATCAAGCTACTACAATCTGTCATATTTCTTTAATAGATTTTCAATTTTATCGCTAAAGCATAAGGCTCAAAGTTGATTCGGAAAATCTGACAGTTTCGGGTAGCTTGATGTGCTGGCGTCTGTACATATCCGCAATCATATGCGCACAACACAGGTCACAGCCGGTCGGCCGGCGGCGCGTGTTAAGTGGTAACCAACTTTTTGTACGGACAATTATGTAACATAACAAGCTTATAACTTCATGATTTTTCATGATACAGTTTTGAAATTTTGTACACAGATTTTTTACATAAACATACTAGACACGTGTTTCGGGTTTGCCATATACTAAAAATAATGTTGGTCCTGACATACTTTTATAATAAGTAATCGGAAGTACTTCCTAACAGACATAATATTAGTTTTTCGTTTAAAAATCGGCGCTGCTACACCTCATTTAGTCAACCAATGAGAATTCAGATGTTGTATAATCTCAGGACTTAGGGCCATTTCCCATTTTTCCCGTCATAAAGGACAACTGGTATTTCGCGAAAGCTTGAGGTATAGGTAAATATGGCGGACTTAGGATGAGGATAGGTAAGGATTTGGTTATTTCCAGATCATTAACTAGAAAGTAACTCATTACGTAAATGATGATCAACCCTCACGACCCCATAATTAGGTAGCCAGCATAAAGCTCAGTAGCTCAAAACCGGAATTTTCCGTTCTGCCAAACGATCCGAATATTAATGATTTATTCAACATTCTCATTGTTATTCAACGATATTCCCATTCACGTATTAAGATGAAGTGTTGAGTAAAAAGCGATTTTATATTAAAATTTCATGGTTTAGCATTACAAGTGAATGCAATATGGAGCGAGCCATACGTACCTACCTCATATGTATAAATACAGTAGGTGTTTTTGATTATAATAATGTAAACGGACATTAAAGTAAACGTTTTCAAATTCAAATTAATTTATTTTCCAGAAAGTAGGGTTACAATGTATAATGTTAATTATAAATCTTTCTTTTGTAAACATGAGTAGTTGTGACAAAGTTTCGTCGGCATTTGTAGCGCAGTGGCTGAGAGATTTTCTGAAGTTTTTTAATGTTATTTTCTTTCTATAAAGCTTGGTGGACATTCAGAGACATTGGCGCTGATTCACTACGCGGGCCCAGTGCGGGTTGGTATACATCACATATCATCGATTTTATGGTTTTAGGACATGCCGGTTGTCCCATGATGTTTTCTTTCACCGTTTTCAGAGCTGTGGTGATAAAATTAAATACATTAAAGTATAGTGCCTGCCCGGGTTCGAACTCACGACCTACAATTCGTAAGTCGGAGCCGATACCACTGGACCACTACTGCACCCAGCTTGGAGAAGAAATGCCTTTAATTAATTTGTATTTAATAAAAAAAGTATTTCTTTCCATTTTGCCACTGACTCAAGTATAAAAGCTAAAGTATGACACACAATATAGACAAGATTTAATCAAATATATTATGAAAACAAAATAAGCTCGTATGGAAACTCCGATTTGCTCGACAAACGTACGACGTTCACCCAATTTCTTTTATATAAGTAATTTATTGATTTATACAGAATTACAGAACAACAATCTTTTGCTTATATCGTATGAAATTCTATGGAAATTGCTCATAGTTGTTTCAAAAGCTAGAATATACAACGCTATTTAATAACATAATAATGACATCTAAAATGCCTTGTTCAACATCATCATTTCAGACGAAAAACATCCACTGCTGGATACAGGGCTCCACCAAGCACCGCCAGTTCGACCGGTTCTGTGCTTCCCGCATCCAGCACATTCCTGCTGCCTTTACAGGTATGGCATATACTGAATCGCGTGTTAAGTTTTAAGACTGCAACTTCTGTGGTTCTTTAGGCCTTCACAAGGTCGTCGGTCCACCTTGTGAGAGGCATTCCAACGCTACGTCTTCCAGGACGCGGTCGCCACTCCAGAACCTCTCGGCCCCAACGGCCATCAGCTGTTCTGTGAGCAATATGCCCTGCCCACTGACACTTAAGTTTGGCAATTCTTCGGACTATGTCGGTTACCTTCTTTCTTCTGCGGAAAATGCCTTAAATTGCTAAATACCTTGTAAGTGGTAAATAATAAAAAGATTATTTTCCTTTTGAAATAATCCCATTAATTAGATGCCTATTTGATTGTAGGTCAGAGGTAATATGAAGTTGGTTAGTTCAAAATGTAATTTGGAAAAAATATCTAAACTGTTTTTCTTTTTTACTAACTAACCCATTTTGGTGAGATGGGATGGGATTATCATGGTTTACATGGTAGGTAGAACCTGTGGGGTCATTGCGTAACACAGTATCAGTAGCAATGGGTATCATTTTGACAGTTCAACAACATTCATTGCGTTATTTGTGTTGTTGAGCAGACACCTTTTTCCAACATATGGAGCAATGGATTAGCTATATGCTTCAAAATGATTCAAATTGAGAGTAATAGTGTGTTACGCATATAGGGTGCAGGTTGAGGCTGGCATTGGAGCGTGGGGATTGGTATATGAAAAGAAGGGCCTATGCTTACTAGTGGGTGAAGTCGGACTCTCGATGATGATGACGAAGATGAACCCATTGTAACGACCAATACTTTTTAGGCGGTAAGGATGCTCAGGAGAGAGACTTCGCCAAGTTTGTTAAATAAAATTAAAATGAAAGAAAAAAAACTTTTTTCACTTTGTAGTGTTTTTTTGGAAGTCGGTTGTTTTTTTTTTATAAAAAGTTTTTATTTTTCATTTTTTAGTTATACCTACCCCACAAAAATTCATATTGTATACACTACTTGCTATATGGTAGGGTGTACGGTGGTATACTGAACACGTACTGCATCTGCTGTTATAGGGTACAGACGTGATGTTATGTTGTGCGATTGCGTAAACAATGCATACATATGCGACAGCAGCAGCAATCGCGGTTGTTTTACTGGAATTTATTGAAGAGTTCCGTTGTCTGTCTCCGAAACTCATCACCAGATCTTTACGAAATTTAAATGGGACCATTTCGAAATAAACCTCTACCGAAAAAAAAAATATTTTTGCAAATCCGTCCATATATGACGGAGTTATGCCCGAACATACATAAAAATATATATACAGCGTGTAACGGAAGGGGGGTATCAACCCTGAAGGAGGTGAATGTGCTCATGAAACTCAACAACTTTCCCCAAAGAACATAGGTCGAAATATTAAAAAAAAATTTGGCCCTCCCTTACAAAACTGACTACCAGCTGATTGATTTACTATGGGAGGGCCAAATTTTTTTTTCATATTTCGACCTATGTTCTTTGGGGAAAGTTGTTGAGTTTCATGAGCACATTCACCTCCTTCAGGGTTGATACCCCCCTTCCGTTACACGTTGTATATATATATAAATATAAACATCCGATTTGATAACCTCCTCCTTTTTCAAGTCGGTTAAAAATGGTTTATTCAATAAATAAAAAAAAATAAAAATGCAAAAACTCATGACGTCGTGTTTTATTTACTTAAATAAATCCTTATGAATATGATCGCTCGTCAATCACTGGAAGTTTACCTCAACATACAGTTGGAGGGAATACGCTTTGCATACATATAAGACTGATTGAAATTTTACGCTCGCAGGAATTTTTACGCATATTTTAGGGCCGTTTCGCAATTTCACACCCATTCTAATATAGACGTCGGTGAACGAGTATTTTACGTATAAATTTTCACTTTGCTTATTTTCTGCGTATTAAGAAATGTGCACGAAGAAACGTATACAGGGGAATAGGAATTAGAAACACTGTTGGTCGGAGTTCGGATTAGATTTTCTCAAAATTTGTTTGCCTTCAATCTCCAGATGGAATATTTTGATCTACAGATTCGTAAATATGTTGGAAAATAAATGATAGGATTATTTTCATGAATACGTATTAGCCTACATCAACAATCTTCGATCTTTAATTTCGTTTTTTACGAGTTTATCTTTTTATAGAAATGTACAGAAGTACACCTTCGAGGGGCTTGTGGCTAAGTAATAACAGCCGCACGGGTCGATCGATCAGGTTAAGCTACGCTTGCAGCGATTGGTCTATGGATGGGTGACTATCTCCACATACCAAGACCCGGAAAGCACGTTAAGCCGTTGGTCTCGACTGTCATACGTGGATCTTTGTCGTTACGGGTCGTCAGTAGCCCGAAAGTCTGACAACCAGTCTTACCAAGGGGTATCGTATTACCCATAAACTGGGTAGTGGAGGTCAAATAAGCAGTCGCTCCAAGCTACACGAGGCCCTAATTCACTATGAACACATAATGATTCCTTACTTCGAAACCACACCAACTCTTTAGTTAATCACGACATCTGCTAATAACGTTTTCTCTATGACACAATGAACGAAACCGCGCGAAATGAACGCAAAGTTGGCGAGGTTTGAACTGTCAAAATGCCACGCTTGACAAACCGTACGTGGTTTACACGTTGTAAGATTACGCGGGGAATAATAATGACCTTCACTACATAGTATAAAACAAAGTCGCTTCCCTGTCTGTCTGTCCCTATATATGCTTAGATCTTTAAAACTACGCAACGGATTTTGATGCGGTTTTTAATAGATAGAGTGATGATTCAAGAGGAAGGTTTATATGTATAATACATGCATAATATAGTAGAGAAACACTGATAATTTTAGAGGTTTCTAATGTGATGTCGTAAATAAACACATTTTTTGCGCTTACATTGTAAACGCTGGCTGAACCCGTCGAGATAGATCACAATAATGTACTACAGTATTGTACACCTTAAAAAGGTCTACAAAAAATTTCGCAATGGTATATATCTATCTCTTAGGGATAACCCACAATAACCATTTTTTATCCTATACTTTTTACGAGAAATAATGGCTCTAAAATTATCAGTGTTTCTCCATTGCACCCGTGCGAAGCCGGGGCGGGTCGCTAGTATTATTAATAAATTAAATTAGAATTGGGGCCCTCTGGTGTGTTGAAAAATAATCGGTACCTAGTTCATCTTGCTAATTGCTCTACACGAGCGGCACGTTGCAACCAACGGCTGCAGTTGCCAGTGACGTTGGCAACCTTGCCGCTCGTATACAAGTTGTAACTTAAATAACGCACAACCTCATGAGGTGTCATTGGACTCATCATTGTGAACAACTTTTACTATGGGACCAAAACAAAAATCGCAAAAAAAAACATCAGCTGTTTTCTACATTTTGACGACTTATGTGAACATAAATGTAGGGAACAGCTGATTTTTTTTCGCGATTTTTGATTTGGTCCCACAGTAAAAGTCTAAGAAAACAAGGTCTAGGCTATCCAGCCTCGACCTTGTTTTCTTGCAACATACAAGAAAAAAACTATGTCACATGACAGTACCTAGGACTAGATAAACTGTATCAGTTAGATTACGTAGAGAAACTTCACTTTCACTAGTACTTAATCGACAGATCGTAAACGATAAAAAAACTAAGATGTTTTAATTAAAACAGACCTTAGTAAAAGAGGTCACGATAAAAAAGATTACTTATATAAATACCCCTCGCAGCTGTGTTCGCTCCGTAAGGTTAAAAGAGCATGAAGATCTTAAGCAAGCAAAGTGCAGTTCTTGCCAACAACAGACCTCGCTAAGCAATTCAACAATTGCAAAGGTAAAAATACAGAATGCGAGTCAAACATTAACATTTACATTGTTTCGCCCCCAGCAACTTATATTAAACCGTTGAGGGACATTAGAACTTATAACACTTGAACGTAAACTTGCTACACAATTACAAACTTAAGTTTGCCGCTGTACAACAACAACAATGGCTTTAGTCAGTAGAATTTAGTGTTGGTTGTTTTGTTTCCAAGTAGTTTGAGAACGGCAAAAACAATTTTGTGCTTTGTTGGAAGAAAGCATCCATTCATATAGGAGGGATGCGCCCTTATTTCTTTCACCCCACATCGGTTGTCGACGTAATTTTTTTAATCATGTTTTATACTCGTATTAATTTACTTAACGACCGTCTTAGTCGGAGGTTTTTGAATGCGTCGCTACGTTTTCGATGAATAACGAATGAGCTTGCAGTATTATAATTAAGTTGGTGATTCTTGAAGATTGTTTGCTGAAGCATCGGTGCGGAGGATTCTGATCTTGATTTTCATATTAAACTGACATAATAAGTCTGATTTGATTGGGTTCATTTACATGTTCGCGTGGGAATGTGCTCGTAAAAGATACTGTTAGTAAAATAGAGCTGATTTAGAACAGCTCCTAATTAAATTAAAATTAACTCAGCTGAGAGAACTTTAAAATAATAAAATAAAAGCTCTCTGAATTTCATTCAAGTTTTAGTGGTGACCTTGAGGTAAATAAAGAAATTGAATTAAATAATTCTTGGGAAGTAACAGACGTTGTTTTTTTTTGTCAACGTTTTAAAAAACTTCCTATGTGAAAGAAAGAAAGAAAGAAAGAATAATATTTTATTTGCGACACGCAAAGGAAATACAAACAGTAAAAAAGTATAATGTAAAACTAACAAAATAACATCATCTGCCTAGCCTTTTCCAACTATTTTGGGGTCGGCTTCGAGTCTAACCGGATGCCGCTGAGTACCAGTATTTTACATGGAGCGACTGCCTTTCTGACCTCCATAACCCAGTTACTGGGTAATACGATACTCCTAAGACTGGTTGTCAGACTTTCGGGCTTCTGACTACCCGTAACGATTGTCAAAGACCGAATGACAGCCGGGACCAACGGCTTAACGTGCTTTCCGAGGCACGGAGGGGTCTCGGTATGTAAAGATGGTCACCCATCCACAGACCAACCGCGGCAAGCGTAGCTCAACCTGATCGATTGATCTGAGCGGCTGTTATTATTTAAAACTAACAAAATGACATAAATAAAAAAAAACAAGAAAAGAAAAAGGGCATGTGCGAGGCCAAAAAGCATCTCAGCATAATGCTGCGATATCTAAAAATATATTAATACCGCAGCGCTGGTATTCTGATAGAGGATGGTATCTGCGTATCTACTGTTTCGTCTGTCGAGAAACAGATACGAAAGGAATATCAACATAAACATTGTATTGCTGCCAACATTGTAACAAGAATAATACTTTTACAATCGTTATTTCTAATGATCCACTTTATATTTCCTCATAAATCCATTAAGAAAACAAATAGAGGGGGATTTCAGATATGATTTCAAAGAATTTCAGCATCCGAATCACAAAAGGCGATATAAAATTTACAAATTGTAGCCATAAAACGAATGCGGGAAACTTAGACTGGGGAATTATGTACGAGCTAAAGGTAATGATAGGTCTTTGAAACAATGTAACTTTACATTTATTGTTATTCGAGTCGTCCTGAGGAAATAGCGAGGCACCAGGGGTCATAATGTGATTTTTATTCAATACAGACGTGCAACTGTGTTAATTCTAAGGAGCTTTTCAATGTATGGTCTAAGACTCTAAGCGGTGGAAGACATTGAGGTAGGACGGGACTTGATAAAAATATACAGGATGTACCTGGAAGTATGGATTAAATCGAATAGGGGCGTGGGCAAGGTCATTTCCAAACTTTTTAACCCTGAGAACGTCGGTGAATTTTTTTACGGTTCAAAAATTATGATCTATTTTTGTTTGTTCAATTACTTGGCATAGTGCTCAAAGAAAAAAAAAACATAGAAAAAACCTATCAGGGCTATCAATTCAATTTTTTTTTTAGGATATTTTATAAGAGTGGACCATTTCTGTGGTAATACTTTTACGCAGCTAGGAAACGTGTTCAATAAGAAAAAAAACATTTACTGCAAAGGCTACGTTCTGGAAAAAAATTGTAAAATTTTCGAGCAAAAATTTACGTTTGGAAATAACCTTGCCCACGCCCCTATTCGATTTGATCCATATTTCCAGGTACACCCTGTATATTTTTATCAAGTATTGCAAGAAGCAATTCACACTAATTTGTGTGTTTTCCCGTGACACCAATTATATTATTTTAGGTCATAGTGAAAATAAAAGAATAGATAATAGAATAATAGGATTGATAATAGTTTCTAAGTCGTATATACTATCCAAATAGACGTTGTGGGTCTGTTAGAAACTTGAAATTATTTAGCTTTCTCTTCAACGCTTTCTAAACTCCTCTCAACAAATCGCTGCATCTTATACATTCCACCAATCACTGGTCGAGAACACGGGAGGTAAAATTCTTGAGGTGTTGTTTGCCCTAAAGGCGATTTACTCCAAGTGTCTGTTAAGACGATAATTACAAAAGTTTTTTAATTAGTTTAATTTTGCCGTAAGCCGACGAGATTTTTGAAGCTTTTAAAGCATTATGCACGATACGTTTACGAAGCGAAAAAAATTGCGAACTTTTCTTTGTGTGTGTGAGATTCTTTATTAGGTTTATTCTTCTTTATTTCCTTATTAGATTGTGATAAGCTGGATAAGATATAAGATTTTAATCAATTGTTTCTTCTGTCAATGGTTCGATATGGCAGCTAAATGCCAGGTCCTTCATTCAATTCCCAGCTAAGGCCAGCAAATGTTATTTGGTTTAATGTGTGAATCGAAATACGATTGACTCTTGGTAGTAGCCGAACCCAGTCAAACGTTGCACCAGTGTATATTCAATACTACTTGGGATTACAGTATTATACATATGTAACAGAAAGATGTAGTCATATTTTAGGGTATGGTACGGACTATTAAACTGAACAACTTTCTCCATGGGACCAGCATTGTAATCCCGAAAAAATAATCAGCAGTCCCATAAATTTCGGTTGAAGTTTTCAATGTGACAGTTGATATTTTTTTGACCACACCATTCTCATATATGCTGTATAATACAGCCATATATATAGGTCTTTTAAACATTTAGGTAATGCACGTAAAATCACATACTTTTCCTCAGGAAAAGTTGCTGATCTGTAAAAATTTATCACGACCTAGTTTAAAAAACCATTCACTATCTGATTCAAAAAGGCTGCACATTCCTTCTAGTCACTAATCCTGGTAGGTACGTCTCAGCTTAGGATATTTTCTGCTATACCTACTACATATAAAGTTGAATTCAACCGCTATTCATCTCTTTGGCCACAATTACGCAATCAGGCCACATTTAAGCTGAAGTCCTCGTAACAACATAATGGTAATAAGTTGGACTTCGGGGCTGCAAATCGCGTTTCATTTTTAGGTCTGGCAAAAAGTTTAGGTACCTTTTAAGCTCGAATTTGGACTTTGGGACTGTCCATTAGATGGTTTTATAATTTTGAGGATAAGAATTAGTTTTATGAGCATTTGACTGCTTGTAAAAACTTCGTGAGGAAACCGGCATTTCGTAGAGCCAAATATTCGAAGACATCTACTAAGTCGCACTTGGCCCGCGTGGTGGATTATGGCTCACTCCCTCTCACAGAGTGGAGGCCTGTATCCCATCCAGGGAACATCCAGGGAACATTATAGGCTGATTATGTGTATAGTCCATATAAAGTCGTTGATAGACGAAGTCGTGTACTAAAATCAAAATGGCGCTTGCACCTTACACGTGATAGGAGAAACTGCTTAAAAAATAAAAATAAGAGAGATTTCTTGTGAGAGGCAGAGAGAGTTATGTTTCTTCTCTGTAATGCATGAAACGGGATGTGCCTAACGTGACGCGTCCTTGAAATTTCACTCTCAATCCTGGTCCAATTATCGAATCGCTGCCTAAGAAGTTTCATTTCAACAAAGGTAATTAATTAACTTGCTTGAACTTGTGTGGGTTTTGAATTTTTAGGTTTGTTGAAGTTTTTCCGGATGTTTTGGCGCAACTTGAGAGAGTCCAATGGCCGATAAGTTTGATGATTAAATTCTTACTCTTTCTTCTATTCAAGCATACATACACACATACACGCACATTTCAGGTCACATTTTAGGTCTTCTTACTTCTACATATACAATTTGATGACAAAATAGCGAGCTCTTTCATCATCGATCCTCAAATGGGTCGTCTTTAATCTATTTTAAATCACTACATCTAGACATGAACCTAAGAGGGGCTTGTAGCTAAGTAATAACAGCCGTACGGGTCGACCGATCAGGTTAAGCTATGCTTGCCGCGGTTCGTTTGTGGATGGGTGATCATCTTCACATACCAAGACCCCTTCGTGCCTCGGAAAGCACGTTAAGCCGTTGGTCCCGGCTGTCATTCGTGGATCCTTGACACTCGTCACGGGTCGTCAGTAGCCAGAAAGTCTGACAACCAGTCTTACCAAGGGTTATCGTATTACCCAGTAACTGGGTTGTGGAGGTCAGATAGGCAGTCGCTCCATGTAAAATACTGGTATTCAGCTGCATCCGGTTAGACTGGAAGCCGACCCCAACATAGTTGGGAAAAGGCTAGGCAGGTGATGTCTAGACATGAACTTGTCTTACAAACGAGCGATAAAATAAACCTGAGCTTGGGTAATATTATGAAGACGGCGCTAAACTATCAGTTCTTAATAATTCCTATAACAGATTCTGCCTATCCACTCTGGAATTAAGGGCGTGATGTAGCTGAAAGCCAACATGGCAGAACAACTTGCGACCAGCTCCGGAAGAGGAGCACGCGTAGCCAAGCACGGGATGACGTCACTGCTAAGTTTTAAATTTAATTAAAGACAACTTTGGGGCGAGGCATTGCGACTGTAAACAGATTATGTGTGGACAGACGGACGTTTTTTGGATGTTTAATCAATAATTTGTAAAAGTGTTGATAAATCAATTATACTTAATTAAATGTTAAGTGTCTTACAAATCGTCAGCACTAATACCCGAATCCCAAATAGGTATAGATCATGTCGATATTTTAACGCTAAAAGTGGTCAAACATTATTTCCGAGAAAAAATCCTGCATGACCTTGCTATCGAATATAAACATGGATACATACAACACGGTGCACCGTCCAAATTATTAGAAAATACGTACAGTTTATGTTGTTTAGATGTTCGTATTGCAAAATTTTAGGTAATAAAAGTATTTCAAACGTAGTGAAAGTAGAATAGAATAGAACAGAATGCTTTTTATTATGTACACCATATAAATTACAGACATAAATAGAGAAATTTTTCAAAGGGTGACACAATGGGCGGCTAAGAGCGATCTTTTAAAGACAACCTTTGGATGAATTGAAAAGGCCTTCCCTAGAGAAAAATACTGTAGGTAGTCTGTGGTATACCATTTACACGATAAAATGAATACACACATAAAGTATACGTACCTAACATACGTAACGTACCTATTTCCAATTTGCGAAATCAGAACCAGGAATATTAGATATTTAATATATACCTACCTACGTGCCAACACCATACCAATCCAGTGTTTTAAATTAATTTCTGCCTTGTTTTTACCGCCAACCGCAGCGTTTCACCCGCTCATCTGCACAACAACAACAGTCGCCATGTGTTGCCACGTTACAGATGCACAAAGTATTGCAACGCGACATCCACGCACTTTTGCATAAAGACAACATGGCCGACTCTCTTGCATGGGGCTCTGTTAATATAACTGTTTTTTTTTTTTTTGGATGACTGACGGTGTTATTAAATGTTTTAATGATACTGTTATTTTTTTAGTGTGTAGTATGACGTACAATAGCTCTGATTCACGAAGTAAATTTGACATTGATGACGAATGCTATTTTCTGTAGCTTAGATTATTGGCCCATAGAGCATCACTCTGCTCTTACTGAGGTATATATCGCAAAACATATAATATAACGGGTAACCCCACAAAATAGTAATGTTTTGACAACTAAAATACTAGTTTTGAAATTATGTAAAATGATCAATAGAATTAGCATAAAATATATTATTAAAATCTCGATTATGATTGCAAATGTTTGCCTAGTCAATCCCTAGCATCAGTGGAATGACATTGACAGCTCACTCCACGCAAGTTTCCACGGTGAGATTTTTACAGAATTGACCGGCATAACCAAACTGTCAACGAAAACCTCTGATTATGACAGGTGTCTTCAAATCATGTACAACATTACATTAAGTTGAGATAAAAGTTGGTCCATTTAGTTCTTATTCAACAACGAGAAATATTCATATGAATCCAACTCAAATTGTAGCTACATAACAAGTCATCAACAAACTAGCAGGTGAGAAAGGTTTCATCCATGAAGGTTTAACGTGGAGGTAAGCTTGAGCATACATAGGTACCACGAGAACCCACTTTAACGCGGTAGTTCGCGTTAATTTAAAAAGGGCCTCGCCTATTACAGTTTACGCGAAAGCATAAAACTCACGACCCAATTTGGCAAAAAGAAAATTTCTCGCAAAATTACCTATTTGGAGCCAGGGCACGTGTTTTTGAACTTTAAAAAATAAAAAGGAATGTTGGTTTTGCCGAAGCCAGAATGTAAAATGTAAAGAATTATTGGAACATAACAAAATATGACCGGACGGGCTTACCTCTATAAATCGTTTTACATCTGCTATAATGTAATGAGATTTAACCCTCCCATTCGCGTTTACGACATACCCGGGCCGTCTAAATAGATCAAAATGTTTTTTTTCTATAGAAAGTTCTTGTTTGTAAATATACTCGTCTATATTGAAAACGTGATCGCTAAATTGACTGTTATTCGATGATGGATCTGGATGAATGATAAGAAACCTGAATCCATTTACGTTTTTAACCGACTTCAAAAAGGAGGAGGTTATCAATTCGGATGTTTATATATATATTTTTTTATGAATTTTCAAATGTTGTTTTAATCAAAATATACATAGGGATGTCAAACCTTACTGACGTACTGACTTAAGCACGATAAGAACTGAACAAAAATTAATTTATTCGAAAAAAATAATCTATAAAAATAAAAAGGAAATGCTGTTCGTTGGTAAGTGCATCACTAGAGATCAGCTGGACCATTCGTACTTTTCGTTTAAAATTTTTCGTAGTAGTCCGAATGAGGATTATGGGGAAAAAAATGAAGTTTCCCAGAAAATTGGAAAAATGGGAGAATCTGGAAGTCCTTTTTTCTATGGAATTTTTGTATGGACTATCGTTTGGACATGAGAAAGTCTGTCCGGTCCGCTCGTTTATAATACCTAAATGTCATCATCATCATCATCTGCCTAGCCTTTTTCCAACTATGTTGTGTTCGGCTTCCAGTCTAACCGGATGTAGCTGAATACCAGTATTTTATATGAAACGACTGCCTATCTGACCTTCACAACCCAGTTACTGGGTAGTACGATACCCCTTGGTCAGACTTTCGGGCTTCTGACGATCCGTAATGACTGCCAAAGATCCACGATTGACATCCAGAACCAATTGCTTAGCGTGCTTTCCGAGGCACGGAGGGGTCTTGACATGTAAAGATGGTCACCCATTCACGGACCAACCGCGGTAAGCGTAGCTCAACCTGATCAATCGACCCACGCGGCTGTTATTACTTAGCCACGAGCCCCTCATCATTTATAATACCTAAATGTAAGAAATTATTCAACGTACAGACCCCAGCACATAAAGCTACCCGAAACTGTCAGATTTTCCCAATCAACTCTGAACCTTATCCTTTAGCGATAAAGTTGAAAATCTGTTAAAGAAATCTGACAGATTGTAGTAGCTTGATGTGCTGGCGTCTGTACATAGGTATACTCTTCAAACAATCTTCCATAGCAGTGATTAGTTTTGTAGTTTGAATCCTGTTGAGCCTTAATAAAGGATAGTTTTGATTGACTTTAGATTCTTAGGGCCGGTTCTTTCACGTCTACTTGACGCACGCGTTTACGTCAAAAATAGCGCTAACTACTGTCAAACCAAAACAAGCGTTGTTTCACAAAGTTATGGCCTTGGCGTACGTCAAATAATGATTACGTACTCGTTATTATTTGACGTACGTATGTTACGTTAACCAACCGTTTGGAACAACCGGCCCTTAGTTTAGCTGCGCCACTAGTTACAGAAGGCCTGCGCAAAACCCACACCCGTATATTTTCATTCCTTATCTTTTTAGTACAATCCCACAAAAGTTGATTGACGTATTCGAGGAGGGAATTCCTTTCTGAGAATTTGTTTAGTCCTCCCAATGGCCGAGGGAAATATTAAGAAATGCCTCCCGTTCTATTGATGCCCGATTTTTATTCGCCGTCATCACAAGATTAATTCCAAGAGGAGTATAGCTGTATATTTAGATATGGATATAATGGCCCTTTTGAATTTCGGCTAATATTCATTATTGGATATTGGCGAAGTGGATTAACTGAGGTTAATAAACATTTAATCTTCGGCAATTACATTAGAATTTTGTTATTGATGTCTCCAAGAAATGAAGTGAAAAGTGTTTTTTCTTTATTTAGAAGTTGGTATAGAATGTTGTATACAACAAACATCTATATAGAAGTTTGCTTTGAATGGCAATACGAAATTACAAAATATGTTTAGGTATTGTGATAGACAATGAAAAAGAGACTAAGCAAAAAAACATGGAGAAGATCCATGTTTTTTTGCTTAGTCTCTTTTGCTGGACATAGATTTTCTGTCAATATAATTTGGTAATGTATCACTGAGGCACCGCAGCTCATTTGATACAGCCGTGCGATTCTGTAACCATCTAACCGTGAAAACTTGGGTGAAGTGAGCGTGGAGTGAGTAGTCAATAGAGTCAATCCCTAGTAAGCTCACTTCACTTTAGTAATCACGGTGAGATTTTTCCAGAATCGACCGGCTGTACTTATTGTTAGTTAATGTGGTTGATCATTGGCCTTACAAGGACATAGTAAGTCTAAAACACATTTTATTCCTAGACAGATTTTTCAAGCTATGTATATGGTTGGCATGCATAACACGAGCTTGGAAAACTGGAGGTTTGAAAGTTATCCCACGATAACTCGGTCAGGCTTTCCGTGTACATAGCCTCGTACATACAATTTATAAAGAATATAACAAAAATATGTAGTGCATAAATCGACAGGTTTTTGGCTCCCTCCCAGCCAACATCGTGGTAACCTATTTCCTTCAGCTCGTTGTACAATTTCCGCGGGATGGTAAATAGCTGATAACTTTATGTTTTTCCTTTAGTTAATCATTCTGGTTTTACTTTATGAAATGAGAAGGAGAAACGGTAAGGGCTAGGCTTGGTTAGCACCATTTGGGAATTGGATGTAGTAAATAAGCAACATTTCGTGATGGATGACGATTTTCGCACGATTTCTAGTTCTTAGAATCCACCTTTCGTATTCATCTTGGTAGGCAAAAACAGATAACGTCACAAGGGGATTTGAATAGTATCACTTACATACTACTGAGAAATCAATTACTTACGGAAGAAGATACACGAGACGATGGAGAATACGTGAAATAATGGCTAAATCGACGTACACAATACACGCAGTAAGTTCATAAAATCTGATAAACCTTTATGAGCAATCCGACATTCCCGAGTGATAAAATCAATACCTGATGTTCTTGACCTTAAGAACAAAAGCAATGTTAAGCTTTAATCGTAACTCAATAATTTATATCGAGCACAACACATCACTCGAGCCTTTACATAATGCACGAAGGTAGCTAAAATTGCGCTTCGGAGCTCCTGGATGGATTGGTAGTTTATGGTGGTAATGTGGTACTAATCCTTGGAGGTTACACGAAGTTCCGTATGAATATTGTTGTGAGAACTGCGATAATTTGTATGCCTTAAAAATATTCGATTAAATAAGATTATGCCATGTGAGTTATGCCAAATAAAAATCGGAGTATCAAGATTCTGCCAAATAGAAGGAACCCGCTACAGCCTGTAGAAATTTGTTTAGTGTTTTTGGACTCGAGTGTTTATCGAACGTGCAGTAGAAAATCAGGGACAATATGTAATTGATTAAAATATAAATAGCTTTAAGAACTAACCACGAGTTTTATTTACAAAAACCGACAGAACTGTCCGGTACACCCAATAATTTACGCTTTCAAACATTATAATGATGCGTTTCAGCGCAGTGTGTTTTTTCATGTGGAAATCTTCATGACTCTCCTCATTCTGGGGAGAATGGCAGGTTATACAACCTGCCCAAATTACTTTTAATCTTTCTGCCCTAAAGTATTAAGAACCGATTCCAATAGAATGTTTTCAGTCTCTTTTTCAAACCTAGAAGTAGCAATAATGGTTTTAGTTCACATCACATCTATATCTTCACACACACGTTAGTAAGCGCCATTTTATCAGCCCAGTGCGCGGGCGCCTCCTATTATTTCTATCTGAATCTCTTTTATTGCATCGTAAATAAGTATAGTGACAGTTTTTATTGCGCCAAACTCAGTTCCGGAGTTAGTTGGGGTGAGATTAACATCTCCGAACGAGTGCAGAATAAGTATGAGGATTGTCGGTTTTAGAATTACTCTCGTCTTTGTTCTGTGTTCCTGGTAATTGCTATAACATTTTCATGAAATGTTTTAATGATTAACTGGTAACTGTTTGGAGGATTTGGGTTGAGCTTGGATTCCTATCGAGGATTTGTATTCCACCTTTCAATTACGGTTGTGAGTAATTTTAATAGATTTGCTTTTTGATTTCAGTACAGACGCCAGCATATCAAGCTACCCGAAACTGTCAAATTTTCCCAATCAACCTTATACTTTAGTGATTAAGTTGAAAATCTATTAAAGAAATTTGACAGATTGTAGTATGCTGGCGTCTGTACACACACTTTTATAAACATGACTGACGTTTGCTATGAAGTAACCTAACATCACGCCTGTAATCCCCAAAGGATGAGGCAGAGATATACCTACACTACACCTACGTTTCGCTAGTTTAAGTCCTATGTTATGAACTATACAAAGCGCTATGAACTGTGACGTATTAATAAGGCAATGTATTCAAGTTCAATAGTAAAAGACCCACGTTACCAATAAGATTAAACTATTACAGCCCGTATAATTCGGCTAAAAGTACAGCAGTGCGATTCTGTAACCATCTCACCGTGAAAACTTAGGTGAAGTGAGCGGGGAGTGAGCTGTCAGTGTCATCCCGCCAGATACTAGTGATTGACCAAGTATTCATTTACAATCATAATCGAGATTTTAATAATATTAATAATAAAAAACAATGTTGATGCGTATTATCATCAGTCTAGTAGCTGTGAATGTTTTATTTTAATTATTGTTCATGCGTGACGCGCTCGCACCTGAGGCTATACATATAAGGACTAGTCTAGAAAAAAAAAAGAAAAAAAACCACATTGAGATTCTGACTGAGTTTTTTTATTGACTATTTTATTTTTAAACCCCAAAAATAGTAATGTTTTGACAACTAGAATACTAGCTTTGAAATTATATAAAATGATCAAAAGAATTAGCATAACAAATAGTATTAAAATCTTGATTATGATTGTAAATACTTGCTTGGTCAATCCCTAGCATCAGTGGGATGACACTGACAGCTCACTCCACGCAAGTTTTCACGGTGAGATTTTTACAGAATCGACCGGCAGCTTCCACCGTTCTACTCGTATTGAATTTACAGATTAACAAAAAATCCCTTGAACAAACCACCCCAAATCCCGCACCAATTTCTCACTGTACCTATACTGTATAACTTATAGATACAGAAAACCCCCAAAAGAGAGACATTCACGCTCGAATTATCACTATTTGTTGCGAGTGCAAACTTCGCTCCCCATGCAGGTACAGAAAAAACGCGAATCCATGAAAACTTTTACGTAAATAGTAAGGTATGTTTAAAGTTTGTGCCGAGGGTGAACTGATTGTGTTGCAGGCTTTGTTTCTCTTATAGATACGTGTATTTGAGTATCAGAAACGTTTTTGGAATTTTTATTTTTGGGTACGAACTTTTATTTTTCTTTTATTTTACGTCATGTTCAATAGCGTCTGACTCATCATTTACAGCATTTTTTTTTACACATTTTCAATTGTTTTACTTTACTGATTTTTGATTTATACGTTTCCGTGTCTGATTGGCAGCACTACCAACTGTCAGCATTTCAGAAGCAGCTAGGTATGATAATATTATTAGTACTTAACTAATGCAGAGCAACGTCAAAGTCAAAATCAAATCATTTAATTTAAGTATCACCCCCCTTAGTACGAGTACCACTAAGAGGCAGTTTTAACAACCCCAAAACAGCAAAAAAAAAAAAAAACAAAATAAAAACATTTATTCCTCAAATTTCATGATTGCACCTACTACTGTTTGGCTCTGCATCACCCAAAGGATGACTGGTAGAAAATGCCTACGGCATTAAATCCGCCTCTGTACATTTATGTGCTTGAAGTACTAAATAAATAAAGAAAAAAAATAGGCCACAACTCAAATGCTTAAGTTACTTTGCTCATTTGTGCTATCATCATTGCATGTGTACCTACTCACCTACTCAAGACCGGAACATATAGGATTACTGCATTCTCGCCGATGTCAAAATATTTAATAAAAAGTGGATCATTTGTGCCGTGAGAACAGCGATCGTATTGTCGGTAGATTGAATTACTGTCTTGTGCAAGTTATTTAATTTGTAGTTAAGGCGAAGCTGTGATTCCAGTTAATATTCATAATTTCTTGATTAATCAGTTTGTTTATGCATTTTCTTTTTAAAAACAGGATTTTTGCCAACGTTAATAACTGGAATTTCGAAAGTAAACAACGGGAAAAACCATGTTGACCTTTGCAAGTCATTCTTATAAATTAGAAAACGAAAATGAACAATTTTATGAAAATTAATGTCGAGAAAATTCGTAGTATACAAAACCACTCTCCATTTTTCAAAACTTATGTAAATATCTAACTTCACGGGCATAAGACCAAAATAGAGTAGAAGAATTTTATTGAATTATAATTTGACATATAAAACACCAAAGCTCTGGCCTTTAAGAGTTAATCACAGTATTCACAGTACCATAACAAATCAAGACGACGGGTTGCACGGAATACATTGTGGTTATTAAAGTATCCCCTCGTATTGTTTTAATAAGATTCGTGTTTAAGATAAAAGATTACATGAATTCTTTGATATCACGGTCAGACCTTTTTGATCGTAATTGATACTCAAGTCATGGTTCAGATGGTGTTAAACGATTTTTATCGTTAATGTTCTTAATTTTCGCACTTATTAATGGTCATGGTGTACTAATTTATTCATTTATTTACACAAACAAACTATCTTTACAGAATGACCCCAATACAATAGTGTTTCCCAAATACACAAAAAAAATAATTGAAAAATTAACTTCTGCCTAATACTCAAAAAAAAAAAAAACTAACCTTTAAAAATAGAACGCGACACTAAACTCGGCTAAAATCTTCTCGTAGATCTGAACTTAGACTACACAAATTATAACATAATAAATGATGTAATATTTATCATTTTTTTTAATGCTATAAACTCTTAACCTAGAATATTAAATCAGACTTAACACAGAATAGAATGTTTGACAGAATGTTTGTTTGTTGTTGTGTGTTGTTAGTCCGCCTTTGTACCTTTTTGTGTGCGAAAAGTTTAAATAAATAAATAAAATAATAATGTTAATATTTAAATATAACTAACAGAATTTAATAAAAATCTAGCGAATTCGCTCAAATTACACGAAAATATGTTAATCGTCTCGTGCACTTCATTTAGTACACATATTGAGCGGGTGAGGGATGTTTTTGACAGCAGGTTTACTTAATTTATGTATTAACTTAATAGTAATTATGGTTTTATAATGGTAGTTTATTTTATAATATTAGTAGCTTTGTCCCCTGGCTTCACCAGTGTGGATATCGGAAAATATCCCCATTGTTTGCGTATACAGGGTGTAGCGTAAATAGTGGTCCACCGTTAAGGATTCGATATACCAGATAATTTACTATAATATATTTCAATTTTAAACATCTTAGTAGTTTATGTTTATTTTTTACAAAAATCGGTATTGAATTTGCATGACATGTTAAAAATTAGGGTTAAAATAGGGTTAAATTAGGGAGAAGAACTGACTTTTTCTTCAAAAGCTCTAAATTTACATAAAAAAAATATAATTTTACACGATAGCTCTATTATTTAGCAGTAATTAACAGAAACCAAAATTAAAAAATGGTTTTTGTTGAAAGTACAACCAAATCTGTAACAAAAGGTAGAAATTTTGTAAATTAAAAACGAAAGATATATATTTTCGGAACCCTTGGGTAAAAATGGTTAAAATTGTAATATGTTATAGTAAATTATCTGATATATCGGATCCTTAACGGTGTACCACTATTTACGCCACACCTTGTATGTGACTCTATTGGTTTATGCGGCGCACGCCAGTAAATCTCCCAGGTGTCATGATTTTATCCGACATGTTCATCAATCATTGTCATATTTCAGCTAATTTACTCAAAACCTTAACGAATTGTCCACCTAAATCTTTCTCACTTCCTAAATTTATAATACGTAGTGATAGTGATTCTGCCTCTTAACGTTCACATTTCATCAATGATTCCTCTTCGCATATCGCTTTGATGTCGCACTTCAATATACAAAAATACTTCTTCATTAATCACAGTTCCACCCGAGACAGACATTACAATTCCAAATGAAAAATAATGCCCCTATCCCACCCATTCGAACGCACTTAGTATGGAAATGAAGTCATCAAGCTAAAGCACACCGTTCAATACGCGATCGCTAGGGTGACAGTGGTGACGCTCGTCATTCCTACAAATCATGTTTACTGGTTGTCCGAACAACGCGGGGCAGACTGTCAATAATCGTGTATTTCACCCTTCTGTCTGTGGTGCGTTTGGTCTGCTGGATGATACAGTTTGTCATTGAATGATTTGAGGATTTTTTATAAATGCATGGCAAGGACAACGACGCATACCTATTACCATGAATCCGGTACATTATTCTGAAAGCCCCTGAGTTGAAATATATCGTCGGTAAATTAAAAAAAAAAATGCTGTTCCATACATTATTGGACTTTTCTATGATACGGCTAATTTATTTTTTTAAACCGACGGAAAATATCTACGCTAGGAGATACCTAATCATGTGCTAATTTCATAGTTACAGTTTGCGCGTTAATATAAAAAAGAAATACCACCATGTATAAAAAAAATCCAAATAATTTGAACGAAATCTACCTAACAAAATTTTTTTTTCTTCTCGATTTAAGTTAGGTCCGGAGCTGAAAAAGCCACTATTGGAAAACCTCAAGATTTATTTCAGAATCTATCTTGTCAGAAGCTCTCAACTTGAAGACATCAATAAGAATAAGTAATTAACTCATTCTTCTTACGACCTACTATTCAATTGTTAATTCAATGAAACTAGTAGTGGCAGGTACTTTACAGCACACCAGAAAAGAAAAATCCAAAGACTTTCGAACAAACAAAAAAAAAAAAACAGACAAACGAACAAACCTTGACACCAGAGTCCCGGACATGACAAGTCATCTCTTCCACTTGACTCGCTCATGCACCTAACTGAACAGGTCACGAATCGACTCACCTGTTAGTGAATCTCGATGACTCGGCGGAAAGCGCTCGCGTGCTATACAAGTCATCCTATTTGTTTGTAACTGGTTTATACCGGTTATAGGATTACTATGTGTTTTTGTAGTTGCTCTCCTATGAATACAACAGGTAGTAATCGTTTCTGTGTTTGGGCTTTTGAATTATTGTGAAATTATAATGGTATAAGCTGTTACTGCTCGCAGGTTGCCTTATTGTAAACGGAGCTCGTAGGAACTACCTATCGTTAGGTCTACAAGTTTATATAATATATTATATTTTATACAACGTGTAACGTTAAATGCGCAAAACCTCAGACACCCCACCTGATTTTTAATTCAATTGACCTATTTCAGAGAGAAAATAAGTCATTAAAAAAATTGTAAAAGTTTTATGTGCTGTTTTAGTTTTACTGGCCATTCTGATTGCTTCTTGAGTCTGCGACGACGCTTTATCGAGGGAGGAGTCGTCACCGGGCCGCTGCGCCGCGCTGACATTGGGTTGCTTGGCCTATTAATAAATAGACACGGCAACGTTTTTAATGAAGATTTTTTGAAAAATGTGACCTATGTTAAAAAGTGGTTCAATTAATTCTGCTCGTTATTCTGATCAAACTATTTTCAGGTTTTGCGCATTTAACGTTACACGTTGTATATTACTGGCTTCAGCACGCGACTTTGTTCGCGTAAAAGTCACACCAATTGTGGTAGGTAACAGCGCGGGCGGGAAGTAGCTGTCATTTTAGTATATTGATAGTAAAATAACAGCCACTTCCCGCCCGCGCTATTACATAATTCGTTTTTGCTTAGCGTTATAACTATCTGACTATTTCTTTGTTGTAATGTTAAATAGCCTTTTACCTTCAAATCTGACCGGTAGTTCCAGAGACTAGCCCGTTAAAATAAATAAACACACTCTCCAGCCTTATTATTAGTGTACCTATACAGGGTTGCAGGGACTACGACGCGCAACATAGTACCATGGATTTAGTACATGATTCTGGAAACCGTTATTAAAAAAAAAAAAAAAACTGTTGGATACATTTTAACCGCGTAGTTATTGCTATTTTCTCCTCTAGAATCATGTGATGAATTCATGGTTACAGTTTGCACGTCCATGTCTTTGCCACCCTGTATAGGTTTTCGAAGCTTTTTGTTATGAGACTTTGCGGCCTGGCCATGGGATATTCGCTGCAGGGAAAATTCGCGCGGTGCAAACGAGAAGCGTCTTGCGACTAAAACAAATTTGTAGAAATGTATACGTATATGCTATGTATATACTAGCCACGCCACGCGGCGACCGGCGGCGCCGATCGCGACGCCCTGTCCCGTGGCCAACGGGTAACTGTGTATATTTACCACTCCAGAAGATTCAATTGAACAAAGCGGGCGTCACATACCTGAAACAAAAACAACAATTGTTTTAGAATTAATGGTCCAATGTCGTATCGCATTTGTGTTGTTGCATGGTCTGAAGGAAAATTCTCGTAAGTAATTATTGAAAACGTTCAAAATCTAGTTGCAATCTCACTCTGCGACAGTCAATGTCAATAACTTGTCAAAAATGTATGAAACGACGGTATTTTGACAGATTTAGACTGGGATTAAAATACAAACTGTTACTGTTAGCCTGCATCATCCCACTGCTGGGCAAAGACTTCTCCCAATGACTTCCAGTTCTTTCAATTCAGGGCTAAAGTGGACCACTGGTCGTTGGTTTTGTCCAGCTCGTTTCGCCGTCTTCTACGGGGTCTGCCGTGACGCCTTCTAGCTGTGCGAGGGCTCCACGTGGTGGTTATTTCGGCCCACCGCTTGTTGGAATAGAATTTGGAACGTTGTTATAAATACGAGAATTGACCCTCTCATCTATCTATGGTTGTAGCTAATAGCTATTGATATTTCTCAAACCTCTAGGGTTCAAAGTCTTCAGTTGAAACACAATGAAAGTCTATATTTTTCTTTCAATCTCAAATGACGGCAATAAAATATAAGCGAACAAAATGAACTGTATCAGTAAAACTAAACTAGCAAGTGACGAACTACGTCTCAACAAAGACAAACAGTAGCTTTATTCGCAACAATAAATAAAGCAAGCAAACACATGAGAAATAGTGGGATACCCTTAGGAACCCTCATTATTTTAATAGTGTAAACCACATTATCCAAAGTAAAGTTAACCTTATTTGCTAAATATACAACCTAAATTCGCTTAGCGAGTCGCTTGAGGTATTCAAAAGTTGTTGATCACTACCTGCCAGCTGAAATTAAACCTTTTGCTGAAAACGGTAGGGTTTATTTCAGGGTTCTGTTTTCTCTAGCTTAGTGGTTGACCGGTAGGGACCGCACACAGTGTCTTGACGCCTACACTAGAATCGAATACGCCTTCGGATCAAGGGGAGACGAATAATTAACGTGCATCAAAGTTTCCAAACTTGGGATGCTAATAAAATATTTGCATGTGAAACTTTTATAGAACGTGGTGGATCATTGAGTATGTATGACGGAGTGGATGACTTTATTCTTCGAAGACTTACGTACCAACATTCTTAGAAAATGTTTCTGATTCCTATCACAAAGTATTTTAATTTATTTTATTTAAGTACGCATACACACGTCACGTTGCAGTATAAAACTGATTTATATCCGTCACCTCACACATCCGGTCCAGTTGAAAACCAACATCAGGCATTGTCTAGCATTTTAGCTGGACTGGGCCTTTTTGGCGCAGCCGTGAGGTACACTTACCTACTAATTTACACTTACTTACATCGCGGTTTTTACTTTTTATTTGTTTCTATCTGATGTGTGTATCAGAAGGCCAATACCCATAATTAAAAATGTTTAAAATCTATTCGCACTCTCATCTCAGCAAAAACAAATAAAAGAAATAAATAAATGTTTTATCCAGTATTAAAATTGGTAAAATGTCAAAAACTTGTCAAAAATTTAGGATAATTGGAGGTATTTTTGACAGATTTAAACTGAGATCGGCCGGTCGATTCTGTAAAAATCTCACCGTGAAATCATAAGTGAAGTGAGCACTTAATAGACAAATGACAGCTCACTCCACGCTCACTTCATCCAAGCTTTCACGGTGAGGTGGTTACAGAATCGCACGACTGAAGGCCAATTAATCCTCGTAATTTAAAACTCTCAAAATCTAGCCGCAGTCTCATCTCGGCGACAAAAAATGCCAAAAACTTTTCAAAATGTAGGGAAATTAGAGGTATATTGGACAGAGAGAGACTGAGGTCACACTGTGAATGTTCTTAAAATTACGAGAATTGCCCCTCTGATGTATTGCGTCTTTTGGTCTGTACTAAATAAATGTATTTTCTTTCTTTCTTTCTTTAAGAAAGTTGGTACGTAAGCCTTGTCTTCCCAGAATAAAGTCACCAACAAAGCATTACTACGCTTTCTGTTTTAAAACTAAAGTGCCCTGTGCCCTGATGATAGATATTGATTAATGTGGGTAAGTTTTTCATAAGAAGCGACTGTGAAGTTCTGAAAATGAAAAAACTTTTTCGCTTATTTCACTGTATTACCTAGGCAATGAACAGAAAGGTGTGGTTAAGTATATGATGAATTTATAATCATTAATAAAACAAAGTCGGGTTAGTGGCACCATTTATAACTCAAGAAAACGGCTGGACTGATTTTTATGATCTCCGCCCCGAATAGCAGAATAACTAATAAAACATGGCATAAATTCAAGAAAAAAAAATTCAACATTTATTGATTTTGAGGTGGTACGAAGTTTGCCGGGTCAGTTAGTTTTAGTATAATTTTGTCATTCGATTCTACAGAAAGCCATATTAAGAGCCAAGCTATATTATGCAATTCAGCTTTTGAGCTAACTAACACTCTTCGATAAACTTCGGACCATCCTCATCTTCTTATACAATTCCTCCCCCTTTGCAAGACTCCAAGACTTCATTTAATATTTCCTAATACCACAACTAATACCAAATATGTCACAATGTCATTAGCAATTCAACGATATATTATCCTCATATCGATGACACTTCAAATACCAAATCACCTACATCCTTACTAAAACACAGACATAAAATCACTAATAACGATTTCAAAATGAGACATAAATAGGTTATCGATACATTAAGACCACCCATCTCTTCCGTATATTTTATTTCTTCGACTAAGTAGTGCGGGCCACCGGTAACGTAATTATTCGGTTTTATTGTAAACAGCCGGTTTGTTTGTATGTGTAGTTTCGGATTAAACCGTCAAAACAGTTGAAACGTAATTAGATTTAATGATGTTGAATTTGGAGTTGTATCGTGCTAGATGGATTTAGATTTCAGCAGTTTATAGGTCGTTGATTACGGTTTTCGATGACAGTAATTTGATACTCTATCGACATGTGTTTTAATGTGTTCGAAGGATTTAATAGAACATACTTATTGGGTTTATCTGATATTCGATTTTAGGTGTTGATTTCCTCATACTTTAGTATAGGTGCTTATTAGATGAGGAAATTTATACTCATTTCCTTGGAAGTGGGTATAGTATTTCTTCGTTTTGGATCTTTTATTATTATGCAGGTGAAGTAATTCGATTCCTTATTGTACTGTGCTACTAAGGAATTTCTCACCTAAAGAATTAGGAAGTCGTGAAGAGTGAGCGCTTTGATGGACTGCCTTATGTAACTTCAAAAAAACGTTCAAAAAGTGCTGATTCTCAGCCTAGCTTCACTAAATGACTTGATTTTTAGATTATTATACGGTGCTACACTCCAAACACCAAAACTAAGAAATAAATATCTTTCGTTTACGCAGATGCTACAATTTCTCGCCCTATTAAGAATAACACAATAAAGTACAAAGACGGTGGTACACAAAGAAATTCTAATAAATTCATACTTACCTCCTATGTGCAGTTTCACAAACGTAAGTCACTGGTTATTGCGGTGTGCCACCCGCCTTATTCGCCGTGTATCGTTAGCAAAACAATAAACATTAAAATATATCAAATAATTTTACTTCACAGGTTTACTGTGTGGTCTTGGCAAATAATGGTAACTCGTATCTTTAACAAAACGTATATTTTTAACAAAACTGAAAGTAAACTTCAAATGCATGACACGCATCTGCAAAATATAGCCATTTAATATTGTAGTACAGACGCCAGCACATCAAGCTACCCGAAACTGTCTAATTTCCCAATCAACTTTGAACCTTATAATTTATTGATAAAGTTGAAAATCTATTACAGAAATTTGACAGATTGTAGTAGCTTGATGTGCTGGCGTCTGTACCTATGTACCTACTCATTATCGTCAATGGATGCTTCAAATATTTAGCAGGTAGCCATTCACTATAAAAATAATAATTATAGGGTCTCTCTGAAAGAGATAGCAGTGAGTTCATAATAACCACTGTCGTTACAGCCTGTATAAACCCATTGCTAGGTAAATAGGTTCATTTTTCGTCTGTCGGTAGCATCTGATCTGCACTCATTACATCCAGTACCCTAATTGTGTAACACACGATGAATCACATTGAAGGATATTGCTAATCCATTGCTTTATATGTTCGAAAAATTTGTCAGATCAACAACGTAAATAGCGCAATGAATGTTGTTGAACTGTCAAAATGAAAGCCATTGCTAGTGTGTTATGCAAATACCCCGCTGGTGTTTCGTATTGTCAATAAATCTGACGGCTTATCTGCCTACTGTTGTTTCCAAGCTGAATGACCTCATTGCGATTGTATGTTGGAGGATCATCAGATTATTGGGGAATTGGACGCAGCTCTATTCTACGACAATCATTAAAATGTAGCCGCTGCTCACAAAACGGTGAAGGAAAACATCGTAAGGAAACAGGCATGTCGTAGAATCAAAAATTCGAAGATATGTGACATCTATCAACCCGCACTGGGCCCGCGTGGTGGATTACGGCCCACTCCCTCTCACAGAGAGGAGGCCTGTGTCCTATGCTCCTCTCTAGGCTGATTATGCATTAAAATGTGAATAAATAGGTACCTATCTATCAATTTATTTTTCTGCAGACTGTACTGAAGTAGCTCACGTCGTCAAGGAGGAGCCGCCGATTAAGGTTATCGGTTCCGTATATGGCCACTTGAACATTGTCAGCACTTTGTAGATTATGTGTAGGTACTCTTATAAAGGACTGCGGAAGGAAAATTTACGCATTTTTAGTAAGGTATCTAGAGATTTTTAGAGGTGTCATCCCAAGGGTGTTTGGAACTTCAGCATGCTGTGACGTTAACCTAGATAAATCAGGGAGTAAGTAGGTGCAGATTAGGGTTCATGTACTTTCACTGTCATGAAAAGTATACAGCTGCATGTCGATTCTGTAAAAATCTCTTACTGTGAAAACTTACGTAGAGTGAGCTTTCAGTGTCATCCCACTGATGCTGGGGATTGACTAAGCAAATATTTACGATCATAATCGAGATTTTAATAATATTTTTTATGCTAATTTTATTGATAATTTTATACAATTTCAAAACTAGTATTTTAGATGTCAAAACATTACTATTTTGTGGGGTTTTAAAATAAAATAGCATAACAGAAACTTGGTCCGAATATCAATTTTGTTTGTTTTTTCTTTTTTTCCTAGTCCTGTCCTTATATGAGGACTAATAGACTAGAAACTATAACACTAGTGCTTATGTAAGGACTAGTCTTTTTTCATAGATTAAAACCCTACAAAATAGTAATGTTTTGGTAACTAAAATACTAGCTTTGAAACTATATAAAATTATCAATACAGTTAGCATAAAACCTATTATTCAAAAATCGATTAAGATTGTAAATGTATTCTTGGTCAATCCGACCGATCAGATAACAGTGTCATCAGGTGGGATGACACTGACAGCTCACGCCACGCTCACTTCACCTAACTTTTCACGGTGAAATGATTACAGAATCGCACTGCTGTTCCGGAACTTAGGAAGACACTAATATGATACCTGAGTAGAATGCTATCTATGTGTCTCTATCACTGTTAGTTCTTAAAGAACTTGACGGAAAACTGTCTTCTAATATTTGATTTACTTTCTCTAATGCTTTTTGCTTTTCATGATTATCAGCATATCATAAGGAAACAGGTAGGTTTGTTTAACAAAACTCTATGACTCTTTCCCGTAACGTGTATTATAATTAAACAAAATCGCTTTCTATTATTGGTATTGACGCATCGATTCCATACTTCTATTGTTAACATTAGTGAACGCACAACATCCTCACGAGGTGTGAGATAGGATTACCATAATTTTACCGGTTAATATCAGGACGCAGGACTTTTGTTTGCTTTGGAGTGACTTTGAATAATGTTTGCCGTTGAATATCCAAGGAGGTGGAAATGAACAAGATCTAATACAGAAACAGTGCAGGACTCTGAGAATACAATCGCATAGGTACTCTAAAATAGATGAAAGAAGAAAATGTGTTTCTTGGCATAAATACAAACAGAACACCTTTAAACTAATAAAAAAAGTATGCCAAATAGCTCTGCATAGTGACAGATAGAAATACTAGGTACTAATCCACCTGATTTTCAGCTGCAGCCCTAAGGCTGCCCTAATGCTTATCACACTTTCTATAACAATCTGAATAATTTTAAGGGATATTGATTACAAGACCCCTCCGTGCCTCGGAGAGCACATTAGACGTTGGTCCCGGCTGTCATTCGTCGATATTTGACATTCGTTACGGGTCGTCAGTAGACTTGAAAGTATGCCAAGCAGTCTTACCAAGGGGTATAGTATTATGCAATAAGTGTGTTGTGGAGGTCAGATAGGCAGTCGCTCCATGTAAATACTGGTATTCAGCTGTATCCGGCTAGACTTGCCAGCTTCGACAGGCCTGTTGGTCTAGTGGTCAGTGGCCCTGACTGCTATGCCCAAGGTCGTGGGTTCGATTCCCACCTAGGACAAATGTTTGTGTGATGAGCACGATCATTTGTTCTTTGTCTGGGTGTCGGTGTAATTTATCTATAATATGTATGTATTTAGAAATATATATGTATGTTTATCAGTTGTCTAGTACTCATAGCACAAGCTCTGCTTAGTTTGGGACTAGATGGCGTTATGTGAAAGTTGTGGAATATTATTATTATTATTATTATTATTATTATTAGACTAGAAGCCGACCCCAACATAGTTGGGAAAAGGCTAGGTAGATGATGATTGACAATCCATTGCGAATGGACACGTGCTGTTGAAATCAGTCAATCAATCACCTCAGCCTATCGCAGTCCACTGCTGGACATAGGCCAGGCTCCCAGACTGCGCCACAACACCCTGTCCTCCGCCTTCCGCATCCAGTCTACCCCAGCCACCTTCTTTAGGTCAGCCACCACCAGGCAGGAAATCAGTCAATCAATCACCTTCTTTGGTAGGTTGAAATCAGTGCTCTGAGTGGAATACCTCAACACAATTCATTATATTTCTTTGGTTATTTTATTCATGAAACAAAAATGCTTCTTGTGAAGTAACTATAGAAAAACAAAACACTGGCACTAAGTCCCATCATAACTCTATCGCCTGGCAACCCTACTAAGCGTGACTTGCTACCTTCCGCACGATAATTCTCGCTTCCTGCGGTCACTGCAAGTCATCGTAGGGGTGAAATGATTAGAAATTAGTGCCTATTAGTATCCTTTTCTGTTATTAATGCAGTTAGATTTATTTCATTTGGGGTTACTTTAATTGCTCTGTTGCTGGCATCGATCTGTCTCAGAAATGTTAGTGAGTTAGTTTTGTTTAAAGTAAAAGTACTCATCATTCTAAGAAAGCTTTTAAAATAAACATACATAACACTAGATGCACCCCGCTGTTTCACCCGCGTAGGTCTCTATCCCCTAGGAATCGAGATAAAAAGTATCCTATCCTAATCCAGGTCATGGTCTACTCATGCGCCCAATTTCATCCAAAGCCGTTCAGCCGTTATAGCGTGAAAGCGTAAGAAACAAACATACAAACAATCAAATCTTTTCTCTTTATTAATTACTTATAGTACACCCAAATTTCATCAGATAGACACGTTAGGTCTCATGTAATAGGGGGGAGCCAATTGCCTTCAACCGGGCACAAATCCAAACTTCGGGCTACTGAGAAATTCCAGATGGAAAACCCAATAACACTTTGCCCGACCCGGGAATCGAACCCTTATAGAAAAGCTTGCGCTCAATACCGACACAATTTTTTTAGGTATAGAAAGTGTCATATTATCCTAGTTTTAAACCATAACACCTGTCTTTAGTGTCACAGTAGGTAATTGAATAATAATATGTTTCTTTATAATCACCCGAAATATCGTCACAACTTTTTGTTTGTAGAGCGCAAATTTATGTACAGTTGGTTCTAGAAAATAACAAACGTAAAATTGTGTTAGAGAACAAAAAAAAAATCATAATAAAAATGAAAACTAAACAATTTTGTGCTAGCAAAAAACATCCCCAATCCCTCAAAAATTGTGTTGGTCCTTCTACCAAACAGCCTGTATATATATACATATATGATATGTATCTAATGTATGTAGGTAATAGACGCATTAAAACAAAGTTTAACAAATGGCGTTGCCTTTCAAATGTCCTGATAATATCAACGCGGCTCTTACCACCACACTGTCTGCGCCGGTCAAAAGGTTACATTACACTTTCAGCTGAATTCTAAATGAACCGAGAGAAAACTTTTCATCTGAAATAGGCTTTTACAGACACTTACTTATGAAAGATCATGAATTTAGTAGCGAGAAAGAGATATTAAGAGACTGCTCAAACCCGATTTTCAAAGAACTAAAGTTCGTACTTCAATCTATATGTAGTTTGTGAGTTAAGCGACTATTTAGCAGCATTTTTTTTTGGTTGGATTTGTGACATAAAATCACATTAGGTCTGGCCATCTACAACGTCTGCTTACGACCTTTTTAAATATATTTGAAACTAGCTTTTGCCATGCGACTTCAACCGCGTTGATGTCGGAAAATATCCTACGGAAACCTACGCACGTCTACACATCAAGCTGTAAATAACCAGTATAAGCTGACTCCTTATTGTACAAATATTCTGTAAAATGCGAGGTCGGCTAAAACTGGAAATGTATAGCTTGATGTGTCGCCGTGTGTACTACCTGGATAAAAAGTTCCGAATGTGTTAATCCAGACTATAAACTATATGTGTACAGAATCTCATCCAAATACGCTCTGCCGTTTTTGCGCCAATCCGAAACATACATCTAGACAAACAGACAAAAAATCTTAAAAACTATGTTTTCGGCGTCAGACTCGTTCACACATCTCGCAATATTCATACTTTTTTCAAAAATATTCAATGTACAGTATTGGAACAAACGTACACAATACATGGAAACAGACGAGCCACAAGCAAGATAAGCTGTCTTTTTTACATACATTTGATTTTTAAACCACCCCCAAAACGAAGTCCTTAAAATTTCTTTAAATCTTCCAATCCAACTTTTCCTTCAAAGCCAACATTACTAACAACGATCTGTGACCACTACTAATTGCCTAACTAATCACTCGGCGTATCTCGACTTGCGACACGGTGCACTGATCAATTAAACAGAATGCGAAGCTCGCTCGACTCACAATTCGATTACGTCGCATCCCAGTCGCGTTTTAGAAAGTAATTCGAGTAGACTTTCGCCACTACGTAATAGTGTTAGGGGTTGATTTTGGAATTTAAATTTTGTAGTGCATTTTAGTGTTATAAATGTAATGGTAGTCTTGTGCAAATGGAGTGCAAAACCTGTACAGGTAGCCCGTTAGTAGTCTTGTAAAAGTAGAAAGCGTTTTTTTTTTTGGGGGGTGGGGGGGGGGGGAAACCAGCATCACTTCAAAATGAATATGGACAACAAACTCCATCACCACCACACCACGTAACATCACCTTTGTACTTATTTTTTGGTTCTTTTCTTCTTGTCTGTTTATATGTATGTATGTGTGTGTGTGTATCTCTGTATAAATGGCTAAATAAATAAATAAACAAACACCATCATTGATATTGATTGTTTCATAGAATACATTTTTCACGCCAAAATCAAATGTTATCAAAGCAATATTGTATAATAGTTATCAATACAAAACAACAATAAATCAAATAACAAAAAATACAAAAACGATTTTTACTTTGTCATACTCCGGGTTATAACAGGAGCGGGAATTCTGTCACCGCAGCACGTATGCCGCGCGCAGTCTCCCTCTATAATTTACATTTCCCTCCAAGAAATACAAACAAACAAGATAACAGAATAAAAACAAAAATAGCACACAAAAAGGAATAGAAAGGGACGAATTTATCGAGTCATTACGACCACGACCGGCGGCATTCATGTGTCATAGTAGGAAATAACAATACAGATGCATGCTAGAAATAGAAACGAAATTGTACCGTCTGACTTGCTATTCCATTCGCCAATTAACTGGTCACTGTCTAAATGTTGTCTGTGAAGTTTATCACGTTTTCAGGTGCAGTTGTGAAGCAAATGGGAACAGTCATTTCTTTGAATAAGTATTGACCTAGACTCGTACCGCAAGGGTTGGATCGAGGTGGCTCTAGAAAAAGATGGAAGGATTTGGGGGAGGCCTTTGCTCTGCAGTGGCTCAGTGTAGACTAACTTAAAATAAAAATAAAAGTGTTGAGACGTAAGTACTTACATATTTAGGGAGCAAGATTTAATCTTCAACTAAAGTACACTTCTACCTTCTTTAACAAATCATTTGTTTTTGTTGAAAATATCGTAAATATATTATCATCTATCTTTTTTTTGCTTTTAATACAACTTAATATAAACACGTTCTTATGGCACAGCCGGAAAAATTAAATAAGGTACACGACACTTAATGTTCTTGTACTTTACCATCACTGCTTATGGAAAATCATGACCTTTATACCACAGCCAGACGTAGCTCCGACCATTCCCGGTGTTGACATCGATTTACCGCTCACTCTGTTAAGGCAAGCAGCCTCAAAGATAAGTAAATAAATAATCTCCAAGTACCCGTTAATGTCTCCCAGATAAAAGGCGGCTCCAAGAATCACATTCTCTTAGAAGTTGTTTCCAAAGACAAGCCTGCTCCTGCAGAATAACCAATTTAATCCACATTTCTCCATATTTGGCCGCATTATAGCCGACCAGTCGACAATACTGCATTGTACCAGTAACTTAATCCGATAGGAGGAACTCAACCAATTCAGGACTTTGAATCACTTAAAATAAAGACCAAAATTGACAGAAGCGTCCACACGGCGGCGCCTACGCAAGAGTGTCGTATGAGTATTTTTAGCGTCGCCCAAGAAGTTTTATTTGATTGCTACACAACACATAGTTGTTGGGATTTGTGTTTCAAATAAGTCATGTTTAAAAATAACAATGCGATAAATTCCTGAATGGGAAAGGCTACGATTAAAGGTAAATGTAAGGTGTATGTATCAATAAATAATGGTATCAGCGACTGAGTGCGCCAGGAACGACACCACATTTTGCCTTACCAAGCGACATGAACTAGCATAATCCAATAAGAATTGTTTGGGTAACTCTAACTAGCACAAATGGCACCCATAAACGTATATTATGTCGATTAATTTATCGATTCTGACACCTAAATCTTTTAGGCCTTATCTCGATTTCAGATCTAAGCTATACCGATTAGTCTTATCTTTGGGCTACTTGTACAATTTGCACTAATGTTTTGTCATAAATATAGTGATCGTGGAATATAATTTGCAATAATTTGTCGCAATCCCGTTGAGAAACAATATTTTGAATTTGAATGTGATTACCAACGTTTCACCACCACCCGGGGCCGTAAGTTTAAACTCATTTTGTTGAAATACCTGGGTAAATTATAAGTAACATTACTTATAAATAGTCGATAAGTGGTTAGTTTCTGAATTCTCAAGAGATCAGTTTTATCTTTAAAAAATCTCAATCCATTTTGTCTTGTCAAAATCCGTACGTCACTTTATTATTCCATGGGAAATAATCTTCACCTGGGCCGGTCACATCCGGCGACGGGATTTTCCATTTCCACCCGGTGTGTGCCACTTCCGAGGGGGGTAGTGGAGAACATGTCCTTACAAGTTCTCCTATTCTTGTGATTCTATGCTCACGTTAGCAATCAGTCGGCATTGTCCGGCCACGTTCGATAATTTTCGTCGCATGCATTTCGGGATGAGCTCTCGTTTTTGTGTTTTGGATAGGGATGGTCTGTGTGGCAATGTGATTATGGATTAGGGTGTAACGTAGGATTAATGCATGTTCATTAACTGAACTTTTCTTACAATAGAATCGATTTTTGGTTTCGATTCTTTGGTTACTTGGTATGGAAAGAACAAATACTAATAGTCAAGTCATCTATTTCGGTTACTAAATTGAACGATCGTAACCAATTACATTGTATAAAAGTGCCATTTAGATCAGCTAACTATTTAAATCGCGGCTGTGGCTAAGTAATAACAGCCGAACGGGTCGATCGATCAGGATAAGCTACGCTTGCCGCGGTCGGTCCGTGGATGGGTGACCATCTTCACATAACAAGATCCCTTCGTGCCTCGGAAACCACGTCAAGCCGTTGTCCCGGCTGTCATTCGTGAATCTTTGATAGTCGTTACGGGTTGTCAGTATCCCGAAAGTCTGACCACCAGTCTTACCAAGGGGTATCGTATTACCCAGTAACAGGGTTGTGGAGGTCAGATAGGCAGTCGCTCCATGTTAAATACTGGTATTTAGCTGCATCCAGTTAGACTGGAAGCCGACCCCAATATAGTTGGGAAAAGGCTAGGCAGATGATGATGAACTATTTAAATCGCATGAATGTGCCTTAATCTGCAAATCCAGTGGGTACTTTTAAACTTGTTTGCCAGTTTTGCTTATTTCTTAATAGGGAAAAATAAAATGATAACGATATTAGACGCTCGCTGTGTTCTAGCTAAATACAAAGGAGTTTCTCGGAATCTGAATCTAAAAACGACTGCAGCGTTATGAACTCCAGTTGTTAACACAAGAATTCCCACTGTTGAGCTATTCTCGTACGAGTAACATAATAAAAGAAAGAATCCACTGGCAAGTGTTCCGAAACATATTTTCTTTAAAAAAAAAGGAAAGGAACGTAAAAAAGACAAGACAAAACTAGCAAATAAGCCGCCTGGCTTCCGGAGACGTAAATATAAAAATAAATGAAAAATATATTATATAAACATTTTCGGGGGCGTTAAATTTGCATTTTAATGGAGATCCACGCGTAGGTAACAAGTTTAACTAATAGCCGTGAAATGAGGGGAGGCGGAATGGGCGGCCGGGGCACAGTGGTGCCTTTGTTCAGCGCCGAGCCAAAAATGTCATAAATTCAAAAAGGTTTACTGTCTTTGTCTTATGAGTTCACTGTTTATGAGTGTAAGGAAAACCTGTGTGGACATTCTCTATCCTTTATGAGCACACTTTGCTTTTAATGAATATCAAAACCAATTCATCTAATCAATTTTTGGGAATTTATTGACTGTAGGTAAATGGAATTTTATGGGTTTCATATTTAAGTACAGCCTATCTATTCTGTAAATATGTCACCGTGAAAACAAAGGTGAAGTGAGTCGTCAATAGTGTCAATCCCTAGCATCAGCAAGACTAACAGCTCACTCTAAGCTCACTTCACCTTAGTTATCACGGTGAGATTTTTCCAGAATCGACCGGCTAGTAACGTTTAATTTATCTTATAATAGAGAACAATACAAATAAATTAAAGAAGGTTAGAGAAGTTGTCTGCAAATGTCGACCTAATGTTATGCGGGCTGGCAGTAAAATAACTCTAAATTACATTCGACCATTCAAGCGAATTTAGAATACGCTTTCAAATTAATTCGAATAGATCTTTTGTTTCCAAAAAAACAGTGATGTAATAGGCGTCTGGATGTAAACACGTTCGTATGAAATAAACGTAAGTAATAATTATAACGTTGTATCATTATTTAATAGTCTTTGTTGTCATTTAATACTTCTATCATGTAGTAATATACCCTGTTTTGTACAGATAATGCTAAAACTTGTATAAGAAAAACAGCTTACTATTTAACTATCTTTAAACCAGTTTAAAAACGAAATACAATCCACAAAACGCAGTCCTGAAAACTGAAATAGCCTAATCCTCCAAATACAAAAGCGCAACGGGTCAAGTTTCTTCTCAACGTAATTTTCCTTCATATCCTACGAAATACAAAACATTGTTGGGATACAGTTGGTATGGGGGACAGTGGTACACTAGTAATCCTGGCTGAACAATCGGCCACCGCTCGCTCCGCGGAATATGGTACTAAATAAGAAGCGAGAGCGCTCTCTTCGTGCGTCAAAGACTAAGTTGGTGGAGAGGTCAACAGTTTGTGGGTTTTGTTTTATGCCTACATCAGTTTGTGCGTTACTGCGTTGTGAAGAAAGACCAATGTTTTTATCAATGGCTAGCCTTTATCCGTCGCTTTGCGTGTAGGTGGATGCTTTGCCAGAATTGTCCCACGGGATAAAAAGTATGCTATGTCCTAATCCACAGCATGGTCTACCTGTGTATGCCATTCCATCAAAATCCATTCAGCCGTTGAGGTGTGAAAAGGTAACAAACAGACAGAGTTACTTTCGAACTATAACATTATATAAAGTAGGTATGGAACGTAAGTATGGATGGATTGTTTTATATTAATTCTTTGTATGTACTTACTGCAGTAAATGTAAGGATCAAATAAATAAATAATCAAAGATTTCCATTAAGTCACCTTAGGATCCATAGTTTATCTGACTTTTTAAGCTTTGCTGTGGCGGCTTACTTATTCATGCGATAATTTTGTTGTTGTTTTTATTTATTTATATTATTGTTTATGTACACACAGTAAAATGTGGAATGTTACTTGCGAGCCTACGAAGTGAAATAGTATTAAGTTAGATATTGCGTGAATGATTTTGTTGTAAAGAAAAACAATAGCTGCTTAGTTTGTGTGTCAAAGTTCTTATAATATATAAGTAAGTTTTGTCTTTAAAAATGTTCTCAAGTAAGTGAAATCTTTGTAATTTCTTATTGAGAAATAAATTTCTTTAACCAGATATGACATAATTATAATTTGAGTACAAAGGTACTGCTTATTTCTGAAGTTTCTTCTAGCAGACCTGCGAAAGGAGAAGTAAAAAAAGAAATAATGTATGAGAACATGAGGAGAAAAGTATGAACGTATGAAGTCTAAAACTAATATATTAAATATACCTACACATATAATGCGAATATTAACATGAGTATTAATTTAAACATGATTCCACTAAATATGCTTGCAAACAGAAAACTCTTTAAAATTCGCTATCATACCGGTAATTGACACTGGATGAGATTTACTGACGGCAGTTATAAACTTCCGTTGACAAGATAATCAGGACACATCATATAGGTAGGTATAACCATTCAATCATAAAACCCATGTAAAGCTATTTTAATATAGATTTAAGGAAATAATAATAGCTTAACATTTATTTTTATCTGTATATAAATAACAAAATTAATTAATAAAAATAACAAAATTGTATCCTAACAAATAAAACTATTCACAAACTAAAATATAGCGTCGAAAAATCCATCCGCACCGCTGTCGACTGGTAATGACTGGCGGCATTACCTCATTGTATGGCAATTCTTAGCCTCTGGCCAAGGTAAAAGCCAGAAAATTCCTTAAAAAGACCATGAGCACTTGGACTCCATGGCCCGAGGGTTTCAACCCCAAACGTTTGTCAGACTTTTGGACTTCTGACGACCCGTAACGACTGTCAAAGATTCAGGAATGACCGTAGAATGCAATACCAATTATGCCTTGTTAAATAGTACTAAACATTACACAAGTATAAACATTTAATTTCAAAGTGACGAAGCGTTACAAGTCAGCGAGTCATTCTGTCCTTAATTCAAACCCATCCATCAAAGCTCTCTCATCTCTGTTCCAATAATCTACGGCTCGTCGCCACATAAAGCTGTCCTAGCATTATCTTGGCATATTGCATACCGTGCGGACGCATATGATAAGTGCATAACCCGAACGTTTGTTGGAAAAACACACTTTCGTCGTGGAAAGCGCCCCGAGACGAACTTGTTTTTCCACTAGACGTTTATGTTTACATTGCTTGGCTGAATTTGTCTTGTGAGGAAGGGATGTGGAGTGTAATGTAGGGAATATGCTTGTTGTTATGGATTTTATATTGATGGTTCTCAACGCGGGCGATAACACCCCTTGGTGGGGGTTTGAGACTTTCGGGGGGGCAGTGGAAGACTCAGAAATAATTATATATTCTATTTTACGACTATATAATTTTACTGGTTTAAATAATAATTATAATCGTGGCCATTTCAGATTCGTGACAGAAGGTAAGTTTTAAAAACTGACGGGCAAAAAAACATATTCTCATAGGCGGTAGGCGAAATAACGTTGAGAACCTATAGTTTAAATGGTGTTGGGAAATGAGGAAGTTTTATGAACGTAGCGTTGTCTCTGACGACATGAGATTATTCAAGTAACTTAATCTGTTGATGGACACAATAGAAGTTTTATTGTTATTACGTCTGGGGGCGTTTGGTGTCCCGCAAAGTGTTAAGGAATTGGTTTGCCCTGGGTTTTAAAATGGGAAATCATAACGTCCTTATTACATTAATACAGAGAGGAAAACAGAAAAGCTCGGTAGTTTTAAAGTGACTCTTTTTTACATTTGCTGCCTTTTCTAATCCAACAAACATACGTCTCGATTGCCTCATTGGTCTAGTAGTCACAGGCCTACTGCTGAGCATGAGGTCCTGGGTTCGATTCCCAGGTCGGGTAGGTTTTTGAAATCAGACCAGATACGACCAAAAACAATTATTTAAGTTACTAAGGCGTTTAAAATATGTGATATACACGTGTATTAAAATTTTGCTAGTACTATATGTTCATTATTTAGCATTTTTTACAACAAATAGCATTTTTACCTAACATAAATACTTTTAATAGGCTGACCAATTTTACGTTTATGCGCTCTCCTGTAAAAGTTCGTTTTAAGTCCTTACTGGGTTTTGAAATGGGACAGCCGTATAATGCACACTTCTCCCTAACCCTGGAGAGAAATCAGGCGTGGATGATGTTTTACAAACATACGCCTCTTCAATAAACTAGCACCACCCAAAACTCTTCACAAAACAAAACTCAGATAAAATCTAGACTTCATTAGCAAATCAATTCAAGTTTACACTTTACATAATCATCATACCAGCGATAAATTATCTTAATCTTTAACACGGCGCATAAATAAAACAAGTCGTGAGTCACGTGACCTCGCCAGTTCGCCACAAAGGCTAATTGTATGTGTGCGTTTAAGAAATTCGCAAATAAATAAGTGTCCCCACCCACTCGAAGTCCGTGTGGTCAGAATGAAACACTCTCTTTGCTTTATTGAAATTATTGTGGTCCAGTAATGAAGCGATGATATGGATAAGCTTTTGTCATTGTGTGGAGAAAACTATGGAAGTAGGTTGATACCAAATAGAAACTAACTCATCATCAACGAGTAACGAGTAGCGGTGATACAGTGATATTATCCCGACTTACGAGTTGTAAGTCGCGAGTTCGAAACCAGACAGGCACTTTACATCGTATACAACATGTCCCAGAATTAACGCACTACCTCTTAAGGAATCATTCATCATTATGAACAACTTTAACTATGGGAAAAAACCTGAAATCGCGAAAAAAAATCACCCGTTCCATACATTTTGACGAGTTATGCGAACATAAATGTAGGGATCAGCTGATCTTTTCGCGATATCAGGTACTCTGCAACTAGGTTGGAGTATGAAATAATTTGTGACTCGCAAAGCAGTAGACAATCCAGTATCCGGGAAAAAGGGAAAATAGCCCTTTTTCACTGGCTCTACATCAGGTTTAGAGAATATTGCTAAAGCATTATCGTCGGCTTATGATGCGGAGCTCGACATCAAGACTTTAAACATTGCATGCTGGCAGAAATCAGTACGCGGATTTAATATAACAGCAATTTGGGAGTAGCTTATTAAGAATGACAGGCCTGTTAGTCTAGTGGTCAGTGGCTCTGACTGCTATGCGCAAGGTCGTGGGTTCGATTCCCACCCAGGACAAATGTTTGTGTGATGAGCACGATCATTTGTTCTGTGTCTGGGTGTAATTTATCTATAATATGTATGTATTTAGAAATATATATGTATGTTTATCAGTTGTCTAGTACCCATAGCACAAGCTCTGCTTAGTTTGGGACTAGATGGCGTTGTGTGAAAGTTGTGGAATATTATTATTATTATTATTATTATTATAAACTTCAAAATATATTAGGTGAAACCAAGTCAACAATTATCAAGCAACTACATAAATCAAAAAAAAAAAAAATTCTTAATCAAATATGACTTATTCTCATATAAAAAAAACGAACTCGTTTTGAATAAAACATTAAAAACAAACAGTCATTATTTGGAAAAAAGATTTCTACCTGGCACCCATCCACGAACCAACCGCGGCAAGCGTAGCTTAACCTTTGATCGATCCGTGCGGCCATTATCATTTAGCTACGAGCCCCTCCACCTTATTTTCTTATTTATTTATTTATTTAATTGTTTATGTACACACAGTAAAATACATTTAAGGATATGACATAATTATAATTTAAGTACAAAGGTACTGCTTATTTCTTAAGAAATTTCTTCCATCAGACCTGCGAAAAGAGAAGTAATAAAGAAAGGTAGACCACAGTGTGTGAGAACATGAAGAACATTTCTCATATTTTTTTTTTTAATTTTCCTATCTGTTCCTAGCCTTCCTAAGCCAAAGTCATCCAGCAATCTTGACCAGATCGTCGGTCCACCTCATTGGCCATCACCTCAATTTACCGCTTACTTATTTTTTTTTTATGACGATTCATCTTTCTTTTTCTGAAAAAAAGTTCGGTTTGTCTATAGGTAAAGCGGTTCATTGGAATGAATTCCATGTCAACATTTTCGTAATGTGAATCGAAAAGCTATGTTTCATTTAAAAACCATTTTATTATAGTTGAATACAACTTCCTGGTTATAAAAGTTTTACAGCATTCAGCGCAGTCATGCCAATGCGTGCCTGCATACGTTAAAGGTAGCATAATAGGTATTTTAATATTGCACTAAGTTGAAATCGGTAGGTACTTTACTTAAGTTTACGGTTAAAAATACTTAATTATGAAAAGGATTTTATTTTTACATCTCTTTCAAGTTTAGTTGCACGCAACTAAGTAGTTTTTGTTATCATTACATTGTGTTTAAAATTCGTTTAGTCATGCAGTCATATACAACGTGTAACGTTAAATGCGCAAAACCTCAGACACCCCAACTGATTTTTAATTCAATTGGCCTATGTCAGAGAGAAAATAAGTCATTTAAAAAATTGTTAAGGTTTTATGTGCTGTTTTAGTTTTACGGGCCATTCTGATCGTTTGTTGCGTCTTCGACGACGCTTTACCGACTGAGGAGTCGTCATCGGGCGGCTGCGCCGCGCTGACATTGGGTTGCTTGACCTGTTAATAAATAGACACGGCAACGTTTTCAATGAAGATTTTTTGAAAAATATGACCTATATTAAAAAGTGGTTCAATTGATTCTGCCCGTTATTCTGATCAAACTATTTTCAGGTTTTGCGTATTTAACGTTACACGTTGTATAATCATAAACCCACCAAACTGCGTAACAGCTTTTCGGTAGGATTAGCGCTCGTCTTGTTTTATTTATTTGGTTCAAATAGTAAAACCTAAAAAGTAAACGCTATATACATCCACACTAATATTATAAAGAGGAAAGATTTGTATCTTTATATGTACATACAAAGGACACATCGGTCTAGTAGTTTTTGAGTTTGATCGTTACAAACATACATATGTTTGTAACGATCAAACTCAAAAACTACTAGACCGATTTCAAAAAATGTTTGCACCTTTAGAATGCTACACTATCCCTAAGTACCATAGGCTATATTTATTACTAGAAAACATTAGAGGTCCCTACTTGATATAGGTAACTTTTAAAAACCTCTTATTAATTACAGTTGGAATTGCCAGCCGTTTTTATTAAAATTAGCTGGGTCCAAAAACACTAAAAATAGCTTAGCTTCCCAATAGTTTCGCTTCAGTTACACCGCCGCAGTTTTAAGCACTGACAATTTATTGCGCACGCAATTACAACATGGACAAAAATTGCAGCGCGCACGCACGACAAAAGGCTGTCAACCGGCGTTTGCGCTCCGACGACATATTTACGATTTTCTTGCTTTATTTAATTAGATATGCCATGTCTGTTTAAATGGACTCTCCTTTAACAAAGGAGGGGAATATTGTTCATAGTTTTCAATTTAGCTCGTTCCATTACACTAGTTTACAAATTTAAACTTTTTTTTTTTATACCCCGAAAGAAATGTATATAAATATGTTTAGCTACCTTCCTTAAACCTAAAAGTGTTAGGAAAAATATTATATCACGTCACAATTTCTTCCTGTAGTCAAATGTTTTTTTTAACTACCCAACGTGCTGCCGCTAGTTTATTGTTTATTTGTTCGCTTCAAACGACAATTATTTTTTGGGTTGTTGCATAATTAATTAAAAAAACATAACATTTATTTTAAAATTATTCAATATTTATAAATACATCAAATTAATTTATTATTGTATTAGCTCTCTGGACAACTAATTGATTCATGTATGAACTTGTCAGTTTTTGAAAAACAACATCAAGGATTTTGGGATGAAAACATGTTAGGGGATTACAGTTGATCCATTAAAAGAGAAACTGATTCAAATAAATATAAAAAGAAGGCAAAAATTTATCATTTTTAATTTTTTTTTTATTAACACCATTATGTAATCCAGTTAAGTAAATAATTATTTCTCAAACCAGACGTTACAGATTTCTTTTATTATTTTTTCAGGATAATTCTACCTAAAGAAACGATAAATTAACAACTTTTAGCTGGGGTATGAAAACCGTGTAAACTAGTGTTATCAGCTAAGATAATGTTATTTCGTGAAAAGATCTGTCAGTCGAATTCTCTTGAATGTCTCTTTACCTTTCACACAGACAGAAGTAATTTATAGTTACCTGGTAATATTTTCAGTCTTATCTGAAGAGGAAAGTTATTAAAGAACCTTTATCACATCTGAAGACACAATTCCTGCTACAGCTTACACTTTTAAAGCAGACTCACTATCATCGTAATAGAAAAAAAAAGAAAGAAAATACATTTATTTGCGGCAAGCATGACGCACAAGAAGAAAACCAACACAAAAAAATACCCTTAGCCTTTTCACAACTTTGTTGGGGTCAGCTTCCGGTATAACCAGATACAGCTAAATACCAGTATTTTACATTGATCAACTATCTGACCTCCACAACCCAGTTACTGGCTAATACCCCTTGGTAAGACTGTTACCGATAACTCTTAATGAGACTAGGCAAAGCACACTATTCCTCCTTTAAGAAAGGCTAAGATTGGAGTCTTTTATCCTAGTACAAGACTTTCTGTTTTTTACTTTATTTTGTTATTATATTTTTATGATCGTGTTTAGTTTAATTTGTCATCTTTCAGTGCAGGTCACAATAAAAACTTTTTTTTTCTTTCTTCTTTTGCAAACAGAGACATCAATATTTCCAGCATTCCAAATCAAAGCAGGTTTCCACGAAGTAGGACAATACTCCTAATATTTTATTGCATATTATTTACCTGTAATACTCATAAACCGTATATTGGTCTGCGCGCGAGTCACGAAACAAGACAGATTGTTGGTAGGAGATGATCTAGCGCACTTGGACGGGAACAATGTTGCCAACTTGATATCTCTAGGATTTATATGCTGCGATTCTCCGTAAAATTCAAATAGAAGTTTATAGTTTTATGTGCTCATTTCTTAGTATTCTGTTTATAGTGATGCTCTTTAGAATCATTTTAGACGTTTTGTTAACTGACTAATCAAAGACCCTCATCATCTGCCTAGCCTTTTCCCAACTATGTTGGGGTCAGCTTCCAGCTTAACCGGATGCAGCTGAATACCAGTATTTTACATGGAGCGACTGCCTATCTGACCTCCACAACCCAGTAACTGGGTAATACGATACTCCTTGATAAGACTGGTTGTCAGACTTTCGGGCTACTGACGACCCGTAACGACTGTCAAAAATCCACGAATGACAGCCGGGACAAATGGCTTAACGTGCTTTCCGAGGCACGGAGGGGTCTTGGTATCTGAAGATGGTCACCCATCCACGGACCAACCGCGGAAAGCGTAGCTTAACCTGATCGATCGACCCGTGCGGCTGTTATTACTTTTTGTGAAAATTGATAAAATATCACTTTATCAAAACGCTAGATTCCAGTAGAAACAAAAATTGCCACCGGGTTCTTAAATAATGTTATTGTATTGGTTATAGATAAATAAATGTGAAAAGTACTTTTCTGTTCGTTATTGACCAGTCAAAACAATAAAAAACTGAAAACAGTTTATTTATAATGTAATACAAAGCATTCTATATCCCCCTCAAAGTTTACGACGCCACTTGACGTAAAACAGATGGTTCCAACAAATATGTATGGTATAAAGTGGCAAAACAGACGTTTAGTCAGGGCGGATACACTGACACACATCAAACCGACATTAATTTTGTAGTTTTTTTTTTTTTTTTTGTATAGAGAGGGAATAAAATGAAAAGAGAATACACATAAGTTACAAAGAGCACCGCAACTGGGGATTAAAAATTAGTTTTAGTTATCAGAACTTGAAAAGAGCTCCTGGAAGGACTTGAGCAGGCCTTTGCCCAACTTTGGGACAGTATGGGCTAAACAAAACATTAAAGACTAAACAATATGTTCTACTTTTTCCTGCCGGGTAGATGATATTATGTAAAAGTTTTTTTTTTACTCCCGTCGTTTTATTCTTGCCCTTCTTGCCGACTGGTTAAACTTTTCGGCCAGGAACGGTATTCTTTTATAGCGTAAGAGAAAAAAGGTTATACTAAATTAAATAAGCTGCATCACAGAAAACTAAATCTAAATAAAAACAACCCAATTTCTCTAACTAAAAGCTTTCTCAAAGCCAAAAATAGAGAAGAAAAATCATAAATTTTATTAACCCAGTCCTTTTTACCGCCATACCACATCGCCGCATGCTCATATACTTATAATATCCTTACATACATAAATCATACTCAGCCTAATATTTTGGTAGTCGCGGTACAAAGCAACCACAAGTTGGTCAATCCAAAGTAGAACTAGGTTCGTTTATTTACTTAGGAACTGTTTGGAAACCACATGTTGTGTTGTTTAAGAGCCAGCCAACTTTGTTTTAAACGGACGGATTTGCGATATCGTGTTAGTTTAAAAATTATGGGGTTGGCATATAGTTTGAAGAGGGGTTCGATAAACCATCCTTTTGCCAGTCATGTTAAAAGTAGACACCAATCTAAACTCCCGAATAATGCAAAAAGGGGAGTTATAGATTTTTATATGGAGCCTGGCATACCAATTTTCGCGAGTGATTATGACAAATATTGTGTTTATGCATCAAGATGTAAGCAAGTTCAAAAAATATGGCAGTCACGTGGTTAACTTTGAACGTTAATATCTCGGAAACGTGACACTTTACGGGGTTTTGCCTAATTATGTTTTCTGTTTGAATTGATATCAGCTATCTATTTATATAGGATTCATGCGTGACCGCCATTTTGAAAAAAAAAATCAAAATGGCGGACAGTATGTATGCCACGGACCTTCAAAGCCCTTTGCTCAACCCACTGACAAATTGGCTGTCTCAAGGTCTGTCCCAAGACCATGCGACCAGCAATTGTACTTGCAACCACAACTAGTCCAACGAGGTACTAAAAAAATAAGTTTTCTTTAATTGTGTCGAAATTTTACATTTTAAATTACACCCCACGAAAGAAAAATGTACACCTACACCCTGCCTTTCCGATATCAAATATTTCAGTTGCTTCTCGTGGTTTTATAATATCAATCCATATTTATGATACCTTTTTTCATAAACCGTATTTTGTTTTAAAACACTTAATGCATTACAAAGTTTCACTGTAAATTAAATACAGTCCGCAATAAATAAAGCCAAATATTTACAAAATTATTTCTGGTATTTGAATCCAATTTAAATAAACGCGTATTATTAACGCAGCTATACATTAATTAGTTTGGTAAAAACGTATTGTTTCTAAAGATCAAATAAATTAACAGTTTTAACAGGTCGGTAATTCTGAATGAATATGTCGGAAACATTTTATCCGTAAGCTCTTATACTATAACTCGTTTCCCCACTGAATCACGTCATGTCAAGGTCGCAACTTCGATTGACGATAAACAGATTGAATTCCCATGATTATAAGCTTACGTAATTATACAATTAGACCTCATTTCTTAGAAGGTAAAGTCTATTTTGGGATGAAAAGGAGCATCTGCCAAATTAGCTGGGAATCAGGAAACCATGTTTTAGACAGCTGTCTATATTTTTAATAGGCTTCTTTTTTGACAGATTGAGAGAGTAACATTTGATTTCGCACGCTCGTTAAGTTTTATAACTATCGGCGACATAATTCTCAGTGTATGATAGTTTATGGGTTCATTGACTTACCACCCAAGGATCATAATATTTACATTACGGACTACACTAAGATAATTGAAACGTTTTATGGGCTATTGATTTCTATAGTAGATATAGTTGGAGCATAGAAGTCGGAGATTCAGTGGCATGGTCACAGCTTGAACCTTCATAAGGTTTGTGGTGTGATTGGACTTGGTTTCATTACGATTAGCATTTCATTACTACCTACCACAAACCGATCGACTATAATAATAATAATAATCATTTAATTCAGGCAAGACCCATATTACATAAAACATAAAATATCACAATATCACTGCTACAAAATAAATAAATTAATTAATATAAATTAAAAAGTTCACAGATAAAAATTAAAATACAATGTCAATGCAATTAAAATAAACGAATATTAAAAGATAAAAAGATCCAAATTGTCACGGTCACAGAATGCAAAATTAAATCAAAAGAAATAAATAAAATAAAAAAACTAAATCATATTAAAAAAAAAACAATCAATACAAGTCACAATGCCAATCACCTTAGTCTAAATTTAGGTTTGGACCCGGAGTACTCAACATGCAGCCTGGTCCAGTACCGCATTATTGGGCAATCCAAGTCCAGATCCATCCTCCATGCAAACAGCTGAAGGTAGCTGTTAGAAAAAGATATGATAAAGGATTTAATGGTATCTGCTTCAATAATATTAATTATTGTGGTTTCAGAGTTCTTAGTCAGGCTGCACTCAAATCACATTACAGCACCCACTTTCATTCTCAACCTAAATCATTTTGAAGGATATTGCTAATCCACTGCTTCATACGTTGGAAAAATTTGTCTTCTCAATAGCGTAAATAACGCAATGAATATTGTTGAACTGTCAAAATGAAAACCATTGCTACTGTTGGTGGGTTACACAAAACCCCGCAGAATTCGGATTTGATCCATTAAGATCTATGGAGCGCTCCTGTTGTGATTTGGTTGCACAGGCCAATTTATTTTATTTGCTTACTTAGTTCCCACGTTTAGTCGTACTAAAAAAAACCTTAGAAACTTCTACAGTCAAATCTAAATAGCCCAAGTTTTGGCCAAAACCTAAAATATATTAAAAAAACTTAGACCCTATTTCGTTCCGCTCGTTACAATTCCACGCCCGTAAGAAACATGTAACCGATACTCGTCAAATCGTGGCCGCTAGAGCGAGACACAGATATCTTGTTCTATTACTGTCTTCCCAAACTGTAACATGAGATGATGCTTTATTTCTTTCTAGTTTGGGTCATAGATAGTTTGTTTGTGTAAGATATACATCACTGGTTTTTTGCCGGTCGATTCTGTAAAAATCTCACCGTGAAATCATAAGTGAAGTGAGCATTTAATAGTGTTAATCCCTAGCGAATGACAGCTCACTCCACGCTCACTTCACCCAAGCTTTCACGGTGAGATGGTTACAAAATCGCACGGCTGGTTAGATTTTTAATGCTTAAATGTGGCATGGTAATGCTTAAATCAATCTATAGCAGTCCGCTGCTGGACATAGGCCTCCTTCAGGCTGCGCCACGACACCCAGTCCTCCGTCTTCCGCATTTAGTCTGTCCCAACCACCTTCTTAAGGTCCTTGGTATATCTACCTGGGAAGCGTCCCCCACTACGTTTACAGATACGTGGTCTCAACTGCAGGACTCGCCTACCCCACCGGTTATCGATGATGGTTAAATGTGTGATGCTTAAATGTGGCATGGTAGTGTTAAAATGTGACATGGTAATGTTTAAATGTGGCATTCTGATGTCTAAATGCTTGCTGATACTTAAAAGGGGCGTGGTGTTGCTTAAATGTGGCATGGTAGTGCTTTTAAATGTAGCATGGTAAGAAAGGTGGTAAAACTATCTATCTATATAAATTGGGAGTCCGGAAATGGAGCGACATTCTTTGGTCCGAAAGCCTGGCTGACTATAAAAGCCTTCTCAAAATACTCGATAAAACCATTTGATAAAAAAAAAATTGAGGTCATCATCCAGATAACTTTATTAATAACCAGCAGTGTATTGTCAACACCCAAAAATCCATCGCATACTGAACACAAAGGGATCGGTTTTGATATAATTGTATTTTGGAACAAAAAAATTGGCCTGATATGCATCAGCGATTTAGTATACCGATGTTATGCTGTCCGTCCGTTGTTGTATAAAATTGATTTTGACATTGTTTGTGGTTGCACTTGTATGTTTACCCGACTGTACCTACATCGGTGCCGCGTGGGCTTATAGATTTTTAATGTAGAATTTCGATAAAAGTCAGCGGTTTTGTTTTCTTGTGATAGATAATATTTGGGATGCCGCAATAAGTATGGTATAGTAGAGATACTGCTTATTGTGGCATCCCAAATATTATTCATTTTATGTTTTCTAAATTCAATGAATAGGTACTAAATCAAAATAACTAGATACCCAACTGTGGAAAAGGATGCTCAAATAACCCTAACTGATCCGATGACGTATTTAGGATGTTTTTACACCGTAGTAAAAAGTCATTTACGCAACAATAAAATTAAATAACCATAGAAACAAACATAAAAACCTCCAAAAACCCAGCATTTAAACCATTTATTGGTCAGCAAAAACATGAATCGAGTTCCCAAGGGTCATAAATAAGCGATCGGGCTCGACGTTACCGCGTCTCATTTCGCCACATTTCAAAATTAGCGCGCGATACCGCGCCAATAAAACATGGCCGACCATCGCTCCAACATAAAACAGTCCTGGATTTATGTATGGTGTAAAATTTTATATTATTCCGCTCCATCTATGAATTGGTGGATACTTTGTTCTGTTTGCCTGGTACAGGAAATGTTTATATGTTTACTGAGATATGGAAATGCGGACTTATTTCCTTTTCGAATCTTCGAAAGGTTTGATTATCCCTATTTTCACGGAATTACCTACAGTATACAGCGAAAATACTACAAATATAGTAACATACTGACAGTTAACAGCTACAATAACGTATTTACATCTTGCAATCTTCATACAATCCCATATTTAATCGCGCTTTCAACGAAAATTGCAACTTTAAACGCTGCTCTTTCTCTTTCGCTCGCACAAATACGTAAATTAATCGTAACTACATGCAGAAGTTGACCATTTAGTAGCAGGTGGGTGCAAGTTTGTGACTGCACTATTGTAAATCCGCATCCGCATTGCAGCCTCCGTGAATACTTCTGGAACAGGACCGTCTGCTCACCGCAGCCGAATAATTTCCAAACTTGCTTTCACTGGCGCCGAATGTTGAACGTTTGTTGTAGATTTGTGGTTGTGCTGCATAAATATTAGACAAGTAGATCGTTACGGCTGTTCGTTGGTAGGTGAGGATTTTGGAGTGTTGTTGTTGCCATGAATTGCGTCGTTATAGACTGGATATGTACGTCGAAGACCAAAAAAAATGTAAGAGCAAAATAATGAAACTAAGAATGAACTATCTTTTGCATATTTCAGAATTTTGGGCCCATTTATCAAAGACTTTAGATAACTGGCTCGCTTTATCAAGATATACAGACTTCTTTTACGCTAAAAAAAAATCTGTCACCAAAAGCTGTGTTCGCACTCCATAAATAAACAAAAGTTTTGTCTCCAATATTTTACATGAAAATAAAAAATGTTAAAGACAGTCTAAAACAGAAGGTCGTTACGAATTTTCAGGCGCGAACAAAAATCTAGTGAATGGCAATGAAATAAAATTTCAAGCGGCGCCGTAGGAGGTAAGTTATAGCGTCAAATAGAAGCATTATGTGTACCCAACACGAGCTCGGATGTCGTTAACTGTAATGTAGTTTAAAGTACAATATTACTGTTTTGTAAGTCGGCTAAACTTCGCACTTGTTCTTAAAGTAAACTTGGCGTTATAAATATATCTTGTGGCCACAAAGTTTTGTTTGGAAAACCTGATCTTTTCTCTACAGAAGATGGAACCTGCTTTTGAGGTATGGTTTTTTTAGGGCTGCTTAACCCTCAAAATCACTGGAAATAAGGATTTTATAATCTATTTTTTATATTATTTATTTATTTCTACAACACTTAAATATTTTACTATTTGGTTTTAGCCACACAATGAAAACCTCTCAGGGTTAATCTGTAACCTGGTGGTCCATGTTAATTTAAATTTTACAAAAATATTTATTGCTACAATGATACATACTTTTAAAATTAATTTGGATTCCAATAAAAAGGTAAGTTTGTGGTAGTTTGTGGTGAAAAAGTAAAGTCAGTCATAAAGTCCATTTCATTTATTTAGACACTAAAACAACACAAACAATGTTGCTATTCATGACTACATTAGTAGAATACTTCAAATGCATACGAAAACTATTTCTAGGGGATTCCGTAGAAACTATTGACGACATTAAAAAAGCTATTTCTCTTCATTTATTTGACATTAAATGTAAAAATAAAGTAGGCATTATATTTCTCGGTTCTTAAACCGAAAGTGATGCCAAAAAAAGAAGCCATCAATTTTAAACACGTGACTTCTCATTCTAATTCGAATGCTAGAAAGGGATAGAAGAAAAGAAAACTAATGCGACGTCATAGCTAATTAGCGTCAGTTAGTTTTAAGGCGGAGATCTTCGTTTCTAATAATAAAATATACGCTAGATAAAATGCCAACTGGCTTCTTTTTGGATTGGAAGACCTAAGTCGCAAGACCTTCTATCAAGGATCGACCAAACTACTTAAATTGTCATAATGCTACGCCTATTTCCATGAGATGTGGCAGCAGCGGTAAGTAAAAATTAAGTTTTCTTTTTGGTATAACACAATTTGTTGCAAAGCTCTTGGTAATTCAAAGTTCATTTAAATAAGTAAATTAATTTTGTAACAAAAAAGAATAACAAAAAGGACTTGCCCTTAAACAAAGGCCACTTCACACGGCAAGGAGACAAGGGGGACACGCATCGTTAGTCATGATCTTAACTTTTTACTTCGCTTAAAATGCCTTTTAATTGAGCCCACATGTTTTCAATATCTGATAGATCGGAGATTTTCAGATTGGTTGGTACACACCCGCAGTTTTTTGTTGATGCTCACTGAAAGGGACGAAAGGGAAAAAAACTTAAATAAAGTTGGTAAAAAAACTAAAAACAACAGAATGACTGATACGAATCAAGTCTTTGGGTTTTGATAACAGTAGCTAGGTATATTAAGTAAGTACTATTTGATGGAGTTAATTAATCTAGAAGACATAAATACTACAAGAATCTCTCAATCTTACTAATGAAGATAACATAATATGGGCTCAGGCTCTGTCGTCCCTCGGCTTTGTGAACTGCTGAACACCTACAGTGATCTGGTTGACGTGCATTCGGACTCGTTTTGCAAGTTCCACAGAGTAACCGTTAGCAATGTGTAGATTTAATATTATTGTTGCATTCCTTTGTGTTATGTTTTAGACTGATTTCAATCTTAATTTTGTTTTTGAATAGGTTTTTTTTAATGTATTATTTATTTTAATTTTATAGCATAGTCCAAATTTGTATCATATACCTACGTAGTTCTTACTTTTATGAGGCATGCGGTGCTAACCTATAATAAACTGTAATATTAACCTTAGTTAATAGAAAAATATTTTAATAATTGTACGAGTATACGAGTATGTACATGGTTGTTGGTTGGCCAAAATAAATAAATAAAATAACGCCTGTAATTCCCTGAAGGGTAGGGCAGAGGTATACCTTATAAATGAAATTAGTTTATTTATTAATCATAAAAAAAATAACAAATAAACATACAAAAAAAATTTAAATCCCAACAATAACAAACCAATTTCCCAAACAATTAACACGCTTTATAACAAACCCTTAAATGTGACGAAACATCCATATTCTACGGTTTTTATCATTTTTATCACAATTACCTTAATTTGACAGTATAGTCGTGTAATAAAATACGTCCGAAGCGACACGCGCCCAATAATTACCAAAAAACCAGTAAAAAAATGCTTCAAAGAAAGATTTTATCAGTAACCAACTACGATAAGTCAACTTTCACAAAATGAAAATTAAGCAAAAGCGAACCTTATTACCTTAAAATAAGTATAGGATAGCTAAAATTCGGTGGCAAATAATTTTGGTGTATAGCCCACACAGCAATTTACGAGAATCACCGAGTCACAGATAATTAAATAACAAAAAGAATCAAAAAGTAAAAAAGTGTTGATTTATTTAGGGCTCAAATCGGATTCCAGTAAAGTTTTACGTTGTAATCACTAGGACTTTTACAGAGGTTAAAAACAGACGAAAAAATGCTCTAAACGTTGAGAAAAGTAAGCTTAGGTAAAGTTAACAAGGTAAAAAAAAAGTCAGACTTTGGGCTAAATTAAAAGAACCTAAAAGAGCGGCGATACAAAAGTTTGTATCTTCCCTGGATGATCAGTCTCGCTGCTTTAAGAAAAGACTTCAGCGAGGTAATTGTCTAACACATAAAATGGCAATTAATCGCAATGCCTTTTATTTTGACAGTTATTTATGTTTCTGAGCAGACGAATTTTTCGAACATAAGAATAACATATGAATAGTTTGTTAACTTAGATAAATATTAAAATCCATTGTTAATTTCGTTTTATTTTTCCGCTACGTAATATACGTAGGTACCATAGTCAATGCATCGAGTTAAAAACCGGAAAGCCATTGTTCCGATTCGATACGATTCCGGACAAACATTGGATGTGTCGTTATTTGATATTCAATTATCGGAATGACCCAACATACGAGCTAATGGGATTTTAAATTAGTATTAATGTTTTAATATTAATACCTGCCTTTATGCCCATTTCCTCTCGTGGGGTTGGTAGTCATGAAAATTGCTTTATGGCTAAATGTTCGACGAGCGATTAAAAGCTACAGACGCCAACACATCAAGCTACTACAATCTGTCAAATTTCTTTAATAGATTTTCAACTTTATCACTAAAATGTAAGGTTCAAAGTCGATTGGGAAAATTTTACAGTTTCGGGTAGCTTGATGTGGTAGCTTCTGTATTTATCATAAAATTGGTAAAGCTGCTTGATGTAGTAACTGATGAGAAAAAAATAATCAAAGTAATGATGAAGACCTCATTGAAACTATTATATTTAAGCCCAGAGAAAGTTCTATCTAGCAACTAGCTGTGCCCACGACTTCGTTCGCCTGCTTGACGGAAAACAAATTGGATTTCATGGGTTTGAAATTCTTTGACGGTTCCCTAATTCTTTTTCTAAAATAAAAATAGCATAAGTAACAGTACTGGCAGATAGCTGATGTTATAAGAAGTATCTTACAATTAGTAAAATTCCCGTCAAAATCGATCCAGCCGTTTTGGAGATTAGCTGGAACAAACAGACGGGCAGACAGATAGATAGACGAATATATATTTTTTTTGCAAGTACTGTGTATACTTTTATGCATTTAGTAAAGGGCTGTTAATTTGACATTAGAAACAGACTCCTTTATTTGTTTGTATTTATTCGTATAAAGAAGATCTGTATAGGTACCCATACTACGTTACAAGGTTTCATTACTCTCGCAAAGATAGCTTTCATTTAAGAAAAACATTTTTCTGTAGTTAAACAAAAACACAGCCCAGACACTTGTATTATTCTCGCATCACTAAACCGAACAAATTCGAACAATTTCCTTAAAACATCAGACACTATTTTGGGAACATCAAAACAAGAATCCATTTGCTACATTTAATCCAGTTGTAATCTTGCGCGGTATAAAACGACCTAAAATAACAATTTAAGAAGTATTTATATTGCCAAAAAAAGAACTAGTGGAATTTTAAGCTTGGAATGAGGGAGATGTTGTAACTGGGTCCTAAACGGTGCGCCATTAGGTCTGTACGACCTGCATTAGTCTTCAAACGTTCGGGAAATAGGGCGAGACGTGACCCGAAGTGTATGCTCCTTCGTTCCAAGTCTGCGTGAACGAAGGAGTTTGAGATGCCATCCATCCGTGACGCTAGATAAGTCTTTTGTAATGGTATGATTTTTGGAATGATTATGGAATAAAGCTGAATTTTGTAATATATGTAATATATGTATATAGTTATTTATGTCTTTGATGTTGTTTCAAGTATTTGTAAAGCAGCTCTGTTTCATATAAATAGTCAGTTACCACCCAATACAAGCACAAAAATCTTGGTGTCTGTCATATCTTGGCAACGTAAATGCACAAATCTTTTGAACATGATCGATATTATTTCTATTTATCTACTAATGCAATGGAGTGAATACCATTTTATCTGGCGAACAATTCTCATTTCTTTAATATGAAAAGCCGCCTGATAAGTAGTCTATAGAAAAACATATAATTGAAAGAAACAAAAACATCAAATGCTTACTTTAATTAAAAAGATTCTAGATAACTAAGTAATACGAGCGTGATATATACACAAATTAATTGATGGCAGACATAAAAGATAAAATAAAAAACTGTAAATTCTGAACTTACAGATACAGATGTACTACCACGTAATAAAAGTCAGAAATTAATTTGCCCCGCGCTAACAAATACGTTTTAACGAATAAAGCTTAATTTGATTAATCTGTGGTAACAATATAAATCTTGGGACAACTGTACGGGTACATGTGCGTGGAAAAGTGTAAAGAATTTTGGAGTAAAAAGTTTCGCATAATCGATCGAATATGTCTCGAGTTGGTTTGGGAGTCGGCTCGCAAAAAAAACAATAGGTATCTGGCAAAGTGTGATTTATGTTTCATTTTTAAAAGTCTAAGGCATCAAGGGATGTTTTCTTAGCAAAGTTTGAATGTATGTTAGATACTTCATTATTAGACTGTCATGCTTGTCTAGCACTTTGGAGACCGCAAAATTCTGTTTATTATTGTACCTACTTACATAAATATTTTGTCAAAACTTTCACACTTACATATTCTGTTGATTTCTATAAAAAAGGATCAGAATTTCTTAATCTGAGTTTTAAGTTCATTAGGGCTGATTTTTTATCATCTAATAACTTTATTCGAGAAATCATTTTGTAATTTTGACAATTCTTTCATGCAAAAAACTGTCAAACGTCAATTTTATTCCTCGTATTAAAGATATAGAGGGTGACAGGGTCTTCGACGCGAAAACTGTAAACATGAATCAGAATCAGAGTCAGAACAATCATGAATTCAGCACAATTGGTGGTAGTAGTAGTAGTAGTAGTAGTCAGTGGCCCTGACTACTATACTCAAGGTCGTGGGTTCGATTCCCACCCAGGACAAATGTTTGTGTGATGAGCACGATCATTTGTTCTGTGTCTGGGTGTAATTTATCTATAATATGTATGTATTTAGAAATATATATGTATGTTTATCAGTTGTCTAGTACTCATAGCACAAGCTTTGCTTAGTTTGGGACTAGATGGCGTTGTGTGAAAAGTTGTGGAATATTATTATTATATTATTATTAATTATGATTCAATACCTCCTAGCGAAGAAATTTCGTCGGTTATAAAAAAAACAATTTCTACCAGCCTGTATTATTATATCGTTGGGAAAATTAGCGTTTAGCCTAAAATATATATATAAACTATTTCGTTATTGACTGCCCATTTTCAAGTTTACAACGTATTTAACTATGTAGTGGCTTAATACGAATCTCTGACCGAAACTAATAAGGTGGAGTCCTTTATTGTTCGCCATAAAACTAATTGATGTCCAACCATCTTAGAATTGGTATGCCAGTTTTATGGGCTCTCACCCGCCTTAGATTGTCAGATTCAATTTATTGGTTGAGGTTTATCTAGGTACCGTATCGAGTAACACGTGTTACAAATAATTATAAAATAAATATAGATACCCCCACTGGCACCCATTGACTCCCATTTGGCACAACCTTGAGACGCACACCGCACTGTGTATTTACGTGATTTAACATTTGTCATACTTAGTGTCATTTTTATTTCGATGTGTGTGATTTTCTATTTGTTTTTATATCGGCACCTTGTTTTTATCTATTTAATTGATGTAACTGGTTATCATCTTATTATGCTTTTGTGTGTTGTGCTGTCTTTTATATGCGCCAAATAAATGATTTACCTATCTATCTATCTATAAAACTTATCTTAGTAAGAAAGGGGACTGCCATCGAGGTATTCCTAGGAAAAGTTTGATCATCAACATCATCGTATGAGGCTAAAGTCCACCGCTGGACATAGGCCTCCCCCAAGCACCTCCACTTCGACCGGTTCTGTGCTTAGTGCATCCAGCGGTTTCCTACGCCCTTCGCAAGGTCATCGGTACACCTTGTGGGACGCTTTCCCACGCTTTCGTGGCCTTCTTCCGATACGTGGTCGCCACTCCAGGACCTTTCGGCACCATCGGCCATCTATTCTGTTAGCAATGTGCCCTGCCCACGCGGGCTATGTAAAACTTTGATAAATAATATTAATAAATATTTAAAAAATATATACATACATAAAAATAATATTAACCTAAATTGAGGTACAAATGTAAATAAAAATGACACAAAAAGAAGCGTAGGAAGAACTTTGCCTAACTGTTGTAAATAATTTTGCTTGATTTTTCCTTAACAAGCTAAGAAAAAGAAAGACGTTCAAATCGGGGTACAACATTTTTTTTACCCAGTTATGTTCTGTTGCGAGTCTTACGAAGATATTTTTCGAAGTTTAGGAAGGATACAAGTATACAAATAAATAAAATTAAAGTGTCTGTTAGTAATGTCAAAATAACAGCTTTTTTCTAAATGCATACGAAAGTATATACAGTACTTATAAAAAAAAAACAAATGTTATAAAAAAACTAAAATTTTTGCCTGTCTATTTGTTCCGGCTAATCTCCGAAACGGCTGGACCGATTTTGACTTGCAGATATAAGTACCTATCTGCAAGTCAAAATCGGTCCAGCCGTATAATAATAAAAATAATAACAATATTAATAATAATAAATAATAATAATATTCCACAACTTTCACTCAACTCCATCTAGTCCCAAACTAAGCAGAGCTTGTGCTATGAGTACTTGACAACTGATAAACATACATATATATTTCTAAATACATACATATTATAGGTAAGTTACACTCAGACAAAGAACAAATGATCGTGGGTAACATAGGTGATGTTATAAGGCGTAACTTAGGCTAATTGTATTTTAGAAAAAGTAATTCATTCCGCGCAAACAAAAACCCATGAAGAATCATTTGTTTTCCGACACGCAAGCGAACGAGGTCGCGGGCACAGCTAAGTCACCTTTAAAAAATCTATGTTTTTTTGAAACATCACCCTTTTTTATTACCACCTACTTTATGTTGAGACAGTTCAATCAAACATTCCTTGTAAAAGGACATGGACATAAACAAAGTATGGGCGACTGCCCTTAGCATGAATCAAAATCAAAATCAAAATCAAAAGTCATTTATTCAAACTAGGCTGAGAATCAGCACTTTTCGAACGTCAAAATTACAAAAGACAGTCCCCCAAAACGCCCGCCCTTCACCACTTCCTAGTGCTTTCGCTGGGAAGAAGAAGTGGCGCAACAAACTCCCCAGCAGTATATATTAGAATAGTTTCTCACTAGCTCTTAGCATTCAAATATTCATTCATTAATTATTACGTGTTTATTATAATTCTCCTAGAACTTTCACGAACTAATAAAATAAAAAAAAGGTATTTTTTTTTTACTTGTATTTCTATGTTTTTTTGTTTGACATGCAGAACATAAGATTTTGAAGTTTCGTTGTACGAAAAATGTGGACGATAAACCTACTTTTAAAGATATTTGCGTAAGCTGAAATAAACAGTATTACCTATTATTTATTTTTATACCTCAATACCTCTCAAAACGTTGATTTTACATAAATTTAAAACTTAAGAACTAAACCCTCATTGGCCGACATCAAATTGATTATAGCTAACAGCGAACCCTCATTAGACGTGGCCCGTAGCTTTTTATGACAGATTCATTAAAGCTCCACCTATTTGCCAGTTCCTTGTTTTATATAAAAGCTAAAAAATCTCTCCCGGGCCTTCCGCCGTAGAATGAGAAATATATTTCGTTTCTGCATAATTAGTTTAAACTTGGCCGGCGCGGGTCACTCAACTGAATTATGTTCGTTTGTTTGTTTGTATTACAAGGACCAAGTATGATTGTTTGTTCAGGACGCTGTTTTATTTTTCTGCAGTGTCTTTATTTTGAACAATGTTTGAAGACTTTCTGGATTTCATTTTTTTGTCCAGTTTTAAGATTGTCTACTGAAATGATCTGTACTTAAAAGCGAGGGGCTTGTGGCTACGTTATAACAGCCGCACGGGTCGATCGATCAGGTTAAGCTGAGCTTGCCGCGGTTGGTCCGTGGATGGGTGACCTTCTTCACATAACAAGTCCCCTCCGTGCCTCGGAAAGTACGTTAAGCCGATGGTCCCGGCTGTCATTCGTGGATCTTTAACAGTCGTTACGTATCGTCAGTAGCCCGAAAGTCTGACAACCAGTCTTACCAAGGAGTATCGTATTACCCAGTAACTGGGTTGTGGAGGTCAGATAGGCAGTCACTCCATGTAAAATACTGGTTTTCATTTGCATCCGGCTAGACTGGAAGCCGACCCTAACATAGTTGGGAAAAGGCTAGGCAGATGATAAAAGCATTGACAAAGGTCATCTTGGTGACTGAAATATTTTTATAAATGTCTAGATCACTGCAATGAGTTCAAAAGACGATGAGGATTAATAATTAAGACGATGAACTCAAAGATCTTACGCATCTATTAAGATAAGTTCCTGTGACTACGTCAGTCTGAAGTTATCTTTGTCTGCCATCTCTCTCTTGCATTGTTATTTGCAGAGGAGGATGATGCTTGTTCCTTTTTCAAATCCACGGGGATTTACTAACATTTGCACCTTTTTTGTTCAGTATTTTGTTTGTGGCCAGGTATTTCACCATATCGATTCTAATAGTACCTAAATAATTGGTATCACATCCGAATCGAGATGCGTAGTACGTAACTCGACTAGCCGAGTTTGGAGGCAAGTCATTGTTAGGGCGAACAAAGAGTGCGGCTGGAACGTCGGGCATCTGCCTTTAGTATCGCTGTATATTGTGAAATAGACAACTGTTCGGCGGCCAGTAAGGCAGCGATTTCGGCTATTATTCACGTCTGGTCTGCATAAGCTACAGGATCTGATAACAGAAACGGGGTAAACCGGTTCCGAGAATGACAGCTTTGGCTTACCGTCAAAACATCCTACTTTATTACTTCTTCTTCGTATCGCCAGCACGACTGTATGTCTGGTCTTGTTGGTCCAAAACCTCGCCACTTCCACGGCGTAGTTGGTGGCAACGCAGAAGTCACTTTGACTGCTTTTTTTGGGACACAGAGGGAATAGGGCAGAGACGAGAGAGAGGGGCCCGTGGCTAAATAATAACAGCCGCACAGGTCGACCGATCAGGTTAAGCTACGCATGCCGCGGTTGGTCTGTGGATGGGTGACCATCGTAACATACCGAGACCCCTCCGTGCCTCGGATAGCACGTTAAGCCGTTGGTCCCGGCTGTCATTCGTAGATCTTTGACAGTCGTTACGGGTAGTCAGAAACCCGAAAGTCTGACAACCTGTCTTACCTAGGGGTATCGTATTACTCAGTACCTAACTGGGTTGTGGAGGTCAGATAGGCAGTCGCTCCATGTAAAATACTGGTATTCAGCTGCATCCGGTTAGACTGGAAGCCGACCCCAACATAGTTGGGAAAAGGCTAGGCAGATGAAGATGAGAGGGAATAGGGCACTTTATTATATATTTGTTCAGCTAGAATCACACTTATTTCTGCGTAAAAATAGACTTACCCGATTTGTAATGTGACACGGTGGGACGTCATTACGTCATTCGAGAAAAAGTGTCGTGCCCGAGGGACAGACAGACGGACGACGAAGTGATCCTATAAATTTTCCGTTTTTCCTTTTGAGGTACGGAATCCCAAAAATGTGGTATTGAAAGCTTAGAACTGATTTATCGGTTGTAAATCAAATAACAAAATCATCAGATTTCATGGCCATACCGAGGATTCCAGTGAATATCAGAGGGCCATCTTCTTATTCATATTTGAATGGCAAATACCGAGAAAACCAGTAATCTTTGATAGAAATGAATATCTTTATCCTCCAATTACTTGACTGTCTAGCTCAATGAATTCACTCCTATGTTATTCAAATGTTGAGTACAGCGGGGTGATTGCGTAACTCACTGACAGTAGGAATGGCTTTCATTTTGACAGTTTAACAACATTCATTGCGTTACTAACGTTGTTGAGCAGACAAATTTTTGTAACATATGAAGCAATGGATTAGCAATATCCTTCAAAATGAATCAAATTGTGATTGGATCGTGTGTTACGCAATGACAGTGCATTTATAAGTTCCTAACTTAACAGATGCAGTGGTCTGATTTGTTTTCTCTGAATGTATACTTATTACGAAAGAAAATATGTTATTTTAAATCATTAACACATTGAACGCCATGGTGGTCACCGGTGAGCGACAGCAATTATTTTAGTAAATTCTTTGAATAGTAATAATAAATAATTATTTAGAGTGGGGTTTTTAACTATTTTGAACCGTATGAGCCAATAAAATATAACGTGTAAAATTTGCCGAAATCGCGAATCAGTGTCAGCCCAGATGGAAAGTATAGTGGTGGTCACCGGTGACCACCACGGCGTTCAATGTGTTAAGTATCTACATTACGAAAAGATACCTACCTAAGGTATCTATTCACTTTCCTATGTTAATTAATCTAATTGGTGTTATACCATTGTACAGACGCCAGCACATCAAGCTACTACAATCTGTAAAATTTCTTTAATAGATTTTCAACTTTATCGCTGAAGCCTAAGGTTCGAAGTTGATTGGGAAAATTTGTCAGTTTCGGGTAGCTTGATGTGCTGGCGTCTGTACATGTACTTATTTAATTTCAATGTAAGTCAATTAATCAAAAACAATCATTCAGTTTTCAATGCAATGTGGAAGATTGACAAAAGTAATGGTAATTGTAAAACTATTACCGGATAGTTTATTGTTAATTTTCACAGGCAATTACAGGAGCATTCCCAAAAATGAATGGGCAAAAAACACAGAGTCTATATATAAAAAAAAAAGTCATGTACGGCAAACGGCATTAATTTAGGCATTTGTTGATTCAATGTTACTGTATGAGTGGAACGACAATGAATGTAAAATGGGGCTTGAGTAGCACTACCTAGCAACATTAATCAATATGCTAATTTCTAATATGGCAATACTATAATATATTATATGTACTAGCTACTATGCTTACTAGACTATAAACTATTCGACAGCACGTCACTCTTGATTTCTGGACACGCGGTCGGCTTTGTGGCCAAAGACAGCTCATGTCTGAACATGATTGATTATGTGCAAACGATTGATCCGATGATGAATATAATTACATTGCTTTATTGTAATAAGTAGCCTGTACAGTCAGTAGGACAATGACCGACTCTAACTGCATAACACACTATTACTCTCAATTTAAATCATATTGCTCCATATGTTTGAAAAATTTGTCTGCTTAACAACGTAAATAACGCAATGAATGTGGTTGAACTGTCAAAATGAAACCCATTGCTACTGTTAGTGTGTTACATAATTACTCTGCGGGTATATCTGACTGTTGTAATGGAAAAGAAAGTGAATCTTTTATTCTGTCACGAAGTTTTTTTTTAATTAGTGTCTTGGACTGGTCCTAGTAGCAGCCCGGAGTTTGCAGTGCGATTCTGTAACCATCTCACCGTGAAAACTTAGGTGAAGTGAGCGTGGAGTGAGCTGTCAGTGTCATCCCACCTGATATTAGGAATTGAACAAGCATACATTTACAATCATAATCGAGATTTTAATAATATTTATGCTAATTCGTTTGACCATTTTATATAATTTCAAAGCTAGTATTATAATCGACAAAACATTACTAATTTGTGGGGTTTTAATCTAGGAAAAATATACTAGTCCTTATACAAGGAAATGAAAAGAAAAATAAAAACAAAATTAATATTCTGACTATTTCTGCTTTGCTATTTTATTTTAAACCTCCACAAAATAGTAATGTTTTGACAACTAAAATACTAGTTTTGAAATTATATAAAATGATCAATAGAATTAGCATAAAAAATAATATCAAAATCTCAATTATGATTGTCAATGTTTGCTTAGTCAATCCCTAGCATCTGTGGGATGACACTGACAGCTCACTCCACGCAAGTTTTCACGGTGAGATTTTTACAGAATCGACATGCTGCCGGTCTATTCTATAAAAATCTCTCCGTGAAATCATAAGTTAAGTGAGCTTGAAGTAAGCAGTGTCAATAGTGTTATTCCCTAATGACAGCTCACTTCCCGCTCATTTCACCTAAGTTCTCACGGTGAGATTTTTACAGAATAGCACTGCTGGATCGAGTTGAGTGGATAAAGAAAAGGGAGGCCTTTGCAGCAGTTGGGCCACACAGGTTGATTATTATTATTATATCCTACGAACCTGGTTACCTACTTAGTTTTGGTGACTTTACATGAGTTAGAACAGAATTGTAACAAAATCTATTATACTTTGTAAACCCAAGTTTCCGATGAGAAAAGGTCCTTTGCTTGCCATTGAGAGGTATATATAATGTACTTCATCTTATACAACGTGTAACGTAAAATACGCAAAACCTCAGACACCCCAACTGATTTTTAATTTAATTGACCTATTTCAGAGAGAACATAAGTCATTCAAAAAATTGTAAAGGTTTTATGTGCTGTTTTAGTTTTACTACTCATACAAATCATATTTTTTTTAAACTAGATGAGGTCGGCGTTTCCTATCTGACTACTCTGAGAAGAAAGGTCGAAACAAACTCAGAGGTCACAGTCTCTTTTAAAGTCCAGACATAATCTTGGTCAGATCATGTGAAGACCATGTAGATTGGTGTCTGAAATGGTCTTTTGAGTAAAGAACCACACAGATTGAGCGGACCTGCCCAGTCAGTGCACGTATTTGTCAAAAATCGTGCAGCTCAACTCATAAACAACCATGGGATTATTAGACCGCAAAGCGGTAATAACGAAAATTTTGTGACCCAAAAACCGCAGCGGAACCAAAATACTCGTTGAGGGGGAAAAAATTAAGGGTCCCCCAATTAACAATAATGAATTGGAGCTTTAAAGTATTAGACTCTCAACCTATTTGTCGTCTCGTCGCCGCCTCGTCCCAGGTTCGAATCCGCTGACATTTTGAGAGATGGCCCCACTAATATTTACAGGGCTTAATTTGTTTGAGAACCTCTCCCCTTTGCGAATTTATTGCTGGATCTTGCCACTTTACGGTTTTTTGTTTTGTCATATTTTATATTATCATACCTTATTGTTCAACTGCCGTCTTACCTGGAACAAAGAGAATATTTTTTCATTAGAAGACATACATTTTACAGGGTTTAAAGGCCAAGTAATGTTTTCGTCAGAGTTGAAAATTGCAAACGTGGGTGCTGTTAAGCATTTTTAATAAACAAAGGCCATTTTTTCCTTGTGATTTATAGGTATAATACTTTTTCTTATAATATATCGTAAGTATCCTATATTGTCCCACTGCTGTCTCCCCCATATTTTTCCTCTTTTGTTTATCCTGTACCTTCTTCGTACAATCGGTTAGAAACGAGTGAAAATCATCACGCTAGCGTTTCTTAGGCCTGCCTCGGTGGCGAAGCCGGTAAGTAAAGAAGATCGTTATGTCGATTTGATGCTGCAACGCAACTTAGCTAAATAATTTATTGCGCAAAACCTCAGACACCCAAACTGATTTTTAATTCAATTGACCTATTTCAGAGAGAAAATAAGTAATTAAAAAAATTGTAAAGGTTTTATGTGCTGCTTTAGTTTTACTGGCCATTCTGATCGTTTCCTGCGTCTGCGACGACGCTTTACCGAGGGAGGAGTCGTCACCGGGCCGCTGCGCCGCGCTGAAATTGGCTTGCTTGACCTATTAATAAATAGACACGGCAACGTTTTTAATGAAGATTTTTTGAAAAATGTGACCTATATTAAAAAGTGGTTCAATTAATTCTGCTCGTTATTCTGATCAAACTATTTTCGGGTTTTGCGCATTTAACGTTACACGTTGTATATACTTTATTCTACAGCATATAAATATAAAAAAAAAAATTGATCGAACACTAAAAATATAAAATGGCCAGCCTTTTCGCTTTCGGCGATCTCTTCCAGGCAACCTTGGAGTGGACAATGATACTCAATGTTAAGACAGACTATAGCCTACATAAAGTTAAGACTTTACATCCCTATTCACTCGAAAGGTACTTTCCTCGGATCAGATTTCAAAATCGCTCCACGTTTATATCGAAGTGTTAAGTTATGTATATAGGCGTTAAAACAACTTCGCTCACAAATAAATTCACTGACCTATCACAATCGCCTGTCATGAATATTATTCCTTCACTCTACCGAGTCACCGACGTAATAAATATGTAACGTGCGCGTAAACGTTACTGATACGGAGCAAACGGCAAGCTGGTGTGACGGTAACCCGGTCGTGTGACAGGTCAAGGTATGAACGGGTTCGATGGACTCGCAGTGATAGCGCCAATGCACTTCGTGTACAGATAGCATATAAATAATCTGTATTATCTTCTACGTATATAACTAAATTATTTTGCAGATGTTATATATTTTGTAAATTTTTCAAACAGTATATGCGTTAAGTATTGAGAGCATCATTTAAACTCCGTATTTTGCCTTTTATTTATTAATCAGACTTGAGATACCGATTAATACAATAATCGACGATGTTGCACTTTATTTTAAAATAAAAAAAACAATTATTTAATTTTTGTGTAATTGCTGTATGCCATTCCAGTAGGAGGATAAATAAATAAATTTTCCAATTTTTATTTGAATCTAATCAACACCTACGGTATTATTACTCAACATTTAAATTCTATTTTACAATAAGGCCAACAGCTCAAAACCTATTTCCCCTTAAACTCACATTCTACAATGGAAATTGAAATGATTAAAATTGTCGTACTAAAATATTTTTGCGGACGCTACAATAAATCGGCACACGCAGTGCGATGCTCCATTGTTAGTACTACAATTTAGGGTCCATTCTCACGATTGATCACTATATTTTGGTCGTTGGTTAAAAGTTATTCTGTACACCCAATTTAGGTACTGTGTAGTATTCAGTAATTAAAAAATACAGATTAACGTGCTGGCCTGTCAGGGTTTTTTTTTTATTTAAATAAAATATTGATCAAGATGGAAATTACTGGAAAACTGATTATTATGTTTTTTATTACACGTTATCTTATCTACCTGTCCAGCAACCGATGCTATCTATCTAACGGTTACAGAAGTTGTGCTTATTGATTTCGGATCTCCACCAAAAGATGTACCTACGACACAATACAGGGTTATTTGTAAAACACCAACAACCTCTTAAGAGGTCATTGTACTCATCATTATGAACAACTTTTACTATGGGACCAAACCTGAAATCGTGAAAAAAAAAAATCAGCTGTTCCCTACATTTTGACGACTCGTACGAACATAAATGTAGGGAACAGCTGATTTTTTTTTTCGCGATTTCAGGTTTGGTCCCATACTGTACATATGGACTGTACATATGGGATTAGCTCAATTTTCTTTAAAACTGCTGATTTCTTCTTAATTATTGTATTTATTTTTTCTTCTTTACATCTAACGTCTTTACACTCATTTCTGTTCCACCCTAGTTCCCTTTTCTGCTTTTTCTACCTATTTAAACATTCATTCACTATCTCTTCACTCGTTTATACTTCACATCTGTCATTCATCTTCACGTCTCAATTCACTATCCTGTCATAACTTTCCGTTCCTACATACATGACACAAAAATAAAGGATAATATAAGGTATTAAGTAGGTGTACTCCTTCACTTACAGAGGACCACAATATTATGACGTCGAAACAACGTAATTAGGGTTCCTCAAGAAAATGCGGACACGGCGTTCCTTTATCGCAGCTCCAAGTGCAAAGCGCAAAGTAAACACAAACAAAAACTAAATTACAAAAATGTTATTACAACAGCTATATATTCAAGCCATAAAAATTTCAAGCCAGACGTAAAACATTACACAAAGAGCTATATTTCAAAACTTAACAAGGACTTCATTGCGAAAGAAAACTAAAGGAAATCGGGTGTCTTTTCCCACCTTAGCAGTTATTCTAATCCCTGGAGGAATCCCCCATTTCACCCATTTGCAGGATACCCGCACTTGCAGGAATACGTGACGTCTGCACCTTGCATTTTATTATTACTGTTCATCCCTAACGCCAGGGGAGTGGTAAGTGCCTAGTAATTGTGTGGGATAACTTAGATTGGGTTTTTAATTCAAAGAACTTATAGGGAGTGGTAACTTAATGTACTTGGAGCAAGAAATTCGTAGGTTGTAGTCTGATGTGGACTGTGGGAAATGCTAATGTGATTTTGAAATCTATTTTTAGGGAGTGTGAAAATATTTCATATGTTTTATGTGTGTTTTCATACAATGTGGCTGGGACATCCAAACGAAAACTGAAATCATGAATTAAGCAAACGGTTCTACAGCCCCTAGGGTAGAATTTGTTCGTGGGTTATCAAAAAAAAAAAATGATGTTTCATAGAAAAATGCAATACCTACGCGGTCAAAATGTATGGAACAGCTAATTTCTGTTTTATAATAATGGTCAAATAAAATTTTTAACGTAGGAGGAACAACGAGGGGGGGGGGAGGTTTCAGAATCATGTACTGACGGTAATAGGTTGCGCGTCGATGACCTTGTGACTCTGTATGGTTTTTGGTCTAGATTAGTAAAATGAGTGGTTTTAAAAGAACAATGGGAAACATAGTATGGGCCCCGTACACAAAAAAAAAACAAAATGGACTGTAGCATTATGAACTATGTCTGTATTTTAAGCCCTCAGAGAGTAGTTTAATTATTAGGAAACTATGTTTGAATTCACATGGAGAAAAAAAATGTATGCGAGGAAGTAAAATGGATTTAATAATGGGTTTTCTCCATGTGAATTCGGACATACTGTCTTAGTATTAATTAAACTACTCCATAAGAACAACAAAAATCAACATAGTTCATAATGCTACAGTTAACATTGTGTCGGTACGGTCTTACCCATTCTCCTTTACACAGATAATATTAATGTTTTCTTGTTACTAACCCATTACATTTACGAAAACTGTTTTTTTTTTTTTTAATACATTTTGAGACTTTCTGGATAGTAGATTCGATATTCTTTTCAGTCTACCATGGATTCGAATTCGAAACTAAAAAGATAGGTACATCTGACATTACTAAGCCTACTAAAATATTAAAATAAATAGCAGTTTTCTTCATGCTTCGAGTACCTTTGCTAAATTCTTCATAGAATCGTAGAATTTATTGCTTGAATACTAGAACCGTTTCGTTAGAATTTATCCTGGGTATTAATGCACTGTGGCTGGTAGAAGATATTAAACTTCTTTTTAGAAAAAGAATTATATCTCTCTCATCTTTGCCGAACGCGACAAGGTTGGATTATAAATCTTTATACAAATCTTAGGAAAACTTTCATATTCTAAGTATTTTTAAATGTTTGTTGAGTCTGAGATACTTCATATTCGTATATTCGATCCTAAATTAAATGAGCATGGTCTTTCAAAATAAAAAGGCTGTATTGTTACATTAAAAAAAAATATCTATTTTTTTTCGTGATTCTAACATATGGTTTTATAAAATGAAATTTCTACCATTCGTAATCCCAAATCTGTTTTCGATTTGATCTCTAAGCATTACAAAATACCCTTAAATATAATAATATTTATTTCGATCGCAAAATAAATAAATCCTCAGACTGGTATATACACATTTCATCTTATAAATACATCAGTCAACGGCTGAACCATCTCCTTCGATCGTAGGCCTTATTGTGAGAAACAACTTTATTTTGCACTGACGTGTACAAGATTCGCTCGCTGTCCTGAATTTATGGGCTCTTTGCAACAGCCGCCTCTTTATACCACTTTTCATGGGTTGAAAAACCAAATATCTCTTGCAGTGTGTTAATTTAAAATGCTATGAACGATGAAGATGTTGGTCTTATGCTAAACTAATGAATGTGCAAGTTTTGTGTTTAGATGACGAAAGAAGACTCTCTACTTGCAAAGAAAACATTAATGATTTCAAAACTTCACTTTTAAAGTGGTTACGGTCCGACATCATGACGCAGGTCATGGGTTCGAACCCTGGGAGGCCCTTTACTTTGTGTACAGACGCCAGCACATCAAGCTACCCGAAACTGTCAGATTTTCCCAATCAACTTTGAACCTTGTGCTTTAGCGCTAAAGTTGAAAATCTATTAAAGAAATCTGACAGATTGTAACAGCTTGATGTGCTGGCGTCTGTACAATAATTTCATCACCACTTCTCTCAAAATGCTGAAGGAAAACATCGTGGAGAAACCGGCATGTCCTAGAACCAACAAAATAGAAGACGTATGAAATCTACCAACCCGCATTGGCCCCGCTAGGTATATTACAGCTCATTCCCGCTCGAATAGAGGAGGCTTGTCTACCAGCAGTAACAAAATTAAAGACTGATGGAATGAAAGTGCAAGTTTTGTGCTGAGGTGACTGAAAGGAGAAAGGGGTTCTACTTGCAAAGAAAACATTAATGATGAACTTCACTTTTGAAGTGAAAACTTCTTTGAGCGCACTTTGCGCTCTTTCTGAAATGTAACGAAACTGAACCATCACTCTCGGGTCGGTGATGCTGTATCGGGTATATTCGACTCCAGTCGTAAGTTTTCACTTTTATTGAGTGGTCATAAGTACATACCCTCTTTGGGGTTTTGATGTAGGAAAAAAAAATAAGACAAAACTTCAAAATTGATAATTATTCTAAGTTTCTATTTTGCTATTTTAACTATTTTAAAACCCTACAAAATAGTAATGTTTTGACAACTAAAGTACTACTTTAAAATTACATAAAATGATCAATAGAATTAGCATAGAATATATTATTAAAATCTCGATTATGATTGTTACTGTTTGCTTGGTCAGTCCCTAGCATCAGTGGGTTGACACTGACAGCTCACTCCACACAAGTTTTCACGGTGAGATTTTTACAGAATTGACCGGCAGGTTGTCTGGTAATATCAATGGATAACCTTGAAATGGCTTATAGCAGAACTTATGGTCGTTCAGAAAAACATACAAAACCAAATATATCCTAGCCAGTACCTTTTTTTTTTTTTTTTTTTTTTTTTTTTTTTTTTCTTTTTTTTTGTTTCGGGGTGGAAAATCCTCATGGATGTCCGCCGCCCTGGGGCGGGCGGCGGGGTCTGTCAGACTCTTACTGACTAAAAACCACCCCGGTGTTCCCTCTCTCACCTACGCCGGGGGTCGCGGGAACGAACGATACTTCCGCAACCCCCGGCTGGTGCTGGCCCGCTCCAGCGGGCCTCTCCTCGTGTCAGGGGGGGAGTGAGGTGTTAAACTCCCCCCGCGACGTCTAAGAGGGGCGCGCGTGGAACACTACGCGCCGCCGCCTCGGGTCCAGATGTGTGGGGGGCGACGGACGTCCCCAAGTCCGTCGCCCCTGGACCCATTTAGGGGGGCTGGAAGAGGGCGTTGTCCGCCCTCCGCCGACGCCCGGTGCGCCTGCTGCGGGCGGGGTGAGGGGACGAGATCTCCCTCTCCCTTTCCTCAGCCTCCTTCTGCGAGACGACTGTTTCGCAGAAGGAAACCACCGCGTCCCAGGACTCCTCGCCGCCGACCATAGACTCGACCACGGCCGGCAGCGATAGGTCACTGCCTACTCCTGAGATGAGGGCACGGCGCGGCTCCTCCCAAGCGGCACACTCTGCCAGCGTGTGCCGCGCCGTGTCCTCCCGGCAGTCGACGCAGTGGTGACACCGGGCGTCCGGCTCCCTGTTTATGCGACACAGGTACTTCCCGAAGCAACCATGCCCCGAGAGCACCTGCGTCGCACGAAACGACAGGGAGCCGTGCCTCCTCCCGAGCCAGCGCTCGAGCACCGGCCGGACCGCCTCGATGGTGACGAGGCCGGCGGTAGGGCGCAAAAGCCTGTCCCGCCATTCCGCCACCAGGACCTCGCGGAGCTGAGACCGACGCAGCTCCCAGTGTCGCTGCATCGGTCGCTCGCCCCGCGCCCTCATTTCCTCGCGCCACCGATACAGTGACGCGAGTACTTTCGCCTCGAGGTCCCAGGGCGGGGATCCGGCCAGTACGCAAGCCGCCTCGTAGGAGATCGTGCGATACCCCCTGATGACTCTGACGGCCATCGCTCTTTGCGGTTTTCGTAAAACCGCAATGCTGCCGGCCGTCAGGTCCGAAGCCCACACCGGGGCCCCGTACAGGGCCATGGATCGCACGATCCCCACGTAGAGCCGCCTACAGACGGCGCTCGGGCCCCCCAGATTGGGAACCTACTACCTAGTACCTAGTACCTAAGATATGTTTTTTTTTTTAAAAGATGATATATTTTTACCATTTTTATTTGAATTATTGCTATTAATGTAGAAAAGATGTAAATTTGACTAAATAATAAAATTTGCAACATCGGAACATTTTTTACATTCAATTGCAACTGTCCGTTGGGGTTTATTAAAAAAACATCATTAGAACATTGAATCAAAATAGCTTATTTAAATAAATTAAAACAGAATGCTCAGAAATTTAAAAAAATAATAATACACATTGAACATGGCTAGTTATGAGTGAAGTGCGGGTCTTAATTAACAGAAAAAAGCAATTCGACAAGTATCCAAAAATGCTTTTAAAGATTCAAAATATATTGACATTAATTCTATTCAGAATGATAATTCACTAACAGAGATATTTAATAAAAAAATCTTTGATCATTTCGAACCGTAATCCGATGAAACCCCTAATCCTCGTTACAATGACTTTTTAGTGTCATCGAATCTTTAAAAATGTTAAGGGTACTTTTAAGCTTCTTATGTAAAAGACATTTTAAAAAATTATTGGAAGATCTTTTTATCCATTTGGAACCAAAAATTATTAAGAACTTGGAAACTATATGCCTCGTTGGTCTAGTGGTGGCATGCGCTGCTGTTAAGTACGAGGTCCTAGGTTGAATTCCCTGGAATTTTTCACCTGGAATTTCTGAGTAGCAGCTGACTCTGGATTTGTACCCGGTTGATAGCAATAGTCCCAACCCCTATTAAATGGGACTTAAAAAATAACTAGCGAAATGGGGTTGCACAGACGCCAGCACATCAAGCTACTGCAATCTGTAAAAATTTTCAACTTTATCGCTAAAGCATTAGGTTCAGAGTTGATTGGGATTTGACATTGATTGATTGATTTGACATTTTGATTGTTTCGGGTAACTTACATCAAGTTACCCGAAACAATCAAAATGTCAAATGGCGTCTGTACATCTCTGCCGATCCCATAGGGGTATAGAGGCGTAGTGGTATGTTATGTTTGAAAGTTTCTCAATTTTCCTTTCAGATGACACCAATCAGACGTGTCTCCTGTTTTTAAAAGTGCAAAATATCTCTGCGTACTTTTATCTTAGCGTACTGAAAATATTTTAACTCAGGGCTGATTTTAAAATCGACAAATAATTTTTATTCGTGGAATAAAATTTACGTCTGATAGATTTTGTATGGAAGAACTGTCTAAAATTCAAAATTATTCCTCGGATAAATTTATCAGGCATTGGAAAAATCATCCCTTAAACTAGTAGGTACTAGGGATTGTCTTAGAAAAGACCAACCGAAATTAAATATATCGTCGTTCATATTGCAAATAGTTCTATGTCAAAAATGACAAGTTTTCAGGAGAGTAAAAAACAGTGTACTGGAAAAAAAATCCTTTATGACACCTAAATGTTTTACAACTAATGTTTCTTAACTATTGTGTTATTATTATTATTATTCAAAATTAAAATTAAAGCATTTCTCAGAAATATTTTTTTTTTTTTTGACATTGAACAAATTGCAATATGAACGACGAATTATTTGAAAATTCACGCTTGATAGTTTTGTTTGACCAATGAAGAGTTGTCTAAAATATGACCTACTATGTTTGTAAATGATTTATTATTTAAAAGCAGTGCCTCAGTTTCACCTGCGTAAGTATCGTTCCCGTGAGTATATCGGGATAAAAAGCATGTTTAGGCTATATAATTTAAGGTAAATTTCCGTCAAAATCCGTTCACTAGTTTTTGCTTGAAAGATTAACAAACATTCATCCATCCTCACAAACTTTCGCGTTTATAATATTAGTAGGATGGATTACCTCCAAAATTTATTAACGCTAAACAAAGCCAACGTGCGATGAAGCGCAGTATTCTCGTTTGCCACATGCCTTATGAGCTGTGGGCCAAAATAGGAACTATGTGGAGCCTTGACATAGCCAGAAGGCATTGCAGTAAGCCCCATAGAAGATGACGGGACGAACTGGACAAATGGTCCACATAATACCTGTATGGCAAGAGCTGGAAATCATGAGAAGAAGCCTTTGTTCAGCTGTGGGATGATATAGGTTATAGGCTAACAGTAACTGAAGAAAACAGTAATAGGTATAATATCCCTGAATGAAATTCGCTACCTGTTTACTGACATTTTTATTCCGGTTGACAAACACGGACCGTTGTTATGGTTCATTATAGTAAAGGATAAAGGACTCGGTGGGGAACTAGGGAAAAAATGGTTGACAAAACGTTTTGACATGTTAAGATAGGGCTGATACCTGTAGACGGGAAATGAAATATTGCTCGAATGATTTTGAGTTTTTCAAATGTAAGAAACGTTACTTTTGATATTGTTGGCGCGCCCTTTATACTGTGCCTTACGGTTTGTTCGGGAGAGTTTATGCCGTAATCGTTTTCCTGGTTTATTTCTGTATATGTTTTTATTAAATAACATTACCTACAAATAAACGAAATGTGAGTAGGTATACTTACGATAATTTTTAGGAGCTCGACGCACGCTCATGCATGACCTACCTACTAGTATTATATTATATACTTATTTACTTCCCTGTGTTATCAGGATGCCTTGACGTGGCCGTCCACAATTATATCTTCACGTTAGCAATCACAATCATAGAAGTGCACATTATTATTTGTTTATCCTACTTCCTACTAATATTATAAACGCGAAAGTTTGTGAGAATGGATGGATGGATGGATGTTTGTTACCCTTTCACGCAAGAACTACTGAACGGATTTTGATAAAACTTTACAGTGATATAGTTTATACATCAGAATAAGTTTATACATCAGAATAACACATAGGATACTTTATATCCCAATATTCCCACGGAATCGACACTTATGCGGGTAAAACCGCGGGGCGCTGCTAGTCAAGTTATAAACTTCACCAACCCTAAATTTAAATCCACTGTTCCCGCCAAGCTAAAGATGCTGATCTTATAAAATTATTTACAGATTGTATACATTTTACGCACTGGCAACTTTCAATCAGTGTCGCAGGGGTTTCTAGAAAGAATCAAGTTTGCAACAAATGACTATAAACTTTAATGCTCGAGTGAATTTAGTGAATTGCTTGACAGTGTTTTTGTCGTTAGTTTAATGAATTCAATGCTATCTATAAAACGGAATGAGGGTGAATATTTTTTATTGAGTGGGCAAGAAGAAATGATTCTCTTGATAAAGTTTTGTAACGACATTAATCCGTTTCGGTTTGTTGAGTAAGAAGGAAAATACTGTATTAAATTGGGCTTGACATTTTATTTGTTCTCTTTTTGTTTTATTTATATTGCTTGTAATAACAAAACATTTTCATACTTATGCGTATGAAGGCAACATTTTCTTCACACACATAACCAGGTCAAATGATTCTAATAGGAACACCAACGGCCAAATTGTGTAGCACACTGTGAATCTCGACCTGAATAATTTTGAAAGATATTGCTCAACCATTGCTTCATATGCTCAAAAAATGTGTCTGCTCAACAACGCAAATTACGCAATGAAAGTTGTTGAACTGTCAAAATAAAACCCATTGCTACTGGATAGTGTGTTAAGTAATTACCTCGCAGAGCCTTATCCCCTCACGCGTCCCTCTCCCCGCGAAAAGTAAAGCAATCACCTTTTAACACAGAATATCGTTAATATTTGAAACTCCTACAGCAACGTGTAATTACTGTCACTGAACATGTAGCCGTCGGCTTTTGGCGAAAATTGTATGGAAAAAATGTCGGGCGGGAAACGTTGAGTCACGATCCCAGTCACCTTACTGAACTCTCGTAAATTACGGTAAAAATTGGTAATAAAGTATCACTGCAGTATTAATATGAGCCGGTATTTACTCCGGGCGCTCGGTGTACTTGTTGCAAAATATTGTCGGATTTTATTACTGTATATGTGGGAACACTCTGAGTAAAATCGATTACGAATTCGATTTGGAATGCGCTTTCCGATACAATTTGCCGTCCGGTAAGGACCAGGCCCGGGTCGACGGCGCTTTGTGTTCCACGCGCGCTCGAAGAGATGGCAGCATTAACTAACGGGGTCCGCTGGGGTCGATGCTTGTCAGGGTCGCGTGTTGTTCGAAAGAGTTACCGTGGCCCTTGGCACAGGCAACAGAAGGAACACGGGTGGGTTTTAGTCAGTAAAAGTCTGACACTCCCACTCCGCCCAGAGCGGGAGAAGTTATTTGATAATTTCCCACCAAAAAAAGGCATATTATAAATTGGATTACACCGCTGATAAAAATGCTTGGCTAAACGCTGGTCCTGCTCCATAAGGATGCATAAATTTGTTGACGTGCTAAACATTTTAAAATACTATTTTTACATTATAAAACAAGGTGGCAGGTATATCGCCACGCATCCTATTACGAGGAATTCAGTACATGATTCTAAAATCCTGCGTTAAACTTTTTTCGTCGGCTATTTAAAAAAAAAATGCTGTTCCATACATTTTAAGCTTCTAGGAATTGCACTTTTATTTAAAACAGATGATTTTGTTTTTTGATAACCAACGAAGAATTTCTTCGCAAGAACCATGTGCTGAATTCATGGTTACTGTAACCCGACAACTGCAGTGCTATTCTGTAAAAAAATCTCACCGTGAAAACTTAGGTCAAGTGTGCGGGAAGTGAGTTCTGTCATTCCCTAATGCTAGGGATTAACACTATTAAGTGCTCACTTCACTTATGATTTCACGGTGAGATTTTTACAGAATCGACCGGTTGTAATCGGCTTTTAGAAAAGGTCGGCTATGCCTATTGGTCGATTATGATATGCGCGAAATTACTACGTCGTCGATTTACTATCAGTTCAGATGAGAGCAAACTTAACCCGTGAGAAGGCGCGCTATGAGCAATTTGCTCACACAAAAATCTAATTCAAAAAATTTTTGTCTTTCCCATGCCACACCAATTCAAGCACTTTTGTACCTTCCTAAATATTCACCCCCTCTCCCCTGACGCAATTCTCGATCCGCTCAGTGGCGTTGCGACCGCGCAGCAAGGCGTTTGTGGAGGCCGTGTACCAACGTGCGGCAATTTGCTCATCACGCGCCCAGCAATTACTTTGCACCGAACATGTAAAATACATGTGTTCAGTGTGTTTCGAGAGGCACATTAGTGTAGATTTAATAGATGAATAAAACTTTTTAGTTTTTGTTATGGAACAGTTGTTATTGTGATTTTTATGAAACGTGCCAAAAAAATTAATTAATACTAGGTTGTTTTGTTATTTGCGTTAGAAGTTGCTATTATGTTTAATAGTTTTGATTAAAATACTTGTTTTCTTACTTACTAAACCTTGTGTTATTTATTTAAATACATTATAAGCCAATAAATATAGAAACACTAAAAATATAAACATTTATGATAGTGTGAGCAATTTGCTCGCACGCGCCTACTCGTGTAAGAAAATTAGGCGCGCCTTCTCACGGGTTAACTTGTAACGTGTCTATATTACACTTTTGAACCCTACATCATAGCATCACTCATAGATCGCTTATAGGCCAATCGGGCACGATCGTACGCCTTATAAGCCGATAAAACGTTTCCACCAAGCCTCATTGTTACCGGTAATGCCGGTAAAATACGGTAAATTACCGTAAAGTTACTGCTATACAGTTATTGTGTAGATGAACCTTGATTTTACGAGGTGCCCGTGGGGTCAGAAGTAAATGGGACACCAGAGGATGAAGTATGAAGGTTGGGATATGGTATTGAAGACTAATGTTCTATCTCTATGAAGAACGAGCAACAACCTTGAAGGTTGAGGGTCATTTTCATTCTATGTAGTCTCAGTGACAATTTGTTTGTGGCTCTCTTCTATACTCCGTTATTTTAAAAATATATCACTGTAAAACCACACACCTTATTTTAATAAAAAGTCGCAATCGCAGCAGACTTTTCTACGTACATATCTTATAATTATTGGCTCAATGCTTCTCAATAGTGCTTCTTGTCGATTCTTCTTCATGCGAACCTTACTTTTGTAAGGAGCAACTAGTATCAATTTTTTTTTTCTTTCATTCTTTCTTTCTTTAAATTTATGACGTTCAAAAGTGTCTTTTAATGGTCTACATTGAAATATACCTACGATTTGACTTTGTTTTTGACTTCATGACTGGTAAGTACTGAAACATGATACCTAATGCATTGAATGCCGCTGTCGGATGACATGAAACAATGTATTATTCAAAAGGTAAGCTCATCAAAATACACATCATTGCTACTATAAAAATAAACAAACCAGTACTAAACCCTAATGATTTTATCAATAAGGCAAAAACTAGGAAATTACAATCACTTGTCCGCTTTTACTAGCTCCAGTGAAATGTCAAGTGAAAGTTGACAGTGACGAATGGTGCCGGTGAGAATGTCTAGGCTCTCATCAAGGAACTAGACAATACTGTAGTTTTTACTGGTAATAGAAAGCCGGTTTTTCCAACTTTATTACTGCTTTTTCATTGCTCGGTCGTTACTCATTGTAATGACTGAAGAGGGCCAGGGCGATAATGGGCGAGTTTGGAGATTTGTAATGTAGAATATATGTGACGACCGTTGCCCTATTTACAATCAGCTCGTTTACTGGAAACTGAAATACCTTTCTGTAGAACCTTACTATTAAAATCATCCTTCCGACAGATTTCGGAGACGGTGGCCAGTCTCAACGGAGACTAGCCAGGAGAATATGGTACACATGTGTGTGCGCAAACACAGGTGCACTATCTGTTCCTTTACTCTCATAGTCCAATGGGATGGCAATCCGACATGACCGGGGAGAGGTCAGGCGCAGGACCAACGGCTTTCCGTGCATTCCAAGGCACGGGGGTGTCACACAACCATATTCAAAGCAAGAAACAACTTTACAATACATTCAACCTATAATTAGGTGAACAAAACAGTCGTACCGTTGCACCTTTGTCCCCTACACAAAGGGCTTATATCCTTTTCTTAAGCTGCTACCGGTGGATGTCTGTAGTGATCCTTTCGCTCAAAGCCAGAACGTCTATCGTCATGCCTCGTCTTCAATAACAGGTACAACGATCACCGATCCATCTATCACGCCTGGTCATTAAGGCGATATGACTCCTCTCTCTATTTTAAATAGCATTTTTTTATGTCACGCTCTTTTTACGAATAATTTCATAGTAAAAGCACGATCTCATTTAAAAAATTATCTCATACAAAAACAGTCGTTAAAATGGTAAATTGGCCACACAAGCGACACTTTCATATCATTAGTTATATTAAAGGCTTTAACCGCATTATTAAAATGTTTTCTGGTTGCTTTACGTAGTTAAATTAATGTGAAATGGTTTTTTTTTTCGTAAAATAGTAAAATATCTCTCCCTTGGGTGTTTAACCTAGGAATCAGCAGATAATTATGGAAATTAGTACTTTGGTGATAAAAAAGAATGACAGTGAAAATCGTTGTAGAATTTATGATGAATTTGCCATTCAACTCTTACCCGTAGCATTATTTTAGTAATACCAGCACCTCAAATGCGTAACACACTTTCTTCAAATACAATCTGAGTCATTTTGAAGGATATATCAAAAACGTAAATAACGCCATGAATTTTGTTGAACTGTCAAAACTAAAACCATCGCTGCTGTTAGTGTGTACACAATCACCCCACAGTACAAACTTGTAGTGATTCTTATGTGGCATGCTATTGCCCTGGCCTTCTCAAAGTGATAATTAAGGCAAATGATCTGCATGGAAGTTCAAAGGTCCCAATTAACGTTGCTGATTTTTTTTATTCTTTAAAGAATCACAATGGCCTGAGTCATTAGTATTGTGAGGTCACTACACGTGAAAATACTTAATAAATAATTTTCTTTATACTAATGCACGGATTCTATACAATGGTGCTATATTCCATGTGTTCAGATGCTTTAAAAGATAACGCCAATGTCATAAAGAACTGATGTGAGCGATGCCTTATAGTTAGAGGAACCGTTAGCAAAAGCAGCATGAACGCTTTTTTTATTCAATAATCTTTATTACACGTATAGATAACTAAAGATTTACACTAGGTACTACATTAAATTACTAACTATACAACTAAATACGAAAACAAAACGACACAGTTGACGAAGTACTCGTCCGCATCGCTGTCATCCTGACACGTGTACAGAAGACTGGCAGCATTGCCACATTGAATAAATTTATTAATTACTGATATTTATTTTTCTACGAATTAAGATACAGACCTATGATGGAAAAGGAGACCTAGCTATAAGACGACTCTCCGTGTAGGTGAATAAAAATGGGGTCTTCCATTAGATGTTAACTGTGACCGACTTTTCAGCAGAAGTTTCTATTTTGTTTGACAGCTTACTAAAAATATGATAATGAAATTACATTTTTTTAGTGAAATTAATGAATTTATTAATTTTAAGTTTTTAATAACACTAGATTTTTATTTATTTATTTCAAGCACGCTTTTCTTTTACACAGTAAATTGATATTCAACCGACGCAAACATGAAGGATGAATTAAGATTGAAATAATTAAAAATTAGCATGCATGGAATAAAAGGCTGAAATTAAATTTTGCTCGTCGCCCTTTAACGGGCTTAGTTTATATAGGTATTATAGTCAGGTATTTATTTATTTTATTTATTTTACCATTTATGTACACATATATAAACAGACAAGAAAAAACAGAACAGAAATATAGGCACAAAGGTGATGTAGCTAATAGGTAAGTTTTATTTTTAGTTTAGTAGATTTTATATTAGATACTAGCTGTGCCCGCGACTTCGTTCACGTGTTTGCCGGAAATCGAATTGGATTTTATGGATTTTAATTTATTTGCACGGAACCCCAATTCTTCTTCTAAAATAAAAGCCTACACTCTTTCAAATATTCATCCAACCAATCCTAGTTAGGTAACTTATGAGAGAAAATGAAAATATGAATAAGCATCGATAAAAAAATCTTCTTAAATTAATTCACTGAAAGAAGACGCACAGCTTAAACCGCTGGATGTAGAAAGAGTTCCTCATACATATTTACTCATATTATTATTATTATTATTATTTTGAGCACTAAGGAAGTAATTTTCAAAATTCGTCCCCGAAAATGGTTTAATAAGAGATGAAAGTTTGTATCGAAGTTCGTAATTTTGGCCGATCGGAAATCCCATCAATCGCACGGCTTTTTGTTTTCTAAGAAACAAAGAATAACCATTTAAAAACTTCAAAACGTTAATCAAATCTGTTAACCCTTCTGCTGACCGTACCTGAGGTCGTCACTTGTCCGTGCAACGATACGTTTTTATTCTTTTTCGCCCATTAGTTTCTTAATTAATATCCCGAGCTTGGCATGTTGAGAGTCCAGGGGTTCGAATCAATCATAATTATTTGTTATAAAATATTTATCATTATTTTACTAATAGATTTACCGCGGTTATTTTTATATGAAAGACGTAGTGCCTTCTATTGTGGTGCTTGTCATGTTACGTACGCTACAAGTCAATAGAAAGATGGCTGGATAAGGGTGAGATGTATGTATTAGTGGTAATTTGGACTTTAATTGGTGCTGTTGTAATTGGACCAGAAATTATAAATTGAAACTACGTATTGAAACCATTTGGAGTAATGAACCAGTCATAACAGACACGACTTACCAGTTCTATATTAGTAGGTTCGAAACTAGACAGTCATTTTACTTTGTGTAAATTATTTCATCACCTCAGCTCTCAAAACGGTAAAGGAATACATCGTCAGGAAACATGCATGGCCTGGAACCGAAAAGTCGAAGACATGTGACGTCTATCAATCCTCACTGCCCCGCATGGTGGATTATGGCTACGGCCCACTCCCTGCCATAGGGCGGAGGCCGTTTTTTTTATGTGGGATATTATCAAATAACTTCTCCCGCTCCGCATATCAAACTTTTAATGACTAAAACCAACTCAAGGCGCAAAATCGGTCTGTAGTTCTTTAGAAGGGTCTTATCACCCTTCTTAAAGTAAAGAACGACCACGCTCCTTCGCCACGCTTCTGGAGTTCTCCCAGAGAACAGGAAAGAGCTGATGGGCTCCCGATCTTTCAGCACAGGACTTCTTCCTGCTTTCAGGATCTTGGCTGTAATCCCGTCCTAACCAGGGCCTTTTCGATTTTTAAGCCGTTTAGGAGCCACCTCGATTTCGTTTTGGCTGACTTCTGGCAGGTATTCAGTGAAGTGGCGAGTTAGGGTGGCTATGGAATCCTCATTTTCGGGATCAGGCCAAGGTGCATGCGATGCGTACAATATGCCATAGAAGTTTTCGACCTTCAAAAGCCCAAACATCGTCGTCATTACAGAATATCACAACCTGTATGCTGTTACTGTAGAAATAAGTCCAGTAGTTCCTAGTGATCACGTTATTTCAAGAACTGTTGAAGAATGATACCCTACCATCGTTCTATGGACTTCTTTGAACCGTACCTATAAGGAAAACGTATTGTTAATTAAAAATTGAACAGTAAATTTAAATGAATTTCACCACGATGATTCACTTTAGTTAGATCAACCACATCAGGAATGACCAATAAGCTGTCAAGTGAATTCATTCATCAAAATGACGACGGGCCGACAGTTCGCGGCCTAACTAATAAAACTATGCACAATAATTAATACTGATTCATGTAAAAGCTTGCGTCATGTTCCGCGAATCACTTAATGACTGGATGCGATCCAATCTACTTTAATATCGGATTCATTTGCGTGTGTATAAGATGTGAGTGCAATTATGTTGAGCTGTGATATTTATACCTAATGGAGAAATAAGAATATTATTGAAAATTAATAAGTAACTAAACTGAACCAAAATGCGCGTTAATAGACTTTTAAATTGTTCAAACGTCCTGTTATTTTGTTCATAATAAATAGATCTTAAAATCATTGGCAATATTTCATGGGAAAAACGAAGGCTTTTCGTAAATTTGAACTTCTACTCCTTTAAAAGAGTACCTTCTTTCGAAAATTATATTTCGTTTGGGCTTATCGAAACTGTCAAATTTTCTCAATCCACTTTGAACCTAATACTTTAGCGATAAAGTTGAAAATCTATTAAAGAAATTTGACAGATTGTAGTATTGTAGTAGATGTTTATTACATGTATTGATATTTTTTGAAATAGTCATTAAATATGATTATATGAACTAACTACCTAGCAACCCCTTAAGTGCATGCAGTCAATTGATTGTGAAGAGGTTATTAACACAGTCGATGACTTGTAACTTGTCATTGCTAATTGCGATATTTTAACATGACATGTTAATGGTGTTCATTGGTCAAGTGAGATAAGTTAGAAAGATCATGATGGGTTCTAAAAGTAGACAGCGCGTAGGACAAAACTATCAATTACTTTGTAACTTAGGTTTATAGGTATTTTTGGACTACGTTTGTTGCTAAGTATATTATGATTTTTTTCTTTTCCTAGAATTGATACAAACAAACTATATTTTCACAACACATTTCTTTATTACCTTTTTTATTAAGTGTCATATTTCTGCTAGCCCACGTTCAAACCAATTCTGCGAAATTATATTTTCTCTTAAAACTTTGTTCTAAATTCCGATTTTCTTTGTCCTGCCGGTCGATTCTGTAAAAATCTCACCGTGAAATCATAAGTGAAGTGAGCACTTAATAGTGTTAATCTCTAGCGAATGACAGCTCACTCCAAGCTCACTTCACCCAAGCTTTCACAGTGAGATGGTTACAGAATCGCACGACAGTTGTAGCATACCCTTAGATTTACCTAATTCTACTGCTGAGAAAAAAAAATTACCCAGATCCTAACTTCTGTCTTTAAAACTTAAAGTCCTACGATTTTGTGTTGCCCTTTGATTATTTCCTCTCCTTTTTATATGCTTGCACATATTATTATTTAAAGAAAATTTTAAATAAATAAATATTAATAAAATAAATCAAATCCACCAATTACACAAACTTAACTTCCATTCAGTACATAAACACTTTCTCCGTCTTTCCCATCATAATGAATCCTTAATTGCAGTTAGGGTGTTTAGCAATAAATTTTAATGATAACCTAAAGTTATTCATTACCTAATCACGCCAGAGTATGGCCAGTATGATTGATGAACGTTTCCCTAAGCTCGTCCGCCGTGAATGAAGGTAGCTGAGCGGAAATATTCGGTCAATCATTCGTGTTAGGTGTGTAATGATGGGTATAAATGTATTGTGAGAGTGGGAGTGATATTCTTTTAGGAATAATATAAGGTGTCTTAATGTAATGAATAGTAAACTGTAGGGGAATCATTTCTACTGTTTTTTATTTGAAATTAATTCGAAATAAAAATAGTTTTTTCCACTTCTCATGCTCTATAAGTCCGTATTTATGTTGTGCGTAGGTGACATAAAGTCACTTTTTATGGTCTAGTGCACAAAGTATTTTTTTTTTTCTAACAAGGAAGGTATCCCGACGTTTCACCTCCGATTTTTTTGTGGGTTAATATGTTATTCTCCATCAAATTTTAAGAGACACGTATTGTTTTTTTTTTGCCAACGCGCCTTTTTTGGGGGTGAAATAGCCCCCTAAACATTACCACCTTTCGGGGCAGTTTGAGGGTTTTACATACTTCTAGTTAATATTTTTCCAAAAGACCAAATGGATATTAATATATATAAATATATCCATTTATTTTCCACTTTTAAATTTTTTTTTTATATTTTTATTTGTTTTTAATTTTTAAATATATTCATTTATTGGATATATTAATATGTCCATTTGGTCTTTTGGAAAAATATTAACTAGAAGTATGTAAACCCCTCAAACTGCCCCGAAAGGTGGTAATGTTTAGGGGGCTATTTCACCCCCAAAAAAGGCACGTTGGCAAAAAAAAAAATACGTGTCTCTTAAAATTTGATGGAGAATAACATATATCAGCCACAAAAAAAATCGGAGGTGATGCGTCGGGATACCTTCCTTGTAAGACTAAGATAATCAGACCTAACAGCCACACGCACAATTAAACGTCGCAGATTAAAATCGTTATTTTATTTGCTTTAATTTATATCACTTCAAATTATCAATCTTAATCCTCCTAAACTCTTAGTCCCACACGGGGATGTCACTCGAGAGATGGTTTCGCTTTCGATGATAGGTTCGTCCGAAGTCACAGCATTTTGCTGAGCAACGACCAGCCGTCGATGTGTGGTACTCTGTGGCCGGACCACAGTTTAGTACTCAGATGCTATAGTTCGAAATAATACGTACCTAAAGTCTACTTTCATCGGAATATATCTATATTTTTAGTACCTCAAGAGATATCTTTTTAATTAACAATTTATGTGGTCCGGCCGCGAGGCAGTGCTCTCTGGCCGCGCCACCTCTAATTAAATAGAGTATAATGAACTATTAATAAATCAATATCCCGAAAAAAAAGTACCTAAAGAGTACCTTGCATACGAGAAATATGGTCCAATAAACCCCTTTAGTTAAGGAGTTATTGGTCGTAGAGTGTGGTCCGGCTGGAAAGTATACTCTGCAGCAAGTGTGGTCCTCTGTGGCCGGACCACAGTTTAGTACTCAGATGATATAGTTCGAAATAATACGTACCTAAAGTCTACTTTCATCGGAATATATCTATATTTTTAGTACCTCAAGAGATATCTTTTTCAGGGCTCGGAAACCGGTTGAAATTCTTAACCGGTTACGGTCATTGACCCCAAACCGAAATCGATTTAGGTTAAGGTTTGCACTTTACCGGTTTTTGCGGGAAACCGGTTTTTCATGAATTTTGGTTTTGAAAGTGAAAATTAACCGGTTAAAAACCCCCCGCCCCCTAACTAAGCAAGTCGCAACATGAATCTACCCGCACCATTTAAGTTCTCCGGTTGTATTTGACGTCCTCAGATCAAACATTTTTTTTCCTAATGTTTTCTGGGGTACTAAATGTACTAATGTCACTATAACTTGTTGGAAGTGTTAAAAAAGTAGACGAAAAATATTTATGACTTACGGAATTAACCGGTTAATTTGGGTGTCAAAACCGTTTGTGCTTATGTAACCGGTAACCTTTGTCATTTGGGTTACATATGAACAGTTCACTTGTTTAACCGGTTAATGAGGGAACGATATATTTACCGGTATTTCATCGAAATTAACCGCTCTTTTTAAACCGGTTCAGAGCCCTGATCTTTTTAATTAACAATTTATGTGGTCCGGCTGCGAGGCACTGCTCTCTGGCCGCGCCACCTCTAATGAAATAGAGTATAATGAATTATTAATAAATCAATATCCCGAAAAAAAACTACCTAAAGAGTACCTTGCATACGAGAAATATGGTCCAATAAACCCCTTTAGATAAGGAGTTATTGGTCGTAGAGTGTGGTCCGGCTGGAAAGTATACTCTGCAGCAAGTCAATTTTGCAATATTTAATATTAACTAGCGATAAATCAATTTATATAATAGTACCTTTTCTCTACTCTTCGTTGATATTTTTTTTTTTTAAGAATCTATTCATTTTGATTAATTAATCATCTTTAAAGTATGTGGCGCGGCTAGGGAGGATTACTTTCAGCAAATATAACGAAATATGCTTTAGTTCTTTATGCCAACGAAAACTGTATAATAAGTACCTTATAAAAAGACCTGGACTTCATCTGTAAACTTTTATTTTTATTACCAACAATGATTTTTAAAAAGGTGCACTTTTTGGTTTTTGTTTACCTATCTACCTAAGAATAGGTAGTTAATTTGACGAAGTAAGTGAAAATTTTGGTTTAAAATAAACAATAAGTATACGAAAAACAAACATATATTTTCATAATGAAATATAAACACAATTGTTAATAAAAGGTATTGTACATGACGGAAAAGTGTTTTATATAACTTGAATTTAATCCTTTAAACAAGAAATAGCACTGAAAAAAAAAGTGTACCAAAACCACGTATTAAAAATATAGTCAATCAGTATTACAAATAAAGGAAGTTTTGAAGTTATTTTCCAACTTTAAAATGCAAGGCTTAAATTAAAAATAAACATTTTCATAAAAATAAGTTATAATTTACAATTTTGCGTATAAAATACAATGAACATTCATTCGCTGGTTTTTAGTCATTGTAACTTTAGTACTTAAATCATCATTATGTTTCCCAAGTATCATCCAGACGCTTGCAGTGAGCGACGTAATGATGAATATTTGGTAATTACTCAATCACTGACAACAGTGTAAATAATTTTCCTTGTAATGTGTCATAGTGTCTGGAATGTCATTTAAATCAACGCCTAAATCAATTTCAAATATTAATAAATCATTCAATGTGTAGGTAATAATTTTTTTACCGGTACATTTTACACCGTTGTCATTACTTTTAACACATAGCACACCTTAATCAATCTCTAACATTGTTTGAGCCGATTCTTCAAGGGCTGAGATGCCTTTATCAGACAAAATTAGTTCATTCAGTGGCATGTACGAACATACTCGTTGAGATTCTGATGTGGAGTTGTTCTGACTGCATTGTGTATTTGTGCATCGTTTTTTCCGATATAACTATACAATAATATCGTGTTTGATATTATTGTTGGTCATTTTGAAATAGTGATTACATAAAATGATAATGGACTTATAAAGATTTGGTCATCATTTTTGTTCGATAAATTATACCTACAAAAGTACCGGCTCACGTATTTTACGCATGTTTTCATAAGATGGCGTTAGAGATCTTGTCTTTACAACTTGAGTAATTCCCTAAGGCTGCGCAGCGACAGGGTACGTAAAACTGCGCGCGCAGACTTACCTTCCAATATATTTTACTTACCAACTTCTAGAAATAAACCACCAGGTACAAATACAACAAATATTACAGATATTTCGCCAATACCCAAATCGGACGCTAGACAGGCAGTAAATAAAAGGAAACATAAGGAGTCTGAAATACTTAGCAGTTCACCTTACAAGCTTCAGTTTGAGCAAGCAAAAGGATGAAAAAGAATGCAAGAAACCAGCAAAACAGCCTCGAAAATAGAATTGGTCATATACTGTTGTAAAGAAGTGTATAGAGAACCGATCACAGAAGATTGGATAGGTTGTTCTGTGTGTTCTAAATGGTGGCATGAAAAAAGTTTGGCGTTCATAGGCTTTGGACATTTTAAATGTGATTTGTGTACCTACCTAAAATAAGTTATCTTTATATGCGCACTCTCAAAGATCCCACTGCGCAGTCTTACCCTTCAGGGGATCTAAGACTTTAAGACATTTCCCATTTCTCATATTTTCATTAATTACTCCAAAAATAGTTACGAAATATTTGATTTAGTTTATCGTCGATAAATTACATGAATGTCTATATAAATGAATAAAGATTATTTTGCTAACTTATTATTTTCGTGACTTATATTCAATTAATTCTTAAGTGCGCAATCTTAGGGCACTCTACCCTATACTTATTGTTTATTTTAAACCAAAATTTTCACTTACTTCGTCAAATTAACTACCTATTCTTAGGTAGATAGGTAAACAAAAACCAAAAAGTGCACCTTTTTAAAAATCATTGTTGGTAATAAAAACAAAAGTTTACAGATGAAGTCCAGGTCTTTTTATAAGGTACTTATTATGCAGTTTTCGTTAGCATAAAGAAATAAAGCATATTTCGTTATATTTGCTGAAAGTAATCCTCCCTAGCCGCGCCACATACTTTAAAGATTAATTAATCAAAATGAATAGTTTCTTAAAAAAAAAAATATCAACGAAGAGTAGAGAAAAGGTACTATTATATAAATTGATTCATCGCTAGTTAATATTAAATATTGCAAAATTGACTTGCTGCAGAGTATACTTTCCAGCCGGACCACACTCTACGACCAATAACTCCTTATCTAAAGGGGTTTATTGGACCATATTTCTCGTATGCAAGGTACTCTTTAGGTACTTTTTTTTCGGGATATTGATTTATTAATAGTTCATTATACTCTATTTAATTAGAGGTGGCGCGGCCAGAGAGCACTGCCTCGCGGCCGGACCACATAAATTGTTAATTAAAAAGATATCTCTTGAGGTACTAAAAATATAGATATATTCCGATGAAAGTAGACTTTAGGTACGTATTATTTCGAACTATAGCATCTGAGTACTAAACTGTGGTCCGGCCACAGAGTACCACACGCCGTCGATCCTGTAAAAATCTCACCGTGAAATCATAAGTGAAGTGAGCACTTAATAGTGTTAATCCCTAGCGAACGACAGCTCACTCCACGCTCACTTCACCCAAGCTTTCACGGTGAGATGGTTACAGAATCGTTGTGGTTTGTTACAAAAGTGTGTAGTTATTTTTGATTCTGAAATCGGCATTTTGTTTTATTGTATGGACTGCGTTTTTTTCTGTCATTTACCAGTGTCGCAACACAGAGTAATTACGCAATGAGTATTTACTCTGTGTTGTCTTTGGTCTTGGCGTGACCATTAAATTGTGACCTGCCCTGACATCAAGCAATGGACAAAATTATCAAACTTTAAACTTTTATTTGTTGAATACGAGGCTTTTGGCTACTTTGTCTGTGTGTATTTGTATGTCTTTTCTCTTTTTTTTGTAATGTGCGTTTTGTTAGTAAACTACAGACGCCAGCACATCAAGCTACCCGAAACTGTCAAATTTTCCCAATCAACTTTGAACCTTATGCTTCAGCAAGAAGGTTGAAAATCTATTAAAATTTTTACAGATTGTAGTAGCTTATGTGCTGCCGTCTGTACAGAGTAAACATTTTTTTTTTCTTTCTTTTTTCGCAAAATCCAGAATTGTCTGATTAAGTACAACGATTATGACATCCAAAAACATCGAATTCTTCTTTCCCGGCCCAAAAAAACACAGGCTCAAATGAAACAAAATAATTTGTCGGTGCAATGAACTTCTTTAAGATTGAGATAGCATGTCGATGTGTGGCTGCCACTGTAATTTGTTCTGGATACCGCTTTCACAGTATACTTATCTGTGCCATTTGTAACTGAAACGTAAATTACGATTTGATAAATATTTTGTCGGTAAATAAATTTATTTTGATTTTCGTTTGTCTGCTGTCCATTAAAGCATAAAATAAATATAGTCATTGGTGTGTTATTTGTTGACATGATTATCTAGGAACGTCATAATCTGGTGGAGCTAAACCACGTTAAATGTATGCACCTATTATTATACAGTAATTTGTTTGATAAAAGAGACCCGCCGGTCGATTCTGGAAAAATCTCACCGTGATAACTAAGGTGAAGTGAGCTTAGAGTGAGCTGTGAGTCATGCTAGATGCTAGGGATTGACACTATTGACGAGTCACTCCACGCTCACTTCACCCAAGTTTTCACGGTTACAGAATCGCACGGTGATCTCTGAGTTTGTTGCGTAATTTCTACTCAGGGATCAGTCAGCTAAGAAATGCCGGCGACATCTGGTTTTCAAAATATTGACCAACTAAATATTGATGTGTAAAAGTGTCTTAAAAACTTACATAATACATACTTCATTTCATTCAATACGAATAACATTTTCAAGAAACGTTAACAAAAATATTAAATTGCGGATTAGATACTTATATTTAGATGTCCAACTATCACCATATTATTGGTACTACTTGTATGTACAGACGCCAGCACATCAAGCTACCTGAAAGCCTGAAACTGTCAAATTTTCCCAATCAACTTTGAACCTTATAGTTTAGCAGTAAAGTTGAAAATCTATTAAAGAAATTTGACAGATTGTAGTAGCTTGATGTGCTGGCGTCTGTACCACAGCCATGTATGATGATGCATAGTTACATGAATAAAAACAACCCATTGAGGGTTAACTTTTCGAATACGCAACAAAAAAACTATTTATAGAAAGTAAAAAATAAAACTAACAGTCCTTAACTCGTTAACGTATTTCGTAATAACATCCTATCATTACCTCTTCCGCCATATTGGAGGGACAGATGCGTTTGCGCCGTTACGGTGTTCACCTGCTACCCCGGGCTAAAAGAAAGGGGTTTTTATACAGCTTTTTATACTCGTCTTCATTCGATTTGATGTTGCGAATTTGCATCTGATATGAGCGGAAAATTATGGGACATCAAAGATATTATAAAAGGTATTCGCCATTGGCGATAATTTTGGCACGACTACCACTGTTTCAAAGCCCATTAAACATTCTTTCGGGAAGACATATTTACATCACATCGAATCACGAAGCGACACGCGCTTTACTTGTGGTAACCACGTGCACAAACACGCTGTGAATGTGTGTGTGAAGACGTGTGGCGTCAGCACGTAACACACAAACATACTTCACCATTGTCTTGGACGGTACCGAGAGGTCCTGCGCTTACACACACATTCACAATTGGTAATCAAAATTAAAGGGGGTGTCTTCGCTTCGCGAGATAAAAATACTAAAGCAGCCGTTATGAAGTATTTACTCATAACTAGTAGTTGTATGAAGATAAGTAATGGCGCCAATTCTCTTGTTCAAAAACTAAACTAAATTTAAGTTCAGTGCATCTTTTTTTTCTAAGATTTCGTTCGTCTGGTGATATTTTAGGGAGGTATCTCCCTGTTGGTTATCTGGACGGGGCGGGGTGTCTCAGCACAGGGGCATTTATGGTTTTTGTGATTTGTCTTTTGTTATTGTATTTAAGTAGGTACTAACAATAGTTTCTAATTTTTTGCATATTAACCGGTGGATCTAGTTGTCCCAAAATAAATAATTTTGAATTTGAATCTGAATAAGAAAAAGACAAAAGACAAATTTTGGTTTAGACCTGTCAAATTAATCAGCGCCTGACGTAAATTGACGTATTTTTAGTAGGTAGCCAATTTTTTAATCACGTCTAAACATGTCTATGGAGTATCCTAATTTGACAGGACTAAACTAATATTTATCTTCTGTCCTTTTCTTAATGAAATAGAAAGAAAAATATGCACTGAACTTAAATTTAGTTTAGTTGAACAACAGAATCGGGACTCTGCAGGTTATGTTTTATTTTTACTAATATAAAGAAATAAAATGGATATGTATAAATTACTAAAAACGATGTGTTTCAATCTTTATTAAATGTCTTCGAGGCTTTTCAACTTAAACTTGAATGTCATGCTATCATGTTTATTCGTAATTATTGTTAATTTAATTTTGTATAGACGCCAGTAAATCAAGCGACTACAATCTGTCATATTTCCTTAATAGATTTTCAACTTTATCGTTAAAGCATAAGGTTCAAAGCTGATTGGGAAAATTTGACAGTTTCGGGTAGCTTGATGTGCTGGCGCTGGTACCTAGTGAAAGTAAATAGTAAGTTGCGTTATAACTATATCTACACTAATATTATAAAGAGGAAAGATTTGATTGTTTGTTTGTATTGAATAGGCTCCGAAACTACTGGACCGATTTGAATTAGAATCCGACATTATCCCTGATGAACATAGGCTACTTTTTACCGCGGGAAAATGCTTCATTCCTACGGGAAAACGGGTAATAGGATTTAAACGGCGGGAATTCGGAATTCGGAAGAAGAAGTGGCGCAACAAACTCCCCAGCAGCACAGCTGTCTGTTCAGTTAGAAAATACTTGACTGAATACAATACAAGGTATGCAAAGCAATTAACATTACAAGACACAGAACACTAAATTAAATTATTTGCCATATGTCAGCTAGCAACGCCAATATACCAAGAAATACAATAAAAAACTATACGTACTCAAGCAAAAATTGATAAATAGAAATTAAATAAAAGCCTCCAGGTATAAAGGGCGTAACCGCTAACATAATTATGCAATGCTGGGTTCAGTTTACATAGCTGTCGCTTGAAGTCACAAATGATAAACTAGGACCATCGAAGGAAACTAAATAAACAAGTTATTAATAATGATAACAATAATAAAACCATGGTCAGCAAGACGACCAGTCACCACAAGCAGCACCCGTTCACGAGCATAACGCAAAGATGAAGTTGTGGGCTGAAGCTAGTATTGTACAGACGCCAGCACATCAAGCTACTACAATCTGTCAGATTTCTTTAATGGATTTTCAACATTATCGCTAAAGTATAAGGTTCAAAGTTGATTGGGAAAATCTGACAGTTTCGGGTAGCTTGATGTGCTGGCGTCTGAACATAACCATTTTAATGTATATGAAATAAACGTTAGTCACTGTTCGCTAATTTCTTACCGTAACAATTTAATTCAATCAAAATCACGTTCACGAAGAAATAGTTCCATATCAACGTCTATGAATTAATTAAAAATGTATTATAAGCGTTAAAATGTGCTTTCTCGTGTGTAGTTTATAATTGCATAGAAAATAATGTGCCAGGCTTTCATTATGTCTGCGAGCCCGCTCCGTAGTCCCTGCCTCGTTATGCTGAATAAAAAAACCGGTAATTCCTTTTTCATTTTATTTATCGGTTCGTTAAAATGTTCGATTTAGAATGTCGTGTAATTTACTTTTGCTCGGAGAAACAATTTAACCATTTGCTGCAACGTTTTTTGTGACTTGATTTGTGTAAGGTTTTTTGAGACAAAGTTGACTTTTGCTGCTTAAAGCTCTTAGTGCTGTATACAGACGGCAGCACATCAAGCTACCTGAAACTGTCAAATTTTCTCAATCAACTTTAATGTAAAGTGTCGAATAATGTAATGCGATTAGTGTGGACGGCATACAAACTCAACGGGAATCCTGTATGTATTCGACTGCGAGACCCTTGGTGTTCACGCTAAAAACTAGGTGATGGATCAGCGTGAACGATACATGGAATGCTCGTAGTCCCGTCCACACGCAGAATTTGAATTACATTACACGATAAATTACATTACACATTACACGCGTCTGTACACGCCTTAACACACTATCAGTGGCAATGGGTTTCATTTTGACAGTTCAACAACATTCATTAACACACACACATAAACACAACACACACACAGAAAAACAGAAACTTAAAATATCAACTTTGTTTTTTTTTTCCTAGATTAAAACCCAACAAAACAGTAATCTTTTGACAATCACAAATACTAGCTTTGAAATTATATAAAATGATCAATAGAATTAGCATAAAAAATATTATTAAAATATCGATTACGATTGTAAATGTATGCTTGGTCAATCAGGTGGTAAGGGCATGCAAACCGGTTACCCGGCTAACCGAAAAAACCGGATAACCGACTCATTTTGAAACTCGGGTTTTTTAGGATAATAAACCGGATTTTTCGGCTTTTTCGGTTTATTCTATTTGATTTAATAATACTTTAATTTTTCCAAAAAATATTAACTGTTATTAGTAAAAAAGTTTAATAAGTTTAGTTCCTATTTCGGCCACTCTAATTTACATCCTTGTCGCACTACTAATACTACTGTGCCACGCTGCCGCCATTTTGTATTTCGGTCAGTCTGTGAATAATAGTGACACGAGTGCACGTGTTGTGTTTGTCGGTGGTTAATGGTTACATTGCAGATATTATTTTTATCAAGGTAAGTTTAATCACATTATTTTATATCGCTCGTATAATATGCATTGCTAATATTACATGAAGTGGATGACAAAATACTGAAATGTAATCACAGCAGGGATGTTTTGCATTTTCAGTAATAGCTTTAATCAATTAAGTTTAGGAAAATGAAAACGTAGAACAAAGCCATACAGTTGTAAACATACCACGGAGCATCAAGGACCAACTCGGACAAGAAATAAAGAAGGCGCTCAAACAACATACCTCAACAAACCCAACAAGCCCATCTACAGAACTTGATTTAGAAACTAAAATCAGGGTGGAAATGGCACTTTACGACAGTGGAGGAAAAATGGGAGAGCACTTAACAAAAGTATATAAAGCTTTGAAATCTATACCTCCAACAAGTGTGGAATCAGAGAGAGCCTTTTCATCAGCGGGTCTCATGTGTAATAAAATCCGTAGTACTCTAAATGATGACTCCCTTGACGCACTTGTATCCTTACGATCATTCTATCAAAGTAAAAAATATTAATTTGGTTTAGCTATGTAACTTTAATTTTAATATTTTTAATTCACATCTTTAAGAATGACTGATTTATTATTATTTTGTATTGGTGAATTAGTATTTAGGCGATATTGAAATAATTATTTTCATCGCATTTTATGTACTGTTGATTTTGCTTGTTTGTATTTTATGACATTTAAATTGTTATTCAATATTCTGTGATTTTAGACCTAAGTGTACCTACTAAATGTTCCTAATTTCGTATGTTAAGTTTTGAAGAATATGTTATTTTCGTAAATAATAATATCTTTATTCTATGTTATGTTTAAAGAAAAGACTTTTTGTTTTGTTCCTTAGTAGTTGTAACTTCTTTCAGTCTAAATAAATGCTCATTATTATAAAAATAAATTATATAAACGGAAAAAATACATATTTTGATTATACTTCAGCATTTTCATTTCTTTACACACATATTTCTAATTTCTTTAATAAAAATGGATAAAAATCCGAAAAAATCGATTTAACCGGTTTCACCGGTTTTGTAAACAAAAAAAAACGAAAAAGGTTTTTTTAAACAACCCGGTTTTTGCATGCCCTGGTATGACACTGACAGCTAGACATAATCCCATCATAATAATAATAATGCCAACTTTTACATAATTTTAATCATAACAACTACATATGTATTTCTTGTCTGTAACTTATTTGAAATAAATATTTTTTTATTATTATTTCGTTTATTTATTTAATTATCTTATTTGATTCGATTTTAAAATATTTATTTCTAATTTTTAATTTATTATTATTTTAATAACACATCTTCTCCGGGTCCACATTTAAATGAAACATTTATTTTGCCAACTGCAAACTAACATTCGTCATACCGAACCGGCACTTGATTCACGTGCCGCGCTCGCGTGACGGCCTACCAACGTTGCTTTTATGCGTTTTCATACTGTAAGCTCTGGTACTCCTTCGTAACCTATATAGAGAATGAGTGGTAAGCGCTTAGTTAACGCAGGGTTTATAGTAATGTCGTACTTACATGTATATTGTGTTTGAGAAGCCATTTGTTTGTTGTTAATGTTCTTGTACAAACAATGTTGCAGGCATGGTTAAATGTTTAGATAGCACCTTTTTTTTTTTTTACGTTGAAATTAATGATTCTAGACGCCTAGGGTAGAAGTTTTTCGTCATTTATAAAATAAAACATTGCTTTTTCCATTAATTTTGACCATATATGCATTGCACTTTTCTTTTGTTTTTTGTTAACCGACAAAACATTTCAACGCTAGTCTAGAATCATCTGCTAAATTCATGGTTACAGTTTGCGCACTGGTTATTTTTTTTTTTTTTCATGTATAGGTACTTCAATGGCTTATAAATGAATTATAATTATTGCATGATACTGTGCTACAGTACTTAAGTTATCTGTATGTGAGTCGCAACCCTACCGATGCACTTTACATTGGCATGACTACACTGACTCCAACAGAGCCGTACAGACAAGTATTCTTTAAAACTAGAGCACGTCACTCTAACTAAGTCACAACATATGATCGAACATACTCCATCCAATTGAAACCGTTCCATTCAAATTCTTTTCAAATTCAAATTTAGAATTCGCAACGGACAACGACAGGCAACGACAACACTGTCCGTTTGTATAGTGACGGGAATCGGGCGCTTGAATCGATTATTCGAATGAGCTGTCTATCTGATTGTAGTCGGGAACGGGACCGTCTCATTCTGAACATATGTTCAACGAGTGAATGATGTTTTGTTACGAATGTTTTGGGAATACCTTTCGTTTTTGTAATGTTTTTTTTTCGCACTTTTTTGCCTCTTTTATTATTTTTTTTTGGAGTACTTATTTTTAATCTTGGTACGATTTATGTTCTGACATGTCTTTACTTTTACAGTTGACTACACCTTATGTTAAGCCACATCTTTGTAAAAATGTGCAGAAGATAAAAACACCATCTTGCATCTTGCAAACTTCACATCATCACGAGCTATGCAAAATTATATTAAAAAAGTACATCCGATTCTTTATGTATTCCAATCATGCCATAAATTAGCATGAAAATATGCACACGTGCGATCTTCAATGCATTATGAAGAGGAGAGCAAGCTGATGCCTGCAATTCTCATAAGTGAGCGGAACGCCGCGCCGCGTCGAACAAAAGGACGCGAAGATAAATATCAGGTGGAACGACGAATGATATAATCAAACCGGCCATCAATAATATCGGCAGAGCAATTTCATACAGATTATCATGAAAGTCAAATTAACAGCGATCAGATTTGTTCAAACACACGATTTTAAATGTTCAAATGTATCAGTGACTGTATTATCTCATCAAACGGCCGAGCGGTTAGAGATCCCATTAGGATAATGGTCGGCTGTAGTTGACTAATGGCCGTGTGTTCAGAGCTCTTTCATTCACTCGTTCGCATTCCATTCAACTCGTTCATACGGTCGCTCGGCTATTTACAGCTTTATGAATCCGCGCCGAAGATCAAATAAGTCTTGATTTATTTAAATATGTTTTGGAATTTTGTGCTATATTGAAATCGTTTTGATGGAAAGTAGCTCTTCTGTTATATTTCTATACCAAGCAACACAATTTATAGGAGAGAAATGTAAAAAAGTGCTGGGAGAAAGGTTCGAATGCCTCCTGAAGTGGGAAATGATGCACTTTCTGAGTTCGCGTCTACGATACCTACTTCTACTGTTACATTTACAGTATTGTGTAGCTTCGTACCTATTCAAATGAATGCGAGGAGAAAACCTTTTAAAACTTGGTACTTACTTATACGACATAAGTTATCACAGTTTTGTCCAATAACATACCACAATAAACACAACAAAACCTAGTCAACTCAACATACAACAGAACAACAGCCTTAAAACAACGCATTCAATCGATTATCGATTCGAATGGAATAATCGGTAAGTTTGAAGAGTCACTCGGCTTTTGAAAATCGAATCGTTATGCTCCGTCCACTACAAACTAGGACCTGAATAATAGTAGTGCATACATTTAAATCTATGTCTTAGCTTAATATAAATTAAGTTGAAAATAGAATAGGATAGAAGGTTTTTATTTAATTTTTTAGGACTTGTATTTTTGCAGTGTCGGAGTTGCCTACACTCTGAATGTTGAAAATAACAGACAAATCTACGTATTTCGAGATTTAGTCTATTCGGTAGCTTTTCCTGAATTCAGATGATTAGTTTGAGAGGATTTAGTTACAATACATTTAGTGGATATTACTGATATTAATTAAAACAATAGACGTCAGACATGTTTGGGGCTTTAGAAACTGGCTTAATTAGTATCGAGGCTAATATAATTAGTCTAAAATCACGAAAAAAAAATCTGATGTTTAATAAAAACGTTCAATACCTACATGACCAAAATGTTTGAAACAGCTGATTTTTTTTTTCGTGATCTCTGAGTTAGTCCCATAGTGAAAGTGAACATGAAAATGAACAATTCATAGGTAGAACATCCTGTAAAAATTTGGAGACGGTAAAAAAAAAATCAGGCATTATAATTGAGGAGCGTCGGAACGAAAACCGATATATCGAATTTACCATATTTTTCACAAATTAAAAAAAAGCTTGTAAGTTTTTTAATGTTACAAAAGCGGAAAATTTTAGCATGTCAATTTGCAGTTAAAGTGACATCGATTGATGTGTGAAACTTGACGGAGGGTAGATACTTAATTTAGGGAGATACTTGGCGGACAAGTATGGATATATCGGTTTTTGACGCGATCATTTGGATATATCGGTTTTTGACGAAACCAAAATGGATATGTCGGTATTGAACTGAATTGAATTTGAACCGACCATTGTTGAATTGTGTAAAACTTAATAAGAATTATCGGTTTTTAATCCAACAACAAGAACATGTTGAATTTAAAAATGTATTTGTCGGGTTTGATTTGACCACAGTATTTTGATATTTTTTTTAAGATGGATGTAACTGTTTTTTAATTGATTTCTTTCCTGAAGGGTGTATAATTAAACATTTTGTAACAGAAAAAAAAAAAAAAAAAATAATGTTTTGAAATTTGATGTTCAAAACGAATGTGCGGATTCTCAGCCTAGTTTGAATAAATGACTATCGTTTTGTTTTTTTATTTAATACCCCGGCTATCAACGTTTACTATCTTACCATTAACTTTAACATACCTTGTTATACCGCAGTAATAAAATGAACAACCAAGTCTTTTTACTTAAAAGACACCGACTACGATTAATATTATTTGATAAGAGACAAAATAATCCTTTTATAACAAGAAAAGTCACATTAAAAGTGTAGCCATAACAACGCGTTAACTTAAAACAGTGTGACCAGGGTTAATAAAGTTCCCCTACTCCCACTAGCCCATTCGAAATTACTTACACGCCATACATTGCTGTATTTTAACACACGAGCATAAACGGGGGTGGAAGGAAAGCGGTAATGAAACGCATACGTTATAGGTAGGGTCGTAAAAGGAGAGTTTTATGAGATTATGTCTTATACGAAGGAAGCGAGGACAAGAGATAAGGTATCGCAAGAGACAAATGCTATGGACTTAATAAAGATATTTCCCCCGTAATAAAACGTATGTGCTGAGTTACGTTGATATGGCAGTAATAATTTCTGTATGAGGAAAGAAAGGTGACATAATAATAATAAACAAATTTATGAGAGCTGTTCTATGAAAGGATAAACAGTCGGTGCGGGAAGTTGGGTTTTGGAGAAGATTATGGAATATTATCACGTTTATAATAAAACATATCGCCACAAAGTCGCATAACATCGTGAATAACAGAATCAGCCAGGTAATCTGTGCAACGATAGACAATAACAATAATAGCCGCGATGGATCAACCGAGGCGAAGGGTCGCGCATGCGTTGTTGTAAGTTATAATCCTGTGCTATGAACTCACTATCTGACGAAGTACGAATGAGCTGAGAAATGTTGGAGGTACGAAGCAAGTGATTAGTTTTGATATTTTAAAATGAATAACAAATTATGATGATTAAAATTACAAACTTGATCCTGCGACACAGGGTATCCTAGTGCGGGATCCAGTCATCATCTGCCTAGCCTTTCCCCAACTATGTTGGGGTCGGCTTCCAGTCTAACCGGATGCAGCTGAATACCAGTATTTTACATGGAGCGACTGCCTATCAGACCTCCACAACCCCGTTACTGGGTAATACGATACCCCTAGGTAAGACTGGTTGTCAGACTTTCGGGCTTCTGACTACCCGTAACGACTGTCAAAGATCTACGAATGACAGCCGGAACCAACGGCTTAACGTGCTTTCCGAGGCACGGAGGGGCTCGGTATGTAAAGATGGTCACCCATGCACAGACCAACCGCAGCAAGCGTAGCTTAACCTGATCGATCGACCTGTGCGGCTGTTATTATTTAGCCACGGGCCCCTCGTGCGGGATCCAGTGTCATACCTAAATATTGTAACACTTGTTTATGAATCAATAAAAACTTATTATTATTATTATTACACTATCTTCAGCTTTCCCGAATTAAAATCAAAAGTCATTTATTCAAATTAGACTGAGAATCAGCACTTTTTGTAAGTCAAAATTACATAAGACAATCGCCCAAAATGCCCGCCCTTCACCTACCCGCGCTTCCTAGTGTTTTAGCTGGAAAGAAGAAGTAGCGCAACAAACTCACCAGCAAAACAGCTGTCTGTTAAGTTAGAAGAACTTGAACCTGACTTCATCAAACCCGTTGAATTACATCATCACCGTTGACTGACAACATGAACTACTGGTTATTTCGGGTTTACCAATCCTAACAGCTTATGAGATAAAGCAATAGTTTTTATGAGCAGAGACTTGACTAGGATTCAAATCCAATTGGATACCTTCGAAAGTTTCATTACCAATAGGGTTTCAGTCCAAGAGTCCAATAGAATTCCATGCTGATTCTGCATATCTCCAAAGAATACAGAGAAAAATACTTACAAGCAGTATACTGAAATGCATATAAAATTAATAGGTTAAATGAAAGCTCATTACTGAGCGGAAAGATTCTGTAACCTACGTTATTCTTGTAGAAAATTCAATTGACTAAGCAAAGCTTCACCAATACCTGGTCGACTAATACCTTCTCTACGTTCCCATTTAATAATTCGGAACTTGCAGAGAAACAAAGCTGAACTATGTTGCTCCAAGTCGAACGCATAAATCTGCAGCTAGGCGCGGTGCCCCGGGCAAGTCGCGGCCCGGCCATCGAACAGAAACACCTTTGAATTAAATCCAACGTATTACTCTTTAACTATTATTTCCTGATGTCGGTGAAAGGAAAATTTTAGACTGGTTGGTCTGTCATCGGGTTCTGTAAGCTAAGTTTAACGAATTGTTAGTTATTGTGTGTTATTCTTCCAAAGCTTGGTAAGCAATCTTCCAGAAACATTCCCAAGAGATCGAAAATTTCGGTCAGGTAATTATACGATAAAGGTATTGTTCTTACAGATTTTGTTAAGAAAGATATTAGACGAAGAAAGAGCATTCTTCGATCATCTCCGAAAAAAAAAAAATTATAAAGATATTCATATCGTGCACTTGACAATCAATCTTGAACATAAACAAAACATACAAAAAAATAAACACCTTAGAAGGACTAGAGTCAAAAATAAAAGACATTTATCATATTCCTCCTTCGTAAAAGAAATACCTGCAGAGTAAAGCTTGCCATATAATTAATTATCTAACCTCTTTAACCCAACACGTAGCCATAAACGTGATGTAACTGTATACAGCCACTTAAACAAGCAAAATTTAGTTTTATATTCTTAACAAAATAGGGGAAAGAAACCCCAACGAGTTAATATGAATCAGGTGGACGCGAGACCCCTATTTCCAAAACCCACGAGCCCTATTCGAACCCTTTAAAAATTTATCAACTGCACCGCAAAGGAAATATCTAGTATTCTTATACGTATAGGTGCGAGTGAAAGTTGTAAAGCAGGAGAGTTGGGGGATCGCTAGAGATTTACAGCGTTTCAAGTGAAGACCCTAATAGACGTAAATTACGTTGCGGTCCGATTTATAGACTATATTACTTTTGTTTTCCTTTTTTTTATCGATTTAACGCCAGGTGCGGTAGTTTCACTGTTTGGATATTTAACACGATTGGCAGGTGCTTGGGAAATACATGATGGAATCGCTTTATTTATTCAATGTTCACAACTCTGTATTACTTCTGATTGGTACCTGAAAGTTGGCACGTGGTCGCTTTTTTCCCTTAATTGGGGTACTTGAAACTCTGCCGGTAACAAGAGGCTAAAGATAGACTATTGACTATGTTTTTGTTGTATGATATTATAGAAGTCGAGTGTGCTTGAGAAGTCGTATTAAGAGCGCTGCTGATTTGTTTGAGGGCAAACAATTGCGCAGTTGTTCAACACATTTTATTTATGAAGGACTTAAAACAGTAAACATTGGTTCAACCATAAAATATATTATTTATTTATTTATTTAACAATTTAAGCACATAAATGTACAAAGGCCGACTTAAGGCATTTTCTACCAGTCAACCTTTGGGTGACGCAGACACAAGCAGTGGTGAAAATTCATCATCATCTGCCTAGCTTTTTCCCAACTATGTTGGGGTCGGCTTCCAGTCTAACCGGATGCAGCGGATTTTAGATAGAGCGACTGCCTATCTGAACTCCACAACCCAGTTACTGAGTAATACGATACCGCTTGGTAAGACTGGTTGTCAGACTTTCGGGCTACTGTCGACCCGTAACGACTGTCAAAGAACCCCGAATGACAGCCGGGACCAACGGCTTAACGTGCTTTCCGAGGCACGGAGAGGTCTTGTTATGTGTAGATGGTCACCCATCCATGGACCAACCGCGGCAAGCGTAGCTTAACCTGTTCGATCGACCTGTGCGGCTGTTATTACTGAGCCACAAGCGTATTGTGAAAATTAAAGAATACATATTATTAAATATAAAGGGACGCAAAAACCTATTAAATTACTAGGGGTGAACTCACCCAATTTTTAATACTATAGAAACTTTTGTAATTTGTAGGTTTTTATAGCCACTCTCAGTCTAATACCTAAATTACAAGGTAAAGTCGCAGAATATCAAAGGTAACAATCCTCCATGCCCTATAACGACCTATACTTATCCGATTGGCTCAGTTGACTTTTGAAACTTTCCTGGGCAATAAATAGGTACTGGCTACGAGTATACCTTATATTTTGACTCAATTACACTTTCCTTTCAAATGTCATGGTTTTAGTAGGAAATGTTATGACATGACTGCCTCGTTAGTCTGGTGGAGCGTTACTGCTCCGCATGAGATCCTGGGCTAGCGTTATTGCTCAGCATGAGATCCTGGGCTAGCGTTATTGCTCCGCATGAGGTCCTGGGCTAGCGTTATTGCTCCGCATGAGGTCCTGGGCTAGCGTTATTGCTCAGCATGAGATCCTGGGCTAGCGTTATTGCTCCGCATGAGATCCTGGGCTAGCGTTATTGCTCAGCATGAGATTCTGGGCTAGCGTTATTGCTCAGCATGAGATCCTGGGCTAGCGTTATTGCTCAGCATGAGATCCTGGGCTAGCGTTATTGCTCAGCATGAGATCCTGGGCTAGCGTTATTGCTCCGCATGAGGTCCTGGGCTAGCGTTATTGCTCCGCATGAGGTCCTGGGCTAGCGTTATTGCTCAGCATGAGATCCTGGGCTAGCGTTATTGCTCAGCATGAGATCCTGGGCTAGCGTTATTGCTCAGCATGAGATCCTGGGCTAGCGTTATTGCTCAGCATGAGATCCTGGGCTAGCGTTATTGCTCAGCATGAGATCCTGGGCTAGCGTTATTGCTCAGCATGAGATCCAGTTCTGTTATAAGATCTACCTGAAATGATTCACTAACAAGCTATTCAAACATGATTCAAATTAATACTACTTTATTTTAATGGGAATTAAGTTGATTTCAGAGTAACTAGCATTATTGAAAAAGTTATTAAAATGTTTGAAGTTGTAGCTTAAAGTTAACTTTATTGTGTAGGATTTAAAGTAATTTTTCTAGAAACTTATATTTGTTTAGATTTTTGACAAATAAATCGCGAATGCAGATTAAGTATGTACGCACTGAAGAAATGTGTATATTGATTTCCACGATTTTTTATTGCGTGTGGCATATCAAACGTCAAGTTTTTTTTTAAATAAAATAATTAAGTAATACTTTATCTTTATATTATTTTAATATTAATCGCAGAAAGCGATAAGACAGCTCATTGTATATTTTGCAGTGTTTGATGTATTTGTTATGTTGTGTGTTTTTGTGGTGTACAATAAAGTACATGTAAATAAATAAATAATGTATGGTTATTTATTTATTCATAATATTCTTACTTTTATTTACATAACTAACACTAAGTTAGTTAGGTTACAAGCAAATCGTATTCTATGTGAAGGCGTTGTCACAATGACAACAGCTGTCCAATTGTCTGGTAACTTTCCCAGTCTAAGGCCCGTATTACAGAAACTCACTCAAAACTCAATCATTTATAGAGGTATGAGAAACAGGGTGTGAAAGTTTATTAATCCTCCATAGAAAAGCGAGGATCCTTCTACCAGACGGGTGTCGTATCTGTCGGGCAACTGCACGATGATTCATGTCGTTGTATGTATGCTAGTTCCGCAGTAAACTCTGCTTGCGAGATGCAGGATTTTGCGTGACGTCAGTATGACGCGTTGTTCGCATGTGACCTTGTAGATACCGCTACACATTACTTAAAAATCGTTAAAAGCCATTCTATTGGTTGAAATGCTTGACTCTTGAGTAAGGTTCTGTGATACGGCCCTAAGATTAACAAAACTAATTTCTAGGAGTACCTCTTCCAACAGTTATTGGTAGAAAAGTCCATTAATAAAATATCATCAATTTTTATAATTTTAAAAACTTATGAGACCTATTCGTACTTATTATATTTCATAACATAAGTTGACGACTTAAAACTGAAATAAATAATAATATGAATGCTGTCCTTCTCAATAGGCATCACAGCGCGTATTTTACAGAAGAATACGTTTGGTTTTCACTAAAAACTAGATAAAGTTTACGTTAACGAGACGTCAGAAGTATTTGTCTTGACATTTGTCACTTGAAGACATATGTGAGTTACGAGTTTACAGTGAGAAAACGATGGTTATCCAAAAATAAAAGAATTTAAAGAAAAGCAGTGGTGGCCCAGTAGTATCGACCCCGACTTACGAGTTGTACGTCCTAGGTTTAAACCCAGTCAGGCCTATAAGGGTGCGTTTCCCCAGAAGCGGAGCTGGGCGGAGCGGAGCGGAGACGTGTAGGAATCGTCCAATCACAGACGAGACAAGTGACGCCATGAGGATTTCAACCATTGTGATTAGTCGATTCCTGCACGTCTCTGCTCCGCTTCGCCCAGCTCCGCTTCTGTGGAAACGCACCCTTACTTTGTGTAATTTATTTCATCACCACCGAGAAACTGTGAGGAAACCGGCATGTCCTAGAAATTCAATTCAAATAAACATGATAAAACAAAAGAAAACACATTTTATTAACTCATACTTCAAGTAACAAAACTACCAGCGTTCGTTCATCCCCATAAAAATCCATCAAATATTATTAATTTTATTTTTTTTACGTCTTCAGAGTTTCGCTAGCTAATTCGATTTTTCGCGGTAATATCCCAATTGAAACACCAAATTACAACATGAACTATGTTTTTTTTTTTAATATATGATCCGCAATACCGAATAAATATTTGAAATGTACTTAAACTAATTTAGTAGCAACATATTATTACATTACGGACTAAAATTTAATAAAGAAAATTGTTGACTAACGAAATTGCCAGACAAAGTATAAATAAGTCCAATTTTATCTATGTATCAACTTTCTCAAGCTAAAGTAAGTTGCCAGTGATGAAAATTTAAAATGTCATCATGACCTTTTAAGGGACGCAGATGTCGCCAAACTTTTGTTCTTTTTAAGAATACAAAATAAACTTGCTTATAACTTAATATTCAAATACTTATACTGACATCATGATATGTAAATTTGTGTCTTTTAAAAGATGGTAAGTAGCAGTGGTGGGCCAGTAGTAGCCGCCCCCACCACCACCACCTACAACTCGTAAGTCACTGCCGTCTGCTTTACTTTGTGTAATTTCATTAACGCTGCTCTCAAAACGGTGTAGGAAAATATCGTCAGGAAACCGGCATGTCCTGGAACCAAAAATTCGAAAACATATGACATCTACCAATACGCACTGGACCCGCGCGGTGGATTACGGTCCACTCCCTCTTACTGATAGGATGGCTGTGTCCCAGCAGTGGTAACATTACAGGCTGATTCATCAAAAGATGCTAATGACATTTACATTTGAGCAGTCAACTCTTGTGCCTACTTTGTAAAACACAGTTAGTAGTTTTTCATCAAAATTTCTTGACTCAAGAAAGCTTGGCACTATTATCAATTTTCTCAAGATTTTCACACAACGCATTGATTTGTTTTCTATCTCATTTTGAAAACAGCAGTGCGATTCAGTAACCATCTCACCGTGAAAACTTAGGTGAAGTGAGCGTGGAGTGAGCTGTCAGTGTCATCCCACCTGATAATAGGGATTGACCAAGCATACATTTACAATCATAATCGAGATTTTAATACCCACTATTTTTTATGCAAATTCTATTGATAGTTTTATATAATTTCAAAGCTAGTATTTTAGCTGTCATAACCTTACTATTTTGTGGGTGCGTGGCTGACGGACCATAGGATTTAATCCCACGTAGTGTGGCGTGATCACTTCACTCGATTCACGAAATGTCGTGAATCGATTCTATAGTCTAACAAAAAACTAAAAAAAAAAAAACATCATTGAGAATCTAAGTTTCTGTTTCTGTTGTTGTTGTTTCATTTTTTTTTGGTTTGCTATTTTATTTTAAAACCTCGTAACATAGTAATATTTTGACAGCTAAAATACTAGCTTTGAAATGATATAAAATGATCAATAGAATTAGCATGAAAAATATTATTAAAATCTCGATTATGATTCCTAGCATCAGTGGGATGACACTGACAGTTCACTCCACGCAAGTTTTCACAGTGAGATTTTTACAGAATCGACCGGCTGTATTATGCTTGTTTATCAAACTTTTTTGATAAATATATTTGTGTCAAATAAATCCAAAAACATAACATAGCGAGTGTATCCAATGTTATACATAAAACGCGTGAGCTGTGAAAGTCAATTGAGGGAAAGTTATTATTGCTCATGTTGCCGATAGCTATAACTCGTACTATTTATGGTTTATTGCGATCTATAAACTCAGCATGCCATTGCTCTCGGCTTTAGGAGTACCGAAATATTTTGTGTTTTTATTGCAGGTATTCGGCTAAGTGGTTTTGTTTATCCCGATGATGAAGTTAGATAGAAAGGCTAATTATTGTTTCAGCATCTATGCAATGAGATAGCATTCGGCACTCGCTTGCCACTGGGCACCAATCTTAAGTTTACATTCATGTTAAAAATATGTATGGTTGTGCACATACCGCTTTATGAAGCGACTAGCATCCGCCCGCAACTTCGATTGCGTAGTATTCAGAATTCTCGCCGTTTAAATCCTATTACCCGTTTTCCCGTAGGAATGAAGCATTTTCCCGCGGTAAAAAGTAGCCTATGTTCATCAGGGATAATGTCGGCTTCTAATGGTAAAACGATTTTTCAAATCGGTCCAGTAGTGTAGGAGCCTATTCAATACAAACAAACAATCAAATTTTTCTTTCCTCTTTATAATATTAGTGTAGATGATGATACAGACTCATAGGAAAACCTAATGATACTGTTTTATCGCAACATAAAACTGCCGGTCGATTCTGGAAAAATCTCACCGTGATAACTAAGGTGAAGTGAGCTTAGAGTGAGCTGTGAGTCATGCTGATGCTAGGGATTGACACTATTGGCGACTCACTTCACCCAAGTTTTCACTTTGAGATGGTTACAGAATCGCACGGCTGTTTTGACTTTAGTAAACACACTGTCTAATTAACTCTACATAATCTGTGACAAACCTTAATTTTATTAACGACAAGTTTCCAATTTATTTTCCCTTTTAGCATTACACAATATTTTAATGAAAACGTAAACGATTTCGCTATAAGCGGCAGACACTCTAAATCTGATAATATCAACGAATATTTTTTAATTTCAAGACCACTTTCGTCGAACCCAAGCTTGAAGTTACGAAAAATCTACGGTAATCTCCAGCTATTATTAAATTTTATAAATTATGTTACGAAAATGGTCTAAATAAAGCTCACTACGTAAGTAAAAGCAATCGTATACATTGCTATCAAGACTGGCCACGTACGGAACCTCGTTTACTAGAGATTTACGCAACAGATAGATCTTACTCTAACCCTTTTCAGTCGTTTTATACCCCTGATTCTACCTACGCAACGTCAAAACGTAACATGTCTTTTAGAAGCCCAAACCGAATAAGTTTTTACAGAATTGATTCGGGATTTTTATTTTGCAACATTAACACAAACCTATACAAATTTTCAAAACACCTTATAGGCTATATCGTAAGGTTTCAATTCGTGTAACTTGGTTCCAATACAAAAGAATTGTGTAAATTTGTATGATGCGTTCAAAAGTTAGGCATTCGTTTTGTCCATTTTTCTTCTCCCCTACGGCGGCCATAGAATGCTATTTTTAAAACATTCAGCGAGAGAGAACTATCTCAGTTGTGTTATGGGAATTTGGTTTCAGAATGAATACTTGTTGATTTTTCAGGTTTCAGGTAGTTTCTGTAAGGTGCACTTTTGATGTGCCTTAAATATTGATAGGCTTTGAGCGTATAGTGATGAGATAGTACATGAAAAGTGTTAGTTATTACATTAACGACCTAGTTTTTATCTGAGAAAAGGATTGCCTAAATTGCTCTGGATGGATGGATCTGACATTTGGTTAAACTTATGTTAATATAAATGTTTGCCAAATGGTGAAATATGGTTGAGCTTTAATGTATCATAACACCTATTATTCCATTCCATTAATTCTTCCAGTAAATCACTAACAAAAACGAAATTTAAATATGAGGTCGTCAACGCCTTAGGCACTGTAGTATATTGTTTCAATTCTGTTTACCGAACATATTCTAAAATCATTGGAGAATTTATCTTTTGTAACAGCTGTGAATGAATACTGCTGCCAAGTTTCATGAGAGGGTGCAAATGCAAATGAATTTGTCAAGTGGATTTAGAAGACCGATGCAATGCAAAAAATTTGTGGTGTATTTTATGCTGGCGGTCACGAAGCTTTAAAAAGGGTTTAAAACAAAAACATCAAAAAATGTAACCCAGTAATAAAAATGCCCAATAAAAAACCGTATTCATGCAAAAAACCAAATGATCACAATCGCCAATTGAATGAAATTGAACGAGTACATGACCCGTTCGTTTTCGTAATGAAATTAATCGGCGTCACCAATGGAGCGAACGCGAATGACCGCCTGACGGAACACCGAAATGATTGCCCGTCAAACTTTAATGTTACTAGCCATTTTATATTTTGTAATTATAATTACGTTAATAATGATTGCGAACACCAATTTTATGACAAATTCTGACTGCATGGTTTTTTCGGTTCGTTGTGCGACAGGAATTTATTTATATGTCGATGCTAGCAACCCTTTGGGAATTGTTCAGTTAGATATTTTGTATTGATAAAATTTTGTACTTATCAGTTGGTGGTTTTCCTAAGAACTCAAATTTTCATAACATAAAAATTAAATGTGTATATTAATTAGTTACACCTTGAAATAAACCAACGCACATAACAATAAAACACACGTGTATTTTAAACTTCGTCAAACTAGGATTTCTTGTCTTGAAGTCATGCTTATAAACATCAGACATTTACAACCTACTATGGGACAAAACTGCATCGCCAGATATTATCCATTCGTCTATTACAATGGACACAATCCATCGTAATAGTAGTTGAATAAATCCATCATGGATTCAACAATGACAGTACCCTGGCCAGATACAAATGTGTTAGCAGATACCTTTTATCACCCCTCTAATGCTATCATCCCTCCATCTTTGACCACACTGACATACGTTCCATCCTTCTTCGGAAGCGGCATCGATCTTGGTTCAGTAATTATTAGTGCCAGTCCCCTGTAATTGGCGCGATCGGTCATGGTGTGCCGTACGCTCTTCCATCATTGGCAGAAGCCATTTAGTCTAGGCGTTGTGATTGGCGGAGACAGGGCATGATGGTTTTAGACACTCAGGTGTATCACGGCTGCCGATGATATTTATCTTCAAAAAATAGGTAATAATTGTACGAGTAAGTGTTGGTCAGCGCTCTCATTGTGTAACACACTATTACTCTCAATTTGAATAATTTTGAAGCAAATTGCTAATCTATTGCTCCATATGTTCGAAAAATGTGTCTGCTCAACAACTTAAATAACGCAATTAATGTTGTTCAACTTTAAAAAAAAAACCCATTGCTACTGATAGTGAGTTACGCAACTACCCTGTTGATTATTCTTACATCAAATATCTTTTATCCCTGGAATATAATTTATGTTTGATAGTTTTGTTGTGTTAGAAAAACGGTCAAAAATTAAAAATGACTTCTATGATAAATCTGGCGATGGAAAGATCCTCTCTATAATCATGTATTATGTGTCGAGGTTTTTGAAGAGCTACAGCAAGAAAAGAACGCATTTAAGATACAACCAAGGAAGGATGATTAACGTATCATGCAATCGTGAAAATAAAAAAAAATCTCAAACTTGCAAACATTCTGATTTCACTTGTAATTTTCAGAGTAAATTATTGGGTAATGAACCGAGTTTAATTTCCCGATATATATAGTACATACAACGGAGACTTCGTGCTAATTTGCAATAATTGAACCGTGAGGATTAGATTTGCAATTGAGACGTCTAGACCTGACGCAAGCTGAGTTATACCTGGAAAACGTTGGTGAATTTCCTAGAAACACAGGTTTGTGGGTACAGTTAATTCGCCTCGGTTGCAATGATCAACATATCACACACGTAGTACAGTAGCCGGCACATAACTTGGCAAGAGTCCTCTCCTTTTCCTCTCCTTTCTTTAACTTTCTTCTGAACAGACGTGTTTAAAATAAATTATGGGAATAACCATAGAATAATTACAAGCAATCAAAATGATCATTTTTTTTGTGACACTAACTGTACATGCGCAAACTTATTCGCACTACGCCAAAACCTTGCCAAGTTACGTGCCGCCGACTGTATCATAATGTGTACTATTCCAATAGATCAGAGGGGCAATTCTGGCAATTCTGGCAATTCTGGCAATTCTGGCAATTCTGGTAATTCTGGTAATTTTAAGAACGTTCACAGTCTGATCTCAGTCTCAATCTGTCAAAAATCCCCAATTTCCCTAAATTTTTGAGAAGTTTTTGACATTGATATTCGCTGAGATGAGATTGCAACTAGATTTTGAACGTTTTAAATTACGAAAATTGGCCTTCAGCTTTCCATTTCTTTCATTTTCAAATCAATCATTGCTATAACTTTTTATTCTACTAGATTGGAGTTGGCAAAAATTATACTATTTTTTGGTACTGATCATCATATTCCACTGCAAAATGCATAATATTCATCATTGCAACAGCACAACTATTAAATGTCAAGTATACATACTATATTTGATATGTGGTCTGAGGTTTCATGGGGTGGCCGCGTTAATCGGACAAATTGATTGCAATTTGGAAACCAACCCCCCATAATTACGAAACATTATTTGCTACTGATGACTTTGGTGGCTTCCTTGTGCAACTGCATTGGAAAACTGTCACTTTGATCTTTAATCAGAAGAAAATTGGTTTTTGAGAAGTGTTTTATAAAAAAAAACTCCAAGGCCAAGTGCGAGTTGGATTCGCGCACGAAGGGTTCCAAACCATTTTCTATAAAAACGGCAAAAAAATCACGTTTGTGGTATGGGAGCACCCTTAAATATTTATTTTATTCGTTTCTTAGTATTTTTTGTTATAGCGGCAACAGAAATACATCATCTGTGAAAATTTCAACTGTCTAACTATCATGGTTACTGAGATACAGCCTGGTGATAGACGGACGGACAGACGGGCGGACGGACGGACGGACGGACGGACGGACGGACAGCGGAGTCTTAATAATAGGGTCCGGTTTTACCTTTTGGGTACGGAACCCTAGTAAAACAGATAGTTTGGAGATTATAGCTATCACGAATTCTTAAAACACGTGGTGTCTTTTTATGAAAACCTTTAAAGGAACAATTTTTCAATTTATGAAATGTAATTTTGTTTTTTTTTTTTTTTTTGTTTTTGCTAAAGCCTTGAAAAAGCTGTCAATCAATGATGAAGGTCAGGAAGATACATTAAGCTCTTTCCTTGAGCGTACAAGGGTACCTTACATTTATTTGTGAAGCTGAGGTAAAGCAAAAATATATGTAGGTAGCTAATCCAAAACTAGGATATTCTGATTAAAAAAGTTAGTGCGAAGCCATGTAATCGATCCGTCCTATTAACGTTGCCAGTATCGCCACACAAAACGCTTATTGAATACACCGCAATTTGATGTCCAGAAAACATTGATCCGTAGAACCCTTGCTTTCCCAAACATTTCTAACTAGCCTGGAAGTAATATAATGACGTGAATGGGGTCTAAATTAATTGGCTAGTCTATCGGTCCCAATAGGATTGAATATTGATGCATCAGATGGCGCCACATTCGACACATAATTAATTTCTCAGTCGCCCAGCGTGGTTTTGGACATTGTTGTTCTGTTAACATATTTGCTACTATTTGTCAATCGATAACTGATAAAATGTTTTGTAGGTAATGGTTACTTTTACATATATAGGGTGACTGGTAATTAGTGACCGATACAAACACATGATTCTACTCATGACAACAAACAACTTTTGCTATCGGACCAAATCCGAAATCGCGAAAAAAAAATCTGCTGTGCCCTACATTTTGACGACTCGTACGAACATAAATGTAGGGAACAGCTGATTTTTTTTTCGCGATTTCGGATTTGGTCCGATAGTAAAAGTTGTTTGTTGTCATGAGTAGAATCATGTGTTTAAGTATCGGTCACTAATTACCAATCACCCTATACAAGTCGTAACTTAAATAACGCACAACCTCTTAAGGGGTCATTGTACTCATCATTATGAACAACTTTTACTATGGGACCAAACCGGAAATCGCGAAAAAAAAATCAGCTGTTCCCTACATTTATGTTCGCATAACTCGTCAAAATGTAGGGAACAGCTGATTTTTTTTTTCGCGATTTTTGGTTTGGTCCCATAGTAAAAGTTGTTCATAATGATGAGTAAAATGACCCCTTAAGAGGTTGTGCGTTATTTAAGTTACACCTTGTATACAGCATGTTTTTTTTTTGCATTCCCCAAATTTTTATAGGCTGTTCTACCCATGAATATGAACAACTTTCACTTTGGTACCAACTCTGAGATCACGAAAAAATCAGTTGTATCATACATTTTGGTCAAGTAGGTATTGAACTTTTGTATTAAACAGCTGATTTTTTTTCGTGATTTTAGAGTTGGTCCCATAGTAAAAGTTGTTCATATTCATGAGTAGAACAACCTGTAAAAATCTGGAGCCTGTAAAAAAAACATCCAGTGTATAGGTACCTATATATTTTTAAACAAACAATTGTCTATGGACAGAATGTGCGGCGTATCGTCCTGGGGAGCATCGAGCATTTTCTTCCCAGTGTGAATGATTTAAGGCTCCCGCAGACGGGCGCAGTGCGATAGCGCGACGCAACCCAAGTACAACAACAATTACAATTATATACAAGAACAGTTTCCATGAAGTTTTCATAGAAATAGTTCGACTAGAATCGCATCGCACTGTACCGTCGCGAATGTCTGCGGGAGCCTTTACCCAACTGCGGTGAAGAAGGGTGATGTTTTTATTATTTTAGATATCTTATTAAAATGCCTATTTAATCATAGTCATCGTGCTTACATCATCCAACCAAAAACTTTCGTACACGCAAATGCTTTGAAACCAATAAATTACGCAGTACTCGTACTTTCCACAAAACCACAAGTATGTACCAGTATCTATTAGAGAGTGGGGACTATTGCGAGCAAGAACCATGAGTAAGCTGCGAATGAGTCGACCGTCCGTTACCGACATGCGGTCAATTGTTTGACGATCTACGGACGGTGGGCGGTATGTTACATGAGTCAGGATTTGATTGACATGTATACGAGTCGGTTACTTGCGGTTTTTGCTGGTTTTGGGAACGTGTGAAATAGGAGTTTATTGTTACTATCAAGGACTTGCTACGGTGTGTTTAATGTATTACGTTATTATTGTAAAAAGAGCCAAAAAAAAAAAAACATCACAGTAAAAAACGCCAATAGTGGCTGATTTTTTTTGCATCAACTAAAGAAGTTTTTAATTTAGCACTATTTGGTACGCTAATCCTAAAGCGAGTGTATAAAAAAATACATACAAGCTGTAACTTAAACAACGCACAAACTCATCAGGGGTCATCAACCTGAAATTGCGAAAAAAAGCTGTTCCCTACATTTTGACGAGTTATGCGAACATAAATGTGGGGAACAGCTGATTTTTTTCGCGATTTTAGTTTTGTTCCCATAGTAAAAGTTGTTCATAATTATGAGTACGACGACACCTTATGCGGTTTCGCGTCTTTTAAGTTACACCTTGCATATTACTTACAGTAAAAAACGCCAAGACAAGTTTTTTTTTTTTTGTATCAACTAAAGAAGTTTTTAATTCAGCACTGTTATTAGTTTCATAATAAGTATCTAACCATGCAAATAATAAGCAAGCTAAACAGCTTGGCCATAATAAACATGAACGAGGTACTGGAATGCCCTCTGTCGTGTCTATGAGGTACTCTAGGTAATAAAGTTTATTATAACTTAGGTACTATAACTCATTATAACTGCACCAAATCCACTTCATACGTATTTGCTCATAACGCTATTCCAACTTAGTTACAGAATTTTGTTTTTTTTTGTTTTTATTATTTTTAATATCGTTATTTTTAATTCTGTAAGTAGGTTTATACAGACAATTCTAAACTACAATATTATTTTAAAAACCTAACGTAATCGGTGTTTCCTATCTGACTACTCTGAGAAGAAACACCGAAACAAACGCAGAGGTCACAGTCTCTTTTAAAGTCTAGACATAATTTTGGTCATACCATGTAGATTACTGTCTAAAATGGTATTCGATCTAGAACACACATTCCCCAGTCGAAATTAGTAATTATCCCTATCGAACGAAAATTCATCGACTCATTTTGAGCAACGCCGACCGAACTTACCATAACTTTTTACAGGAAGCCATCTTTCTACAATTACAGATCCAGTTATTTTCCTCTCTCCAAGATCAACATTAAAAAGTTATTCAAAACCGATATCGTAAGTAGTGACAAAGACGTAAAGTATGACGCATTACATATGAATATATTTGTGTTAGTACATAATATGCAGGCTCATGCATTATGCATCGGAGATCATCGCGGTAAACGTTTAGGTTAAAGTAGGCTTTAGACGACCCTACCGCCGGAGGGGAACCGGACGAAGACCGAAGGATACTTGAAATTTGGGTTGGTCCTGTCAATGGAAGCTATACCTACGTCGCTGGAAGCTATACCTACGATCAAGCTAGCACAATTTTTTTTAAGTGTAGTTTTAAGCTAAAAAGAGTTATTTAATATGTGACAAAGTTGCACGATTCTTTTACCTTTGTTTGCTATTAGGACTAAACTGAATATTTGTTGAGTCAGCATCCAAAATATTTAAGAACAGAATACAATTTTGCTCATTTTTATTACTGTTTTAATTATGTATAAGATTTGTAGACTGCTGCTTTTAAATAAATGTAACGTTGATCAACCACCTCGTACAACCGATAAACGGACGGCGGCGGCGTTAACTACCGGACAAAACAACCGCAACCGGCAACTACTAGTGGAAACGTTCCCTTACCCATAGCATGCGTCGCTATGGACAAACGCATCCGGCCATATTTCGACCGGTATTAAGAGTTATAGCCGCATTTTTATTCATAGAGCAATTTTAGAAATCCTTTCTTGGACACTCCTAGGATTTTTAGGGGTTTCGAATGCAACCAACCCTTATTTGGGGGAGCAACTGACCTTTTATACCGGTCATAAAATGGGGAACGTAATGGCATTTCATATACATATCCACATTACGCAAAATTTAAAGTGCTGTACGTTTATCATGCTTAATGTGGTGGCACCTTTAAATGTGTTTTTAGGACTACGGATTGCCTATTCTGCAATATTCATGTAAACGTTTCCATTAACCAAATTAAAACAAAAATGTACGACAAGAAATATTTTCCCAGAAATACGGTTTTAAAAATGAAGCTTCACTCCCCACTCAAAGATTTGCGGAGTGCTGGGAAAACCGCTGAAAGATCCTTTTCAATTTATTATTATGAAAATATGGTATCTAACTCTTGACTGAATAGTGAAATATTCTTCTCAAAGCAAAATCCAAACTACTTTTGGAACTAAGTACTTGAACTTCAATAGCGAGTTTCATTTGTAACATTTTACCGTATCGGAGAAATATTCCTCTGTACCTCCGCAGCTTACGCAAGGAGATAAACAATTAATACTCTTTTGATCCTTTCTTAAACCACACTTGAACGTTCAAGCAATATAAATTGAAACTCCAATAAATGTTGAAAGTGCTCTCAGAATTAATCAAAATAACCCTTCGAACGCTTCGGAAACTTAACAGAGCCATCGAGATCTTAAATCGTTTAGAAGGGGCCCCATATTGAGTTATCCGACGGTTAGACATAAGTAATAATGTATGGTGAGGGTGTAGTAACATCGGCGCTTTGGACCCCGATACTGGTTTGATAGAGACTGCCTCAATGAGAAAGGGTTAGTACCGATAGAATATTAGGTTGCTATTAATTTTGGAATGTCAATTATGTTAACAATGGATTTGACGTGGAACTCGAAGAAGAGCAAATTTGAGTAGAGTTATCGAGACCGCGAATTGACATAGCTTGGGGTAGACATGCCGACTACACATATGTAGGCACTTAGATATGAACCGCAAACAATACAGTGCGCCCACGACGCCAATAGATAAAATACAGATCTGTCTAGAGTGATTCATGATGAACATTGATAATATAATCAAAATGCCACTAAAAGCTCAGTAATTAAAAAAAAAAAAGATGTAATTTCTGTGACATGTTCATCTCAAGCATCGCCCACACTCCCTCAAGCTTCAGATTAATTTAAATTACTCAATTTGAATGCCAAAATGTCTCTGTTGACGCTACTAACCCGACGAACAAGTATCGTGCATGCTTAGACCGTAAGTTATCGAGATGCGTTAAAGCTGGGCCTTAGTAATTAATAATGATTGAAATACGATGCATATACGGAACACAGTTTAAGCATTAGTGGGCAGAACACATTGGGTAAGCTAATGTATTCGTTGGACGATGGCTCGGGCCATAATTTAAATTGTAGGTGCAATTTCTTTGGCTACTGTGACTTCTTTATATTCCTTAATGAGTAAGTTAAGAAATATGTAGTGTAATTTATTATTCAACTCCAGAATAATTGAAATGTTCTTCTAACTAAACAGACAGCTGTGCTGCGGAGTTGGTTGCGACACTTCTTTTTCCCAGCTAAAGCATTAGTAAGTGAAAGGCGGGCGTTTTGAGGGACTGTCTTATGTAATTTTGAGGTTCAAAAAATTTTATATAAAAAAAAACAACCGACTTCCAAAAAAACACTACAAAGTGAAAAATAATTTTAATTTTGGAAGTCGGTGTCGTTGGTTCTGCATTTTGGTTTTTTGACACCGACTTCCGAAATTAAAATTATTTTTCACTTTGTAGTGTTTTTTTGGAAGTCGGTTGTTTTTTTTTTATATATTATTTTTTATTTTTCACTTTTTAGTTATGTCTACCCCAATCAAATTCATATAAACACTACTTGCTATGTAAATACCAGTGACAGGAAGCTGCATCTGCGTTTATAGGGTAATTACGTTAGCTGCAGTCAGAGGATCGAAAAAAAACCAAATTTACTTAGGAAAATATTTAATTAAAGATTTAATTATTAAAAGTACATTAATTACTTATAAAATAAAAGAGATGAGACCTAATCGAAGTATGATTATGGAATAATTGATTATTTAAATTATATTCTACAAGAAAATGTTCATTGACGTCACTTTCACTGCACTTGCATTTGTACTTCGACCTGTTGCACAAAATGTAGGGCAGCAACTCAGCGATCTTCATATTGGGCGATTGCGTATTTCCTCCCCCCTTAGAACGGCAACTATTTTAGCACGTTGAGTGAAAATGTTGCCGGGATCGCGTCATGGTGTTGCTGATCTCCGGAATGTGGTGGTTGCTCTTCCTCTTTTGCTCGTTCTCTACATGTCCAGACGTTGTAGTGTCGATGTAAAATGAAGATTAGTAGTATGACTGCAGCAGACAGCATTAGGTAAAATGGTATCGTTGTGTGGTATAATATGTCAAGTGGGGCGCCGGCGTTATTGATCGGGGCTTCCATCATAATTTTGTCTTGAATGCTGTGTAGTCCCTGCAGATCGATGGAGTTTAGCTTGACGTGGGACGCAATCTTGAATTGCCCTTCTGTATCAGATGGGATTTCTGTTAGCTTTAGGGGCTGTCCTTTCACTTCGTCGTTGACGTTGCTAATGGTGAATTCCGTAGTCTTGAGGTGACAGCCGACGGGGATGGTGATGAGGTAGCTTCCTTGAAGTGTGGTGTAATCTCGCCTTCCGCAGAGAAGTTGGACTTTACTTGGATGTGGAAAAGATAGGACGTAGTGTTCGTCGTCCAATTTTTCCATGGCTTCCTTCTTCAGGGTGACTGTGGAAAATTCGCAGGTTCCCTTCAGGATCTGGTTGCTGATGAGCTCGGTGATACAATCAGGTTTGGTGCGGAGCTGGTGGTGAGTAGCTTCTTCACAGAGATACCAGTTGTTGAGCTTCGGACATTCTGTCTCTATGTACAAGAATGAAATCTCGTTTGTTGCTAGGAAGGGATATGTCGGGACAAGAGCTCGGTTATTTCTATTAGGGACAATGGATAGATGATAAAGGTTGTATACTTCTCTGGAAATGATTGGGAATTTGTATATGAAAACTATTTGATTGCCTGTGTAGTATGATCCTGGTTTGATTATATCATAATATTGCCTAAGTTCGAGATTAACTATTTGTTCATCACCATAGATGTTCTTAAGTCTTCCTATCATAGTTTTAAGAGTGTCTACATCTATCATAGAATGATGTGTGCTAGATGCACGGATGAATGCTAAACTATTTTCTAACTTGATTAATTCCTGAGCAAGGTTTTCAACATTTTCGCTTACAATAATTAAGAGTTGAGCAAGCTTAGCGTATTTTATCAAGCTATTCTCATTATAAACATTGTTTTTTAATATCAATTCAATAGTTTTGTTAATTCTACCCTGATTATCTAAAATTTGTGTCAAAATTTTATTATGTTCAGATATCCATTCTTTATCTATGCTAATGTGATTATTAAATTCAGATACTATCTTATCCTGGTTGCTCTTTAAAAGATTAATTGCTTCGTTGTATTTTACAGCATCATTATGGTCCAGATTACCAGTTATGCTTTTGATAACGGAGCCGAGGCCATCTACAATACCTCTTTTTACTCTGTTAGGTTCTAAAGATTTTAGTTGTTTTAAAACCTTGCCAAGTTTGTCAGTTAAATAGTCGATTTGTGTCTCATAGAGTAGGTAGGTGTCGTTAATAAGTCGTGTCTTGTAACTTGTCAGTTGGTTATGTAGAGAGTCTACCTTGTCTTTGATATCGTTAAGTTGAACATTCTGTATAAACGTATGATGGTGAGTGGTTAGTCTCATAGGTCCAAGTTTGTGGGGTAGTAGTCCTGGTCCGTCAGCCAAACTTTCAAGTTTTATCTCTTGAGGCCGGATGATCCGAAGGATCATTATTAGAAGTATCCTGTAACAAATTAGCTGTTTTAGGGATACGTTTCAAGCGAGACTTGGCAATGGGGCCGCGTTTTTTGGAAGTATAGATATGTATGGGTAAGTCTGCCAGTACAGTATCCTGAGTATAACGAGGGGCTAACTTTTGTCGTTGAGCTAAAGGGTTTCTTACAAAAATTTGTTGCTCGGGGGCGTATTCTAGTTCTGGTTCCCGGTTTTTATTCCTGTTTTCTATTATAGCGGTTCTGCTTTCTAAGGATCTACTGTTGATTATATCATAAACCGTTTTCATTCTATCCCTGTGGTTTTGAAGGTATTGCTGTAAGAGGTGCTGAGTTGTATCCATGTTAAGACAGTCTCTAGCGTCAAAATGTCCAGTTAGTAAATCAAACGGTCTACACTTCGTGAAGCTATGTATGGACGAGTTGTAAGCTATAAGAGCGTATGGCATTAGGTTCACAACAGGCTCGTCTTTATGCTTTAGTTTAAGTAGTCGTAGATGTTCCAGTAGAGTCAGGTGAAATCTCTCAATGTTGCCATTGTCGTTGGGAGAATGGGCTAAGATTCTATGATGGTTGATTTCGTGTAGTCTGGTGAACTCTAAAAACAGCTGGTTGGTGAATTCAGTGCCGTTATCAGTAACAATCGTCAAGGGTACCCCATGATGAGTGCAAAACTGTAACAGAGCCTGAAGTATACTGAGGGCCGTACCGTCGCGCAAATAATATGCTTGACCGTATTTTGTGAAAACATCTATGAAAGTTACATATTTCTCACTTTGTACTGTGAATAGGTCCATATGAACTATTTCAAAGGGTTTGGTAGCTGGAGGTACAACATGAAATCGGGGTCTAACAGGATTTCGGTCGTATTTGCCTTGACCACAGATGGTACATTCGCTGATGAATTTAGAGATTTGATCCTTCATCTTAGGCCAGTAATATTTGCGGGATAAGGACAAATAGCACTCATGGATGCCACGGTGATTCGTTTTGCCGTCATGATAGTGACGAATGATCTCTTGTTGACGGAGATATTCTTTCACGTTCTCTATCTCGGATTTAGTTAACACTAAGTTCATTGAAGAGCCTTTGAATTTATTCTGTAATATAGGAATAACAGAGTACATTGCAAGGGGGGGATTAATTAGAAGGCCTGTCTTAACCTTGGGGTTGACGTATTCCTTGATGGCATTTACCAAGTCTTCTTCCAGGTTGGACTCGGACAGTTGTATGCTTATGCGTGTGTGTGTGTCAAATGGTTTAGTCATGATAGCTTTCCGTTTGATGTCATTAACTATAGTAAGATGTATTTGTCTGTTAAATTTATTCAAAGGTTCGTCTGTTATTGGAATCTCTAATATAGGATTTTCGTGGCTAGTATGTACAGTCTCAGTAGAGGAGTTGGGTTTAGAGAGGGCTATCTCAGTCGGGTTGCCTAGTAAAGAATTCAGTTCATCTATTTCTTCCATTAGGGATTTAGTATCGCTTAGATGGATTTCTACTCGCGATAGAGCGTCAGCGTTGGTGTTGATCTTGCCTTTCTTATATTGCACTGTAAAGTCGTACTCACTCAGTCTTAGTCGCCATCTTGTCAGACGTGAATTTGGCTCTCTCAAATTCATCATCCATTCGAGAGGTTTATGGTCAGTCAATATCCTAAATTTCCTTCCAAATAGGTAGGGCCTAAAGTATTTGGTGGCCCACACTATAGCCAAAAGCTCCTTTTCAATCGTGCTGTAGTTGATTTCGCTGTCGTTTAGGGTCCGTGAAGCGTAGCATATGGGTTTGTCGCTACCTATAGGGCCTTGAGATAGTATGGCTCCAATAGCCACATTTGAAGCGTCTGTTGTTAGGTTAAATTCCTTAGTGAAATCAGGATATTGAAGAATGGGATCGTTTGTCAGTAGAGTCTTGCATTTTTCAAAGCAGTTTACGTATTCGGGGGTGAGGCTTATTTTTCTACCTTTTTTCAGGCAACTAGTTAGTGGTTTTGTTGTACGTGCAAAGTCCGGGATGAATTTTCGGTAGTAACCGAGAAGTCCTAGGAACTGCTTAATTTCCTTGGTGGTCTTAGGAATTGGGTACTTCTGGATAGCGGAGATCTTGTCAGGGTTCGGTTTGACGCCGTCCTTACTAATCACATGACCAAGGTAAGCCGTTTCCAGCTTAAGAAACTCTGATTTATCCATTTGGATTTTGAAGTTAGACTCTCTAAGTCTCTGGAAAACTTTTTCTAGGTTTACCATTTGTTCCTGGAGGGATGTGCTGAAAACGATGATGTCATCAAGATAGACGAGACAAATATCATTTTGGAGACCTCTAAGGACGTTATCCATCACTCGTTGAAATGTGGATGGAGAATTTTTTAGTCCCATCGGCATACGGAGAAATTCAAAGTGTCCGTGCTCTACATTGAAGGCTGTCTTCGGAATATCGTCGGGGTCCATCTCTACCTGGTAAAATCCACTGGCCAAATCCAGGGTGGTGAAGTACTGACACTTCCCTAACTTGTCCAGGACGTCAGTTATGTTAGGAATGGGATACTTGTCGTCAATGGTCTTTTCATTTAGTTTACGAAAATCAACTACTAGTCGCCACTTCTGTTTGCCAGAAGCGTCTATTTTCTTGGGCACAACCCAGATGGGTGAGCTCCAGGCTGAGTCGGAGGGTCTGATGATGCCTTGTTCTAACATCTTTTCTATCTGATTCTTGACTTCTTCTCGATGGACAAACGGATAGCGATACGTTTTAGCATGCACAGGGACCTCGTCGGTGGTCCTGATCCGGTGCTTGATCTTATTGGTGAAAGTTAGTTGTTCACCGTCAATATAAAAAACATCCGCATAGCGAGAGCAAAGAGTGACTAGGTTGGCTTTTTCCTCTTCGTTTAAATGTTCGGTACGTAGGCGCGAGATGACGTCGTCAATACGTGAGACCGGTTGTTGAGTGCGCGCGCACTCGATGTTAAATATTTCTGCGTGCGCCGGACTATCAAGTGAGAAAATAATATCGTTCGCGGTGGTATTTTCTATTTCTAAGTAACCACGGCTATTAGTGACAGTTGTTATACACTCGTGGATTATACAGTTACAAATGATTTGTTCCGGGATAAAAGCGTCACCGTCCGTCGTATCTAAGGGAACTCTAATTACTTTAGATGACATTGCTGGTATTATGTCCTCGTAAAGGTTCACGTTCCGCGAGTTATACATGTGAATAGGGTTTGAGGCAAAACGAGTAAGTAGTTGGCCATCTTTCAGGTCAATTCGCGCTTCCCACTTACTTAATAGATCTAAACCGATGAGGCCGTCGAAATAATCGTGAAATCTATATACAAATAGCTTCATATTATCTTTATCAAGAAACTCAGGGAAGCACGGTAATGTAATGGAAAAATCATTTCTACTAGTTGCATGTATGTTTGTCACTTCGAATGGATCAAAATCTAAGGGATAACTTGAAAAGTACTGTTCGACAGCTTCGGGGCTAATAAAAGACTGGTTCGCACCCGTGTCGACCAATAATTTGAGAGGAGGATGGGCTATTTGAATATACGGCAACTGCCTCTGTGTTTGGAGGTTTACTTCTATTTTGGCTTTTTTAATGTCAATGTCTCCTGAAAATCCTGCTCAGCCTTGCTAGAGCTTGGCTGTGGTTGATTTTCATCAGTCAAATGGTGTTCGTCAGTCGTATAATAGGTTACGTCAGAAGTGAACTCGGGTGAATCACTAGTATAATAATCGCCGTAGTAATTGTAAACGGGGTCATGATAACAGCCACAGTTATTGTAATATGAGTAGCCGTCGTCATGTGTCGAGCATTCATTCAAGTTCATTTCTCGGCTTTTGAAATAATTTGTTGGAGGTGGGTTTCCTGACTTAGTCCAGTCATGTCCAGTCGCCATTTGGGATGGCGGTAATGTCTTTGGGGTGAAACGTTGGACGCCACTCATTGGTTGAGGGTGTTGAAATTGTGGCGGATTATTTTGAGGTGGAACACGAAATACGTTACTACGGGGGTTGTAGTTAGGAGGTGGTGCACTAAACATCCTCTGGGTGTTCGTAGGGTTACGCATATTATGCGCGCCTGGCGGTGGTAGTCTAAAGGGTTGAGGCGGAGGCCTCATGGGCTGCTGTCCCACGGGAACAGGCCAATTGGGCACTGGCATTGGGAAATTATTCCGCGGTAATGGGGCAACTGAAGGTAGGGGTTGTAGCGCAGCTTTAGGGATGACATGAGACTTAGAAGGTTCATTGCGTTGTTGAAGATAAATTATGTTGAGCTCTTCCTGGACGAATTCCAGGGCTTTCTCTATAGTGGGAGGACGCATGCAACGTATACGAGATCCTAAAGGTTCCTTAAGTCCACGAACATATGCCTGCATGGTGACCTTCTTATAGAGTTCGCGTTTAGCTTCTATGGTTGTAGGCACTGTCTCGTGTAACGTCACATAAGTCATAATAGTACTGAACAACGTTTGGCATTGGTCATAAAACTCCTGAGGTGTCCGATTACCTTGAGTAGCAAGTGAGAGGTCATTGTACAGAGCCGTTTCGTCTCTTTGATCGGAGAAATTATTTATCAGCGCAGATCTAATCCCTAACCAACTTTCAGGTATCCCGTTGGAATTGAGTGTGCACGACGCGGGGCCTGTTATCTTATTCAGTATGCCATTGATAAGGCAAAGATTTGAAAACTCACTACCTTGGGCGTTACTAAGATATTTAATTGCTAGTTGATCGCAAACGTTAATAAACCTTGTCAGTACGTTAGGGTTTCCATCAAAATCCGGAACAAGGCGGAGAGCCTTAAATATCGTATCGGGGTCGTGAGACATTTCGTCGATTAAATCACTTAAAGACTGGTTCAAATCTGTATCCCTACAACTATCTAATTGATGCCGGCGAGCCTGACGAGATTCAGACTCGCGAGAACTGTTAGCCCTAGGGTGATAAATCTTGAAGTGGTAAGACTAACACACTAAAGGGCAAGTTAAGGATAACACTAAGATAAAGGAAAGCAACACGAGATCAATTCAAGTGTACTCACATAGGTTTCATCTGGTTCTCTTCGTGAATCGATTGCTGGATTCTCCTCCTGGTCTGCAGCAGGTCCGTAGATTCTGGATACTCGGTGTCGGGACTTGATAGCCACCCGGGTGACTCGCGACGCGAATTAGTAACGAAGCCTAGCTACCTATTCCCGATCTCGCGAACCGACCCGCGAGTATCCTACCGACTGCGCCAATTACGTTAGCTGCAGTCAGAGGATCGAAAAAAAACCAAATTTACTTAGGAAAATATTTAATTAAAGATTTAATTATTAAAAGTACATTAATTACTTATAAAATAAAAGAGATGAGACCTAATCGAAGTATGATTATGGAATAATTGATTATTTAAATTATATTCTACAAGAAAATGTTCATTGACGTCACTTTCACTGCACTTGCATTTGTACTTCGACCTGTTGCACAAAATGTAGGGCAGCAACTCAGCGATCTTCATATTGGGCGATTGCGTATTTGGGTACAGACGTGATATTATGTTGTGCGATTGGGTAAACAATGCATACATATGCGATAGCAGCAATCGCGGTTGTTTTACTGGTATTAATTATTATTATAATAAAAAAAAAATTATAACCTTTGCAGTGAATACAGGCGTGATATTATGTTGTGTGATGGTGTAAACAATGCTTAGATATGCTATAGCAACAATGGCGGTTAATCTGCTGTTATTTATTGAAGAGTTCCCCCGATTTCTACAAGATCCCATCATCAGATATTGAAATGGTGACAATGGGACCACGCGGGAAGCACCAGCTTTCAAATAAAAAAAGAATCATGAAAATCGGTTCACCCAGTCGGTTATTATGAGGTAACAAACATAAAAAAAAAAAAAAAAAAAAATACAGTCGAATTGATAACCTCCTCCTTTTTTTGAAGTCGGTTAAAAAGTGCTGATTCTCAGACTAGTTTGAATGAATGATTTTCTTTTTTGTTTTAAGACTCCGGCTATCAACGTTAACTGTAACATAGGTACCTACCTTGTCATTCCGTTGTTATAAAATGATGATGAATAAATGACTAGATTTTTTATTGTTTAATTTTCTAAGCTTTTCCCATTGAATGATGAATTCTTCATTAAAATTGCTGTTTATAATAGTTTGAATACATACTAATTTGGGTCCGTGGTTAAATAATAACAGCCGCACAGATCGATCAATCACGTTAAGCTACGTTTGCCGCGGTTGGTATATGGATGGGTGACCGTCTTTACATACCGAGACCCCTCCGTGCCTCGGAAAACACGCTAAGCCGTTGGCCCCGGCTGTTATTCGTGGATCTTTGACAGTCTTTACGGGTAGTCAGAAGCTCGAAAGCATGTTAACTAGTCTGACCAAGGGGTATCGTATTACCCAGTAGCTCAACCGGATGCAGCTGAATACCAGTATTTTACATGTAGAATACTGGTGTTCGGCTGCATCTGGTCAGACTGGAAGCCGACTCCAACGTGGTTGGGAAAAGGCTAGGCAGATTATGACATACTAAATTGGGTAATAGAAGCTTTTAATTTTAGCATGTCTGGTGATGTCCACGAAGATATTAAAATTCTAAAGTAACCTTCCTAACGAATATTTTGCTTACGCATCTAACAAATTACTGTGTGACTAAAGTATGGAGCTAAGTGACGTGACAAGAAGACACGAAAGTTTTGACATTCTTCAAGATTTATGGTCAGATTTGAGCCATAAATTAAACTTTTTACCCGGCTAAAGTCAAAGGGAAGGGTGTATGAATCTCACAGGCGATGTGCGGAAGTGAGAGTTTGTTTCGCCATAAAACTACTTACTGATCTAGGTGTGTTGTGCTTTCTTGTATTCATTTAGTATCAAGATCACTTTTGTATCACAATATTGAGTTTTAGTCTAAAGGCTTTCAATCAGAAAATTTCATATTAATTAACGCGTTTATGAGTTCGAAGTAGTCGAAATGTAACCAAAATTTACTGTCATTTTTTATCATTATAATGTCGAACCTACACACAACGAAAAAAAATAAAATAAATAACATTCTGTATATATCCTCGGGCATCACAAAGTGACAATGTAAACTCCCGACCACAAGGTCGAAACCAAAAAGTCTCCCTTTTATGTTCAAACATAAAAGGAAGACTTTGGTTTCCATGGCAACAATTTGTCCTATTTACGAATAACAGATACAGATACGTTCATGAGGCAGTTTCAAGGTCATTTTTTTCGTACATATCTTTCATGTAATCATTGTTACAGTGACCATCGTTTTTGATTTTTGTTTGCGTTAGTTTTGGGTTGAATTGAATCTGGAGAGAAGAGATACTCCTGAGTCATAGTCATTTCGATTGCTGAGGAAAAAAATGTTAGCATATCCATTTAAGGGATCATTTATCTAGGAACTACTATCTATCACCTACAATCAATGTCCCCCTGCATTTTTAACACAGATGACTCTAATAAAATTTCTGTATCGATACTTCACCAAAAATATAATACCGTATTTCCGTCTCAACGGGCGAGAAGTCAGACATTGTATTCGTACAAGCATCGCCGGTGGCCGCGGCGTCGGATTGCGAACGCTTTCGACATTCGTCGCGTACGCCGCCGACCTCATGCGTACGCGCCCCGCATTGTTTATCAAACAGAGGTATACATCGTACTTACAAGCTGTTTATAGGTTAGGTGATTCATTTGGATATTGATATTGTTGTTATATGGAAACGGAAGATTGACTAGTAAAGTCGAAATTGATTTGCTCATGAGTGTTTAAAAGTAAATTAAATACCTCTTCACTGGTTAACATTTTGAGAATGATCGTCGAAGTGGTTTTGATATTTTTCTAGTACGAGGTCGCAGACTCGCATTTCCTTCATTCATGTAACGATTCAAAATCAAAAGTCAAAAGCTATTTATTAAAACTAGTCTGAGAATCAGCACTTTTTAAATAAAAAAAAATAAAAAAAAAATTAAACTTCAAAATTACATAAGACAGTCCCGAAAAACTCCCGCCCTTCACCACTTCCTAGTGCTTTAGCTGGGAAGAAGAAGTGGCGCAACAAAGTCCCCAGCAGCACAGCTGTCTGCTCAGTAAGAAGAACTTGATTCTATATAATAGTAAGTAATTAACATTACGAAACACAAAACATTAAATTTTGCCATATGCCAGCTAGCATAACCCAATATTGAAACAATTCCAAAAGGTCAACGATCTCATAAAGGTCGTGACAATCATCTGAATGCAAGCAACACTTCTTCCCTCGGAGGTCCCATTTCAAAACCTAGTAAGGCAAACTATTTACAAAAATCGTTTTATTGCATAATCTTGCTAACCTAGTAAGCCTACCAAATACAAAAACACCAGCGTTTTAAACTCACATAAAAGCAGATATATTTAAGCATCGATACCTGGTAAGTGCACCGTTAACTGTAACCGTTGTGACTACTTTAAAACCTAGCAATTCACTTTAACCAATTCAAAACCTAGGAAGTCTTTGAACTTGTTAGGTTTTTAAATGGTCGGTGCACCTTACTAGGTTTTTGAAATCAAGACCAAATACGACCAATATCAATTATCAACGTTAGAAAGGGGCTTAAAATATGTAATTACGAGTATACACATGTATTAAAACGTTGCTAGTACATACTATGTGCTCATTATTCAGTATTTTTTTACAACCAATAGCATTTTTTTACCTAACAGAAATACTTTTCATAGGCTGTACTATTTTACGTTTATGCGCTCTCCTATAAAATTTCGTCCAGTCTAACCGGATACAGCTGAGTACCAGTATTTTACATGGTGCGACTGCCTATCTGACCTCCACAACCCAGTTACTGGGAAATAGGATACCCCTTGGTAAGACTGGTTGTCAGACCTTCGGGCTTCTAATTACCCGTAACGACTGTCAAAGATCCACGAATGACAGCTGGGACCAACGGCTTAATGTGCTTTCCGAGGCCCGGAGGATCTTGTTATGTAAATATGGTCACCCATCCACGGATCAACCGCGGCAAGCGTAGCTTAACCTGATTGATCGACCCGTGCGGCTGTTGTTACTCAGCTACACATATTGCTGCAGATCTGTATGAATGTCGAAATCAGGTGGATGCTGTCACGAACAAAATAGTGACGCACCAATACATTAGTTGTTCAAATAGACAATCGTGAGGTGAAGAGTTATGTACGGAGAGTGAATACAGGGAATCTCTGTTTTCCTTATACTGCCAATCAACATTCACGCGGTGGATATTTCTGGTAGTAGGTACTTAGTCATCAGGTGAGAGCTCTGTACTCAATGCGAAGTACTGAGTCAACTTTATATCGGTATCTCATGCCTTGTGCTGAACTCCTTTGGAATTCTAAGTAATATTATAAATACGAAAGTAAGTTTGTTTGTTACCTTTTGACGCCTAAACCACTGAACCGATCATCCTGAAATTTTGCATATACGTTGTCAGGTGTACAGAAACGGACATAGGGTACCTTTCATCCCGAAAAAAGGGCTGTTCCCTAGAAAAACAACATTAACCTTATTATGATAATAGATGGTGCCACGTGTCTTTCGAATCATAATTGAATTATATTAGAAACTTTAGAATCAAGAGTTTTTTTTTTTTTAATGTAAGCCTTTTTTGTGAGTCTAGAGTGTCGATAGACCGGGTTTTCATCCATCTAACTAAAATATTATAGACAAGGGCAAACATTGCAGGTAGGAGGGGTGCATCTGGAAAAGCCATGTTTTTCCCATGGCCAGCTATAATATTCTATTTAGGAGGATGAAAAACCGGTCTATCGACACTCTAGACTCAAAAAATGTATTATGCTTAAATAAAAAATAAAAAACTCTTAACTCTAAAATTTCTAATATAATTCAATCATGATTCGATAGACACGTGGCGCCATCTGATCCAACGCTTATTTTTCGATACCTATTCCAATTTCGCTATCACCTGCCCCTGAATACTTGTAAATAAGTAACGAGAGGTGACCGCGACGGAATCCTTCAGGTGTTCTGATCCGTCCGACCCGTCCACGGCACGGGGCCGGCACGGGACTGACGCAGAGCCGGCACGGGAGCCGTGTCATGGTGAATACGTTATGATTTTGTTACTGACAGTGCTTGCAATATTAATACGCTGGGAGGACTTGTTACTGGATGGAATATGTGTATGTTTGTCATGTCCTGGTTGGTAACGAGTACCTGATTATTTACTTTTTCAGATGTCAAAGATAAGATATTCAAGTGATTACAGCACGTATTGTTTTAGCATGTTTTGATAAGATTTATTTGCAGAAGATGATTTGAAGTACGTAGCAGTGGTGGCTTAGTTCTAATGGCCGCAACTTACAAGTTGGAAGTCTTAGGTTCGAACCCAGACAGGCGCTTTACTTTCTGTAAATTATTTCATCACAGCTGCTCTAAAAACGGTGAAGGAAAACATCGTGAGGAAACCGGCATGTCCTAGAACCAAAAATTCGAAGTCGTGACATCTACAACGTGTAACGTTAAATGCGCAAAACCTCAGACACCCCAACTGATTTTTAATTCAATTGACCTATTTCAGAGAGAAAATAAGTCATTAAAAAAATTGTAAAGCTTTTATGTGGTGTTTTAGTTTTACTGGCCATTCTGATCGTTTCATGCGTTTGCGACGACGCTTTATCGAGGGAGGAGTCGTCACCGGGCCGCTGCGCCGCGCTGACATTGGCTTGCTTGACCTATTAATAAATAGAAACGGCAACGTTTTTAATGAAGATTTTTTGAAAAATGTGACCTATATTAAAAAGTAGTTCAATTAATTTCTGCTCGTTATTCTGATCAAACTATTTTCAGGTTTTGCGCATTTAACGTTACACGTTGTATAAATGCGCACTGTGCCCGCGTGGTGGATTGCGGCCCACTCCCTCTCACCGAGAGGAGGCCTGTGTGTCAGCAGTGGGAACATTGTAGGCTGATTATGATGATGACGATGATCGTGTATGATACAGAATAGAAGGTAATTAGGCAGAGGTATAGACGCCAGCACATCAAGCTACCCGAAACTGTCAAATTTTCCCAATCAACCTCAAACCTTATGCTTTAGTGATAAAGTTGGAAATCTATTAAAGAAATTTGACAGATTGTAGTAGCTTGATGTGCTGGCCTCTGTACCTACCCAACATCCCCTTAAAAATAATGGACTAAAAGACGGATCAACATCCTTTATTACCAAAAACTGACTTACAAATTAATTATTTAGACTCCTACTAACAAATCCGTGCGTTCAAGTTTTAAGGCTTCAGCGACCCACGCTTGGGATTGTTCAGGCTGAAGGAAGCTCCTTCAGTCTGAACAATCCCGAGCGTGGGTCGCCGGAGGTATTTTATTTGCAAATAAAAGAAAAAATAATCAAACTACAATATTTATTGAACTTGAGTTGAAATCTTGATCTTAGAAATTGTTACTTTTAGATACAAGATAAATCAAGATAAAAAAATAAAACAAATAATAATAATTTATTTATTATTAAATAAATTATTATTATTTGTTTTATTTTATTCAGTAAATTGTTTTTGATTTTATGTATTTTATTTTCACTTTTACACACGCTCGCATCGCTTTATTTACTTTCCTGTCACAGGTATGCTTGAAGAGATTGTTTTAGAAATAAGCATTACCTACCTATTTTTCTATTCTTTTCTTCTCGTCTATTTAAATATGTGTCCACATAAAGAAATAAATCAAATGAATTCAAACGTAAAAAAAAAAAAAAATTATAAGACTTTCTATGTTTATATTAATTCCTTTAAAAAAGGACAAAAAAGGACAATAAAGGACAATAAAGTATAAACATATCCATTAATCATATTGTAAGAGATTCACAAAAATACTTCAGCGCCAAAAAAAAACCAAAAAACTTATTTTAAAACTCTCTCTCTACCGAATATCGGTGCGTTCACCTTAACGCCTCCGGCGACACGCGTGTGGCGGATTGGGTCAGACTGAAATATCAGTAGTTATTTGTGTAAGTTTATTTATTTATAGCCAGCCCAAGTATGCTCTATAGATCACGGGAAAATGAAAAATGTGAGAGCCAGATTAATGTTTTATTTAAAAGCATGAAAATAAGGGAAAAGGATAATGATTGGACGCCGAATATGATATGCTTTATTATATTTAAAATACTGTGGCCATTTCAGTAGAATTCATGTCAAAAGCATCATCCGGCTCAAAGTCACTCCAATCCGTACACAGTTATTTTATCTCTGACTGCAGCAACCCAATAACAACCTTATTGTGACGAGAATAAAAGTCCATATTATTGACAGATCTGAATGATCTTTCTTGCCGATCACTTTTAACGGAATCACGGAGGTTGCATGAAAGCACCAAATAAGCTATAATAAATAATAATAACCATCTCTAATAATCCATAATATCTATAATAGGTACCTACCCGTCTGCCAATTAAATTTTGGATAAAATCACCAATGTGACTATCACAATATTTTTCTCCAAGAATACAAAGCCAACACCTGCATGTGATTAAAAAAAAAACAAACGATCTCAGCTTCAGCTGCCAATTGCGACCCGACATTACCATTAATTAAGAGGGCGCAGTTAAAAATCGTGACTGCGCGGGCGACTGTCGTAAAATATATCTTCCTTCTAAAACAAAACGATGTTTTGACGTATGCTCCCGCGTAACAGAGCCGACGCCGCCGAAATAGCCCGACTAATTACGATTGCAGTTCGTGTTGTTCTTATTATTTTTGAATTATGAATGGTGGATGGTGCAGTGATTGGTGTCAGGATATGACGTACATACATTATGAGTTTGTTAACTTAGATATAAATTGATCTAATAAAGACGGGATTACTTATCTTCAGGGGTCGTATTATGAAGTATCTACTAATGCCTGTATGGCTTCATCTCTCTCTCTCGCACAGGAATAAATATAGCATTGATACTTCATAATAAGGCCTCTGATATGAAAGATTTTCACTTCAGAAAAATCACAAATGTGAAATGTAAAAGATGGCGGAGCTTATGCGTTACATATTATCGCGACCAATAACATGGTAGGCACCTCTTGATTTATGAGACAGAACTATTTCTACTTTCTTTCTACTATACGTATAACGTTGACTTGTAATTAATTTCCAAAGAAAATAACATTATCAAAATAGCCCAACACTTAAAGCTAGAAAAAAAAAAAAGAAAAAAAAAAACATTCTACATCTCACACACTAGTCCGTTAATCCTTACAAACTGAAATCCTTACGGCCAGCAAAACAGTTTCAGGAGTGGAGTGGGCGCAAGCGAGCGCGGTGCGGCGCGGCTCCGGGCAATTAATAAGTTTAGACCGGCGTCGAGACGGCCGGCACCGGACGTCCGGCACGCGGCTGTCACATTGTTGTGTACTACCGTACGGACGGCAGAATAGATTATAATGGAAATATTGTACGACTAGCAGCTTACAGTCTTAGCGTAGAATGTCTATTTAGATAAAAGAGGCGCTAATTAGGAGGAATTGCCGGTTATTCATTTGTTTTATTTATTTGTTCTATACACGTACATTTATGCATTGTAGATAATGCCAATAAGAACTTATTTAGTTTATGATTCAAAACAAAAACTATTCATGTTGGGGTTTCTGTTATTAGAATTGCAATATATATTTTCATACTAAGTCTGTGTTCTTGTTTAAATCAGGTTTAAACACTACACAAATACGAAAAAGCTTTATTCCGACAGTCACAAATACGAATTTAAATTCCGAATGGTTCAAAATTCTTAATATAACAACTCCAATTTATCATTCATCCTATTTTTATAATTCCAAAATTTCAATATTCCTAACGTCTATAATTACTATTCTCAAAATAACGAGTTTCAATAGATCGAATAATAATTAAAAGTCACATCAAAAATACGAATTCCGATTGTTAAAGTACCGATTAATTAGAATTCCGAAATAAAAACACTCACTCGCTAATCACAGTTTTCAGCTAACCTAACCCAAATGATTCAATAACAATAGAGGACAAAAGAGGAACCTAACGCAAATGATTCCCGAGCAATAGAGGGGAAATGGTTTAATAGTCACTGTTCTAACCTAACTTAACCCAAAGGATTCATGAACAATAGAGGACAAAAGAGGAACCTAACCCAAATGATTCTCGAGCAATAGAGGGGAAAAGGTTTAATAGTCACTGTTCTAACCTAACCTAACCCAAAGGATTCATGAACAATAGAGGACAAAAGAGGAACCTAACCCAAATGATTCTCGAGCAATAGAGGGGAAAAGGTTTAATAGTCACTGTTCTAACCTAACCTAACCCAAAAGATTCATGAACAATAGAGGACAAAAGAGGAACCTAACCCAAATGATTCTCGAGCAATAGAGGGGAAAAGGTTTAATAGTCACTGTTCTAACCTAACCTAACCCAAAGGATTCATGAACAATAGAGGACAAAAAAGGAACCTAACCCAAATGATTCCCGAGCAATAGAGGGGAAAAGGTTTAATAGTCACTGTTCTAACCTAACCTAACCCAAAGGATTCATGAACAATAGAGGACAAAAAAGGAACCTAACGCAAATGATTCCCGAGCAATAGAGGGGAAAAGGTTTAATAGTCACTGTTCTAACCTAACCTAACCCAAAGAATTCATGAACAATAGAGGACAAAAGAGGAACCTAACCCAAATGATTCTCGAGCAATAGAGGGGAAAAGGTTTAATAGTCACTGTACTAACCTAACCTAACCCAAAGGATTCATGAACAATAGAGGGGAAAAGGTTCAATAGTCACTATTCTACCCTAACCTAACCCAAAGGATTCAATAACAGTTGATGGTACTCGAACCAGGTATAAAGAGAAGAAGAAAACACAAAAAAATAATACACAATTTTTTTTTTTTTTTTTACTTATTAATAACAAAGTAGACGTTTTTAAATTTCATTAAACGTCACTAATAGATTTTGAATTTATGTGCGTAACTGGATATTATACTAATTTAATCAGAATACTAATTTTAACAGTTTATTCGAAGTATTGAAAATCGGAATATCGTTTTCGGACCGAGAACCCATCGAGCATTTGATTCTTCGAACGTATGAAAATAGGAAAACAAACTAATCGCATTTACGACTTTCGGTAAAATAAATTTCGTGATTATAATAATAGACATTTATGAAATTAGGACCTTTTAAAATCGGAACATCGAAATTCGGAATAAAATATTTCTTCCGAATATTCTTATAATGATTGCCTCTAGATTGAATCTAGAAACATTTATTAATTTGATACTAGGTATTTGTTGATAGTGTTTCTTGCGTCCATGCCTAAAGGCATTTGAAAGTTAGGATTTAAATTGAGACTGTCGAGTTGCGCAGCAAACTATTTGTCTAACTTTATTTATTATTAGATTCCTTTTAAGCTAGATGTAATAATTATTTTATAATTTCAAGCCTTAAGGATTTTGTACCCGATACCACTAAAGATTTTGCATTTTACTTTGACAAGCGACTAATATATATTAATAATGTTACATTCTTTTAAAATCACAACCGAACTTGCAAACATTAGTTTTTTGAACTATGCTGCTGACGTTCCACGAGTCAAAGAAGCCACCACTTTACATCAACCACGGACTAGCTAACTCACTAGACAAGAAAACTTCTCAGAAGTACATACGCCAGCACGTCATGCTACCCGAAACTGTCAAATTTTCCCAATCAACTTTGAACCTTATGCTTTAGCGATAGAGTTGGAAATCTATTGAAGAAATTTGACAGATTGTAGTAACTTGATGTGCTGGCGTCGTATTAATAATATATTTTAAACCAATCCGTATGGAATCTCATATTTTACATAAGTTTTAAAGTTAAAAATATTAAATACTAGCTTCTGCCCGCGACTTTCACATGGCCTTAATAGTCTTGCTCAAGAATTGGTCTAAGATACGTTTTTTATTCGACCCGTAGTTCCAGAGATTAGAGCGTCAGAATGAACAAAAAAATAACAAATTTTTCAACTTTATTATTGTATTAGTAGAGATAAAACTTGAAATAAAACAAGATGTACCACAAATCATTATTAAAAAAAATGACTCCTGCGCTAGTCAAACCTTTGTCGCAGAACTCAACTCATAGAAATTGATTGACACTAGATCTCTGAATCTTAGTTTAACTTGTCTCTTCTAGCATAGTCTTTCCATAAATAAATAATATAGATTATATTTATTAATAACTGTCCATTATTCCATAACAAACAAAGAAAAATAAGTTTTGTTTATTTTGCTGCTATCGTTACAGCCTAGTGACAAAAGAGCCAATGGCATCAACCCGCGGGCTGTGGCATGACTCCGGTCTGTGGCAAGCCTTCACAAAGTTCAAGCCAAGAGTAGTACTAGTTAGTTCAACATATAACTACTAGGACAGTGGGTCTATGAAAATATTTGAAATCTTGTTATATTATAACAATGAAAATGGCGACGTTTGGACTCCCTATTTTAGATTGGCAAGTTGAAATTTTCACATTTATATCAAAGAAAACATTTACATTCATTATACATGATAACAAACTATTTTTCATCAACGTATGCACCATTATTATTTACGACACTTCACCGTCTTTCAGGAAGGCACATTATCCCCTGTTCATAAAACTGAGAAGATTGATATTTAAAATAAACTGATAGTTCATTTTTAAGATTTTGTTCATTATAATTTTTTTCTCCTGCAAATGCCAAACTGCAAACGCTAAGCGAGCGAAACAGATGGTAATCTGTTGAAGACAAGTCCGGGCAGTACGGTGGATGAGGAAACGTAGTCCACTTCAATAATTCCAGTAATTTTTCACAAGTTGTTTTCAATCGGTATTCGTGAAGTAACAACAGTCTGATTTGTTCTCTTGAAAGATCCATTATTTCAATGTGTTTGCCTTCGATGTTGGAAGCGTTATGAAACGTAGCAGTTTTTTTTTAATGCCATCTTGCTTTTCAACCTATGAGGTTGTCGACTGCTTAACCGGGCTTGCCTGTGGATGCCTCAAGAAATTAAAGCTTCCCGCCAGGGCTTAAAAACTTAAAAACTAAGCGACTACACGCTAAGGGCACCCCCTGTGGGGTACGGACCTCGGTTTAGGGCGTCGCTGGGAGAGGGCAAGGGAGAGGCTGGATCGGAATTAGAAGCGTGGCAGGAAATTTCGTCCGCTTTTATACTTTCGTCAAAGAAAATTTCAAGAACATTCAATGAACAAATTAAAAAATTCTATCATTCTAAAAATTTCTACTTGCCAACTTAATAGAAAACAGTTGTTGTCATTTACGTGAAGTTTTGTTTTTGGAACCCTATACAGGGTGGCCATCGACACCCAGCCCGTTACCATGGGTGAAGAACATGATTCTGAACAGTTGAAATAATTCATCGGATATTAAGAAAAAAATTTGCTGTTCCATACATTTGATTTTGTTTTATTTATTACAGACAACAAACAGTAGTATATCTACACTAATACTATATAGAGGAAAGATTTGATTGTTTGTTTGTATTGAATAGACTCCGAAACTACGGGACCGATTTGAATAATTATTTTACCATTAGAAGTCGACACTATCCCTGATGAACATAGGCTACTTTTTACCACGGGAAAATGCTTCATTCCTACGGGAAAACGGGTAATAAAAAGGATTTAAACGGCGGGAATTCCGAATTCTACGCAAACGAAGTTACGGGCGGATGCTAGTATTACAATAAACTCAAGACTTATTCACTTATTTTGACTGCGTAGGTATTCCATTTTCTATGAAACAGCAGATTGTTGATAACCGACGTAAGATTTCTACGCTAAGGGTGAGTAATCATGTGCTGAATTCATTTTTACAGTTTGCGCGTCGACGTCCCTGCAACCCTGTATACGAGTATGATGTCAAATCTCATATCAAAAAATTTTTTTATTTGCTAATTAGGTCAAACAAACAAACAATAATAGAAGATATGAATGCTCATTTACTTAAGGTTTAATCACGCTTGCAGAAAGTATGTTTCTTTTATATAACAACAATGCAATTAAAACTATTTGGAACCCCTTCTACAAAAAGTACGTAGTTGAAATAAAAGGGGTCCAGCTCAAGTACCTCCATGCTATGTGCTACAAATGTCATGGGACTAAGACTTATACTCCCAACTTCTTGATAAGTACAAACGCCAACACATCAAGCTACTACAATACGTCTTTCTTTAACAGATTTTCAACTTTATCGCTAAAGTTTAAGGTTCCAAGTGGATTGTGAAAATTTGACAGTTTCGGGTAGCTTGATGTGTTGGCGTCTGTACAAGCTTATCAGCTTGGAGAACCGGAACAAATACCTGGAGGCCAACGTGCTTCATGATATTGTTCAAAATAATTTTGATGCCATTAATCTTACGAGTAAGCTGTGTTATTCTGTCCCCCGAACAGTTCATGTGCGTCAGGTTCGTGCACGTACTCTGTTCGCGCTAAATTCTTGTAGTAAACTCTGGCTTACGCTGCCCTATTCATAGAATGTTGGAATCCTATAGTTCAAATCTCACTGATAATTATATATATATTTGCGTGCTTCAAAATAAATTTAAATCTAATATTATAAAAAAATAGCTTAGTTGTAAACTTTATTATTATTATTTCTTTATTGCAAAGTTTAAGTTACTGAAATTGTTTCTGATCTGATTTAAATTCTTTCTAAATTTTGTAATTTTTTAGTAATACCCATCTAATGGCAACCACTGGTCTTTAAATATGTCTTATCTGTGGATAATGTAGTGGACTGCAACATTACTACTTAAAGTTTTGTTAATCTTATGTATTATACATGTTGTAGTTGTTTATTATCCCTTAATAAATAAAATAAAATAAAATTATTTTAGCCGTTGTAAAATAAAATGAACATTTAAAATAGCTGTGAGCATAAACGGTTACTGATGTGTTCATGTATAATTCAATGGTCAGTTAGTGCCTACATCACTCAATTACCTAGTACCAGTGTCAGACACGCAAACCGACATTTAACCTTTTTAGTTACTAATAATACTTTACTGTCATAATTGTCATTTAATAGTTAACACGATTTTACTGAGGTATTTTTATGATATCTCTAATTGGAAGCTTGTTTATGAATTTCAATTAAACTATAATTTGATTTAAATAAAAGAGTAGCTATTGTTTTTTAAACGATGATTTCACATAAACAGTCCAATTTATAACTATGATAGATTATGGACTTTGACTTCCTGATAGACTTGCACAAATAACTTTAAAACAAACTAGAAACGGAATTAACAAATCCATCCTAAACTGAATCCCGGAGATTCTTATTTATAAGGATCCTGAAGCCACCTTTGCGTGACAAATTTTCAATAATAATCTCAATCATTTGTCTGCTCAACAACGTAAATAACGCAATGAATGTTGTTTAACCGTTAAAATGAAAGCCTTAGCTACTGTGTGTCTCAATCACCCCGCAGGATAAGGATCTGTTTTCTGTATCAAAAAAATGGTTCTGAAACTCTTAATACAGGTGAGTGAAAGTTCTAGAAACATACCCAAATAAATGTTGCTACAACCAAAGTTCGCACTTATCTCCGATAGTTCTATCACTGCAGGAACAGAATAAAACCAGAAAACTAAATCCAGTACCCAGAACATTAACCAAAGAGGTCACGTCTGAATAACTAATAATACGGTCACAAAACTATCCCTGTATAACTCACAAACAAACTTCCTAGATAAATCGCAGCCAGATATCGTATAAAACAAATTTTTCCAACTAAATACATAATTCATACAAAGACTGTATCGATAATCGGCTTGCTACCGGGCAGCATTTTCTTTGTGAACGCCTGGAGCTACGCAGATACCCCGGCAGAAATAATAGGACAACTTTTATCAGTGGCACAGAGACAAGCGAACCGAATGGTAGCTTATCTCTGAAATACTCTTTCAAATTACAGTGGTGGCGTAACTTTTTATCGGCTTGCCCCGGCTTTGGACCTCATAATCAATAAATGTCTATTGCAATCTAATGGTGGAATTGCAAAAGGAAACGGTGTAAGTCTGTAAATGTTAGTTTGAAGGTTTGTGGGCTACGTTGATAGCAGCCGGTCGATTCTGTAAAAATCTCACCGTGAAATCATAAGTGAAGTGAGCACTTAATAGTGTCAATCCCTACCATTACGGAATTACAGAGCTCACTTCCCGCTCACTTCCTAAGTTCTCACGGTGAGATTTTTACAGAATAGCACTGCAGTTAAGGAATTGGTAACGTTGTTTTGGTTTATGCGTGAACTGGTTAATCATACGATCAAAATTGTACTATTTGAAAAAAAAAATACAAAAATAGTGTCTTAGTTGTGAAATTTACAACATCCAACTTCAATTGGCTAGTTTTATGGTGAAGCTAGCTGCGCCCCGCGGTTTCACCCGCATAAGTGTCGATACCGTGGGAATATCGAGATAAAAATGATCCTATGTGTTAATACCTTTAATAAACTATCTGTGGACCAAATTTCATCCAAATCCGCTCAGCCGTTTGAGCGTGAAGATGTAACAAACATACAAACACACACACACTTACAAACTTTCGCCTTTATAATACTTATTAGTGTGATATGCTCCACCTCATATCCTGTCCTCTGTGTCCCAAAACGTGCAGTTAAAGTGACATCTGTGCTGCCACTGAAGACGCCGTGGAAGTGGCGAAGTTTTGGGAAAACAAGATTTAAAATACAGTCGTAGCAGCAACACGAAGGAGAAGAAGATGATGGTGAAACAGGACATAGCATATATCATCACCTGCCTGCCTTTTCCCAACTATGTTGGGGTCGGCTTCCAGTCTAACCGGATGCAGCTGAATACCAGTACTTACTTTACATGGAGCAACTGCTTATCTGACCTCCACAACCCAATTACTGGGTAATACGATACCCATTAGTAAGACTGGTTGACAGACTTTCAAAGATCTACGAATGATAGCTGGGACCAACAGCTTAACGTGCTTTCCGAGGCACGGAGGGGTCTTGGTATGTAAAGATGGTCACCCATCCACGGACTAACCGCGGCAAGCGTAGCTTAACCTGATCGATTGACCCGTGCGGCTGTCATTACTTAGCCACAAGCCCCAATAGGACATAGCATAAGTATTAACATAATTATACAACGTGTAACGTTAAATGCGCAAAACCTCAGACACCCCAACTGATTTTTAATTCAATTGACCTATTTCAGAGAGAAAATAAGTCATAAAAAAAATGGTAAAGGTTTTATGTGTTGTTTTAGTTTTACTGGCCATTCTGATCGTTTCTTGCGTCTGCGACGACGTTTTATCGAGGGAGGAGTCGTCACCGGGCCGCTGCGCCGCGCTGACATTGGCTTGCTTGACCTATTAATAAATAGACACGGCAACGTTTTTAATGAAGATTTTTTGAAAAATGTGACCTATATTAAAAAGTGGTTCAATTAATTCTGCTCGTTATTTTGATCAAACTATTACACGTTACACGTTGTATATATTAACATAGTATATATTCTCCACATTGATCAGCACCTTAATTGTGTAACACACACTATCAGTATCAATCTGAATCATTTTGAAGGATATTGCTAATCCATTGCTTCATATCATCTAAAAATGTGTCTGCTCTACAACGTAAATAACGCAATGAATGTTGTTGAACTGTCAAAATTAAACACATTGCTACTGATAGTGTGTTACGCAATTACCCCGCTATATGCTTATTTTCTAAAAAAAATGTTAAGGATTTGTGTCCTATTTTTGCGGAAAAGCAAGATTATTTTGCGAATTTAATCAAGATTTTTAATTCTAACCAAAATTTAGGCCTAACCCTCTCACAATCGGATCGTTCTAATCCCTGTCCATAGGCAAGCAGTTCCAACCCACACATAACACGTTATCTCCCAAGTGTCATACACACAAAACATTTTCCGGCTAAAAGTGGGTTATCACAGTTCACAATGGGTCCGCTAGCCGCGACTCCATCTGATAGGCCTCTTGCCAGTTGCCTCAGACTTGGCGCACTAACAAATATGAGACCGGGAATACACGGTAGGGTGACTATGACTAAGGCCCGCTTCCACCGCAAATCTAACACTACTAATAATCTACTACATACTACAAATAAATAAAATTGAAGTGTCTGTTTGCAATGTCAAAATCTAGAAATTCTAGAAATTTTAAAATGTATATTGGTGAGAAATAAACTATTTTATTTTATTCCAACACCTTTTTACTAAATGCGTATGAAAGTATATACGTAACATACAACAAAAAAAAACTTTTTGTTCCTGTCGGTCTGTCTGTCTGTTGGTTTGTTCATGCTAATCTCCAATACGGCTGGACCGATTTTAATGGGACTTACACTGCCAAATAGCTGATGTTATCCTACTAATATTATAAATGTGAAAGTTTGTGAAGATGTTTGGATGTTTGTTACTCAATCATGTGTAAGCCGTTGAACTGATTTGTAAGGAATACCTTAGGCTTACTACTTTTATTACTTACTTTTATTTTACTAAAAGAATTATGGTTCCGCGCAAAAAACTTAAAGCCCATGAAATATCAGACATCCATACGGGCGAAGCCGCGGGCAGAATTTAGTTACTAAATATGTTTAGCACTAGAGCCATTTAAATCATCGTTCTGTTTCTGTCACTCGTTTGAAGATGACAGAGACAGAGAGTGTTTTTAATGTTTATCGCAAGACGCATTTAGTTATTTGTGGTGCAAGCGAGCCTAATACCAACTTGCTAGTGAAAACAGTTGTTGAAGAAAGTTTTGTGCTGTTAGACGGTTTGGTTCATGTTGAAGCTGACCCCAATGCTGTTGTAGTTGACAAGCATTTTCCGCTGCCATAGATTTTCTTGCTTAGTGCCCAAATACACGAGCGGCATGTTGTCGACGGCTGCCGTCAGCGTGCGTCGACAGCTGCAGTTACTTCTGTCGTTGACGCGTGTCGCTCGTGTATTTGAGTACTGTGCTCAAATACACGAGCGGCATGTTATCGACGGTTGCCGCCAACACGCGTTGACGGCAGCCATCGGCACACGTCGACGGCTGCAGTTACCTCTGCAACCGCTACGCTCGTGTGTAATAGCTCTAAGGATACCAAAAGAGATAATTTCCTGGAGTATGTATCTTGAGTTAGCAATTACTATTTTTAACCTTACGAAAACTTTTTCAGGAGGCTACTCCTGAAAAACTTTTCGTAATTGCTAAGTTATTAAAGAAATCATGCAAAAAAAACAATAATAAAAAAAATACTCTGTAGGCTAATAGCTAACCATTATCATATTTATAAAGTAGCCTTTACATGATTTTTTTTACATGATTTCTTTTTTTTATTTTTATTGAAGAAGCATTTCAATTAAGTCTGCGGTGTAATTACGCACCACACTTACTGTAGCTATGACTTTCATTTTGACAGTTCAACCACATTCATTGCGTTATTTACGTTGTTGCGCAGACAATTTTTTCGAACACATGAAGAAATGGATTAGCAATGTCCTTCAAAATAATTCAGATTTTAATTGATAGTGTGTTTCCTAGTTAGGGTGCTGGATACCACACAAATATCTAAATCGAAGCAGTGGCAACCGACAGAACATAATCTTTTTATTTATATCTTGTTCGAGATCTAGAGTACAGACGCCAGCACATCAAGCTACCCGAAACTGTAAAATTTTCCAAAACAACATTAAACCTTATGCTTTAGCGATAAAGTTGAAAATCTATTAAAGAAAGGACATGGTCCATAATGTATGGATCAAAACCCAGATTCGATTGGGAATAAATGGGTACCAGTAGTTTCATTATAATGCACAATTTACCACACCGAAAGATCAATGCCGAAATCTTTGGGGTATATGAGCTATAGGCTGACAAAGTATTTTATGAAAAAAATCTTGAATAACAAGTGTTTTTTTACTTTTTTTTATTTTGAAGTTTATAGTTCCTCTTCATTTAAGGATTCGTGTATATATTATTTATTTATTTATTTAAACTTCTCGCACAAAAGGTACAAAGGCGGACTTAATGCCTTAGGCATTCTCTACCAGTCAACCAAGGGTGGTGAAGAGATTAGATGGCAGGTGCAACTATATCGCGCATGTTCTCACTTCTGAACTGATGTTGACGATTTCTTACACTTACAGAGAAATCCTCCCATGATGAATTCATTAAATGAAATCGACAGACTCGAGCAAGTTCTGATATGTAAAAATAATAATAGCTTTGGAGGTGGGCTTTTACAGTACGGACACGTGGTGAAGTTCCCTTGCGGTACAACTATCGAACAGACATCGTCTCGAAGTGTTCGCTGCATGTGTGAAACCAAGTAAAGTAAACGTTTGCGGCGGTAAAGGAGCTGCTGGAGGTCGCCTCATTGTGTATACAATGCGTTGCCAGCATGGATGGCAAATGGATCTTGTCCCATCTAAGACGATCTGAAATCAACGCCGTTTCGCAGCAGTTAATTTGTCAGCCTATAACTCATGTACCCCATTGATTTCGGCGTTACTCTTTCGGTGGGTTAAATTGTGTATTACAATGAACCTATTGGCACCCAGTTTATCCCAATAGATTCTAGGTGTTTTTTGGACCATCTCCTTTGACAAAATGTAGTAGCAGGATGTGCTGGCGTCTGTACCTTTATAGGTACTACTGAAATATATCCAATTTTATTAGTAGGACGTAAGTCCTACTTTGTGAATTATTTATTGAGTACACTATTAAGTAAACAACGTGGGCGTCCATTATGTTTACCTCATTAAATAGAAGTAATATGTTCAGTTTTATAAATAGACAACTGCCGGTCGATTCTGTAAAAATCTCACCGTGAAATCATAAGTGAAGTGAGCACTTCATAGTGTTAATCCCTAGCGAATGACAGCTCGCTCACCCAAGCTCTCACGGTGAGATAGTTACAGAATCGCACGTCTGGTTAAAGAAGATGGAAAACGGTCGGCCCAAATGTAATAAGTTGAGATATGATCTAAAGAATTAGTCATATTGTTTTATCTTAGAATATGAAAAATCACCGCAATTCTCAATCTGGAAGCGGAGAAATATGTGAAAGATTGTTTTCGTGAGATTATCGACTGAGTAATCTGTTACACAGTTACGAAATTTTTTACGAGACTTTTGCACTAAATAATTAACTCAAAGTAATTAAATGAACTATAACCTATTTATATGCAATATAGTGAATATAACTACAGTCATAAATAAAATATCAGTTAATTATTGAAAAACAAATATTAATGATTATCGATTTCATATCGATTAAAATCAGTCTTCTATTTTTAGTTTATTTGTCACTGGCATGACAGCTGACTGACATTGACACTAGACAGTTGACGACTGCTCTTGTTTGCTCACTCGTTTCGTTTTCCGATGCGTTTTGAGTGCTTTCCTTTACATATGATTTTTAAAACATTTTCTACTAAATATAATAACTATTAGTGCAAAAGAACATATTTTGCACTTCAGCCGGTCGATTCTGTAAAAATCTAACCGTAAAATCATAAGTGAAGTGAGCACTTAAAAGTGTTAATCCCTAGCGAATGACAGCTCACTCCACGCTCACTTCACCCAAGCTTTCACGGTGAGATGGTTACAGAATCGCATGGTAGGAATCGGCTTTTAGTTACAGATTGTAACATAACCTCACTTTTACTTATCTCTTATATCTCTGTTCTCAGATTGACAAAATCCGCAGAATTTTCAGTGAAAGGTTGATAATATGTAATCGTTGATTTTATGTAATCGTTTGTCTCCTTTGTGGCTGATTAAAATTATAAGCAGCACAGGTGCTAGTGGTAACAGCCGCGATTTACGACTTAGTGTGCGTTTCCACAGAAGCGGAGCTGGGCGAAGCGGAGCAGAGACGTACAGGAATCGACTAAACGCAATGGTTGAAATCCTTATCGCGTCACTCGTCTCTTCTGTGATTGGACGATTCCTACACGTCTCCGCTCCGCTCCGCCCAGCTCCGCTTCTGTGGAAGCGCACCCTTAGGTCGTGGGTTCGAACCCAGTCAGTTGCTTTACTTTGTAGACATAATTTCATCACCACTGTTCTCAAAACAGTGAAGGAAAACATCGTAACAAAATCGGCATGTCCTAGAACCTAAAATTCAAAGACATAGGTAATATGACATCTACCAATCCGCACTGGGCCCGCGTGGTGGATTACGGCCCACTCCCTCCCACTGAGAGGAGGCCTGTGTCCCAGCAATGGGAACATTATGGGCTGATTATGACGAACTATAGGGGTATTATAGGGGAACAACCTGTGAACAAGGGTTATCTCGCATATTTCCTTTGAAATAGTAATAATATACAACGTGTAACGTTAAATGCGCAAAACCTCAGACACCCCAACTGATTTTTAATTCAATTGTCCTATTTCAGAGAGAAAATAAGTCATTGAACGAAATTGTAAAGGTTTGATGTGCTGTTTTAGTTTTACTGGCCATTCTGATCGTTTCTTGCGTCTGCGACGACGCTTTATCGAGGGAGGAGTCGTCATCGGGCTGTTGCGCCGCGCTGACATTGGCTTGCTTGACCTATTAATAAATAGACACGGCAACGATTTTAAAGAAGATTTTTAGAAAAATGTGACCTATATTAAAAAGTGGTTCAATTAATTCTGCTCGTTATTCTGATCTAACTATTTTCAGGTTTTGCGCATTTAACGTTACACGTTGTATAATTTATTCTCTCTTCACAAATAAGTGGTCTTAAAAATAATACAAACATCACACTAATATTATAAAGGCGAAAGTTTGTGAGTGTGTGTGTTTGTGTATGTTTGTTACTTCTTCACGCTCAAACGGCTATACCAATGTTGATGAAATTTGGCACACTGATAGTTCATAACCAGGATTAACACATAGAATACTGTTTGTCCCGATATTCGTACGGGATCGAGACTTATGCGGGTGAAACCGCGGGGCGCAGCTAGTAAAACTATAAAACTCAAATCAAAAATATTTCAAGGTGTTTTGTCACGTGTTTATACTGGGTTTGTTTAACTATTTTTAAGATGTAATTCTTTATCAGGTTTTCTCGCTGCATTATAACGAGTGGCTTGAAATTAGTTCGAGAAGTTAGTTTATTTAACTACACCAGATGCAGCAAGCAGAACAAAAATAAAGTAAGCATGTAAATGCAACGTCAACTCTAACTTAATCATAACTCCGCACATGTCATGTTTGCAAGTGATTGCTTACTTAATTTAAACTTAGTTGCTTCTTCAAAAACATAATTTTAATTTTACAAACAAACAAAAATTAAAACAGAATGTTTAGGGATCCGTACGCAAAGGGTGCTGTAGCGGACGCTACTACTAAGCCTCCGCATAGGTCCGTCCGTGCGGCCGTCCATCCATCCGTCTGTTGGTCAGCCTGCTGTATCTCATGAACTATAGTAGGTAGACAGATGAAATTTTCACAGAGTGTACACAGTCTGTGAAAATTCCTATTGCCGTTGTATTATTACAACAAATCATAAAATAAAGTTAAAAATTAAAGGCGGTCTTCCATACAAGAAACGTCTATTTTTCGGCGTATTTTGCCTTGTGGTATGGAACGCTTCGTGTGCGAGTGCCAGTCTGACTCGCACTTGGCCGGTTTTTCTTACAAAGTTCTTTGCTTTAAATTTTCTTTTAACACAAAGAGAACATGCTTCACATACAGCACGTGCAAGCGCACTCGCGGCCGTCATTTGTTTTAGATCGCCGTACGTAAGCATCTGCATATGTGTGAATGCGCCTGCTCTCATTCCTTGTTCGGGGCCAACCTTCTGCACTCTGTGGTAGTAAATAGGTAGCTACGACCTCACCCGTCCGGTCGGATGTTATTAGCTATCAAAGCAGTGCTGAGCCATAATTAATTTCCTATTTCCTGCTACGCAAAAACACTCCTCGGTACGTTTATAAACGATAATTGGTTTAGAGTCACTTCCAACATTGGCTGAAAAATATTGATGAAATTATTCAAACGATACCAAGGTATGCGCATGCTTTGAATGTTTTAAAATATTTTTTTAAGGACTTAAAGTTCCTGCAAAACAAAGTTTTAATTTACGTGATTACAATAATAAATAATTATAAATATTAATTCAAAAATAAAAATTGGTAAAACACAGTATAAATCTGGGCATGGTTGCACGCGCTTCCTTCGCGTCACCTGGGCACGTTGCTTGATGACGACTTTTTGCGTGTGGCGGTAGCCCTCCGCCTGGGCTGCAAAGTGTGTGAACCCCATAGATGCACCTGCGGTTCCATGGTGGAGGCCGATGGCCATCACGCTTTGAGTTATCGTCTTCGCTCGGAGAGGTTCCCGCTTCACCATGCACTCAATGATATTGTGAGAAAGGCATTTGTATCGGAAGGTGTACCCTGCGTACTGGAGCCTCCGGGGGACTGTTGGCAAGAAGCCGGATGGGCTGACTCTGGTGCCTTGGAGGAACGGCAAGCCTAAAATGGGACGCAACTTGCGTCTGCACGGTTGCCGCCAGCCACCCTGTTTGCTCGGTCCTCTGGTCCTCGGCAGCAGCGAAAGACACCGCTGTAAGGAAGAGGGTGAAGTACGCCTCGTTGGCGTACCGTTACCTTTTTGTACTCATTGCCGTTGAGACCATGGGTTGTTGAGGCATTGAGGCCAAGAAGCTCATTAGTGAGATACGGCACAAGCTCCGCGACACTCCGGCTCGTTTTTGGTAAAGGTTAGCCATTGCCATCCAACATGGCAATGCAGCAAGCGTTATGGGCATCTTTGCACCGGGAACAGTTAGGGGCGAGTTATTTGACTAGTTATTAGGATTATTGCCGAAGAATTGCCAAACTTAAGTAGCAGTTGGCAGGGCACATTGCAGAAACGATGGCCGATGAGGCCGAAAGGTTCTGGAGTGGCGACCGCGTACCGGAAGACGTAGCGTTGGAAGGCCATCCACAAGGTGGACCGACGACCTCGTGAAGGCCGCAGGAACCTGTTGGAAGCGAGAAGCACAAAACCGATCGAAGTGGAGGTGCTTGAGGAGGCCTATGTGTACTATGAGAAAACTGAAGCTACCTAACCAAGCTTATAAACCAAGTGACAACTTATTCATATACCTATCTGTCTAACACGTAATGAAATCGATAGCAGTAAATTATTAGTAGGTATGCACGACGACTGTCAAGCTATAAATTTCTAGTATAAGCTGACTTCTCATTGTACGAAAAGTCTATACAATGCCAGATCAGCTAAAACTGGAAATGTAAAGCTCGTTATGTCGTCATGTATATCTACTTACTCTTCAATAAACTAATACGTTTTGTAAGTAATGAAACATAGTACTAACGAGAAGCCAATTTATTTACCAATAATCGTGACCACATCTGCAATTCGACGACGCACCTTCATTAAATGTACTGACTAGCAATCTAAACAGCTTTCATTAGGCGTTCGGCCTCTATCCAATTCTAATTATCGATAAAGCTATAACAATATAGAAAAGCTATTGATTAGATGTCGTCTATGGACAATTTTAGTACCTTTATCTTATTTCTAGCCCTTTTTTCTATACATTTTTTATAAACTTAAATCATAGGTCGATTTTAGGAAATTCTTGTATCGTTAATTTTACTGCGTACTCTCAGATCTATATCTTTATACATCATCTGCCTAGACTTTTTCAGGTCGGGTCGGTCTGCAGTCTAACCGGGTGCAGCTGAATACCAGTTTACATAGAGCGACTGCCTATCTGACCTCCACAACCCAGTTACTGGGTAATACGATACCCTTTGGTAAGACTGGTTGTCAGACTTTCGGGCTTCTGACTACCCGTAGCGACTGGCAAAGATCCACAAATGACAGCCGGGACCAACGGCTTAACGTGCTTTCCGAGGCACGGAGGGGCCTCGGTATGTAAAGATGGTCACCCATCCACAGGCCAACTGCTGCAAGCGTAGCTTCACCTGATCGATCGACCTGTGCGGCTGTTATAATTTAGCCACGGGCCCCTCTATATCTATCTTTATACATATTATTATAAAATAATATTGATCTAAAACTAATTTTTGACCGTTTGTCTGGATGTGTTTTCTGGATTGGCGCAAAAACTATAGAATAGATTCTGTTCAAATTTTGCAAAAATATTTCTTAAAGGTATTGTCACCGAATAGGCTACAAATTATCTTGCTATTTGCTATTAGCAATATTGCATATAGTCCATATTCCTCAGTAGTTTAAAGCGAGATTTAATTTGGCGAATAAAATGGCGATCTTACGACTTTCACGCGAATGAAGTCGCGAGCAGAGGCTAGTTTATAATAACTACCTACTTACCCATTAAAATGTTACTCAAGTTTCATTCGGAGCACTTAGACCTTTGTCAGCACGTAAAAATTCCGCCATTTGGTTCCAGACAAGGCATGAGAAATATTTTTGAAACTAAAGATATCTTCCATAATATCTTGAAGGCTTCTTCATGGTATCCCTACTGATGTAGGAAGAGGGCGTTATACCAGCACACTCTTTTAATAGGTCCGGTTTTCGCTCAACTATTAAATACGCAGTAAGAAGGGTTGCCAAATTGGTTTCTACTAGTTGTACAGCTGCCATTTGCAATCTAAAAGATTTGTACGACTCTTAGGTTTTATTTTCATTCATGCTGTGGGATTCTATTAAATAGCTTTTCCTTTTATTAGAGTAATAACTACAGAAGTGGTAGTTAAAAATAACATTTATATAATTTTTGAGCCACTTTATTAGCACTTAACCCACTGTTTTTGTTATTGCTTTCCCAAATATTCTTTCTTTCTTTCTTTCTTTTTTTAAAAAACGTTGCCCCACACTAGGAATTTCTCCTGTATTGTGGGTGCGTTTACAAACATTTAAACTCACATACACAAACAGCCAGACCCAGAACAACTACTTGTAGGTCATAGAAATATTTGTTCCGTGCGGGAATCGAACCCGCGACACGCAGCGCAGCAGTCAATCGCTTAACCACTACGTCAACCGTGCCGTCATATTAGTTTATGGTTTTCAATTGTAACAACATCAAATGAAAGTAATTTTAGGTGCTATTAACAGCAAGTTTTCTCAATTTATTATTATCCATTAATGTCCCACTACTGGGAAAAGGCCTCCCTATTGTCTTTCCACCTCTCTCTGTCCAGAGCTGTCTAGGACCAAACTTTAAAAGAGGAGTCCGGTTCATATCTCAATAGCTCACTGATAATCTTACTGTAATATTTGGTTTCCCGCAGGCCTCCGAAGATCAGTTGGCAGTCGAGGCACATTAGGCATGAGTCATGGATGAAATAACGGATAAACAAACAGATGAGGAACCAAGAAAAACATATATGAAGGAAATATAACGACAGCTGATTCTAGTATACACAGTTCATTCAAAAAGTTCCGGGACTGATTTTTTTTACGAAAAAAAAAGAGTTCCGAAAAAAGTTTTTATTTAATTTTTAACCCTTCTCTTTCTATAGAATTTTTACAGCGCTCGTATAGCCCCTGAAACGACCTGGAGAACTCTTCCTCTGGAATAGTTTTTAAAACCTTGGTCACATTCTTTTTAATCGCCTCAATATCTTCAAAACGTTCTCCCTTCATCGCGATTTTCAGCATGGGAAACAGAAAAAAGTCTGCTGGAGCGAGATCTCGTGCGTGGCGGATTACAGTGACTGACTTTTGTGCTAAAAATTGTGAAATAAGGATCGAGGAATGCGCCGGTGCATTGTCATGCAGAAGAAACCAATCACCAGTGCGATAAAATTCCGGTCTCACGCGTCGAATCCGCTTCAAAAGTCGATCTTGGACATCTTTATAGGATGCTGCGTTGACTGACTGGCCTGGTGGCACAAATTCGTTATGGATTATCCCGCGAGAATCAAAAAAAGTAATGAGCATTGTTTTGATTTTTGACTTCGTTGCACGAACTTTGACAGGTCGTCCTTCATCCTTGCCTCGCCGCTCAGCGGTTTGGCGTTTGGTCGATGGATCGTGTTGACACCATTCATTCGAACGTTTCGGAACCACTTTTTCCTAATTTAAAACAAAATTTGATAGCCGCACGTTGCTCCATCATAAAGAAACGTTTACTTCGAACGACGACGGGTTGGCATTAAATGAGGTTAGCGCGCTGAAATCTCGCATGCGAGTAGTTAAAGAATGATACTACATAATTCCATCGTTAATTAATAGATAATGCTGAATACATTTTTTATAAAAAATTAGTCCCGGAACTTTTTGAATGAACTGTGTAGGTATTAGTGTGTTGAGTACACCCATATTCTGCTAGTTTTGTTTAAGCTCCACGTAATAGGGTCGAAATCCTGACTTCGGTCTGTTTCTAAGAAATTCGACCCTGGGATCGAATCGAGTGTCGTGGTCGCCAACCACTATCGTGGTTGGCGATAACTCTACGTGTCTTTAAAAAGGGTCTTGACAGACAGACAGACAGACAGACAACGAAGTGATCTTATAAGGGTCCCATTTTTCCTTTTGAGGTACGGAACCCTAAAAATGATAAAGAATATTTTATTTAACAAGAATAAGAATAGTCATAATATTTATTTTCTATATATATTTTATTTAAATATGGAATTAATGATTTTGTTCTGTAAGTCTGAATTTTAATAAGATTATTTAAGTAAGACAATTTTGTATTACAGAACACAGCATCACAAACAGTGCACTGCAAAAAGCTTGTATTTATATGAAATGTTTCAGTTACATTTGGCTAAAGTTTCAGAGACGAGTATGGGCATCGTGTCGCAGTATTGGCAGAGTTGACGTCTGCCAAACTTAATATCATGAAACTATGTACATATTGGAAACCATACCGCTTATTTGCAAGGAGACTATTGGAATATTAGTACATCACACTAATATTATAAAGGCGAAAGTTTGTGAGTGTGTGTGTGTGTGTGTGTGTGTGTTTGTATGTTTGTTACTTCTTCACGCTCAAACGGCTGGACCAATTTTGATGAAAATTGGCACACAGATATTAGGTCGGCGGAAAAATATTGCACAACAAATTTTAAATTACTAGAATTTTCCGGAATATTTAGTATTGATCTGGGATACGTAAGAATGTTGTAGAAGGTTCTCGAAGCTATCACATCAAGGGTTTATAAAGGCGCGCTAGTGGGGATTTGGTTATTTTGTGAAAATTATTAGTGAACATCAACTTCGAACGACCATCTTTTACGAGTGGCGTCAGGGACACAACGTGAGTGTGGCTACCGCTAACATCACCAAAGCGTTCGGTGAAGGTGTTGTATCGCGATGGAAGATAAGCCGCTGGTTTGCTCGCTTTGCATCGGAAGATCACGAGCGATCTGGGCGACCATCCACCTTCGACGATGAGGAATTACTCCGCTGTTTAACGGCTAATCCAGAAATAAATACGCGTGATTTGGCAGAGACTCTTGGCCGTCATCATTCGACCGTCGAAGCTCATTTACACAAACTCGGCTATCGTAAAGTAATGGCACGATGGATTCCACATCAACTAACTGACAGTCATCGTCAAGTCAGAGTTAGGATTTGTGAATCGCTTCTTTTTCAGCCACATCGGAAAGAGTTTCTTGAAGATCTGTTAACCGGTGATGAGAGCTGGATCCTCTATGATAACAACACAAGGCACGCCGTCTGGCTTCCTTACGATGCAAAGTCACCAACGCAGCCAAAGCCGAACCGTCACTCACGGAAGCATTTTCTCTCCGTTTGGTGGTATGCGAAGGGCCCACTCTATTACGACCTTCTCTCTGCGAGAAGGACGATTAGGACTTCCATTTATACTGAACAGCTTCAGAAACTGGCTGACGCAATAAGAAAAAAACGACCGAGACGTGTAAATGTTCACTTACTCCATGATAATGCGCGACCTCATGTCGCTTCGGAGACTCGACAAAAAATCGTAGAGCTTGGATGTCACCCGGTTGCCCACCACGGTGGGTGGGCAACCGGGACTCGCGCCATCCGACTAGAACTTGTTCCGACCACTAAAGCTTTATTTGCGTGAGTAATTTGTGTCTAATGTGGGTATTTTTGTGGTGTACAATAAAGTATATATATTTATATACAACGTGTAACGTTAAATCCGCAAAACCTCAGACACCCCAACTGATTTTTAATTCAATTAAATGATAATAAAATTAATAATAACATTTATTCAATAATATAAGGACTAATGCTAAATACCCACCTGACCTATTTCTGAGAGAAAATAAGTCATTAAAAAAATTGTAAGGGTTTTATGTGCTGTTTTAGTTTTACTGGCAATTCTGATCGTTTTTTGCTTCTGCGACAACGCTTTATCGAGGGAGGAGTCGTCACCGGGCCGCTGCGCCGCGCTGACATTGGGTTGTTTGACCTATTAATAAATAGACACGGCAACGTTTTAATGAAGGTTTTTTGAAAAATGTGACCTGTATTAAAGAGTGGTTCAATTAATTCTGCTCGTTATTCTGATCAAACTATTTTCAGGTTTTGCGCATTTAACGTTTCACGTTGTATATATATTGCGTTATATATTGTATTTTAATGTTTGTGAAATAAAGACATTCCTAGATCGGCGGTCATTTTGTGATCAAATTATTATCATTTTTTTTTTTTTTTTTTTTTTTTCATTTATTTTATTATTATCATTATTTGAACTTTATTATTAGATTTAGGGATGATTTTTCCAACGCCAGATAAATTTATCGGATTAATAATCTTGAATTCTTGACAGTTCTTCCATACAAAAACGCCAGACGTCAATTTTATTCCACGAATAAAAAATATCTGTCGATTGAAAAAACACCTCGAACCAACTCGTGGCTAAATAATAACAGCCGCACAGGTCGATCGATCAGGTTAAGCTACGCTTGCCGCGGTTGGTCTGTGGATGGGTGACCATTTTCACATACCGAGACCCCTCCGTGCCTCGGACAGCACGTTAAGCCGTTGGTCCCGGCTGTCATTTGTGAACCTTTGACAGTCGTTACGGGTAGTCAGAAACCCGAAAGTCTGACTACCAGTCTTACCTAGGGGTATCGTATTACCCAGTAACTGGGTTGTGGAGGTCAGATAGGCAGTCGCTCCATGTAAAATACTGGTATTCAGCTGCATCCGGTTAGACTGGAAGCCGACCCCAACATAGTTGGGAAAAGGCTAGGCAGATGATGATGATGAAAAAACAGCCCTTAGTTAGACTTCTCAATAAAAGATAAGTACCTACTTACCTTTTATTGAGATATCTAACTTATTTATCACCTACAGCAAAATTCCAACCGGAAATCTACGTTTTATAAATTACGAGTAGTTCAAAACGCAAGCCTTCAGAACGGTTGCTAGCGAGTGTGTACAAACTTATTTATACGTCGCTCGCAACTACGGCGGAGTGTCTGGCGTTATGGGGTGCCGAGTGCTTGCTACTGTGCTGCCTTCACACTACTCGCCTGTTAACTTGCTAGTTCACTTACCTTACCTACCTGACGCTGTAGTGTTTACTCTCTCCTTTTTACACAGCATAGATAGTATTTAAAAAAAATGGCAATACATGGCGACACCTACTTAAGTTTAAGTACGCTAGTCATACCTAGGTACTCAAGACAGAAGATCTTGCTAACTGTTTTTGGTTCACGTTAGGAGATATTCTCAAATTGTTCGAGAAAGAAATACTTAGGTATTATAGAAGTTTTCAGTTCTGTCTACGTAACGCTTACAAACATTAGGGACTGTAGTCCTTTCACAGGTCCTCTTTACTTAAACTAATTTCTGTAAAAACTAAAAAAAAAACCCATCCCATCCCTTCTGTTTTCCAAAGAGTATTACTAGGACATGTTACTCGATCACTTTATTAAAAATAACTACATCATTTTAAACTCGGAATAAGATATTTTTTGAAAAAGATCTAAAGACTCCTTCCTCGTACAAAAAACCCAGAGGTAAGTTACCGTAAAACGGGGTGAATAGGAACGCAGGGGTGAATTGGGACGAAACTTTAAAATGGAAGGATTTAACGTTGATGTAATATAGTTTGTAGCCAACAATTACACTTAATCGTCAACTATAATGTAGTATACACATTAAGAGACCGTTTGGCAAAAAACGATATTATTTCAATGTTAAAATCCATTTTAAAGTTTCGTCCCGATTCACCCCTGCGTTCCTATTCACCCCGTTTTACTGTACTTGCGCAAGCCAACTTGCCAGTCATAACGGTACGACGGGACGCGTGTCTCGTCACTCAGTGGTACTCAATAATGTATATGCAGACTGAATCCCGCGGCCTACGATCCACTTCCATCACACAAAAATGCCACTTTGACACACTGTCCGTAATCCATGTAAACAAAGGCCTGATGAAATGGACTGATTAGGTACCTTAATGGGTTTTATTGAAAAGTCATGTAGGACTCTTGCAGTCAGAAGCCCAAGTCTGACAATCAGTCTTACCAAGGATATCGTGTTACCCGTTGCAGTAACTGGGCTGTCGAGTTCAGATAAGCGGTCGTATCATGTACAATACTGGTATTCAGCTGTGTCCGGTAACATTGTGAAACCGACCCCAACATAGTTGAGAAATGGCTAGGCAGATTGATTATTGGTTTTCAAATGACTCAGTCTGATTTAGGATTTGACAGAGTCAGTGTCATTCATGTTTAAAATGCCGTTTTCTTTTGGAAAAGTCATTTACTGAAGAAAATGATGTTGACTTGCTTTCGTATCCTAGGAGCTGTGACTTATCTACGTGCAACACTTAGCGTAACATTTACATGGCGATTATGAAAATTATTACTATACTAGCTTCATTCCGAACTTCGTCTGCGTGAAATTTCGCCCCCAACCCACTGTGTCGCAACCTAACGCCCTAACTATTACTTTGCTCTCTGACTTTTTTTCTTTTTGCTCGGCTCCTAGGTGTCATAGCGTGATGTTAATTGCTTATAACCTTCCTCAAAAATTGGACTATCAAATACAAAAAAGATTTTTTCAAATCCGACTGGTAGTTCGGAGAGAACTACCAGTCGGATTTGAAAAATCTTTTTGGTATTTGCGCGTTCAAACAAACAGACTCTTTAGCTACATTATTAATATAGATTTAGATTTCATGGGATTTACGTATAAATCTATGAATGCACTGTATGAAAATGTGACTGTTAATAACCGTACAATATTTTAAACACATAATCGTAGGTAAACACTAAGCTTCAAAATTGGTTGACATAACAAGCAAACACTAACCTAACAAAACTTACGTATTATAAAAAATACAACAAAAAAAAAACTCTTCAACTTATTCTGTACCATTTATCATTTCCCACATATTCTAATGAGTCACAACACTTAAATCATCACACGCACTAAAATAACCTTGAACCTGAATAAGGTACTTTTTGCACCCACTCGGTGGCACTACAGCTGTCTGAAGTAGTCTGGCGCGAGACACCAAGGGTTCCTGGGACTACTTGTACCAGGAGGTCGGAAAGATACGACACGTGACGGTGTAAAGGTTTTAGTAAGGCACATAAGTAAGTTTTGTTTTGATTCTATTTTAATTTTATTTTATTTTAAATTTGTAGTCATTTTGATCTCATTGGCTCCCACTGTACCCAATATTTGTACCTTTAAAAGGACTTTTTTGTTACTTACCGTATACTTGTAATTTCTTCTTTATGTTTTCTTTTTACTTTAATTCGATTATTTGTTATTTTATGTCATAATTCCTTTACCAAGATGTTAATACCTAATAATAATTAAGTGTTATTTTACTCACTTAGAATGTTGGTCGACCTATTATTGGCGACTGTATAAGTCTGATGCTTTGTTACTATTATTATTCTTATGTAAAGCTGTATACAGAAGCTGTTGGTTTGGCTTTAATAAATAAATAAATAAGTATAGATTATTATAATATTTTTACCTAATTATTGTATTTGACATTTGATAGTTCATTCATCATTTACTGTAGTTTTTAATTTGACATTTACTTTGGACTTGATAGTTAATTCATTTGAATGTTAGTCCTTTTTATTTTAGACTAGCATCCGTCCGCAACTTCGATGGCGTAGAATTCGGAATTCCCGCCGTTTAAATCTTATTATCCGTTTTCCCGTAGGAATGAAGCATTTTCCCGCGGTAAAAAATAGCCTATGTTCATCAGGGATAATGTCGGCTTCTAATGGTAAAACAATTTTTCAAATCGGTCCAGTAGTTTCGGAGCCTATTCAATAGAAACAAACAATTAAATCTTTCCTCTTTATAATATTAGGTAGTGTAGATTCGCAAATACAATTAATTAATAAGGAAATTTCTTTGGACCATTTTTTGGAAAAGATGCGTTAAAATAAATCCTATTGATTATATATTCAATTATGTATTTTCTTAATTACTTGACTGTACTGATCATCAATTGGAGCACGAGACCTTTATAGGTCCCCGAACTTCACCCAGGTGGAGAACCTAGGTGAAGCACGGGTTCGGACCCTAATTTATGTTCTTTTTTTTGTATTGAATACGGGTCTTTACTTGAAATAAATAAATATTATTTATTTCCGGATAACCACTGATAATCAGCGCTGTGCATCATGCTTAGTGGAAGCCTTCTTGTCACAGTCATGACGTGCAGCTGTTGACTATTTCTGTTTAGTGTTCGTGATTATAGATCTATTTTATTTTTATATTTCTTTATTATTAGAGTTAGTTATATTTTTATTTTTTTTTGTACGCAAAATACGCGCATTGACGTGGAGTTGCGGACACCAGCCCGTATTACCTATTACCTAGTTATATTTTTGTATGCACGTCCTTCTGTGACAAATAAACCTATTTTTCTTTCTTTCTTTCAACATCGAAAATAACGCAATGAATGTTGTTGAACTGTCAAAATGAAAGTCATTGCTGCTGTTAGTGCGTTACGTAATTATAATACCTCGCATGTTTTTAACATTTGATTTTGTATTATATTGTTACTGTCAAAACAAAAATACATTTAATCATTATAATTTATCTCGAGTCTTCTCTAATCTAAAGCAATTAATAGTAGTAATTATTAGGATTACAAATTATAGTCAAACAACTAATAACTTATCTTTCAATTTTTATGAATAAATTTAAGCGACAATGAGCGACATATGGACAACTTCAAATCAGCTAAAAGTCATCTAAGGCGTGTATTTTTGGTAGGGATGAAAGTGATATTTTAAATCAACGAAAATATCCTCATTATTTCGTTTAACTTAAAATTTAGCTTAGGCAATTTGACGAAAACTTTTTTAAGTAATAAATTCACGAGCCCTAAACCTGTTAACACAGCGTTATCTAGTCAAATATAGCTTAAAATTATATCCCTAGGTACCCTAAATAAAAGGACTTATTTCCGTCCGTTTACCCTTCGTTTAGAGGCTGTTTAGGACGTGACTGCCTACCATTTGCACCCTCCACCCTCACCTGGTAGACACCCCTTATTCAGTTTGCAGATTTTATTCATGATTTTAGGTTCGTGATACACGTAGTTGGGCGAAATATTTTGGATTTCCGCCGATAAAGGTGAGGGGTGCAAAGTGGTTTTGCGCGCAAGAATTTTCAGAAATTAAGAACGAAGTGTGACGTACTAATTTACAGCTTAGTAATTACAAAATGTATTGTAACGCCGGGAAAATTAATTGTGTATCAAATAGACTATCAACTTTAAGTGTCAAATAACAACTCACAACATATAAATAAATAAAAACATACAAATAAATAAATATTCAAATCGCAACTGTCATTCTTTGATACTTCTATGAATCGGCTATAATACGGCAAATTGACGTAGTATGTCAATTTGACTTCATATAACTTAGTTCCAAACAGGATTATGCCGAGAGATGTTACAAGGTAGAGCCTCAACGAGTGACTAAACTGTCGTTTGGTGACGACAAAGTAGTCAGTTGCACTACCAACCCGCTGTCTGACTAATACCCGCGTATAGAATCTGTAGAAAAAGTTAGAGTTGAGATAATCATAATATTACCTAAAAAACAATCAAATTTCGCCGTGGACCATGGTACCGCGAATTTATTTAGTCAACGTCAAACTTGAAAGTAAAATCAATTACATATAAATATATTTTTTTTGAAACGTTGCCCCACACTAGGAATTTTTCCTGTATTGTGGGTGCGTTTACAAACATTTAAAGTCACATACACGAACAGCCAGACCCGGAACAACTACTTGTAGGTCATACAAATATTTGTTCCGTGCAGGAATCAGTTGGGGAACCACTGCGTCAACCGCGCCGTCAATATAGTATATAATATAATATTGCAAAAAACCATTAAAATGGCACGTTTGAACATCTAAATTTGCAAGAAAAAGGAGAAATAGAATGGAGAAATTATAATTCATTCGAGTTGCCCTATTCTTATCGTTCGTATGGAGAAGTATAGCAAACAGTTACTCTAATAAAAGTTTTCTTTTAATTTCAATTGCTTTTCTAATTTTCGCATCGTCAATTTTGTATGTTAATGAGAAAACTAATTTCCAGTTTCAAATTAAATATCTCAGTACAGCGCATCTTTACCTACCAGGCCCCTCTAATTGTGACAATATATTGCCGTGAATTGTGTGAAATCGACCAAACCGCTCGTCTAGGCGGTTCTAACCGGCGAAGCGTGATGCTATAGGTAACGAGGGTTGTCGAGTACTTGTGAACGCGTGTATTACTTCTATTAGGAAGGTAGAAGGGGGTGGTTTTTAAGTTTTGATAATTTAAATTAGAATATTTATATTTTTTTAAACGTAGAAAAATATTTTGAATACCTAGTGTTTTTGATTTGTTGAAAACTGCTCGTATGAAAGACTTAAGTTGATTGTTCAATGAGTTTATTTTGAACTCAATACAAATTATTTTTGCTTTTCATGAAGGTATGGAATAGGTGTGCAGCCATCTGCCTTTTCCCTAATATGTTGAAGTCGGATTCTGGTCTGACCGGATAATACTGAATACCACTATTTTATATAGCGCGACTGATAAAGGTAGATAGACCACCATCATCAATACTTGAAGTAACATTCAGTAACCACACTTTCACTTTCTGCAATTTTATGAAATAATCCGTCAGAAACTAACCTTGAGTATACAGCATACTATGCGCACCAGGAAGTTTCCATTCCCCTTTCCTCGTCTTAATCATGCACACACCACTCACCTGTAAATAAAGAAAAATATAATTAATTCCGCGTTTGTTTAGAACTTAAAGCACACATTAACAACATATCCCAGAATTAACGCACACCACCGAACACTCCAATTGCAATATCATGTTATAATACATATACAGAATTTTTACTATCTGTATTATGGCAGGCCTGTTGGTCTAGTGGTCAGTGGCCCTGACTACTATACGCAAGGTCGTGGGTTCGATTCCCACCCAGGACAAATGTTTGTGTGATGAGCACGATCATTTGTTCTTTGTCTGGGTGTAATTTATCTATAATATGTATGTATTTAGAAATATAATATATATATGTTTATCAGTTGTCTAGTACTCATAGCACAAGCTCTGCTTAGTTTGGGACTAGATGGCGTTGTGTGAAAGTTGTGGAATATTATCACTACATAGTATAAAACAAAGTCGCTTCCCTGTCTGTCTGTCCCTATATATGCTTAGATCTTTAAAACTACGCAACGGATTTTGATGCGGTTTTTTTTAATAGATAGAGTGATTCAAGAGGAAGGTTTATATGTATAATACATGCATAATATAGAAGAGAAACTCTGATAATTTTAGAGGTTTCTAATGTAATGTCGTAAATAAACACATTTTTTTGCGCTTACATTGTAAACGCTGGCTGAACCCGTCGAGATAGATCAAAATAATGTACTACAGTATTGTACACCTTAAAAAGGTCTACAAAAAAGTCCGCGATGGTATATGTCTATCTCTTAGGGATAACCCACAATAACCATTTTTTATCCTATACTTTTTGCGAGAAATAATGGCTCTAAAATTATAATCAGTGTTTTCCCATTGCACCCGTGCGAAGCCGGGGCGGGTCGCTAGTTATGTATAAAACATTGTTTATTAATTAAATTAGTTATACTGATAGTGGGAGACAATTGTGGTCACATTACAAATCTACGCACGCATACAATTGCACACGTACACGGGTGTAGAATAGTAGTCCAATATAAGTGCCATATAATAGGGGGTGAGCCTATTTGATTGCCATCCAACCGGGCAGAAATCTAGGTTCCAGGCTACTAAAGAGAAATTGCTGATTGAAAAACCCAATCACAATTTGCTCGACCAGGGAATCGTACCCAGGACCGCATGCTTGCAACCGCTAGACCAACGACACAGAGAACGACAATTAAAATAAATAAATAAATAAAATATTCTTTATTTCGGATATTTATAATCCACATGTAAAAATTTTAAAACTCAAAATTATTAATTAAATAATTCTGCGGACTAAGGATTAAATTGACAGAGAATTTAGGTATGTTTTAGTTTCTTTAAGGTTTTTTTTTTTTGGTAATTCTCTTTTTCTATAAAGGAATATTATTTTAAAACCTATTTTCACAAAATAAATGCCTTTGACTTTAAGTAAATTAATTGACAAGAGATCTGAAATAAGAGCGTCTGAATTTTCTTAATCATTCTAGTTATAGCAAGAATTAACTTCAGTACCTACGTAAGTAGATACAGAGAACCAGTAAATTGGACTGGATTGTTATACAGTTTGCGCGAAACGAACCTCACTAAATCATTTAACAGACTAGTCAAAATTCAACACAGATTGTATAAAGCAAATATTACAATGAATGTTGCTGTTAAATGCACGGAGGCTGCTGTAGGGATGTGACTAGTTTTGTAATTGCTATCGATAATATTTTGTCATTGATGACGGCATAGTATTTTGTAAACCTATTTTTTTGCTAATTCTTAGATTTGATGAACTTTAAAGATAGCGTGGTTATCTAGACGAAGATTAAGTTTTTTCACACGTAGCATAAGAATAATCAGCCTATGATGTTTCCACTGCGGGAACACAGAACTTCGAGAGGTTATTTTCACGCGTGTTTATTAATAGTTAAAATGTGAATCGATATAATTGGCAAAAGGTGAATCGGTACTGCCGACTAAATAAAATAAAACTTTAGTTACGTTAAGCACCACAGGTGCCCAGAACCTGTAATGTTCGTAAAGTTCCAATACTTACATGACAAAAATATACCCAATGAAATTAAGCAATGATCGAGTAGCTGGAAATGTCCACGGCGTCAATACAGCTGTCTTTCGGTGGCAAACAACAATCGACAAGACAGATTCCCGTATCTGCCCACACTGGCGTGCACACAAACAAACAGGTGTTCCCGAGCCAAGTGGAACGCATAAATATCGCAAAACACAAAGTTATCGATGCCACTAAGCCGCCTTTATTGACTACGTTTCCCTTCACTAACGAAACGGCTGAACAACTACTCTTGTCACGCCATTTTAGACTTCAACACTGAAGTATAGAGAGTAGTTCTGTTTGTGTTGTGAGTGTCATCAAGGATGTTCCGTTGGTGTTAGTGTTAGACAAACTTCGGTTTTGCAATAATGATAGCATGACAGCAACGGTGTTTATAAAGTGCGTTTCATATAGTAAATCGATATGGGGGCTTCGACGTCGAATACAAACTAGTGTTAAGTACAGGGATCACTGATTTGTGGCGCGGAAAATCCTGATCCTAAATTCTAACCGACACGGACGGTCAAACCCGAAAACCATATAAGCTGTTAATGGGTAAATTGATCGAAAACCAGTAGTTGTGCGACATAGTTTTATAAACTGAAAAACTGGAATTTTTCATCTATTTATTCTCATTGAAACTTTCATAATTTTGGAAATATTTATTATAACAAGACTTTAATTATATTAGTCATCTATTTTACATTCATAACTATCTAGCTCATTAAAAATTAAGCATGATTCTAATTTTTCTTAGTTTGGGCAAAGTTCACATCTCAGCTAAAAATAAAAGTTTTTAAGTCCAAATTCTTAAAACGAAAAACAAGTTACACTAAAATTTAATTAGCCAAAAATAAGTTTGAAGATTTTCGTTCGTAATTTTCAAATTTAATTCGTGAAAACTCGAAAGCCTTTTGTGCTGCAGTCTCTAGCACCAGACATGGTGGAAATAATCTGATTATAAATATAGACTGCTGTCTTTCAGTCCCACTGTAGTAAGTAATTGCTTCTTTTATTACAAAATAGCAGCTTGATCATTTGTTTTCAAGTGGCTGGTTGTAATTGGCTCAGTTCAGTTCCTTTTGTTTTGTTTTGTTGGTTTGGTTTAATTCTTGAGTTTGATTGTTATTTTATTGATTGGTTTGTTCCATAGACATGACGTAATAACTGTTTATGTCGAGTAAAAAGGTAGATATAGTTCTAGGCAAGGTGTTGACCGCATTATCACTTGATATTAAATGAAAATTTACTCAAGCACGATGCTATCAATAAACGCTATTCAAATATTTTAACGTTGATAGGTGTTGAAAGTTTTCAAGGTTTAATTGAAATGACTGAAGCCCTGAAACGGTCATTATTCTCACCATTCTTCTTAGTGTATCGATGGCAACGAGTTTTAATATTTTTGGCCCAAAATAAATTCAGCTGCGTGAGCTCCGATCATTGACGCAATCACAAGATCATCAAGTACACGGGTGACAGGGCGTTCGACGAAGGATGGAAGGTGGGCCATTGTCTGAGGGCAGGTGCCACATACGCTTATGAGATCTGTTGATCTGATCATTGTACTCACCATTATGAACAACTTTTATTATGACAATTTTTCAGGTTTTCAGTTATTTCAATGACACTTTGTATTTCTTGCATGATTTATTTTATTATATTCCAGTTAACTAAAGCAAAACTGTTGCCATTTATAATATGTACGTTTTGCCAACCAACTCCAGTTACCCCAATCAAAAAGTTATCTGTGTGTTCCTATTTAGGGCATCATACCAAAAGCTAAACTTTCCAAAGAAAATGAACTTCATAAATGTCTACAAGATATTACCAAAACCCATTCATTAAGATAACAATCTCGGCGCCTCCGACGCCAATCTAAGTTTGCTCTACTCTTCATAATGATGGCAACCTCTGGCAATTTGAGGGAACACTGTAGGACTACAGCTACGTTCACGGTTTTGAGGAAGACTAAATTAAAAGCGGTGAATATGTAATGACTTAATAATAATGGAAGGAATGACAATAAGGGATGGTTTTACAGATCATCATTCAATTTATTTGAGGTCGGCGCAACATGTCTTTTTCTCCACAAATGTCGTGTCCTTGGTATTGCTCGTCGAATCACTGAACTCCTTAAGTTCTGAGTTGAGCTGCACGGTTACTGACGAATGCGTGCACTGACTGCACAGGTCCACTCAATCTGTGTGGTTCTTTCCTCAAAAGCCCACTTTAGACACCAATCTACATGGTCTTCAAATGATCTGACCAAGATTATGTCTGGACTTTAAAAGAGACTGTGACCTCTGAGTATGTTTCGGCCTTTCTTCTCAGAGTAGTCAGATAAGAAACGCCGACCTCATCTAGTTTAAAAAAAAATATGGTTGACATGTAAAAGTGTTTGTACAAACTTACTTACAGAAAATAAATCATTTATCATTTATCTTCCATATTTCTCTATTAGTCGTCGTCACTTAAAAGGCAGCCCTCGTAAGTGTAATATTTTTTTTTAAAATCATGGTAGAAAATCTGTTTCTACGAAAGGTGGAAACATTGTGTGTAACCCTAAGAAACCTGGTTTGCATTCAAGCACCATCTAACGAGTTTAAGATTACGTAAGATCAGAGTAATGAATTGTTTAGCAAATTGACTACCAATTTAAATTGACCGTACTATATTAAAATCGACGAGAAGAAACGAGTAGTGGTGGCCCAGGAGGTCATTTATGTAGTAGTTGTAGGCCGAGGTGATTTTTATTTATTTATTTATTAAAGGCAAACCAACAGCTTCTGTATACAGCATTACATACCAATAATAGTAACAAAAGCATCAGACTTATACAGTCGCCAATCAAGGTCGACTAACATTCTGAGTAAAATAACACTTAATTATTCTTAGCGATTAAAATCTTGATAAAGGAATCACGACATAAAATTGCAAATAATCAAATTAAAGTTAAAAAGAAAACATAAAGAAATTACAAATATCCGGTAAGTAACAAAAAAAAACTATTAAAGGTACAAATATTGGGTACAGTGGGAGCTAATGAGATCAAAATGACTACAAAATTAAAAATAAAATTAAAATTGAAACAAAACAAAACAAAATAATCACAGTTACCAGAAAGTAATGACATAAAAATTTCAATAATAATAATAATAATAATAATAATAATAAGACATTTATTTCAGACGTAGTCCATATACTGTTAGTAACACAACAAACCTTATAAAACTATTGTTAGTACATACAAAGACAAAGCCACAGAAAGATCAAAAAGAAATAAAAATATATAATGTATAATTGTATATAATGTATAATTGTATAATCAAATCATATTATAAACACTATGAATTAACAATTAATTATTCAGTTGCGTTCTTCGGTACTGTTGTATTTTGGCCTTAAAGACTTTCAAGGAATCATGGTGAATGTCAACTTCTGGTACAGATTTTACAAAAGAATTCATCTCTCTACAGAGTCTGTTAACTGGGGAGTTTATCCCTATATTCGCCTTAAATGGCTGAACGTGGAATATATTAGTGATAGGAAATCTGGGTATTACATAATCAGTAAATCAGCCTATATGTATTTAATGGCACTGCTGAGACACAGGTCTCGTCTCTGTGAGAGGGTGTTGGCCATAATCGTGGCGAAATATGAAAAATTCGAAGATTCGTGACATCTGTCACGTGTCACGTCATCGAATATTTGGTTCTAGGACATGCCGGTTTCCTCACGGCGTTTTCCTTCACCATTTTGAGGGCAATGGTGATGAAATCAAATACATAAAGTGCCTGTTTGGATTCGAGCTCACGATCTACATACAACTCGTAAGTCGGAGCCGATACTACTAGGACACCACTCCTATTATAATTATTGTCACAATTGTACCCTAAAACTATTTAGGGTAATTTCAACAAACTAAATCCACGCTAAGCCAAAAGCCGAGTATCCGGTCTCGATACCCGCAGTACCAGAACATATGCTATTCAAGTGATCAATCATTCTAATCACCCCGCGCGGAATACCTTAATCCAACATTTAATTTGTCTCTTTGTCTATTCATGTCACGTAGGTAGTAATTCAATTATATTAGTAGGTACATACTAGATTTTGGGGCGGTTTCGCTTGTATTTCGGTTTTGAATTTTTTGAGAAGGCTTAAATTTTCTCTATAATTAATGCTTTACCGTTCCTGTCATAGGAATAGTTTCTTTTTTAAAAGAAGCACCCTAATTGCGTAACATATCAATTCACTCATCACGATCTGAATCATTTGGAAAGATGTTGCTAATCCATTGCTTTATATGTTCGAAAAGTTTGTCTGCTCAACAAAGTAAATAACGCAATGAATGTTGTTGAACTGTCAATCAAAATGAAAGCCATTGCTACTTTTAGCGCGTTTCGCAACTACTCCACTGTAAGTAGTAAAAATAGGTTTTTGTAAAAAAAGCTAGTTCGAAGAATTAAGTGTTATCACCATACCAACGTAATTTATCAATCATCTGCGGTAGGGCCCGTCCCCATCGCCACGGCGCGGCGCCGCCCGCGACCGTAAAACGGCACGGCGCGCGCGTCAATTCTTAGTTGGTCTGCTCGAACGAGCAACAAGCACGTTGATGGCGCCGTGCCGTTGTACGGTGGCGGCGACGCGCCGCGCCGTGGCGATGGGGACGGGACCGTATTGATGGCGATGACCACTTACCATTAAATTGGTTTTATTTGCCACCCAGTCAAAACCATCATTTCAGCTAAAAGATGTCCACTGCTGGATATAGGCGTCCCCCAAGCACCACCACTTCGACCAGTTCTGGGCTTCCCGCAAATCCAATACTAACATTAAAAGTCAACATTAAACTTACGATTCAATCAAAATTTTTGCGGTTAACAACGAACATACCAACATTTTAATCATTTTCCGAGTCTGAGAACTTGCTTTGTTAGTCTAAAGACAGCCTTTGATTTTAGACGTAACGACACCCGTCTGACCTTTCAGACCCTCAGGGAAATATTGAAGTTCGTAGACAATGAGCTGTAATAACTTGCTACATGCTCTTAAAGGTCCGTAACGACGTAGGTCCTACCACCCTCATAATTAAATGGTAGGTATTTTGTCACATTGAATGAGCAAGACAAGACCATTACGAGTATTGTCACATAAACAGGAATGAGGTGAGGTACGGTGTAAGGAAATCTGGAGAATTGAATTCAAACCAATAATAAAATGGAAAAACAATTTCTGAGAAGTGAGTTATAATACAGTTATATAATTGAAGAGTTTAAAAGTCAGTGCTATTTGAACTAATGTCAATTTATTTTACAACGACAAAATTAGTTCATTTAAACAACCGTATATTATTTTTATTAAAACGTTATGCATAAGTAAGAAACTGCTGTACAAATCCGGACTTAATGGCTGAGGCATTTTCTACCAGTCGACCTTAGTCGATGCAGAGACAAAGCATGGCAGGCGTAACATACGGGATAGATAGCTCGGAAACAACTATAAAATACAAGAGGAAATAATAATACATAGATATGTACACATTTATTAAAAAAATAAACTTTTACAGGAGAAGTAACTATCGGTAGAATAGAAAACGAATCTAGCAAATCAGCGCTGGGATGTTTCAGCCAACTTCTGACGCATATGTTCACATGATCACATAGCAATTTTTAACTATTATGTCTAAAATATATAAAGAAAAGAATAGAAAAGATAAGCCTGCTTTTCAAATAGTGAAAGCGTATTGTATGTATTTCTCTCAATCCCTAACGTAGTCAGATATAGAATGCATTAGATATTTAAGCAAAAGCACGTAATTTTGCATTTTTAGGGGGCTTGTGGCTAAGTACATGTGAACTGCAATCAGTTCCAGGAATATAACAGGAATAGCAAATAATAACAGCCGCACGGGTCGATCGAACAGGTTAAGCTGCGCTTGCCGCGGTTGGTCCGTGGATGGGTGACCATCTTCACATACCAAGAACCCTCCGTGCCTCGGAAAGCATGTCAAGCCGTTGGTCCCGGCTGTCATTCGTGGATCTTTGACAGTCGTTACTGGTCGTCAGTAGCCCGAAAGTCTGACAACCAGTCTTACCAAGAGGTCTTACCAGTTACTGGCTAGGCACTCGCTCCATGTAAAAATACTGGTATTCAGCTGCATCCGGTTAGACTGGAAGCCGACCCCGAGCTACATAGTTGAGAAAAGGCTCGACAGATGAGACGTAATTAGTAATTATAATATATAATAATATATAATATATTCGACAACTTTCACACAACGCCATCTAGTCCCAAACTAAGCAGAGCTTGTGCTATGAGTACTAGACAACTGATAAACATACATATAATATTTCTAAATACATACATATTATAGATAAATTACACCCAGACAAAGAACAAATGATCGTGCTCATCACACAAACATTTGTCCTAGGTGGGAATCGAACCCACGACCTTGAGCATAGCAGTCAGGGCCACTGACCACTAGACCAACAGGCCTGTCAAAATTCAGGCTGAATTCAACTTTAAGCTTCTTACACCACTACCAAAGAAAGTCTCGATCGCATAATTTTCACCCACGTCAGTGAGACATGTAAATACGCATCCAAATACGACAATAGTAGTGTCGACAATTAGTCGTGCCGTCTAGCCGAAGCCTTTCAACTCTAAGCTGCAGCCAGACGCCGTTGCCGCCACTTTTATTTCGACTATATCTATCTATAGGCACGAGGCTGAAGGGTACTGGAAGTGCCTCGGCGTGTGAAGTTTAGGACAATGAGGGGTGGTGATGATTTTATCACATGTTGGGTCGAAGATTTTAATGTAAGAAATGTGATGTGGTGAATAATGTTCTTGGTGTCAAGCTCGGCTCATTGATTTAGTTTTAGATGTAAAATGTTATCATAGGAAAACGATCTGAGTGTGCTGATGATGAGTCAAAATGATGATGATATTTGGATAACATTTGAGGGAATGTTTATGTCTAAGACCTTCAGTCCCAGCAGATGATTAATATAACGGATCTCATGAAAAATTCACAATTTTAATCCGAATATCCCTCCGAATATCGATTCCCGCACGGAACAAATATTTGTATGACCTACAAGTAGTTGTTCCGGGTCTGGCTGTTTGTGTATGTGAGTTTAAATGTTTGTAAACGCACCCACAATTCAGGAGAAATTCCTAGTGTGGGGCAACGTTTTTTTAAAAAGAAATAAAAATATATATATATATTTAGACTAGTCTACAGGTTCTTAATAAAGCTTAAGACATACCAACAAATGACACAAGATTTTTGGTAACATAGTTGATAACGTTTCTAGTTAATGTAGAATCTTCAGAAACAGGCGTAGGTTGGTGAATTCTTGGCATTACCCGTGTCATGAGTTGTGGGGCTTCCTCTAAACGCATTGTTCTTTATCTCCACGACTCATTTGTGTTTTAAATATTCGTTGTGTTGTGTTTTAATTGTTTTTATATTATTTTGTTTCATTTCTCATCTAGGTTAAAGTAATGTCAGTTGGTTTTGTATGAAGTTATAAATAATTTTTTAAGGAAAATTAAATAAAGTTGAGGACCTATTAAGTAGGCAGGTCATAACTCCTATTTAGGTGGTCTTTCCTTAAATAGGTAGGAATTTTCTTTAATGAGGTATAAACGAAACAATACAAAAGTAATAAGTATTTTGTGGTAAAAATAGGTACACTATTTATGTATTTGTTTAGGCAAAAAACCTAAGAAAGTTTGGCCCGATAAGATGGATCCTATTTAAAGTAAACAGACGGTATAGGCTGCACAAGAAAGACAAAAATTGAAGGGCTTTACCGCAACATGAATATACATACTCCCTATTCTGGCATTCTTGAGCAGTTCAAGCTTGAGTTTTACCAGCGAGCAATGGAGCGCAGCATTATTGGAGTCAGATTAACGGACCGTGTTAGGAACACACTGCTGCGCTTCAAAACATAAATCACTGACGTCACCCAAAAAGCGACCAAGCTTAAGTGGGACTGGGCCGGACACATTTGCAGTATGTCGAACGAGTCATGGGCCAAATCTACAACCATTTGGGTCCCAGAAAACGTCCGGTGACATAGAGGCAGACCTAAGAGAAAATGGCGAGATGAGCTTAAGTCCTACAGACAGGATTAGTCCAGACTAACTCAAGACAGAGAGGAGTGGAAAGGCGAAAGGGAGGCCTTGCCCTGCAGTGCGACAACATAATGATGCTAAAAATGAAATAAATAAAAAAAATGAATGGAAGCGATCATGAACATCGACTAAGAACAAAATTTTAGAAGATGCTGCTAAAATAAATAGGGAATACAATAAATAAATAGTATTCTCTATTTATTTTAACAGCATCTTCTAAAATTAAAGTCCGATGCCTGAGTTGATTGAATGTTAACAGTATTTCTATGGTTTTGGTGGCACCCATTCGCATCATAACAGGATACAAGATTTAAAACTTGTGGCAAAAACGCAATAAGTACCCCAAACTTTTTACAAAATCTTTTTCCTCCACATAGCAATACATAATAAGTTGAAAAGATACAGAGATATTCACTCGTAACTAAAGTTTACAAAACAAGCGCATCAGAGGCGCTCCCGAAACAAATGTCGTCGGCAATTCTTTCTCACGGCGTCCCGAAGTGTAACATCTCTGCCATCTTATGCACGGCGTATGGGGTAAGGCAAGGTTTGAAGCGGGTTTATGTGTGTCATGTTAAGAAGAGCGGGCGTACTCTGCCCTGATGGAACTTCCTAAAAAGACCATTTGAGACACTAATCTATATGGTTCCCACATGGCCTTCCAAGATTATGTCAGGAATTTAAGAGACTTTGTTACCTGAGTTAATTTCGCCATTTCTTCTCAGGTGTAGATTGGGAAATGTCGACTCCATTTGCCAATTTTTTTTTTTTAATTGGAATATAAAAGTATGTTCTTGATTGCCGAAATGAATATATGATTGTAATTCCAACAATTATGTTCCTCCATTGTAAGGTAACTTCTCTGCTAAGAGAGCACAATGTTAGCCTAACATGAGCCTATATTTTGGATGACAGTCTTGTACAGTTTTCAATCACTTGAGCAGAAAAGCCATTAAATAGTTTCACCATTCACAACCGCACCAAAAATATCCATTACACCATCCAACCAACAAGCCATCAAATTGTCAATTCGCTTCGTCTTCCCTCAAACACCATACAAAACCTACCTCAAGTAAAAGTTGCTATTTTTCCCATCTTAAAGGCTTCTAATATCGCAGCTCCCCGCCTCAGGCCGGTTGTCATTTGTCTGCTGCTCTGTAGGCAAACTTCGCTTCAATGTTTGAAAGCACTACATTATATCTGTCCTTCTTTATCGTCTTCGTCTAGTGAAATAGTGATGGGACAAATGATTTGTTTATCGATGGAAAAGTAAATCTTCTTAGGAAGGCCATTAAATGAAGTAATGTATTTTATTTTTGGGTCAAAACAAGGACTTTTAGTATTACGTATCAAAAGGTTTTTTTCCACTCAAATTTTATTTTAACATGTAAAATAATAGACTCGTTAAGGTACGAGCTATTATATTTCATACACATTAATAACATCATTAATGGTAAACATTATAGTCTTGACAATATAACACCATATTGATTCACAAAATTCTCAAAAACTCAAAAAGAACTGTTAATTGGATGAAAAAAGATAAAAGTATACATCGCTATGAAAGTTACAAAGCCGAAAATGCTTAATTAATATTTACTGGCCTTTGCCTACACTTCAAAGGTGTCTACATTAAAATAATTAATTTTCTGTTATTAATGAGATCATTTCGGAAAAGCGGAAGCTGATTAGAAACTTTGAGTTATGTAAGTATCTCATTTTAATTATTTATCTTAATTATTTTAACATGTTATTTTTTAAAAAAATATATTTATTATAAGTTTTTGTTATTTTTTAGCTAACACAATTTTTTTTCCTCTACAAATGCACATTACTACATTATACTTGTATTCATTTAACTGAATCAATAGACACAATTGAAGTCATCGACATTTATTTTTATCGATAGTTATCTTTATCGATAACTTCACGAAACTACAAGAGCTCAAGACTCGGCACTTCGTAATATAGCTTAGATTTCTTTTTAATACCACACATTTAAACTCTTTGTGGGAAGCACATGTCGTTGGTTAAACTTTATATCTACTTCATCTATTGCACTATAATAGAAGTTTATGTTGGAGTGCTTTTACTTGGTGCTGTAACTTATTTGAACTAGTTTCGTATGCTTTGAGGTTCTCTACTTATGTTTAACATGGATATACCTATCACTAGTTTGGATTAGGGTGTTCATGAATCGTCATCGTCAGCCTGTTTAGGTCTCCATTGTTTAATAATAGTACACTAAAACTATACTTACGCTACAACAACATTTAAGTAGTTTAATGCCAAATACAAGATTTAACGAAATATTGAATCATCCTTCGAAAGCGCAGAAACAAATCGAAGTGAAATCGAGTGGTGTACAATAAAGTATGCAGGATGGATTTCTGAGATGGGGAAGTAAGTTTCCACTTTTTTTCCGAACGTATTTGATTTTTTTTTTTCAAAATCTGTGAATGTAAACCATAATTTCTCAAAGCTTAGTCTCCCAAGACCGTTTTCCTGTAGGAAAGGTATCTGGTTTTTCAGGCGATATATCTGCTTTTACTGCCCTATTTCAAAAATCCACCCGGTATTTAAATAAATACATAAAACACGTGTATGCCACGTATGTACTGTATACTCGTACTACATAAAAATAAAGAGGATAAGCCATATTAGACACAAAAACCCCATCTTCAAAATATCCACATCCATTTCCAACAATTTGCTTCGCTTTCCCGCTTCAGCAAGAAAATCAAATAAAATAGTGCGAATTTTAAAATCCTCCACAAAAACTGTCGCCAAGGGCGTTCACGAGGGTTGTAGCCGCAAAAACAATAAACTGTCATAAATCAGAAGGAAAGTTTAATATACCCCTACTTCGTGCAAGTTCTACCACTTTTGTACTAGCCATGTTACATTCGCCAGTGCGGGTTTTGTTATTGCGGGGAATTTTAAACTTTCCCGTGATATATAACTGTGTAATGTAAATAAATGAGTGATTTTAAAGATTATTTATGAAGGAGTTTGGTTAGGATACCGTGTCTGGACGGTTTACTGAATTTTGCAGGCTTAGATGAGTTTCCTGGGTATGATAAACGTGTGGATGTGAAAGATAAAAAACTAGACTTATTTTTGAACGGTAAGCTGTGTAAATAGACATATACAATCATAATTTAGTTTTCGGTGAAAATTTTCAGTTTAGCATTTATCGAATGAATAAACACCTAAGTATTGTAAAACTTATTAAATAATTGTAATCTGTTGGAAATGCAGCGTTTAGTATATTTGTTATGTTTATTGTTAAGATTGTATGGGATGTACTACTGTTTGTTTTTCCTCACAAGTAAAATAAAAATAAAAGTAGTGACAAATTCGGTCTCTCATGCATTTTATAAAATACCAACAAAACCGTATAATAAACTCTGGCAAAAACCAAAACTCGAGAAGAGAAAAATAAAACTCTTCACTTAGGTCTAACTCCAAAAACAAAAAAACCTAAATATTTTTCGTGATATTCCTCGTGCAGTTTTAACAAGTAGAGGAAATATGTTGGCTTAGTGAAAAAATAATAATTTAGCCCAAGTAGAATTTTGTAGAAAGCAAGGGGAAGGTTTTCTTACTCAACGACTCTCCTGTGGGAATGCCGCGCTAACAAGAACGTCTTAGCGCTTGCCACGACAAATTTAAGTAGGAAATTTTCTTTTCTGACGATTAAGGAAATGTGGAAACAAATATTAAACATGTTATAAAGTTTTTAAGTGTTGTAGCTCACAAACTTTCATGGTGAACTTCTGAGGAAATGTTCGTAGTAAGGTTTTGTGGGACATGCGTAGGAAACTGCAGTAGTCATTATGTTTTGTTTTGTAATTTGTCTGAAGTTATGCTCTTGGTTAGCATGTGGGGAAAATGGACTTTAGGCACCATAGTCTTTTATGGTAAAATAACGAACTGCAATCCCCAATTTGATGTACACGAAGAGTGTGGTGAGTGTGGCATTTATTCGTAAGCGATCTTTACACCAATGTAAGAATAAATTTCACTAATAAAACTAAACGCGATCAGCAAAGATGACATTGACAACTTTTGAATGTGCTGATCGTGTTCAGTTTCGTTGGTGAAATTCGCCCAATGAAAGCTGATTTTTACGCACTGAACCTATCAAATCAGTTACTAGATCAACGAGAAGGTGCATGTATTAACTGAAAAGTCATTAAGTACTCAAGTTTTCTCCTTATGTATCTACTCAACATACATAAGGAGAAAAACACAAACGCAATAGCAGGCACGCCTTCGTGATGATCAACTTACTGACCCATTCATCTGTTACAAACTTAAGCTAATTGAGACACAATTCATTTGTACCAAAAGCATCCAAGCTTAGTTCAGCATATTTATTAGATGTTAAAAAAAAAAAAAACAATAAGCCAAAGTGCCTCGGCACTGCCATACTGTTCACACTCCACGGACCATACAATATTCAGGAGGCCGCATTATGCATTGGGACATAACAAGCAAAATCAATATGGCTTTTGTACTGCGAAAGATTTTCTAAGCACCTTTGTCATAAATATTTAAGGACGCATTGACATTTCGTATATTTCAAGAGGTTTTTCTCCTTTTTTTGGCTTACGGGATATGTGTGTGTCATATATTGGATAGTGGTTGTCCTTATTTTAGGAAAACATGTGTTTTGTTAGTTTGCGGGGCACACACATGTTAAAACACATGGCTAAGTACAGCCACATAGGTAGATCGATCAGGTTAAAATACGCTCGCCGTGGACAATTACTGACCATCTTAAAATACCAAGAGGGTCTTGTTTCGGAAAGCACGTTAAGCCGTTGGTCCCAACTGTCATTCGTGGATCTTTGAGACTGTCACGGGTCGTCAGAAGAACGAAAATCTGACAACCAGTCTTACCAAAGGTAACCCAGTAACTGTCAGATAGGCAGTCGCTCTACGTAAAATAATGGTAATCAGCTGCATCTGGTTAGACTGGAAGCTTACCCCAACATATGTATGTAGTTGAGAAAAGGTTAGGCAAATGACGATGTGTTTTGGTTAGTTTACTGTTGTGTTAAAGTGATTTGAAATGTTCTGGGGACTTTAATGGTACCTCTATAATGGGTCAATTGTTGTCTTTTAGTTTTACATTCATTCGATGTCAATTGTATACTTGAGTACACAATTGGTTAGGTTAGGTCATGTTAAAGGACCCAGGGGCGACGGACTTGGGGACGTCCGTCGCCCGCCACACATCTGGACCCGAGGCGGCGGCGCGTAGTGTTCCACGCGCGCCCCTCTTAGACGTCGCGGGGGGAGTCTAACACCTCACTCCCCCCCCTGACACGAGGAGAGGCCCGCAGGAGCGGGCCAGCACCAGCCGGGGGTTGCGGAAGTATCGTTCGTTCCCGCGACCCCCGGCGTAGGTGAGAGAGGGAACACCGGGGTGGTTTTTAGTCAGTAAGAGTCTGACAGACCCCGTCGCCCGCCCCAGGGCGGCGGACATCCATGAGGATTTTCCACCCCGAAACAAAAAAAAAAAAAAAAAGGTCATGTTAAAGGTTAGGAATTTTATGGTAAGATAACCAAGCTTATTTTTTCTAAACCTAACTAATAAATTATTTTATTTCTGTAAATTGGTTTGTACAAACACTTTTACACGCCAGTCATATTTTAGAAACTTGATGAGGTGGGCCTTTCCTATCTGACTACTCTGAGAAGAAAAGCCGAAACAAACTCAGAGGTCACAGTCTCGTTTATAGTCCAGACACAATCTTGGTCAGATCATGTAAATACCTAGTAGATTAGTGTCTGAAATAGTATTTTGAGAAAAGAACCACACATATTGAGCGAACCTGTCCAGTCAGTGCACGCATTTGTCAGTAAACGTGAAGCTCAACTCAGAACTTAAGGAGCTCAACCATTCGACATAGAATACCAAAGAAAGGAGAGGTAACGTACAAGTAATAGAGCCTCTCCGAAAACCCAAATAGATACTGAGAAACCATTAAAACCTGCTACCCAAACAAATTTTCACTTTTCTGACGACACTTCTACAAATCTGTCGTAAACTTATTTAGGGTAATGGTTTGAAGAATTCGAGGATTTCGACACATACCATTTCACTTTTAACCCTTCATTTAACATCGCTGTAACTGAAAAACCCTCTCGATACTGTATTCAACGTGTGTGCTAGGCATCCCAGTACGATTCGATCCGCTCCCCTGACGGACTACCATAAATTCTCGTCGTAGGCTTCAGACCGCCTCAAGGCTTTGATTTCCCAAGTGACCTGAGACACAAGTTTTTTTTTTAAATTGGATTATTTTATTTTATCTGACCTTGGCCTTTTTGGTATCGAGGTCAAGTTCTACGTTTCCTCGTTTTTGAGTTTCGAGTGGTTTTGCACGTAGTGGCCAAAGTAGATATGTATTAGAGATACTTTTACCCGATATAATAACGTTTTAGTTGTGTATTTTTTTTTTCTTTCTGAGTCAAGTGGATCTATAAAAGAGTTGAAAATTAGAATAGCTTGCAGAGAATGCCTGTGGCGTCCGCTTTTTCTACTAGAATAAACTCCGGGTTTTTACAATGCCTCCTGTTCGTTACATGGAAAATCGAATGAAAAAGCACCGTGCTTTGCTGCGGACTTCAGATCGCTCTCACTGCACCTTTTGTCAAAGACACTTTTAAATAAGCTATCGCTGGCTGGCTGTACTTTTCTATGCTTTTCTTGCCTTGTCACTGAGAGCGAGGTAAATTTTTTATAGTTACTCCTCGTAACAAAAATCAAAAAGTGAAAAATCAATAGCAGGTTTAGATTTCAAATTATGACAGAAGACTACTACAATCATCAGTAAACTTTAGAAGAACGAAAATAATTTTTTATTCAAAATTCTAATTGGCTTAAAAATCATATTAAGTCAGGGTAATAAATTGTTTAGCAAATTGATTCCCTACTTACATTGTCCGTAGGTGCATATATTCAAATCACAACTGCCATTATTTGAAAGTCGTCTGAAATAGTTATAACACGAAAAATTGACGTGCGGTACCAATTTACTAAACAATTGTTTTACCTTACCTATCTATAATATGTTACACAGTTCGCACACCCGAGTCATATTTGATTTTTCAGTATATTTAAGTCAACCTTTGCCTAAGAGAGTGTTTTTCAAAAGTGTGAGCGGCACTATCACGTTTTTTTTTTATAGAACGACAGTCTATAAAAAAAGTCTTAAAAAAAATAGTCTAGCTCTGCGTACAGCCTTACCACGATTTAGTACCCAAGTCATTGTCTAAATCAAAAGTTCCCTCACTTATTCTCCAAATGTTATCCTTATTTATAGACCAGCTACATTTGACTAAGTGCAACCAACTCAGCAGTTAATCAGCGCGTCTAAATGTTAACTCAAGACTTGTTGAACTTAATTAGAAAGTTGAAAACGTTTGTAAGTCGAAAAGGACTAAGTTTTGGGAAGCGTGCGCCCGTTTCGCTAGAGTTACGCGATCGTGTTATGTAAAAATTGAATATATTTCAGCGTATTAATTAAATACTAGTCTCTGTTAGACATTGCGGAATGCTTGCTTGGAGATGGCAATGGATAGTTTTTGTGTAAATTGTCCTATGATTGCTGATCCTAGGACGTAATGATGATCATGAATATAGACGGTACATAAAGCCCCATTATCACGATACAACATTATTTTTAGTATATGGGAAACCCGAAACACGTGTCTAGTATTTTCATGGTAAGAATCTATGCACAACATTTCAAAACTGTATCATGAAAAATCACGAAGCTATAGCCTTGTTATGTTACCTGATTGTCCGTACAAAAAGTTGGTTACCACTTAACACGCGCCGCGGGCCGACCGGCTGTGACCTGTGTTGTGCGCATATGATTTCGGATATGTACATAGTATGTATATATGTATGTATATATATATATATATATATGTATATATATGTACATATGTACTTAGTGTCGCTCGATGTCCAACTTGTTACCTTTTTTAAATATTATTGTGACAAAATATAACATGGTGTAAAAATTATTGGAATCGATTCAGTTACTTATTCTGAACAAACTATATTCTGGTTTGCAACATACTAAAAATAATGTTGTGTATACTTCTTGTCTTGTGGCATAGGGACAATAAAATTGAAGTAACAAATGACTTGCACCCAATTAAAGTATTACCTCTAGGGTTATGTAAGTTACTGATATTTCGATGTTTTATGATGAAAAGAGAGTCTAGTTTCTCTGAAAATGAAAGTGGTCTAAGCACCTTTTGTGGTCTGTTTCCAACTTAAATATATGTAGTATTAAGCTGGGAATCCTCCACAATGTTGTAGATAAGCTTTCCTTGTGTATCCAGTATCTAGAAATCTGTTTTAATCCCACACCTAAGGTAAAACCAAGCATGTAATAGCTGGTGTAAACATGTTTGTCCACCAACTTAGGGTAAAAACTCCTCGACGTACACCATACTTGAAAAGTCTGAACAAACTTGAGTTTTAGTGGAACATTACATAGTTTATGCTTACGTTGGATGTTTATATGTATTTAAACAAGCTAATTTCATTAATTTATATGTGAAACGCATATCTGAGTAGTTTTGGTAATTCAATAAATGTTTAATTAGGTTAAATTAGATTGGGACAAATTAAAACAGCGATCATAAAAGTACAATAATTTTAATAACTATTGTAACTGTTAGAGAACAATATAGAAAATATTATTATCAGTAAAAGGATTTAAATTTTTTAAAGTAACTAATTAGTGAGAAGTCTCCTTGAAAATTCGGAATTATTTTTTTGATAAGTTATTGTTGTTTTGTGTTTCAGTAATTTAAATAGCAACTAAAATTATAACATAAAAAATATATTTTGAAGTCACCACAGGACTGCGTGGGGTAATTATGTAACACACTTAGGTGCAATGGCAATACTTTTCATTTTGGCAGTTCAACCTTTAAATAACCCAATGAATGTTTCAATGCGTTATAATTGTGTTAGTATATATAATAACATACCGAGTAGCATAAAAAACTTAAACTCCAGATTATTTAAGGGAAAATTGTTTAACTGGTTAAACTTGAAAAATTTCTATAGTCTTAAAGAATGTATGGATAACAAATTCTCATGTTAGTATTAAGTGAACATATGCATGCTAAAGTAGGTACAATTCGGGCAAAACATGTAAGATCTTTATTGTAAATTATTGTAACACCATGTATACCATGTTTTATGCAAATAAATACTTACTTACTTACTTAACGTTTTTGAACTGACGATAACAATTATTTTATTTTTATTAGCAAAATCCTTCTAAGTCTTCCGGATTTTCATTGAAAGTGTGTTACGCAATCAGGGAGATGATCTAAGATCAATAATCACCAGACTCATCACCTACAACGTTGCATGTCCTGAACTTGTAACCCAATAAAACCAATAACACACCAAAAAGTATCACACCACCACCTAACCCGTTCTGAACAGAAAAAAATAAATTTGTCACCAGCATTTGACGTGACACGTCGTCAATGTCAATTCGTCGCACGTCAGTTGTCAGTGAACAACTAAAACAACAACATGGCTGATAGAAGCACACCGACATCCGCTTCCGGCAACCACACAAGACGAATCGGGCCAAAGATTAAAGAGAGAGAGAGAGAGTGACCTTGACTTTTGAACTGATTTTAAAATGGATTTTTCTTTATCCGATTCAAAGTATACAATTTTGTATAAGAAGTAGATTTTTATCCACTTTGCAATAAATCGACGCTCAATAAGAGTGTCGTGGCATGGCTTGTGAATGAATGGGCTTAAAATGTATTCAAAAGGCCTGGCGAGCTCGGCACAAGAATAAAAGTTTTCATTTTAATTATTGTTCATTGTTTTTTTTTATTGATAATCAAGGAAGCATATTTTGTCATATTGTAACACAGTGGTATAAACCAAACCGATTTTAAGCTTGGTTTTTACCTACGAAGACCTACCAACCATCCATCTATAGGTACTCGTAGCACATTATCCAAACTATTTAAGTCTAATACTATATGATATCATCATCTGCGTAGCTTTTCTCCAACTACGTGGGGTCGGCTTCCAGTCTAACCGGATGCAGCTGAATACCAGTATTTTACATGGGGCGACTGCCTATCTGACCTCCACCACCCAGTTACTGGGTAATACGATACCCCTAGGTAAGACTGGTTGTCAGACTTTCGGGCTTCTGACTACCCGTAACGACTGTTAAAGATCTACGAATGACAGCCGGGACCAACGGCTTAACGTGCTTTCCGAGGCACGGAGGGGTCTCGGTATGTAAAGATGGTCACCCATCCACAGACCAACCGCGGCAAGCATAGCTTAACCTGATCGATCAACCTGTGCGGCTGTTATTATTTAGCCACGGGCCCCTCCATTTAAGTCTAATACTATATGTATTAGACTTAAATGGTGTGGGTAATCCGGCAGGTGATCCAGCATTGTAATTAATAGATATTAATCGAATGTCAGCCTGACGCTTCAATGCTAATGAATTCATTAATAACGTTTGCGTTTATAGAAAATGTCTGTGTGTATATAAATGTATGCTACTATTACTCTGAAGATGGTAGGCTGCGGCTTTTCAGTAAAGGAATGATTTGAGTTAAACTGCGGTTTGAAATACAGTTACTTGCTATAAAATTAAAATACCATCACAATTACAAGAGCCGCAACCCAAAAAATATTCAGTCAAAACAAGTAAACAGAAAACAACAAAAAGAGCACAGATTATTGAATCGAGTCGCCCCTCTGCATCGACTGGCGGTCACGTATGTCGCACGGTGTACGTTAATGTGTCGGACGTGCACGGCCTGCCTAATGTCCGCTTATAAAACGTGTAGTCGCGTTGCAGTCGCGCGATTTTATTCTCCTTTTGATTGTGTCGACGTGCGTACCGCGACACGTGTGCGGTGGGATTTTAGTTACGTTTTCATTTATTTCGTAGTGTGTTGAATAGTCGTGTTATTTGTATGGAGGAAAATGGGGGATTGTTCTGTGAGGAAAATGTTAGTAAAACTATGATGTTTAGTCGATTTCGTAATTGCTTTATCACCCTATCCGAATATAACATGTGTGTATGTAACGATAATACAGTTTCAAGCTTAGTAAAATTTTAATTTACTGGAAAAAGTTTGTCTACAACAAACGACTTGACATCGGTGAAGGAAAAACATCGTGAGGAAACCTGCCGTCCGATTCAGTAACCAACTCACCGTGAAAGCTTGTGTGAAGTGAGCGTGGAGTGAGCTGTCATTCGCAAGGGATTAACACTATTAAGTGTTCACTTCAATTATGATTTTACGGTGAGATTTTTACAGAATCGACCGGCTGAACTTACAGTTAATATAGCTCTCAAATCACCAACCCGTCTTAGGCAAGAATAGTATATTATGGTGATCAATGCTCACACCTTCGTACGAGAACAGGGCTATGCCCAGCAGTGGGATAGTAACAGACTGGTTTTATTTGTGTTGTTAAAACTGATTAATCAATTCCGAGTTCGACTAAACTTTTTCAGTTAAAACAATCCAATGCTAACTGTACGCATTTGGTATCTAAAAGGTTCTCATGAATGTTTACGAGCTTCATGATAACCTTTTGACATGCCATGACACTGGTTTGCCAATGTCATGGCATGTCTCTTTTAAATGTTTTAATCTTTGGCCCATACACATTTTCGTTGTACAACAGACTTCAAGCGGTATCTATGCGTCTCGCCAGCAATCATGGTCTTTACTATATTGTTTTGTTTCCTATACAGCCGGTCGATTCTGTAAAAATCTCACCGTGAAATCATAAGTGAAGTGAGCACTTAATAGTGTTAATCCCTAGCGAATGACAGCTCACTCCACACTAACTTCACCCAAGCTTTTACAGAATCGCACGGCAGTTTGTTAGTGACAAACTACTGCATGTAACATTGATGCCTTAATTTAAATAGGTAACACTAATTGGCATAATTTGTGGAGGTATTAAAATTTGCCTTGAGCTTTGAGAACTGCTTTGCTGCTTCTATTATCTTATATTTCTTCTGCACTATTTTATAAACCGAAGACCAATTCTCATAATTAAAACCGTTCAAAATCAAGTCGCAATCTCATTTCAGCGACAATCAATGTCAAAAACTTGTCAAAATGCAGGAAAGGAGGTATTTTTGACAGATTAATACTGAGGTTAGAATGTGAAAGTTCTTAAAAATACGGGAATTGCCCCTCTGTTATATCCTTTTATAACCTCTCAGTTTCTGTAAAACGAAAACTAAATGTATTTTACAAACCGAACGAGTTAACTAAATATGTCTACAACACTAATTTCATAATACCTCTAAAGCAAACTAAACGCAAATTGAGACATAACTTCTAAGAATAAAAATCTCGTATTTCCACCGACATGACAGCAGATGATTTATTATACGAACGATAAAGCCACCATCGGCGGCCATCTTGAATATTCGAGAATTTAAATATTGCTCCTCGGAACCAGATTGACAGTAATATTTTTCCTCTTTAGTGCGCAACGTCACTATTTCATGGAAAATATTGTGTGACCTTGATTTAGATGGGTTCGAATATTTCCCGTTGATCTTTAAGCTTTTACGGTTTTTTTCTGATAGATTTATTGAATAAACTTGGAAAGATTTTACTGGTTCATTGGACCATAATTTCCTTTGACATTTGCAAATAAGTTAAGGGCTACGTCAAATTTTTATGTAATAATTTGACGTAAAAATATTATGACATTTTTTTTTTTGCTGAATGGGCCCACTCTTGACCTCGACAAGACACGACATAAACAAAACCAACCTTATTGTGCCAGGTCAGGGACAACAAAACCCAAGAACCGCTTTAATAGAACTAAATCCCTTTATCATTGCCTGAAAACCTGAACCTTGGACAATACATAAGTTGCTTTAGCATAATCAGCCTAAAATGGTCCCAGTGCCGAGACAGGCCTGCTTTCTTCGAAAGGGAGTGGGCTATACCTAATCTACAACGCGAGCCCAGTGCGGGTTGGTGGATTTCACATGTCTTTGAATTTTTCGTTCAAAGACAAGTTTTCGTTCTAAGACAAGCTGGTTTCCTCACGATGTTTTCCTTCACCGTTTTGAAAGCAGAGGTGATGAAATTATTTACAGAAAGTGAAGCGCCGCCGTGGGTTCAAACCCACGACCTACAACTCAGAGTCGGGGCCGTTACCACTGGGCCACCACAGCTCTTCCTTTGACATTTTTACACAAGTTAATGGTTACATTAAAGCTTATTGTAATCTATTGACGAAAAAATATTATAACATTACACAAAACCAGTCTTACTGTGCCAAGTAAGAGAATCACCAAACAGCCAAACGTAAAGAACCGCTTTAATAGAACTACGTCCCTTTTATCATTGCCTGAAATCCTGAATCCCATTACTACGTCCGAGCATCTTATAAAAACAATACAATTAATAAGAGCAGATCCATCACAAATATCTTGAATAAAGTGCATTGAAAAACACTTCAGCCAACCCATTAAATCACCCATATTACACTTTGAAGTGCCTTTGATGAAAGTAGTTACATGAATGAGCCAAAACTTTTACAGGTTAAAATCCACTGCTTTTCTTAAAAACTGTTTACCATACCTCGTACTTTACCATAAACACACATGCTATTGAAACCTATCACATAAAAGTCCCTTTTCGTATATAAATAATGTTTCAAAGGAATTGATAGCAATGATTGATTGACGTGAGTCCCCTTGCATCATAAAGAGTAGTTGAGGGAGTCAAACATACGGGTACATGACAAGATGGGACTGAGTTTAAAGTTTAACATGCAAGAAAACTTGAAGAATTATCTTACAGTAATATGTAGTTTCAAGATTGAAGCTAACACTTTTTTTTTGTTCCAAATATGTTTGTTGCTTTGCAGCGCAACATTGCCTACGTAGAAAATAGTACCTGTAGCCAGAAACAAACTGAATAAAAAATAATCCGAATGTAGAACAAGCGTTCAAAGTAATTATAGTTCTTTGTAATCGACCAAGAACAGATCCATAACCTGACAGAAAATTTAGAACAGGATATTGTAAGGGAAAATTCACCAAACTTAATCTACACGTTAAGTCGGACACATAGAATTGAATTTCCATTGAAAGGGCAATGAAAGTTTAGTCGTTTTGGATGGTAAGCTTTCGTGCCAAGTGTCAAACGCTTACTATTATGATGCGATAGAGAAATATCGGCAAGTTAGACACGCTCCATCGGCTCTTTTTAACTTCAGATGCCTACAAAATTCGTTCAGTTCATTATTTGCTTTGAGTTGACTTAGCGAGCTTTTTACCGTCGACATAACGGCATTTTGGGGTTTCCTTTTAATAGCCTGCTTTATGCGGTGATACGGGTTTCGCTTTTATTCATCCTGTTTTGGTTTTCGTGTCATTTGAAAAAGGGTTCCTATTGGTATCTACATGATATTTTGGGTCCACTTGTTCCCTTAAGAATTAATATATAATTTTAATATGTAAACAGGTCTTTGGAAGGGTAAAAACTTGTTCCCTTTTTCCTGTACCTTGTCCAATTTGGTCAAACAAGTTTAATAAAAATAAAAGATAAGTAACAGAAAAGCTTTTCTTTTTTCCTTTCTACTAACCAATTACCAATTGTCATGGTCACGCCATCTATTTTTTGCTGTCTAAAGTAAAATTGTAAAAAAAGCAATCGAAGTTAATTCAAAAGTTTACAAATGATGTGAAAACAAAAAAGAATAATGTCAAACAGCAAGTTTGGAATTTATTTTCTTTCTTTTTGTCTGCTTACTTTTTTAATTTAAAGACACATAAGGGACTAAAATAAAATCATGAAAATATCAAACAACCGTCAAGAACGTTCACTTTAAAAATTCACACTCGTGATTTATTCCATTTTAAGGGTTCCGTACCTTAATGTTCAAAAGGAATCCTTATGGTGCGACTCAGTCTATCCGTCTGTCACAGCTGGATATCCCAAGAACTACTAATGCTATCAACTTGAAATTTGGAACAGTTTATATGACGTTTGCCCAACTATTTTACGAAAAAGAAAGAAATAAAAATATACTTTTTAGGGGCCGAAAGGGGGTCTTAAAAATTCCAAGTGGGGCTACTATGTGGAACATCATATGAAAGAGCGCTCTTTGCACATTCTCAAACACTTCTTTTTAGGCCGCATAGTTTTCGAGTTCTGATGAAAATGAAAATTTAATATATGATGGTACGGAACCCTCAGTGCGCAAGTCCAACTCGCTCTTGACCGATTTTTTTTACAAAAATAGAGGTAATATGTTAATTAAGAAAACTTAAATACAATAATCATACAATCTAAAACTAAATATTATTTTCCCATTTTAATTTCCATCGACACTTGAGTTATATTCTTGCTCATTTGTTAAGAAAACACTTTGTTTTAACTGCAAAACCATTCATATAATTAATGAACAGTGGTCTCACAGCCTATTTCAAAGTCAAGGTCACGCCACAAGGGAGAACAAAATATTTAACACTAAGTAATCATTCAATTATAAATTCCTTGTTTCCCTGTCTTCAAATTAAATTAAGATTTGTCACAGCAAAGTCTGGGGGCTTCAAGGATTCGCAGTTCTTAACCGGTATTCTGTTGACTAGCACTGATCTTTATTAGGTTTACGGAAAACGAGGGGTTGTCTGAATAAATTCGGAGCGACAGGGGTGGACTGTCAACAGGGGTACTCTGTACCATTCATTGTCCCCTTTGATGACGTTAGTTCATGTCCGATGCACAAAGTCACCGCTCGCTGACGCATTGTCACTTTTAGCGAATCCAGTAAACAAGTCATGTTGTTCTCTCCTATTCCAAGTGTGTATTTTTCTTCATGTTTGTTTCTCAGGAATCTGTGAGTTGAGACGTTTTTATTTGATTTTCGATTTCAACTTTTTCATTCGTTCGCTAGGTTTGGGGATTTGGTATTTTATTTTTGTTTCGGATCATTAATTGGATGTATAAACAAGATTAGTTGGCTTTAAGTGTTTGAGTTAAGCCCAGTGATTTTTCAGAACTTTTCATGCGCGATGGAAAAATATTTTCTCAAGTTATTTATTTGCGTTTTCTGATACAAGGTCTTTATTAAAGTTGATTCCATGAATAATTATTAAAATTACAAATAAATAATATTGTTGCCAAACATGAGGTAGGTGTCTGATTGGCAGGGCGACTTTAGTTTCAATACGAATGAACTTTCCCTTAAGCCTGGGTGTACAACAGGAACCTAGGTACCTAGAGATTCTGAGTACTTAACCCTTTTGGAATCATACTTGTTATTCTAAGTTCAAAGTTATTGTTCTACTGAGACAGCTTCAGACAGACATCCTTCCTGTTACACCCTGCTGCCCCTATTGTAATTTGAATTCCTACAAAACAGAGTTACATCTAAACTTATAAAGCGAATCTTAATATCTAAAAACGGAACAAAAGAAATTTTCATATATTAAATCCGGTCGTGTGTGTAGGCAATAGGCAACAATAGGCAACTCGGCAACTTGAAGCCAGAGATAAATCATCTGCCGTCGCCACGGGAACGACAGTTGGGGGACAAAATTAGAAATAAATTCCTTTCGATATACCAAGGGCTGTTCTTAACCGTGTTATTGGTGTATTTGAACTCGAATGTAGAGCGTCAGGTGTGGAAAATGATTTTGGTTTACGCTTCATCAGTTTGTGTGTTCATTTCGCTTGTGGGGTGAACCGACAGCCCCTATCTCCGTATCTCATGTTGTTGGGTCTTACGCTGATAAGCGAATTATGGGAAACGTTGTGTTTGTTTGCTGTTTGTCTTCTCTGAATTGGGTCAAATGGAAGAAATGTATCCATGGGGAAATCGTAGTAGGTGCTAAAATATCTAGCAGTGTTTGTCTTTGTCTAGGAAGAATGTTTGTAGTATGTAATTAAATATTTTTTGTTTGCTAAATAAGAAACTTGCTTAATTTACTATTCCTGATTTTGGCGGCGGTCACAATAACAGCAAGGTAGTGGGTGAGAAGAATCCCCAGATTACGAATGGCCGCCAAACCCAACTGACCTTGGCGACGTATAACGGACGCATGCTACCGCTCGACGAACACCTAGTGCAGCTCGAAAAAGAACTGGGGAAAATAAGGTGGCACATTCTTGGGTTGAGTGAAGACAGAAGAGAGGAGGAGGACACAATAACCCTTGAATCGGGCCACCTAATGTATTTTCGAGATGGGAGACCAACTATCCCAAGGCGGAGAGGAGTCTCCAGTGTATCGAACAGGGTAGCGTACCTCGTAGTGAAGCTAACCGAGTGGTATAGCCTCAAGGTTTTTCAGGTTTACGCAAAGACCTCGGCACACTCGGATGACGAATTGGAGGAAATGTTCGAGGACATCTCCAAGGCCTTGCATTCCACCACTAAGGCCCACTACAACCTTCACATGGAAGATTGTAACGCTAAAGTGGGAGTACAGAATTGCAACGAATCGGTAGTAGAGAGAAACGGGCCCAAAAGGAAGGACGTGGCGAAGTTCCAACACTATGACCACACTATGACAAAAAATGAGATGGACTTCATCATAATGGATAAAAAGCTTATATTCAGGGATGTCGCGGAGATCAACAGGTTTAATACAGGTAGTAATCACAAACTTGTTCGAGGCTCTCTGAATATCAACTTTAAGTTCGAGCAAACTCGTTTGATGAAGTCTAGGCTACGTCCAAATATGTTCCAAACTATGCTAGGATCTACGGCGTGCGGGCAAGAAGTCCAAACTTTCAGAAGAGACTCTGGAGCTTATGACTGAACGACGTAAAATCTCACCTGTCACTTCATCAGAACAACGGGCACTCAACAAAAATATTAGAGCATTGGTACGACGCGACCTCAGACGCTCAGCCCTCAGTCGCTTTCTCTATAGAGCGTGTATACGCCACGCACAACACGCTCTATAGAGAAAGCGACTGAGGAAAATTGGGGGTCGAAAGTGCTCGTCTTTGGAAGGAGCCACCTGACAAAGTTGACTAAATCTAGTGGCGATATCGTCGCTTCGAAGCCGGAGATCCTTTCGGAAGTCAAAAACGAAATCGAGGTGCCTCTTAAACAGCTTAAAAATGGAAAAGCCCTGGTGAGGACCGGATTACGACCGAGCTCCTGAAAACGTTAGGAATTCCTGTGCTGAAAGAAGTTCGGGAGCTCTTCAACTCTGTCCTGTTCTCTGGGATAACTCCAGAAACGTGCCGAAGAAGCGTGGACGTTCTTTTCCTTAAGAAGGGTGATAAGATCGTTCTAAAGAACAACAGATCCATTTCGCGCCTTAGCCATGTATATAAGTTGTTTTCAAGAGTTATCAAGAGTCGTCTAGCGCGGAAGACTCGACAAGTTTCACCCATCGGAGCAGATCGGGTGTCGAGGAAGATTTAGCACCATAGACCACATCCACACTGTGCGACAAATTATACAGAAGTCCGAAGAATATAATCGGCCCCTATGTCTTGCCTTTGAGGACTATGAGAAAGCTTTGACTCTATCGTGACCTGGTCTGTTTTGGAGTCTCTGCAGCGATGCCAAGTCGACTGGTGATACCCAGCTGCTGATGTCTTTATGAGAACGCGGCAATAACCGTCCAAACTTAGGACCAGCGAACTGAAAATATCCCCCTGTGTAAAGGAGTGAGACAAGGGGACGTAATTTCCCCAAAATTGTTCTCTAACGCATTGGAGGATGTGTTTAAGACGCTGAACTGGAATAGATGCGGCATTAACATCAATGGTGAGTACATCTCACAGTTGAGATTTGCAGATGACATCGTCAAACTGGCTGAATCTATGCAAGACTTGCAGCAGATGCTGGACGACCTAGTTGATTCTTCTGTACGTATTGGTCTTCGGATGAACTTATTCAAAACCCAGGTTATGTTCAACGAACACGTTACCCCGCAACCGATTGCTGTCAATGCCCGGACTCTCAAGGTTGTTCGTAATAAGGGTGTTCGAATACGTTTACCTCGCTAATAGAAGAATTCAGTTGGGCTGGGCAGCGTTTGCGAAGCTTCGTCAACTCTTCTGGTCGCGCATTCCTCAAAGCCTAAAGACTAAGGTCTTCAATCAGTGCGTCCTGCCAACTATCACTACATAGTATAAAACAAAGTCGCTTCCCTGTCTGTCTGTCCCTATATATGCTTAGATCTTTAAAACTGCGCAACGGATTTTGATGCGGTTTTTTTTAATAGATATAGTGATTCAAGAGGAATGTTTATATGAATAATACATGCATAATATAATAGAGAAACACTGATAATTTTAGAGATTTCTAATGTAATGTCGTAAATAAACACATTTTTTTGCGCTTACATTGTAAACGCTGGCTGAACCCATCGAGATAGATCAAAATAATGTACTACAGTATTGTACACCTTAAAAAGGTCTACAAAAAAGTCCACGATGGTATATGTCTATCTCTTAGGGATAACCCACAATAACCATTTTTTATCCTATACTTCTTACGAGAAATAATGGCTCTAAAATTATCAGCGTTCCTCCATTGCACCCGTGCGAAGCCGGGGCGAGTCGCTAGTGATATATAATTTAAGGTCAGTCAGCGAGCTATGGAACGGGCTATGTTTTGAGTCTCTCTGAAGGATTGAATCCGCAACAAGGTGATCCGGCAGAGAACCAAAGTTGTCGACATGGCTCACAGAAAAAGCAAGCTGAAGTGACAATGGGCCGGCCATATTAGCCGTAGAACCGATGACCGTTGGAGAAGACGTGTTCTTGAGTGGAGACCGTGAGTCGGTAAACGTAAGGTGAGCCGCCCTCAGGCTAGCTGGAGCGACGATCTTCGCAGGATGGCTGATACCAGCTGGATCAGAGTTGCCGAGAATCCAGTTGAATGTCGTGCAATAGGAGAGGCCTATGTGCAGCAGTGGATTGCTATAGGCTGATGATGAAATAAGAAACTTAAAACCCAAAAGCACCGCAAACCGAAATCAATCAACTTATCCTGTGAGTATTTACAAAAAACAAAAAAAAAACCGTCTAAATGAAACTGGAAAAAGAAACACCTAAGGAATCCACAATTTTTGGCGCAAAAGTGGAAAAAAGCTCGGAGCTTGATGGATTGCCTCATCCTTATTAGTGTGCGCTTAGACACCTAGCAAACGTTTCGGTTTCGAGATGTTCCAAAGAGGATTTTTAAATCTTTTCGCATAGATTTTCGGTGCTGTTTACTTTATTTTTCGTACCGAGTTGTTATTAAGTAAAGAATCAATCTTTGTCTAGAAAAAAAAGTAAAGAAACAATCTTTGTCCACATTTAAAATTATGATAAAAAATCACTTCCTCTCTCCTTAAACAGCACCATTATATTTTCTTTACTCCTGTTTCATGTCTATTGTTATATGTATATATTTATTTAGATTGGTATAATATACTTTATGCATGTATTTATTTTATCGTGTAAATAGTACACCACAGACTACCTACAATACTTGTCTCTCCTTCCCTTTTCAATCCATCCAAAGGTTGTCTTTAAAAGATCGCTCTTAGCGATAAGACCGCCCATTGTGTCACCCTCTGTAAAATTTCTATATTTATGTCTGAATCTATATGGTGTACATAATAAAGAGTATTCTATTCTATTCTATTCTAAAAATCAACGTAGTTTCTTTACGTAGGACTTTTATTCGAAGAAATAGAATTTTGGATTGATTATTTTTAGGTACGTAGTCAAAATTCAATTGTAATGGATGAATAAAGAGATAGTTAGCCCTGTGCGTTGGTTCAGTCCCACAGACATGACACACACATGCATAAGTACCTAATTAAGTCGAAGATTACCCGTACGTGTTGCCACTTTTGGGAAAATGATTTACCTAAATGCAATTTTAACGTTAGAAATGAAAAATCCATTTATAACACAGTATCGACAGTCACCATAAACAAGTAACGGGAATTTTAAAAGTATGTAAACTTCACGTAAAGTAACCAACATTCTGTAAGGATAAAACAAACAAGAATTTCTTATCCCGTCAGTGCTGGTTATAAATGATGGTTGGCAACCCTTCGCGGGTGTTAAAGCTTTTCAAACCCTTGTTTTGGCAGCTTTTCTGGTTTTTCCCTTAACGAAAACGTACTTTGGGTACCTAATATGCGGTTGCTTGGAACTTCCGTAATTTATAAGTGTGGTAACATTGCGTAATCGTATTAATATTATGAGGCAATTTCTCTGTGACAAATGTTTTTAGGAATTGGCGTTGTTACCGGTATGAAACTAAGTTGGTAGGTAGGTTATGTAAAGGCTGTCTTCAACAGTCGACTTTATGTTGTGCAGGCTGGCAGAAAAATAACTCTGGTTGCATTTGAACATTCAAACGAATTAAGAATAAGCTTTCAAATTATTTCTAGTAGGTTTTTTGTTTCGATAAACAGTGGTAGAAAGAAAAAGATGCACTGAACTTAAACTTAGTTTAGTTGGTGAACAACAGAATCGGCACCATTATACAACGTGTAACGTTAAATGCGCAAAACCTGAAAATAGTTTGATCAGAATAACAAGCAGAATTAATGAACCACTTTTTAATATAGGTCACATTTTTCAAAAATCATCATTAAAAACGTTGCCGTGTCTATTTATTAATAGGTCAAGCAAGCCAATGTCAGCGCAGCGCAGCGGCCCGGTGACGACTCCTCCCTCTGTAAAGCGTCGTCACAGACGCAAGAAACGATCAGAATGGCCAGTAAAACTAAAACAGCACATAAAACCTTTACAATTTTTTTTATGACTTATTTTCAATCTGAAATAGGTCAATTGAGTTAAAAACCAGTTGGGGTGTCTGAGGTTTTGCGCAATTAACGTTACACGTTGTATAATTTTATAGCCCCAACACTATTCTCATCACAGTACCTACTACGAAAAAAATTCCTAATGTTACTACAACTAGTGGCATTTGAGAGACTTTTTCTTTAAATTTTTTTTTTTTACTTTATTTTTTATTATTTTATGGACTAGTGTTTAAGATGTGTATGGAATTACTAACAAATTGGATTCTATGATCTGGATAAATAAATGATTATTATTATTAATAATAATATTATGGAATAGTTCCTGGAGATCTGCCGCATAGCACTGGATGTCGTGGATAAAAAAGTTGGGTGAAACTTGGAGTCTATACTTATCAAGGGGTACCTAACTTTCATTTCAACTTTAAGAAACATTCAAGTAAATATACGTAGAGTAAATAACTACATTATGATGATACCCATTAACTGTATGAGAAAAACAATAATCAAGATGAACATCAAAAAAAAAAGCAAAAACGCATAACAAACTCCAACAAAAAAATTTGAACAGGTGAGTGGAAAAATAATGGTGAAAAAGTCGTACGGTCATGTGATTGCCCGCGGCGATGTCGCGCCATCGTTGTGACATGCGATACGATACGGCAACGCCTTGTCGTGCGACGTCGCGCCCATGGGCGAAACAGCGCTGCAGTGCTTTTTTGCATGAACCAAATTTGGATTAGCGCGTATCGACAAAGCGATTCTTTTTTTATTTTTTTGCGTTTTGTTTTGACAGCTTTTTGTGGTACAGCAGTTCTTGTATAGATTGTATTTGTTTTGAAAACTATTTCAAATTACAAAACTTTTGGAAGGAATTACTTTGAATGTTGCTGATGTATCTGCTGCTTTGCATAACCCTTAAATGCATAATGTTGCCATATGGCAACAAAGTACGTCATTTAATTTTTTTAAGAATCTGATAGCTGTGAGTTTCTGAACGCACCTCTTTTTGTCAAAACAATATATATACTCTATGAATATTAATATTATTGTATAATTATTATATATTCATTATCTAAATTCTATAGATAAATACCTATACAATAGCATTTTTTGCAATACGATAAAATAAATCATGCATTTAAGGGATAAACTATTTAGTTCAATGGTCGATATACTGAATTTGCAGACTTAAACTCACGCTTTCTTACAATGGGGGTTTAAGGGCAGAAACTACAGAACGCCATGTGCTACGATCCTTACGTCATGCTCCTTTTACTTCGATCGCTTCGTACGTAGATGTACGAACATCTAGTAAATTAGGGGGGTTAAGGTTATGGGATTTAAGTAACAAAAGGTCTAATCCCGGTCTCTCAGTCTAGCCTAGTGTGCACTCCCCAACCAGCGTCAGATAGCATCTGTCTGGCATTAATGCTGAAATGAACCTTTTTGGCGCAGCCATGAGGCACACACTATTGTTGTTTGAAACACTAATTTTATATTTCTAATTTTGTATTTTGTGTTTCACGAACTGTGTCCAAATAAACTTTATTCTTTCTTTCTTTCTAATCTTTACCTACCCTAGCACAACTACATAAGCACAATACATACGGAGAATCCTACATATATCTACAAGGAAAATTAACCCCAAATACAAGACAAACACAATAACGTGCCAAAAAAAAACCACACAAACATGACGACATCGATCAACCTACAAACAAACACGATCGCAATATTCATAATTTGTCGCGCGTTCTCACCGGTGGAACCCTAAAACTATAAATTGCACCGGGCGTGCGATCAATCACCGGGTTCCGTACAGTTAGTAAATTAAGTCCGGTTTTGAATTAGCGACCGCCTGGGCGCTAACTTAGTTATGGTATGACGTAATTATGCCGAGCTAATGTGATCCAATATGGATGTTGAACACGTCTACGTATTTTTTTTTCAGATGCAGTTTTAAAATCCAGCAGTTTTAATTTTTTAACATAATTTTAAGGTTTATTGTGATGCCTTGGTGAAATGGTGGAGTTTTTAATTTCGAATGGTGTGTCGTTTGCTTTTACTGTCCTACTCGTACTTCGTAATTTGTGGTTTGCGACAACGATCGGTCTCCCTACCTTACCCTAGGGTCGTAAAATACGACTTTTGGGATTACGACAAGAGGATTTGTGACAGGGTAAGCAGCATCTTCCACTGAACTAATTATAACAAGCTGATATTATGTAGCAATTTCTGATGCCAAGCGGTGTCTTAAAAGCATTACAGTGGGTAATCTCTTGTAGATACTATTGGAGGTTCATGTTCAACAGTGGACGTCTAAACGATGTTATTAATGCTGAAAGAATAATCATTAAAATTCGTCTTAATAAGGTTGATACTTGACCTCTGAAGAATACATTTTCTTTGTTCGATGATTTTTTTTTTTATATTAGGCCTCTACTGTACATTTTCATAAACCTCTTCCCAGGAAATGAGATCTTCAGTTCTCATTCCTATTTGACACCACGCGGGCATAGTGCAGGTTGGTAAATTAATCAATCAATCAATCAAATCATTTATTTGCTTAATACAGGTACCTAGGTATAGACAGATGTTACAAATAAATATAAAGCACACTGTACCATTACCAAATAAGGTGTGCAAATATTTATATTATTTTTAAGTTCATTAAATAATTATTAAAATGACATTACAGAATTATTATAATAAAAAGAATGTCACGTGTCTTCTAATTTTTGTATCTACGACATGCCGGTTTCTTCACGATGTTTAGCCATGATCAGCCTATTAATATGATCTATTTCAACACAGCTTACCAGTTGAACATGCAAATAAAACAGACCTTTATGAATCAATTGAAAATATAATGAGAGCTGTTTAATCATTCGTCCGCGTCAATAGCAAGAGTATTAGTATAATATGTTACGAATAATTAGTGTTAATATCTATTGTTAAAATATGTTCGATCAATGATACTAATAATGCGAGGAGATTAGTGGAATATAATAAATTATTATGTGTAATAATTTCGGATTCCACTGATGATTGTGAAATGATACCTGTTAAGAAAGGTCCATTAGAAATATTGAATACTGCTGCAAGAGTATTAGAATACTCTTCCTATAACCCTTTTACAGGACCGCTATGAAGCGGGTTATGCTCAGAGTTTCTTTGAAGGATGAAATCAGAAAAGAACCGGAGTTACCGACATAGCTTGCACAGTAAGCAAACTGAAGTGGCAGTGCGCTGGCCATGTCTGTCGAAGGACCTATGGCCAGTGGAGCAGACTAGTCCTGCAGTGGGATTCTGTAACCATCTCACCGTCAAAACTTAGGTGAAGTGAGCTGTGAGTGTCATCCCACCTGTTACTAGAGATTGACCACTCATACACTTACAATCATAATCGAGATTTTAATAATATGTATATTTTATGCAAATTCTATTGATCTTTTGTATAATTTCAAAGCTAGTGTTTTAGTTGCCAAAACTTTATTTTTGGGAGTTTTAAAATAAAATAGCAAAACAGAAACTTAGTCAGAATCTCAGTGTTACTTTTTTTCCTTGACTAGTCCTTCTCCACGGCTACACCTACTCCAAGCAAGTTTTCACGCTGATATTTTTACAGAATCGACCGGCTGGAGTGGGGACTCCGTATCTGCAAGCGCAGCATGGGACGCTCCCCAGCTAGATGGACCGACGACATTAAGAAAGTGGCTGGGATATACTGGATGCGGAAGGTGGAGGACAGGGTGTTATGTCGCAGTCTGGGATGTCCAGCTGTGGACTACGATGATAGGCTGAGTTGATTGATTGAACCCTTTGACGGATCTCACAGGAAGTACGACTGTGAACTTTTGCTTTTCGTTTCTAATCAACATCTAACCTACCGTTCTCCAGTTTACAAGTAATTTCCAAAAACTGCTTTACAAGAAAACGAAGTAGCCAACATAACAAATGACACGCTAGCACAAAGTAGACATTAAAAACCTACCTCAACATCCATCAAGCAAGAAAATCACAAAGCTCGTACGTACCTGGAAGTAAAAAGACTTGGCATTAGCAACATAACAAATGCACTGACCTACGTGAGAGAGATACGAATATACAGAAACGGTACCTACACAAAAAGAAAAACCATAAATTACGTTAAAACGTCGGCAAAAACCAAGGAGTGTTGCTTAAAGGTGGGTGTTCAATGCGTTCTATTTGCGCGTGTTGTATTGGCGTTTGCTTAACTTTTGTTTTTGGTGTTTTCTGCTTCTTCTACTTAATCCTTGTTTTCGTCATCTGATTTAATTATATTAGTTTGACTATAGCAGCATTCAAATCATCGTCATCGAAAAACGCATGTCATCCAGTTGCTAGGATTTTAATTGTCTTTTATTTTCTACAATCACATATGTTCTAAATTTTGTTTGTACTGGATATTTTGTTTCGTCGCATTCAAAAATAAATAAAATTATACAGAAAATCGTGTAGTGAATAGAGTTCCTGCACTAATTAATTGTCGTTCATTTAGGTACGTGTACTTCGTTAGGAACTGCGCCCTTGTTTGTTTTTCTTTGTGATTTATAAAACTATTTGCTTGATTATTTTCATAGTTATATTATTTTGCCCAATATTTTATAGGACTGTAAGGATAACTAAACTAAAGTGCTGAGCGTAAAGTATATCGGCATAAGCGGTGCGTTTCATGAAAGTCAACGCTTTAAGCTACGGTAGTTTTCATAAACTCTATAACCCACTATCAACCCAAAAATGCCGATGATGAAACTAATATTTCAAAAGCATATAAGTAAAGAAATTAAGGTAAAGGATAATTTGCCAGTTGTCAATCCATATTCACAATTACCAATAAGCAGAACAATATATCAAAAACCATTTCATAAATAAAAGTAGATATAAGAATCCATCAGAACCCAGGATCTAACGGTGCAGTAGTAGTGTAAGTGTGCAATCAAAAAGCAATGTTTGCGCATGAGGCGTCCTCACGACCAATTAGCGTCGACATCGCGCCACATAAATTGTATGAAACAGCTCGGTTTCTAGCTGTGCCAGTCCTGGATGTACAAGTGAACTGGATGATGGTATAGAGGGGTAAGGGCTTCAGTGCAAGTTTTCTTTCGTGAAGATACATTAACTGTCACTATACTTGGGGTTTTGGGACCCGTGGCTACATAATAACAGCCGCACAGGTCGATCTATCAGGTTAAGCTACGCTTGCTGCGGTTGGTCTGTGGATGGGTGACCATCTTTACATACCATCTTTACATACCGAGACCCCTCCGTGCCTCGGAAAGCACGTTAAGCCGTTGGTCCCGGCTGTCATTCGTAGATCTTTGACAGTCGTTACGGGTAGCCAGAAGCCCGAAAGTCTGACAACCAGTCTTACCTAGGGGTATCGTATTACCCAGTAACTGGGTTGTGGAGGTCAGATAGGCAGTCGCTCCAAGTAAAATACTGGTATTCAGCTGCATCCGGTTAGACTGGAAACCGACCCCAACATAGTTGGGAAAAGGCTAGGCAGATGATGATTCTTGGGGTTTTGGGGGGTGTTCTTCATGAAACATGAGGGAGGAAAGAAATCTATACCAGAACCAGAAATATTCAGTCAACCAATGCCAACTTTGACTAAAAATTATTGTATTTAATTCTGTATATCACAGCCATATCAAGACAGACAATTCACGATAGATGGATACATTTGGATGTTGTTTGGCAATAGTGGATACGTTTTTCATATTTTATCGATACGTCTCTGCCTTCACACTAAAAACGAGTATGGACTTATACAATATTCATATATCTATCTAGTTGACATACTTGTCTTCTGATCGGAAATTCTGAAGATCATGAGAATTAACGTCAAGCATCTGCCATAACGGAAATCTTAAAGTCATGTCGTTTAAATCGTCTTCAAAAGATACCATGTCACAAAGCACTTCCACCAAGTTTCTACATCTACAGTTAGTACTTTTGTCCCTACCCCCGTCGCTGGCAAGAGTTCATTATCACAAATAAACCGAAGAGCCTTTCCGTTTTTATTGTTCGGTGGCAATGTTCCACCACAATGTACCACGCTATTACACTTGAAACTATGTTAAGTGTTGTTCCACAAAATATTTGGATTATATGATTGGTGTAGTTACAATTGAAAAGGCTAAAAGTTGTGTAATTTCTGTTTTGATACTTTAGCTTTTTTGGAATCAGATTCAGTGGTAAGATGCATTCCCAATTTACCACTTGACACGGCCAACATGAACACAGAATGATGTGACACCATTAGACTTCTTCCATATTGCGCACTGGCCGGTCGATTCTGGAAAAATCTCACCATGAAAACTAAGGTGAAGTGAGCTGTGAGTCTTGCTGATGCTAGGGATTGACACTATTGACGACTCACTTCACGCTCACTTCACCTTTGTTTTCACGGTGAGATATTTACAGAATAGATAGTCTGGACTGGGTAATCGCTTTTTGCGTCTCATATGACTACAAAATCCGAAAACATCGATTTCAAAATATCGGTTCACCATACCTACGTAGGCCCAAGCCATGGGGTGAACTATTCTATTCTGAACCAAAAAAGATTGGGGACACGATCAATAGATCCCCATTGATTGCATCCCCCAAATAGATTCGTGTATTAATATTACTAATACACAAGGGCGTATTGCTAATTTCTTTGAGTCGTCCCCTCTCACTATTGTATCTATAGGATATGTCTTATTACATCAATCTACGAAAATGGTTATTTGATATAGGAATTGGAGCCAACCTACACTGGAATCACTCGCTTTTATTAACATTTTTGTGCTACTGAGGATGTTTCGTCTTTGCATTGTGGCCAAACTTGTCTTTGGAAGACAGGAAAACATCGTTTACCGTGTTATTTATGTCATCATAGAGTATAATCAAGACTCATTTCATTTTGATGCTCACTAGCAAAAAAAAAAACCACCGGCCAAGTGTGTGTCGGACCACGCACAATCAAGGGTTCTGTAGTTGGGATGAATTTATCCCAAGTAAAAACTTCACATTTTAGTTGAAAAACACGTTCTCCCATACATCGTCATACGTCACGGTCAATTATCCAATTGCAATAATGTAAGTTAGTAATCGTAAACAAAATATGTTTGTGATAAAACTATAAATTACGATTTTCGAACATTTTCCTTTACTTGTGCTGCCAACGGGAAGTACTCTATAGGTTTAATTTATTTGCGAGTGTCAAAATTAATAATTCTCATAAAGAAATTTACATTTCACTTACGTGAGAACAAATTTAAACAAAGTATAAATATATCGCATAAATGGCCGTATTTTTTTATTGCGCTGATTTAGAAGCTTGATTTTTTAGAGCTTCAAGGGACCTTAGACACACGTATTTGGTATTCATTTGTTACCTCCACGCGCTCTTGAGAAAAAGGGTCTTGAAAGACTGACCTAAGTAGCCCTAAAATGCCCAGACTTCTTACTTCTATACACCGTCTGCACAAGCGTCAATTTCAAAACCTGACCTAAATGACATAATTAGAAATCAATTGCAACCTTAACTCCAAAACATTTGGGTCCCCACATCAATCACTAGATTCAAAATTTTGCTTCAAATCGCGTAATCCAACTGCCGAACTATAGATCCAGAGGTCCGAACAAAACATTAGTAAATCTAATTAAACAGGCGAAGGATTAATGGAGTGACAATAATCTTACGTCACGTTTGGGGTAAGGGATTATCCCGAATTTAATCAGCGGTAGATACCGCAACCCTTATGACGTCGACTCGTTATATTCAGATTGATGCAACGAGGGTTAAACAGAAATTAAAGCGCTACATAAACGTAAAAAGCTCAGTTTTTTGTCGCATAGTTACGCGTATTGGTATGTATTGCAAGCCAGAAAAATGTGGAGTATTGTTAAATGTTCAAAGAAAAGACTTATTCAAAAATATTTCATAAAAATAAAATGTACTAATATAATATACTTTTTTTTTTCGTCGCATAATTCTCAAGATTTTGAGCGTAAACTAAATATTCCATACAACCCAAATAAATATGTCATATTTTATGTAAAGATAATAAAGGAAATTTAATCAACTAAAGAAATACCTGAAAATTATTCCACTGAGCATTTATTTTTTAATTTAATTAAAACTGCAAAATTACTTTTATTTTGGTGGTCATTTGATTCAACTAACATCAATCGCATCGCTGTTTTAAACCTTATTTGTTGCCGCGATGCGCTTTTGTCAAGTACCTAAAAATTTGCTTCATATCGCGCATTAAGGCGCGATCCCACTGCTGCGGGGTAATTGAGTAACACACTATCGTTAGAAATGGGTTTCATTTTGACAGTTCAGCAACATTCATTGTATTATTTACCCTGTCGAGCAGACAAATTTTTGGAACATATGAAGCAATGGATTAGCAATATCCTTCAAAATGATTCAACTTGAGATTGATATCCATTGTTTTACCCAATTAGGGTGCTGGTTGCTGGAGGTTACTTTAGTAACGCAAAATCATTGTTTGCCAACCACACACCCGTACGTATCGTGAAGCTAAACACACGTGGCAGCAATAGAACTGCGCTTTTAGAGAGGTTCCAAATTCAATTACGTTTTTTTTTTTTCTTTTTTTGTGGCTATTGGTTGCTATAGTGATACATCAGCTCAGCAGATTACGTTACACGAACCCAAAATTAATACTATAATTGTAAAGATCATCCCGCCAATGCCCCTAGGGTATCGTAATGGGTGATTTACGGATTAATTATTATTATTTTGGTACAAACAACCACCTGTATGCCTACATTGTGTTTAATATAATACTGCAATCATCCATCTGCTCGAATAACGGAGCTGCTGCAATTAAATTCAGAATAACCGACAGATGTTAATAAGTATTGCAAGAGTAATTTAAATCGACTAGTAAGTTTATTCGTACCTACTTCGATACAATAACTACACCATTTTCAAATAAATATTCCTTCTCTGTCCATGCTGTGAGATTGTGGAACTCACTTCCGCCTAGCTTTCGTGATTTAAAAACTATTTCTCTATTTAAATGTCGATTTAAAGAGCATTACCTTTCCTCTACTCTGTGAGCGTTTATATATATGCTTATATATTTTAACATTATGTATTTATTTAAGTATACTTATGTTCATTTTTTGCATTATATTTAATATTTTAGTTTTAGACTTCACACATTCATATTTTCTCTTCTTGTTCTCACACACTATTGTCTACATTTTTTTTAACTTCTCCTTTTCTAAAGTACTAGGAAGTAGTGAAGGGTGGGCGTTTTGGGGGGACTGTCTTTTGTAATGTCGAAGTTCGAAAAGTGCTGATTCTCAGCCTAGTTTGAATAAATGACTTTTGATTTTGATTTTCGCAGGTCTGCTGGAAGAAATTTCTCAAGAGTGCAAGAAGTGCTTTTGTACTCAAATTATAGTTATGTCATATCTCTGTGTATTTTACTGTATGTACATAAATAATAAAATAAATTGGGTAAAATTTTTCAATTAATACCGATACAAATTGCAGAAGCGTAAAACAAAAAAAAAACTTCCTGAATATTAGGTAAGGAGAAGCACGTCAAACTTGATCTCATTTAGTCTTCTCATTAATTTTTCGTTATAACATGAAGGCATGATAGAACGTTATAATTATTTACTTGAATATACCTACGAACGAAGAAAATAAGTCCTTTGTGCGAATAATGAGTAATTATTATTTCATACAATACATTTTTCACATCAGTATCGGCAATCATTTTGTAAACACAAACCAAAAGTTCGAAATTCGACTTTCGACCATGAAACTTAAAGTCCAAATTCGAATAAACGATTTTTTGCTTAGCAAAATATTCGTTACATGCACATAACAGTCATTAAAATTGTAACATAATAATAAAGGGGGTCGTTTTTATAATAGACTTTGTATTGGGGTCCCATTGTGTGCCAGCGTGGTACGGGTAATTTACATCGGCAACCTTGTAGCAACGTGTGTATCGGACATGAATAGTAACATTTTGATGACAAATAATAGTGATTTAGAGGGCCATACAATAGGACAAATGTTAAATGTAAAATTAGCTGCAAATGTCGGGTTAAAAATCCGGCCAAGCGCGAGTCGCATCTATAAAAATGGCAAAAAAATCATGTCTGTTGTATGGGAGCCCCCTTAAATATTTATTTTATTCTATTTTTTAGTATTTGTTCTTATAGCGGCAACAGAAATACATCATCTGTGAAAATTTCAACTGTCTAACTATCACGGTTCATGAGATACAGTCTGGTGACAGACGGACGGACGGACGGACGGACAGAGGAGCGCGAGTAACAGGGTTCCTTTTTACCCTTTGGGTACGGAACCCTAATAAACAGATCTTTAAAATTTGCGTACACCCTTGTCGACAAGTAAAAATGTTGGTAGTGGTGCTTGATTGCTTTAGTTCATGTAATGTTTATGACCCCTGGCTAGTTAGTTTCACTTGAGATTTTTTCTAGGATCCTGAGACTGAAGACTGAAAAGATTGTTTGACTACACAAATTAAAATTACCTTATGATAATTACGAGAAACATAATTTTAAAAATTCTTATATTCATTTAATTGATTATTATTAAGGTAATGCCTAGAATCCTTGCTTCGTTATTTAAGTACTAGCTTCTGCGCGCGGTTTTGCCCGAGAGGATCTCGGGAATTAATTAACCTAACTTAAGAAATGCTGGGTTTCCATATAAATTTTCATCCCCTATAGATATAGGGGAATCCTATAGGGTAAGATTCCTCTATAGGATTCATTTTGAGACTAAAAGTAGCGCATGTCCTTCCACAGGATGCCATTTATCTCCTTGCCAATTTTTGTGGGAATCCGTTCAGTGGTTTAGTCCTGAAAAGGTAACATGCAGACAGATAGAGTAGGTAATTTTGTGTAGATGCTTACGTAAGTATGATTAGCATTAATAAAAACAAATGAAACTACAAGGAAACTAATCAAATTATACCGAAAAACATGTCATATGGGCAAGTATACCGCATCCCTATCACATTTAGGAACTCATCTCACACTCGATATCGAAACCCATATCACACCGTCATATCGGCCCAAACCCAGCTGTGATCAGCAAGATACGTATGTAAATACTAATTGCATCGGTTGAAGTATCAACACCAGCTCAACTTAGATAATCCTCTTAGTAGTAAATGATCTGGATCCACGATAAACACAGTTGTATGAATTCTAATCAGAATCTGATGCGTTCTAGAGTGCGTCTAGTCTAGTTAGCCTTTGGTGTATAATTTTCACTTACGTTAAGCAAGAATTGTATCTAAAAATTAACCCCAGATATCCGTAAACTTTTCTTAAAGTTAAGATACATCTCAACGTCAAAAAAATTATGGATAAGCAGGCGCTATTCATTACGTAACTAAGCAATTTCATAAATATGGGGGCTTACGTTTGTAAGATTTAAAAATATATTTCAAAAAGCTTAAAATATATTAGATGGCAACTGTACCAGTCTTTATATAAATACTATCGAAAAAAAAACAATTTTAGGTAAAAATTTTGCAAATATTTACGATACATTTGCGTGACAAATTATGTTAGTAACATTATGAAAAAATCTATCCATCATGGAAAATTTTATTAAAATAAATATAAGATTTTATCTACTTTCTATTACGAGTAAGGAATTTAATAACCAATGATAGTTTCAAAGGAAAAAAACGGTGAATGTATGTGTACTTTGATATATATTTTTTTTGATATTGAAAGTATTACGATGGTAAATACTCTTAAAAAAAACTGTAAGAGAGCCTTTGTTTATGTCAACTTCTACGTCTTATGACTAAACTTGAGTAGGTATTTTCTGTAACTTAAATCAAAATAAACGGTAGAAAATTGTAAACAACTACATATTTACATATAACGTTTAGTTACGGATACAATAAAAGCTTAACAAAAAACAAAGTTTAAAGTGTGATGTTACTTTCGAATCGTACGAAACATACATATCTTGGTAAGCGCAAACCGAGAGCGAATCCTGGAAAGCTTTATTAAAAGATACTCGTTGGTTACAAGTTTGTCCGAACAATATCATGAGATATTATTATGGCAAAAATCCTTTTTCGTAGAAACTTATATCGTAATTTTTTGTTAGATACTTACAGTAGGCCGCAAATCAGTGGTAAGAGTTTGACCTTGACCTGACCCGGCGCAGGACGGAGTTTCAATAGAATAAGAGGCCAGCTTTTACTGGTTTAGTTACCAGTGACGACATCCGGTGCAACCTCAGCCGTCAGCTTCGCTACCAACTTGCTAAATGACCTATACAGGGTGGTATGGACATCGACGCGCAAACTGAAAGAATGAATTCAGCACATCATTCTAGACCACCTAGGATAGAAAGCTCATTTTTTTAAACAAGATAATGTAGGTAGGTTACTCTTGTATCGGCTAAGATTTTATAAGGTATATCTATTCATACACGAAATCTCTGAAGGGGTCATTGTACCCATCATTACGAACAACTTTTCCTATGGGACTAAACCTGAAATCGCGAAAAAAATCAACTGTTCCCTACATTTATGATCGCATAACTCGTCAAAATGTAGGGAACAGCTGATTTTCTTTCGCGATTAAAGGTTAAAGTTGTTTGTAATTATGCGTACAATGACCCCTTCAGAGATTTCGTGTATAAATTGATATACCTTATAAAATCTTAGCCGATACAAGAGCAGAAGAAGCAGTCTATGTCTTTGAAAAGACTCAACAATAAAGTCCGTTGCGTTTAAGATTAAACACGGCAACAATACCAAAATAAAAAAAAAACGAAATAGAGACTTCCTCTAAAAGACTGGTGATGCTTTTCTCCCAAACCGGCGTCCAAACAAAATGCAGATCAGCAAACACATGCAGTGCCATAAAGCTATGACATCACACCAGCTGTAGCAGCCAGCAAGGATGATGGATCGCTCGTCGTCGCCTACAAATAGGGTCGCCATTCAGAGGCGCTCGTTATTGTGTTAAAATCAATTTGCGCCCATCCCCGACGAGCTGTTAGTGTTGTTGGTTAAAAGATTTATCGATATCGATGTTTTGCAGACTGAAATTGAAGATGACGTTGTAGACAAACATAATGGTCGCTTTTGTTGCTAGACAGGTATTTATAGTCGAATTTCAAATTCAGCTTAACAAATTAAATTCGGCTATAAAGACGTGTTGTACCTAAGCATTTGTAATTATTAATAACGTAACATGATACGATTAATTTAGGCATCTGATAGATGATTTATGTGTGGGATATAGGTATGTGTTTGTGTGTAGGGGTTGGATTTAGGATTAGATTGATGTAGCTAAAATAAAATTCAAGAGTATCCTTACTACTCGATTACTGTTATTACGTTTTCCCTCTACATAATATGTCAGTTTTGTATTTCCCACTAAATTCAAATACCGTAAAATCTTTTGTTATGTGTGCGGTAATAAAATAATAGTAAGTATATTTAAAAGGATATAAATGTATTTGTCATCTTAAAAGATGAAACGCAAGATTTTTATAACAGGTTCTAATTATCATCGTAAACAATAAAGAAATTGTCGATAGGTATCATCCCATCACTGTCTTCATGAGTCCGGCACGCAAAAATAGTTTTTAGGGCATTCCACCCCACAGATTGTCCATGGCCAAGACAATGCGGCCGGTAACAAAAGTCGCCCTAAAATGTTGTTAATTCGAGACGAGACAGACTTTTTTGATAATTTTTTCTATGCTTTTTTACTAAAGGGGTGTTCGGTTACTATTTAATAAGCATTCGTTTTGATTTTGATACCAGCGAGGGTTGTAATGGGGTAATTTTGCGTCAATCTGGCATTTGTGTTTTCGTTTGCAGTTTGTTAATTTACTGTACGGCTATTTTTACTGTATTGTGTTCCAAGTTATTTATTTTTTGTAAATATTGAAATAGGTTTTATTTCCAGTTTTGCGCTCATATTTTTATAAAGTCAATTTTATTTTCGATATTGTGGTGTCAATTTATAGAATCAATTTCGTTCGAGTTTGGTGCTTTTTTATGTACCCTTATACGTACACACATACATATACAGACGCCTCTTCCCATGGCAGGCAGAAACTATAGAACAGAAACTGCTAAAATTCTTACGTTACTCCTTTTGCCTCGTTTACGTTCATACATCAAAAGGTCAAAATCGTTCAAAATCTAGTTGCAATCTCATCTCAGCGACAATCAATGTCAAAAACTTGTCAAAAATGTAGGAAAATTAGACGTATTTTTGACAGATTGAGGCCGAGGTCAGACTGCGAAAGTTGTTAGAACTAGGAGTATTACCCCCCTGGTTATAGACGCACGCTAGTAGCGAGTGCTACGCATCTGACCTTTCTGAAGAACATCACAAATAAAGTCACTATATGTCTTCCTGGGGCGTATTTATACGCAAATAAAATATAGGAACCTACAACCGGCTGAATCATGAGTCAAGCTGTTGCCTGGGCACCACGAAACATGGTATTGTTGCCTAAACATGATTATCTTTTTTAGAGCCCTATCTCACTAGGACCACAACCAACCAAGATTGTACTGCCAAAAAAATTACAAAAAATTATACTCATCATAAAGCTGTGTGTTGCATAATATGGTGTCTATTGTACTATTGTCTATATTTACCAGTGAGATATAAGCCTAAATCATTATCAACGTCTTCCGTTTGACTTCATTAACTAACAAACACTGCCATATTTAATCACTCAATAGAAACCTTTTAAACAATCCCTAGACATCCCGTAAACCGTAAAACAATAACAGAGAAGAATGACAGCTACATTTGTCAACTCCATTACAGCATTTTTTCCAAATCGGTTTATTTTAGCATTCGAGAAATGGGTTTCTGTTTATTCACGCCGGCTTCGAGGGGTTATATAAATAATTTCTTTGTTATAAGTGCCTTGAATTAACTTAACGGTAAAATTGAATAGTTTAGAATGTTATTTTGTATGACTTGCCGCTTGAGCTTGGAAGAAATGAATGTGGACTAGTGTTAAGTGAGCGGTATTTTGTTGCAAAAATAGAATTAAAATCTAAATTATATGATGCTATATCAGTTACTGATGTTTAGCGAGATGTATAACATTACTCAATGGAGATAAGGTTAGCGAATTATCACTTTCTGTCTGTGATAATACTTTGGCTTTGAGCTGGCCTCAAGTACGGAGTTTCAATAGAATAAAATGCCTGAAAGAGCAGCAAAAAATCTTGGTATGCTTACCTACTGTTTCCTTAGCTCTTGAAAAACTAATTATACCAAAAAAAAAAGGTTTACGAGTATTAGATTCATGATACATACCTAAAGCACGAACAAAAACTTATGGAAATCGGTTTTGTGTAGGTATAATCTTACGTTGCCTGCGGGGCCCTAGTTAGGGCTCCCGCAGATAAGCGCGACACGACGGTGCGACACGATTCGGGTAGAACAAATTTCACGAAGTTTTCATAGAAATTGTTCTACTAGGGTCGCGTCGCGATGTCGCGTCGCGTTTGTCTGCAGGAGACTTTACTTAACTATACAATTATTAGGGCTTACAGAAATATGACTAGATACTTTAGCTTTTCGGAATTAGTTGGGATACAAATTCCTTCAAGAAACATTATCAAAATAATGAGTTCCCTAACAGGCTTGGTGAAAGCCTAATTTTGTTAGTTATAAGTTCGATGCAAAAGAAAATTAGTTTTGTGTACAAATTACTTGACGTTTGTTTTAGTCAGCACCAGTTTATTTTGTCCGTAAAATATGCTCAAACTATAGTAATAGCACATTACTTAAGAAAGGGGATCCACGAAATTTGTAGACAGACTAACAGGGGTACCGTCTGGCTGTTACCATTGTAACACGAATTATTTAAGTCTAAAGAAATAGCCCCAATATTTCAAAAGGCTAAAGGATAATTAAAATAACAAAAGTATACGTAAACTTCAAGATTCAAATAAACTAATTACTTACAATATACACTGAATCGCGTGTTAAGTTTTAAGACTGCAACTTCTGTGGTTCTTGCGGCCTTAACAAGGTCGTCGGTCCAACTTGTGGGAGGTCTTCCAACGCTACGTCTTCCAGTACACGGTCTCCACTCCAGTACCTTTCGGCCCCATCGGAGATCTGTTCTGCGAGCAATGTGCCTTGTCACACTGCCACTTGAGTTTGGCAATTATTCGTTTGTTAGGTTGGTTTTAGTTCATTTTCAATTATTCGAAGGAAACTCGTCATCTAATGTACAGACGCCAGCACATCTAGCTATCCGAAACTGTCAAATTTTCCCAATCGACTTTGACGATACTTTGGCGATAATGTTGAAATTTTATTAAAGAAATTTGACAGATTGTAGTAATAATAATATTTGTAATTAAAAACGCTCAAAATCTAGTCGCAATCTCATCTCAGAGACCATCAATGTCAAAAAGGTACGGAAATTAGAGGTATTTTTGACAGATTCGATCGAACGAATTAGAACGTTCTTAATATTTCAAGAATAGCCATCTGATCAAATTAACATGGACAAAAACAATTGATAGCTTTGACCCGACCCAATACCGTATCGTTCGCAACAACGGGAATGCGGCCATCCCTTGAGCCGTCGTCAAATATTTGCGTAGTTGAATCATCCGCGGGCTAAGTCGACGCTCTATGTAATATCGTGATGGATGACGTCAGCTGTTTGTCTTGACTTACCGTTCATAGAAGACAGCAATGAGGGGTTATCACTTTTTTTCTATACGTAGGTCCAGAGTTGCCTACTCGCTTAGCTTTGTATAATGTTCCCACTGCTGGGACACAGGCCCCCTCTCCGTGAGAGGGAGTGAGCCATAATCCACCACACGGGCCCGGTGCGGGTTGGTCGATGTCGATTCCAGGACATGCCGGTTTCCTTGCTATTTTTTTTCTTCGCCGGTTTGAGAATAGTGGTGATGAAATAATTGACACAAAGTAAAGCGCCTGTCTGGGTTCGAACCTACGTCCTACATCTCGCGGAATATTTATGAATAAAAATCCGTCGCGGGCTGTCCTGGCTCGATTGACCAGTAAACCAAACCATTTCTAACGGAAGGTATAGCCATGTTAACCTACCAAATAAAACAACTTGTAGAGGACTGCTTGTTAATGGTATTATTTAATTACATACACTATCAAAATACAATTCTGAATCTAATACAACAATAATTGCGCAACACACTTTCAATCACAATTTGAATGATTTTGAAGGATATTGCTAATCCAAGGCTTCATATGGTCGAAAAATTTGTCTGCTCAACAACGTAAATAACGCAATGAATGTCGTTGAACTGTCAAAATGAAAGCTACTGCTACTGTCAGTGTGTTACGCAATTATCCCGCTGGTTAATCGCCAGCTCAAGACTAAAATCTGTGCCTTTCTTGAACCATGTGACCGGTTTTATCACACACCATGTTCATTCGAAATTAACAATCCTTTCACTACCCACAATCCCTTAATACCTCACCTCTTCCAAAATTAACTAAAACATGCTTTCATACAATATTATCACCGTCTACATTGCATGCGACAGCCTTTTGCCACTGCTTTCATTCGCAAGCAGTTACATTTTCCGCTCGGCTGCTGCAGTCATGGCTCCAAAGAGCTGCGTTCAGAAACCAGACATATTGTTTTATATTATGTATGGAATGAAATGGTTTTTCGTTTGTTTTGGTTCTTAATTTGGAACGCGTAGAGTTTAAGTGTGAGCCTTTGAAGAAGGGTGGGGGTTTTTAGGGAGGTCCTTAAAACGGTAGGATTTTTTCGTTTCAAAGAAGTTCAAAGTGATGGATTCATACGTTTTGCACTTGGGTGCTTGAATAAATAAATAGGTAATTAATATTTTTTCTTATTGGGAAAAGCTTGTAATTTGAATGAACGTGAAAACAATCCTTTATAAACAAATCCTTCATTAGGAATTGTACCTGCAATGTTAGTGTTATTTATCCTACTAGTTGAAAATAAAACCTTTGAACGTGTCACCCAACCAATTTAAAAACGAAACAATTTTAAACCTGATAATTTTACTGTATCGGTGACTTGTTAACTAAATAAGTTTATATTCTCGTGTAATTGGCTCTTTTATCTTTTTGAGAATCAAATATTTAAACCTAATGCTACCACCAAAATAGAAAGCGAATCCCATACAACTTCTCTTGTAATAAATTAACAAAAAACACCCCTCAAAACTCCTCAATTGATTCACTCCTCACTACTGTAAATTAGCTCTGTACTGAATTGTGATACGATTTCAATGCAAACATTGGAATACAAACAGTACTACGTAATATGCACTTACTTATTTGAAGCTAAACTATTTCAGGTCAGTATGCCGCTCTATACATCGCTGACTTGCTCCATTCAATGGAGGTTTGCATACACAGGCTTTGTTGTCGTAGCGTGCAATTGAAAAAAAAAAAACTTTTGAATTTGAATGTGGAACTGCAAAATATTAACTTTATGGTAATAAAATTATGCTGTGCACGCTTATGATCTTTGAAGTAAATGAGGTTACTTTTGTGCCGGCAAAACTGAGCTTCATATCAGTATGGCACTATAATAGGAATCCACGATGCAGCATTCGTATTAGTTTGTAAAATCACTCTCACTTTTGAAACGGTGACAAAGCTTTGCTCAATTAGCTGGATTTTATGTTGGAGTCACACTTTTCCTGAGGAAATGTTTTAATTCAATGTTTCATTCTCAACTAATTCAAAGCCTCCCTACACGTTTTATTTACGAGAAGCTATAAGCTCGCTACAAGTCCCGCCATCTAGCGGCTATTTTGAAAATCAAAGTCACCTAGCATTATATTGTATTTTTATTTTTATTTTTGCATTTATTTTACAAAGTCATTTTCAAGAATTAGAAAATGTACATTAGAACTGTTTAAATGGGTAACACTGCATAAATGTATTTAAATTGTCTATGGTCATGAACAAAGATTATTAAAAAAAAAAGTATTCAAATTGTTATTTATTTTTATAAATTTGCGACCTATTATTTGGCTTGATACAATAGTAACAGCAGGATAGCTAAAATTTACTACTTCATAATAAAAAAAAAACAGAAAACCCACTTTTGTATACATAAATATTGTTTATACAAAAACAGTGGTGTAATAAAGCTCAGTGCAACTCGTAATTGTGCGCAATGCGTTCGTAGTATGAGTGACAGTAGCACGCTCCCACGGGGTCGCGATCATGCATTACACTGATTCGGATGGCCTGTTCTATGTCGCACACAAGCAGGTATTAAGTATATCAATGTTTACTGAGGTGAAAATGGCATTGATGTATCTGTAATATTGGTTTTTTGGAAATTTGACTCCAGTAGTCGAAGATGTGTTTGTTTTGGAACCAAGTGTTTTGTACATTTTTGGGAAGTGTTCTTTGTAATTCAATACTTTATGTATTAATACATTAAGTAAGTAATTTATATTCAGTAGAAATAATTGTATCACGAAAATCGTTACACTTTTCGGTAAAGATTTTTTTTGAAAGCAGGTAGCCAGCCCTTATCTGAACAAAATCGTTAGACAAAACCAGATTTTTACGAGTCTATTGATGATTGATGGCCGTTGGAGTAGACGAACCCTCGTGAGTAGCCAAGCATAGCGCAGGACGTCCCACAGCTATATTGATTGATCAGCCATATTTGGAAGGTGACCGAGACAGTCTGGATACGAAAGACTAGTAACGGGTGTTGTGGACCAGCGCTTTGGTGTATCTCGCATAAGGTACTAGCATTAGGCTGAGAGATGGCCTTTTGGCGTGGATATGACGCAACATTTAACGATTCCCACCCAGGACAAATGTTTGTGTGATGAGCACGATCATTTGTTCTTTGTCTGGGTGTAATTTAGCTATAATATGTATGTATTTAGAATTATATATGTATGTTTATCAGTGTTGTCTAGTACTCATAGCACAAACTCTGCTTAGTTTGGGACTAGATGGCGTTGTGTGAAAGTTATGGAATATTAAATATTTCCCTCAACTTATTCTTTTTTTGTTTGTGATAATTCTCTGCATCATGTTTACCGCGTATAAACGTATTTTCTTATTTTTTTCTGAGGCAGCATGCATCCTGCTGCTACATAGGCTATTCCTAGACCTATGTCCAGCAGGTAGACTGCGATAGCCTTAGTTGTTTGACTCATTGATGAGAGCAAAATCATATATATATACAATGTATCAGTTCTGTGATATACAAAGACCACACAACCCACAATCATGCACTTAAAATGTAAGGGCTTAACTTCAAATAATGTCCAGATCAAAAAAGACAAAACTGGTAGCATCCCAATAAATGAACCGACACACAGATCACGCGGCATCTTTTGAACAATATACTGACTGACAACGTAATTCACTGGAGAGGCGATCAAATGGACACTGTCGTTTGTTTATTCAATTATATTTTTATTGTGAATTGAGTAGAGTGATTTATTGGTAATGGGAATTGGAGATAGAGTTATGTGTATATGCGTATGGTAAGCCCAGTTTTTTTATACATAAACTCACTCACACCTACCCATGAGGGTGGGCACAAACAACGGAACGCCACCTGCTACATCATCTGCCTAGCCTTTTCCCAACTATGTTGGGGTCGGCTTCCAGTCTAACCGGACGCAGCTGAATACTAGTATTTTACATGGAGCGACTGCCTATCTGACCTCCACAACCCAGTTACTAGGTAATACGATACCCCTAGGTAAGACTGGTTGTCAGACTTTCGGGCTTCTGACTACCCGTAACTACTGTCAAAGATCTACGAATGACAGCCGGGACCAACGGCTTAACGTGCTTTCCGAGGCACGGAGGGGTCTCGGTATGTAAAGATGGTCACCCATCCACAGACCAACCGCGGCAAGCGTAGCTTAACCTGATCGATCGACCTGTGCGGCCGCGTGTTACCGCCGCGGTGTTATCTCCCACCTGCTACGATCCTTGCATATTCCTTTTGTTTCGTTCACGTTCATACACGTTACGAGAATACTCGCACGCCGATTGCGTTATTCGGTTGGTATCTTGGCTTCACCAAAAATACAAAAGTATAAATGATAAATGATTTATTTTCTGTAAGTAGGTTTGTACAAACACTTTTACATGTCAATCACATGTTTTTAAAACTAGATGAAATCGGCGTTTCCTATCTGACTACTCTGAGAAGAAAGGCCGAAACAAACTCAGAGGTCACAGTCTCTTTTAAAGTCCAGACATAATCTTGGTCAGATCATGTGAAGACCAAAATCTAGTAAACTAAAATCTAGCTAAAATCCAATTCTATACAACAAAAAAGGCTAATATTCGCGTCCCATTATTTACATTCACATCTACCACGATATTCTTTGCAAATATCGAAGTGTTAGTAACTCAGCATAAGCATAATCAGCCTATACCGGTACCACTACTGGGACACAGGTTTCCTCTCTGTGAGAGGGAGTGGGCCATAATCTACCACGCGGGTCCAGAATGGGTTGGTGGATGTCACACGTCTTCGAACTTTTGGTTCTAGGACATGCCGGTTTTCTCACGACCGTTCTTGTTGTTCTTGTTCTTGTCAATCTTTGCCTAACCTTAAAATATGTTACATTGTATTGGTATACAACATGATCCACTTTCAGCCTTCAATCTCAATTTCAGTTTGGCAGTTGATTTTAAGGCTTCTTAAAGTAATAAAAGCGTATTTTATGTCTCAATCTCCAAAAACTTGAATATCCCATCACCATAAAAAAAACTTCGCTTAAATACATCGTTAAATAAAAACGTCTCTAGTAAGTACTTCTCATAAATAATATTAAATCAATACACCGAACACAGTGGGATTGATACTCGCCAAATGTAAGTACTCATAATAAAATATGTCAGCAATGAAAAGTATCTCGTTCGGGAAACGTATTCCAGGGCATGTTTCAGATACAATATTATCAATAAATAATTGGTCTCGACCGAAACAAGGTAGGCACATCTGACATCACAATATGTACTGATTCGTGGGTAATTACTCATATTCATAATTATTGAAAACATCGTGAGGAAATCGGCATGGCAATCAATCAATCAACTCAGTCTATCGCAGTCCAATGCTGGACATAGGCCTCTGCCAGACTGCGCCACAATACCCTGTCCTCCGCCTTCCGCATCCAGTCTACTCCAGCCACCTTCTTTAGGTCGTCCGTCCATCTAGCTGGGGGGCGTCACACACTACGCTTGCCGATACGCGGTCTCCACGCCAGGACTCGTCTGCTCCACCGGCCATCGGTCCTTCGACAGACATGGCCAGCCCACTGCCACTTCAGTTGGCTTACTCTGTAAGCTATGACGGTTACTCCGGTTCTTTTCCGTATAATCGGCATGTCCTAGAATCAAAAATTCGAAGACATGTGACATCTACCAACCCGCACTGAGCCCGCGTAGTAGATTATAGCCCACTCCCTCCCCTTTCTAGAGAGGAGGCCTGCATCCCGTAGTGGGAAAATTGTAGGCTACAATTATGCTTATAATAATTTATTTGCAACACGTATTGGTACCGTGTTGGTCTTAAAGTCAGGATTATTGTTTTCCTGTAAATAAATAAAGTAATACACAGTGTTTCTTACACACCGGTAACCTAAAACCATCAGCTGACGTTCGAACTACGGATTATAACGGGGAGTATTTGTTCACTTTTACTTTCTAATAGCACACAATTATCATTGTAACTCTGTTACACATCCTTGTGAAGTCGTAACATAGATAGTTCGCTAATTTAGCACCCTGCATTGGGTCTAAATCGCACTGCTTTCATCGTTGAAAACGAAACTTAGCGAAAATTCTGTTATTCTTATTTTGATCTTTAATATTAAATACAACAATAAAAACCCCCAAGACCCCCAAAGACTTTCATGATCATTGTTTTTGCATTCCGTTACACCTTCGGTAATATCAAAAATACCTTTAAAATCTAGGCAACCTACCCACTTAAAGAAAAGTAAAATCCTAAGGCAATAAAAAGCATCCAAATTTTACATCCTAATTGATAATAAAGCCTTGAAAATAGCCCTTAAACCAATTCAGTATCCAACCTAATTTCTCCACTTAACTACATTAACTTCTCCTGTTTTCCCTTCATTTCCAACCCCTTCATTTCCAACCTTATTTTATTTATCTGACTTTTTCTCACCGTTTCTTTATTCTAATTTCAGTAAGACATCCTGAAACCATGCCTGTGATGACCCGTAAGGCTACTGCTCAGGAGATGGACCTTAAATTGAGAACGGCCCTCCAAAAACTTGAAGCAACTCAACTCCAATGTGACCAATTGCTACTGGAGAATGATGAAAGTGAGGAGGAGATCAAGAAAATAGTTAGCAAAAATTCAAGCCTTAAACGGGAGCTAGTAGACCTACATCAACAATATCAGAATGTTGTTGAGGAACGCGATCAACTGAAGGTAGTCACAGATGGTTTCAATAACTGTAGTAATTTGTATGAGGAGGCTTTAAGTAAAGTTAGGGACCTAGAAGATGAATTAATTCATGCTAATATTCGTATCATCCACTTAGAAAAAGAAAAAGAATGTCATCAGGTTAAAGAAACACACCAATTATATAATGAATTATTAAATAGTGATTGTAACCCTCATTCCTTAATAACTATTGACCTTACTGAAGATTCCGTGCTGAAACAGAATTATAGTCATAAATTTAGCCATAACAAAATGAAAAAATATGCAAGAATGAATAGAATAATTAAAAAATGTAATCGATTTAGGAAACAACAAAAATACTTTTCCAAAAATATTCCACTGAGGAAAGAACGTGTTGATCTGTTGAATAAATTAAACAATTATCAAATCAAATTAGAAGACAGCAGAAAAATCTATGAAATTGATACGCAGCGCTTACAGTCTGACATACAGGAACTTGAGGGCAGACTTAGTTCTCTTTACATTAAATATGTGGGTTCTCAGAACCAAATTAAAGAACATATTCTTGCTGCAAATGAATTAGTTTTGTGTCAGTGTACTTGTCAGACAGTGTCTCAGTATGTCACTGTCCAGCCTGAGGCAACGGAGGACCCGTCCCAGGCTGAGAGTTTATCTCAAGAGTGTACCCTTGACCAGAACGTATCTGATATGGTACAAGATCTTTCTCAAGTGGTACAGCATGAGATTGGTAGATGTCCATCTTTCAGTAGTCATGAGTTTTATGATTCAGTTATGTTCTCAGATAGTATAGGAAGAGGTTTAGGTAAATTAATTAGTAACCACCTGACTTATTCTACTAAAAACTATTGTATGCCAGGGTCAACCTACAAACAAATAATGGCATCAGTAACAGGAAATGTATTTAATCCTAAAACCAACATTACTGTATTTGTAGGTAACAGTTCTAAGGTCAAAAAATATGAAATCACTGACTGTGTAACTGAGTTGTTAAAGTTAAATTGTAATAAAATAATATTGTGTGCTTTCCCATATTTTGAAAAATTAACAAATAGACAAAACCATTATATTCATATGCTTAATAAGCACATGCACTTTTTAGTTAGTCATTATAGTGACAAGCTTGTGTATTTTGACACCAATAGTTTCATAGAAACATTAAAGTCGACTAGGGATACTGTGTATCTGCCTGTTAGTTTTAGACACATAACAGCAAGGCTGTTAGCTTTTTATATAAACTCAGACATAAGTATTATGTCGAAGTCATGTATTATTAACACCGCAACAGTTAGTAACAATAATACTAATAATACAGTGGTTAGCCTTAATGAATGTAGCTCAAATGCTATAAATATTTATACAAATTGTACGAAGGAGGTTCCATTTCCCTCTCGCACTATGAGCTCACTGCCTGGTGATGACATTGAAGTAGTGGGATTAACTCCGGATAATCATTTAAACTAGTTTGTAAGACAACAGAAGGTACCAGTAATAAAATATTTACACCTAACAACAACAACAAGGTATCTTCTTGCTCTAAAATAAATAAATATCAAAAAGGAGATCAGCATAATGCCTTGAAATTATTTCATCAAAATATTCAAGGTATTTCTTCCAAATTACTAGAAATTGAAATGTTTTTAGAAAAAACAAAGTTTGACATTGTTTGCTGTACTGAACATTGGTTAAAGGATTACCAAATGCTAATTAATTATAAGAACTATACTGTGGGCAGTTGTTTTAACCGTAAATCTATGTTGCGTGGAGGTTCGTTAATCTTGATAAAGAATTGTTTAAAATCCAAGCAACGTAATGACATAGTGAGTTTATCAATTGAACATTGCATCGAACTGTCCTGTGTTGAGCTAGATAAGCATGTTGTAGTGTGCGTTTACAGACCCCCTAATTATCAAAACTTTTCTTTATTTGAGTCAATAGTGGAAGATGTCCTAGCGAAACTTGCATCCAATAACAAAGCCGCAATTATTTGTGGTGATTTTAATATTAATATTTTAGAAAATAGTTCAAATAGCAGTAGATTATTAAGCCTTTTCAAATCTTTCAATTTATCTAATGTTTTTACAGAACCTACTAGAGTAACTCCAACTTCTGCTACTTGCATCGATAATGTTTTTTGCGATTGTGATTATTTAGATAAAGCCATCGTAAATTATCTGCCATCTGATCATAGTGGACAAACGGTGACTTTTAAGTTTAAAACACCTTTGCAAAAAGTGCAAATTCAATTTAGACCAATAACGATTGGTAAACTAAATAGATTCAATAGTACCCTAAATAATAAGTTAAATGATGTGGACCTTAATATAGATGATGCAAATAAATTGTACGAGAAATTCTTTTCAGTAGTGCACACTCAATTCAATAACACCTTTGAAAAGAAAACAAGAAATATTTGCCCTAATTTTATATTTAGTGACTGGGCAACTAGGGGTATTAGGATAAGCAGAGAAAGACTGTTCGAGCTGTATGGCCTTAAGCCTTACATCAATACTGAATCTTTCAACAAGCATGATGCTACTTATTCAAAAATTTTTAGAAATACCTGCAAGATAGCCAAAGCACTGTACATCAGCAACAAAATTAAATCAGCAGAAAACAAAATAAAAACAGTTTGGAAAATTATAAATAACGAAACTAGTAGGAATAAAAAACGAAACACTGATTACACATTGGAGACTACACGTGGTGCCATAAGCTCTAACTCAGAAGTAGCTCAAGAGTTTGTAAATTTCTTTACTAATATACCTTCAAAAACGACGGAAGCCCTAAACTCATCAGCCGACGTATCAATTGAATTATTAAGAGCGAACGTTCCAGGCTGCCCGGTTGAATTTCAATTTAAACATATAAACCCTATGATAGTTATGAAAGCCTTTCGACAAATCAAAATCAAATTGACCGAAGATCTATGGGGTATGTCTATCAAAGTTTGTAAATCCATAATCGAGACTATAGCACCATACTTAGCTTTAGTATTTAATTTGTGTGTAGATCAAGGAGTCTTCCCAGATTTAATGAAATACAGTAAGGTTATTCCACTTTTTAAATCTGGGGATAGCAAAGACACCAATAATTATAGACCAGTATCCGTGTTGCCAGTATTCAGCAAGGTATTCGAAAAGGTAATGCTCAATCAAATGCTTAATCATTTTAACAACAACAAAATCTTACACGACCAGCAATATGGCTTCACCAAAGGCTGTTGTACAACCGACGCCGGTGTCACTTTATTAAAACACATATTTACAGCGTGGGAGGAGGCCCAAGATGCCATAGGAATCTTTTGTGACCTCTCCAAGGCATTTGACTGCGTTAATCATGAAACCTTGCTCTTGAAACTTGAGCATTACGGATTAGGTAAACTTGCGCTCAGTTTAGTAAAATCTTATTTAAATGATAGACAGCAAAAAGTTCAAATAAACGGGGTCAATTTTTTAAAAGTAAAAATGGGTGTTCCACAAGGCTCGATATTAGGTCCTTTCCTCTTTTTAGTATATATTAATGATCTACCCCATTTATTAAAAAACCAACCAAAAATGGTGTTATTTGCTGATGATACTTCCTTAATTTTTAAGATAAATAGACGTGCATCAAATCTTGACGACGTAAATAACGCCTTACTGCAGGTGCAAAATTGGTTCACTGCTAATAATTTAGTGTTAAATGGAAAAAAAACTAAATGCATAAGATTTGCTTTACCAAATGTTAAAAGTAGTGATTGTGACTAAAAACTAGTATTGAATAAAGAGAAACTAGAATTCGTCGATAAAACTGTTTTCCTGGGGATCACGCTCGACTCAAAGCTGCAATGGGGTCCTCATATAACATCTCTTGCAGGACGGCTTAGTTCAGCAGCATATGCTGTAAGAAAAATCCGTCAATTTACTAATGTAGATACCGCGAGACTAGTCTATTTCAGTTACTTTCATAGTATCATGTCTTACGGTATTTTACTATGGGGACGGGCTGCAGATATCGAGTCTATTTTTATTCTGCAGAAAAGAGCCATCAGAGCAATATATGGCCTCCGCAGGCGCGATTCTCTAAGGGAACTGTTTAAGGATATTAATATCATGACGGTACCTTGTCAATACATCTATGAAAACATCATGTACGTAAGGAAAAATCTAAATCTTTTCACTAAAAGAGGTGACAGACACACCTATAGGACCAGAAATAGGGACCAATTAGTTCAACCAGGCTTCAGACTGGCTAAAGTAGACTCATCCTTCATGGGGTACTGTTTAAAATGCTACAATAAAATACCTCCCCACATACTCCAACTCAACGAAACTAAATTCAAATCTTATATAAAACGCACACTATGCAGCCAAGCATATTATAAGTTGGGGGATTACATCGCTGACAAAAATGCTTGGTTCACCGCTGGTCCTGCTCCACAAGGGCGCATAAACTAATTAATTAGCATTCGAAAATAAAGTTGTGAGCTGCTGAAGATTGAAAAAACTATCTTTGTATTGTATAAATTCAATCTCTTAATATTGTATAATTGCATAACACACGTGTGAGCACTATGCAACTAAACTATAAAGCTACCATTTACTGGGTACGTCTTTCATTGACTTGAATGTGCCCTGGCGGCTGAGGGTATGTCATGCTCACTCAAATGTCTCGCTGGTGGTGGCGTGTGTGTTGGATCATTGAGTTCCCTTCAAAATGGTTGAGCTAAATGGTGCTGATCCATACGTCATGTTCGTGAACGGGCGCCGCCAGTAGGGACTGGTCATCTCTTAGCTGCCACGGCTTATTTTAATTTTAATCTAAGTATTTTCATTTCTGAATTGTTATTTTTTTTTGTTTTTGTTTTTATCTTTTTTAGTACGGGCGCTTTTAACGTGCACGTCTTTCCACATCGTTCTCACATGTATTATTTCAACTTGAATGATGTAACCAAAATTTTGTAACGATTTTTATGATTTAAAAGAGTGTCCGTGGAGTTTCTTGCCCGTTCTTCTCCACAGGTACCTACTACGCTTTGGAATGGGCAACTAGCTTCATCTTTCTGACTGACCGACCCCTTGACAATTCAAAAGTACCTGTAATTGGTTTACTTGAAATAAATGCTTTGAGTTTGAGTTTGAGTCAGTGATTAAGTTCCTGATACGTAATCAGACATTTGACATGCAAAACATTACAATGTATTTAATGCTAGAGTTTAATATTTATGCCCAATCGCATCCTTTAAGTGCGTGTGTGTTTCTACTTATTCTCTTAATCAACAACCTCTGCTTCATCTAGAACGTGTCTGATCTATAAGCTACACAGGAAAGTAGTCCATTTTTACAACGAAAAAATATTACCAAGTCAGCGAATAGGTCATTATTGCGGTCTGTACTACAGTAGAGTATGGAATCTGTTTACTCACATTTATTTATTTATTTATTAAAACTTTATGCACAAGTAAAAGAAGTACTGTTCAAAGGCGGACTTAGTGCCTGAGGCATTTTTTACCAGTCAACCTTAGGGTGATGCAGAGACAAAATATGGCAGGTGCAACATACGGGATAGATAGCTAGGAAATGAATATACAATACAAGAATTAATAACAATACATAGATAGATACATATATACATACATTTAGCAATCAATATTTACGGAAATTCATGAAAACTTGCAAACGTCACAAGCCATCATAAAGTGCCGCTTTTAATGAGACAAGTTTATTTCCTTAAGACTTTTCACTATGACATATTGACTAGAGCTTCGAATCTCCCCTCCCTTAAATATCGCAATAGCCTAGCTCAACAAATCCGCAATATGTCTGCCACGTCAGTACAATCATGTAATGGAATGAACGGAACGCCCGCTGTGGATTCAATCAATAAAACATTCATAGCGAGAGCTAACAACTTATATAAAACATTTATGTATCAATGATATTGATATTTACACTGAATTTTCTACTTAACAATTCATGTTTTTGTTTTAATGCTTAACTTGAATAGGGGTAGGTAAATAATGTAGGATGAATTGTTCGATTATCACGATCATTTTGTTCTTTGTCTGGGTGTAATTTATCTATAATATGTATTTATGTATGTATTTTTATCAGTTGTCTAGTACTCATAGCACAAGCTCTGCTTAGTTTGGGACTAGATGGCGTTGTGTGAATGTTGTGGAATATTATTATTATTAATTATGGAGCAGTGTTGGCACAGCAGTAACGGCCTCGACTTACGAGTTGTAGGTCGTGGGTTCGAAACCAGGCAGGCGCTGTACTTTGTGTCAATAATTTCATCACCTCTGCTCCCAAAACGGTGACGGAAAACATCGTGAGGAAACCGGCATGTCCTAGATCCAAAAATTCGAAGACATGTGACATCTATCAACCTGCACTGGACGCGAGTGGAAGATTACAGTCCACTCCCTCTCGAAGCTTGGCTTGGCTTGTGTCCCAACAGTGGGAACATTATTGGCTGATTATGCAAATAATGTGGGATTAGTATCTTTGGCTCAAACTGAACGTAACATAGCACCACAACAGTCCGGCCGTCGAGAGCATGCGTTCTTGACACCTGTCAGTTTCATACAAACGAATACGTGTTACGTATTCGTTATCGTACGTGTGAATAAGTGTTTTGCGAATTTGATCTTTATTAGCTACTAGAATTGTCGCACTAACAGGTGCTACGAACGCATTCTCTCGACAGGCGGGGTATAATTCAGTTTAAATGTTTACCCAGCATCCTTTAACTGTTTCATCTCGAGTTGTCTCAAAGATGCACAGGGAACATACGATAAGGTTAGTTTATGGTAAAGCTAATATCTAACTACTCTTTTGTGAAGCTACTGCTTATACGAGTACGAAGAGGCTTTTCGAATAGCCGTATAATACCGATAGCTAACGGCTACAATGTCTACGCACTTTCTCGGCTTCCCCATTGTTCGTGAAGTTTCAGTAAACAGGATTTTCCTGTAACTAAACATAGGCATCTGTTTTTTGAAGAATCAAGTGACAAAACTTGACTATATTTGAGATTTATTTCAATTGATGCCTCTACCCGTTCCTGAGAAATAGGGTCTTAGCAGACGGAAAACGAGGTGATAACAGAAACATGGTTCCGTTTTCTTTTTCCTTTTGTGATACGGAACCCTAAAAATGCCTTATTGCTAGATGATCTTAATAATACTGAAAGATTTTATATGTGATCGGTAGAGAATCGAAGATTTCCATTAATACCCACTAATAACTATATTTCATTCAATGACCCTCTTCTACCCACGACAAAAGAATATCCATTCAATGTCTTAACACCCACGGAAAATAAAAAGGTGGTTTTTTTCCTGGTGGAGAGATCTATTCTTAGAATTTCATATCATTTATTCTTGAAAATTATATCCCAGCAGAAAATCTTACATCTACGAGGGAAACTCAAAAATTGACAATATTACTGTTTTTCCTCCATATTTTCAAGGTCCAGGTACTCGTAATAAGCATGAATTACTCTGGATTGATGGATCTGGCATTTGGTTAAACTTAAGTTTATGTTAAGAGCGTTACTCCAGAGCGGCGGGCTGAGCGGTGTCGTGAATCCGCGCCGATTATATAGCAATACTAAATAATTCATAGTAAAATAAACATATAAGTTATTAAAAAAATATTTGAAACATGTTTTAGAACATAAATGTCTTAATTTACTAGGTCTAAAAGAAAATATAAATATTTCAGATTTCATCCTAAACTAACACGTTTAATATCTCGAAAAGTGGCTACAATTGACACTTTTGAATATACTTTTCTTGAATGAAAACTTACAGTAATCGTGTTTTTTTTTCAGGCATGCACTAATAAATGTTATTATTTTTTTTATAAAATAATGTTGTTATAAGTTTGTCGTATATGGTTTTACTAATATCTCGCATCTGCTTAGACCGTCGATCGCTAGTTTAAAAAAAGGCTTGCATAAAAACGGTTCTGATGAGAAAACTATACGAAAAATTGAAAATGTTTTTCAGCCATGCACTAGATTATAAAATTCCCAATAATATGACGTCAATATCTCATCTATAAATTAAACACATTATGGTTTTATTGTCCGTCGGAAATCATCAATTTTGAATCTCCAACATGGCTCTAACGGATGAACCCTCTTAATATAAATGTTTGCCAAATGGTGAAATATGTCTGAGCTTTAACGTCTCATGACACCTAATATGTAGTACCCATATTTGCAAAATAACTATCTCATATATATATATATCAGGTCCTAAGTACTCATTACACATAGCATAGGCTTAGTCCTTGTAGTCTGCCCTTGAAGACTAAAATCTCTTTGGCACGAACACTCATTCAGCCGATTATAGATTATACGCCTGCTACACGGAGAGAAAAATCTTAGAAAAATTACTGTACTGTCTCATAATCTGAGTGCATTTGAGTGGTAATGGAAAAATTACCATGCTGGCACAGTAAAAATTCTTATGCTGTACAGTAAAAGTTATTGGACAAATAGTGAATTTTTCCCAATCTCACTCAGAAAATTATCTGTAGATGTCACTTGCACTCATTTTACAGTGCCGAGCACAGTAATTTTTCTAAGAATTTTCTCTCGGTGTACCTGGATGCTACTGAGGAACTATTAAACAAACTTGAGCGCTTGCAAACCCTGTGCGTTCGCTTTGTTTTCGGTCTTCGAAAGTATGACCATGTCTCTCACCTTCACAAGGAACTCAGGTGGCTCCCACTCCGTCTTCGCAGAAATACTCGGATTTTGTCTCCTCTTCAACATCTTACACAACCCGTCTTATCCTTCCTATCTGCGTGAGCGTTTTTCATACGCTCGCTCTAGCGCCACACCGGGTAGATCACACCTAAGATGCCTCCTTAAATCTCATCCTCATAAAACAAGCTACTATTTTTATTCCTTCTCTGTCTATGCTGTAAGATTATGGAACTCACTTCCGCCTAGCATTCGTGATTTAAAAACTATTTCTCTATTTAAATGACGAATAGAAGAGACGATACGTATATATGTGTATATATTTTAGAATTATTTATTTATTTAAGTATACTTATGTTAATTTTCGCATTATATGTGTATCATATTTAATATTAAATATGATACACATATAATCTATAAATAATAAAGGCTAAATCTCTAAGCTCATCACCCACTGCTGCAGAGTCTTTACTTAAGGAAAACGTTCCAGTTTGTGATTCGGAATTTCACTTCGAATTTGTCACTTGTACAGATATAATTAAAACTTTTCACATGTTAAATGTAAAAAAGACTGCAGATCTATGGGGTAATTCTGTGGATGTTGCTAAGACAATTATAAACATTGTAGCACCTACTTTAGCTGTTATATTTAATAATTGTATTGAATGTGGTGAGTTTCCTGATCTTATGAAACACAGTAAAATAATACCGTTGTTTAAATCGGGTAGTACATCAGACCCTACTAATTATAGACCTATTTCCGTACTACCCACCTTTAGTAAAATTTATGAAAAACTTATTTTAAATCAATTGCAAAGATTTTTCAATAACAATAAATTACTGAATAATAAACAGTTCGGTTTTACAAGGGGTCGTTCAACTACCGATGCCGGAGTGGAACTTTTAGGACATATTTATAGTGCATGGGAGGACAAATGCGATGCTTTGGGCATCTTTTGTGATTTGTCCAAGGCATTCGATTGTGTTCTTCATGAAACCTTAATCAGGAAACTTCACCACTACGGAATCCGGAACGCCTCTCTGGATCTTCTCACTTCTTACTTAAGTGATAGGATTCAGAGAGTTGATGTTAACGGGAAAAGGTCACCCGGATCTGTAGTAAGAATGGGAGTCCCACAGGGCTCAATACTTGGACCATTTTTATTTACTATTTATATCAATGACTTGCCTTACCTCATAAAGGACGAACATGATATAGTGTTGTTTGCAGATGACACTTCACTTTTATTTAAACTCAAACGTCAACAGCTGGTTACTGACAGTATAAATAGTGCCCTCGCAAAAGTAGTTAGCTGGTTTAATGTTAATAATCTACTTCTTAACGAAAAAAAAACGAAATGTATTAAGTTTACGATACCAAATGTTAGACAAGTAGAAACTCGTGTTCTCATAAAGGGTGAAGAGTTAAAACCCGAAAATTCCACTGTATTCTTAGGCATAACTTTGGATGCCAAGCTTCAATGGGGCCCCCATATAGATAAATTGTCAAAAAAGCTTAGCTCTGCAGCATACGCCGTCAGGAAAATTCGTGATTTAACTGATTTAGAGACAGCCCGTTTAGTTTACTTTAGTTATTTTCATAGTGTGATGTCATACGGTATTCTGTTGTGGGGAAATGCCGCCGATATTCAGACAATTTTTATTTTACAAAAAAGGGCAATTCGTTCCATTTATAAATTAAGTCCCAGACACTCCCTCAGAGACAAGTTTAAAGAGATTAATATAATGACTGTGCCTTCTCAGTACATTTATGATAATCTTTTGTATGCACATAAAAATATTAATCTGTTTAAAAAATACAGTGATATCCATAACATAAATACTAGGAACAAACACAAATTTGTTGTTCCTACAACAAGGCTCAAGAAAATAGGTGGCTCGTTTAGATGCCAATGTATACGTTTTTATAATAAACTTCCTAGCCACATTCAAGAACTAAGCATTAATAAATTCAAATCTTTTATAAAGCTAAAACTATGCCAGAAAGCCTATTATACTGTAAAAGACTATATTGAGGACAAAAAAGCTTGGGATTGAGCTGCTCCAATAGGTCTAGACAGTGAATGTTGTTTATTTTTAATTTTTTGCTGATTTACACTTTTTTTTTTTTCTCTTTCTAAATATCAATTTATATACAGAATGACATGAACATTTACTGTTTAAAGTCTTATATTATTTTAATTATTGTGAATGTGAGGACTATGTGGGTCATTGTTTCCGTTTTAACCATGGTCTGGCACTTTGAGTGGTTTATGCGGTCTACACAAATGTCCTGTCCTTGGTATTACTCGTCGAATCGTTGAGCTCCTTAAGTTCTGAGTTGAGCTGCACGGTTACTGACGAATGCGTGCACCGACTGCACAGGTCCACTCAATCTGTGTGGTTCTTTCCTCAAAAGACCACTTCAGACACCAATCTACATAGTCCTCAAAGATCAAAGATTATTTCCGGATTTTTATATACACATTGACATTGATGAATATTATATAAACAATGACATGGATATTTACTTTGTAAAGTATCTTATTTTTATTATTATTATTGTGAGTGTGAAGACTATGTGGGTCATTTCTTTTTTCTGTTTTCCTTCTTAGTTAGTTTTAATCATGACCTGGCAGTTTGAGTAATTTATGCGGCCTACCCAAATGTCCTTTCATTGGTATTGTTCGTCGAATCGTAAGGCTCCTCAAGTTCTGAGTTGAGCTGCACGATTTTTGACAAATGCGTGCACTGACTGGACAGGTCCTCTCAATCTGTGTGGTTCTTTACTCAAAAGACCATTTCAGACACCAATCTACATGGTCTTCACATGATCTGACCAAGATTATGTCTGGACTTTAAAAGAGACTGTGACCTCTGAGTTTGTTTCGGCCTTTCTTCTCAGAGTAGTCAGATAGGAAACGCCGACCTCATCTAGTTTAAAAAAAAAATGTGATTGACATGTAAAAGTGTTTGTACAAACCTACTTACAGAAAATAAATCATTTATCATTTATCATTTATCATTTATGTTAGTTTTAGACTACACACACTGATATTTTTCTCTTAATGACTTAAGACACGTCTACATATCTTTTTTACTTCACCTTTTGCAGGTCTGCTGGAAGAAATTTCTTAAGAAATAAGTAGTATTTTTGTGTTCAAATTATAATTATATCATATCCATATGTATTTTACTATGTGTACATAAATAATAAAATAAATAGGCCTCCTCAAAATTCAACCATTACGGTGAAAGTCTTTAAGAGAAAGTGACTAAAGGATTAGCTACATACTTATGTCAAAAGTCTTAGCAGTCTGTGCATCACACATCTTCCTGCATCGACCAATAATAGCAAACTGTTATCGACAAACATTGCGACAAACATTGTGATCAGGGCAATGTCTAAATATAGACTTCAGAGGTGGTCTGTAAAAGATCGCTGTTAGCGATTTTGTCATCCCACGAAAAATTACACTTTTTAATACATGTAATTTATAAATGGTCTACTAATAAAGAGTATTCTATCTATCTATAGACATCTGCAAGTCATGAATGCTTAAAGAAATATTATAAAAACGACGTCAAACCCTTTATTTAAAAAAAGCCTAAGTACCTATCCGCCGAAATGATCACACTAATATTATAAAGGCGAAAGTTTGTGAGTGTGTGCGTGTTTGTGTGTTTGTTACTTCTTCACGCTCAAACGGCCGAATGGATTGGATTGGATGAAATTTGGTATACAGATTGTTTATAACCGGAATTAACACATAGAATACTTTTTATCCCGATATTCTCACGGGATCAACACTTATGCGAGTAAAATCGCGGGGCGCAGCTCATTTATAAAATATAATATGGACCGAAATAACCGAGGCGTGACCCAAAAACGCAGCCGCCTCTTGTCACCGCACGTTATATAATCTCACGTAAAAGCGTAACCTCTTTGTAATCTATAAATAGATGATATTCATAAAACTTTTCCTTCTTATTTTCCGGCGAAATTAAAAAAGGAAAAGTTTTAATCAATGGAACGGGAACAATAAATTAGTTTCTCCGTATAGTTTTTGTATATAAATTAGATGTTCATGATGTTTTAAGACTTGAATTAAAGATGGCCGGAGGGGTCCACGTGCGTGTACCTTTCTTTATAACATTCGGGGGATCGCCGTCAGAAACGAAGTATCTTACGCAATACTCGCATGAAAACGCATATTAAATTCGCACTTTCTCTCATTGTGTTTGTTTTTATTAATATTGAGAAAGTCGCAAGGAGTAGGCATTACGTGACTTTCTGGAAGCCGCGCTAAAGAACTGCGTTCCCAAAAATTTGACGAAGTGGCCTCACAAAGACCGGTTTTATAATAAGCTGAAGCAAACGAATCGGAATAAAATAATTATACAGACGGGTTATGCAGGCAGGAGTTTTCCTCCTGCTAGAACAATCAGCCTACAGTGTTCCCACTACTGGGGCACAGGCCTCCTCCCTTCGTGTAATCTACCATGCGGTCCCAGTGCAGGTTGGCAGATGTCGCATGTCTTCGAATTTTTAGTTCTAGGACAAACCGGTTTCCTCACGATGTTTTCCTTCACCGTTTTGAGAGTAGTGGTCATGTAATTATTTACACTAAGTAATGCGCCTGCCTGGGTTCAAACCCACGACCTACAACTCGTAAGTCGGGGCCGTTATCACTGGGCCACCACTCCTCAATGCTAATAAGGGCCGAATACTAAACCGCGTCCCAAACGTGATGATGACGATTCATTTTCCCCTTGGTCCCACTGTGGTCAATAGGAACGTATAGTTACGGCAAAGCATGATTCTTAACCAAACTTTCCATGGAAAAGGGCTTAAAGATAAGTAAACATATGAAATTTACATAGCATTAGTATTAATATAGATTATATAGGCAGCTAAGCGTTCCTGAGCTTGTCATCCATCATGATCGTTTGCATGTGTGTTGTGACAAATGCCTTCCTAATCTGTTTCGGTGAGCGGCTGATATTACAGGTAAATATGTGCGCTTATTTTATTAACATTAAGGTATTACTAATATATCACATGTTACCTAGTTATTTTTCGGGTTATAAAACTTAAAAACACAGCTGCCAACGTTTACTTATTATATAAAATATCTATATCTGACTAAACAAAAAACAAACTGAGCTTGTTTTGACATTTCTTCTCAGAGTAGTCTGATAAGAAACGCCGACGTCATCTAGTATTTTTTTTTTATATGGTTGACGTGTAAAGGTATCTGTACAAACCTACTTACAGAAATGAAATCATTTGTCGTTTATCAATACATTAAAAAAAAAATACTGGTATTCAGCTGCATCCGGTTAGACTGGAAGCCAACCTCAACTTAGTTGGGAAAAGGCTAGGCAGATGATGTCGTTTATCAATGCATTTTCAAATATAATCTTACAAACCATTTTATTTAATCTTCCGATTATGGGGTCTATGAATTAGTCATTTCGTTTTTATTCTATTATTTCAACGTGCATACTAGTCGAACAATAAGGTATCTGGTATAAAGGCAAAAATAATAATCATCCTTCCACGTAGCTTTTCAAGCTTAGGACATACTTCAATCTGTCTGCCTAGCCTTTTCCCAAGTATGTTGGGGTCGTCTTCCAGTCTAACCGGATGCAGCTAAATTCCTGTATTTTACACAGAGCGACTGCCTATCTGACCTCCACAACCCAGTTACGGGATAACACATAAAATAAAATAAAATAAAACACGATACCCTTTGTTAATACTGGCTGTTGTAAGTTCTATAACGAATTACTGCCGGGACCAACGGCTAAACGTGTTTTCCGAGGCATAGAGGGATCTCGATGTGTAATGATTGAGAAATTTTGACGTTCGAAAAGTGCTGATTCTCAGACTAGTTTAAATAAATTACTTTTGATTTGATTTTGATTTTGATTTTGAAATGGAAGGTCACCCATCCACAAACTGACCGTGGCAAGCGTAGCTTAACCTTTGATCGGCCCTGGCGGCGGTTATCACTTATCCACGAGCACATTGTTTTTGTTTTGTTGCCTTTATAGCAAACTAGCCGCGCCACACTGTTTCACCCGCCTAAAAAGTATCTTATGTTGCCAACATATGGTAGACCATGGTCTACCATATATGTGTTAAATTTTATCCAAAACCGTTCAGCCGTTGTAGCGTGAAAGCGTAAGAAACAAACATATAAAAAATCTAATATTTTCTCTCTATACTTATTATTAGTTTAAATAGATTGTTTGGCTGCACTTACCATCTACGAGACACCTCACAGTGTGCACCAGTTTGCACTCGTGCATTTGATATAAAATATACTATTTATCTTAGGACGAGAATGAACAGTCTCGCATTGTGAAGCTTCATCTGATCCTGTAACACAAACTCTATTTTCTTGCGAACCCAGATCAATATGAGGCATAACTTGTGGCTTATCCAAGGCATGGATGTCAAGTTTGCGAAAAGTTTGAGGTCGAAGGTCAAACGTATCGTTTTTCGTCTATATCTTCGTATTTATTAAGACGGTTGAGCATTTTTCTGGTCTTACGTGGTTATTGGAAGCAGGAGCGGAAAAGTTCTTATTTTATAAGACATAAGATATGTTTTGTTTTGATAGTCTTGTATTTCTGGAGCTGAGTAGAATTACGAGTTCTGAATATTTCGATGCTTTTCCTTTTTGTTTTTTTTTAAACAAATCAAGCCTCATCGTAAAGGGCACATTATGCTTGTAATGCTTACAAGCATGTGTGTCATTTACACCTTTACGCCTGTACGATATTATTTAAGAATGCTTTCTTAAAATAAGCATGCCTGCAACTGTTAACATTTGCTAGAAACAAGCATGTGAGTTTTAAGCATACTCCTAAAGAAGCATCTGCAGACGCGCTTGGAGCACTCCCCCTTTTGGGTAGACCTCAGGTAGCATGCTCGAAAATCAAACGACTCTTGATTTTTGAGCATCCTCGAAATAAGCACGCTCATTACTAGCAATGTTTCGACCCACGTGCTACACACACGTACTCCTAAGTAGTTACTCAGGAGTACGTGTGTGTGCAATTGCTACCAATTTCTCAATACCAGCATGCTTTCTTGCTAGTAACGAGCATGTCTGTCCATACCTTAAAGAATCATGAATCACATCAATTCTCAACCAAAAACGGCACTAATTTAATAACCTCGATATTGCATTTCGTATACATATAAATCATACCGGCCATTTCTTAAGGTGACGTGTGACAGCCCATCTTCATCCTCAGTTCTATATGCTCAGTTTATTGGCAACAAGTCAAGTACACTCCCACACATCGTTGTTTGAAAAAAATTAATGTTACGAAAGTTCAAGGCTCGCGAACCTTGAAATGTTGGCAATGGTCATGCTTTTTATAACTATTTTCATGTTATGTTTTTGTTGGTATATCAAATTAAGTATTGTATATGACAGTTACTTTCGAATTCAGTATAGGTCTAAACTCTGATTTTTAGTTTGTTAGAACAAAATGATAGCTGCGATCGTTACATTAATGTCATGTTGCCAAAAAAAAAAAGAACAATTTAAAAATCAATGTATAAGTTGTTTATTTGGTTTAACCCTCTTTTCGAAACACAATTTTATGATCGATTGCTTGTACACATATTCAAATAGAAATAAAAAAATACCTACTAAATATTGTGAGCGACTGTACTTGCATGCAACACAGACAAGTATTGGATATTTGGTTATGCCTGTCTTTTTCTATCAATGTGGCAAAGAGAGAGATGGCGAAACTTTAAAATGTATTCGGTTTGATCTGAGTAAGTAGGTATCTAAATTATTTCTAGACAGGATACGGAGTCGGTCGTGCGTTTGAAGTACGTTTTATTTCTGTATTTATGTCGTTATATTAATAAGAATTATAAAAATAATACGTGTTGCTACTTTAAAATAGAAAAATAGAGCGTGGCAGAGAAATAAAAATTGAAAGAAAAGATCTTTGAAGCTAGGTATACAAAATTTGGATCCAATTTTCGGGCACACTTTCCTGGTTTGAGCTTAAATTATCCAAGATCTTATAATTTAAAAAATATAAACTAACCTACATTATGGACCGGACATGTCTGCCGCGTGTCAGATTACAATTGGGCTATGACAATATAAAAATTATATAAATAAGGAATGCGCACCGTGTTTTATGTGTGTGTGGGGTAGAGTATGTGTGTGGTGTCGGTGTGTGTGATGTAGGGGTGTAAATGTTGGTGTGGGAAGTGTAAGCTGTTTACTTTTTGTTTTAGTCTAGCGACAAATTGTGTCTATACAACGTGTAACGGAAAGGGGGTATCAACCCTGAAGGAGGTGAATGTGCTCATGAAACTCAACAACTTTCCCCAAAGAACATAGGTCGAAATATGAAAAAAAAATTTGGCCCTCCCTTACAAAACTGACTATCAGCTGATTGATTTACTATGGGAGGGCCAAATTTTTTTTTCATATTTCGACCTATGTTCTTTGGGGAAAGTTGTTGAGTTTCATGAACACATTCACCTCCTTCAGGGTTGATACCCCCTTTCCGTTACACGTTGTAGAATTTATGTGTATTTTGAGAATTACGTGCTTGTATGGAGTATAGCCTCGATTTCTTCGTAACTTTTGCTCTTCAACCATTCAGTGAGTGTCTTTTTGCAGTCGCGGTATGTCATAGGGTATCGTCGTCTGCCTAGCCTTTTCCCAACTATGTTGGGGTCGGCTTCCAGTCTAACCGGATGCAGCTGAATACCAGTATTTTACATGGAGCGACTCCCTATCTGACCTCCACAACCCAGTTACTGGGTAATACGATACTCCTTGGTAAGACTGGTTGTCAGACTTTCGGGCTTCTGACTACCCGTATCGACTGTCAAAGATCCACGAATGACAGCCGGGACCAACGGCTTAACGTGCTTTCCGAGTCACGGACGGGTCTCGGTATGTAAAGATGGTCACCCATCTACAGGCCAACCGTGGCAAGCGTAGCTTAACCTGATCGATCGACCTGTGCGGCTGTTATTATTTAGCCACGGGCCCCTCCATGTCATAGGGTATATGGTGAGTATATTGTTGAGATAATTGTATAAGCGAGAGGATTGCTTTGTGTATTGTAGGATAGCCTGAGACAAGCTAAATCTGTCTCATTCACAAAATAGCTATCATCCAGAGCAATTGTTTACCCACAAAAGATAGATTGTTTAGATACGAGTCTAGTACAACCATTTTCTTTTTGACGCACATGACAGTTCCTAATTCAACTTTCTTCTATCTCTATCGCATGTGGATGTTTGCCAATGGAAGTTACGTAGACAACCTTTTTTTTTTTTTTTTTTTTTTTTTTTTTTTTTTTTTTTTTTTTTTTTTTTTTTTTTTTTTTTTTTTTTTTGGGTGGGAAATTATCAAATAACTTCTCCCGTTCTGGGCGGAACGGGAGGGTGTGTCAGACTTTTACTGACTAAAACCCACCCGTGTTCCTTCAGTTGCCTGTGCCAAGGGCCACGGTAACTCTTTCGAACAACCCGCGACCCTGGCAAGTACGTAGACAACCTTCGTTTTGTTTATGGTTCTTAGGACTACCATGTTTGGTGAACAACATAAATTTAGTATATATACAGCGCTAGTATATACTAAATCTATGGTAAACAGCTGTGTCGATTGTGTACCTACATACTTATTATCTATATGGGTAGGTAGAAAACCGAGTTAACTAAATTAAACAGTCATTTTTTTTTTACCTGACTACGGTGAAATTGGCTCAAAGAGGCACAGGTTTCCTTTCTTTATATGAACTAGCATTTTTTTCTTATACAGGCCTTCTCTGTGTGAGAGGGAGTGGGATATAATCTACCACGCTGGCCCAGTGCGGGTTGGTAGATGTCACATGTCTTCGAATGTTTGGTTTCAGGACATGCCGGTTTCCTAAAGATGTTTTCCTTTACTGTTTTGAGAGCAAGCTTCTCGTCGCCTATCCCTCAGTGTTTGAAGACTAAGGTCTTCAACCAGTGCGTCCTGCCCGTCATGACATACGGTGCTGAAACGTGGACACTGACGGTCGGGCTGGTCCACAAATTCAAGGTCGCTCAGCGCGCTATGGAGCGAGCTATGCTCGGAGTTTCTTTGAAGGATAAATCCGGAATGAAATTATCCTTAAAAGAACCGGAGTAACCGACATAGCTTGCAGAGTAAGCAAACTGAAGTGGCAGTGGGCTGGCCATGTCTGTCGAAGGGCCGATGGCCGGTGGAGCAGACGAGTCCTGGAGTGGAGACCACATATCGGCATGCGTAGTGTGGGACGCCCCCCAGCTAGATGGACGGACGACCTAAAGAAGGTGGCTGGGGTAGACTGGATGCGGAAGGCGGAGGACAGGGTGTTGTGGCGCAGTCTGGGAGAGGCCTATATCCAGCAGTGGACTGCGATAGGCTGAGTTGATTGAGCAGTGGTAATGAAGTTATTTATACCAAGTAAAGTGCCTGCCTGGGTTCGAACCTTGTAACATAAAACTTGTAAGTCGGGCTGTTGCCACTGGTCCACCTTAGCGTAAGTTTGACCTTAATCTTAATTTGAATTTTTCACTTTAAGCCCTCGTACAGACGCCAGCACATCAAGCTAACCGAAACTGTGAAATTTTCCCAATCAACTTTGAACCTTATGCTTTAGCAATAAAGTTGAAAATCTATTAAATAAATTTGAAAGATTGTAGTAGCTTGATATGCTGGCGTCTGTACATTCATTGTCTTCTCCAATTTATCTCCCGAGCGACGTAACATAGTGAATGACTCTTCAATTTAAAAGTTTGCGTAACGTAGCGCCATCTGTCATGTTTAGTTAGAACTGTGTTCATTACAGTTTGTAAATAGTCTTATTGGCAAATTCTCATATTTTTTTTCTTGGCTATTAATGAGCAGTCCAATATACAGTGGTCTTCAAAAGTTAGTTGACATTTTTCCACTTCAGCTGTGACACATCACATTATGATTGCAACTTGAGGCCACTGTATACAACGTGTAACGTTAAATGCGCAAAACCTCAGACACCCCACCTGATTTTTAATTCAATTGACCTATTTCAGAGAGAAAATAAGTCATTAAAAAAATTGTAAAGGTTTTATGTGCTGTTTTAGTTTTACTGGCCATTCTGATCGTTTCTTGCGTCTGCGACGACGCTTTATCGAGGGAGTAGTCGTCACCGGGCCGCTGCGCCGCCGCGCCGCGCTGACATTGGCTTGCTTGACCTATTAATAAATAGACACGGCAACGTTTTTAATGAAGATTTTTTGAAAAATGTGACCTATATTAAAAAGTGGTTCAATTCATTCTGCTCGTTATTCTGATCAAACTATTTTCAGGTTTTGCGCATTTAACGTTACACGTTGTATATGGGGTGCCATAGAATAGTGGCTAGAGAATACTTTTTACAGTTACAGACATCATGGCGATGGCACTTTTCAAGCTTTATGGTAGCTAGGTCACCATCCACCTAGCCTTTTCCAATCTATGTTGGAGGTGGCTTCCGGTCTAACCAATTGCCGCTGAATACTAGTGTTTTATATGGAGAGACTGCCTATCTGACGTCCACAACCCAGTTATTGGGTACGATACCTCTGTTCGTAGCGACTGTCCAAGTACATTTACGAATTACAGCCGGGACCAACGGTTAAACGTGCTTTCCAAGGTACGGATAGCTTTCGATATGTTGAGATGGTCACCCATCCACGGAACAACCGCGGCAAACGTAGCTTGACCCGATTGATCGATCCGTGCAGCTCTATAGGTGTTATTACTCTTCCACAAGTCCTTTTTTATAACAAAGTATGCTTTCGATAAGTAAGATACAGTTGCTACTTTTCTGATAAACGATTTCTAAGGCGACTTTGATGCATTATTTGAAGACGAAACACACAGGCAGCGTAAAATCTATCACAAGGAAGACAGCGCTCCATTTCATTACCACCAATGTCTTTTTCAATGTCACAAAGAACCCTTTATTCACGCCCCAATACTCTTTACCCAAAGAAACCAGACATTTTGGGGCAACCACACATGTATTTATAATAAATAATTAACTCACAAGCAGCACCGTTATAGGGTTTAATTAATCCCGGACAACGGGAATGTGTCCCGTACAAATTTATTGCTATAATTTACGACAGTCCGGGAAAAAAGGGAATACAAATACTGTGTAATGTGCACTGTATAAGATGGTTGCTTAAAGAAATTAGTAGGACTATGGTTGTTAACCTTAGAGCAATTTCACACGGCGACTTTTTCAGCGATACAAACTGCATCGAACCACCACCAGTAAAACAAGCAAGGTACACGGTTAGTGACTGTATCCTGGAGCAATTGCTGCAAAGAAAAACATTTCACAAGAATTCTACTAATTCCCGTAAGCCCTTACGGGAATTAGTAGAATCCGCGAAATTTTGTACAAGAATATGAACGCCAAAAAATAGATTTGAAGTTTGTGTAATTGAATTATTTTAATTTTTTGTTTCAACAAGAGGTGGGCAAAGAAAATGGTCAGGTAATTTTTACAAAACTGTAAGAACTACCCGTCAATTTTCTCTATTCTGATTTTTTTTTAACCTCTTTTGAATATGAAATGAACGGCTGTCTCTACTTAAGGAAACATCGTGAGGAAACCTATCACCTATCATAGAACCAAAACTTCCAAGAAATGTGACATCTACCCACCCGCACTGAGCCCTCGTGTTGTTTTATGGTCCACTCCCTCTCACAAAAAGGAGGCCTGTGTCCCAGTAGTGGGAACATTATAGACTGATTATATACTTAAAACAAAGTAAGTGTTGTATAGTTGTGTAACCTGAAACATATTGCATAGCAGTACTTACAAAACATTACGAATCCTAGAAGCCATGTGAATGTTAACACGAAGCGTTGAAAGCCGATATGAAAGCCAGCATTTTGACGACACTACTTCGTTGTGTAAAAACAATAGAAAGTAAGTTTTTTTTATTACTCCGCTGGCTGCGAGAAGCACAGAACAGCATGTCGTTTCTGTAAATATCTCACCGTGAAAACTGGCGTGGAGTGAGCTGTCAGTGTCATCCCACTGATGCTAGGGATTGACTAAGCAAACATTTACAATCATAATCGAGATTTTAATAATATTTTTTATGCTAATTCTATTGATCATTTTAAATAATTTAAAAACTATTATTTTAGTTGTCAAAACATTTCTATTTTGTGGGGTTTTCAAATAAAATAGCAAAACAGAAATTTAGTCAGAATATCAATTTACTTTCTTTTTTTCCTAGATTAAAACCTCACAAAATAGTAATGTTTTGACAACTAAAATACCTACTAGCTTTGTAATTATACTAAATGATCAATAGAATTAGCATAAAAAATATGAATAAAACCTCTATTATGATTGTAAATTTTTGCTTATCCCTAGTATCAGGTGGGATGAGACTGACAGCTCACTCCACGCTCACTTCACCTAAGTTTTCACGGTTACAGAATCGCACTGCAGTTCGAAGTAGCGGTGCTTGGCGAGGCCTTTGTCCAGCAGTGGACGTCTTTCGACTGAAATGTGGACGATGATTACTCCGGAAGCAAACCATGCTAATAGTCACAATTATATTGATCCTGTAAAAAAATATTACACTTACCTTAATATTATTATACTATTTGCAACTTCATACTTCTTTGGTACAGTCAGCAACAAAAGTCGATTAAAGCTACTTTTACACATCATCTAAATTGAAAAAAAAAAAGATAATTTCCGTTTTAGTATTTCATATAATGGCTAAGAGTTGAAAAATAATATTCATTAAATTTTAGTTCTGTTTCAATTTTAATAAAATAGCTCAATATTAAGGTTACAAAACTAAAGCACGTAAATGTCAGTTAATGGACTTGTCTTCTGAATTAAGCCATAAAGAAGATATATAGAAGACTTATTGAAGGCACACATTTATTTAAATTCCAGATCACATCTCAAATTAATTTAACACCAACTGAACTCCACTACCCAAAGACAAAGAGCACGTTATTGCACTTACAAATTCGCATACCGAACGCGAATCGGCCATAAACATTTAAACCAAAACCATGTGTAAATGAACCGAGGTTAAAATCGTAACAGGGTGTAAATCAAACGCGCTGCACATGTCTGTTCCCATGATTCATGGCACTACAAATCCAAAAGCCTTATTACAACTGAATAGAGTACAAATTAATGAACGGATTGTGCAAACAGTGAGTGTGTAAGGACTTATTAAGATCACTTTGCATGCATCATGCCAATTGAGTGCGGGATACATGTGTTTCTGATTTCTTTTTTTATTTAAGACGATACTTTGAATTAGGATGTATATTAGTTTATTTGTTACTTTTAGTTATGAGCACGTCAGGAATGGGTTGAATGAACATAAAGGTAGAATTATTGTGATTAACACTCCAGTCAGCGAGAGTTGCGCTAGAATTTGAGCGCAAATTGAAGGTCACTCACGGACACACTCATAGTATCCCTCAACACACATACATAACATATTCCATTACATATTCCTTGTGCCTCATTTAGTTTCATAATAAAGCCTTCTTGAACATGAAAGCATATTTTTAACTATTCATGAAACTTTCCTTCAAAATCTTTAATTTAAATTAAGAGCACTAACGTCCCAAGTTGAGTCGCGCCTACTGGAGTGTTAAATCTAGTCTTCTACTTAGCGTGTCGATGGCAATTTAAATGTGAACTAAATGGAATTGGACCAGAATTCTACTTCGAATTTGGCATCATCATTAGCGTCCATCAGTTCCTGTAACGTGCAGACGACAGGACACGCTGGACACGATCTACTCTATGCAAGCGGTGCGCGTTAATGCTGAGCAGAGTACGGGCTAGTCGCAACAGTGTTTTAAGAATGATAGCCAGTAGACTTGACTGTCTGTACAGAGGTCGATGTATTAATGCTCACATTAGTACTGATACCTCGATTCATGGGTCAGGCAGGGGGCGAGTAGATTAAGGTTGTATTATCAGCACAAGTTATAAGTATTTAAACTACTAACAATTTGGATCTTAGTTATCTTAAATAAAAGCTTATTAATATTATTGATATTAAGTGTTCCATCGCTTGTGGAACAACTCCACATTGCTTCGGCCAACCTGGTTAGGAATCTGTTTACAGACCTTTTGGCCAGTTAAAGATTATATTATACGAAGAAATCAAATCTGATTCTGTTGGAAGTTTTTGCTCTCCTACGATTTAAGTAAGCAAAGGGTGGATACATACGCATTCATTAATTTGTGATAGTAAGTCAATTTCATGGTTGTATTCAGCTGCATCCGGTTAGGCTGGAAGCCGGCCCCAACGTAGTTGGAAAAAGGTTATGTAGATTGATTGAGTAAGTAAATAGAATAAAATAGAATAGACTACTCTATATTATGTACACCATATAAATTAGGCACAGGCATAAATATATAAATTTTACAAAGTGTGACTCAATGGGCGGTCTTATCGCTAAGAGCGATCTTTTAAAGACAACCTTTGGATGGATTGAAGGGGGAAGGAGATACAAATATTGTAGGTAGTCTGTGGTGTACCATTAACACGATACAATAAATACATACATAAAGTAGGTATATTATACTAATCTAAATAAATAAATAATAATAATAGACATGAAACAGAAGTAAAGGAAATATAATGATGCTGTTTAAGGAGAGATGAAGTAAAAGAAAAAAAAAAATAATAAAAAAAAATTATGTATATAGTTATAATAATTTTTTATAGCGCTTAATTTTGCACATTTTTCTTGCATCCAGCATCACCTCAGACTTAATTAGAAGACTAAATTACGGACGTATAGTTTAGCCATAACTTGAGAAAATTTTACGAAACAGCCTAAAAATATATATATTTCAATTATAATGTCTATCTCCAAGGATCTTCTTGGATTTGTTTTTGATTGTTCACTTAACACAAATAGAAAGAAACAAAATATTTACACTTGATGATAAGGCTTTCTTGCCACCATTAAATGACGTCTCCCCTCAGTTGATTTCCAAGTACCGCGGGAATGTCACCAGCTGACACTTTTTGCTCTTTTCTTCTGAACATGACAGCCACGATAGACATGAAACTATATATTATACTTGCGTCATCATCATTGATAGACTTAACATTGTATGAAAAGAGAATTGTTTATTAAAAACTTAGTTGTTGCAAAATAAAATCAACTAAAATAAGATGGTTACCTAAGAGGTACCTTGCTAGATTTTACGATAATTGAGCAAAAATATTAAAAAACTAAGTTTACTATCCCATAAAAAAGTATTCAAACTTACCTATCACGACAAACTAGTAACACTATATTCACAACCTTAAACTGTTATCCAAAACTACTGAAAGTTCTAATTCACTGAAACATCCAATGTTATTTAACTACTATCGCCTAACATCCAAGATTATTCTTCACGAAAATTAAAGTTAATCACAACACTTCGCGGTATAAGTTAGTGCGGGAGGTTGTACGGAGGCTTCGCACAGCCGCCCGACGCCACGACAGCCGGCAAACTGCCGCCCGCCCAAGCCGCCCTGAATGTTTTCGCAACAACTGAAAATTTTATTCAGCGAGCGAACATTATCTTCAAGTTTTCGAAGAGTTCGTAAGTACTGTGAATGCAAACTCGAAGCTGTATTTTTGTTATAAAGATACTCATCTTCTGAAGTGTTCCAATATTGTTCAGTATTGGTTCGATTGTTCATGAATGACAGCGATGTAATATGAATTCCAGAAAAAAATCAGACGATTCCGTTTACAATCGTCTGAATGCAATTTGATTCGTTGGTTACGATGGCTGATTATTTATTTAGCGATAAGTTCATCATAACCAGGGGCCCGCGGCTAAATAATAACAGCCGCACAGGTCGATCGAACAGGTTAAGCTACGCTTGCCGCGGTTGGTCTGTGGATGGGTGACCATCTTCACATACCGAGACCCCTCCGTGCCTCGGAAAGCACGTTAAGCCGTTGGTCCCGGCTGTCATTCGTGGATTTTTGACAGTCGTTACGGGTAGTCAGAAGCCCGAAAGTCTGACAACCAGTCTTACCAAGGAGTATCGTATTACCCAGTAACTGGGTTGTGGAGGTCAGATAGAAAGTCGCTCCATGTAAAATACTGGTATTCAGCTGCATCCGGTTAGACTGGAAGCTGACCCCAACATAGTTGGGAAAAGGCTAGGCAGATGATGAAGTTCATCATAACCAGCCTATATTTTTCCCACTGCTGGGACACAGGCCTCCTCTCTTCGGAAAGGAAATAATCTCCCACGCAGGCCCAGTGCGGGTTAGTAGATGTCATATGACACATTTTTGGTCCTACGACATGCCTAAGCGATTAGTTACCATCGATATTTTCAATAGCTTTTGCAAAAGTATTGTGTAAGGCTCCTTGTCTGAGTCCAGATTTTTTAGGGCAATGCGCAAAGCTGATTCAAATCTGCCTAACAAACTAAAACTCTATTAAAATAGTAATAGCACGCAGATTCGTTTGTAAAACCGTTTTAATTTGGCCCCGACAAAATTGCTCTATCTATCAGACAAAACTAATTTAACTCTGGTGTGCGCACTGTCTTAGCGATAAATTAGACTATGATAGCGTTCTTATCATAAATAAGAATAGCCACCACACCTCAACAGTCACTGATAAAGAAGATTCCTTATCTCCGTCCACCAATCAAAGTGCCACAACCTACCTTCGCAATAAAGAAAAGAAAAATAAATGGTAATTAATTTATTGGCGCGATCGCGTCAAAACAATGCCTTATCTATGAAAAAAGCCTCTGTTTTAACGCTTTAAGTTCGCGTGCCAGTGGCTCCCCCTATCCATCACTCAGATAACATGAACAAATACTTGGTGAAATTAGCATAAAGCCTAGAAATTGTTACCAACTTCAGACTAGAATAATAATTGGATATTTTCAGAGTAAGTTTGTTCGTTGTACCGAAGTCGGAATTTCAGTCCCCTGCCATTTAGCGACGATAACTGTGTTATCTTTTAGACACTGATTAATCTTGAATATTTGGAACTCTTAATTGTATTAGCGCGAATTAATACGCCTATTTTCATGGTAGGCTGGGCAGAACTAATAGGAATCTTGAAAGCAAAATTGACGAATAGAATTATAAACACTATTTATTGTCGTTGTAAATCATCTATTATAGATAGGAATTTTGTATTATGAACTAATTATGCCAGGATAATGATACCTTATTAATATAGTTTGACTAATAGTTTATGCGAGTGAATCATTGCAATCAAATTATATCTATGTGAGGCAGACTGAACTGATTAATTAAAAGTTGTTAGCGAGTAATGTTCTGGTAGTATAATGAAACCTAATACTACATAATTACTTGAGCAAAAGCTATAAACATAGCCTGCCCACTGTCCACTTTATCTTCCTAGCCTTTTCCCAAATATATTGGGGTCGGCTTCCAGTCTTTCTGGATGCAGTCAGATAAACAGTCGCAATACTGATTTTACGTGGAGCAACTGTTTGTCTGACCTCCACAACCCAGTTACTGCGTTACACCCTTGGTAAGACTGGTCGTCAGACTTTCGGGTTTGTGACTACCCGTAAAGACTGTCAAAATTCCACGAATGAAGGCCAGTACAAACGGCTTAACGTGCTTACCGAGGCCCAGACGGATTTCGGTATGTAAAAATGATCACCCACCCACGGACTGACCGTGGCAAACGTAGCTTAACCTGAACAATCGTACCTTGCAGCTTTTATTACTTAGCCCCCCTTGAGGATTAAGTTAAGTATGAAACATTAATTCCTCCTATTAATATAATACCCTATACAGAAGGAATTATTAATCTCTTCTTTACAGCTTTTTAACTTTTTTCCAGCTATTACCGAACCAAGCTCTATTGTACAGACGCCAGCACATCAAGCTACAACAATCTGTCAAAATTCTTTAATAGATTTTCAACTTTATTACTGATGTATTAGGTTCAAAGATGATTGGGAAAATTTGACAGTTTCGGGTAACTTGATGTGCTGGCGTCTGTACATTGGTTGCCTAACAACGCAAGTAGGTATACTCATAAACCAGCAAAATATTATCTCACTTATTAAATACTATTAAATACTCTACTACTGAGAACTGAAAAAAATGGGATACTGAAAAATTTTCGACGTTCAATATTAGCGATCGTAATTCGGTTCTTCTTCTGTTGAAAATATTCTAATGAACTCATTGAATTTTATGAATATTACAAATTCTAAAAAAAAAAAAAGATTATGGCGAAGGTACATTCGACGGAACACAACATTTCAAATCTTAGTGGCCAGTAATTTGGTTCAGGTTCCGATGCCAGCACATCAAGCTACCCGAAACTGTCAAATTTTCCCAATCAACTTTGAATCTTATGCTTTAGTGATAAAGTTCAAAATCTATTAATGAAATTGGACAGATTCTAGTAGCACAACGTATTCCCAACAATACAATATCGATCTTTTCATAACAAAATTTACATTAAAAAACTCCACCTTTATTACCGCTCTTGAACGGCCGCCAACGTGCAGTTTAACGATGCAATTAATGTGGCTACAGTATAAACTTGTAAACTCTTCAGGAACGAAAATATATGCAAATTGTGCGATATCGTGAAATGTTGCGTGCGCAATCCAAACTTACCTGTGTGACGAACTTCATGTAAAGTTAGTGTACGGTGATGTGGAGTAATTGTGTTGAGTAGGGAAAACAGATGTTACATTGTTTGAAAATGTCTGAAAGGCTTTAGAATATATATTTTATAGGTTTTTTAGTACCGTACATGCCATTAGAAAACAAAGGCAAATATAAATAAAAAGTAAACGGTCGGGGATAGGAACGAAATTCAAAATGAAAATCTAAGATGGCGGGTGCCAAAATGTCAAAATGACGACAAAAAATTAAATCCTCGCAACCGCCATCTTGGATTTTCATTTTGAAACTCTCTCTCTTTCTCTCTGTTTCTTTCTATCATCTAATATAATAAAAAGGCACATGGAGGGGGCATAACGCAGTTTCTTTACGTGAAGATTTCTACCAGTTCACTTCCACCGCAAGCTGAGTTAAAGAATTTCGTTCCAAAAATAATTGTTAAACGATTTTGAACTCTGAATCAAAATCATTCTGTTAGCTTTCATTATAAATATTTATCATCACCTGCCTAACCTTTTCTCAAACATATAGGGATCAGTTTTCAGTCTAAGTGCTGAAAGTAATAATATACCAGTGCTGAAAACCAGTATTTTGCTTGGAGCGACTGCCTATCTGACCTCCATAACCCACTTTCTGCGTAACATTATACCTCTAGGTATTATATTTAAATCCATAAGTCCAAAATGAAAAGAACTATATTTAAATCTTTACATTTTTTTTTTTTTTTTTTTTTTTTTTTTTTTTTTTTTTTTTTTTTTGGGTGGGAAATTATCAAATAACTTCTCCCGTTCTGGGCGGAACGGGAGGGTGTGTCAGACTTTTACTGACTAAAACCCACCCGTGTTCCTTCAGTTGCCTGTGCCAAGGGCCACGGTAACTCTTTCGAACAATCCGCGACCCTGATTTCCACTACCTACGACGAAATATTTATTTGTAGACATGCAAGCCTGTCCTCATTTTTTCTTCAGCTGTCGAAAACCCGCTTTGTTTTCTTTACGATGGATACTATGTGACGTGAACACATCAACCGAAACACGGCCAGTCCTGACATAGTCCATCCACGTAGATTTCCATAACGTACTGTTCTGGACTAGACAGTATTTAGCAGAAAAACCGAGTCACACATTTTCTGACGTGCGGTTTTCTACCTGGACTGCTAAACTAACTGTAAAAAAAACACTGTGCTCTACAGTAGGTGGTATTTTCTACAGTTTCTTACAGTTAGTTTGTGATGTAGTTCTATAATAGATAGTACTTGCTAGTTCTGGCCTGACACAGCTTAGTTGTCCATTGAGAAGTTGTATCTACATAGTCTTCTTTAAACCTACTTATTTCCTATGATTTTCTATTTTTGCTGCAGCTTATTTTATGAGCTTTAACAAGTAAGTATGTGTAGTAAACTACTTGTACAAACCTGATTATTACAAATCTGGATTAAATTTATGTTTTTTTTGTTTTTTTTTTTTCATGAATTTTAGACTCTTCGTAGGGTTTTCACAGGTTAGGTAGGTGTGGTTGACGTTTTATGAAATATACAGACGCCAGCACGTCAAGCTACTACAATCTGTCCTTTAATAGATTTTCAACTTTATCACTAAAGCATAAGGCTCAAAGTTGATTGGGAAAATTTAACAGTTTCGGGTAGCTTGATGTGCTGGCATCTATGCGCTAAATAGTCGTCTCAATTTATACAATGCAACATGAAATGTTAGGCCCTTTATACACGTGTTTCTTTCCATGATAAACTACGGTTTATTTGCCATGCTTAGGCACGGTCGTCAGTCTGCCGTCCGCAAGCTATAATGCCGTTAACCAACAAATTCATTTTTCGAGTTATGGACAAAAAAACGCGGAAAAATAAGAAACGGATGCTGTTTCACAACTATCACTCATATGCGAGAGTTACCGGTATCAAAAAATAGATCTAGTTTTGCGCCTTCGAATAGCTATACTTTCACTTCTTAACAAAAACTTAGTGTTAGGAAAAAATAGTTTTTTGCGTTTAAGTTTTGTGTTTTTCGCGATTTACATCTTATGCAATCACGACTATAATGCCGCTAAGCATACCTTAACGGCATTTTAATGTTTGATTTATCATTTAATTTTATTGACATTTAAAAGACTTAAAAAAATATCTTTATTACTCAACTATAATGCCGCTAAATACTTTAACGTTGTTATAGCTAAGCACGACGACTACGAGAACAAACACTATGCTAAACTTGAATGCAGCTAAAGCTACTTAGCCACATTTAAGACTAGTTTATTATAAGGATACTTTTCCAGATTATTTTTTTAAGATTGATAACATAGCTAAAATGCCGCTAAATACAAAACTTTAAAATGTAACGGCGTTTAAGCTTTGAAACTGGTACAAGATAATTGAGGAAATACAATAAAAATGTAGTTTCTTACAGAAATAAAATATTTATTCAGAAATATAAATCAATCATTTAATGACACAATATTCTTCCAAATCACTATGTGATGACTTACTTCTAATTATTGCAAATGAGATTTATTAATAATAGCAAATAACTAAAAATACGAAAAAGAAAACAATAAACATTATAAAATCTTAACCCATCATCATTTAACTTTATATTCGATGCAATTGCCTGAATTCGATGGTGAGGAACATAAAATGTATATGTTTACTTTAAATTGTAACTATTGTTTTTTAAGAGATAAAATATATCTACTTTATTTTCAAAATTGTAAAAATCTAATTATTTAAGCAATTAACGTAGTACTAAACGAGGTAAGCAGTCTTATTGTTTACAAGTTATTGTTCAGTCTTTTCAAAGTCTCTCTTATTTCTAGTATAATTTCAAAAAAAATAAAAATGTAACAAAATGTGTCAGAAAAAAATAAAAATGTTACAATGTTACTAAGTCTAGGCATCCTCATGGTCCTTTATTGACAAATTTTTCCAGAATATCTGTTTATGGGTGGGAATTATGCTGGATAGTTTTTCAATAATGTCATTTTTTCTTGTAGAATCTATTCCTTTGGGCTTCGAGCGGAATTTAACTTGTAAAAGATTGGGGTTCTTTAAATACTTGTTATACATGAATCTTAATGTTTTATATTCGTCATCAAAATCATTCTTGTACATACATTAGATCATAATTATTACGTGTAAAACGTACTTGACACATGTTTTTTAAGTAAGCTCTTGGATACGAGTTTTGAACTCTTCTGTCGGATATAAAATTTTCTATATTAAGGAAATGGTCAGGTGACAAACATTTCACAATAACTTTTGATTTATTAATTGAAGCTACCGTTTCTTCGAAGTCCCCAAAATCATAAACTTTTACTTTTTTCTTCATGGCTAATTCGACATGATGATGCACTTGATCAGCACTCATAAACGTGTGCCCTGGTTCAAAATAGTACAGTGTTATTTGTTCCGTAGAAATTATTTCACAGTTGACTAAATGGACAAGTAACGAGTATAATAACCAATTCTTATTTTGAGCACTGCAGTTATCGAGCCATAGAAAGCCAAAGAACATTAATTGAGTTTCTGCGTTTATTCTGCAAGGTATTGCTTTCTTGAATAAAAGGAACCGTGTCAAGAACGTCAGAAGTAAAGCTTTTCGTGGCCACAGGTAGTGTAATGGGTTTCGAACCCTTTTTCTTAGATCTTCTGTTTGCTTGTAACACTTGGGACTTCTGGCTACTCGGTTTAGCTGTTTGAAAATCGTCACTTGAATCACTACTTAAATCAGATGGGCGATAGTCTTTATCACGCACAGAGTCGTCGGAATCAAAATCACATTGCAAGTTTAACTGCGAAATTGTAGATGTATTTTCTGTTGTAATAGTAATATCATTCGGTTCAGTTACATTAAATGAGAGATCTTCTAATGGCGTTACTTCGCTGCAGGTTATATCAATTTGATTTTCTAACGGCATCAATTCGTTACAGGTTAAATCGATTTGAACATGATCTGGACTTGGTAAAGCATCATAGCTCTGAGCAGGAGAAGAAGTAGTTTTAAAATCTTTATCCAAATTATTTAGGATCGACGAATGCACATGTGAATTATTAGTAATTTGCGTATCACAAAACTTTTCAAAAATATTAGATGTCATCGAATAGGGCCTGTTATATTATAATAATGCATCAAAACGCTGTAATTCCGGATTAGGACTTTTATTCCTTCTGCTAAAAGTCTCAAAGTGCTCAATGTTGGTTGTGCTATGTTTCTTCTTAATCATATCTAAAATATTTTTGGATCTTTGTTTCTTCTTAATCATATCTAAAATATTTTTGGATCTTTTTGAAATAGCAGCGCGCCTGTAGCAAGTTAAATAAAATTTAGGTTAACGTTATCTCATACATTTACCGTCATCCTCTACAATATCTTCAGTGAATTTTTACCCATTAATCAAAATTATATTGGTTTTGTTTAATGTAGGTTGGTTAAAGATAAAATGGCTATCATGAGTCAATTAAATAGCTGTAGAACATAATAAGGCCTAAAGAAAAGTCTGCGGTGGCATGGACCTATCTACTAAGGTCGACTAATTTATCTTTATCCCATCTGTAGTTTACTAAACAAGCAAAAATAATTATCGTAATTACTTTAGAACGCGTGGAGCGTGACACGTCCTTCACCTTCAAACTTTTGCGGCGCACTGCAAGGACGCGGGGGCTGCACGGTAAGCTATCAAAAGTAGATAACCGCGTTTTAGTGTAGTAATGAGGGATAACTGCATTTTTGTAACTGACGTCGTAAGTAAAATATTTATATTTCATATTGAAAATGCCGTTATTGGCGTATTTACTACAAAATCTCTTAATAAAATTACACCTTAGTACTACACATAAATGCCGTTAGGTGACTATAACGACATTTTTGTCTAGAACTGACATTTAACGGCGTTTTAGCGTTGGATCTATAATACTGTAATTTGAAACAAAGCAGAACTATAAAACCGTTAAAGTATTTTAACCTCATAATAGGGTAGGAAATTCTGTTAACGGCAATTTAGTTATGCAACTGATGGTAAAAATTCTAATTAATATGTAAGTTAAAGGCCCTTAGTCACTTTTTAATTTAGTAATGTTGCTTACCTGCGTTTTAGCGTAGCTAACTTCTCAAATAAGTCAACTTAACGGCGTTATATTTTTTTATATTTCTGCATCCATAAATCGTAGAAAAATACTGCTTGAACAGAAAGATAGAGAATTTTTTTCTGATTATGGTGGCATCTAAAAACGAAAATCGATCATATGCGAGATAACGGCATTATAGCTTGCGGACGGCAGCAGTGTTGTATGGACCATTGAATATGGAAGCTTATACACGGACACGTTTTTTCTACGGCACGGCTTATACGCCCACCGTACCGTAACGAAACCGTTCTATGTACAAAGGGCCTAACAGAATAACTATGCGAATTTGTGTGTTATATTTCATGTTACGTTTTTTACCAATCAGTACCCTGTGACAACTCTACGATAGATTTACAAGTTTGTTTGTATTGTATTAACTGCCTTCTAAGCTCCTCTTAATTCAAATAATCTTTAATCAGCTGCCCTTGTTACACAAGCCATAAACCTACAGTCAACACGGCCATAACCTTAGGTATCGTACTACATAATGGAACATATAACACACGTCTATGTAGATCGTCTCCGAGAGCGTCATCTCACATTTTATAGCCAATTAAACTGGTAGTTAACAAAGAGTCGTTTGTCTTAATAAAGTCGGTAAAACGAGACCGCCGATAACCTTCAGTTAAACCATGTTTAACAATTCCTCGTTTATGTGTAGCGTGTTGGGAGGATTATTATCTCTGGATAGTTCAAGGCCAGCTGTAATAATGTGTTGGGAAAAGAAATTAATTTGAATACTAAGGCTAGTGAAGTATTCCTTTTACTCGGTCTCTTATTTCTGTCAAGCCTAAACTGTTAACGTCCAGATAAACAGTAGCCTAGTTTAAAATTGAAACTGTTCTTCAATGAAGTAATCAGAAGATTTTCTTATCTACATAAAATGGTGTCCACGATAAATCTGTTTTCATATTATGACTGACACTGAAATAACTTCCATCAAAAAACTCCGTAAACACACACAAGAAATTCCTGTCAATCTTTACGTAATCTTATGAAAGACTTCACCAAAGATAGTGAGTAAATGTTACCAGTTATTATTCATAGAGCCTTGCACTAAATTATTTAATCGTAATTCAAGCATCGATGCCCTATAAGCAGTGATATATTTAAGGTTACGCTAAAACAAACGATTTAAAATCATAGTAAAAAACCTGCATTCCCATTATAATCAGCATTGGGAGTTGCTCGTGTATGATAACCCTATGAGCACAAACGAGAAACGACATCTATATACTGTGCTGTATGAAGAATTACGATTGGTAGATACGGTACATCTGATGATGTATGACAAAAGTGCTAGTAAATACTGTTATAGTCCCTTCACAGTTATTTAAACTTTGACAGCAACAACCCAACAGCAAGCTTATTGTAACGACAATAAAGATCACTGTGATTTGGACAGAATTGTCAGCGGCAGATTTTTTTTTTTTTTGTAAAAGCAGTAAAGATCATTGTGATTTTGATACTCGTAGTAATGCAAAATCAAAGGTAAATTAACAAAGAAAGAAAGCACTGCAAGCACTGCACCAAATGGCTTAAGTTTCACGAGTTCGCACCACACTAACTATATGTTCACTCATGTAGGTTCAAGACATCGTTGGAACTGTAAATATATCTGAGGAGTAATTCTCGGCCCTTGGCATAAGCAACTGAAGGAACACGGGTGGGTTTTAGTCAGTAAAAGTCTGACACACCCTCCCGCTCCGCGCAGAGCGGGAGAAGTTATTTGATAATTTCCCACCCAAAAAAAAAAAAGAGTAATTCTCGTATTTTTGATAATGTTCGCATTCTAATGACAGTATAAATCTTTCAAAAAAATCTCTAATGTACAGACGCCAGCACATCGAGCTACTACAATCTGTCAGATCTCTTTAATAAATTTCCAACTTTATCGCTAAAGTATAAGGTTCAAAGTTGATTGGGAAAATCTAACAGTTTCGGGTAGCTTGATGTGCTGGCGTCTGTACCTACATTTTTGCCATTTCTTTTATATGGATTGTCGGTGAGATTCATCATCATATTTATAAGGCTTATTCATCATCACCTTAGCCTGGGCAAGTATATTTCTCTAACGTGACTTGTTTGACCTGAGATGAGATGACGACTTGAATTTGAACGTAGTTTAAGTACGAAAGTTTGCCTTCGATATCAAACAACCTATGTATGAACGAGCTTATCAATCTGTAAGGCAATCCAGAACCAAAGAGCAATCCAGAAGCAATTCTCTGACACCACCAACCCAACTGTTGCACATACCACATCCTACTTTCCCAGCTCCTACTACAACATAAATGGTCGACTTTTTGCCACATCTACACCACCTGTCACCATGTTTATGTTAGCCGCTCCACGCACCGCGCTTTGTTGCTTTTTGCTAACGTACGGCACAATTGCAAGGACACTGGAACTAAGGACTTGGCTTACCGAGTATGTATCGCCTGTATTAAGAAAGGTGTAAATATCTAGGCCTGTTCTTGATCAGAACATGTGAGTGGGTCTTTTTGTGTGGCCATATGGAGCAGAGGTTTGTGGAAAATTGTTGGTCTATAAGGCTATGTTGCATGTTATTGATGGCCAATATATTTATTTGATAGATAAAGTTTATTGGACCGTTTTATTGTATACCAACAAACTGATGGAATTGAATATACAGAAAACAAAAACATACTAATTGCATCATAGAAGTTATCTACGTCACTCTCAGAGTCAAATGTGTCTATAAACTGGTGGAGCGGAAGTCGGCTGGATCCCTACCAATTCCTGTATGGCGCCCCTGAAACGGATCGTCCGCCATAGCCAATTAGATACTACCAACATTTTATAGATACCACCAACATTCAGCAAACCTACCCAATACAAAAGCACATGAAAATAAGTAACAAAAAAACACTTTCAACGAAAATAAAAAGAATATCCACCGCGCCGATTATTGTACCGAGTTAAATTTACGGACGCAGCGACGGGTTTTTTAATCGCATTCGGATTCGCTAAACGATCACCATTTTTGTAATTGAATTTTGTTTTTTAGTATACCTCTGTTTGGTTTATGTTGTGTTAAATATTATTGTTTTGTATTATTCAATGAAACATTACTTGGAAAAGTCCGTGACTCGTTTGTGAATTCGGATAACACTCTCTATTATATCGGACAATGGAATGTTTTTATTCTGTATTGTACGTGTTCTCTTCAATACCTAATTTTCGTTGTCTATTATTATCAGAGTTCTACGTATCACTTTCCTTAGACATGTTATAGCCTGTCTGTTCGATGCAATAATTGCAATCGACCACGTTTTGCTTACCCAGCGATACGACACGGCCGCACTAAGTGTGCCGCGAGCTCAGTGCATAACGGACAGCAACCGGGTGCATTCATTTCCATCATTTTAGCGATTAGCCTAAACGTTACCGTAAATAAACCCTTAAAGTTATTTGAGTGTTTAACTTCGTAGCGTAGCGAATCCCACCAGGTACCACTTAGTCGCGTCCCCTACACTGTCTATCTATAATATTTAGCAACAAGGTTATCATGGCTAGGTTTTCGTTATTGTTGTTGTTGTTGGCATAATCGAACCGATTATTTGGCGAAACAATAATTTTGTACTTGGAATAGAACACAAGGTGCTTTTCATTTCAGATATTCCCAGTTGCATTGCTCGGTTCCCTTAACTTTTATTCTTAAGAAATAGTGAAAAACGTCTCCGGTCGACCCAGACACCATCGCAAACGTCTCACGACTCTCCAGACAGCTGTTATATTATATAATCACTATTACAATAAACAAGTCCGCTTGTATTGCTGTTGTTACTTTTCACATAGTGTAGATGCACCTTATGATTTGACATTGAAGTTGGAGGGAATTGTGAGTGGGATTTTGAATTTTTTTTCGTTTTTGAGTTGGTTTTATTTTATTTGAAATATGGGAAATTTTAAGGAAATGGTACCTGTAGTTTTATTTTCAGAATTTCATTTCTGAGTTTTCTAGTGACCATACATAGTAGCTTCAATATTGACATAGAAATGACGTACCGTCTGTCGTGATCGTGACTTTGATGCAATTCACTGTATCAGACTGATTGAAAAGGGAGCTTTTTTTGAACACAGCGTAGCAGTCGGGTTTTTTTTTCTATAGGCCACTGTTTTAAATGCTTAGCTTGAAAAGGTTTGTGTTGAAATTCTTGCCGTCTAATTGCAATATTCATTTTTAGAGTTCCGTACCTCAAAAGGAAAAAAAACGGAACCCTTTTCACTTCGTTGTCCGTCCGTCAGTCTGGCTGTCTGTTACGAATGCCACCCCCACAAGGGCACTGCACCCTTAACTTTACCTTAGCATGCTTCCTAAAAACTGACTTTCCTTCCTATTAACAATATAAATAGCGCATTCCCAACTAGAATGGGCGCGCCACATACCTCGCAGTCCTTAAGACAGTGTCGTTAAACAATTACCGTTAGTTTCGGTAACTGCCGGGGTGGGGCGCTACTGTTTGTGGATGACCCTTTATTTACGATATTACTTGGTATGTGAATGAACAGTATTATTTCACTGGCTAAGTTTATTTGGCTGTTAAATGTGAGGCCCTCGTGATATTTCTTGGGGAGGAAGTTTCATGGCGTATTATTCACGCTTATTTCTGACGCCTCGTTAGTCGGTGGTGCATGTGGCCCCTTAGGAACTTAGTGCCTTTTCTTGGGTAAGGTTTATAGCAGTGTTTTTATGATTATGTTGTGGTTCCAGTCATTGGTGGAAATCATGCTCAAAATATGGGTTTTACGATGACAACCAATATGCCCATCTTCCTTATGGATTAAAGTGCATGAATGGACTGAAACGATTGGTATCGATTTATAATATTTTGAAAAGAATGTATTTTTTATATTATACATATAAGACTTGTTCTTTTTGTGTTTGTGTTCGTTCTCTGCGTCATGTTTATCGCATATAAACGTATTTTCTTCCTTGCTTTTTTTCTTTATATGAAAAAGTAGCCTCATAATTCATCTCACCAAAACATTACCCAACACATCTTTCAACCTCCGCACTAACTTTAAAACCGATTGCAACCTCATAAGCAAAATAAGAGTAACATACATAGACGTTATCGCCAGCATGGTGTCACGCGTTCGCCCATTGTCTACCAGTCTATTGTGCGGGCCAGGCGAGACGTGGTGTCTGCACTTGTATGCAGGTAGGAATCCAGCCGGAGCGCGTGAGCGCCCTTTATGAGTACGGAGCGTGATTTGGAAAAATATAATCTTGAAATTAAGGCAGCATAATTGTTGGGTAGTTTTTGAGGGATGCCAAATTAGATAAAATACAAGCTGTGTGCCTTAGGAATTGCCCATCGAGAAAAATTACGAACTTCCACACAATTTTTTATCCTAAGGGGATGAATTTTGAAAAACCCTTCTTTAGTGCTCACTTGCGTTATACAGAGTCGCTAGAAGGTTATCACATTAAGGGCTTATTTTTTGTTTTTTTTTTTGCTCTTTCACACGCTGTCTACATCTCTCTAATTATTATCGTATCGCAGGTATGCTGGAAGAGATATCTTATGAAATAAGCATCACCTACGCTAGCCCAGTATATATAAAAAATTAAATTATATAAAAAGAAAGTAAAAAACAGAAAGTCCTGTATGAGGTGAAATGCCTTTTCAAATAAGAGCATAATTAGAATAATTTAAGTGATGTTGGCCAAAGAACGCATGGTACATGAAAATTGATTTCAGCATGATGCTGCCACGTCAAAACCTAAACAAATAAAACTAATAAAACTGTATATAAAATATCAAAATTCATCCATTTCTTTTTTCAGTTTCGCTGCCTAAATCAATTTTCATGTACCATGCATTCTTTGGCCAACATCACTTAAATTATTCTAATTATGCTCTTATTTGAAAAGGCATTTCAGATGATCTTTAAGAAAGAAATGGTTTACTAAGTCAGATGCATTTACCTAAGGTAACTGCTTTTACCAAACGAACCAATCGTGGCACATCTCACAGTCACCAATCACATTGATGAATGATACGAGATAATCACTGATGGCTACACGCATGATAGATAAGTAAGATAATGATCCTGCCGGCCATTTTCTATGTACCATTTGTATGTGTCCAAATTAGACGCATCTCACCGTGGTGGAGATCAATAGAGATGTTTGTGGCTATGAAGTGTGTTGACCAGTAAAAGTTTACATTGTTGATCGGAATTTTCGTAAGCTATGTTTTTTTTTTATCTAGAAATTAACAATGGTGGTGCTTAGCAACGCCCAAAAGAGTGCCAACACCCTATCACTAAGCCTCCGCTATCCGTGCGTCTGTCCATCCATTCGTTCGTCCGTCTGTCAGTCAGCGGGCTGTATCTCATGAAATGTGACATTTCACAGAGTGTGTATATCTATTGCCGCTATAACAACATATAATAAAAATAAAGTTAACAGTTTGAATTGTGTCTCCACACAAGAAACGTGGCGTTTTTGTCGTTTTGGAAAAAACGAGATGGCCGCGTTAGGGCCCTTTGCCACGGCAAAATCCTGTTTTTTGCAGGTACGGTTTTTTGCAGGATCACGGTTGGTAGTGTACGTGTTTAAATATACATATTCACACAAGCATTCCGTTTTCCGGATACTGCAAAGAGGATGCTTGTGTGAATATGTATACTTAAACACGTACACCGCTAAACGGGATCCTGCAAAAAATTGTACCTGCAAAAAACGGGATCTTGCCGTGGGAAAGAGCCCTTAGTTCCGATTTAGACCAAGCGCTAAAAGATTACTGTACAGCTATATCAGGACGGTTTCTGGAATGGGTAAAAGAGTTCTGTTTTGGAACATCATTAATGAGTTTGCAATGTATCAGAAACTTTTGGCTGATTACGCAGATAGTCGGAAATATCATGTTTGTTGGATACCAAAAAATAGATATTTTAAAGAACAGATTTCCGTACTAACTTTATCAAACTAAAAAAAAAAAATCTTAACATCACCGATGACCACGAAACCTGCCACTACCTACGTAATGATATCTTAACTACCAATGTTTTATTATCTAAAGCGTGGAGCTCATCTCCAAAGGTCGCGGGTCATACAACCTCACGTTATCAAGTGTTTCGATAAGCAGGCGACAAAAACCACACATTTTATTAAAGTAAATGGTCACTTCTGAGATAAGATTATATTATGGTTAACCCGTTGTATGCCGCGTGCGGGATCTTTTTACCAGAGCATAGCAGTTCCGTATAATAAAATTATCGAAAGTCCAATTCCCGTAATGGAAAACGTTCAAAATCTAGTCATACTCTCATATCAGCGACAATCAATGTCAAATACTTGTCAAAAATGTCGGGATTTTATTTTAGAGGTATATATGACAGATTTATACTGAGATCAGACTGTAAACATTCTTAAAATAACCAGAATGGGCCCTCAGTTTAAATAATGGAGAAAACATTAAAACCGGACTTTACTTTAACTTTTATTATTACTTTTCAAGGCATCATTTTTAAAAGTCACAGTTAATATTCATAATTATTCATTTATTTATTGTAAAACATAGGTACAGACACCAGCACATCAAGCTACCCGAAACTGTCAAGTTTTCCCAATCAACCTTGAACTTAATGCTTCAGCGATAAAGTTGAAAATCTATTAAAGAAATTTGACAGATTGCAGTAGCTTGATGTGCTGGCGTCTGTACATTCTTATTTGGTAATACATTGAGGGCGCAATGTTTTGCCACTAGGGCGTACAAAAGTAGTAATACATGCAATATAATTAATACATATGAACCACAAATAAACAAGTAAATAAATTATGATAGATCCATCGCGTTAAGAATTTTCAATCACACTGAACAACGTCGATTACATAACTTGATAAATTATGTGTGGTGATTAATAATAAAAAATGTCCGCAGTTATTGTAATAAAAAGAAAATATTCGTACTTGATTGGATACAAAGTGATTATGTGACTCAAACTCTCTCCAGTTTGAGTTTGACAAGTAACGATGGTAACATTAAAAATACATGTACACAGTAACCTTCTCTATATTAGATGCTTTTATCATAACTGACAGTAACACTTTTGAAACATATCTAAGGAAAAGATGATGTGACTTTTCTAGAAATCTATTTGTAGATATAGGTTATGTTCTCACATCTGTCACCAACCTAAGCTGTACGCGAGTAGAATAAAGTCCTATTAATAAGTACATGACGTGACATCACGACTAAAAGTATTAAGTTTATATGTAGAGGAATAATTATGACTTTTCTGTGTACCCTTACAAAGAACCACATTTTTAGTCCCATAGTAAAAGGCGGCGACTCTGGAATGATATAGAAAAAGTCGTGAATAAGAGAGATAGTCTTCTATAATACGTTTGCCCAAATCTAGGGATCAAACCCAGGACTCCATTTACATAACATCACTTTAGACCAATGAGGCTGTCGGGATCATTATCTACCTATACATATTATAAATGTAATAAAGTCGCTTTTCGTGTTTGTCTGTGTGACCGCGTTGTTCTTTTAAACTGCGCAACTGACTGGAGGAGTTTAAACCATCACTTTGAGAATTTATTGCGGAAGGTTTATGTGTATAATACATTAATGTTACTTAGAAAAGTCGACTCTTCACTTGACCAGAGGGCTGGCCAAAGAATCAACATTGCCATACAACGAAAGCACTAGGAAGTGGTGATGGGCGGGCGTTTTGGACTATCTTTTGTAATTTTAACGTTCGAAAATTGCTGATTCTCAGCCTAGTTTGTATAAATGACTTTTGATTTTGATTTTGAACGTGGCAGTGCTGCCAGCCACTTAAAAAAAAAATGACCATAGTAAAAGTCTTATCGTTTCCGAGTTTTCTGATGTTTAATGAAATTTTTGAAAATCTCTACCTTTGACCAGTTTTTTCCTTGCCATTTCTACGAATGAAAACTTTTTCGAGTACAGGTTTTTTATTTTCATCTTGAATCATCCTACTATCGATTGAATACTAGAAAGTTACAGATATCATCTCTTAAATACCTAAGATTTAGGATCAAATTTAAATTTTCACCAAAAAAAATTTTACCTTATTTTTGATCGGCCCTGGTGAAAAAAAAAAAAAATATTGGTAGGTCATTTTTTTTTATTGGTAGATCTCAATGTGGCCCATCAGCAGGTAAAAGGTAATCCATGACTTTCCGGACACCCCTTTTTTTAAGAAAACTAAATGTAACATCAAAACTATTGGTATAAAAAATCTTTTTAAAAAAAATAGAAATAGCACAGAAATCTCAATGTTATGACATGTCACCACTTGTATTGTGTGAAGCAGTCGGGTCGCTGGTCCTAATATAAGTGATACGGAATGCCTGTATCCTACCCATGTTGAAGTGTCCATTAATTATATTATTATCAGTGAAGCACGATTGAATTATATCTTAACAGCTTCATCTTTATCTCGACTGGCAACATAATTATTTTGAATAGATATTGATAGTAAATGGTCGTGTCCTGTCCACCCTTTTACTGATTCTTGTGTTAACGACGACTTCTAACATTGTATTGGAAAGATATTAACCAAGATATAAACCACTATTGTATTGGGGTCATCCTGTGAAGATAGTGTGTGTAAGTTTATTACATACACGGCTTATTTTAATTTTAATCTAAGTATTTTCATTTATGAATTGTTATTTTTTTGTTTTTGTTTTTATCTTTTTTAGTACGGACGCTTTTAACGTGCACGTCTTTCTACATCGTTCTCACATGTATAATTTCAACTTGAATGATGTAACCAAAATTTTGTAACAATTTTTATGATTTAAAAGAGTGTCCGTGGAGTTTCTTGCCCGTTCTTCTCCACAGGTACCTACGCTTTGGAATGGGCAACTAGCTTCATCTTTCTGACTGACCGACCCCTTGACAATTCAAAAGTGCCTGTAATTGGTTTACTTGAAATAAATGCTTTGAGTTTGAGTTTGAGTTTTAATAAATAATAATAATATTGAGTTAGGAATGAAATTGAGATTTGAGTGGAAACGCTGGGAGGGGACGCCGTAAGAGGACATATTATTATAGTGACCTTATTGGTGAAGGCCTTCTGAAAAGTCAGTTGCGTAAGTATTCGCAACCACCGTGCGTCTATGACCAGATGTATGAACGTAAACGAGGCGAAAAGACTATGTAAGGATGGTAGCAGGCGGTGTCCAGTAACTTGCTTACCCCTATGGAAACAAGGTGTAAGTTTATGTATGTACTCGTATTAGGAAATTAAAAATTATTATCTGTCCAAAGAATTAGCATTGCGATTCAACGTGGCAATGCTGCCAGACTTCTGGGCACGTTTCCGGATGACAGCGATGCGGACGAGTACTTCGACGCCTAAATCCTTTTGTTTTTGTTTGTATTAAGTTAGTTTAAAATCTAAACTACGGAGGGCTACGATGTGCAAACAAAGCGTATGGAAAGTGTCGCAGTTGCCTTTAATTAGTTGTCTTTATAGGAAGCAACGAGTAGGAATCATTACTAAAGCTATTGTTCAAAACTTAGTTTAATTGCTGCGAGTTGCGTAAACAACCCAAGTTTATAATTATACCGAAGCTTGCTTACTCACAGATGACAGAATGAAAATAAACCTCTAATGATTCAACATGGCGTATAATTTAATCCACACGACACTTAACGCCTCGACTCATTACATGCAACATTCAACTTTCTTTAACTCCTTATTACAAAACAAACATCTTTCTAAACAACCATAAAACTTACGACCTTAAAAATAAGACTTAGAATTCAAAATCGTGGAGACAAAAATTCAAGAGATACGTGGTTTTGGTTTTGATATAAACAGTAGCGTCATCTGTCGAGATCAATAAACGTTTCAATTTGAATGTTCTTTTTATAAATTTAGATGACGATGGAGTTATGTGACGTGTTCGTGCGACGCTCACTTAAAAACTTGTTCGGAGTCATGTTTGGTGAAGAAAAATTGTAGCTGATTTTATTGGATTTCGTTAGCATATTTGATTTATAAGGTCTATGTCTATGCAAATACAAATACATAAAGATTGAACTACATTTTTAAAGCCAGAGATGTTTATTTAATAGCAATTAAATAATAAATTCTAACTGGCGTGATGATAATGATATGTTATGTTAGATACTCTAAGGAATTCAGAGATAAACTAAAAAGCTAATATTGAAGTCTAAAATTCCCGAAGGTTTAGGCAAAGGTGTACCTATACTACAGACGCCAGCACATCAAGCTACCCGAAATTGTCAAATTGTCCCAATCAACTTTGAACCTTATGCTTTAGCGATAAAGTTGAACATGTATTAAAAAAAATTGACAGATTGTAGTAGCTTGATGTGCTGGCGTCTGTACACCAACATTTTGCAAGTTATGTTTAAGTCCCATGTCATAATTGCGAGTATATTGCCATCAACTGGGCACGAATCCACACTCCGGGCTGCTACTGAGAATTTCCTTATCTCAATCTGGGTTTTTTTTTTTTTTTATAAAACTTTGCCCCACACTAGGAATTTCTCCTGTGTGGGGCACTCACACACACAAACAGCCAGACCCGGAACAACTACTTGTAGGTCATACAAATATTTGTTCGGTGCGAGAATCGAACCCGCGACACGCAGCGCAGCAGCCAAATGCTTAACCACTGCGCCAACCGTGCCGTCATTTAATTGAATCCAGGATCATCTTTTCAACCGAAAGACGTCCGCTGCTGTACATAGACCTCCTCCAAGCACCACTACTTCGACTAGTTCTGTGCTTCCCGCACCCAGCGGAATCCTGCGGCGTACACAAGGTTATTGGTCCACCTTGTGGGAAGCCGTCCAATGCTCAGCTCACAAAAAAGCAAACAAAAAGCTAACAGTGAGCCGCAAACTCTTCGCCTACCCAAGCATATCCTAACAAGGTTCTATAGCAAAATTATCACTTTAGTTTCAAGACTCAGTAACGTGAAGCACGCCAAGTAAGAATCGTGATAAAGCCCATAATGTTGCTAACCTCATTTTCTTGGCCGTCAAGTGCCATTAAAAGTTTAAGCTTCAGCCTAGGATAGTCTGGAGACCTTAGTCGCCTTTATGACTGGATTTAGTGTGCTAATAAATACGTGTGGTCATATTACAGATAGTGTTTGTGAAACAAACTTTCTATATTGTTTCGTAGTTGAGGACTGGAGACTATAAAGATGGACGGTTTATGTTATGTAAGTTGTTGACAGTGTCTGTAAGTGACTTCGGATTTATTTATTTTTTTGAGCTGATTATAAGATTATGGTGAAGATATGTGTTAGAAGAACATAAACTAATATGTTGTTAGTCTGATAAGCACCAGTGGAAACTGTGTTAGTTTTCAAGTGATATGTACAGTGCCTAAAGCTGTTCCTAACACTCTACATACCAAAACGACCAACAAAGTGCACCAAAACACACATAAAGGCAAGTCATGACGGAGAAAGAAAAGCTCAATTCATATTAGGTATGTCTATATGATAATAGTCAATTTTCTTTTTGCAATGAATACACTATCCAAATATCTATGAGTACAGCTTCATGCTGAGAGCAAACACTTCAAGATAAACAGAAAAAAACGCCACAAATGTCTACATATAAAAACTCTTTTTTCAAGACCTTACTGTTTATCTTCTGAAATCTGATTTTATAAAAACTAAACGCATAAACATACGCCCGTAACCATAACACGTATCTATCCACCCGTTACAATGCTTCGAGGCTATAATGAGACCCACATACAAAGATGCACAGATACGCATGAAAAACATAACCCTGTCTTTGCTGTCACGCAGCCGGGTAAAAAGTACATCAAAAGGCAACTCAGTAAAGTTCCAAGCATCCCAAACAACGCATGACTGCAGCATTATTTCTTCCAAAATTCTCGGTCGGCCAAACAAATAACCAAATCGGCTCCAAGTGCGATAGTTCAATACGGAACGTTTTATCACGCGGTGGGTAGTACGAAACAAATTGAGATCCTCTGATATGTGTGCGTTACATAAATCTTCGCTGTTCGCGGGAATCCTTCGAATTATCTTGTTTTTGTTTTATTTACGGTATTGCGTAAATATTGTGTTCTTTGTGTGGGCTATTTATGGGTTAAATTGGGGCTTTCGGTTTATTGTTTTTTTTGTGGGAATATGAATAACAATAATTCATGACTTGGGTTTTATAAAAGTTCGAATTACCTAGAACACTGTGTACAATAGAAACTAGCAATAAATGTTATTTTCATTGATATAATATGATTCCTTAGAAGGAGGTTTGAGTTTTTTTTGTAAATGTTAACGCAGCACCTTTAAATGTTTACAAAAATATACGACAAAACAGACTATTAAGGACTGTTCAAATGTTAATAAAACAATATTAGTGTATGTATCGTCGGTGATTTAACGTCATATAAAGCGTAGTGCATACTAGCGCCACGTAAAAACGGCGAAGTGCAGAAACAAAAGTTGGCTTAACGCCACTCGCCGATAGATGTCACTACGTACCGGTTGCTGCGAAAGCTTATGAACGGTAAAATAGATGAATGAAAATGTTTATGTTTACAGGACCGTATTCATTCTGAAACGATATTATTTAGTGTTTTCCTTATGTCGAAAGGTTTTATTGTTAATTTGATGCATAATACGCACGGGTACCTTCCGAATTAATAAGTATAAGTAGGTATAATAAAAATGATATTAAGAATGAAAAAAACCGGTGGAAACTGTTAATAGATTATTTCCAAATTTTTATTTTCTTTTGATCAGTTATTAGATCAGAAGCTTCAACCGAAAACGCCTAAAACGCAGGTTTTATCAAGAAACGTTACCCAGGCTGCTAGTTACGGTGACACTCAAAACTAAAGTTAAAAGGAGTCATTAGTAGACGCTTTAACTGCACTTTAACAGCTTAAGACTTGATAAGAGTAAAAGTAAAGATTTGGTAACTTTTTAAAACCTCAAGTTTTTCCAGAGATATCTGATGGTTTTTTTTACAAGTTTTAACTGAATTTTAAGCGAACGAATGAATTATTCAATTGTAATCACAGCCAATTGATGTGCTCCGTTTGTAAAACGCGTTTTTCTAAATTAAAGGAATAAATCTTTTTCCTTCAAAATAAATGCTCGAGGAGCTATGTAACAATGGGTGGATCGAAAGTTAAGCTACACTTGCCGAGGTCAGTCCGGGGATGGGTGACCGTCCATTACGTACCTAGACTCCTTCGTACCTCAGCAAGCATGCATGAAAAGTTAGTCCCGACAGCTGTTGATTCATAGGTCTTTGACCGTCGTTACGGGTAGGTACTCAGAACCCCGAAAATTTGACAGCCAGTTTTACCAAGGGGTGCCTGTGTACGTTACCTAGTAGCTGGTTTGTGGAGGTCAGATAAGCAGTCACTCCATGTAAAATAGCTGCATGCTGTTAGACTGGAAGCCGACCTTTGCATAATTGGGAAAAGAGTAGGCATATAATGAATATTTTTCCTTACAGTAGTTATCGTTAACCCTACAGCGCATAGTGTCCCACATATGGGACGTACCGAAAAATGTCTTATATTTCAAAAATCGATCCTAGTAGTGTGATATACTAGCTGACAAGGTAATAATAACTATTATGTATTTGAGTTTCGAATTTAGTACCAGATATTTTGGACAGATCTGAATAAACATTTATTTATGTTTTCTTCAAATCGGTAGGTACTTTGAATACGATTAACGAGCGGCGTATAACAATCGAAAAAAAAAAATAGATTTTTTCAGTGTCGAAATAATTTGTAGAGGTAAGTTCATGTTCATATTTGTCATTTTACGTGTAATCTTGTAATTTCATTGATACTACGTAACACAGATTCACGTGCATACCTGATGTGCATATGTGGGTCATACACGTTTCTATTGAGTTAAGATTTTTCTAAATATTTTTTCGCCTAAGAAAAATGTTGAAAACGGTAGGTTTTGACTACCTATACTTTTCATGAAAAATAATATCGAGGTCTATTAGAGTGGGAATATGTTGAGCCACAACAACCACATAAATAGCAACAGACTTTAGAAGTAAGCCGAATTTTTAAAATTCCACGATTAATCGCCGTCCGAAAAACCATACATGGGTAACTACCGTTTTGAGCCGTTTGGGGTCTAAACGTTCGGGTCATGGGGCCCGATTGCGCGACTCCCTTTTTAAGGAAATTTCTCGCCGACTGGTCGACACTTCACGTGACCAGAAGGCTGACTCGTTCTTCGTCCAAGGAATTAGCATTACCATTCAACGTGGCAATGCTGCCAGTCTCCTGGGCACGTTTCCGGATGACAGCGATGCGAAAGAGTACTTTAACGCCTAATTGTACCTTTTGTTTTTATTTTTTAGTTAGTGAATTAATTTAGTACCTAGTGTAATTAATTATTTGTGTTAAATATTCTTAAATATACATATAATAAATACAGCCACATATTAAAAAAAACAAAGTTCTACCTGAAATATTTTAATAGTTTCTAGGTTTTGTTCCTAGGCTAGGGCCAGTTAACAAGACTATAGGCCCAATTAATCAAAATCTTAAATAGCAATTAGATGTTATTTCAAAGTCGAAATATTTCTTAGGGTAGCGAAATAGGGCACTCGTCGCTTACGTTGCACTTAGGGCCGGCCGCAAGTCATGAGCTGAGAGGATTTTCGGAGGACATCGAAAACCTGTTACAATGTCCGGCGCCAAGCAGCCTGCTGTGTTTGGTCGAAGCGTGGGAGTTCCAGTGCCTTAGGCATCTTCTGGGCATCTTCTGGGCGGTTTCATCATAGGCCTCATCCATTGCTTTCCATCAGGCGTGATCTAGGTCAAGAGCGGGCCCATTAGCAATTAAAAAAAATAGGTATCTCTCTAAGAAAAATCGGCAAAGTGCGTGACGGACCACACGCTCATGTGCACTGAAGTGCTCAGTGGTGCAAAGAGGTAATTTTCATTAAAATAGTGTCTGAGTAGGATGAGTGTGTGTGACATCTGGACGGACGGACAGACGGACTCACGGAGTTAGACATAACGAAATTAAAAGGGATACTGACGGTTAATTTGGCTACGGACCGTAAACGCTAGGTTCTCGACTACTAACACTTTCTGACGCGCAACCCATTAGGTACTGCTGAAATCATGGTGACAGTTTGCGCATCGATGTCTCTAAATGAATAAAAAATAATAAAAATATTTGAAATTAATTAATTTTTTTTCCAACGCCAGATATTTTTATCCCAGCAATAATTTTGAATTTTTGACAGTTCTTCCATACAAAATCTGTCAGACGTCAATTTTATTCACGAATAAAAAATATCTGTTGATTGAAAAATCTGCCCTAATAGGTATAATAATCATCTTTCACCGGAGAAACTATAGGTAGCTCCTTACTAATATTATTATAAATGCGAAAGTAAGTATGACTGTTTGTCTGCCTGTTATTACTATTATGTTATTTGGCGCACGGGTAGACATTGAGCTGGGTTAGATTATAGGACGGTTAGACCTTTTAAACCCGGTAGTACGTTCACATGGGATAATTCCGACCTCTACGGCGGGCAAAAGCTAGTTATAATGTAGGTAATATGCACAGTTCGTGACCTTCAAAATCGCCGCTCCCACTTTCAGCGCTCGTCGCTCCTAACTTAATCCTGGGCCCCAAAAACCTGATTCTGGCCGTGTGCCACGAAGGCAGGTTATTAACACTACGTGAACACTTGGCACATGCCGGGTGACAAATGAAGCCGACATTATGAACGAACCGCTCATATTTTCAACTAATATTGTGCACCCGCGATGGCGGTCGGACGAAAAATTTGATACTATTTCGTGGTATTTTTGAGTCAGTTTTAATTAAAAAGCGTGGAAAAGCAAACCTAAGATTGGTAAAAAATAAAAAGCGACCATAAACTGGTGCTATTCTGTAAAGTTCATTTCGAAGCACTCTGTTGCATGCACTATTTTGAAAGCGTCATACTTCGGCGCCGTTCGAATTTCAAATTGCTATGGCACTTCAGGTCAGAGAAAACAGACCAGCTGGTCGATTCTGTAAAAATCTCACCGTGAAATCATAAGTGAAGTGAGCACTTAATAGTGTCAATCCCTAACATTAGGGAATGACAGAGCTCACTTCCCGCTCATTTCACCTAGGTTCTCATGGAGATTATTACAGAATAGCACTGCAGTTTAATTTTTTCTCACGTGTCTTAAATTGTGACAAGTAGGCCAAGAAAATAAATATGACCTCAATTTTTCACAGCTTGCCAAAAACTGACTGTTGTGTTTCAAAGAGCAAAAGGAATTATAAACAAATCACGCAAGCGCACTACTACGAGTACCTACTATCAATGCAGAATGTGGAAACACGATACCGTGACAAAAAAATGTCTGTCCCTGTCATTAATCTTTGCAGCAAACCCAAAATAGACCGCATTTGCAAAAAAAAAAAAAAATACATAGGTGTTTCACTATAAAACTGCAATACCAATATACCAACATCAAAACAGTCATAATTTGGCGTTCGAGCACATTACCCATCTTAACTGCCGCGCCGCCGCTCCCGGGATTAGAGCCGGGATCAACGAGTGCAATTCCCGGGACTCGCTCGCGCCAGCCATAGGATCCCGTTTATTGACCATTAGTAAGGTCCGCTATGGTGTTTTCTGCTTACACTTTGCTATATGGTACTGACATGGAACTATTTTCAAATGATGACTTAGTTATAATCGCTGGAGGTGGATTAGCTTCACCGATTATTAGGAGAGACCGGCTGGCTATGGGTATTGATGTTGTTTTGACACCATGCTAACTGACATTATACGACACTACGAAATTAGTGCCTGCGCAATGACACGATGGATTTGTGAAAAAATAATAATTGATTTATCATTTTTGGTCAAAAATTAGGTACTTTACTTGCAAAAATTGATACAGTAGACCACAAAACATAATGTGTTTTGTGGTCTACTGTGGTCTACTTCCGAAAGAGGGCGTAATATAACATTATATTATAATGTTATAATACGCCCTCTTTCGGCAGTTAGTAAAGTATAATAAATAAAATAATGCTAAAAATTTTAACAAATTAATCATTTCCGTAATTCGAACAACTACGGAAAATTACAAGAAATATTAAACCAGTCTACAATTATAACTTTACATTAATCAGACCTCAAATGAAAGCTCTCATAGCAGTTATGAAACTTCAGGAACTATGTTTCATAGTTGGGCACTATTAAAATGGATATAAACCCACTGTTTTCTACCCAGGCTCCTCTCAGAAGCCGGCAAGTAATCAAACAGGCGTAAAATTTGTTAGATATCCGACCAAAAGTAACTTTATGGCGTTAGACGATGATTTAGTTAGAGAAACTAGATGTGATATGTGATAAATATTTTCAACAAGTAAGCAAGTCATGATTGATGAGCGTGGTAGTTACGTAACACACTAACTACCAGTATCAATGACTTTCATTTTGACAGTTGAACAACATTCATTGCGCTATTTACATTGTTGAACACACAAATTTTTCGAACATATGAAGCAATGGATTAGCAATATCCTTCAAAATTATTTAGATTTTGATTAAAAGTATGTTACGTAATTAGGGTAGGTACAGATCTATGGTTTCTAGCCATAGGTTTCGTTAATCCGATCGTGTTTCATTTTTAATTTTTCGTTTACACACAAAGTAGAACGACTGTTAAGCATTGAAACGACAATTTTGTCACATTATTAAGTAATTCACCTTTAATATGTTGCACTTAGTTTGCGGACAGAAAACCAGCGGTGCCCGAGCGCTGATGATTCGATTTGTTGACCATTTTTTATTTTGTTAAATATCTGGTACTTGTTGACAACACAGTCCTCCCATATCTATTAACGCTGTAATTTGGAAATAATATATTGTAAAACCAATTATTTATAAAAGAGTTACCATGGAGTTACTTGCCAGGCTGCCAGGCAACCTATCAACTAGCACCATGCACTTAGCTTCTATCGTTTCATAAGTGTCCATGTAGGTGTATGTGAAATAAAAAAAAAAAAATTTTGACGATAGCAATCTTAAGTACAAAATGGTTCCGTCGCCCCGCCCCGCTCGGCCGCCGCACCTTTCTACTGGTTTCGTGCACGCAGACTTTCATCAATCAGTCAATCAACTCAGCCTATCGCAGTCCACTGCTGGACATAGGCCTCTCCCAGACTGCGTAACAACACCCTGTCCTCCGCCTTCCGCATCCAATCTACCCCAGCTACCTTCTTTAGGTCGTCCGTCCATCTAGCTGGGGGGCGTCCCACACTACGCTCGCCGATCCGATTCCTGGAGTGGACCAGGACTCGTCTGCTCCACCGGCCATAGGCCCTTCGACAGACATGGCCAGCACAGTACCACTTCAGTTTGCTTACTCTGCAAGCTATGTCGGTTACTCCGGTTCTATTCCGGATAATTTAATTCCTGATTTTATCCTTCAAAGAAACACGCAGTCTTACTGATTTGGTTCAAACTAAATGCTCTTTGCAAAATCGCAGGATGAAGGAATCGTAGGATGGATTGTTGTTCTGACATGAAACTGTTGTTTTAAACAGAAGTTGCACCCATATCAGTCTACACCTACAACCCCATCCAGTCACAACCAATTATAATCCTATACACAAGTAAAGCAAGATTATTACAGAACTTGGTTTCTTCCCACTCTATTTGCGGCAATGTTTATGGGCCATTACGTAGGAAAACCAGTCGTTATAGTAATGAAAACAGAGTGGCCGGTCGTCTCATTATCATTGGATAATCTGAGACCAAGGGGGATGGAACTTTCATACTTAGTAGTTTAAGATATTAAACTGTACTGTGTTGTGGATTAGATGCGTGATTAGTTCGTTTTGTTTTGGTGGGTCGGTGTTTCTGGGTTTATGTGTACGTGTGTTTCTAGTATTTACAGGGCTCTATTTTCACTGCATATTCATAATTACAGTTTCTGAATTCCTGGAACTTATTGAAGTTTAATGCCTTGGAGTTTTTTTTTACATGAATATCAGTATTAGTACCAGTTTTGGCTTACATGAATATCAGTATTAGTACCAGTGATTGGAATAAGTGTGACGGTTAAGTCCCAAAAAACTACTACGGACTCCTTCTTTTGTATTTTTTTTTGTTTGTTTCTCCTCTTTCCCATTTTTTTTTTGTATTCATTACACTGGGCGTGCTTACAGTATCGGAATCTATATGTACTGAATTTTCGCTATTTATTTGAAGAGGACGTGCTCACTTTTACGCGCTTATCACATAACTGTTGTTTTATGAAAACAATCGCCGCTTATTCAGTTTTGAAATGAGTTCTAAATTATACCAGCCTGCATGATTGTTTGCAAAAAGCAACCTTACGTCCCTTTTGCTGACAACCTTTACAGTACATCCTACTAGCAAATGTCAGGGTGACATACTCGCAGATGGTTTAGGTACAGCCGGTTCCCACTTATCAGGTGTCGAGCCCGGATTTTAATCGGATATTCCAGTGGCAGAGCATTTTATATAAAGCTATTCACACTTGTCGGAAACCGATTTTGTGTCGGCGCCGACAACAAATGTCGGGTGTTTTGCCAGCCCTCTACGCCCGGAAAAAAATCGAGTCGGATATTGCTCGCCTATAAGTAAGTATGGCGCTGTTCACATTTGACGAATGTCGGGGCCGTTACATATGTATACGTCCATCCGATGCACCAGCTTCACCGACAACCTATTATTAACCAAAAGTGTGAACAGAACCGCCAATATCCGATTAATATACGGATCTGACACACGACAAGTGGAAACGAGCTCTTACTCGGTAAATCGGTGCATATTCATGAACAAAAGCCCAACGTCAACATTGCAAAGAAACAATAGAAAGTCGCCTGTAAGTAAACCATCAACTAATTTAGTGAAATGTCCATTAAACAGGTAGTGTCCCCATTATACTAGCAGCCTTTTACTCCAGTCCTGGTTACCTAAGCAAACTTCCTGTCTGCAAAAACATATTCATCTGTTCCAAACCTTTCTCCTTTTCAAACACTTAAAAAACTCAACGAGCAACGCAAACTTCCCCGTTTTAAGAAATGATTCGCAGTCCAATTACATTAAACTAAAATAAATGGTGAAATAAAACAGTGGAATCCTTATTAAGACCCCCACTTAGGCAACATCTTATCTGCGGTAATCCTAGAAGCGACTAAAACGTTAGGTCTAAAACACAGTGATATATAGCAAGTGGTCTGGGCTTAAACTCAGATTAACTTAGATTCAGTCGGTAGAGTTAATTTGTTTTTAGCTGTATCATAGACGCGCTGTAAAAGATTTGATTCAGTTACGTGTACATAGTTTCTAACTATTGAGATAGTTAATAGGTAACACGGGCTGGTGTCCGCAACTCCACGTCAATGCGCGTATTTTGCGTACGGGAGATAGAATGAGAACGAAAAGGAGATATAAAAATATATATTTAAGAGATTTTGTTATTGTTTTACGTTCAACCTAAGCCCACGAACGCATGGACGTAAATATATCGCGGCGGGATTTTATCGCGCACTGGATTTTCAACCCTCGGTTTTAAGCCGAGCATTGATACTCCAACAGAGTGCACGCCAGCGTGTCAAAAAATAAAACATGGATTGTTGGATTTTCAACTCTCGGCGGTAAGTAGTGCGTTGAAAATCGAGTGCACGAAAAAAAAAACGCCGCGGAAAAAACGCGCCCGTGCCAACCTTGGATAACACAAACTAGCAGTTTTGTCTCTATCCTTTGTACTTTTGCCATATCAAGTTGACCTTATAATACAATTTTTATACAGTATATCGATACTGGAAATATGAAATAACGTAAGGGACATTTTGTCGAAAATGAATTATATATTAAAACTATAGGTTTTATTGATATTTTGCTATTTTAGCTTAAAAAATGAAGGAATCTAAGAAACTTTGTCCTAGACACTTTTTACATAAAACATAATAGTTAAAAATTATTATTAGTTTTGTAAGAAAAATACCCTATTTTTGCTCTCCTAAAAACCTTAGTTTTGTCCCTTACGTTATTTCATATTTCCAGCATCGATATGTTATGTGGCAGTCTGAGTGGAATACCTTGTGATTTCGACACACCATACTTACCATACTAAACCAAACAAGAAGAAAAATAAGTTAATATTTGAATTGTTTTCATTTTTATTACGGACGCTTTTAATATTCTGCGTTAGTCTCACATGCATAATTCCAACATGAATGATGTATTTAACCAATATTTTATAACCATATTTTAATCTCAAAGAGTGTCCGTGGAGTTTCTTGCCCGTTCTTATGAAGAATGGGAATGGGCAACTAGCTTCATATTTGTTACTGACGGACCCCTTAACCATTCCAGTATGCTTGGTTTATTAAAAATATAAGCTTTGAGTGTAAGTTTGAGGTTTTAATAAATGCAGCAAATGAACAAATAGTTAATGTTGTGCACTTAAATTCTGACATTGATCCGCAATTGAATTTCGATTGGTACTAATAAAATTTTCAAGAGTTTTGGTTCAGGAATGCTTTAACTGCAGGCTTTTATGACCGTAATAAAATAGGATGAGAGCAGACTAGTCGAAAATGTAACGGGGAAATGGGGGAATTCACCGTAGGTACCGCTGCACGCTGGCCTGCAGCGATGCGGTGGCGTTTCCGCTCCGAATGCAGTGTGGCATTTGCCTGATACAAGTTAATTAAGATAAACAGTTAACCACATGCCCAATAATCGCAATTATCGACTGAACCGTAGCATGGCACTGATTGATGATGACATATTAGTACCTAATTACAAATCTGACTACAGCCGGTCGATTCTGTAAAAATCTCACTTGAAGTGAGCAGTGTCAATAGTGTTCCCTAATGACAGCTCACTCCACGCTCACTTCACCAAAGGTTTTCACGGTGAAATGGTTACAGAATCGCACGGCAGTACGTATACAGACATGGCCGGTATTTTATACACTATCTATCTTCATAAAATTTCCGATTCCGCGTTAGACTCGACCCGAAGAATAATACCAGATGTTTTACTACCAATTCAGTGCCCTTTGTACAGTCAGGTAGAGAGATATTTTAATTCTAAATAACTTATTGTACACAGAATATATTTATATTATATTTTGTTATGATACATAATTTATTTATTATAGTGCGTGATTTCGTTTAAAAAATATAGCTTTATTAAGATAGCCTCTATCTCGCTTAAGCCGATTTTCTGGAAATAATAGACTAAGCGGCTCTTAACTATCGTTCGGAAATGCTATTTAGGGTGTTTCCTCGAGTAGAGAATAAATATTTTCTAATAAGTACATATCCTCTTATCTTAAAGAACGTTTCTAGTCCCTTCATGACACACTTAACCCTTTATGGGGCACTGTCCATATATTGGACACCATACATTTTGATTCTTCGCGGTTAAACTAAACGTAAGACAAATGCACCAGTAAAGCTCTTGGAAAAAAGAGCAAAATAGTGTGTCAAATGCAAAGTATCATAAACATTTCTATAAATGTTAGTTTTAATATCCCAGTCTTATATTTTTAACATACAAGTCAGAATCTTCTGCCCTATAAAAGGATAATAGATATCTGAGGTCATCGGAAAACCTGAGATATAGAGATACCGATGCATTCCACCAGTTTCTATGACCAATCTTTTACTGTTCAAGACTGCTTGAACAGTAAAAGATTCCATGGGCAAGTCATTCCATAACCGTACTTACTGAAGTACGGTTATGGAATGACTTGCCCATGTCAGTAAGGCGTGCTCAAAACTTGTCTATTTTTAAAATTATGATAAAAAAACACTTCCTCTCTTCTCAAACAGCATCATTGTATTTTCTTTGCTCCTGTTTCAAGTTTTTTGACATTTCTCGGGGCCCGGACCTTTGGAAGGCGTACGAGGGGCCGAAGCCAACTCACAGAGGCCCGTTGGAGGTTTTCAATGAAATGCAGCACCAACTGAGGGCTATCCCTGTTTGCACTATTCAAATGCACCCAAAGACAACCCCCACTTGGTTTAGGATTATTGCAGGATATGGAAACAAAGATATTAGATTATGGGTCTGGGTGTTTCATGTTTATTATTTTATATGTATTTATGTATGTATGTATTTATTGCATTATGTAAACGGTACACCACAGATTACCTACAGTATTTGTCAATCCTTCCCCTTTTTAATCCATCCAAAGGTTGTCTTTGAAAGATCGCTCTTAGCGATAAGACCGCCCATTGTGTCACCCTTTGTAAAATTTCTATGTTTATGTCTGTAATTTATATGGTGTACATAATAAATAGTATACTATCAATTCTATTCTATTCTACATAAAATATAAAGTGTTGAACTGTACATTTTATGTACGTAATATAAAATCTTCTATCAAAATCATGAAAAACCTTTGTAATGTTTCATTTGTAAAAAAAAAAGTTTTTCAACAATACCAACATTTCGTAGTGAACCCTACAAAACTCTATATTTAAAATAACTTTAATAGAACCCACAACCGACCCAGTTTCTATTATTCCAGATCTCAACAATTCACTCCACAGTACTTGTGCCAGAAAATCAGCTGACACATAAAGTAATTGCATTAATAAAACGAAACTTCCTCAGTGGAGAATCGCCTTCGCAGTAAAATCGACGGTAATTTAATTATTATCTTACTATCTCAACCGCTGGATAGTATTACTAATTTAATTGCTCTAGTCGGCCGCCACAGTTTAAGTAACTTAAACAAGACTTATTTCATACGGATGGACTTGATAATAAGGAGGTTTGTTAAGGTATTCCTTCTTTTGGACTTAGATGGTTCTCTTTTGCTTTATTGTGATTAGTTTTGAAAAGGATATTTCCATTTTTTTTTTATTTTACTTTAATCCACACTATTACAAAGTTTTACATAGATATAATATCATCTGCCAAATTGCAATTGGTTCTCGTGGATTTTTTGCTTAACTAAACATAGCGAATAAAATTAAAATCTAAGTTAAAACTAAACTGTCTACATATCTTTATCTACTTACTCGCAGGTATGTTAAAAGAGATTTCTTTACAAATAAGCATCACCTTTGTGTCTATATTTCTGGTCGTTTTTCTTGTCTGTTTAATATATGTGTACAGATGCCAGCACATCAAGCTACTACAATCTGTCAAATTTCTTTAATAGATTTTCAACCTGATCGCTGTTAGCATTAGGTACAAGGTTGATTGGGAAGATTTGACAGTTTCGGGTAGCTTGATGCGCTGGCGTCTGTACATAAATGGTAAAATAAATAAATAAGGCCAAGACTATGGCTCTGTAGGCTACGTCTCCGTATGTGGATATAGACTAGCTACCCACAAAACAAAAACTTCTACAATCAAAGCCACCATACTCCGCGGCATCAATCAACCAATGTCAAGAGACCATCCCATAGTACATACTGAGAGTAAGTTAAGCAAACTCTCTCTTCCTTTTAAAGCGCGTTTTGCCTTTTATGTTTTCGTCATGAGCGAGAATTTCTCATGCCTTAGTTACACCAGTAGAGGTTCGTCAATCACCAAAAATAGCACCGGGAAGGACTGGTGGACGGATAACTCAACAATTCCTCACAACTAGAATTAAAAGACTTGTACAGAACTTACTAATCAATTCTTCTTCATCATCATCATCTGCCTAGCCTGTTCCCAACTATGTTGGGGTCGGCTCCCAGTCTAAACGGATGCAGCTGAATACCAGTATTTTACATGGAGTGACTGCCTATCTGACCTCCACAACCCAGTTACTGGATAACACGATTCCCCTTGGTAAGACCGGATGTTTGGTTTTCGGACTACTGACGACCCGTAACGACTGTCAAATATTCACGAATGACAGCTGGGACCAAGGGCTTAACGTGCTTTCCGAGGCACGGAGGGGTCTTGGTACGTGAAGATGGTCACCCGTCCACGGACCAACCGCGGCAAGCGTAGCTTAACCTGATCGATCGACCCATGCGGCTGTTATTACTTAGCCACAAGCCCCTCAATAATCAATTCTTCTTCATCTTCTTGTTTAAGTCTAATTTTAGAACCTGTTAATAATTAAGTTGGTGATATTTGGGTGGATCTTTGGTGTGAACTATGTATTTATTACCCTCTGAACGAATCAATTGGAAAAGAGCATCCTAAAATCGCATCGTACATTTTTTTTTATTAGCTTTTTTGTAATACTTTCCATCTTTTTCCCCGCTCTCACAAGGATAATATTTTCCCTTCCCAGTAGATATCAGTTTTGCTCACAGACACCGTGTGTTCATTAGTAAGAGGGCAGTTTCAGGTTCTACATGTAGTTTCTACCGTCTGACTTGAGCAGCCCTTGGGAAACGACTTTCCATGGGAGATATGCTATTTTTAGTGCGTGGAGGATGTTAGAGTTCAGTCACCCTAACGTCTCTTAGGAATGAAGGCTCGAACTCATTTGATAAAAATTTTAACCGAAGATAAAAAGAAGGAGGTTTTTTATATATTTTTACAGAGAAGTCCGATTTTATATGAAAGATACATTAATAAACATTAAGAAACATTAATTGTCAGATTCAAATTAACAAAAGCTTTAGGATTGTGCTCTGAAGACGTTTACAATTTAATTCCCTACATTTTTGGAAAAACATAGTCATGAAATTATGAATTGATTTTAGTATTAGTTTGGCATAACATGAAACGATTCTATTACTTCATTTCAAAATTAAATGGAAATGTATTTCCCTTTCATCTTTTAGTCCAGCGAGCTTTGGAATCCATCGATGAATTACGACATTAAACATCAGTCGAATTCTCTTGATAAATGTTTAGATTGCAGCATCAGTTCGACGTTCATATCACAAAGCATACGTGACTAATTTTGACGGTATATTGGGCGAGATATTTCAATGCAGCCTTATTATTAAGACTCGGATGTCATTCACTGTCGCAATGCGATGGTTTGACGCATTTAAGCTTTGGAAACCGTCAATGTGCTTCAAAATGAAACCCCTTTCGAATTATGTTGATAGAATGTACAGAAAAGTAACACAATTAGGAACTAATCTCTCTCCCATTAAACCTAAAAATATATATTTAACAACCTTCACTGAGAAAAACTTTGAAAGATAATAATGTAGGGCCATTTTTATGTCACTTTCCATTCCAAGGTTGCCTGGAAGAGATCGCAAAAAGCGATAAGGCTACCCATTGTATGTTTTTGGTGTTAATTGTATATTTGTTATGAATTTTGTAGTGTATAATAAAGTATATATAAATAAATGTAGATAGGCAGATTGGACAGTGCACGAAGGCACCTCAGCGGCCGCTGGAGATGCAAATATCAACACTTCCATACAAACCAAGCGTGTCAGTGGACGTCAGGGCCCCAATTCTGTAGGGTAACTATAATTCCCCGTGCACCTGCAAAACACGTCAATATTGTGTCTTGTAGAAACCCATGTAACGGTAAGGAAGGAATCGAAGTGGAAATCGTACGTACAACGTGTATTTTAACAGTTCAAACCACGGCAACTTCACGTTTATTTTGCGCGGTTTCATTCATGTTTCATAGAGAATATGTTAATAGCCATGTCGTGACGTGTAGTGATTAACTAAGGAATTGACACGGCTTAAAAGTAAGCAATCATTAACACATTGAACGCCGTGGTGGTCACCGGTGACCACCACTAATCTTTCCATATGGGCTGACGCCGATTCGCAATTTCGACAAATTTTAATTTTGATTTTGTTGGCTCATATAATAGTCAAAAACCCCCCTGCTATCCAAAGAATTAACAAAATAATTGCTGTTCCTCACCGGTGACCACTACGGCGTTCAATGTGTTAAGTAGTCATAGTTATTTAGGGACCAGATTCAACTCATATACTTGCTCATTTGCTTGTGACAACCGAAGTCCTTATGGGTACGATTATTATTAGTATCCGCTATTGACGCGCAACTTCGTGCTCGTGTAAGTATGTATTGGGAAAAGAAACTGTGTTGAAACTATATAATAATAGTCTAGATAAGACAAAACATTTATCAATCTGTTACTTGGTCCTTCAGAAATTGTTCGAGCGTCTAATTCTTCGACAGTTTCGAGAACCACTTTCATTCGACCTTCTCCGAAAGTAACAATTGTCAATCCTAGCCAATATTTATCTTCTCATCCGTTATACAGTTTCAGAAATATCTGGAGTTCTGGACATTAGCTATTCTGAACATCCAGATAAGTTCTACGGTCCAAAAATTTCACATTCAGTTTATTCAAAGTTTATAGCGGGGGAAATTTAATAATCTCAACAACACTGAAGCCAACTTTACGTGTTTGTCTTTCTTCGTGCCGTTCCCTTGGGGCCTGTTTAATTCGCCACCCGAACCATCTGTCGCACTGCACTCCCTAACTTAGACCTGCCGACTTTATAATTTTACACGCCACGATAGAAGCTGTTTCGTTTTTCGGGTCCTGGACCTATTTGAATTTACATTGTTTAGTCTTTGGTAGGAGTTTTAGATTGTCTGGTGCCGTTTTGGAGTTCCAGCTGGCAACAAGCGGGTAGGTACTGTAGAGACTATAGCTTATTGGGTACTTACAAGCAACCTCCGAGAGTTAGTTCAAAGTTATTGGAATGAAATACGAGACAAACAAGAAGTAACTTTAAGATTAGAAGAGAATAGACGTGTGACAAGCCAAATGCAAAAGATATAAAATACGTAGAATGATTTCTACGAATAATTATTGGACATGGGTTAGAAACCGTGATTTAATTTATTCCTCCCGGTACCCTGAAGCTCGTAAAGAGCTTCACAGTACCTACCTACTCCACTTAAGAGACGGCTACGAAGACACATCACTATCATTACAGGAATTTCCTAATTCAATAGTGTGGCCACAATTACAGTTTTATTATTTACCATAACATATTATGTACATCGCGGTTTTTGTGAACTCACTCAGAGAACACGTAAAAAGATCTATGCTGTCTACTACGTCATTAAGTACACGCAAGGTTAGGTAGGTACCTATATCACGCAGGATTTCTTCATGTCTTCCAACGTTGAAGACACCTAAACCTGTGATTTCGACAACATTTAACAATGCTAGTGTAGAGAGCTTTGTTGCGTATAACATTGAAACATTTATTACAGGTTACAAATTACAAAAAGTACAAAAATATTTATTTCAAATTAAACATTGTGCCATACATAAGTTGAAGAGAGATTGATTCATTGATTGATTTTTAGTTGATTGATTGAAATTATCCACTTAAAACTTTGATCCTATAGATAGCACGGTTTCTCTGCCAGTAAATCCTCCGTCATCATCTGCCTAGCCTTTTCCCAACTATGTTTGGGTCGGCCTCCAGTCTAACCGGATGCAGCTGAATAGCAGTATTTTATATGGAGCAACTGCCTACCTGACCTCCACAGCCCAGTTACTGGGTAATACGATACCCCTTAGTAAGACTGGTTGTCAGACTTTCGGGCTACTGACGACCAGTAACGGCTGTCAAAGATACACGAGTGATAGCCGGGACCAACGGCTTAACGTGTTTTCCGAGGCACGGAGCGGTCTTAGTATCTGAAGATGGTCACCCATCTCAGGAGCAACCGCGGCAAGCGTAGCTTAACCTGATCGATCGACCCGTGCGGCTGTTATTACTTAGCCACAAGCCCCTTTCCAGTAAGTCCTCCGTAACGGATAATAAATCGATACCGCATTTAACCGCTGAAATATTTATCCAAGTAGAACAATCTGAGGTTTTCACTCAATAAACCCATACTTATTAACTTCAAAGAGGAATTGTAAAGTTAAAAGAATACCCAGTGTATTTAGAACTTTTTTAAGCAGCAATAGTGCTTGTACGGAGGGTCAGGTTACATTGGCTATGTATTGCGTTTTGAGAGAACACGGGGTTGGTTGTAGTTCGGGTAGCAACACTAATTACGTTAAAAAGCAACACTTTTAGTTCTGAAAGCAGTTGTGGTGGCTCTTGACCCACATTCTAGCCATCCAGTGTAGTTTCGTTGCCTAATTAGGTTTTTTTTATTTTTTGTTTAACTAACTGGTCGTAATTTTATTGTGACTCGGTCTTTATTCGTCTGAATATATTCGGTTGGAATAATTTCGTTAGAGAATTTACTTTTAGTTATTTCCTTGCCAACAGAATTTCTCGAATTAGATAGCTCTTGTCATAGATAAACTCATGCCTTTTTCCCGTGGGGTTGGCAGAAACTACCGATCGCTAGCTGCTACGATTCTTACATATTCCTTATGTCTCGTTTACGTGTATACATCTGGTCATACACGTACACCGGTTGCAAGTACTACGCCCCTGACCTTTATTCCCTCGTGTCATAATTCAAAATTAGCCGTTCTGAAAGGTGTTAGCAGGCTGAATTTCCGGGATGTAAGAATTACCACCTGCGGAGGCTCCAGAATACAACCACTGGCTACTGTGTAACACACTAAGGGCCCTTTCCCACGGCAAGATCCCGTTTTTTGCAGTTACGGTATTTTGCAGGATCCCGTTTAGTAGTGTAACTACGTGTTTAAATATACATATTCACAGAAGCATCCTGTTTATCAGATACTGCAAACCGGATGCTTGTATGATATTAAAACACGTACACTACTAAACGTGATCCTGCAAAAACCGTACCTGCAAAAAACGGGATCTTGCCGTGGGAAAGGGCTCTAACAGTAGCAATGGTTTTCATTTTGACAGTTCAACTACGTTTATTGCGTTATTTACGTTGTTGACATGACAATCTTCTCAAACATACGAAGTAATAGATTAGCAATATCCTTCGAAATTATTCAGATTGTGATTGAAAATGTGTTACGCAATTAGGCTGGTCATAATATATCAGCCTATCTCTAAGTGGCGGTTTCTTTAAGACAATCATCGCTCCAATAAAAGGTCCACTACACGGAGAGAAAATTCTTAGAAAAATTACTGTGCTCGTCACTGTAAAGTGAGTGCAAGTGACATCTACAGAAAATTTTCTGAGTGATATTGGGAAAAATTCACTATTTGTCCAATAAATTTTACTGTACAGCATAAGAACTTTTACTGTGCTAGCATGGTAATTTTTCCATTACCACTCAAACGCACTCAGATTATGAGACAGCACAGTAATTTTTCTAAGATTTTTGCGGTCCGTGTAGGTGCCAAAGTCCAATTACGTTTTTAGAGGTTTTTTTAGAGTAATCAATGTGGTGTTTATTTGCTAACATGCTCTAAATGGTTACGTGATTACGTCCTGTTAAATTACTATAGTTAAAGAAAAAGTACCTAGGTCAATTTTATTTTTGTGGAGTATACGACTTAAAGAAGCATGTATTAGTTACAAGTTATAAATCGGTAGGTTTCGCGAATTTTTTTTGTCGACCAATATCCTACGAATAATTTCTTGATCAATGCGACAGATAATTTGTATGATATTAGCACATATTATATGACTTCGAAATAGAAATCCATTGAGCATGGAAACCTAACACGGATACAGCTGTAAAAAGTAAACCAATCCACAAGGACATTTTAAACCCGAAGACAGAATGCAAAGTCTACGTCCCGGCATTTTCTTTTTAATCAATCGTAAATGTCAAAGACACGGCGCTTTCCGGCCTGGGGCGCAATTAAAAATTGCTTTGTAAGCGGTGTGCGCGTGTGTCCCCGCCTTTACGAGATTAACGCGCGCAACCGACTGTAGGAGCCGCGCCTTAATTAAATTTTAAATTTTCGAACGTTCACGTTGGCGAAAGGATTGTCGCGAGTGGGTACGCGGGTTTTGTTAGTTCTTTTTTTAATTTATTTAGGTTCTATTTTGATTAATTAATTATTTGCTGTGTCGTCTTTAATCAGCACGACCATTCGGTGTACCCCTAACCTAACAAGATAACGGACGGATATAGCTACCTACGTAACGATACCGAAACGTGTCTCTCTAAATATTATACAACAAGCCGGCAACATTTTGATGTCGATACTCACATAATAAAATAAATCATATTAGTGGCATAAGAACAGGTTATAGAAAAATTTTGAAGCCCTGACAGACCTAGGTAGGTTAGATTACCTGTATTTCTGGAACTAGTGACTTATTCAATAACAATCCCATTTTTATGGTGACACCTTTACGAAAGCTATAATATGCATACTACAACTTCTACTTGCCACAGTCACTACACTATGTACTAGACGTATGGTTAGTTCATTCAAATCCTGATTGTTTCAGATGACGTCACGAGTTTGCAATGTCTCCACCGCTGAGAACATCCGCGACGCGTCTGAGTGCTGAGTGAGGACTCAAACAAATGTATCCGTTATCCAGACAAAGTATGCATTTTGTTGGAACTTTCAACAGTTTGCAAGACTTTTTTTATCTCAGGAAGGAGTATGCCAGATACATAAAAAAAAACTCTTAAAAGAAACATGAAAAATGATTAGGGACATCCCATAGTAAAAGTAAGGCATTGTTCTTCGTTATTTTCCGAAATTGTTAAGCCACCTGTTTGATACAGGCAGGATCTTCAAACCGGTGATATTGTGATAGGCTATCAACGATATCTACTAATTCTCGGCTCTACATAAATATCGTTAACATAGTTATTAATATAAGGAAAACGCATGATCCTAAGCGCAGATGGAGACAAAAATGCTTCAGCCGTAGTTATTGTAAAATAATACCTAATTAGAGTTACTCAATGAAGTATCATAGTTTACCACTATGAGTTATAGCACAAAGTATGAGGTGCATGTCTGTCCTGTTTGAGTACGACACTGAGGCACGTTTGAAGTCGTCATCGCTACGGAGACGCCTCAAGAGTTGCACAGTCGATTCATTTGAAAAGGAAAACGCATCCATTCATCTCTGTGTCCGATGATGTTATACCTACTGAGAGGATTTGTTAGACACGGTTTGAAAGAAAGCATAAAAGACAAACTACTTAAGTGCAGAGTAATAAGTTCTTGTTTAATTTTAGTACCCACTATTTTCCACATAGTAAACGTTCTTACAGTGTGAAAAATTGCACTAAGCTTAAAAATAAGTAAGTAGCAACAAACCCTGTCCAACTCCTCTCTTAAAAGTTTGCGTTAAAACTTACGCAGACTTTCCGTATTTTTTTTTGTGAAATAAAAAGGAAAATTACACACTGCCTTCTTGTACACCCTCGACTACCGACTTCGTTAAAAACAAAAGTAAATCATGACAACATGTTTCGCACGAAAAAGGAACGCGTTCCAGAATTCCGCATTTGAATAGTCGAAAAATTTAAAAAACGAACTTGCAACCTAGCGCTAACGTTGGCAGCACTGAATAGATACTCGTGTGCTTACGGCTCTAAAGGCTAGGCTGAAAGGCCTGAGACCCAAGCACGCATAGAAAAAATGCTGCATTTTTTGTGCTCGACTACCGTGTAACGAACACTAGACTTTTTATATTTTTAGTCTAAACCGTCTGTATAGTTTAGAATTCGTGAAAATGGGAAAGGTTTGGTTTAGTTACGTACGCTAGATATGTAGAATGCTAAAAACAAGAATAGCTACTATAAAAGTCAGGGAAGGTTAGTATTTTGCCAATCTTTAGAAGACCATCAACAAAAAAAACACAGTGTTTATCTTTAAGAGTCGTGAAAAATAAGTTAACTTTTTTGGTCTTTAGCGGTCCTTAAATGATATTTTAGTAAACAAGGAGTAACAGACGTCAAAGTTTGGCCAACATCTTTACTACGTGAACATTATCCAGCAACGTATTTAGACAACTAGACTATATACTCGTATATATGGTAAGTATATATTATAGTAAATAGTATGTATATGTATTATAGGTTTTTAACTTATTTATGTATTTGTGTACGTTTTTTCATTTATAATTCAACAATTTTAATAGTTTTTTATCATTGTTCGGCTCAACCAAAGCACCTGCCATCTAATCTCTTCACAACCCTTGGTTGACTGGTAAAGAATGCCTACAGCATTAAGTCTGCCTTTGTACCTTTTTGTGTGCGAAAACTTAAAAAAAAATAAATATCTACTAGATTTTTACTGTTGTCCAATTTGTTTACGAATCCACTATGAATATAATTTTTGATAATACAATCATTTTAAAGAAAAAAAATGTAATACGTTGAAACTTTGTCTTTTTTATGAACCAAAACAGGCACATGAGACATTTCAGCTTTGTATCTGCGATGGCCGCTGGGATGAACGAATCGAATCTGTAGTGGCTCTGTAGATATCACTTATCATCAATGGGCCGCCTGCTTGTTTTGCTTGTTGTGCGTTTGTGTTGCGCATACAAAATTGCTACCTGCATCAGGTGATGGAAATTTTTTTTTAACCATTGTATGTGGTATTCCGTCGCTTTCGCGGACAAGTGCTACCGGAGCGCACAAAGACAGTGTATCTAAGTGATACTAACATAGTTTTTAAGTTTTATTTACTAACACAATTTTTATATTGTTATATATATGTTTATCTTAAGGTATTTGTTATCTATGGGTCTTTGTTACCTGAAAATAAATGGTTTTATTATTATTATTTAATATAACTTAGAAATTCCAAACAAAAATAAAACCTACCAATGGTGATAACACTCTAGCCGCAACAGCTTGGTCTGTTCGACCCCTCACGCCTAGCCGTCAACAGCACTTGTCTTCATAACCCGTTCACAGCTTAGCAACACACTCACGTAGATTGTAATTCGACGTTGAAAGAATGGACGAACAAATTGCTCGCACGATTGTCTGCGAGCACATACGAAATGAGCCAATGATATGAATTGTTGCTGTTGGACTTATGGACCACCGTGCTCGTGATTGTCGCTTTTAGGGTTCTGTAGTGCATTAAAGCTTGCAAACTTCGTCTGGATTTTTATCCTAACATCAGTCTGCCTGCCATTTGGAAGTTTTTCACCGGACTTTTTAAAAAAAGGAAAATAATACTCATGTTAGGAAACAGTTCCTTCTCCCCATAATTTTAAGGATAATAATCAATTATAAACAAGTTTAAATTAGAAATACGTCACTTGTACTTATAGAAAATTAAAGAAAATGTCAAAACATAAATATATCCCATTTGAACTAAACGATATTGATGTATCCATCAACCCGCAACGGTGGATTATGACCCACTCCTTCTCCCTCTCACAGAAAGAGGAGTTCTGTGTCTCACCAGTAGGAATATTACAGACTGATTTTGATATTGCTGTATTGAATACTGGGCATGTGTCCTAGAAACATAAAACTATAGTTGCATCTTAAACTTATGAAAATGTTCCTCGCAACGTGTTTAAGTAGTTCAAATGAACTAAAGCGTATCAAATAAATTCTCGATAAAGAGGATGAAGTCTGGAGCCCGTAACTTAGACTTTTATAAGATTTAAACAGAAACTTTTATTAGTCTAGTCTGACGCGGTACTGAAAACTAAAACTATGTAAGTGTAGAAGCTTTTGTGATCCCCTAAGATACGTGATTTTTTTAATTAGAAGAATTTTACTATCCACTTAAAGAAAACTTCTATTTTAAACATGAAAGGAAGAAAGAAAATTGAAATGAAGTAAACGTTAGTGAGAGAATGTGTCTCTAACTTACGCTACATTTCAATTTTCTTTCATTAACATCAATAAGCATCAACATAAGAGTTTCTCTATTTATATACTTTGGGTCCCACTGCTGGGTTTTTCAAACCTCTCTATTCTGTGTGATCTCTGGCCGTGTTGACCCCGTAAACATGATTAGGCAGTCCACCTTTGCCGCGGTTCACCTCGACGGGGATGTCATCCTTCAGGCGTTCTGTGAGTGATAATATTTGCCCATCTCTCCGGGTGCATTCTTGCGACGAAAGCAGCCAACCCCCATTTCAGCATGGCTGTTGTTTCACCAACATTTTTTCTATTTTACAATTAATTTTGATTGCCCCGTAGCAAAGCCGTGGCTGATACGCGTGTGTAAAGCGGCCCAGTAATATCTGTAGAGTTAAAACATCGATTGATTTGCCATCATTGATGTACTTACAAAATTACAACTTACAATATTGGTACCTTTCGTAACATACGGAACCACGTTATTAAACATTAAACACTCACAGTACAATCTACGTTGTATTGTTTCGCATGCACTATTATTATTAAAGCCTTTGATTTGTTGTTGTTTTTGTACCAAGTGCTTGATAAATGCACTGTAATAATAATGCATGAATACATCTCTCAATGCAATGCTTGAATCATTTGAGTGAATTAAATTTCCGTGTTGGTTGTCGTTGTTAACACCTGGCTACACATGCAACTGAAAATGAGAAGACCAGTCCCGGAAATCATACTCATTAAAAATGTTTTGGATACATTACAGTCTGTATATTATGAAAATCATAATCAATTATAACGTGAATATTTATTTTAAACCAAAAACTATACGCATATTCTAAAAACCTATTAAAATTGCGTTTCTATCGTAAATTAATTCCCCAAATCGGACCAAACATTGCATCATTACGAACCCCTCAAAGAATGATTCCATTCAATCACGTGAAACGGAACAAAATATTTATTAAACTTCAAATTCTAACAAACAAATCGAAAACGCGCCGCACCATCTAACCCGTAAATTTCGCGTTCGGTTCCAAAGATCGGAACTCTTAAAACTCCGTGGAAAACTTTCGACTCACTGAATATATTTTCTTCCACGCCTTATTAATAAAGACCGGGTGATTAGTAACTTTTGATTCCGACTTTCCGGAGCTGCGATGAGGAGCAATTATTCGACATATTGATTTATTGTTCTACCCTCGTAAACTTTGAGACGAATCGTCCTTAGATTGGAAACACACGATGGAACGTTATTAGCGGTTCGGTCATCATCCTATTGACTGTTAATTAGAACTAATTTATGCTTATAAGGAAAGAACAAGTAGTAAGATTAGTAGTAAGATGGGCTCGCAACTCCACATCGCGTTTTTGCGTAGGTATGAGTGAGAAAATCGACCATTCGATCCACCCCAAAGAAGGTCAACGTCGGCCTTGGTGTTACGACAATCTCACGGAGAGTACCTAGCACAAGTAATATTGACAGTATTCACTAAATACACAATCACATGAGTTTTCAGCTTCAATTCATTCATCGTAAATCTCTGGCTATATGTAAATATAGTCAGAAATAATGCGCTTTTTCCGTGTAAAACATGTCATGATCAACAAATCTTTCGTTTTATGAATACAGATACATTTGCTTTAACCATTTTCTAATAACAAGCTTCGTTTTACACCAACGCTGCATTCCCGTACCCACTCTCTGCCCGTAAGTTTCATTACTTAGAAAGTTTCCCATCGACCCTTAGAGACGGTGATTTCGCTCGTATAAAATATTGGTAGACGCTTTAATAACTTTCCTTGCTGATATGGAGTTCGCTATCAGTTTCCGTGATATGGCACGTTCTGCCCGCGGCTTCAGATACTTTTTTGAGCGTTTCGATATTTTGTAACACTTACTTATTATCGTTACATTTGTTTTGGCGGGAAGGACCGAAGTTTAAGCGGTATCTCGATATCTCTTAGGACCAAGTGTGGCTACACAATACATTACAAAATAACATTGCACAATTATTTGATAGAAAAAGGCTGTCCTTCGTAGGTAATGGAAAATATTTACGTGTTTATCTAAATAGACCTCGTTAAGGACGACCCATCCTAACTAAACCCTCAAACATATCGTTATTAAAATCAACCTTTATACTCTTAACAAAAAAGCAAACAATAGATGCCCAAAACCCCTTGCCCTGAGACGCATGGTCTTGTGAAGAACAATGCAACATTCATATTATCTATTCAAGACATCACAGGTCAACTCGACCCACAAAAAGGAGCAAGGAGGTACAAAATATTAATATTTTTCAACTGAGCAACAATGCAAGCCGTGAAATGCTAGCGTCTCGAGTACAAAGTAGAATTTTTTGCTCCTTTACTTACAGCGGAAAGTTGCATTAGATTGTCTGGTTAATATAACAAATATTGACGTATATTTAGCAACTATTTTTTATGAATATTTTGCAATAAAAGAGCAATGCTGCTGCTCTTTTATTTACATGTTTCTCTCAAATGGCTCAGTCTTTTAATATTCTGTACAGAAATAATAAATAATTTTCATGTGCTGAAATCATGGTTACATTTGCACGTCGACGGCCCTGACACTCTATATAAATCACAAGGCAAATATTCCAGTTAGAAAATATTATTCGGCAAAAGAAACTGTGTTACATGTAAAGTACAGCTTAACTACAATATATTTAACATCTTTTATCAACAAAGTAGACACGGAAATGAAAAATACAGTCGAATGTGTTGCCTCCACCGCCGCGAGGTGCAAATGTCAGGTGAAGGAAGTGTAGCTAAATGCTTATCGGGGTCTGAACTAACCTGTCACTACTGGGGTTTTTACAATCTTGTTAGAGGGACGATTATGTGTGTTATTTTTCCTAAATCTTGTAATAATATTTAAGCATAAAGTTACAGATCAAGTGGTGTGATGTGGTGACTAAAATACCTTTAATTTTTACAATCACTTCTTGTTTCTTGATAATGGTTTTAGTATACTAATGGCGCTCGCTGTGCTTTCGTTTTCAATAATAATTTCTGGTTTTTCAGCTGAGACCACCTTCAAGATTTTCAATTTTAAGCCTACATTAGCCCTTATATTTTCCAATTATAAGCACACAATACAGAATATTTATTACAATATTTAACCTCACAATACGGCTATATTTGGTATAAAAATATTAATCTCCGCATACCCGCTCCCCAGTGGCGACAACTAAAATATGATTTGAGTCCAAAGCGAATACAAAATGAGAGACAAAATTGGAGTTTTCTCTTCTCGGCTAAGAATGGAATAAAACCGTGCAATAGCAGTTTTACTTTAATATTTTTTCTTGGGTGTGTAAAACGCTTTTTAGCTTGAAAAGTGTTTTATTTGATGGAAACTGTGCTAGTTATTTTCAATCCGGAATGTGCACAATTCCTCGAATATGCTGCACTGTGTTACAATAAATAATTGTTAAGTAGTTCAGAAATTTATTTATTTAACCATTTAACCTAAAGAAGGTGGCTGGGGTGGACTGGATGCGGAAGGCGGAGGACAGGGTGTTGTGGCGCAGTCTGGGAGAGGCCTATGTCCAGCAGTGGACTGCGATAGGCTGAGTTGATTGAACCATTTATGTACACACATACAAACAGATAAGAAGAAAGGAACAGAAAAATACGTACAAAGGTGATGCATATTTCTAAAGAAATGTCTTCCAGCATACCTGTCAAATGTATATATTTTCACTTCTAAAAGCAAATATGTGTACAATAAAATACGACACGATAAATTACCTATACAAATTGAATATTTTATAATAATATTGAGTATTTCTAGAACATACACACCACCACCGCCACCGCCACTTAACTCTAAATATTGTGTTTAGTAGCTGTAAGTTTTCCGAAAATTATAAAATAAAATAAATAAATAAATACAAATGTAAATTTAAAGTGGGACTATCCTAAAAGTCATCATTTTATAAAGCGAAAAATCAAAAAACACTCAGTGGATAACCAAATAACACTTAACTCTCAATATAAACACATTGAATAGACCTACCAAAATATCAACAGAAAAACAAAAAAAAACAATAAAAAAGCAACCCACATGTACATATATAGTCGTGACAAATTGTCGCAACCAGTCCACTAATTACCTGTGTCGCTTCGACCCGCCCCGCCAGTTGAAGGGTTAAGCCTACCTATTTTTTATACAGCTTTTCTACCCATCCTCTTTGATTTTTATTCGGATCGCGATTAAATTTTTAAATCGCACATTTCTTATGCATTTATCGGAATGGTAAATTTTGTATTGTTTTAAACATATCCGCATGATTATGATGGTGGTTCATTTTGTAAAATGAACAGACATCTATTATCGAAATGATCTAATTCGGTTTCTTTTCACCTGATTTTAATAAATTGTTATTTTTAAGTATCGATACGAATATTTAAAATAGTAAAAAAAAAAAAAAAACTAAATAAGTACTAACACAATTTCCTCCATGAAAATAAAATCCTCTCATAACAGTCAATTTCTTATTACATAAATACTACTAGCGACCCGCCCCGGCTTCGCACGGGAGCAATGCTGATCACTACATTTATAAAACAAAGTCGCTTCCCGCTGTCTGTCTGTCTCTATGTATGCTTAGATCTTGAAAACTACGCTACGGATTTGGATGCGGTTTTTTTTATAGATAAAGAGTGATTCAAGAGGAACGTTTATATGTATAATACATGCATAATATAGTAGAGAAACACTGATAATTTTAGAGCCATTATTTCTCGTAAAAAGTTAAGCATAAAAAATGGTTATTGTGGGTTATCCCTAAGAGATAGACATATACCATCGCGGACTTTTTTGTAGAACTTTTTAAGGTGTACAATACTGTAGTACATTATTTTGATCTATCTTGAATGGTTCAGCCAGCTTTTACAATGTAAGCGCAAAAAAATGTGTTTATTTACGACATCACATTAGAAACATCTAAAATTATCAGTGTTTCTCTACTATATTATGCATGTATTATACATATAAACCTTCCTCTTGAATCACTCTATCTATTAAAAAAAACCGCATCAAATTCCGTTGCGGAGTTTTAAAGATCTAAGCATATATAGGGACAGACAGACAGGGAAGCGACTTTGTTTTATACTATGTAGTGATACTATGTAGTGATACACATCACACCTAATTTATAATAATAATTATCTCATCCAATTTTGATCCACAAACAAAAACTTCAAGCATCACTGAACTGACGTAAAATATCATAGCTGTCATCCGAAACTAATAATTTAATCTTTTTTAACGCGGCGCAGGAGCATTAATTTCCACTCTATAGACATCCGACTGCGTTGATAGTAAATTTAAATTTCGAAAATAATCAACACGGAAATAACGTGATTTGTTATGACGGCCTCATTATAAATGTGTGACAGGTTATAATAACTTCGGGGAAAGATAAAAAGTTATGAAATGAGAGCATATTCACGATTCTTTGCATTCTCTAAGTCACAAATTGCCAGTAAAAGTCTTTGTCATACATCTCAACTTGACAATGAGGGAATTTGGTTGAAAATATTATAAATTTAAACAGAAAAAAAAATATAGAAGTTATTAAGCATCAAACTCGTTCTCAGAAGCATGAAATTACGAAACCAAAGGATACTGTCATCAAACGAGACACTGTTTTTATCGGAAGCAGGCTGTTACATGCCTTTGCTTTCGGTATAATACATAGTTTATTGTACAGATGCCAGCACATCAAGCTACTACAATCTGTCAAATTTCTTTAATAGATTTTCAACTTTATTAAAGCATTAGGTTCAACGTTGATCAGGAAAATTTGACAGTTTCGGGAAGCTTGATATGCTGACGTCTGTACAGTGGCCTCCAAAATTTAGTTGACATTTTTCCGCCCCACATTATGATTAAAATAACAAAATAATCAGGTTCTACTGAGGGATTACTTGATAAGTCATAGGTTGAATTAGTCAATAAAACTTTATAGTATTCAGTTCAAACATTTAAATAATTAGAAATTCAAAATCACAAAGTGATGTATCACAGCTGAAGTGGAAAAATGTCAACGAACTTTTGGAGGCCATTGTTTGTCCCTACTACTAGCTGTAATACTGGAGACAAAAAACGTTTATTCTATTTTATTTTACTACCACTCATCATCTTGGAAGACATGACTAAAGATTTTATCAATGAAACTATACAGGATGCTGCATCACGAAAGCCTAAAATAATTTACACGTAGATAGAAACTAAAAAGCTCATAAAAGCTATCCATGTTCATAATTATGAGAACAAAAAAGAAAAAAAGATCAACAGTGAAGAGCGTTTTAAAATAGATGAAAAAACTAATGGGTGGTGCTGACGGTCGCGACTGGGCGATCCGTTGAATTATGTCCCATAAGTGATGGTTAATAACTTGTTTGTACCCGTTCCATCCTTGAGATGAGCTATGGTATTGTGTTCTGTGGGATATGGGATGCATGTCTCGTGTACGCAGGTATTAATAGTGTACGTAAGTGGGAGTTGTTTAGGATATTAACGTTTTGAGTTGGTGCTTTGGGTATGGGCAATTTTTTGTTTTATGTAAGAGTTGAAGAATTGAAGAAGATTTATTTTAGAATTAAATATTCAATATCGCAATACTTTATTTATTTATTTATTTTACCATTTATGTACACACATATATAAGGTCCCATTAAAATAGGTGGACAAACTTTTACAAATCATTCAGACCACCAAAATAAGGACAATGGTAAAAAAAAAATAAGAAAAATGCATTAGATACTTTAAAAAAAAAAAAAATCAGTTAGCGAAAATGCACTAAACATTTTGGTGACCCAATGCATAAACACATCCATGTCTGCTATCTCATAAATTCTGATTCTACGAAATAATGGTCTAGGCGCACGTGGCCATGTCACCACCCGCCGGTTTCATTGTTCAACTCATGCCATCTCACTCTAACATAGCCCTTCACCGCGGGGATGCCCGGGGCGAAGGGCCGCTGACGTAAAATATGACAAATTGACAATGAAGCCATTTCAGTTTTCGTCGCGCAACCGAGCCAACAGAACATGTTACATGAAAGTCTGCGTGTGTGTTGTTACGTAGTTATCACAATCGACAACAATGCCTTATTACGCGTACAGCAACCAAGAATACTTGGAAATGGTCCTGTGTTATCGTGAGTGCAACGAAAGCTTACGACAAGCCCAAATCCTTTATCAAGAAAGATTTGGAAGGCGGCCGAGCCTCACCATAATCCTGAGAGCAGTACAGCGCCATCGTGAATGTGGCACCTTCATGCCACCAGCGGTTGACGCAGGAAGACCGCGCTATCCGGTGCGCCTTGAAGAAGACGTTTTAGATTTCTTTAGAATACACCCCACGGCGAGCACTGCCGATGCCGGTCGTGTATTCAACGTCAGCGATTTTTACGTGTGGAAGAAGCTCCTTCGTGATAAAGGCCACCACCCATATCATTGCACTCGTGTGCAAGAACTGAACAAATTAACATTTTGTAGGTGGCTACTGCAACAACCCCAACGTCACATTCTCTGGACTGATGAATGTACTTTTACACGTGTTGGGTTATTTAACATACATAATTCCCATTACTGGACAACTATTAACCCAAATAAAGTGAGACCGGACTATTACCAAACACGGTTTAGTGTAAATGTGTGGGTAGGACTGCTAGACAATAAAGTTTTAGGGCCTGTTTCTTAACCGTTTAAACAATAATACGTACATAGACTTGTTACGTAACGATGTTGAAACAATGTTAGAAGATGTACCCCTGGTAGTCTGGCGTGACCTCTACTTCCAGCATGATGGCGCGCCAGCACACTTCGCTAGAAACGTAAGAGACTATCTCAATTCTCGGTTCGGAGACCGGTGGATTGGTCGGGGTGGTCCTGTCCCGTGGCCTGCTAGGAGCCTGGACTTGACTCCGCTTGATTTTTATTTCTGGGGTCGTGCTAAAGATTTATTGTACGGTGAAAATGGACACTTAATAGCCAGCGTGAATGAGCTATGTACGCGAATCACCCTCGCATTTGAAACAATAAAAAGTGAAAGTGACACTCTTTTAATAGTGCAAAGAAATTAAACGCGCTCGCAAGTGCATCGCTCAAAACGGTAGGCACGTTCAACAATGAATGTAATTACGTACCTATCCACCTATCGTCGTAGAGTAAGTAGTATTTATATTAATTATTGTAAATAGGGCTGATTCTAATTTTTAACCATGACTGATTCAGTGTTTTACTGTTATCGAACTTTAAATAAATAAAAAAGATTCATAACACTACATTGTATCCACTGCGCGCTTGTTTGTTTACAACTTTCTGCATTTGCTTTAATACTTTGATAACAGTTCAGCACGCAATTAGACAGTCCAAAGCCTGGTAAAGTGTGATGGGAAATTAGAATCTTTTCTTTTCGTACCTAGACGGTTCATAATCATGTGTTCAAGGAAAGTTTATTCACCCCCAATATTAGCCTGTTTTCAAATTGCGCGTCTTAGGTTATTTATTTTCGACTTTATTTTAAGGCTCACAATGTTGATTTTTGTTTGACACTGACAACCGCGCTGCGCAGCACCTCGCCATATGTGTCGGCCCTAACAGTACTGGCCGCGCGAGTGCAAGTACCTACCCATAAGGATGGGTTTATTCTAGAGTGCCGGCTGTGGTGCCGAACAATTTATTATTTTCGATCAAAATAAAATCACTTTAATCATTGTTTTTTTTGCTTGGATATCTTTGGTTAGACGTACTGAACGCTGTATTAAAATTTGTCCAACTATTTTAATGGGACCTTATATAAACAGACAAGAAAAAACAGAACAGAAAAATAGGTACAAAGATGATGCTTATTTCTTAAGAAATCTCTTCCAGCATACCTGCGACAGGGCAATAGATAGAGAGATGTAGACAGCGTGTGAAAGAGTAAAGGAGACAAAAAGAAAAAAAAAATGTAGCTTGATCAACAAAGATCTTTCTAAATTATAATTAGCTTATCTACTAGCCGTGTCTCTTACTTTTATTGTATATTTTAGTGCAAGTAATGCTAGTTTTTTTTTTTTTTGCGGTGAGAAATTATCAAACTTCTCCCGTTCTGGGCGGAACGGGAGGGTGTGTCAGACTTTTACTGAGTAAAACCCATCCGTGTTCCTTCAGTTGCCTGTGCCAAGGGCCACGGTAACTCTTTCGAACAACCCGCGACCCTGGCAAGCATCGGCCCCAGTGGGCCCCGTCACTGCTGATATCTGTTTGAGGCGCGCGTGGAACACAACGCGCCGTCGATCCGAGCCTGGTCCTTACCAGACGGCGAACTGCCCATTGCTCGCCGTCTGCAAGCCCGCGCCTACGGTGGCCGGGAGTCAGCTCTTGACTCCCGACGCCCAGGGCGTCTCCTGCGGCGATTAGGGGCGTGAGGGCGCTAAGTATTGCTAGCTTAGAAGCCCTTTTACATACTTATTCTTTAGGTAAACGTGTCGGCATGAAATGACAATATCTCGTGCCGATTAGCCACTCGACAAGGTTGTTAGCTAACTGTCCGCAGGATGCAGATTTAATAAATTAATAGTTACCATTGAAAGTTTTAACGCTTTGAATTAAAACTTCTATTAAAAAAACCACGCACTTATCCAAACGAAATATAAAATTTCAACATCAAACAGGCAAACTAGCTTCAAAGAAACTTGTGGCTACAACGTCCCAGTTACAAAATGTCCCGAGGCGAGCTACTATTGTGTGTCCAACCTTACAGTATTGAATAACTATATTGTTCGTGTTACGAGTGTTGCATTGTTCGAATAGCCAAACATTGTACAAGAAATGAAAACTTGCCAAATTAAAAATATTTTTCCTTAGGCAAAATAAAAAGTGGCAGTAGTAAATACGAGAGTACTCGCTTGTTCTGGGTTTAATCAGCAGGCAAATAAATAATAATATATTATCTGTGTTTCATCATACAACATGACACAAATATTAAATTGTCTAGAGAGTTCTAGTCTCTAAGTCCGTCAGCGAAGATACGGGCCCCTACCAAAGTAGTTGATCCATCAAAACAAGTATCAAATTAAATTTTTCGTTTATTATTTTTTATTAAATTTTTGACGGACAATTTCATATCGGGAATAACTGTCAAATCGTGATGTCATACTTTCTTAGTTCGGGCCTCAAACTAGTCATATTATCAAGGTAAGTGACACGGAGTAGAAAGTGCCCGTAACTTCGGCTGAAACTACGGATTACGTGCTTAGCGCACTCGCACGTAATCCGTAGCTTTTTGGCGTGCTTAGAGCCTCCTGATCAAAAGATTTTTGATGGTATAATTCCTAGGTTATCAACTAACTAACCAATTTCTGCTATGTGATAAGTGCCTCCTTAGCTAGGTTTAGGTTTGTTGAGAAAAAAAAAAGTTCCAAGTTGAAGTTACTTCTAAAGCAGTGTTTGAGGAATTTCCTAAGCTTTCAATTAAAATTAACTCTACTTTGTTGTAAAATTAAACCACTATCAACTAACATAAAGTAGGTGTCATATAAAGTTCTGCTCACACTGAGAGAGAAAATAGCGTGAAATTATACTCTACAAAAACAGAATGTGGCCATAATTCACGGTGACACGTCAAACTGTAGCGTGTAAACAAATTAACACATAATTTTAGCTGCACCGTTCACGCTTGGCGACACATTAAAATATGAAGTCCGCTGAAAAAAAGATTACAGTCTATGTTAAATGCATACAGTTAGGGTTAGGCCGCTGTCATTGTAGCATAAGCGATAGCCTTATTGGTAGGACAATAATTGCTGTGGACTGCAATCTACGTATTATTTTTTTCTGTCCCATGATAGTCGGCGAATGTATCTATCTATCTATTTGAAACTATGATGATTCAGCACTTTTTGAACGTCAAAATTACATAAGACAGTACCCGGAAACGTCCGCCCTTCACCACTCCCTTAGTGCTTTCGCTGGGAGGAAGAATTGAGGCAAAAACTCCCCAGCAGGACAGTAGCTCGCTCAGTAGCAGCCCAGCTCGTATTATTATGACTCGTCGTAATCTTTCACTCAGTCTTAAAAGAAAGTTACTCTTTTAAATTAAACATTCTAATACCCCATTTAATTTAACTTCAACTTAAAATTCGCATGAATTGTTAAACATCACAACGTTTCTTAGGTACGGCTTAAAAAAAGTTCTTAGCTTAATCGGTTAAACTTTTTTGATAACTTCCACCGCCTTGGGTCCAAAAATTAACATAATTTGTACCCTGAGTCCCTGGAACCCGTCATTATTATTGATCTACTATAATTTGGTATCAAATAACGATTATTTTTATGATCATAACGATTATGTATTAAAATTATATTAAATTAGGTTCCTTTATATCGGAAATGTGAGATAATTTCACTGATGGGGTGCAATTTTTAGAACATGCTTTTCGGATTTAAGATTTTAAATTAATGTTAATGTAATCAAGAGGTGTAGTTTTAGCTCATCTTTTTAAAATTATGAGCAGAAATTATTTTAAATGATTGTGTGACTCAGTTTATCGACTATTGTTATCTGTGTATTGCATAATTTCACACTTTTTTTCACGAACACAGTACTTATAATTTTGTTATTTAATTGATCTTACGCTGATAATTTTAATTTTCTTTGTTTGATCTCACGTTGATGACAATTCATATTTTTAGTGTTTTATTGTAGTTTAGGTATGCTTTTCTTTTATGCAATAATCACTATGTACTTCATTCTAAAAATGTCGCAATTCTGACCCCCAAGATACAGGCAAATGCTTAGTTGAAGGGTCATCGTCCAATCTACTCTTGTACAGTATGATGATTAATGAATACATTTGAATTTTGGATTACCTTTCCTTTAAGCGCAGCGCAGTCTTTATCACTCCACGAAAATCACTCATAACAAACAACGAATATCAATCAGATACTATATTTCAGAAATACATCGCCGGCTCACTTCGCGCCCGTCAGCTTTTAACGTCAAATGTACGGGCAATACGCATCATGTCGCTCGTAAATCTCACCGCGACTCGACGAAGATCGATTGTGACAGGCCAGCGTTGCAACAGGCGCATTTTGGATGCTACTGGCGATTCTCGACAGTGGACCTGCATGAATTAATTAATGTGGAAGCTAAGATTTTAGTTTATTTACGTGGTATTTAACTGTTTTTAATGAAGAATGTTTTATTTCATTACAATCATGAGTCGAGTCACGTTTTTCTGGGGTAAAATAAGGGGCCACGGCCACAAGGATTTTATTTAATGTCGACAAATTGCCTTGTAGTTTGGCAGATGTCTATAACATTTTGGATTAAATAAATTAAAAATTTAAAAAAAAAACCAAAAGTAGTGTCTCTACTATGTTATATTAAAATAAAGAAAGAGAAAGAAAGAAAATATATTTAGTTATAACAGACTAAAAGACACACAGTACACCAGAGACATACATCAGATCAAAACAAATACAAATCAACTAAAAAAAGTATAAAATCCGATGTAAGAAATTAGCAGGAAAGTGTGACTCACGGCTGCGCTAAAAAGGTCTAGTTCAGCAGATCAGTACCAACAATGATGAAATGATTTGCTCCACGAAATAGTCTCTACAGGGTCAAATTAAATTACCTAGCGAAACTCTGCACACGAGATGGGTGTCAAATTAATTTGATGGCTTTTTGGGGCCATCCGCCGCTGTTACTGTGGTCACTCGAAATATTATTTTAAAAAACAGTTTTTTTTTTCTGTGTACCTATACTTCACAGAAGTATCGATATCTAAACGCGATAAAACAAAAGAAAACAGATTTTGTCAACGTAACAACATTCCCAGTGGTCATTGACCTCCCAAAAAAAATATCTTTTTATTTTATCTTGTTTAGATATCGATCATGGCGTCTGTTGAGTTTCGGTAGCTACCTAAGTAATTTAATCAGACCCTGTACAAAAACTATGAGTATGAGTTATTTCCTTAGCTTTCTGTAAAAATTAACCCCGTACGTCAACAGCCATATTGATTTCACATTTCCTGTCAAAGCCAGAAGACTACGGAAACTAACTAACGATATTTCAAAACTGCTCGCTCAACGTTTTACCTCTTTCGGCGTGCTCAATTTTAAACGTAAGATGCATATCATACAACGCCAATGCCACACAAAATATTCTATTTACAATACATACGTTTCGTTCACAGGAATATTTTTAAAATTTCACGCGCGGCGACAATTTGAGAGAGCATCTTGAATCTCGAATTTTGCAGGTCGACCGGTAAATCAGAAATTTATATTCGAATATCAGAAAATGTAGTTTTTTTTTGCCCACCGTAAGAGAAATCGTGACAATCGGTTTTTGGTGCGCGGAATTTTAAAACTCAAATCCTTTTGTGTTCTGTACAATAAGAGATCGGTACATGACAAGGATGGGAACTGTGACTTGTGTTTTGTATTTAAATGTAACCCTGGCTACTTGGATATGCCTTTAAGCGTAGTGTGGGACGCCCCCTAGCTAGATGGATTGGCGACCTCAAAAAGGTGGCTGGGACAGAGTGACAGAGAGATGCGGAAGGCAGAGGCCAGGGTGTTGTGGCGCAGTATGGGAGAGATATCCAACAGTGGGCTGCAATAAGCTGGTATAACACCAGACAGACAGTATGACAGAACAGAATACAACACAACAATTACTGAACCTAGTGTTTCCTCCATTACAAGCAAAATCTTTGATTGACATACTTATTTATGATGAAGAAGGCATGGTTTGGGTACCTTTTCCAATGAGGATCATCCACCCTTAGACATGACCGATAGTAGTTACAAAAATCCATTCGAATACGACTTTCCAAAGGACATCAAATGGATTTAATGGACAGTTTGATGGTAAGGTATCTAAGAACGAAATAAGTAACATTTATGAAACCAACCATTGCATTCAATAAATATAATACCTCCGAACAAAAAAATAAATTACTAGCATTTATTTCCATTCTTAGAACCCCAAAACAGTTTTAGAATATTAATGCTATTTCTTAGGTTTCATTTACCGTGCACCCATAAAATGGAACACTTTTTAAGTCTGCTTAGCTATGGAATGATAAGAAAGAAACAATAATAAATTGAGAGCTCAGACCTTTTGACCTTGACTTTCAAGACTGTAAATATTTGACCTTCAAGATCAAAACTGTCTTAATTCTTAGACTGTGTATTTGTCATTATGTTTAGAAATACATTTCATTATGGAAGGGAATCGATTTTAGTACTTTTGATAGACGTATAAAATAGAAATAAAGTTTTGCGATGACTAAAAAATATTTATGTAGCCTATCTCTTTTTGGTATCACACTAAAATTTTGAAGGCGAAAGTTTGTGAGTGTGTGTGTGTGTGTTTGTATGTTTGTCACTTCTTCACGCTCAAACGGCTGAACCAATTTTGATGAAATTGGGCACACAAATAGTTTATAATCAGGATTAACACATAAAATACTTTTTATCCCGATATTCTCATACGGTCGAAACTTATGCGGGTGAAACCGCTGCTAGTTTGATATATTATTAAACTATCACCTCTGCTCCAAAAAGTAGTGCAAGTTACAAAGAAAAATAATGACAAACACTTAATATTATTTGTTACAAACATATAAAATGGATACCATCATAATCTTCACTCTCCTGCCCTTAACCCAATTTATTTGTGGTCGGCGCAACATGTCTTTTTCTTCCATACTTGTTTATTAGTCGTCATCTTGGTAGTCATCCCCTTTCTAACCATATCAGCAATCACACAGTCCATTCATCATCACATACCATTTATTCTAATAATATAATCCTTTTGAATCTTGTCCACATTCAATGACTAAATAACCAGAACTGGGTAACTACAGTTTTGAACTGTTTCGGGTCAAAACCCTCGAGTCATGGGGCCCGAGTGCGCGAAATTTCTTGCCGACTGGTCGATACTTCACGTGAGCAGAAGGCTGGCTCGTTCTTTGGCCAAAGAATTAGCATTGCCATTCAGTGGCAATGCTGCCAGTCCTCTGGGCACGTTTCTGGGTGACAGCGATACGGGCGAGTATTTCGACGCCTGAGTGACAAAAAAAAAAAAACAAAAAGATTTTTTTTGTATTTATTTAGAAAATGAGTCATTTAGTTAGCAGTATAGAAGGTCTCTAATAAGTCTTGGTTGTCAAGACACTCTTCCTGTACAAAAATGTTTCATTCACCTCTACCAAAGCACCTAATTATTACAGCAGTATCTATGTGGTATTTTTTTTATTTAGATTGAATACCTTCTCAATAATAGTACATAGAAGGTGACAATACGTAGAAGTCAGGTTGCAGTTTGGCACTAAAGTGTTAGTAGTCGCGAGGGTCGAGCCTACGGCAAATTGAAACTGCCCTCCGGTTTGATTCGCACACTGGTCACGGCCGGACACCGGGACGTACGGTCTGCACAAAAATGTGATCCTAGACAGAGAGACTTTCTGGAAGGAAATACTCTGAAAGAGATTTTCTATGCTTCTTATTTTACATATTTAGTTTATAAAGTTTTTCATTTAAAACATTTTAAAATAACAAAAAAAAAAGGAAAAACAATGCATTACAGAATGCGTATAAGATGAGATCAAGTGAGTTTATTACTGTTATTGTTTGCTATTTTACTCTAAAAAGATATTCTTTTAGATAGTTTAGATTGTAGAATGATGCACGATATTATCTGTTTCAGCACGAGATAAGATTGAGAATAAGTATTTTATAAAGTGCAGGTTTTTATGAATAAGCTAACCAGGAAAGTTAAAGAATATCAATTACTGTACGGGAATTTTGAGTAATATGCCGGAAAAATAAACTGTGTATCCTCAAGACAAACAAATAGGTATAATTTTTAATTGGTGTTAACAGTATGGGGTTTCAAAAGCATGTGAAGTGTCAAAAAGTCGGACACATTCATATAACAAGTAATAACTACATTAAAGCTAATTAGACAAATTGCTGCTATAAGAGATTGATCAGGCGTTTCAACATTAATGCCTTGAGAGTAACCGGTGTCCAGAAGTAGACTGAAACAGGCTGATGATGATGATCCAACAATTACCTGCTTTAAAACTTAAGCTTTGAGAAATAACTCCAAAAAATAAAAAAATAAAAAATCCTACTCAACCAAATGAATCTGCTGTCGGTACATCTATGTCGGACGGTGTCCGGCGCGGACGTATTGGCATGCATTGCGCCTTGCCTTTTTACATGCCTATTCCGAAACCGGCCGGTCTGCAAGTGTTGAGCTGAGGCGGGTATTAGAAGGACAATATTCACTTATATTTGCAATCATACTAATGGCAACATTCGAGGAGAGGAGCTCGTGAATAACAGCTCTACGGGTCAATCGATTAGGTTAAGCTAAGCTTGCCGCGGTGAGTCCGAGGATGGGTGACCATCTTAGAAACCGAGATCCCTCCGTGCCTCAGAAAGCACGTTAAGCCGTTAGCCCCAGCTGTCATTCGTAGATCTTTGACGGTCGTTGCGGGTAGTCAGAAGTCCAAAACTGACAGTGAGTCTTACCAAGGGGTATCAACATCATGACAACCAGTAGCTGAGTTGTAGAGGTCAGAAAGCCAGTCACCCCACTTAAAATACTTGTATTCAGCTGAATCCGGTTAGACTGGACGTTGACCCCAATTTGTTTTTTTTTTTAAGAATTTGGAAAAGGTTCGGCAAAATAAATGACTAATAGCAACGTTCCTGGAACAGATAAGTTTTAAAAGATTTTCTATTGAATTCATTCAAGCATTCAACAAAATCCTGATTTAATTTGACAGGGAATCGTAGCAATAATCGTTTGGATTTGACAACAATGTTTTTGACAACCAATGTTCAAGCTACAAACTAGTTTATTTATTTGGACTATTCGCAGAAATTATTTTTCTTATTGATCATATTTTTATTAATATTTCTTGAAAAAACCGGCACCGTAATTGCGTATCACACTATCTCAAAATGAAACATTTTGAAGGATATTACTAATCCACTGCTTCATTATGTTTGAAAAGTTTGTCTCCTCAATATCGTAAATAACGCAATGAATGTTGTTGAAGTGTCAAAATTAAAGCCATTACTACTGGTACCTAGTATGTTACGCAATTACCCCGCAGTAAATTATCCACTGTAAATTTTGTCGCCAAACAATACAAATCAATTATTTTGAGAATATTTTTTTCAATTTGGATAACAGTTTTTCCCGCTACATCCTACATTTTTCGAGGCACCCTATGAAAACGGCCAATAACGTAATAGGCACGTTCGCCAAAAACGATATCTGTATCTCGTCTATTTGTTTATTATATTATTTGATACTGCCCCCCAGAGTATTATTAGCGTTATTTATTTAAATACTAACATTAGAAGTATCGGTTCAATTTGGTGGAGCATTGACTGTTAAAGGATTTTTTTATAAATAACAAGATATAGGGAAGATAGAGCACATATAAGTTGGCCGACCTAAAGAAAGTATTAGAACAGATATTACTTTTTTTAGGTGGCCAAACTTCGTTGCAAGGTCTCCTCAATACGAGGAATTTTTTGCAGGAGTATTTTAAAATAGCATTATAAATATCTCACTTTTTTATTCACTTCTTGTAAAAGTATGTGACAAGGTTAGTCGCTCCATTTGCAACTGAAGTGATAAGGAAGTGTATTTTCTATTAAGCTCTCCATAGGAGCAATACCGTAATTGCGGAAAAAATTGTCAACAATCCCATACAAAACTTCAATTCCTACTTGACCCAAATGTATGGGATGGCTGATTTTTTTTTCGTGATTGCGATTTTGGTCCCATGGAGAAAGTTGTTCAGTCTGATGGTCTGTACCACACCTTTCTGTTATATCCTGTGAAGGCACAATAATGTTCATCATTCTAAAGAGATGTATTTTACTTACTGTATATTACGTAATATAACTTTCTTTTGTTTGCTTTTTGAAGCAAAAAAGCCGGTAAATTAAATAAAAATATGGCATTTTCTTCAATTTTCAGTAACACATTCATTAAAACCATTCCCCACCCTAACTAACCTGTACATTTAGCATCAAATTAATCGTACATTGATTAAATGTTTATGGGTATTAGCTGCTGTACACACCATCGTTATTTATGCATAGCACGACAGCAGACGGACATTACGTGACGTGTCCCCGTGGACTTAATCTCATGCTTATGTATAGCTAGCCTATGTGGGGCCATTTATCTAGTTAGGGAAATAGGTATAGATAACTGGGTGTGGATAGGGTTATACCTAGTTTTCTGGTTTAATTTAGTGTTCTGTGTCTTGTAATGTTAATTACTTTGCATACCTTGTATTGTATACAGTCAAGTATTTTCTAACTGAACAGACAGCTGTGCTGCTGGGGAGTTTGTTGCGCCACTTCTTCTTCCCAGCGAAAGCACTAGGAAGTGGTGAAGGGCGGGCGTTTTGGGGGACTGTCTTTTGTAATTTTGACGTTCGAAAAGTGCTGATTCTCAGCCTAGTTTGAATAAATGACTTTTGATTTTGATTTTGGTTAAATCTTTACCTAAATCTGAATGGTCGATGCCGTTTTATTTTGGAAAATATTGTTAGTTTCAGATCCTCTATAAAAAGATATAGAACAGAAAGTAATATACTTTTTTCTCTTGTAAAATACGCACGCCTCTATTTTCTATACATTCTTACTTCACCTATCTACATATTATGGAAATTAATCAATGGAATAAATTAAAATTCCATGATCCTAAGGTAATCTGCAGAACAGGCAAAACTGTATGCATAATCAAGATAGATATATAGAATACTCTTTATTATGTACATCATAAATATTACAGATATTATGTAGAATTTTAACAATGGGTGTCACAATGGGCGGTCTTATCGCTAAAAGCGTTATTTTAAAGACAACCTATGGATAGATTAAGGGCGAAAGGAGAGCCAATACTGCAGGCAATAAGTTTTAATAAAAATCTTCCACATGATAGCTCCTTTTCAGCTAAAAGAAAATTCAACAATTCTACGTCACCATTTTTCCCTTCCAACATTCCTTGACCCATCTTACACCAAACGGAGCAACTGTATCTTTGACTACCTACCTATGTTAGTACATACATGTATTGTCCAATGACCTATGATGGCACAGGACAAAGCCCCATTTAGAGCAATCAGGGGATTAATTGCTCAGATTAGACGACGTCACTTGACCGCCCGGAACGTTTGGACTACTGTGGACGAGAGGACGATGCAGTCGACGTTGTTATTAAATTGCTTGGTTGGTGATAGCCTGAGCTGTTTTATTTATTGAACACCTTCGCGTTCTTTTGTTTTTAAAGGTTGAGGTTTCTTTGGCAGTTCAAGGGGTTCTTCCTACTAATATTATTTTGCAGATATAATAATACATGAATAGATAAGCGAAATGTTAGTATCTTATTCGCGATCTCCTGACTTTGACTATATAAGTAAGTTAAAACTTGTTCCCACAATAACAAATATCAATTATCTTCTAAAACAGAGCTTCCTCTCTCCGACCCTTTTGCTCTATGATCTAAAATATATAGTTACCACCTAAGTACACATTATGCACATATAAAGCAATAAAGATATTGAGTATTATAAATGTGAAAGTTTGTGAAGATGTTTGGGTGTTTTTTACTCAATCACGTGTAAGTCGTTGAACTGATTTGGATGAAAATTGGCACATAGATAGAGCATTCCCTGGATTAACACATCGCTCATCCAATAGAACAACGACGTAATTACGAAAATGTTTTTTAACAGTTCTTGAGTTTTCTCATGAAATTATTACAAATTATGATTGATAGTAAAGTAACATACATAAAAATATTAAATATTTTAGCATAATCATTGGATTAAAAGTTTGAAATGAAAATATGATATATCATATTTACAATTTCAAACTTTTAAAACGTTCTCCTGAAAAATAGCTAAAACGTAATTTTACATCATTGTTCTATTGGATGACCGACACAGGATACTTTTTATCCCGGTAATGTGTTCCCTTGGGATAATAGTTGAAAGTTCCTTTTTACGCGGACATACCTTATTTATTTTTGAAAAAGTTACCTAATTGCTCGGCAACGAGTGTGATGCCGAAATTATAGTTTTTAGGCGCAAAAACGTCTGAACAGATTTGGATGAAATATGGCGCACAGATAGTTTATATCCTAGATTAAAACTTAGCGTACTTTTAACCTCGGTATATTACGTTCCCGTGGGATACTATCCGACATCCACGTAGGCGAAGCCACAGGCAAAAGCTGGTACAGACGCCAGCACATCAAGCTACTACAATCTGTCAAAATTTAACCTCTCAAACGTCGAATGTACATCATGTGTACAGATAACAATAAATTTTCTATTGTGACAGCTAAATGGCGCGCGACGGGTTAATAAATTTTTAACTTTATCGCTAAAGCATAATGTCTTGAACATTAACTTGTAGTAGCTTGAGGATTAATACACAGGATACTTTTTATCCCGGTAATGTGTTCCCTTGGGATAATAGTTGAAAATTCTTTTTTACGCGGACATACCTTAAATATTTTTGAAAAAGTTACCTAATTGCTTGGAGCTATGGCAACGAGTGTGATGCCGAAAATATAGTTTTTAGGCGCAAAAACGTCTGAACAGATTTGGATGAAATATGGCGCACAGATAGTTTATATCCTAGATTAAAACTTAGCGTACTTTTAACCTCGGTATATTACGTTCCCGTGGGATACTATCCGACATCCACGTAGGTGAAGCCACAGGCAAAAGCTGGTACAGACGCCAGCACATCAAGCTACTACAATCTATCAAAGTTTAACCTCTCAAACGTTGAATGTACATCATGTGTACAGATAACAATAAAATTTCTATTGTGACAGCTAAATGGCGCGCGACGGGTTAATAGATTATTAACTTTATCGCTAAAGCATAATGTTCAAGGTTGATTGGGAAAATTTGACAATTTCAGGTAGCTTGGTGTGTTGGCGTCTGTAAATTATAAACACAACCGTGAGAAAAGAGAAGGCAGTTTCAAGAGCAATTACTAAAGTAGTTATTATGTAAATAAAATATACCTAAACATTCTTCTTATAGCAGCAACTTGCGAAAAAAGAATAGTTAAGCTCGACAAGAGTTTATAGTACATTATGATATAAGTGCGGTAAGTTGAAAATTACAGCTGAGGCGATATTGCTAGCCCGAGCCGTAGGTGAGGGCTATAAGAAAGCAGAGGCTGTAATTATCAAACCGCACGTATGTCATACGACGTTTTATAACACATTTGTGAGGAAATAAAGAAAACTCGGACTTTCTTAAACGAATAAATCTTTAATTACTTGTTAAAACCGTTATTAAAAAACATGAAGATAGTTTCATAAAAAGCGCGCGGAATAATTTTTACTTTTTCACAAATTAGCGATGCGCGCGCATCAGCGTCTTTTGTTTATGGCAAAGGCACAAAAAACAGCCAGTATTACTAATAAAGTAAATTAATACTTTTGTGTTTTTGTTACAGATAAATGGTTGAAATTAATTGTCAAAATTAATTAAATTAAAGAATCAAATGTTTATTTATTATATTTTATCTTCCAAAGTTAATTTTATTCATAAAATGTTGACCACTTTTCTAACATAAAAACTCTTTGCTAAGATTTAAAAAAGTACCGTTCGTTTTAGACGGAGCATCTTGATAAACCGTGCGCTTTACATTACAATTACACACAAGTACGTAATGAGATACATTACGATATTGAAATTGGTGCAGTAAGAGACCTTTTACGAGCAAATGTGTTATAAACTATTTTTATAACATATTTTATATAATATATTTTATGAATAAAATTAACTTTGGGAGATAAAATATAATAAATAAACATTTAATTATTTAATTTAATTAATTTTGACAATTAATTACAACCATTTATCTGTAACAAAAACACAAAAGTATTAATTTACTTTATTAGTAACACTGGCTGTTTTTTGTGTCTTTGCCATAAACAAAAGACGCTGATGTGCGCGCATCGCTAATTTGTAAAAAAGTAAAAATTATTCGTTTAATTCGTTTAAGAAAGTCCGAGTATTATTTATTTCCTCACAAATGTGTTATAAAACGTCGTATGACATACGTGCGGTTTGATAATTACAGCCTCTGCTTTCTTACAGCCCTCACCTACGGCTCGGGCTAGCAATATCGCCTCAGCTGTAATTTTCAACTTACCGCACTTATATCATAATGTACTATTCCTCGCAAGTTGCTTGCTTTGAAAAACCTAATATGTAGATCACAAAGTGATTGTCAGCCTACTCAATAGATACAACACAATAAGTATAATGGGTACACTATTAACAGCACAATGGAAAAATTTATCGTAACAAGCAATTTCATAAAGACATTCTTGCAATGGGTTATTTGATGAAAATGTCTAGATCTGGGGCTTATATAGGATAAGCCCTACAAGTGATACATCTTATTTCTTTCATTGCAATGAGTGTTTTCTCTGAGTTAAATTGTGACGACATATTGTTATCCTGTACAAAGTGTCACTAAGTGAACAAGTGCACAATTGTTATCAGTGTTGCCCACAGGATTAAACAGAGGTGTACTAGGTACATTGTATTCCCACATTTTCTAGGTTCGCCATTAGGCTTAAACATAATGTTTTGGTCTCAAGAGCGACCCCTTTATACACACACGTATTTCTTGCCGTGAAAACTACGGTTCATTCACCGTGTCTAGGCACGGTCGACAGTGTTGTATGGATTACTATGGAAGCTGGTTGATGGACATGTTTTAAAAAAAATAAACAAATGAATGTCAATACATCCAAAAATAAATTCTGCCGTATTCTTTTCCAATCGTAGGCATTTTTACATTTTCTTCAGTAAGGCTCAACCGGACAAAAACGTCAGACTTATTTACGTGAAGGAATTGGTCTAGACAAGACTGGTGAATGCACTGACTATTGGTATCTATCGGATTGGTCTTTGTTTAGATTCGGTCTACAACAGAAAATTGTGGAACTTTGACGCATGTATTTTTTTTTTGGATTTTGCAAAGTAAATGTAAATATACTTAGAAGGGTGAAAACTAGTGTTTGTTTTAGCGTGAAAGTATTCAATTTAGATGTAGCGATTGAAATTTCTTAGTACGCATAGTATTAAATTTTCTGGAGAATTTTAAGTGTTCTACTCTGCAATATTCGTTGTATTTTAGGTATTTTATATGTCAAACTAACTCTGTCAAGTTAGTCAGTCAAAAGATATTTATTGGTCGATTCATACAAATTTACTCGCCCCGAACGGGTATATCAACACTTTTAAATAATATTATTTTTTCTGTGGGTGACTTGTTATCGATTCGCCCACAAATAAATCATTTAAAAGTGTCGATTTGCCCGTTTTGGGCGAGCAAATTCGCGCGAAATGACTAATACCTAAGCCGACAAAAGTCGATTCAATTAAATTTACTAATTAAATCGACATTTGGCCAACTATTAAAAAATAACAATGCAAAATGAACCTTAGGTATAGGTAAGTAGGTACACCGACTATGATCTAGGTATATTAAATAAAAAATAAAAAACAATTGGAGCAATTTAAATTAGCAAACATGTCAGATGCAAGTGTAGGCTTACCAATTATAACAATCCTTCAGCAATCTATTCTAAACAAGGTTCTAATTTAACCAAACCGCAGACCAATTAATTAAGTCAACAAAGAACTAAAAATACCGATCAAATTATCGAATTTTCTCAAGCAATAAGCCTTCCTTTGTGCTCAAAACAGCTAACTAAAGCGAAAAAACTCTCTTAAAAAAATGTTGAACATTTAATTGAAAGAGAGTTTGAACCCGCTGCTCAAATTAACGTTGATTGTGATAGATTGCTGACTAATTACTGCCTCATTTTTCAGTCATTTATCACTGTAGTTCCTGTAACTTGAACACTTTTAAAGAGATTTTTGTAAAATTCAACTGTAAGTAATTTACTTTGCGAAAATCATTTCATCACCACTGCTTTCTTAACGGTGAAGGAAAACATCGTGAGGAAACCGGTATATCCTAGAACCAATTCGAAGACACGTGACATCTACCAACCCGCACTGGACCCGCGTGATGACCAGTGGTTGGAGTAGGTAGACCTGTTTGGGGTGAATGATCGTAAACATTGATGTTAACATGGATATGCCTCTGAAATCCCGGGATTTTGAAATTGTCGATTGATTTAAGTGAGTTAATATGGGTTTTGAAAATTAAATTATATATCTAACTCGATCATCGCATTTTATTTATATTCCATGTTTTCAATTTACTATAGTAAACTAATAAAAGTGGATTATCCATTTAAATATAACGTTCCAATTAAGCACTGACAATATAAAACTACTTAAATAGTTTTTTTTTTTTATTTCAAGAAATCCCGGGATTTTCGGAAATACTTGGCATATCCATATTATGTCCGCATGTAGCAAATAACAAAAATACCTCTACCTACTCCTATAAAAACTACGTAAGCAATGGTTTTTTATTTCCAAGAATTCCCGGGATTCCGGGAAATATTTGGCATATCCATGTTATGTCCGCATGTCGCAAGTAGCAAAAACAGCTCTACCTACTCCGACCACTGGTGATGACACAACGGCCCACCTAGAGGACGCCTGTGCCTGTGTCACATTATAGGCCAATTGTGCTATATAAAAGGTTAACGAAAACATCGTGAGGAAACCAAAATGTCGAAAAACCAAAAAATCTAAGACATAATGTGAACCCCTGGATCCGCATGGTGGATTACGGTCCCTCTCGTAGAGAGAACGCATGAATCAAAGCAGTAGAAACATTATAGGCTGACTATGTGGGTGTACCTACCTACCTACTTATTTATCTATTTATACAACGTGTAGGGGGAAGTCCCCTAGTGGCGGACACCTAAGGTTTTCAGGAAATAAAATAAAAACTGTTTCGAAAAATGTAATTTTATTAATTAGTTAAGTTGACTAGCTGTAGAATGAACACAAATTAACAAAAATGCAACTTCTGCATAATCTTATTCAAAAACAAAAATTAAACATTGGTGTAAAAAAATGCAATTGCTTGAAGTGGCACCTAGTACCGGACGGACTTCAGTTCGAACTCCTAGCACCGGACGTTTTTAAAATATCTGGCATCGATCACATGTATGTAGTCGTCTGAAGACTCAGGAATGGCTGCACATTCTTCATGAGCCCACCCATGGCAGCTGGAGCACTGTATCCAGTAATTTACGTGATTCACTAAAACTTGTTCGTACTCGGGTGAGAAGGTGTTAGTGAATCTACCGATCTTTGGTTGCAACGTCACTTCTTCTCCACGTTTCAATGCCGATACCTTATCGTGTAGAGTACTTTTTGGGATGTTGTAACGCAATGAAGCTACTCCCAAACTCAGTTCTTTTGACAAAATTTTATCTATCGCAGTTTGTAAACTTTTTTGGTCCCATTTTCCTTTCTTTTTCTTCTCCTCCATTGCAACGTTTCTCTGTTTTTTTATCCTCTGAAATAACGTACAAAAATTACTACTTACAATAAATCCAATTATTTACGAGAAAAATAATTTTTTTCATTGTCCGACGTTAAGGGAAAACTTCTTGTCCGGTACCAGGGGACCGAATAGTACCACAATTACGTAATCTATACGTAATCCGTTTTGAAAATCAACAAATACAAATATAGAATACGAATAATAATGGAACCGTATCTTAATTAACAAATACCATAAAAACTTAAAACACCAAAATGTAGCTGTAACACTCACCTTGATCTTACATGACGCAGTATTTTTCCGCCAAAAGAAAAACCAAAAAACAAACTGCGTCATGTGACTCTGTACCGGTATGCCCCCCCGCGCCTCTTTCACACGTGTTTGAATCGTTCACATTATAACTTGTCGAGATAATAAGAGTGTCCGGCGTTAGGTGCCGTCCGGCGTTACGGGACTTCCCCCTAACGTTAAACGCGCAAAACCTCAGACACCCCAACTGATTTTTAATTCAATTGACCTATTTCAGAGAGAAAATAAGTCATTAAAAAAAATGTAAAGGTTTTATGTGCTGTTTTAGTTTTACTGGCCATTCTGATCGTTTCTTGCGTCTGCGACGACGCTTTATCGAGGGAGGAGTCGTCACCGGGCCGCTGCGCCGCGCTGACATTGGCTTGCTTGACCTATTAATAAACAGATACGGCAAAGTTTTTAATGAAGATTTTTTGAAAAATGTGACCTATATTAAAAAGTGGTTCAATTAATTCTGCTCGTTATTCTGATCAAAGTATTTTCAGGCTTTGCGCATTTAACGTTACACGTTGTATATTATAACGCGAAGCTATTTCTAACCGCTCCCGCCACAATCCACGCGCTTCAGGCATAACCGCCTCTCGTTCCCGGCTAATGAGAGCGAGTCGAAGCTTCTAGAGCATTCTAGAAGCTTCCTTTAAAAAGACTTTCGACGCGCGCCCCTTTTTGTACAAGAGTCGGGTGACGTCCGTCAACTGGGCTGCGCACCGAAAGTGTACAATGTTTTTACGAGTCTTTATCTTCACCCCAAACCCTATTGTTTTATATATATATATTGTGTGTATGATAAAATATAGTTTATTGTACACCACAAAAATACACAATATAAAAAATACATCAAACACTACAAAATATACAGTGGGCGGCCTTATCGCTTTCTGCGATCTCTTCCAGGCAACCTTGGACATAAAATGGACCTGTCGTACTTAGTGATTTTTTCAACTATGACTGTACCATATCATCTTTATAGTATCGTTAATTGAATTACTTAGACAGACGGACACTGTAGCATTGACGTGTGCATAGAGAAAATGCACTTTACGAAAAATAAAACTATAATTCTATCCCACACCATGTACTCTTTTTACACGGGACTGTACCGACCTAGGTACATTATACCTACTTTTAACTTAAAGGCGCTTCCTCACCGGGAGCACCGTCCTGTAATGTAAGAATGCAAGATGCCACTGTGACGACTAGGGCTTTGCGTAGGCCGTCAACTGCTATTGTAAAGAAATAATTGAAACCAGCAGGATATGTTAATACATATAATTAAATAGGTAGAAGTATCACGGCTAGGTCACAGGTAAAGGTTGCTTTACAGGCGAATGCTACATGTGAAGAGCAGTGAAGGCCTAGTGGTAACTGTCGCGACTTACGTCTTTTAGGTCGGAGGTTTGAACCCAAGCAGGCACTTTGTGTAAATTATTTCATCACCTCTGCTCACAAAACTGTGGAGGAGGAACATCGATAGGAAACCGGCATGTCCTAGAACCAAAAATTCGAAGACATGTGACGTCTACCAACCCGCGCTGGGCCCGCGAGGTGGATACCGGCCCACTTCCTCTCACAGACAGGAGGCCTGTTTCCCAGAAGTGGGAACATTATAGGCCGATTATTCTCCCGGTGACGGAGCGCCTTAACAAGACTGACAACTTACAAAACTCACTAAAGATAAACGTGTAACAATCAGACTTCATATGATTATTGTGTGAGTCAAACTGAATCGTCACAGACGCCATTAAGCGCTAAAGAAAATTTAGAAATGTAAGCTTAATTAAAATTTCTTCTTAACAATCATGTCTAAGCGAAATACCGAGTAACTGAGGGGGAATATGCCTGATAAATGTGACAAGTCATGAGATTTAAGCGAGTTATAGATAAGGTACTTAAGTTTTATAGATTTATTGTAGGTATCTTTTGATTGATGATACTGTGGAATTAAGTACTCAATGTTAACATTAGTGAATATGAATTCTATTGTTTATTAGGTACTACGTTATATGCAGCTTAACTGCCCCGATGCTCTCGTGGTTGCAAGTGCGACTGCTGAGCGTGGGGTCCTGGGTTCGATTCCCGGGTCGGGCAAAGTATTATTGGGTTCTTTCAGTGAGTTTTTTTTTGATATCAGCCCAGAGTTTTGAAGTTGGCGGTGTGATAACCCCGTGCCTCGGTGCGCACGTTAAGCCGTTGGTGCGCTTAATCTCTCCCCGGTCGTGTCGGATTGCCGTCCCATCGGCAATAAGAGTGAGGAAAGAGAGTGCACCTGTGTCACATTCTTGTGCACTATAATATCTCCCGTACCGAAGGCTGGTCTCCGCTAAGATTAGTCGCCATGCCCCATATTCGGTCTGGAGAACTTTATTTTTAAATGCAGCTCAGTTTGGGGACTAGTGTAGTAGTCGTGGGGTTAGTATGTAATAGTTATAAGGTCATCTTTGTAACAATGAACAATAAAAATGTATTCTTATTCTTACTATGTGAACAGCGCAGAGTAACCAATGAGATATTTCACATTAAGTCATAAAAACTGTGTAGTAGATGAGCCATTTTGAAAATAGTAATTAATAAAGGGTAAACGAAAACTGGTCATATGGTCATATGAGTAACACGTCATTTTTGTGAGTTATAAATTACTATACAGTTCAACTATGCAGACATTTTCTAATGTTACAAGCTTGTTTACTTGACTGGAGCATTAAGTGATGATTTTTTGTCTCCTTTACACTTTCACACGCTGTCTACATCTCTCAAACTATTGTCGTATCGCAGTTATGCTGGAAGAGATTTCTTATGAAATAAGCATCACCTTTGTACCTATTTTTCTGTTCGGTTTTTTCTTGTCTGTTTATATATGTGTGTACATAAATGGTAAAATAAAAAAAAAATAAATGCAATATTTGAGCAACTTGATTAACGTATTTAATCGAGCGATTGAATTTTTGGTTTTACTGTCACTTTTCTCTGAAGTAGTTTGTGGTACCAGTAAGTGGGTTTGAAGAGATCAGATATTTATTCACTCCATATAAAATACTAGTATTCAACTGTATCCAGTTAGACTGGAAGCCGACCTCAACATGGCTGTTAAAAGGCTAGCCAGATATGATCGATCTCGAGATCTCGGGCTGGTTGACACTTCCCGTGACCCAAGGGCTGGCTTTTACCTTGGCCAGAGGCTAAGTATTGCCATACAATGCGGTAATGCCGCCAGTCTCTTGGGTACATTACCAGTCGAAGCAGGGGCATATTTCGACGCCACATTTTAGTTTATTAATACTTTTAGCTAGGTTAGGATATTATATTTTTTCGTTAAAAGTTTGTTACTTTATTAGTATTAAACGTCTATCCAGTCATTGCACATATTATTAAAAAAATAATCTTGGATCTTTTAACTTGGACCACATCCCCGAAATTTCGAAGTTTCAGCGGAACAAACAGTAAATTTTGATGATAAGTCGTTTTAAGAATCGAAATAACTGCAACACTCTGGCTGGGGTGAAGTGCAAAAGTTCGCATCAAATTAATTGATTCATTGAAAATTAAAATCTTAGGCGCTCTCTTTTAAAATTGCAGCCTCTGTTTTTTAATTTAGATTTGTATTGTAAATGGATTAATTCATCTTTGTTGAATGTCAGTCATTTGAGCGCTCTTGAAAAATTCCAAGGGTTTTAATCATTAAATTACTGAATGGGTTATAAGTGGTTAACCGATTATTTTCCTTCTAATATTGCGTAGGTTCACGATTGATCACTGATTCACCACATATTTAGCAATGATGATCATGCCTTATAAGCTTCAGAAAAATGGAATCTAATCTAACTACTCTTTTCTCTGTTTGTGTTTTTTCTCTGCGCCATGTTTCCGTAAATAAACGTATTTTATATTTTCTAACTTGCCTGTTTTGGCCCAATGCAGGGCAAAGGCCTCCCTCTTCCTTTTCCACACAATTCTGTATTTTGTTAGACTTTTCGGAAAAATATTCATTTTGAAAATATAACGGGTTTATTTGGAGAAGCGATCATTTATTTTTGACAACAAAATCAATCATCAAGATAAGTTAAGGCCGTAATCTTAACTTCATCGTTATACTCTAGTTACAAGTCCTATTAATCCTGATGTGTTCAGCCAATTAGACAGACCGACACTTAAAATGATCGTGAATACTGAGCACGACACAGGTGCACTGGTACTCATTTATTTAGGTCATATACGATACGTAGTCTAGATCAGAGTTTCTCAACATATTGTCCGTGGACCCCTGGGGGTCTGGGGGTCTGAGGGTTAAGATCCTTAGCAGAAAAAATTCAAAATAATGTTAAATGACATACAATGACTATAATCACTGTTAAAATGTTTACTTTCATCTATCTATCTATACAAAGGTTAGATATACAACGTGTAACGTTAAATGCGCAAAACCTGAAAATAGTTTGATCAGAATAACGAGCAGAATTAAATGAACCACTTTTTAATATAGGTCACATTTTTCAAAAAATCTTCATTAAAAACGTTGCTGTGTCTATTTATTAATAGGTCAAGCAAGCCAATGTCAGCGCGGCGCAGCGCGGCCCGGAGAGGAATCGTCCCTCGATAAAGCGTCGTCGCAGACGCATGAAACGATCAGAATGGCCAGTAAAACTAAAACAGCACATACATCCTTTACAATTTTTTAATGACTTATTTTCTCTCTGAAATAGGTCAATTGAATTAAAAATCAGTGGGGGTGTCTGAGGTTTTGCGCATTTAACGTTACACGTTGTATAGATAAAGTAAACATTTTTACAGTTAACACTAATAATAAATCTGCCGTGCGGTTCTGTAACCATCTCACCGTGAAAGCTTGGGTGAAGTGAGAGTGGAGTGAGCTGTCATTCGCTAGGGATTAACACTATTAAATGCTCACTTCACTTATGATTTCACGCTGAGATTTTTAAAGAATCGACCGGCAGAACATTTTTTTTTGTGTTTGTTTGAACGCGCTAATCTCTAGAACTAGCAGTCGGATTCGTAAAACTATTTTTGTATTTGATAGTCCAATTCTGAGGGGAGACTCTAGCTAAGTATTTAACACCACGCTAAGGCCCTTAGGAGCGGAGCAAGAAGAAAGAAATTCAGAAAGAACGCTAAGTGAAATCGAAGTAATAGCGCGGGCAGAAGTCAGTTGACTATAAGTTTTGATCTTTCAAGGGTCCGATTTAAAACAGTTGGAACACATATGTTATGTTTGAGTTATATTAGTGACGACTGAACTACACTCGTAAAGAAGATATTACTTACTGGTGCAATATGCATATGCTGTATTTAAGGTAAGTCGTCAACTTGTGCTACGATTATTCATGATTAAAGTTTCTTATTTATTAATAACTAGCGACCCGCCCCGGCTTCGCACGGGTGCAATGCTGATCACTACATAGTATAAAACAAAGTCGCTTCCCGCTGTCTGTCTGTCTCTATGTATGCTTAGATCTTGAAAACTACGCTACAAATTTTGATGCGGTTTTTTTTATAGATAAGAGTGATTCAAGAGGAAGGTTTATATGTATAATACATGCATAATATAATAGAGAAACACTGATAATTTTAGAGCCATTATTTCTCGTAAAAAGTTTAGGATAAAAATCGTTATTGTGGGTTATCCCTAAGAGATAGACATCTACTATTGTGGATTTTTTTGTAGACTTTTTTAAGGTGTACAATACTGTAGTACATTATTTTGATCTATCTCGTAGGATTCAGCCAGCGTTTACAATGTAAGCGCAAAAAAATTTGTTTAATTACGACATCACATTAGAAACCTCTAAAATTATCAGTGTTTCTCTACTATATTATGCATGTATTATACATATAAACTTTACTCTTGAATTATTCTATCTATTAAAAAAAAACCGCATCAAAATCCGTTGCGGAGTTTCAAAGATCTAAGCATATATAGGGACAGACAGACAGGGAAGTGACTTTGTTTTATACTATGTAGTGACTAGCTGGGGTACCCGGCTTCGCTCAGGAACATTCCACGGCATTCCAGAATGTTCTGGAATGGTGTGGATAATAATAGATGTTCTATCGCTGAAGCATAAGGTTCAAAGTTTATTGGAAAAATTTGACAGTTTCGGGTAGCTTGATGTGCTGGCGTCTGTGCCTGTGTTTAACAATTAAATATTCATTCATTTAGTCATAGTTATAACTCCAATTATAATAAAGTTAGTAATACATGCATATTAATATTAGAATATACTATATATAGTAGCGACTATCTGTACCCACGACTTCGTTCGTGTGGCGAAAACAATAATTATGTATTTTTCTTAAATAAAAGTAGCCTTAGTTACTCCTCATAACATCAGCTAGCTGCCAGTGAAAGTCCCTTAAAAATCTGTCCAGCCGTTTTGGAGATTAGCCGGAACAAGCAGACAGACAAAACAATTAAAAGTTATTTTTTTGTTATAAATACCGTATATACTTTCATATACATTTAGGAAAAAGCTGTTATTTTGACATTACAGACCCTTCAATTTTATTCAGATTAAAAGATCGACATACAGTCTCTTAGAAACACATTTACATAACACAAAATATAACGTGAAAACTTGGCCCTAATTGTCAAGAAAATTAAACAGAAGTTTCCGGCTACTTTTTGTTGTTATTTTTTTTTTAATATTTACGGTACCACTTAAAGGCTGATTTTGTGATAAATAATTACTTTCTGATTGTTAATTGTTTGAAAATTGTTGATTATTATTATAAGCACGATTTATGTTTTTTTTTTTTTTGATTATTGTTAGCATGTAGTCAAAGGCTGTTTTTTTTATATCAATAAATGATGTTTTTAAATGAGGGGGCCGTGGCTAAATAATAACAGCCACACAGGTCGATCGATCAGGTTAAGCTACGCTTGCCGCGGTTGGTCTGTGGATAGGTGACCTTTACATACCGAGACTCCTCCGTGCCTCGGAAAGCACGTTAAGCCGTTGGTCCCGGCTGTCATTCGTGGATCTTTGACAGTCGTTACGGGCAGTCAGAAGCCTGAAAGTCTGACAACCAGTCTTACCAAGGGGTATCGTATTACCCAGTAGCTGGGTTGTGGAGGTCAGATAGACAGTCGCTCCATGTAAAATACTGGTATTCAGCTGCATCCGGTTAGACTGGAAGCCGACCCCAAAATAGTTGGGAAAAGGCTAGGCAGATGATGAAATGATGTTTTTAAATCAAAAAGGATTTTTCTTCAATTATTACGTCTAAAAATTTTTCGTTTGACTGTACATTTTTTTGATTTCAGTTATCATTTATGATCGGTCCCAGTCGCCGCCGGAAGAAAATTATTTAATTTTTACGGATCCGGCGATTGGGACCGAGGTCCTAGTTAATTGCGGTCCCATTAGCCAGAAACCTCATAAATAGACTTGAAGACACAAATATCTAGATAATTTACAAAATTAACGCTACAAGAAGAGACTAAACATTAATTCAGAAATAATTAAAGAAACGATTAGAGCACTTGAGCCCCTTGTAGAGGAGAAGCCAAAATTGTTAGCGCGAAACAGGGCTGTCTCCAGCAATAAACTTTGCTCAGGAATTTCATTAGTTTCGTTCAATAAATTAAGAGGTTATGCTCGCGTGTGTCGGCCCTGCAATTACCTCGTCTACGCGGAGGTGTAATGAAGAACCTCTCGGTAAGAGGACGGAGGAACTACGAAAGTAATTTGGATATGACGTTGTTTTACTTGTTGGAGAAAACACAATGCAGATTGGCTACAGCTCTCGCTACTTTTCGTGAATTTTAATCTAGTAAATACGCAAAAGGGTAACATCAATGCTTTATACTCGATTTAACTTTACGGTTATTTATATTGAAAAATATGGTATTCTCTGAAAGGGCCTATGACTGCCTACTAGAAGTCATAGTTCTTCGTATGGCTCCATACATACATATATCTGAACCATATTGAAGGATACTGCTAAGCTATTGCTTCATATGTTTGAAAAAATTGTCTGCTCAATAACCTAAATAACGCAATTAATGTTGTTGAACTGTCAAAATGATAGCCATTGCTACTGATAGTGTGTTATGCAATAACCCCTTTGGAAGTGTTTGGTCACCTGTCAAATCATCCCACAAATGGTAGGCATTTCGTTGTAGTCTGCACGTATTACATACTTATATTTGACTTTGGATAATTCTAACCACACGACGTAATTTCGTATCATATCCATATAAGACACATATTTATTCTCGTCTCCATGCAACGAAGTTTCTCATAATAGTTGGCTTGTCGCCTTATTACCCTACCGACTACGATGAACCGCTCCTGTTCTCGTAACATTTTTATAACTAGCTACCTTCTTTATTTTGTCGGGTTACCGCCGTCTTTACGTAAGCCGTGAAATATGGGATTGAAATTTCGAATCTTCGCCTATGAAGTCTTTAAACTATAAATGACTTGCTGTGACTGCAAGTCTACCCGAGTTTTTTTTTTAAATATTTTAATTTACTGAGATGATTAAGAAAATAAAACCTCAGTATGCTAAGGGTTTATTCCAGTTCTATTAAATGCCAAATGAATCTAATACCGTAGTGCAAATGGAAGATAACCAATCATACGTATCTTATATGCTTCCCTCCAAGTATTTACCTATCTACATCATTAAAAACACGGAACAAACCAACACACACACACGAAAAATACATATCTAATTACAGCAAGTCCACACTTCACGAGATAAATACTACATACTATAAATACTATACTATTAATTCGAACATCAATACTATATGACAATCAATTCAATGATAATTACCTTTGCTAATGACGTTAATTTCGTGATAATAACTGGGAAGATAATCTATTGTTTATATCTGATTAACTTCGAATTGTTACTTAGTGATATGATGATATTAATACGTAATATTCCCCCCTTTTGACACAATAATAAATCTGCCCCACTATTGGGTAAAGACCTATTCTATGCAGAGAAGGAATTATAAATACCTAGAGAACATTTACCATCGCTAGTGATATAAAAACTGTCAGTTATAAGATAACTAGGTAATTAAATTATTTAAAAAAAAAAGCAATTGTTATGCCGAAAACTTGATTTTGATACTGTTATGACTATATATATATATACTATATACTACTACTACTTTATACTATTATACTCGTAGAATCGAAACGTGGACACTCACGCTACAGCTGGTCTATAAATTCAAGGTCGCTCAGCGATCTATCGAACCTCTGAATCTCTGAGAATCTCTGAGGGATAGAATCCGGAACGAGGTGAGCCGACAGAGAACCAAAGTTATCGACATAGCCCGTAGAATAAGCAAACTTAAGTAGCAATGGGCCGGCCATGTTAGCAGTAAACCCGATGACCGTTGGCGTAGACGTTTTCTTGAGTGGATACCCCGAATCGTCAAACGTAAGGTAGGACGCCCTCAGGCTAGGTGGAGTGACTATCTTCGCAGGATGGCTGGTAGTAGCTGGATGTTAGTTGCCGAGAATCGAGCTGAATGGCGTGCCATTGGAAAGGCCTACGTCCAGCAGTGGATGCCATAGGCTGATGATGATGACATACCAAAAGCTAACGGCTTTTTCCCATGAGGGTATGCAGAAACTACAGAACATCACCTGCTACAATCCTGACATAGTCCTTTTGCTTCCTTAACGTTCGTGATTTTGCCTTTACCTAGCATCAAAACAAAAATATTTTTAATTTATGCAATGATTAGGTGACAGAAGGACATCGTAATTTTAGAACTTCACAAACATTTCTCACCGATCTAAAAAAATTCCGCTATCAGAGGCATAAATAAATATAAAAAATGCTACGGTTATATTTCTTATTATCTTGAGTTATATGATAATTCTTGTCTCTTGGACGTGATTTAGTACGGGGTCGCCGTTAGGGGGCGCTGTTGAGCTAAAAAAATACAGACGTCATTATGATAAATTACCCCCGGTTATCTTGGTTGTTGTAATTTTATACCCTGTATTATCAACTGGCTGGCTGTCTGTGAGATACTGTAGCTTTGTAGACTGGGATAGGTAGGAAGGACTAAAAAAAAAGAAACTTGTTAATATTTTCGCATAATAGCAAAAAATACCTGCCAGTGCTCGGATTCGCGCACGAAGTGTTCCGTACCATTATCTATAAAAACGGAAAAAAATCATGTCTGTTGTATGGGAGCCCCCCTTAAATATATATTTTATTCGGTTTTTAGTGTTTTTGTCATAGCGGCAACAGAAATACATCATCTGTGAAAATTTCAACTGTCTAACTATCACGGCTCATGAGATACAGCCTGGTGACAGACGGACGGACGGACGCACAGCGGAGTCTTAGTAATAGGGTCCCGTTTTACCCTTTGGGTACGGAACCCTAAAAAGTACAGACGCTTATCAGCTTTACGAATATTTCCAGGAATTATTTGAAGGAGACAATTGAAACGGAAGCTGTTTTCAATTGCATTTAAAGTTATTTACGAAAATTTTTTATTTTTTATTCTGGATTATTTAAGACGATCAAGAGCAAATTATTGTAAGAGTAACCGATAGTGACTGAAACATATTTATGAATGAAATACATTTTCAATCTAATGTGTGAACACGACAGTCAGTTGTAGTAGTACTTACCTACCAATAGTAGGAACCTACTTATCCGAAATCAGTCCAAAAACCTATATTATTGATAAAACAATCTAAAATGCCCTCCAATATTACACACAAAAACTAAACCGTATAGTGTCGATATAAATTTAATAAAACATCGTAATAAACAAGGGTTTTATGTGACGTACGCAACGTGTCCATGTTGAAAGTTCGATGGAGAGCGACATCGAAATATTGTGTCGGAATTTATAGCTTTGCGGTCAGCCCAGGAGACGGTGGGGCGGGGCTAGTGTTGAAGCGATAGGAAACTGTTAGATGGAAATACAGAATCAAATGATATTAGCTAAAGAAACTCCACATTTATGTTCTATATTCAGATGTATTAATCTGTTTTGTTTTGCCAGTGACAAATAAATAAATTTTTCTTTAGGTATTTCTTTCTTTCACAGATGTGATGGCTATCAATATCTTAGTATGATAATACAAAATTGTGATGTTTGGTTTAGATATCGATTCCGTCTATGAAGTTTTGCTAGCTAATTTAACACATTGAAGGAAACTGAACGAGACACAATAGAAGTTTTATTGTTATTACGTTGAGAGGCGTTAATTGTCCCGGAAAGTGTTAATTTTACTTTTTATAACACAGATAAAGGTAAATGTTTAATTGTGTTCTAAAAGAAAACGAAAAGAAAAGTTATGAAGAAATATTTTTGAACGTTACGTTATGTCCGACAGAAAATGCCAGTAATCTTAATAATAACATGGAATTTAGACATGAAATGACGCTAAACCCTGAATGGTTGAGACAACTGAAATGTTAGCAAAAAGGCAAATTTCTGCGAATATCGCATCTACAGCGGGGAATTGAAGTAACTATTATCCGTTTACCGCTAAAACTGGCACCAACACTGCGCGGCTTAACATAACATGAGATTATTGGAACGAGTTGTAAACAACTGGAATAGTGGAATTAATAATTAACACATTTGTGTACGTTATGTATGTATATTATCATAAGGATATTGATATTAGGTAAGTTCTTGTCTTTATCCAACTTTCACGCTTAACACGTCGTGGCGACGTTTCATTTCACTCACGGATTTTATTATTGTTGACTAACTAACTAAGATAGTATAGTGATCGCAAACATAATATATGTGAATAGGGGACCTGGTTTCGATCTCCAGGTTACACACAACTTCTGCAAACATAATTGGCAAAATGTGGGTGTGTTACAACTCTGTATATTCCGAGCCGCTCCGTGTTCCGAACTGAACTGTTCTAGGAACACAGCCGATCTATTAGATCTTAGGTGTAGTGAACTTGTCAATTAGTGTCAATCCCTAGAATCAGGTGGAATGACAGCTCAGTTCAAGTTTACTTCACCTAAGTTTACACGGTGAGATTTTTATAGACCAGATGGTGTGAAGCTATGTTAGAGATAAACCAGAAAATGTAGGAGCTCACAAAAAATAAGCAAGCACTTCCATAGTTGTAACAGCTCTATATTAGATCTCATCATCGTGTGTTTTTATTTACGAAGATAGACGATGATTCCCGAAGCGCATATGTCTTAGGATATCATATTGCTACCGAAGAAACAAAACACTCCGAAAATCTGTCACCCGCTCCCCGCTCAAACAGGCGCCCCGACGGATTGGCAAAGCACTGGATTGGCGGAACAAGTTGTCTACGAAACTCGTCTATAACTGCGGCTGATAATTAAACAGCTGTGCCGGAACACCGACGTTTTGAAGCGACCATGTCAATACAGATATTAAGTACGTTAGTGTTTGTGCGCTTTACATTGCTTAATTAAATCGGTATGTACAAGCTGTGTCCCTGGGGGAGAGGCGATGGATATGTCATGTTATTGTTTACATGGTTATCGCTTATAGATCCTCATCTTACATAAGTCTCTTGGAAGTTAGTCTTTAAGACGAATTCAATTTGAATGAGTCGTTTTGGCGTACAGTATCGATACAATAAAGTTAAGTTACATAGCTTTAAAGTACAAAGGTACATTTCGTATAATATAAATAGTTTATACGCTACATATCCTTGCCCCCACACTGCTCCGTTCATATCGCACCTGCAGCTTAATTCTTAGCAAACCGAAACCTTGGAAGGCCACATTGTCTGAAACATTCGTACCCAATTCTGGCCACAATTGTGCGCACGTGCGTCTTAGCAGAATTTACTATGTCTAATACAATAAGTTGGCACCCCACGGTGGGGCGGGGGCCTAAATTATGTATTTTATTGTCACTGGATCCAATTTCATAACCCGAAGAACGGTCGGGATGAGTCCGCACTGTTATACGCTATCCTATTGAATTTTGCAATACATACAAATGCGTTGGTAGTGTTTTGTGGGTAATGTTCGAACGTGTTGGATTATCGCGAGTCGATATTTATTTTTGTGAAATATTTTTGACGGGTCTTGTAGCTTTGTTGGTTCGTGACTGTTGTATTTAATCTTTGATGAGTTAAAGATTCGAAAGTAGTAGTGGTCCAGTGGTAACGGCCCCGACTTACGAGTTGTAGGTCGTAGGTTCGAACCCAGCCAGGCCCTTTACTTTGTGTAAGTAATTTCATCACCACTTCTCTCAAAACGGTGAAGTAAAACATTGTGATGAAACCGGCATGTCCTAGAACCAAAAATTCACAGACACGTGACATCTACCAACCCGCACTAGGCCTGCGTGGCCACTCCCTCTCGAAGGCAGGAGGCCTGTCAGTGTCTTAGCAGTGGAAATACTGATTGCTGACTGATGGCTGATTATGCTATAACATTATGTTATAACATTTTTACAATTTGACAATTTATATTTGACATTTTATTTATGTTTTCTTCATTCGATTCTGACATTTTTATAATTTTATTTTTTTTGACAAATTTTTAATTTACTTACTTTATATTTTGAAATGATCACAACTTTGTTTTGGGTTTTTACCTGTTTTGAATTTAATAGATATTATATTTTATACACGGACTAGAAAAAAAAGAAGGACTCCGCGCCACGCGTATCGAAAGTGAAGCACCCTACCGGTCTATGTGTGCGTGATTTGAGGGATACCAGATGAATGAAAATTTCCCCATGTTTTAAATATTTGGACAGTGTATTCATTTATTACAATAAAGCGATATAAGAAATCCACTTAACTGAAATTACAAAAATATACTAGTGAAAACTCAATATTAAGTGTTTATTTTGTATGGATGACTAGAAAAACGCTGCTGTAGAATACGTAATTCAATTGATTGTCTTGAATTACCGATGAGGAAGATAGGGGGATGGGTATTAAAGCTTACTTAACTAAAACACACAAGGTGTATTTTACCTATAATAAGAAAACTATTTAACGTTCTGTAGAAAATAAAACTGAAATATTTATTCAAATGATTTAATCAGAATCTTCACAACACATACATACACTCACTAACCCGCACTGCATTCTTTATCGATCCAAGAAACATTACAAAAGCACGCTAATCCGTTCCAATCTAAAAACCCTCGCCAATTGATGATTTGTATCAAAATGTATACAGCATATCACGCTTGTTTTCGACGGAACGCAATGGTCTTCACATCTGTGTGAATGATTTGCTGTAGGAAATCTATAAAAAGAATCATAGTCAATACTTGCAAAAAAATGACAAAGAACACAAAAAAAAAAAAATACCCAATCTCTCGGGACACTTAAGCATTTATTTTCTGACAACACTTATGTCAAATGTCTTAATGTCAAAATACAATAAATCAACAAGTAAAATTGTGCCCTAACTGTGATATGTTATTCCTTGACAGTTTTTCTGGGATGTAGAATTATTTTTACACGTTTTCAAAACACAAGATGGCATTATTTTATTTTATTACTTCACGTAAATAGTACCTACAAAGACGCCGTCTTGTCGCGTAATGGCGGCCGGCCGGCTTTCTGTGATGTAAATGTGTGCGTGAAGCACGTTTGTACAAACGGTCCGGCACCCTTACTGTGCTTCACTTTCGATATGCGTGGCGCGGAGTCCTTCTTTTTTTTCTAGTCCGTGATTTTATAATTAATTTTAATGTAATTTATTGTATGAGTACGAATTTGAAACTATGGACTAGAATTATGTCTGAAATAAATAAATTATTATTATTATAATGCTTTTGCTAAGCAGGACTGGTCTATAAATAGGAAAGATAATACTTATAACGTCTCAAGTTTGCTATATTTTGATATTGTTGCAATTCCGTACGCAACTAAAAGCATAGAAATTTCAAAGAAGCTCTGACATTAAAGTGAGAATCCAGTTCCAAGACAGGCGAACCTCTATGTTATAAAAATAGAATCTAATATATTTTCTGGAAAAAAGACGAAGGATAAAAAGTTATAGCTGGCCTATATTATTGAATGAACAGCATTATCCTCGTCACCACGCCTCTATTTTGCCCTCACTCTGCTATCCTTAATTTCATTGTCAATTTAAACCTTTTTCGTAGGTACGGAACTTTTTAAAGTGCAATATTTTAAAATCGCAGAAGCTTATCAAGTGTAAAATTAATTTCACGGCAGCCATTCTTCGAGATAGTTCATCAAACTTTCAAGATTCAGATGAGCATAAAATAGGCGGAGAGCGCCTTCGGAAAAGTTTCTGTGTAACGGAAATTAGTTCTAACATTTTACTAGTTTTTAAAAATACTTCAACGGAAGCAAGGAAGCCAACGGAAAATAGAGAAAGAGAACGGAACGATTATATGGTGCAAAGGAAAGTCTATTTTTATAAAAGGTTTCCCATATATTGTTACTCTTACAATATTAAGAAATTACCCATAGAGCTCAATATGGAATTATAATACATCTAATTACGGTTGCGTCATTATCCTGGGATTTCTCCGAAACCATAAGACATCCATAACAGATACAATAAACCCAAATTGTTTTTATTTTTTCTGATGTTATAAAAGTATAATAATACGACAGCAATAAAAAGAAAGAAGAGTTCCCAGAAGAGATTATTACGAAATAGTAACAAAGCTAACTACTGGTAATGAAAAATCTAGCGACGGATATTATTATTTTCACAACGTATCCTTCTTCCAGTATTTTGTTTACATAAATTGGTCATAATTGAGTTCGTTTTACAGAATTCCATCTTTTGCAATAAGTTTCTCAGCAGATGAATGTAAAAACTTGAGACACGACATTTCCGATTTCAACGTCACTAGCGACCTCTTGCCAAACATGTCACAAAACCTACGAGACTTTCCTATCCTGTTTTTTTTTTTTTGTTCTGTGTTCCCATCACTATCAGAAAATATAAAACTTGCCAAAGTAGCGCTTTCAGCACTATTAATCCAGTGAACTGTTATTTGATAGCAATAAGCTGAAATTGGCCAGCGCTTTAGAAACCTGTTTCGAAGGAACGTGAGTTTGTGAGTAGGTCTGAAATTCACCGTTGTTCCGGTAAATAAAAGATCTGCTTGTATCTTTCAGCTTCATATCCTCTCACGGAAATATTTTTAGCCATATACTGAGGAAATTCTCATTTTCCTTGTCTGTTCCATGGATTCATTGGATGTGTACCTGTTTTAAAAATGAAAATAAACAAAATCATAAGCCATTTATTCAAAGTAGGCTGACAAGCACCCTTTATTGAACGTCAAAATGAGATAAGGCAATCCTCCAAAACGCCCGTCCTTCACCACTTCCTAGAACTTTCTCAGACAGAACAGATTTAGTTAGGAAATAATGAAGTTGGTACCTAAATAATTATTTTATCCGGCATTAGATATGAGAAAAAACAGCATATAAGATCCGAAAAGTCAACTTTATTCGCTCCTGCTTCTAGTAAATTATGAGTGTCAATCGGTTACAACCGAAATAAGCATATACCGGTTAGCAACTCTGGTAATGATTCCGAAACGTCTAGCCTGCAGTCACAATTTAAACTTACATACTTCAGTTTCGAAAATTATACTTAGGTACCCTTTTGCGAGTGGCTTACGCTTATTACCAGTTGATACCAAAGTAACCTAGTGACTAGATTCGATACTCCAGAGGAAGCAAAGAGTTTAAAAAAAAAGATTCAACCCGAAAGAGCGTCCTCGCGTCTCCTACTCCTACAACGATTATTGCAGATGCACTTTAGATACAGGAGTGAAAGCGCTCGCAAGCGCTGCACCGTCGGCAGCCCTAATTAATATTTTCTCTACGGACTGCAGTATAAACCAATTACGAAGCTAGACCAAAACTGTGGTGTTTTTCGGCGCGCGCCAAATTGCTTTACACGCGAGCTTTGAAGTGTTAAGCGTTTATTAAATTTGGAATCAAAAGCGCAACATTGCTGAATGTAGCTATACATGTGCCATCACTCTGCTTCTTGTTTAATGAGCGTTGAGCATTCACCTCTATAGTGATGGAAAGTGAAAATTAAACGGCTTGGATTGGCACGGAAATATTGCTCTCGTATTTATTTTTGTGTTGGTATTGAAATTGAACATCGCATTTGAATGTATTTTAATTAAACTAATAATGTAATCTCTGTACTTAAATGATTCCAGAAATTGTGCCTTTAGTTCCAATTTTCTCAATAGCATAAATAGCTTGCCATCAGGTTATTCACCCACAAATCACTTAGTAACACCTCTCCTTTGTAAACGCACAACCCGCAACACTTCAAAAGCATAAATGAAAAATTAATCAAGTGGTTACACTTGATTAATTTTTCATTCCCAAAATAACATCAAGGTACCCACCCAAACTCTTATCTAGACACCAAGATTTCCCAATTTGAACGCAACGACTTCGCTCACAAAATAGAACAAGATTTATTCTCTAATCAGAGTTTAATCAAGGCGCGGGAGTATCAACGAATTAATTCGAAATTAACGTCGTTAAGGGCCGTAGAACGAGTCGTCGAACAATAAACCAGTGAGAAATTGGGCCCTTAGAAAATTATTTAAGTGGGCGGAACGCCGATAAATTTTCACTCCAGTGTACTGCGAGAATTTCTTTAGCGAGATCATTGAATGCAAAATTATATTTGTGAGAGAATTGCTAGCTGATTAAAGAGTACCTAGTACAAAGTTCAACATTTCCCTCCCTTGTGTGTAGGGAGACGCTACGAGGGACACCGAAGTCAGGCGTCTTTGTCGTTATATGTACCTATTAAATATTGGACAAATGCAAATTTCGACAAAACATGAAATTTTTATAATCTTTGTCTGCTTATAAAAACATTTACAGATATAGACGCAAAATAATCACAAAGAATAATGAGCACTGACCTTATTTTATGGAATCACGATCAACTGCAACGACCTGTAAAGAAGAAATATCTGCGGTTAGAAAATATCAATAATATTGTTACTTTCGGTTAATTTAAAACACAGCAGTGATGTGTGCAAAATTTGCAGCAGTATTTTTAAACTTGATCAGAATGAGATCCAAGGTAGCAGCATGCGGACTTCTGAAGTCCAATCCAAACTTTAGAAGTTCTGCTTTTGACTTCATTAGAAGAAACGAGCGCAAAGATAACTTTACCATTAAACCGACTTCAACAAAAAGGAATTTAAAAAAAATTAGTAGTCTACGTCAAACGTCAGGTATACACGAAGGAATCCGAAGTCGGTCTCATTCCGCGCCGCTCCATTCATCGTTCAACTCGGCCCATTCACTTATGCGAGTCTCAGTCATACCGACTATACGCCGATTCATTCCGTCTCAGACCTACGTTATTTAAAAAGAAATTTCTAGAAAATGTCGAGACGTATGCTTTGAGTGTGAGCTCATTATGGTTTTCTTTGAATACAGGTGTTCATTAACGGGAATAGTGCTGCAGCAAAGGAATTTTTCATTTGCGAGTCATATTGAGTTCCTATTCGGTATTGAAACTTGAATGTGGATTCAATTATACGTCCTCAAGAAATTTATTTTATTAAAAAAGTCTGATCATTTTTAGCAAGCGAACTGGATTAGGAAAAAAAACTGCAGTTGTAGAAGTTATGTTTTTGTATTTTATTTAATGAAGTACCTATTTTAGAGATTTCATAAACTCACAGGTTAAAACGGCGACGACTGAGTTACGCATCAGGTATACGAAACCAACAAGCCTGGAGGTCTACTACCTAAGCACAAAATCTGTAGTTACGGCCGAAATAATGGGCGTTGCCTTGTCAGTATCTCATACGGAGACAAGATTAGTTCGGAGGCCGAACTGCGTATTAATTACTAGGTACTTGATTTGTAAGTTGTCCTTAATCCCGATGTGATTTTGCACGTCCGAAAAATTCAAATAATGTCACTTGTTTTGACGGATCAACAACTTTCGGACGGGCCAGTATCTTCGTCGACAGGCTTAGAGAGAATAAGGTAGGTTATAACTGAGGCAGCGAGCCTCCTAGCCGGATCCCCGCCCTGGTATCTCGACGCAAAGCTCCTTGCGTCGCTCTATTGGTGGCGCGCGGAGGCGGTCGAGCGGGGCGAGCGCCTGGTGCCTCGACAGGTTGAGGCACGCAGGGCAGAGCTCCGCCAGGTCCTAGTGGTGGAGTGGCAGACGCGCTTAGCGCAACCCACGGCGGGGCACGCTGCTGTAAAGGCGGTAAGGCCAGTTATAGAGGAGTGGCTCAATATGAGCCACGGCGTTGTTGGTTTTTAGTCAGTAAGAGTCTGACAGTCCCCTTCGCCCTTCCCTAAGGGCGGAGGGACTCCATGAGGATTTTCCAACCCGATACCAAAAAAAAAAAAAAGGTAGGTTATAAGTATAACTACCCAAATACACCACGGAGAAAAAATCATTGCCCTATCAACGGCTATCCTGATTTTGATGGTCAAGCGTGTATGAAGAAAACAAACGTTTACCACTAGATACATGGGAAAGACATGCATTGTCGGTACCTTCATGAGAAAACCAGTGCTTCGATTCGCGATTTCCCAGCACCGATATAAACCAACAGCCTTAATTCCCACAGCTGCTATTAGAAAACGTGCATACGTAAATCTAAAAGCGGATATCAGTTAAGAAAACTAAATAAGAAAGGATTTTGAAAGCGCTTCCGCGGCGTCTAGCTCACGAACCACCTCTAACCATTGTTACCTTTGCTAGACACAACTTTTTTTCCGTCACCGCCTGCCTTCGATCCACTTACACTGTGCTCTAAAGCATGAGAGATTTCCGAGTTTATTCTAACGCTGCAAAGATTACAATTTGTACATTCTACTTATATGTGAATATATACTTGTACAGTCTGAAAAAAAATGGATCAAGTGCAACAGCCTAAACAGAACTAGCCTGGCTTCAAAAATGTAATTACTCCTTAGTTTTATTTCTGTAATTAGAATAGGCAAAGATATTATTAGGTCATCCCACTTCCAGTGTCATATTTTTTTATTATTATTATTTTACAAAAACTGACTACTATACTATATAACCTTGTGACACTAGTCAATAATCTCCACCACTATTAATCACTCGCTCCCAGACTGCTGGCAAATCTTGAACACCATTTAAAGTACCACTTTCATTTAATTCATCAATAATGCTCTTTTGTTTAATATCTAACTCCTTTTTGCTATTGTATCGAGTACCCGACAATTTCCTCTTCACATGGCCAAAACAATTGAAATCACAAGGATTCATATCCGGGGAATATGGCGGCTGAATAATTTCAATCCATCCTTTATCTTCAATTAAATTCTGAACTATTTTTGATTTGTGCGGTCTGGCGTTATCATGTAAAATTATAGGACTCATTATATGATGTTCGTCTGCTCAAATAGGAATATTTTCTTCTAAAAATGACTTATATCGCTCTCCAGTCATAGTTGTATTTTCATCATAAGTTCTCCAAAAAGCAATGCCTCTGACATACATAGCTGCTATTAGTAGTATTTTTCGTTCATGTAGCTCTGCACGTGGTAAATGTTCAGCTGAAGTGCCCGGTTCCACCCAACATAGTGACTGATGTCTTTGACGAGGAGTATAAAATTCGACCCAAGTTTCATCAAGGCATATGAATCTATTAAGTATATTTTTCTTACGACGATACCACGATAAATGGCTACGCGCAGTTTCATAACGAAACTCCTTCTGATCCGTGTTCAGAGTGTGGGGCACCCACACTGCACTTTTATTGACCAGACATAAATCCTCCGTGAGTACTCTATGTATAGTGGAATGAGGAATGTTAAGTTGAGTGGAGAGATCACTGACACTGACCCTACGTGACTGACGAAGTGCTTCCTTGATTTTGTCCCTTGCTTCTAATCTAGTCGATGATAATGATCGAGGTGCTCGCGGCTCATCTTCAGCTGTGGTTCTTCCTTGTTTGTACATTTCATGCCATCGCTGTACGGTTCTTTTATTTAAGGCGTTACGACCAACACACTTTACCCGTAAGTCGTGCGCAACTCCTCCAGAGTAGTTGAGTAAAGCACAAAACTTTAGAAATATACGTTGCTCCACTACATTAATAGATTTTTTTTAAATCTTCCATTTTAAATCAATGCACGTCTTGACAATACAACACAGCAAATTAAACTAACATGATTGTACAAGACAACACATGTATTAACTATTGCATACCATTACGCAATACATAAATATTGGAAATAAAAAATATGACACTGGAAGTGGGATGACCTTAATATGTTTGGGTTGTTTAAAAAGCTAATGCTAAGCCAAAAATGTTGCACTTTTTTTTTCGCGGCCGTCAATCAAACGCTATTAATTACATGGCGAATAATATAACGAACAAAAATTAATATTCGGTAACATAAGCTAAAACAGTATGAATCGAGTTATATATGTAGATAGTAAAAAAAAAATTTTTTTTTTTACTAATTGTCACAACAAGCGGTCTTATTGCTTAAAGCGATCTCTTCCAAACAACCGTGGATGGAGAGGAATAACCATGGAATACAAACAATAACACGGATGGTGTCTTATCTCTTTCATCTGTTTATCTAGATGACTTCATTATTTCTTACATAACAATTCAAGTTCAAATATAATAATATCATCTCGGACTGCATTTGTAGAAAAATCGTTGGTCAAATCATTTTTGTGACAGGCTTATCATTTACCGACTAATGTTTCAACGATGGCCGCGGTATGAAACCAAATGCACCACTTCCCATAGTGAATTGGTCATTGTCCTTTCGTATTTCAATAATTGTTATTTCTTGCCGAATTATGTAGATAGTAAAAAAAAATTTTTTTTTTTTTACTAAGTGTCACAACAAGCGGTCTTATTGCTTAAAGCGATCTCTTCCAAATAACCGTGGATGGAGAGGAATAACCATGGAATACACACAATAACACGGGTGGTGTTAAGACGGGACGTGTGGGACGGGTGGTGTCATCTAGATAAACAGATGAAAGAGATAAGTCTCTTTCATCTGTTTATCTAGATGACTTCATTATTTCTTACATAAAAATTCAAGTTCAATATCATCTCGGACTGCATTTGTAGAAAAATCGTTAGTCAAATCATTTTTGTGACAGGCTTATAATTTACCGACTAATGTTTCAACGATGGCCGCGCGGTATGAAACCAAATGCACCAATTCCCATAGTAATTTGGTCATTGTCCTTTCGTATCTCAATAATTGTTATTTCTTACCGAATTATGAATGACTTCACCTTCAAGGTAAGTTTCCTAAGGAAAAAACCAGATGAAAATAGATCAACAATATCTGATAATGTTTTAACAAATTCTCCAAATCTGACGTAATTGAATGGTTTGCCCCTAGATTTTAGAAAGAAGAAAGGATGGCTTTAGTAAAGACGTGATCGTTTTAATATTAATCGGCATATTCAAAATTACTTCAAAATTAATTGTATAACTATTATGAAAAAGGTATATAATTATGAATTAGGGTGAAATTAACACTTTATTATGTTCTTCTAGCTATTCGTTACATCATTGTACTCGTATTACTTCCGGTGCATTATAAGTTACAACAAAAAGTTGGACAACCATTAAAAGAAAAACGAATTTAAACCAATCATAAAATTATAAACATTGAACCATGCAACAGGTACTTAGGACTGATAACTCTGGGACTTTCTTTATAAGATGGGTCTGAATACGTTTTCACAAAATTCCGAAAACCCAAAATTAGCTGATAGCTCCCTCCCGCTTCCTCTTATAAATTGTGCCACCCAAGTCGGCTCCGAACGTGATCTCTGAATACTGAGATCTCTTTGAATACTCACCCGGGTGCAATTGACGATGGAATCGCTAAAGCAATACGAGTACGTTTTATGTAAAAAATTTAAACTTAGTTACATCGAGACCCTTTATAAAAAGGATTTTTTGTTTGATTTTGCAGATTTTTGTAAGAGAATATCGAAGTTAGTAGAGGGCCATTGTGAGTCACAGAAAAACAGTGGTGGCCCATTGGAAACAGCCGTGACTTACGTGTTGTAGGTTCGAATCCAGACAGGCAGTTTATTCTGTGAGAATGATAATATCTCTCAAAACGGTGAAAGGAAAACATCATGAGGAAACCAGCATGTACTAAGACCAATTTTGCAGACATGTAACATCTACCAACCTGCACTGGGCCTGCGTGGTGGATTATGGTCCACTCCCTCTCACAGAGTGGCTGGTGTCCCAACAGTGGAAACATTATATGCTAATTATGCTTATGTATTGTTAGTACCAAACAAATGACTAAAACAGTATATTAAACTACGTGCGATTCTTTAACGATCTCACCGTGAAAACTTGGGTGTAGTGAGCGTGGAATAAGTCGTCAATAGTGTCAATCCCGAGCATCAGCATGACTCCAGCTCTAAGCTCACTTCACCTTAGTTATCACGGTGAGATTTTTCCAGAATCGACCGGCCGTTCAACTTATATTTCACAGGAAATTCCTGAAAATGAGTTGCACGTATACATGGAAACATACATTAGTAGGTATAAGCTGAGGTTGATATCTCGCAGATTTATGATCACAAATTGATAATCGTTTTGAAAGAGTGCTTTCTCTATTATTTTTTTAAACTAGATACAATAAAGGAACCATTTCTCCTGACGATGCACTTTGTCACTGCTCATACAACAGACGAGTTTTTACAACTTCAGAATAATGTTTCGATTCTCAAACCAACGTATAAATCATATTTAATTAACAACTACGCAACGTACTCAAAACCATGCAACAAAAAGTTCCCACCAATTTCTCGGACCATAAATTTCCACTATTTGTGAGTTAAACGGAAAGCATTTACGAATAAAATTGCACTTTTCGAGTTTATTTTTTCACCGAAAAAAAAGTAGCGCGTGCATTTTCAGTTTTTTGATTTATGACAGCCTAACGTACTGAATTAATTGACTCAATACACAAACGAAACCATATTTATTTTTTTGTGGCCACTTGCCTATTTATTTTTGGTTAAAAGTCCGGTACGAGTGTCGAAAAAAGTAAAGAAAATGTTTGTTTCGGTGAAAAAACACTGAAAGTTTTAGCTGAAGCCGGCGGATGTTTTTTTTATGACGTCATGCGTTTGTTGTGCTTTTTGTACTCAAATATTGGTTTGATGCTGGCTATTCAAAGTGACATTGCCTGAAAAAAAAGTAATCCATGACCTATTTTAACGTCGCTAGGTATATGAAATCGAAGTTTGACTAGTAAATCCTGATTCGGGATCCTATACTTTTCTAACACGTTTTAGGTACATTCCTGAAGAACAAGTCTATGGCAAATCAACAAGAACAAATCAAAATATTATTCCGCTGATCGCTTCCAAAATTTTAATCACCTGCAAAACTCTGCACCGGACATCATTAGGGGCGTAATAGCTCGAAACGGCGACGTCACTCTAACGGCGCAACGTATTAATCAACAGTATAGCACCTGAAAGATCACGTGTCGGTAGCGGCCGGGCCGACAGTTAGTCGCTGTTAAGTAGCAAGTAACTCATGAGGTTGTACTGACAGCGAGAAGCGACTAGTAATGTATGAGATAGAGATCGCGTCCATACCGCTTACTATCTCTGAATATCAAGCACATCTGTAACTCCAACGCTGGCTTTCGAGCTCCTCTGCGTCAACTTGTGGATTCCTACAACTCTAGATTCGAAAACATTGATATTTTTAATCTAACAGCGCATCAATTTAGGAAATCTGTAGTCGATTCTATCTTAGCTTTATAAATTATTAAGTGATGTATTTTTTACTTATTTTTTCCTTTTTCTATCCCATAAATCTCGTTGTTATAAAGCACTCATTCAATCAGCAATAATTTAATCTTTCACTCGATACACTCGTGTATTGTTGTTGTTTTTATCTCGCGTAGCATTAACAATGAATTAGTAATAAGTGGATAATGTTGCTAGTAGTATGATAAGCATTTTGTATAATTAGTAAGATAGCATGTATAACATTTAATTGTACTCCTGTTTTTTATCCCGAAATAAAATAAAATAAAAAATAGTGAATATCGAGACATGAAGCCGATTTAATGGGTGTCTAAAAATATTTAATTTAATCTATGTTGTAATCAGTTTAGCTTTAACAGCGTATTATTTTTTTCAAACTATGTATTACTGGTTTTGTTTAATTAAGTGATGAGGCGCTTAGAGTTAAGTTTGCAATGTACAAATTATAAAGGAACAGTGTACTCATTGCTGAAAAGCCTAATAAATAAATAAATAAAGTGTAGTAACTGAAAAATCACGGGTCGGTAGCGGCTGGACTAAAAGTTCGTTGCTGTTAAGTAGCTGGAGAGTTTTCACTGAGAGCGAGAAGCTGTAGCGATATGTGAGAAGGCGAAGAGCAATAGAGTGTATGAGGTAGAAGATTGCATAGTATGAGTAAACTTTAGTAGCTAAAAAAATATATCAAAATAGGTTAAACTTACCAAGCTGTAAGTTAAGAATGCACTCAACAAGTACACTAGTCATGTCAATTAAAATATATAATAAATTACCAGAAATAATTAACCAAAACCAAAAATTTAATACATTCATAAATAAATTAAAACAATTTCTCTCATCCAATTGCTATTATCATATCAATGAATATTTGAATGACAAATTTTAAATTACATTTTTTTTATAAAATAATTGCAATATTTATTATAACAACTAAGCAGTCAAATAAAACGACGCACGATCGACGACGACAACGGCACGGTTGGCGCAGTGGTTAAGCGATTGACTGCTGCGCTGCGTGTCGTGGGTTCGATTCCCGCACGGAACAAATATTTGTATGACCTACAAGTAGTTGTTCGGGGTCTGGCTATTTGTGTATATGACTTTAAATGTTTGTAAACGCACCCACAATACAGGAGAAATTCCTAAAGTGTGGGGCAACGTTTTTATCTAAAAAAAAAAAGCTCTCTTCATGTCTCCTACTTTAACTGTGCCCGACAGAGTCTACAATGATCATATTCTGTAAAACCTACCACCTAAGTTCACATTTGGAAGCAACAAATATATTGAGTATTGAGTAGCTGAAAGATCACGTTTCAGTAGCGGTGAGTTCGCGAACAGCGAGGCGCTCGCACTGTGACCGTATTTTTTTGCATGACGTCACGACAGTTATACGCAAGTGCACCTAATTGCTTATAGGATCACGTACCGGTAGTAGCTGGACCGCCAGTTTGGCGCTGCTAAGTAGCTCGTGAGGTTACAGTGAGAGCAAGAAGCGAATAGCGGTATAGAGCCACTTTGCTTCCCGCTTCGCGTTCTTACTGTGACCGCATTTTAGCATGACGTCACGACCGACTATGTTATTATTAGCAAATGTAATTGTTTATACCGTCATGTGTCCTTACCGGCCGTACTGACAGTTAATTCAACTCCAGCGCACGGTCGCAGTAAAATCAAGAAGCGGATAGTGATAAACAAAATGGCGAAACATTACCTAAACGATCTCGCAAAGGAATTCGTCAAGAATGCTCAAATTCACTGAAATAGTACATGGGACTACTGGAAACATGACACAACTACATGGGAATACTTAATGGGACGATACACAGTAGCTTGTTTAATGTTGTGTTTCTTCTACACATAATAACCGCTATCCGCTGTCGCAGAGGCTCCAAGTACCGCCCGCTCGTTCCAACAACGCATGTTAATCAGACAGATCACGGCTAATTGCCGACTCGAGTGTGAAATGCGGGCTTAGTGATGAAATTATCTGCAGTTTAGCGTTGACATATGCCTGATTTAAATGATTTAAATGCTACTACTTATCGGGAGCCATTGCTTGGTGTGAGCAGTGACTTGTAATCGAGTTGAGATATGATTTGATTAGCTGTTTAGTAACAGGCATTGGTTAGCGTGGTTAGGGTGTTGTGGTGCAGTTTGGGAGAGGCCTATGTCCAGCAGTGGACTGCGATAGGCTGAGTTGGTTGGTTGATTGGTTAGCGTGGTAATTAGGGCAATCAGTAACGATACGGATTATTGGAATCTTAAAGGTAATAAGATGTGTAGCGGTATCTACAACGCCACATGCGAGCAACGCGTCATACTGACGTCACGCAAAATCCTGCATCTCGCAAGCAGAGTTTACCGCGCAACTAGCATTATACAACGGCCCGACATGAATCAGTTGCGCGCCAGACTCAACACCCGTCTGGTCGGAGGATTCTCCCTTTTCTATGGAGGATGAGTGAACTTTACACCCTGTTCCTTATACCTCTATAAGTGCATTTGACATACAATGTTGCCTATCTTTAACATGAACTTTACATATTTCTTGGACAAAAAACTTTCACATATTAGTGAAACGTGTTTAGTATTACTTATTTATTATTGTTGAAAAAACATTAAACCAATTCACCCGAGTGCGTATCACAGAAGACAGAATGCAGCTGATGCATGCATATTTCCAACATATTTTCCTATACAAGAAAATTAATTCCATTTTATTTTACAAAATCCAAGATTTCAATATGCCCACGAAACACGGGTGAAAATTTGCAATATGTCAAACGGCAGTTTTCATTTACAAGTAAAGCGCGGTGCACACTGACGCTTTATTCAACATACAGTAGCACATATTACGGCTGGTGTGCACCTGCGACTCATTGCGTCGATGTCGTCACGACCTGACTCGGCAAGTTGGGACGTTTCAGTCTATGTACACCTTTAGGTAGGTAGTGGTTGCAGAACAAATGTTTACCATGAAAAGTGGTGAATATGAATTTTGGGACATAAAATAAATTCTACACTAAAATTTTATGACCATAATGACTCAAAATCGCTTCAAAATATAGAAGAGAGTTACGTAAAGTTCATTAAATTAAAGGTAATAATGCTAACTCTGTACTTGCATCCCAGATTACACTTGTTTCAAAAATTCTCAACAAGGGTTACAGAAGAACTTAAAAAAAAAAAAACTCAGTTCGTACCTATTTAGGTATCGATTAATCTGTTCGTGACTTCTTACAACTAAACCTTTCGAATAAAAAAAGAAATGATCTAAAAAAGGACCAGCATTTGCATAATAAATAAAACACCTAGATCGTAGTCTCCGGCAGTATTTTTTTATGAAGAATATTCTGCAAATAAAAAAATCCTTCTTTACAATATCCTCGTGCGATTTCTCTGCTATCGGTGTCAGCACGTCGCAGGCGCGGCATTGTCTCAGCCACGACGAGTACCGACTCTAATTGATTCCGGGACCAATGAGGGTGATTGGACCACCTGCTGTAGATGTGCTCCAATTATTACTAAGACTTTCTCTAGGTACCAATATTTTTATATATTGATTTATGTTGAATTCTGTAGAGGTGGGTGGCAATTGATTTGTTGAGAGGTGATTTGGTTCTTCAGTTCTTTGTGGTGGGTGTATTTTTATATATAGAAAAACTGTTATTGATATAAACTTGACACTAGTAAACATACTCCCAATTTTACCTTGAAATGAAGAATATTCCGTTTTTTTTATGGATTTATTATCAAAATTTAAGTAAAATGAAACAAAACTGTGGAAAAATCACTAAAATATCTCTAGAAATGAAAAAATTATGGGACTTTGAAGTTGCACTTGCAAGAATAATTTCGTTACACGCGGCGTTCCAACGTGTGAAGTCATTTGACCTAGAAACGCGGCTCGTATTCGCTGAGTACGTACAAATTCATTGGTGTGTAGTCACTTACGCCGTTCGAGTCGTATTTTCTTTATTACACGATGGTAGAGGAAAAAATACGCCTACAAATATTGTGTTTGAAGAAAAAAATTCCATCACTGTGTATATATCAATATTAGGCAAATTATCACTTATCCTTTTACGAAGCCTTCTTCCACTATAGTAAAATAAAAACTACATACGCATAAATACTCGTAAAAAACAAACAACTGTGCGTAAATAACTACCTACAAACGGCGCGAGAGCCCTGGCGCGACTGCGAAACTAACAAAAAATCAACACAAAACACACATAAACATGACAAAAAAAACAGAGTAAAAGAGAGAGAGATAAAGAGTATTCTATTCTATTCTAACACTTGAACGATGTGTGGTGCGACGATCTCGGATAGATTAAATGGCGTCCAAGGTGAATCAGACACCACAGAACTTCAATAATCTATTTCTAAGTCATTTATTGATGGATTTCGATTTTTTTCATGATTAATTAGTTTTGACCTATATTTTAATACCATTATTTACTTTAAATATAGTATTAAAACATCATGAAACTTCTCCATTGAGAGCCCTCAGTAGACACTCTGTGTCAGTCAGTGACACGTTCTATTTTATCAGAAGGTAACTTTGTCAGAAGGTACAGACGCTAGCACTTCAAGCTACCTGAAACTGTCAAATTTTGCCAGTCAACATTTAACCTTATGCTTTAGCGATAAAGTTTAAAATCTATTAAAGAAATTCAACAGAGTGTAGTAGCTTGACGTGCTGGCGTCTGTACATAAAGAAAAACGTAATTATTGATATTGTTAATGAAAAATGGGTGTAAAACTCCACTTCCACATAGCTTGCTTTTACACTTCGTGGTACAATGATGTTTCTACATTCAAAGAAATATTGCGAGATCAGCTCAAAAACAAAGTAGAAGTATTCGATTGAAAGCAAGACGGAAGACCGTTACACATGAAGAATCCTGAACCTCGGCCGACTCTTGAGATTATCGACAAGTGACTCTACTGAAAATTTTAAAAATAAGTACAAAATTATTTTAATTTATGCCCGGCTGGGGCAATAGGCTATCCCCCTATTAAATGGTACTTAGTTATAACTGGCGAAATTTAGGTCTACCTACTATAAGGTACAGACACCAGCACATCAAGCGACTACAATCTGTCAAATTTCTTTAATAGATTTTGAACTTTATCGCCAACACATAAGGTTCAAAGTTGATTGCGAAAATTTTACAGTTTCGGGTAGCTTGATGTGCTGGCGTCTGTACACCACTGCCTTCCCTTTCGGAAATTACAAGCGAGATGTTGTTTTGTAAGTAATTAAAAAGGTTTGAAATCCGGTGTGCCTGGCTGATATTCAGAAACAAGAATCTTGGTGCTGCACGCGTTTGTTTAATAAAGGGTCCGTTCCTAGAAATTATCTGAGGAGACGGAACGGTTTTTAATTGCTTGTCCAGAACTTGTCTCATTGTACCACAGTTTCATTTATTTAATATGACGGAGAAGGTACGTGTCTCTGGTTATCATCAGCCATATTTTGATCACTGTGGGCGTACTATGGGTAGTGTTGGATATTGCGAAATAGAAAAACCGTTTGCAGTTCAAATCAGATCATAATTTACGAACAAGTTAGACACAGTAGCGAATCACACACTGAAGGTACACAACACAACTAGATACGGAACGCGAGACAGTTTCTGAGCACATGTTGTCCGTACGATGTCCAATGTCCAAGAGAGCCGCTCCACATCGCTGCTCGTTCTCTTCGACTCCCACGAACTCAAGCTAGACTCTGTCGAGCTGGCATTCCGAAGTCATACGAATTACTCCGACAAATATATTTATTTACCAAGATTACCCCTCGTGAAAAAGAAAAGTAACTAAGAAATAAAAAAATAAGTTCCTTCATACAACTTCAAGTCCACAAAACGAAAGCAAAGACAAAGCGATTCTAATAACCGCAGTCACAAGCCAATCTTACTAAATTAAAATAGAAGAAGAACTCTCCACAGTAAAATAAAGACGAGCATTCTTCAAGGCGTCTCATTCCCTGAGGACCCGATATTCCATTGCGCGAAGTAATCGTGGCTATTTGAACAGTACACACTTGCCGTCTCGCTCTCTCTCCGTCTACGTCATAAGACATTAAACCTATTGCGCGGATAATATCGGCAGTATTTTACGAGTGTTTGTATAAAGATCCTACCGTTGGCTGGTGATGACTCGAATGGAGTTGTCGCTAGAAGTTATGTTTAGTGAAGGAGAGGTATCTATGAGTCGGGGGCAAAAAACGAAAATGCAAGCCCAACGACACCAACTTCCGAAATTAAAGTTATTTTTTACTTTGTAGTGTCTGTTTTGGAAGTCGGTTTTTTTTTTTTTTGTAAAAAAGTTTTTATACTCGTATTATGGACTCAAGAACCTGTGAGAGCTTCGCGCAGTTGCAATATGTGCACTGGAGGTCTTCTCCCTAAGCACGTATGTAGTTTCAGCCGAAGTTACGGGCGTTTATTACGCTGTATCGCCTAAGGACCTAAGATTTATTTGGGGCCCGAACTAAGAACGAATGAAAACACGATTTGACAGCTGTCTCTACTCCCGATGTGTTACTGTGCATCCAAAAAGGATAATACATTGGGTGTAGGGTCCCTTCCAAAGTTTCGAAGTACTTCCGGTCGGGCCCGTATCTTCGTTGACGGACTTAGAGAGTAGATGACGTGGTTAACAGAAGTATTCTGGTAAACAGACAGATGAAAAACTCTTATTGTTTATAAACAGACAGAGACGAAAAACTCTTATTGTTTATAAACAGACAGAGACGAAAAACTCTTATTGTTTATAAACAGACAGAGACGAAAAACTTTTATTGCTTGTCTTATTACTTGCTGCTAGTATTTTATCGTCATCGAAGGCAGAACCTTATTGTAGTTTTCTGCAGTACATAATATGGAACCTTACTGTATAGTGCAACTGGACACCACTTATGACAACCAATGCACCTGCCATGTTACCTCTCCACCACCCTTGGTTGACTGGTAGAGAATGCGTAAGGCATATAGTCCGCCTTTATGACCTTCATGTTGCATAAACCTTAAGTCAATTACATATCCAAATATTAACACGCCAGTATCCCCGACATTTCGCCAATTGTATACGTCATCAACCGCGCACAAGTACAGATTCCGGGCTGCTACTGAGAAATTCCTGATGGTAAAACCCCAATAACACTTTTTCCGACCTGGGAATCGAACCCAGGACCTCATGCTCAGCAGACGAGCTGGCGACCACTAGTCACCAACGAAGCAGTTAAATAACTGTTATAAGGAAGATAGCTCGCTGATAATAAAATCGATCAAGAATAAAGCAAGAACAGAACCGCGGTAAGAATCGAGAGCCCGTGGTACGACATTCAATTCGAAATCCATCTTTCCACTTTATGACTCGCATAGAATTGAATTGTTGATTTTTGGCGAATTTTAAGTAAGCAATAAAACGTTTTATCGTTTCACCGTCTTATGTGTTTTTGTAGGTTTTTCCTCGTTCGTAGGATATATTATAGGATATGTAGTATAAAAAGAACTCGCTAAAATTATGATTGGTATGGAAGAAGCAGAAGGGTTGCAATATGTATAAATGAAATGGGCAACGAGGTATCGGTACTAAAAAAAATATATTAAATGAATACTTTTTTTTAAACAGAATTCTTTGCCCGTTTGTTCATGGAAAACTGCTTTGGAAAGGTCAATGAACGGGTGGTGGTGAGTGGTTTGTGTGGTCTTCTCAATTCTTTGAATTGAGCCATATTCTTTATGCCAATGTCCCAATAAACAAAATGCAATACAAATTCGGAGGACGAGCAGTGTTAGCCCTGTGGTAATTGGCCGCGACTTACGTGTCGTCGGTCGTAGGTTCGACCCAGACAAGTGGTTTACTTTGTGTAAATTATTTCATCACCACTTCTCTCACAGTAAAGGAAAATATCGTGAGAAAACCAGCATATCCTAGAACCAAAAATTTGGAGACATGCGACATCTACCATCCTGCATTGGACGAATTACTGCTCAACGAGACGTATACTGGACGAATTACAGCTCAACCAGAGATGGCCTGTGTCCCAACAGTGGGAACATTATAGGCTGATTATGTATTATATACAGGGTGGAAAAAATCTATAGGCCCTGAAGGGGAACTACCTTAAGTCTTTTAGTTAGCTCATTTTACTGAAAGGATTTAAACGAATTCCTTCATTTTTTTAAAGAAAAAAACTGCATTCAAAAATCTTCTGAAATTCGCTTGTCTCACCCGTGAATCGAACCAACTAAAAATTAAAAAAATAAACCCTCGCTATTTTATTATACGCCAACACACAAACCCCAACATTTTAGGTACGAGTATACTCTACACCATGCTTTAAAAGTCCATGCAACGTCCTGCGACGACCAAAGCAAAAGGCGGTTAGTTCATAATTTACCGGAGGGCTGGCCCGTTCGATACGAGGCTTACTTTGACATGTGACAGATTTATGAGGTCTCAAACAAAATTCGCTCGGCCGCGCACCCGCACCCAGTTAAAACCAGCACCGTTTGATATGTATTGTATATTGGGTCCTCTACAGCTTCTAGGTGTTTGGGTTTTTAAATCAGCCTGCTAAATTTTCACTCGAATTTTTGTGGGCTATTATACAAGGTATGACGTCAGTTTATTGTGCGAATAAGGAAGTCACAGTGTTTTAAACCATGCCATAGTCTCGTCTCGCAACAGTCGCTGGACTGTTGCGAGACGAGGCTATGGCATGATTTCTACTTAATCTAGTAAATAGCTGTATTTACTAGATTAAGTATGTATTCATTTAAAAAAAGTTCCTCTGTGGAAAGCTGTAGTAGCTTTTAAATTTCACAGTGTTTTGAATCCTATTGCCTCTTCTTGTAACAGTCCAGCTATTTACTAAAGTAGGTAGCAATTACGTAAAGTTCTACTGTGGAAAGCTGGAGTAGCAAAAGCAGATCAAAACAGATCTCAGTGAACATAATCACGTCTGCGTGTGTGACATATCTATGATCGATTGGACTTAGATATATATTTTTTTTAGCATGAAAAAAGATTTTGACCCACCATAATGAGCCAAAACATCTCATTAGCACTTGAACCCACGTTTTAAGCAAGAGTCCCAAACCACTAAAACAAGGAACCCATCAGGCAGTCAGCCATTACCCGACTTTGGACATAACACATCGCGACCCCCAGTTCACCACACAAGCGGTCACGTGGTACCTACGTGCCCACAATTAATGAGACGCAGGTAAGAAATTACGAGGTATATTGGGCATAGATTAGCTGGATATATGCAGATGTGTTTGACAGTGTGTCAGAGATTTCTGCCTATTGATGATAAAGCTCTTGGGATATTTTTGACAGCGACATAGCAGTTTCGATTTAATATTCTAGTAAAGCCGACATTAATACTGACTATCAAAATTATAGGTGCACGAAAATCTGTTTTAGAACAGTTACTGAATTAAATGTATTAGCAGAGCATAGGACATTAGTGATCAAAACAGAATATTTATATAAATAAAAATGAAATGCTATTCGTAGTAGTAAGCGCATCACTTGAGAACGACTGGACCGATTTGGCTATTTTTTGTTTTAAAGTGTGTAATAGTCCGAGTAAGAAAGAAGAAGGTGGCTGGGATGGACTAGGTGCGGAAGGCGGAGGACAGGGTGTTGTGGCGCAGTCTGGGACAGGCCTATGTCCAGCAGTGGACCGCAATAGGCGGAGTTGATTGATTAAGTCCGAATAAGGATTTTAGGGAAAAAATTGAAAAAATTGCCGGTGATATTGGAAGATTCAGGAAAAGCTGAAAGTGCTTTTTTATGGGAATTGTCATTTAAAACAATAATATTTATCAAAGTCAATCAGAGTTTACTAAGACGAAATAGGTTGTTATCTAGAAAATATCTCTAGATTTATATAACTTTGTCAATACATAGTATCTAGGAATCATTAGTTTCAATTCCAAATCAACACTATTATTAACAAAATGTTCCAGACTGCCTGAAGGTGGATGTTGTCACCTTCGAATTTCCTAGGAATAAGATTGAATGGGTTTAACAGATTTGATTTATAATCTTATATTTATTCTGTTCACCGATAGATAAGGCCTTTAAACAGTTGAATTGGCTTATACTCGTAGTAATTTAAATGTGTATAGCACAACCCGTGTCGTCAGTGCCGCTACTAACTTGCCGATCGACTAATATTTTTATAACAGCACTACTTGCTCCCCGCGGCTGCACCCGCATATGTCTCGATTCCCACGGGGGAATAATCTGTGCCTTAATCCAAGTCATGGTCTACCCATATGCCAAATTTCATCCAAATCCGTTCAGCCGCTATGGCGTAAAAGCGTAACAAACAAACATACAAAAATCAAATAATCAATAGGCTTATGCGTATCTTTATATTTAAAATATTTATTCCTCAATTTTCATGATTGCACCTACTACTGCTTGTCTCTGCATCACCCAAAGGTTGACTGGTAGAAAATGCCCATGGCATTAAGTCCGCCTCTGTACATTTTTGTGCTTGAAGTATTAAATAAATAAATAAATATTAGTTGAGATGAACTATTATTATACCTATAGTAAAGGAAGACCAAAACTTTAGTCGATCTCATGTCACTTGGAAATGGCGAACAATGTTTTTGTGTTCTTCTTGTAACGTCTGGATGTAAAAAATATTTCAAAGTTTCGCCCAAAACTCAGTAACCCGAATTTTGTTTGCTGTCGCAGCAATTAGCCATGTTTTTGTATTTAAGGACCAACATAGTAATGATCTCGAATATTAAGTTACAAAAATCTAAAATGGCCTGTCTGCTTTTATTTTGATATTCTATGATCCAAAATTAGCCCGGTTGGTGCGCATGTTTGAGCTTCTACTTGTTAGTGGGGTACGTGCGTTACGTTTGGCGTTCGTTTGCCTCCATTTTGCTGCATTCCCGCCGGTTTGATCTACTGACTTTAGTTTCATGTTTTTTCATGCGTGAGTACAAGAAAATTAAAGGATAAAACGTTTGTTGGCTGGAATTAGGTCGGTAGAATTGAGGATACAGAATTCTACTCTGGATCTCATTTATAGATTTTTATTTTATTTCAGACATAAGAAAAGAAATGCCTAGTTTAATTATAATGCAAAACAAGAAAAAAAAATGAGCGTTCGCGGGGTACGCCTGGCGGTTGTGAAACATCAAAAATATTATGTACAGAAAATAAGCACGAAAGGATCGTTTGTTAGATGAAATAAAAATGGCATAGTTAATCAAAAACAAAACATACAGACTCTTTTAAAGAAAAAAAAATATTCTTTTAAGAAATACTTATTAATTGAATGCCAACATTTATTTTTCTGCACCATGAATCAAAAATTCCTCTTCGAATTTTTGGTTAATGCAATTTGTTGTGACATCTACCAGCACGCACTGAGCCCGCGTGGAAGATTATAGACCGCTCCCTCTCGAAGAGAGGCCTGTCTAAGCAGTGGAAACTTTTAGATAAAAAAATCATGTAATAATTCAAAATAATTATTTATTTGCTGAGTTATCCTTTTCTGAATTTTCTCACAGATAACCTACGAGCGTTATCTTTCTATACTTAAAACCGAACAAAGGTGTACCAACCTACAAAGTTACATTTGATCCTTTAGATTATACCTTTATACATAACCTCTTCCAATTACTTTTGATCCAATATAATTCTTTAGAACAACGCAATTTAATTAAAACATTGGTCTATTACACAGAAAACGAATTCCCGAAATATCCAGAACAGGTCTTAATTACTTAACGCAAAGTTATTTAACAGTAATCTTATAAAGGTACCGTCTTCAGTTAAATCGATAATTAGTGATCTCGTTAGAACTCTTAACGAGTAAATTCAGTCAAGTTAGCAAACGAAAAGTTTTATGTTCCGAATGATTTTTCCTTTATGCGCATTGAAATGTAAAAGTTTCAGACTATGGTTCCGAAAGTAATAAAAAGATAGATAATCACGAAATTTATCTTTATATACCAAGGAGACCATGAGTAATTTGTAAGTCATCCAATCATTGTTTGTTTAAAAATATAAACATCACAAAGTTACAGGATTTTATGAATGAATGAATGAATTGTACCGATCCCAGTCGTAACCCTTAATTGCATGATTTTTACTTTTTAAGCAAATTAAATTTATTTGAACGTAACATAACATTAGCTTTATATTAAGGAAAAAATATTTTTTTTAAATATTCATAAAAATACTTTTATTTTTTAATTTTTAAATGGCCTGGTGGAAATTTACATCCTTATGTAATCAGAACGAATCTACTGGGAACAAAATGAGTTGAATATCTCTAACAATTGGGGAATCTCCGTGCTCTGTGGAAACGAAAATATGGCATTGTATTGGTTGATGCAAATTTACATCACGATGCATTTAAGGGTTAAACCAGACTCGATTAATCGAATCAACCACAAGATTTGCACTAGCTCCTGTAGCCTCGTGTTCATGGTGCTACAGCGACCATTGCATATCAAAATGTAGGGAAATTAGAGATATTTTTGACAGATTGAGACTGAGATCAGACTGTGAACGTTCTTAGAATTACGAGAATTGTCCTTCCAATCTGTTGCTGAAGCATCCAGAATACCAAGAGTTTGAAAAAGTCCGCCAAGATCTACACTGAAAATGTCAACTTCTCACGAGATAAAAAAAACGAAAAGAAACGTTAAGTACATACATCTAGACTTGTAGGGTCCTCCATGAGATCTCACAAGTCATGGACAGACAGTCTAATTAACTATAGATCTATCGACGTGTCTAAGCAACTAGAGTGGTGCTTGAGATTTTCGGAGGCCGAACGTGCTTACTTTGACCCGCGTTCGTTAAGAAGCCTATGTAGGTAGAGTTGTTCGAAAGTATGTGTACCAAGTGTTACGTTGTTTTTTTTGTACCTACCACTGGGAATTAAGTAGCATTTATCTGGAAGCATACGTTGTAAATTGTGGGGTTTCCAAGTGAAGTGTTTCATTGCAGTTTGTGCATTAACTTTAGCTTGCAATTGATAGAAGGATTCAATCCGTCGATTGTATTTCATCACTGAACTTTTATAGGAACACTTTCTGACGATGAATCACTTTACTGAAACCTCTTTAACCAGTTTACACAATAAATTAGATACAGGATATAGTGATTAGGTTAGTTATTGTTGACACTCCAAACGTCATTCGTTAAACGTCAGTTTCTGACAGCTGGAGGCGACCTCTAGTGGTTACTAGTTCGCAGTTGTAGTGGTAATCGATATTAGTTCATTTTACCAAATTGAATGGTAAACATCGAAACAATATCTTATAGACCAATCCTTAATAATTTTCAGGTTCTGGTTAAAATTCTTAACGGTCTAATAACCGTAAACGGAAGTGAAATTATTTTTTCATTATAAACATTATTCCAGAACTTTCGCTTTTACTCGATGCACCTTTAGTCTATGGGTAACGTCTATGATTTTGTTTGACATAATGTTGCTGGAGCTGCATTCTCGATTTGCTTAAAATAAATGGGAATATTACCCACTCAAGACAAAATTACTATAGTCTTGGAAATAAGAATTAATGAGTTTGTTAGCCTGGATCGTGAAAATTCTTAGTGTTTCAGGAGTTAAACGTCATCTTGGACAGTTGTCAGTGATTTACAAGAATTAAATGTTTTGTTGTAACATTTCCATCTACCGAAATCGAATCTACCGGCATCGAGTTTTACCTGAAGCAGGGGAGATTTTCTAGCTGCTCCGTCTGCTTCCGGCTTGTTAACCTTGACAGGATGAACTAGGGGTCACGGCCTCCATTCGCACGAAATACGCTGGAGCGTTGACCGACATATTTTATTTACCGTTTTCAAAGGTAAGAATTTTGATTTATTAGTGTTGGGAAGTGATCGGTGACTCCTTCCCCGGTCGTTAAAGGAATATTGTAGTGATCCCTGGATATTTATTACAGGATTCCAAATAGCGCATAGTCGGATCTGAGTTCAGACGACATCGAACGGATTTTGCCATCAAGATTGTTCCACCTTATACAACCGTGAGTATTAGACCCGCTGACTTTTTATCATAGTTATGCCGTAGAAAATTCCTCAGTGTTGACCACGGTATTACCTTATAGTTCAGTTGATAGACGCCACGTGGGTGGCCCTACTCCTTGTTGTCCCACCACGTAGGGAAAGGCAATTAGAGGTCGTAGCTCATTGTAGGGTATTTGCAAAAGGCCCTGTTAGCGGGCTAGTGTTTTAGCCTTTAGATTTCCTAGCTCAGTCCCTTCTATTCCTCCGGAAGGAAAGTAAATTAGTTTGCCCTTATATCATAGGGTCTCCGTATTGTCAATTCCAGGAGAGGCACCTCGAGAGATTCGTCTCGTCGCCAGTATTCAGAGGAGCATCTGGGGCCTGGACGCGAGACCCGTTCCTCGAGCCAGCACATAGCCTCCTGAGGAGACGGCAGTGCGGTTGGCAGCGTCCGTCTAGCGATAGCACAGGCGTGACGGGTTTTTTTTTTACTTACAGACTTTCTTTATACTTTTAAACTTTTCTTTACTTATAAACGCAACCGTTTATTATATTTACCTACGGTTCATATATGAACCGCTTTATTACTGGTTCGGGTTTCAAAATTGGAAGCCGACCTTCAAATCCATTTAAATAAAGGACCCCGGGTTCGACACCTACGTGTAACTGGAATAGAATCGAACATCTTCGTCGGCTCCGGGATCCGGGACTCTTCCAAGTCCCTGGCGCCCATTTAGGATAATATTTAACCAATAACACTGGAAGGTTTTGCCTTGATATTATCACCTATTATTTTGATATTATACACAACTTTTAAATTCCATATTGTATAAGGAACAGTACCGGTGTATCTCCAACCCCCCACGACCGTTAGAAATACCGCTGAGGTTAAAGCTGGCTGGCCAAAAACTAATTAAGGTTTTGTAGAACCAACCTCAAATAAATATTTGTTGACCGTTTGTTGTTTATTTTATTTTTAATACCAACCCACCTTACATTTGGGCTTTTGATCCTTTCACACTAGAGGGACAAAATCTCTTATGTAACAAATCAAACAAGTCATGGACAGACAGTCTAATTAACTATAGATCTATCGACGTGTCTAAGCAACTAGAGTGGTGCTTGAGATTTTCGGAGGCCGAACGTGCTTACTTTGACCCGCGTTCGTTAAGAAGCCTATGTAGGTAGAGTTGTTCGAAAGTATGTGTACCAAGGAATGCTTTTTCTTAATTTTATTTATCTTTATTTTTGAAAGTGGAGCACTGGCAGTCCAGTGGCGTTACTTCTTGGCCACCACTGTGACTTACGAGTTGTAGGTGCTTAGTAGGTTCGAACCCAGACAGGCACTATACTAAGTATAATTAAATTATTTCCTTACCACTGCTCTCAAAACAGTGAAGGAAAATATTGTGAAGAAACTGGCATGTTCTAGAACCAAAAAATCGAAGACATGTGACATCTACGAACCCACACGGCCACACGTGGCCTGCGTGTTGGAGTAAGGCCCACTCCCTCCCACCGAGAGGAGGCCTGTGTCCCAGCAGTGGGAATATTATACGCTGATTATGATTATGATTTAGGAAAACTTGGGATATAACATAATACCTACCCATTTTCCCCTTAGGTATCGTTTTAGACTTCCGATGTTGGGTGTTGTGTTTTGTTTGGTTTGGGTTTTCAACTGAAGTGTTTTAACTGTTTCCTGTAACGCCTGAACTGAAGTAATTCCATCACCAGCATATTGTCTATCGCTGAAAACTGCCTAATTTATTTCCTACATACTATGACTATGAAACATTTTCAACAACATTCGAAATCTCCGTAATGAATAAGTCTGCCTAAACAAAACAAATAAGTCTGCCGATAATTTTGTACCTACAAAAGCAAAAAAAAAAGTAATAAAACAAAAAAATACCTCCCGAATTTTAGCAAACACGGACAAATTAATGTCTTTCGCAATTGTCTAAGTATCTTTAATGAGTTGGACGCTAGACGCTTAGAAGGGAAACCCCTGCTGAGCTGGGAGGGGCTCGTGAAACTGACAGTTTTTCGATAATTTTCCCGAATCGGCATTTTATTAACAAGCAAAACAGGCGCCTGACTTAGACGGGGCTTGTAAAGATACTGGATAATTGGATGGAGACGTTGTTTTATGTATTCAAGGACCACTGTGCTTCTGTGTCGAGGGTGTGAGTAGATGTGTGGTGGAAGCTTTTCGTCATATCAAAGATTCGGTTTGGGCTTGTCACGTCGAAGGTACAGAAGATTCGGAAAGAGTGAGTTTTACGTACAACGTTTTTTTTACTTTGGTACGACTATGTCCTATCAATTAGAATGATTTTTTAGTTAAAAACTAATTCATTTTAAAGCTGATCAGCACGACGATGTCTCATCACTTTATTAGCATAAAACACACAAGTTTCCTTAAAAAAATCCGTCAGAATAAATTATCTTCACTCGTATCAACACATGCAAGATGTACACAAAATTTGATAAACGTACAAACTTTAATAACACCGCCGGTTTCCATAAATAAACAGTATCCTGCCCAAAAAAAGGAGCATTTTGTTTCGAGGGGCAACCGCTACATACACTTTCAAACTCAATCTACCCCCATTTACATAGGCGTTGCGTGATGGACTGCAGAACTAACAAAATTATTCAAAGTAGTAGAATTTTTATGGAGAGAGCTCGGAAGGTCCACTTTGGTACATTTGGTACATTTTGGGCACCAAGGTTTAAAAGATTACGGCCCAATAAGGATTGCCAGAATATCGAGTGTTTTTTCTGCGCTTTCTCGCTCGTTCGGGCCTTTTGCCTTTGTTTTTTAAAGTGTCTTCTTAGAGTGTTTTTACAGTTTGTAATGCATTGGAAGGTTACCTACAGAGGGATAACCCCCACTGTAGGTAGCCTTTGTGTTAATGAGCTATCTGCATGGCCAGACTTCACTTAACATAAAATAGGTCATAGTAATGTTGTACCGCATATTGTACCCACAAATAAGTTGGAACACCACAAGAAACTCCATTACACAACACTCAAACAAATCACAACTTGTCCAAGGAGATCTAGTTTCCAAAAACATATAAAAGACCAAGTAGAACGTATGAAGCTTACCAGTTCACAAATCAAACTATCAGATCTGCTACAAAATAAACAGGTTCTGAAGCAGTTTAAAGTTGAAACTACCAAAGTCTACAATCGAACCCTGGAGTCCCCGAAAGCGTTCCACTCAACTTCGAAGATATATCGGTTTTGTTCTCAACTCCGTTCGATTCGTACCTTCATTTTCGCCCGTGGTATAATGAAACTTTGAAAGAAAACTCCGTGAAAATTGTCTCCAAACTCACTTTGCTAAGAAGTCAAAAATGAAGCGGCTATGAAGTAGCTCTTGTGTGTAAAAAAGTTGTTCAATTTAGAAGATGGGTTTTATAAGGAGTGTGTGGACACATTTAGAGGTGGCTGAGATTTTGCTTTTTTCTAAATTGCGATGGGTATATTCCGTTTAAAGATTTACCACACAATTTTTGTGACAATATTTAATTTGTATCAATAATATTTTCCGTATGTATGTACGTATATTCTCATATTTGTTTAGTTTTATTAAGTGAATAATTATTTACGATTTCATGTTTTTTTTTTTGTCTCCTTTACTCTTTCATACGTTGTCTACATCTCTCTATCTAATGTCCTATCGCGGGTATGCTGGAAGAGATTTCTTATGAAATAAGCATCACCTATGTACCTATTTTTCTGTTCTGTTTTTTCTTGTCTTTTTATATATGTATGTGTGTACATAAATAGTAAAATAAAATAAAATAGTAAATAAATAATAATATCGATACGAATGTCAATAAATCTTTCAAAAATTTAAAAACTGTGGAAAGCTTCAAAATTTAAAATAAAAAAAAAACAATACAACAGAAAAATATGGTTGCTCCTTAGTTAGAAAACAAAGCTGTCTGTCAACTTCTCCCCCAATAGAAAAACGTTTAGTTGATTTTTACGTCATTAGTATTGCAACAAGACAGTTGAAGAGTCCTACCGGTGCCCTTGAGGGTGAGTCGTAATGAACCGCCGTAACGAATATGAGCTGACGTCACCAGCTTTCACTGCTCACTACGATGCTCAAAGTTTCCTTAGAAACGGATTTATGAAGTGAAAGAACAGAATATTAAATTAAAGCTATGTGTGAGAATTTTGCGGATTTTGAACTTCTTTAGTAATATTATTACTGCAGTTGAAAAGTAACAACTTAATATTTATTTTTGAATGTAAGCTTTCAGAAACCGGTCAAATCAAGTTTTCAAGAACAATCCGTGTTATAAATACGAAAGTAAGTCTGTCTGCCTGCCTGTATATTCCTTGTTCACGCCTAAACCACTGAACCAATCGTTATGAAATTTCACAAATAGCCTGGGACCTAGAAAAGGACATTGGCTATTTTTCGTCCTAGATATTTGTATAAAAAAATGATGAAATACAAAATACACGCAGGTGAAGTTTTGGCCGACATTGAGTCTTTAATATATCGCAACTATGATCGCTTGATGTCTTTGAATCACAGTGGCGCCGATTCCCTTGTACACCAACTAAACCCAATTTAAGTTCTGTCGGTCGATTCTGTAAAAATCTCACCATGAAATCATAAGTGAAGTGATCTTGAAGTGAGCAGTGTCAATAGTGTTAATCCGTAATGACAGCTCACTTCCTGCTCACTTGACCTAAGTTTTCACGGTGAGCTTTTTACAGAATAGCACTGCAGTACATCTTTTTCGTTCTATTTCATTAAGAAAAGGACAGAAGATAAATATTAGTTTAGTCCTGTCAAATTAAGACACTCCATAGACAAGTTTAGACGTGATTAAAAAATTGCCAACTAAAAATATGTCAATTTACGTCAGTCGCTGACTAATTTGACAGGACTAAACTAATATTTATCTTCAGCTGTCCTTTTCTTAATGAAATATAAAGAAAAATATGCACTGAACGTAAATTAAATTTATAACAATTTTTAAACAAGGAAATCCGCGCCCTTGACAGTGAGACTGAAACTCGTAGTTTTGTGGCTAAGCTTTGCTGGTGGAGGATTGCTGTAAATTGATAAATTTATTGATCGAGTCTTCGGCACCCTCCGTATGATATCCAACTGTCGATGATGACTTTAACTGTACAATACTACAAAGAATGTCCACAAAGTAACAACTATAGAGAAGTTCATAGTAGTTACTTTGTGGACACGACGTCAAGCACTCCTTCTATAAAGAAGAAAAAGGAGGTCCTTGTATAAAAATGTAAGCCATGGTTTGTTGCGTCCGACAATAAAATGGTTCCTTTGTGCAAGTTTGAGAGGCACTCGTCCGATCCAGCAAAGAATCGTTTTGTAACTCAATTTGTGGCGAGTGTGGTGCAATGGGGGGCTATGTGCATAGCGAGCTTTCACGTGTGCGGGCGGAACCCTGCTCCGAAGAGGTTTATCGATAAGGTAATCTATAATGTATACTTTATAAATAGTGAGAAATACAGGCCATATAGAATTCTAGGTTACCATAGACATTATATTATTACTTAAAATATAATGAAGAAAAAAGTGGGTGAAAGGCATAAACAGAAATACTGTAGATCTCATTTTAAACCGGTTCAGTCTGAAAGCTTCTTAATGCAGAATTTGTTATGTTAACTAGTTTGCTTTATATATAAAGTAATGATCTAGGCAAAATAGTGAGTGAAGTTTTCCGCTTTCCATGGCTTTATATGTACAGTCTTCAACTGAAATTGTGGTGTAACATTTCATACCGCTTTATCAAGTTCTTATTTAATATAAATGTACAACTTTTTTTTTTAAACATCTTTATTTATACAGAGTTTACAGTAGTCTTGAACTTGAAACTATGCTGTTCAAGCGTCCTTTTTATCAAGATTCATACAGTCAATGTTTTTTCGTATTTTCTTAGCCAGGATCTAAGCAAGGCAAGCTTTTACAAGTCTTATTAAACGTAAAGCTTCTATTACGACCAGCCAATTATTTTAAGTGAACCGTAATGTTAGTATTCTGGGCCCAACGCTGACCTGCGCTTCCTTCAAGCCTGAAATTACCTACGACGTCCGTTAGAGAGGAAACATTTTTCAGGTTCTCTAGGTAATAGTAATCGGTCTTATTATGTTTTTTATCAGGTCTAGTTGGTTTAGGGCCGATTTTTCAATAGACAGAAAATTTTTATTCCTGGAATAAAATTGACGTCTGACAGATTTTGTATGGAAGAACTATCCAAAATTCAAAATTATTCCTCGGATAAAATTATCTGGCGTTGGTAAACTCAGCCCTTAAACAAATAACTATTCATGAAACTTATAAATTGGTATTTAAAACTCTAGTCTATGGTGACTTCCTGTTCGGTAATAAGAGGTTTCGTAGGAACTATGTATTATCGATATGTCGATGGTCTAGAAGACAAACGTGCTAAGTGCAAAATTTTGATTTTTTATATTTAAATGCCTTTACTAAATGAGCACGTCAGTTTTGTCTACGTCGGTAATACTAACCTACCTTGCATTTTTCTATGAAACAGCAGATTTGTTAAGGTTCCGTAGTCAAAAAGGAACCCTTATAGTTTCGCCATGTCCGTTTGTCCGTCCGCAGCTTAGTTCAGAGACTTTTAGTACTAGAAAGCTGTAAATTAGCATGGATATACATATTAATCACGCCGACAAAGTGGTGAAATAAAATCATGAAAAAACAGTTTTTAGGATACCTCTTCTAGGCGTATATTCGGGATGCTTTTTTCTTGTCTACCCCATGGTTTGTGTGGGGTACCGTTGGATAGTTCTTTCAAAAATATAGTGGGTTTGTGAAAACCATTTTTCGATTCAGGGATCCGCGTTTGTGAAGTTTCAAGTTTTACAAGTGCAAATTTTTGTAAGAATCAAGTGTCTTCGCCCCCCCCCCCCCCCCCTCGCCAGCTAAATGGTTGTTTTTGTATATGTGAAAATATTCACGGTAGTAGTATATACACATATAACGAAGTTAAAAGGAAAATTATCACAGCTAAGTAGGCTTTACAAGTTTACGAGTAATAGTCGACCAACTTTCCTTGGGATAAATTCATTCCAACTGCGGAAACCACCTTCATTGTGCGTTCCGACACGCACTCGACTGGTTTTTTTTTTATAACTTAGGAAAATTTTTACGCTGGGGGGAGGGGGGGTCTATAATCATATGCTGAATTCATAGTTACAGTATGCGCGTCGATGTCCCTGCAACCCTGCATATAATTAATTTTCGACAAAACGTATCAAGAATGGACAAGACACAATTGCCATTTAGCACGAATCAACCCTCAACTTTACCATCCCAATAAAAAAACTTTTAATATAACTAACTCTAATTAGAAGGAAACAAAACAAAGCCAGATTTATTATTAAAGACCCGAATCAATCTCGGGGAGGATCGGGCAGCTTCCCGGGACCATTCTATGACCTACTTACCGCTTGTAATGAGCACCGTTTGTCTACTTAATGTTCGTTCAGGATATCATGTAATAATGATACAGCATCTGGCCAATGGGCTCATTATATCAGGTTGTGTGTCTTCATTTCAACTGATCGAGAGATATGAGTGGTCCGGCCAATGAGGTGAAAGAATTATTGGTTGTTTTTCGAGCTGGCTCTGTTATAATTTGAAACTCTGGGCATTTCACTATAGGACTTACGAGTTGTAGGTCGCAGGTTCGATCAAAGACAGGCGGTTTATTACCTATGTTTAAATTATTTCATCACCACTGCTCTCAAAACGGTGAAGGAAAACATCGTGAAGAAACCGGCATGTCCTAGAACAAAAAATGCGAAGACATGTGACATCTACCAATCCGCACTGGGCCCGCGTGGTGGATTACGGCCCACTCCCTCTCACTGAGAGGAGGCCCGTGTCCCAACAGTGGGAAAATTATGGGCGGATTATGATTCTACAATGGGCCTTTATCTGGTAACACTGCAGATGCTCTATTATTAAAAATGATTGATCATTCGGTCAAACAAATACATTGAATTTTCGAACCATAGAGTTTCGTTGATAGAATCAAACTCCTTTGATAGCACTGTTCTTCACGTTCTTCACCATCTGCATAATAACCGGGTGTATGATTATTTCTATTACGTATTTCAATTGATAGAAATGCTGGGCCTGATTCAGACTGATTGTCCCACTATGTCTATTGCTGTCGGCTGCGAAAAAAAACCCAACCTTTTGTTTTGAATACCGAGAAGTCGTGTTTTAATTTTAATCTATTCATTAAAAGTGGTAAACTTTTCAAATAACATAACTGCGTTTTTTTGTCGCAATAAAAATAATGGGATATAATTTGTAAAAAACGCTGGTCCCACTTTTTCTATTTTGTATTTCCATGGAAATACACCCTAATAACCTTTTCCGAACAGTTAAACTATTCACCCCTTTATTTATAAATATTTGCCTAAAGTTCAGTAATGATGAATGTCTGCTCAACCATACATTTTTGAAGCAATGTTTGTAAATAAGCTCCTCAAACATGCATTTTTATTTTTTGTCCTTTACAATCAAACTTTTCTCCGCCTAGAACCCTTATTTACTTGCAAATGTGCTAAGACCCCTAAATCCGGCATTACATAATCTTAAATCCCGCTGAACCTACCCTAAGTTATTGAGGCAGATTTCGGTAGTCGACTACATTCATCAATATGTCTGCCGGTCTAAATATCTAGATCTAAACAGTATTCATTTGGACGTGCTGTGTCGGGATGCTATTAATCAGGTTGGAGTTGGGCTTCTGGTGTGTGTGTACTGTACACCTAGAGACGTATAAGCGGTTGTTATGGATACGGCAAAATAGTTCTTTGAGTAGTAAAGTTATAAGCAGTGACAGGAATAGGTAGTGCCTATTTGCCTAAACTTCGAAGAACAAAACATTATAATTTATAACTTATAAATTCTAACTAATTCTTATAACTTATAAATTATAAATGTTATGTCTAGTCGCAAACTTTAGGTAAATATAGACGAATTACTTATTCCAAATAACATATTTTTTTAATCTATTTAAAAGTGTTGTCCCGATTTTCGGGACATATTTTCCGGAAAAAATTTAGTCCTAAGGAAGTCTCCGTTTCTTGTCTCTGTTCTTCAAAGCTCAGGCAAATAGGCACTACCTATTCCTATCACGGGTTATAAGTTTAAAGAAGGTAACTATGAGATTATGCGTGAGTTATTTTCATAATTAGTGCCTGTCATAACAAAAAGGTTTTTACGATTTTTTTTTTTATTTCAACAAAAAAAAAGTTTTATGGACACGTAATTGTTTTTTAGATTTAGTTTTGGAGTTCTATGAGCTAAATCTTGGTAGCTGGCTCACGAAAATGCGTAGGTACAAACGTAGTGGACGTCAATTAATCCGTTTTCTGTTAGAAATGTGCGTATGATTCGGGATAGGCTCGAAATAGCAACAAAAATACGAAAATTTGTTAAAGTACCAGAAGAAAGTTAGACAAAAGTTACAAAAAAAAAAATTAAATGTGTACCAAATGCGTTTCGATCAATGCTAAGCAAACAAATCATGACCTAATGAGAACTAGATGCACTTGAAGACCGACGTAATTACATACAAACATAATCATCTATCATCAGCGGTCCAATCAAACACAAACACTTTAGACACACACTTCAGCCCAACGCATACCATATCCAACCTAATTCATACACTCCACCTAGTCCATAGCTTTCCCATGTTTGCAATACGAGCCGTGATAAGAGCATGGCAAACAAAGCGCCAGAGACCTGACTGCCAGATAGTCGCCTGAGTGATTACCTAGCCAAGTTATTGACAAGTTACCGATATAATCGTTGGCGTGATTTATTGGCGGACATAAACAGATATTAGTGGCAGTTATTAGGCTGTGATTAGCTTGATTTGTTGACGGTAATGGGTTGTATTATTTGGTACTTAGTCAAGTAGGCAATCTGGCATTCACCTGAATAGCCCATGGTTTTATTTAATCTATAGCACTCTGTTACTTAAACCCGCTCTTAAATCATGCTTTTCTGTGACTTAAATGCATCGTGATGGAAATTTCCATCAACCAATCCAATGCCATATTTTCGTTTCCACAGAGCACGGGGATTCTCCAATTGTTAGAGATATTCAACTCATTTTGTTCCCAGTAGATTCGTTCTGATTTAAATTTAATTTAATTTTTTTTAAAGATGTAAATTTCCACCAACACATTAAAAAAAAAAAGTAGTTTTATGAATATGTTTTTTTTAAATATTTTTTCCTTATATGTATAGCTAATGTTACGTGCAAATAAATTTAATTTGGTTAAAAAGTAAAAATCATGCAATTAAGAGTTAAGTGCGGGGTTGGGTCACACGAGCTATAAAATAGGACACGGTACGTGTGATTTTAGTAGTCTATTAATCCACACATATCGTAATATACTGTTATAGGAGTCGAATAATAACTCTGCATGAAACCAATAAGTACAGAGTGAAGGATTCCAGCCGGTCGATTCTAGAAAAATCTCACCGTGATAACTAAGATGAAGTGAGCTTAGAGTGAGCTGTGAGTCATGCTGATGCTAGGGATTGACACTATCTACGACTCACTTCACCTTTGTTTTCACGGTGAGATATTTACAGAATAAATAGGCTGGTTTTAAACTTGGTGACCAATATAGAAGCTGCTAAATCCCAACTGCTAAATGAACCAGATTTAAAACAGATTTGATGTTTTAAGTTACATTCCTGGTCTGACAGAATTAAATGAATAAATAAATGATACCTACCGGTCGATTCTGTAAAAATCTCACCGTGAAAACTTGCGTGGAGTGAACTGTCAGTTTCATCCCAGTGATGCTAGGGATTGACCAAGCAAACATTTACAATCATAATCGAGATTTTAATAATATTTTTTATGCTAATTCTATTGATCATTTTATATAATTTAAAAACTAGTATTGTAGTTGTCAAAACATTCGTATTTTGTGGGGTTTTAAAATAAAATATCAAAACAGAAACTTGTTTTTTATTTTATTTTTCCTATATTGTAACCCCACAAAATAGTAATGTTTTGACAATTAAAATACTAGTTCTAGCTTTGAAATTACATAAAATGATCAATAGAATTAGCATACAAAAATATTATTAAAATCTCAATTATGATTGTAAATGTATTTATTCTTGGTCAATCCCTAGTATCAGGTGGGATGACACTGACAGCTCACTCCACGCTCAGTTTACGTAGGTTTTCACGGTGAGATGGATATAGAATCGCACTACTGGGATGTTACTGTTAAGAGTGTGTTTCTTTGCTGTACAATAAAGACGTTATTAAAAAAAATGGTTACTATACCTACACTTACATTCGCATATACCTCAACATCATCTGCCTAGCCTTTTCCCAACTATGTTGTGGTCGGCTTCCAGTCTAACCGGATGCAGCTGAATACCAGTATTTTATGTATGTAAACGCACACACCTACAATAACACAGTACTATCACTGCCCTCATTTTCTAAGTCAACTTGTCGAAAAAAGCGTACTAAAAGCGTCTTCTAATCAATAGCTCTATTTTTTCAGCTCTCAGCGTTTAATCCACACATTCCTCAAGAACAATAGAGCTCGATGTCAGAGGTAACCAATATCTACAATAGGACCTCATTACACCTGGAGTGCAGAGCAAACATGAGGGGTTTGACCAAATGTTTGTCCAAATTGAGTGGTCACATCCTGGCAAACATTCATCAGCCAGATTAATTGTAATCGTTAATGGATCTCTTTCCAATAAGTGTTTGGTATACTCGATTATGCACAGATTTCAAATGTTTGGGACACTGATGTAGGAATTGTGTAGATAGGCAAGATGTGTTCGATTTTCAGTGACCATTCGGGAAATAATTATGTACAGTCAGAAAAGCACGTCAATATTCAAGGTATTTTTAACCCTTATGGAACATGTCATTCCTACTTATACAGGGTGGTAGGTTCATCTACGGGAAACCTTTTACCATGGATTCAGCACATATTTCTGGACCACCGTGCGTTGAAATTTTTCGGTGGCTATTAAAGAAAAAATCTGCAGTTTCATAGAAAAGTGCAATACCTACGCGATCAAAATTTATAGAACAGCATTTTTCTTTTCAAATAACCGTAATAATATTTCTACATCGTCGATGCTATCCTGTATACTTGATCATTTGTCTGGGTGTTTCTAATGTTTAAAACTATAACTGAAACTATAACTCCACAATATTTTCCCTTGAAACTTTATTCCATCAACGTACAAAAAAAAACAAACAGAACTAGTGATGCACCATCAAATAATCGATAAATCTAAATGACTCACTCAACGCTCGATTCGTCCCGCACGGGCGCGTACGAATAGACGATACGCTCAAATCTGGATGCAATCCAAACTAATAGACAGTGGGCAGTACTATCGATCATTTTAACAATGGCCTTTCCCCGCACAATGGAAAAGAAATGATTTTTTGAAAAACGAACGTGTCTCATTCTGCTATTGGGGTGTTATAGTTTTAACGAATTTTCTGTTGCAGTATGTTTGTGTCCATGAATATATAGACGATTTTTTTTTAGGTAGGTACTGCTTCATTTTATCATTATTTTTATTTTACTGTTTAATATGACTTTCAGAAGAGATAACACAAATTGATTTAAATACTAATAATAAAACTTAATTTTGCATGATACACTATTATTAAAATTTCATTCTTATGTAATGTTCAATGTATACTGTACTGGAATCAAAAGGCTTTTCTATTTTATTTTATTTATTTATTTCTTCAATTGTCCCCTGAAAACTAAAAAGATACCCAGATTTTTCAGAGCTTTCATTTGATTTTTACCTGAAAGGCAATTCTCGTAATTTAAAGAACGTTCATAGTCTGATCACAGTCTCAATCTGTCAAAAATACTTCTAATTTCCCTACATTTTTGACAAGTTTTTGACATTTTATTCCCCTAGAACAGGAGTTGACAAAAATCATACTATTTTTTGATACTGTTCGTCATATTCCACTGCAAAATGCATACTATTATGTTCAAGAGAATAAGGCCTTCTGGTCTTACCGGACAACATGAGCTTTTCCGTCAGTTATAATATCAACTATGTAAAGAACAACACAACAGTTCACTTATCAGTCATACTGTACTTCTTCCAATACTCATACACAAAGAAAAACCGAAATCAACGCCATTGTCCCAAATAAACTACGCATTTTCCCAACAGCCTGTATAGAGAGTCTTAAACAAACTTGATGGTGTCTTGTCCCCCACAAAACATTATAAGTGGATGCGGCGACACCGTTATTGATAGTATTTCTGATCTTCTGCCATCGTTCATAACATTTTTTGCAGCTATCCGACAGAAGCCGTTGCAAATGTACTGTCGTGGTCAAAATTGTAACGACTTACAACAAAAGAATGGCGCTTTTCTCCAAGTTTAAGAAAAATTACGTAACTTTTCAAATTGATCAGACTCCAGACGATCTATTCTGTAAAAATCTCACCGTAAAAAATAAGATGACGTAAGATTAGAGCTCACGTCAAGCTCACTTCACCTAACTTTTCGCGGTGAGTTTTTTTACAGAAAAGAGCGGCTGGTCTTAGATTTTACATTATCATCGCATTATAGGCCAACATTAAAAAGAAAATACACCTTAGATCGGGCATTCTTAGACAAAAACGGATAAAAGCGCACGTCGAAATAGCTTTACTAACATAATAAAAACTAATCTAACGTCATCATCATTTTTTAGCCCAGCGAAACCAGCTGCCGAATATGAAAATTCCATTAATTGGTACATAAATAGTCGTAAGGAAGGGGTCCATTACAGCTATAGTCATCCATTTCCAAATTCAAATTCAAATCTTTGCATAGCAAATGTGTTTACAAGGTAAAACTTAATGACGACTATATTATAATCACACTAATATTATAAAGACGAAAGTTTGTGAGTCACGCTCAAACGGCTGGACCAATTTTGATGAAATTTTACACACAGATAGTTTATTGTTAGATACTTTATAGTTTATATCCCTACGGGATCGACACTTATGCGGGTGAAACCGCGTGGCGAAGCTAGTATTATATAAATGCGAAAGTTAGTTAATTTTTTACTCAATCACGCAAAAACGGCTGGACGGATTTATATAAAATTTGAGACACAGATAGATCTGACCCAGGTAAAGACATAGGCTATTTTTCATCCTGGATCGCAGAACTTGCGGGCTACAGCTAACAATAGTTATAAAGTTCACTTGGACCCTGTCAGGCACAAGAATCATCATAAGAGCATCATAATTATCATATTATCATCGTCATATTATCGTATAAGCTTACTTGCAAACATTTTTAGAACATGAGGCATGTTCTAACACCACTCTACGCGAGCGTACTCTTCAACATTTTCGTCACGGTTCAATCAGAAGGGTTGATAAATAGAAACAATTTTTGAGTGCACATAACTGCGACCTAAAGATTTATCTTACAGTTTGACACATCATTTTTCCAACATGTCACCACGTGTCACGCGTGATATTCCATATTTCGACAGTGGATTTTATATCGACGTTATTCAAGACGATTTGATTTCGATTTCGTAGACGTTTTTGAATTGAAAAGGATGGGGAAAGTAGGTGTGTGTTGTGGAATAGAAATAGAAGATTTAAGTTTTGTTTCAAATGATATGTCCATAGTTGCGTAGTACGATTACTCGTCATCCGGCGTGCGTGTGTGACCAGATGTATAAACGTAAACGAGGCAAAAGGAGTATGTGAGGATCGTAGCAAGTGACGTTCTGTAGTCTCTGCCTACCCCCTTGGGAAGAAGGTGTGAGCAAGTATATGTCCATCTTTTACTTTATCAAGAACATCCCTGATTGGGTAACACGCTATCAATCGCAAACTGAATCATTTTGAAGGATATTGCTAACCCATTGCTTCATATGTTCAAAAAATTTGTCTGCTCAACAACGTACTTAAATAACGCAATGAATGTCGTTGAGCTGTCAAAACGAAAGCTATTCCTACTGTTAGTGTGTTACCCAGTTACCCCGCGGGTGGGTGCCCGACTTCTCGTTTCAATAATGGAATGTTTTAATGGATGTCAAGTTAAAACAACAGCTGCCGTGCGATTCTGTAACCATCTCACCGTGAAAACCTGGGTGAAGTGAGTGTGGAGTGAGTCGTCAATAGTGTCAATCCCTAGCATCAGCATGACTCACAGCTCACTCTAAGCTCACTTCACCTTAGTTATCACGGTGAGATTTCTCCAGAATCGACCGGCTGATAGCGAATTTTCGTAATTTAGAACGTTCACAATCTCATCTCAGCGACAATCAATGTCAAAAACTTGTCAAAATGTAAGGAAATTAGAAGTATTTTTGACAGTTTGAGACTGAGATCAGACTGTGAACGTTCTTAAAATTAGGAGAATTGCCCCTCTGATGCTATTATAATTTACTAAATAAATCAGTCAATTTCCCGCACAGTATTTCAGTTCACACAACTCAACTTTAGTACTATTTCTTCACACAACTGTATAGCTTATTCAAATCCTCGCTCTGAGATGAACGTGGGACGTTTACACACTTGCGTTTGACAAAGTAACGTATTCAAGTAGCTGCGTATCAAGTCGGCACAAATGCCATTTTTGCAAAACAAAAAAAAAAAAATTGTTAACGACACAATACACAACATATACAACTCGCTCGCTACAGAGATCACATAAATTATAACATACTACGAGTATTAGGTGCTTACATATGAAATTGCAGTTTTGTCGAACTAGCCACTTTGATAAACATAATATGCTCGTTGCCAACTTTATTATATTAGGAGAAATAAATACATTTTGAGGATCTACGAGATACTTCGGAATATTCGAAAATATTATTGTCTCAGGATGAACAACTCCGCCTTTCTAATACATGCAAGAAAAATTACTGCCTTTTTTGTAAGCTAAATCAAATCATAAACTACAGGATGAACGACAATACATGAACAATGAACTAGCGTGAATTTTTTCACTAGGAAACCTTAATATCGTTGGAAATAGTAGTAGTAGTCTCTTCACCACCCTTGGTTGACTGGTAGAGAATGCCTAAGGCATTAAGTCCGCCTTTGTACCTTTTTGTATGCGAAAACATTAAATAAATAAATAGTATGACTAGTATGTAAATAGCCTTATATAAATCCCGTGTGACACGCGGTGCCGTGAGAATGGCTAAATAGTGCAGATTACATTGAAACACCATTAGCAGACCCAGAGCGAACAGACTAATCTTACCGTACATATTTTTACATATCAATCTTTGATAGAATAAGTACTTCTAATTCCTATAGGAATAGAGACGATAGTTGTCATATTGGCCTAGATTTTTTATCGTTGTTGAAATCACTTAGGTTGCTTTACGAAAAAGAAATACTGCCGGTCGATCCTGGAAAAATCTCACCGTGATAACTAAGTTGAAATGAGCTGTGAGTCATGCTGATGCTAGGGATTGACACTATTGGCGACTCACTCCACGCTCACTTCACCCAAGTTTTCATGGTGAGATGGTTACAGAATCGCACGGCTGTATTACTGTTACTCTCAGCCTGCATCATCCCACTGGTGGGCCTCACCCCATGACTTCTAGCTCTTTCAATCCAGGGCTAAAGTGGACCCCTGGCCATTTGTTTTCTCTCACACTTGAATAGTGTATTCAGGTAGGTATATTTGAAAGTTGTTTTAAGTTAGTAGTTCTACAGCCAGAGTCTAAAGATCCTTATTTACGCCTTCGAGACTTCCTATGATTTTTTTCATAATATATTACCTCGCAAATGGTTATTTTAAAAATTACTCTTTAGAATAACGCACACAAAAATCAGTGGATACAAAGATAGTCTCATAATCAGCGTTTTTCTTTCCTCAAAGACCATTTCAGATACTAACATATACAACGTGTAACGTTAAATGCGCAAAACCTCAGACACCCCAACTGATTTTTAATTCAATTGACCTATTTCAGAGAGAAAATAAGTCATTCAAAAAATCGTAAAGGTTTTATTTGCTGTTTTAGTTTTACTGGCCATTCTGATCGTTTCCTGCGTCTGCGACGACGCTTTATCGAGGGAGGAGTCGTCACCGGGCCGCTGCGCCGCGCTGACATTATCTTGCTTGACCTATTAATAAATAGACACGGCAACGTTTTAAATGAAGATATTTTGAAAAATGTGACCTATATTAAAAGTGGTTCAATTAATTCTGCTCGTTATTCTGATCAAACTATTTTCAGGTTTTGCGCATTTAACGTGACCAAGTTCATATCAGCCGGTCGATTCTGTAAAAATCTCACCGTGAAATCATAAGTGAAGTGAGCACTTAATAGTGTTCATCCCTAGCGAATGACAGCTTACTCCACGCTCACTGCACCCAAGCTTTCACGGTGAAATCGTTACAGAATCGCACGGCTGGACTTTAAAAGAGCCATTGACCCCTGAGTTTGTTTCGCCATTTCTTCTCAGGGGTAGCCAGATAGGAAATCTCGATTCTATTTAGTTTTTTTTTTTTTAATCGACGTGTAAAAGTGATTCCGATATTCTATTTACAGAATAAACAATTTCATTTCATACTGGCGAAGGGCAATACAATTATTATTTAAACCTTCACAAACAACGTTAGAATCCATTTTAGTCTACTGTTTGAACCACCTATTACGTTTACCAGAAGGACTACAATATAGACCTACTGTTAATTCTATTCAATTTGCTTGATTGTAACACATTTTTTTTTTGTGCTGGCAAGGATTAAAGCGGTTACAGAAAAACAAAAGTCAAATAAGGGAAATCTATGTATGAAGCGCATCTCTAAACGTGCTTTTTTACTGTCATAATTATATGCAATTAGGTTCATATCGTTTTACTCAAAATTTCACCGCTCCTAGAACCAAAAATTCGAAAACAAATGACCCTCACTGGGCCCGAGACTCCCTCTCGAAGAGAAGAGCAGTAAGTCCCACGTGGAAATATTATAGGCTGATTATATTTATGGCACCGCTTAAAATTTGGATGGTCTGATTTGGAGACTCAAAAAGCCCAAATATCAAAGATTTTAAGTAAAATGACGGTCACTGCATAAAAGCAACAACGCAAGACAACCAAGCAAACATTACTTAACAAGTACTCGACTAGGGAAAAATATTTTGTAATGTATAATTTGAATAATTTATAAATTGACTAATGTTTAATTAAAAAGCTAACAGACTTAAAATAATAATAATAATATGTACAAGTATATAAAAGGAGGGCAAATAATCAAAGGGCATCAAAAAATTCGTCCGTATCGCTGTCAATAGGAAACGTGCCCAAAAGGCTGGCTGCATTACCACGTTGTATGGCAATGCTGATTCTTTGGCCAAAAATAGTCCAGCCCTCTGGTCACGTGAAGAGTCGACCATCCGCTTGGGGATATCCCGAAATAATAGGTGGGCACTCGAACCCCGTGGCCCTAGTGTTTCAACCCCAAACGGCTCGAACAAATAAGTTACAAAGAGGTTGGAGTAGTTGCGCCGTTTGAGGTTTTCCACACCTGCAGCAGCCGCACCAGCACAGCCCACCGTACTTGGAAGATGGGATGGCGCAAGGGTGTCGACACACGTTGCATCCCACACCAAAGGCCTACCCACCTACTAAGGAAATGATTTAAAACGTAAACACTTTTTCACAAACAAAGCGCAATCAACTTAAGAATAAAAAACCTTAAGCCAGTCTTAAACAACTTCAAACATAACTTAAATCACCCTTTTGTCAAGCAGCAGAATCTCCCCTTATTGGCAAAACAAACAAGCACAACGTATACAAATCAATTGTCTTGCTCGCGACATAATAACATCGAAAAAAATACCGTCTTTAGAACGTTGGGTTCAGTAGGTATGTTCAAAAGAACAGCTAGCGAAGAACCCGCTTGCATCGTAGCCTGTAGTGCTAAAAATGATCTTGCATTCAGATTTGATGGGTAATTAAGATTCAAATGTCAACCATGGGATTAACTTAAATTATATTTAAGTGCCACATTATACTTTAAACTTACATTGACTACTAAATCTGGCTTGACTTCAAGGCGACCTTTCTACATTTAGCACACTACCCTACAACTTGTAAGTGCAACTGGAAGTCTGGAAGGACTCGATTTCACAAAAGAAATTAATAAAAAGTACCATATGTTGAAACTTCAGAGAAAAAGAGAAAATATTAAACAATACAAACGCTTAGCGCTTATCAACGCTCCATTCTTATTGTATTTTCTAGGCCAGTAAAACCAAGAAAAAATGACTCCTAAAAAGCTTTTTTACATATCGATAGGCCCCTAAAACTGCGAAGGAAAACGTCAACGGTAACACAAATCCACCCTAATTTGATGTTACCGCACGCAGGCCCCAATACGTTATTATTATCATTCAAAATATTTCCCATCCTACCCGCCGACAGACGGGAAATTGTCAAGGAAAATGTCGACTTTATATAGCAACCATATATATTATAATATCTACTAGAAGATTTATAAAAGGGTTTGCCATTATTAACACACTTTGTGGGAAATTTCGTCTTACTACCTACTGCACGCTTTTTAAACTAGCCTTAAGAATGTTCATTCTATGACTCCCTTGTAAAAAGTCTAAAGATCCAAATTGCAGAACTGTCAACAAGATTTCTGAATAAATGTCTGTGTCAAAAGCTAGGTTTTAAAACTCAGTTTAAAACTCAGTTCACTCAGTTTTCTACATTTTAGTAAACCCTTCGCAAATAGCCTTTCAAACCATTTAATAGAAGCAAATAGATGCATTAAACTCAACATTCCATAAAACATTTCACTAAATATTCGTGAACTCAGGAAAATTTTAATATCCTCAACGAACGCCGCGCTAAAAGCGAGTATCAAACTAAATACGACAATCTAATGAATTTCAAGTGTCGATTCTACGAGCTAATATTAACCTAGCTCTCGTGGAGGGGTATAAATGTAAATTCAATAGTTGAGGGGCTAATTGCCGTCTGACGGTAGTACAGCTAAATATTTAAACAATGCCACCCAACTTAAGTTTAAAATTCTAATTTTATTGAAATCTGATGTGGTGTGCATTGAAATAGGTTTTATCTTTTTATTGCTTTTTTATACGAGTATTATCTTAGTGGGGAGTAAATTGTTTGGTTTTATTGTGTTTGTGATTAAAGTCGCACCGATGAGACCATAATTTATTTAGACGCAGTCGATGCATACGAGTGTGCTGCTAGATAATGAATAATATGGGTAATGTCAAAAATCTCGAATACTGAAGTTAAGTTTTGAAGTATACAGGATTATTTGTAAAACACCAACCACCTCTTAAGAGGTCATTGTACTCATCATTATGAACAACTTTTACTATGGGACCAAACCCAAAATCGTGATAAAAAGATCAGCTGTTCCCTACATTGATCGTGCGAGTCGTCAAAATGTAGGGAACAGCTGATATTTCAGGTTTGGTCCCATAGTAAAAGTTGTTCATAATGATGAGTACAATGACCTCTTAAGAGGTTGTTGGTGTTTTACAAATAACCCTGTATACAAACGAAAGATATTAAAAAAAACTCACCTTTCAGTGTTTCAAGACACAAGGAAACCTGAAACAAGCAAAAAATATATTGTTTCAATAAAAGCCGTGGTAGTGAAAAGGGGGGGGGGGGGGAAGGTTTATGACCAAAGGCACAAAAGTCTTTTAATCTTCAAATGTTTTTAATGTTTACTTTTCAGCTGTGTATATTTTTAATTTTTCAATAAGCAACTTCATAAGTTTGCCAACCCTTAAGCGAATATGCACTTTACCTGAAATATGATCGGCGCGAGCGCAATCCTATGCATTCGGCTAAACTATACAAAAACTTACGTCGAATATTTCCTCCGAGCACGACAGTATCCAATTCCAATCAACATAAAAGCTCTCACACAAGAAAAAAAACTTTAACAATTTAAAAACCTACATTCACAAGGATGGCACAAAACTATCCAATATCTTATTTACTTGAAATGTTTGGTATGCAACCTGCCCGGAGTTGGATCTGCTAGAAATCCCGGATTGTCAAAGCTTTGTCGCATAGCTGGTGCATTCCGTATCGCCATTTGTTTTTCAACTTCTTACTTACTTCGGAAAATTCAAATTCAAAGAACTTGTTTGGTAGTTGGGTCGCGTGTAGCCCGACTTAACAATCTTGTCGAAGGCCTGTTTTGATTTGTGTGTGTGTGTATGTGTGTGTCTTGGAGCTGTCTGCTGTTGAGCGTCTGGGACAAGCCGTTTTTTGGTTTATGAAGTTACTCGTATATTGGAATGTTAGAAGGTGTCAATTTGTTTTGGGTGTAGATAAAGATTCAGTGATTGAATCAGATATTTTTAAGGTTGTATTTTTTTGGCATCCACTGGGCTTTATAGCTTGTCCTTGTAGATAGTTATTCTCTCATTCCTACATAAAGTTTCAGACATTGGACGAACTGACTACGTAATATTAGTTGCTAAAGTTTGAACACCTCACACAAAGCAAGTACCTTTGACACAATTAAAATTGAATCCATTCTAACATCGACAGTTGTATCCAAAACCACATCCCGAACCACTTAAGTATACGGCACAATAGAAGTCTTAAGTTCGTGCTCAAACACTAAGTTAGACAAAAGAGGGATCCTATCAAAAGTAGTTTGGCAAAGTTACCTTCGGCCCAGCACCGTTCGAATTGTACAAACTTTCCTAGTTTCGCGTTTCCTTTTATCTGTTGGAAAGTGTGTTTTTTTCTAAATTATTATTTTTTTTCTTTCCCTCGGATAGTTTTGCGTGCTTTATGGCGCGTGCGGGTACGACGTGGGAAGTTTTGGCGATCTCCTTTTTTTGTGGCTTTGTATGACACATGATTGTATTTGTTGGAGAATACCTAAGCATTATTCTCGTAGTCTCTGATAAAATAAGATTTCGTGTGGTGCTAGCTGTAGTAGCAATCTTAGGCAGTTGGATATTTACACACACACACACACACACACGCACACACGCACACATACACACACACACACACACACACACACACACACACACACACACACACACACACACACACACACACACCACACACAAACACACACATATAGACTCTAATACTTCCTGGCATGTTCCATATTCTGTCTGTTTTATGTATTAAAACAACATCATTCATTTTCAATTTTAAACACTAAGCAATTGATTCTCCATTATTGAGGGATACGGCACTGTTTCTCTTTACTACAGGCTATTATGTAGCCTATCTAAGAGGACAGTACCCCAACCAATTATGTTGTATACCAGTGTTCATTTGTAAAGTGCAACTGTTTTTTTTTTTTTATTGTATTTACTGCAACACCTTTTATGCAATAAAGTTTTTATTATTTATTTATTTATTATTATTTATATAACTACGACATTTTCTAAGCTGACGTCATCTCCATATAATATGATCATCATCATCATCTGCTAGCCTTTTCTCAACGATGTCGGGGTCCGCTTCCAGTCTAATCGGATGCCGCTGAATACCAGCATTTTACATGGAACGACTGCCTATCTGACATCCACAACCCAGTTACTTGGTGGTACGATACCCCTAGGTAAGGCTGGTTGTCAGACTTTCGGGCTTCTGACTACCCGTAACGACTGTTAAAGTTCTACGAATGACAGCCGGGACCAACGGCTTAACGTGCTTTCCGAGGCACGGAGGGGTCTCGGTGTGTAAAGTCTGGGTGACCATCTTTACATACCGAGACCCCTTCGTCCACAGTCCAACCGCGGCAAGCGTAGCTTAACCTAATCGATCGGCCTGTGCGGCTGTTATTATTAAGCCACGGGCCCCTCATCCTCTACATAATATGATAAGATAAGATAATGTTTATTTGCCAAAACCAATGTTTACGTTTCCTTATAGTCTACATTAATATTTGCGGGATGCATGAAGAAGCCTCCTCGTGTAGCGCAGTTTTTTCCGTCAGTTACTCAACTGAACCGAGCGCTTGGCGTATCTTGGACAGTCACATCCAACACCTTATTTGACTGGCCAATTCTTCTCTTGCGGTGGCAGGGCTAACGCCTGCCCGGTTTGCGACCACACTCCCACCGGAGTCTGGCGTCAAGCAGCCTGTTGTTTCATCGATGCGTGGGTGTTCCAATGCCTTAGGTATAGCTACTGGAAACGTTCGTTCCATGATAGACCTCATCCATCACATTCCATCAGGCGTGATCGAGGGCAAGAGCGGGCCCATTCAGCAATACAAAATAAATAAAAAAATGGGTATGTTTACAAAAAAACAAAATCACTACATAGTATAAAACAAAGTCGCTTCCCTGTCTGTCTGTCCCTATATATGCTTAGATCTATAAAAGTACGCAACGGATTTTGATACGGTTTTTTTTAATAGATAGAGTGATTCAAGAGGAAGGTTTTTATCTATAATACATGCATAACATAGTAGAGAAACACTGATAATTTTAGAGGTTTCTAATGTGATGTCGTAAATAAACACATTTTTTTGCGCTTACATTGTAAACGCTGGCTGAACCCGTCGAGACAGATCAAAATAATGTACTACAGTATTGTACACCTTAAAAAGGTCTACAAAAAAGTCCGCGATGGTATATATCTATCTCTTAGGGATAACCCACAATAACCATTTTTTATCCTATACTTTTTACGAGAAATAGTGGCTCTAAAATTATCAGTTTCTCCATTGCACCCGTGCGAAGCCGGGGCGGGTCGCTAGTATTGTATAACGCAAAGGAAGCATTTTTCTTATGAACCCCACACTTGGTCGAGCCTGTCTCGTGGAGTCCATGGGTGGTATTACCATATAAAGAAAATGCGCATTACATTAATACAGGATTTTTACAATCGAGAGGCATATAAAAAAGCGTTAATTTTTAGGGTAATTAAAACATAACCCACCTACCTACCTAAACCACCTAAACCAACCTAAACCTAACACACCTAACAACCTAGACCTAAAGAAGGTGGCTGGGGTGGACTGGATGCGGAAGGCGGAGGACAGGGTGTTGTGGCGCAGTCTGGGAGAGGCCTATGTCCAGCAGTGGACTGCGATAGGCTGAGTTGAAAACATTGTCTAGGTTTAAAGATTAAATTAAAACAGTTAAAAAAATAGAAAAATTAAATTTGAAAATAATATTAGGTACATATTTACAATGAAATAGTTCAAGGAAGAGGAGGAAGGAAGAGGAGAGCTTGTGGCCAAGTAATAACAGCCGCACTGATGGATCAAATGGGTTATGGTACGCTTGCCGCGGTTAGTTCGTGGAGGGGTGACCATCTTAAAATACCAAGACCCCTCCGTTCCTCGGAAAGCACGCTAAACCGTTGGTCCCGGCTGCCATTCGTGAATCCTCGACAGTCGTTAAGGGTCGTCAGAAGCCAGAAAGTCTGACAACCAGTCTTACCAAGTGGTATCGTATTACCCATAGCGTATCGTGGTGGTCAGATAGGCAGTCGCTCCATGTAAAATACTGATATTCATCTGCATCTGGTTTGACTGAAAGCTGACCCCAACTTAGTTGGGAAAAGGCTAGTCAGATGATGAATGAAACAGTTCAAGGACGTTCCAGTATTAAGTTTCTCCATTTATTCATTGGAATAATATAATTTAGATAGAAAATTGGCCTAAGCCAGACCTTCCCGTGAAATCAATAGACCCTATTAATTGCCTAATTGCCTGTACCTAAGTATCTGCAAATTGGCTAATGCTCAAAGTTGTAAAGCCTTTCGTAAGGGCTCATTAATATTCCAATTATCCATGGCTCACAATACCGAAATGAAATAGTTTATCATCCATAATTTCAAATAGGTAGATACTTATGTCGAATTTCCATTTAATATAATTAACACACATTTATAGATACGCTCTCATCAACAGGAAACACAATGATAACACATATTATTATATTATAGATGTTGATTTTGGTTTTCCCCCACTAGACCAAGGATAATATTCTGAGTCGTACATCAATATTAATTTTGCTCTTGAGTGCAATCATAGTGGAGCTCTCGTATTATTTCGTGACATAGTAATTAGAGGAAAGCCAGCCTAACGCTTTATATTTTGATGTAGTAAACTGGATGAAGAATATTTTAACTTGGTTTTTAGTGACGGAATTATTTGCTCAACTATGTGCAGTTTTGTGCTAAAAAAAAACGAAAGAAGACTTATACAGGTTGAAATTGAAAACATGCGACAAATCGAAATGAGAGATTGTACTCATCATTGTGAACAACTTTTACTATGAGATAAAACCTAAAATCGCAAAAAAAAAATCAGCTGTTCCCTACATTTATGTTCGCGTAACTCGTCAAAATGTAGGGAACAGCTGATTTTTTTTTTCGCAATTTCAGGTTTAGTCCCATAGTAAAAGTTGTTCATAATGATTAGTACAATCTTCCATTTCGATTTGTTGCATGTTTTCAATTTCACCCTGTATATTTATTTGTCATAGCAACACGTGCACACAAAAAGATAATTAACTCGAATACTATAGACAAATAAAAACAAAATACCTACATCTAAAATATGTATATTCACGAGCTCAAAACAGAAATAGTCGACAGCTGCACGTTATGACAGTGACATGAAGGCTTCCAACCAGCATTATGCTGTGCTATGGGGACCAACAGCATAGCGCTGGTTTTCAGACGTAAGCATAGGCGTTCAATAACCCTGAAATTAATTAAGTTCTTGTAATTTTTAGAATAATCTTTATTTGTAACATCACCATTATCGCTTATCATAGCTATCAATATCCAAATATCTACTCAGACAATCCTTTGGTGAACTATGACATTCGTCTCAACCTTGTATTGTTTCTAAAATACATAATAATGTTTTTATTATGGTAGGCCTGTTGGTCTAGTGGTCAGTGACCCTGACTACTATACGCAAGGTCGTAGGTTCGATTCCCACCCAGGACAAATGTTTGTGTGATGAGCGCGTTCATTTGTTCTTTGTCTGGGTGTAATTTATCTATAATATGTATGCATTTAGAATAAGCAAGCTCTGCTTAGTTTGGGACTAGATGGCGTTGTGTGAAAGTTGTGGAATATTATTATTATTATTATAGTCTAAATATTACCGATAATCCGGTGTGTAACCACATAATCAGGGAAGCAAGATATCAGCAGAATAACGTCGTTAGTCCATCGAGCCGTAATCATTGGAGTTAACACGGGTAACGCGTGAACATTCCACTTTAAACACCCGGCGAAAATGTTTACAGACTATAAAAAACTTCAACATTTTCAACGCTCAATTTCCCTTTTAAGTTAGTAGAAAATTTTATATTTTTGTACAATATTCTAGGATACGGTTTTTTGTTGATGTTACAGCCATGTGGCCTTAAGCAAAAAATGAGGTACATTTTTTCGTGTGCGGTGCTGGAAAGTAACTTTTCAAAGGCTCTAATTTTTAAGGTGAGAATCAGCTGCAGTATTCACCCGTTGAAATGAATGTAGATATTATTATGTAAATCGGACTGCGTAAATGAAATCTAAATCAAATACAAAAAAAAATCTAAGTTGCCATGTCTCAAATCTTCGGTATAATCTCAAAATTACACAATATGGCACTACAAACACGAAGTTTCTCTAAACCCACACTCCCATAAATAAGGTGGCACCTCAATTATCAGTGATCACCATCGCTTCCCCATAATACGGTGGAAGTAACAACACAATTAATTAGGACACGACCCATTGTCAGATTTATACTAGTTCCTTATCTGCACTGTCCTATTGGACGCGGCAAATTCAGATAATTACTACGAGGTCGTATCTACTGTCTGACATATTGGGAAGTGTAGAATAGGTTCCTTTTTGTTACATTACATACAAGAAACCATTAACTCATTCGATGAATCGTGACTAAGCTATTACAAAATGAACTAGGACATAATCATAAGACCTAGCTATTTTCTTCTTCTTAGAAGCTATTATTATATAATTTATGATCCATGGTTACACACAAAGATTAATACTTTACATTTACGCAAGATTCAAAAGCAAATTTCTCCTAAAGTTATTATCTGCTTAGCCTTTTACCAACTATGTTGGGGTCGGCTTCTAGTCTCACCGGATGCAGCTGAATACCAGTATTTTACATGGAGCGACTGCCTATCTGACCTCCACAACCCAGTTACTGGGGAATACGATACCCCTAGGTAAGACTGGTTGTCAGATTTTCGGGCTTCTGACTACCCGTAACGACTGTCAAAGATCTACAAATGACAGCCGGGACCAACGGCTTAGCGTGCTTTCCGAGGCACGGAGTGGTCTCGGTATGTAAAGATGGTCACCCATCCACAGACCAACCGCGGCAAGCGTAGCTTAACCTGATCGATCGACCTGTGCGGCTGTTATTATTTAGCCACGGGCCCCTCTCACGGGAAATTTTCTCCTAAAGTATTGATAGATATTTTATAATGTTATGAAAATAGTGTCATCGAAACCATACTATTATGATGTCTATGTATATTTTCAGGAAGTAGCAATTATTATATCACGAGAAAAACGCTTTTAAATTTTGCGTAATTGCAAGCTATTTAAAGCTCGTGACAACCATTCCATAACGCTACGAAATCATGACATTTCTTGACTGGAAGCTACACAACTAGTTAGAACCTAAAAGCAAGCAGCTTGTGCAAAATTGGGCAGTTTCATCACTAAACTGACAATGATAAAACATTTGCCTAAAAAGTAAGAATTTATAAAAAGCCTACTCTATTCATCACAAACAGTGTTGTCCTCTACCGGTCGGGATTCAACGCGGTAACAGACAAAAGTCGTCGCATACGCACGCACACGCAGCACGCACAAAAGATGGCCGCCGTGACGTATGTAGCTGCCATAGTTGAACTGTAACCCGCTTTCTATGACTAATTTTGATTAAAAAGATCAAGCTTACCGGGAAATACATGTCTGTGATTACAGTTCTTTTAATGACGTCTTTACATTTCAACTGTATCAAAACGATTAAGCAATCCAATTATTACTTTTGTTTGATTTTATTGCATTTAAACATTTGTCTGCGCAAACCACTTTGTATTCAGCTACACTAATCTAAAGCGAACGCAAGTGACATAAAAACAAATACCCCAAGTATCCAGCAGCCTACCTCCAGCATTCAGACATAAAAGATCCTAACACGGATAAGAATTGTCGAGAATCGAACGGGGACCGAATTGCCCCATTCCACGTGAGATCGCCTGATACCGATGCGACTGTGGATATCTTTACATGGGCCGCTTTATAGGGCCACGGTGTCCTGTCCATGATTATTGAATGGGGGAAACTATCAATAGACGAAAGTGGATTTAGGCACCATCGGCTACTAAATTCACTGAGTATATCTCAGCCTTGGGATTCTATTATGTAATGTTGCGCACGTAAACGTAAAAAAATAAAAAAGTAATTTACAAAAACACATGGCTTAAAGTTAAGAGACGTTTAAACGTCAATGTATGGTTAAACAGTCGTTACTTCACTTTATGTAACATTTATAAATTAAGGTGTTGAGCACTAAAGCTTCGAACTAGGTGATCTCGTGTCTAGAATATTACGTGAGTGCCTCCATAACATGGTCAGGAATACATTAAATGTTAAAGCGTTAAGTTATTTTGTATACCTTTTAGTTTTCAGCGATATCTATTGCTGATTGTGTGACTCGACTTTTAACTTCACACGCAAAACAAGCATGGACCCTTGAATTATTTTTATTGACTGGGCAAAACAGTGGCTTCCAAGAATTCAGTCCGGCCGTCGAGATAATGCATTCTTGACACCCCTCAGTTTCATGTAAAAGCTTACGTGTTTTGCGAATTTGATCTCTATTCGTTACTAGAATTGTCGCACTGCAATGTGTCACAAGCGCATTGTCTTGGCGGCCGGTCTATAGTTGTAACTATATGTCAGTTAACTTTCAACATAAACAATATGCTCTATTCTCCAAAAAATAATACGACCCTTAAAAATATTGCACAAAGGTACACATATGACAGTGATCCTTTTATATCGTCTAAAGAATATTTCACATTTGTCTTTTGCAGACATGTAGAGAGACATAAGTTTATAATCCAGAAGCATTGGACTTATTGAAGTTTCTCCACGCACCATTGGCAGGGGCGGGAGAATTTCATTCACATGGCTTTTGTATTTCCTTGTTTTATTATTTCGTTTTTATTTCATGCGTGCATTTGCAAAATTTGATGGCACATTCAAAGGTGATATATATGCTTGAATGGGCTGTTACTTTGTAATTGTTTTATTTGTCTTCTTATTTCACTTGCATTTCACATTTTCATCTGAATTTCGTAATATTAAAGATGCCAGAGGCCGTGCTTCAAGGCGCTGCCTAAACGTAGGACACAACATTGAGTGTACTGTCGAATGTTCCAAGAAAAGACTTAACAAAAATATTTGATAAAAATACAATAGTATCATGATAAATCAATCGTAAAACAAAGCTCAACAAAATATTTTTCGTCGCATAATTCCTAAAATTTTGAGCGTAAGCTATTTTAATTTATGTAATGATACTAAAGGGAATTCAATCTACTAAAGAAATAACTAAAAATTATTCCACTGAGCCGTGCATTTATTCTTTATTTTAGTTAAAATTGCAAAATTACTTTTTTTAGGGTGGTGATTCGATTCAACTTACATCAAACGCATCGCTGTTTTGAACCTTATTTGTTGCTGCGATGCACTATTGTCAATTATCTAAACATTGCTTCTTATATACCGCGCTTTAAGTTTGAATGCTGAATTCATATCTAAAAGTGGATTTACTGAGGCAGATACCAACGTGTGCATTTTGGCATTTATAAAATAGATGGGAAAGGACGATTGCCTGTAATTTCTCACATAAAAGAAGACCAACACAATTGAGTCATACAAGCACCACATTAAAACTACGGAAACTACAAAAAGAGACAAAATCCGCTTTTGATATGGAGAAAAATTTATGACTGGGGTGGACCTCCCCATTGAGCAATCTAATGGCAAATCTATAGAGGCGCCATCGTACACCATAAGACTGTTAAATGAAGCGTGAAATTAGGGGGTTTTGCGGTGGCCAACGGAGTCAATAAAACCATACATCCATGGGACTTCTTTGATGCGATGGCTTATTGAATAAAATGGAGTTCGCTTCGTCAGCACGCATTAGAAAAGCAGATAAAGTCGGGAGATATAAAACAGATATCAGATAGTGAATTGAAAAGGAATTTATGTTTGATCTGACCTCTGTATGTAGGAAGTTTTGTTATGAATTTATACTATTACGAATAGTTTATGTTCAGAGATCTGGAATTTATTTTTGAGTATCATACGGTTTTATTCATCGTGCTATTTACCCTCAGTTCTTTCATATCTGTTTTATTTCGTCTATGCCAGAATCGAGACCTCATATCGGCAACAAATCAGCATTGATACCAACCACACCACACAAAAGTGTTCGGCACTGCCAACATTGCCTAATTGGCTCCTATAGAGGTTTTTATCACGCAACCCTCGAACATCGCAAGTAAGTCAGGCTTGCAAGCCAATGCCCCTGAAAGCCTACACCTAATGAAATTCGCTGGTAGAGGTAGATTTTGAAGCGATCCTCTCCTGAGTTCACTAGACTATAATAATTAACGCTCTGCTATTGCTTTCGTGGAAATTCGCCATAATACGCCTTTAAGCGAACTCAGTGCTAGGTGGAGTTGTGCTGCACAATCACGGAATAAGGTGAGTTTTATGCATATTTCACAAAGGGGATGTACTTACAGCAGTGTTAAATCACAGTTTTGAGTCACGTGTCGCGAAAGTTTCCTAAATACGCATCTTATGGGATAAGGCTATTCAAAGATGTCGTAATATGATACTACCTCAGGAGTACTCAGGAGTGCTCTTGTTTGCTTCCATGATGACAAGTTGCAATGACCAATTCGTCTACCAAGAGTAGTGGTTCTGGCAATTTCTGCATTAGTAGTTGACTGTAGCAGTATTTGCGATACGCATAGGTATCTGGCAGTGCCTAGACTGTAACGAGTTAATTATGGGATGGTGATAACGGCCGCGACTTACGAGTTGTAGGTCGTGGGTTCGAAGCCAAGCAGGGACTTTACTTTCTGTTAATTATTTCATCACCACTACTCTCAAAACGGTGAAGGAAAACACTCCAGAGCAAAGTCCTCTTCTCATACAGAGAAGGCAAGACGGCAGAAGAAAGCATTAAAAAAGAAGAATCAAAAGTAAAATTAGTATTAATATAAATTCGCCAAACTTATTTTCGATTACAAGCGTCACCCTCGATTTTTTAAAGACATAATATCCAGCAAACCATCAGATCTATTAAGACAGGACTTCAAAATGTATAAGTTCAAATTGACCCTGGCAATAATATACGGCGTTAAAGGCTTTCAGATAGAACTGACAGCTCCTTCGTACGCGTTCAATTAATACTGACACCGAAACTTACTTCGAAAAACGTTCTAAGTGTCAACAAACACGTGGACATATGGACAGATATGGGGGAAACTTTGTTTCCTACGAAACAAAGCTTGCAGGTAGGTATTTGTGTCTCCCTACCAACTTAGTCAGCCTATAATGTTTCTACTGCTGGGACAAAGACTTCCTCTCTTAGAGAGGGAGTGGGCCGTAATCCACCACGCGGGCCCAGTGCGGATTGGTAAACGTCACATGTCTTCGAATTTTAGGTTCAAGGACATATCGGTTTCCTCACGATGTTTAACGTCACCGGTTTGAGAGTAGTGTGGTGATGAAATTAAATACATAAAGTAAATTGCCTGCTTGGGTTCGAACTCACGACCTAACTTGTAAGTCGGCGTCGCTCATAGTCGGGGGACCACTGGGCCACCGCTACTCTCGCTGCCTACCAACAGATGTTAGTATAATTCCTTATACACCTGCAAAGCCTATCTGCTTTCAGTGTCTTAGGCTACGGACACGAAGTCAGCGGGCGCGGGAAGCGGCGCGTTTCAGTGCATAGATTTATATGGAACTGGCCACGAAGGCTTCGGGGCGGATAGCGGCGTATGAGCGATGTGCCCGTGCAACTGCATTGATGTAGCGCTGTGCATTTTATTGTTTGATTTAAATGTAACGTTACGAAGAAATTTGTATTAAAAAGATGTTGTCGTCGCTATTTAGACATTTCGTTCACGAATAAAGACACTAATTTCTCATAACGCAACACTACGCCGCTCTATCGCCGCGCGATCTTCCCGCTGGCTTCGAGACCGGGTCTGCGTTACTGTGCCGCTCCCCGCGCCGTCGCCGCTCCCGCCCCCAATCGCTGACTTCGAAACCGAGGCCTTAAAGTGACACGGATCTGTTTTATATTTAATCTTTATGATAATGAATAAAGTACGACGACCTCGCAATCCTGGTTTCGGGGAAGGTGACGGACACGATATGCAACCTCACTCAGCAAGCGCTACGTATCGTAGAGAGATGGTGCAGGGATTTTGACCTAACAGTGAACCCCACTAAAACTGAATTAGTCATGTTTACCCATAAACGAGCTTTAGGCCATTTTCGCCTACCAAAACTGTTCGATACTGAACTCCAGGTGGCCAACGAAGTCAAATACCTCGGGGTCACACTAGACAGTAAGTTGAACTGGAGTAGTCATCTGGACAATAAACTTAACAGGGCTTGCATAACCTTTTGGCAGTGCAGGAAAATGATAGGTAAGAAGTGGGGCCTATCCCCTAAAATTACACTTTGGCTGTACACTGCAGTGATCCGGCCCATGATCACCTACGGGGCTGTGGTCTGGTGGCCCCGCACCAAGCTGGTTACAGCCTCCAGCAAACTACAACGCGTACAGAGACTGGCCTGCATGGCGACTACGGGCTGCATGAGGACTACTCCGACTGCGGCAGTGGAAGCCATTCTGGGACTTCCACCGCTCCACCTGTTCATACAACAGGAAGCGACGTTGGCGGCAGTACGTCTCAACACACTAAACCTCTGGGGTAAGAGTTATACACCACACGCTGCGCTGCTTGAGGGACTCCACAAGGAGTTCCCCATCACGAAGGCCACCAATGACCGGGTACCCAAACAATTTATCTTTGATAAAAAATACAAGATCCAACTTCACGAGGATCGCCGCTGCGAGGGGCTGCGCCCTGCAGAGCTGCGAATCTTCACAGACGGATCCAAAACAGGTAGTGGTACAGGTGCTGGAATCTTCTCGGAGGACTTCAACATACACATAGCCACACCATTGGGCGTCCACAACACAGTGTTCCAGGCCGAATGCATGGGCATCTCTCTGGCCGCTTCAGCCATCATGGCCAGGGAAGTGAAGGATCACTCAATTCGCATACTCTCAGACAGCAGGGCTGTACTGCAAGCGCTGAATAGTAATACAGTCGACTCTGGGCTTATATACGAGTGCCACCAGCGCCTCAACCAGGTGGGTAACTTCAATAAAATAACCATTCAATGGATAAAAGGACACAGCGGTTCGCTAGGCAACGATGCAGCCGACGAGCTTGCCAGAAGGGGGTCGAGCATGGCACCAGTGGGACCTGAGCCCATCGTGCCACTCCCCTTCAGGTATCTACGCACTCTGGTAAGGAAACGCACCAGAGATCAACATGACAAACTTTGGACGGAACAAGGCGAGTGCAGGCAGGCTAAGGAAGCACTTCCCGCAATGGATGGCCGCCTCACGAAACAGGTTCTCCGTCTAACTAGACAAAAGCTGCGTACGGTGACTGCAGCTTTAACTGGCCACGGGTCATTTAATAAACACCTCTTTGTCATAGGAGTAACAGACAGTCCGCTGTGCAGGGCCTGCATGGAGGATGACGAGACAGCGGCACATGTGCTTCTAAGCTGCCCGGTGGTCGCCACTTACAGGGCAAAATACTTCGGTAACCCAGGTACCCTACGTGAGACGGTCAGTAACATCAAGGCGTTGCTGGCCTTCCTTGAGGAGCTGGGGTGGATCGAATGATCGATTTTCCCACCCGTACGCAAAATACGCGCATTGACGTGGAGTTGCGGACACCAGCCCGTGTTACCTACCTACCTAATGAATAAAGTGCCTTCCTAAATGCAATGTATCAATTATCGTTTAGTTTTATATTACTACCAGCTTGTATTACACTCTATTTGATAAAAAAATGTACATTTTTTTACATATAATAAGGTTATTTACCAATAGTGTAGACCCTACGGCCCTACTATACCGAGACGAATAGGTACAGACAATAAAGATTAGGCTACATCTCTAAATCCATTAATAACACCTAATCGCTAAATTCAAGTCACACCGTTCAAAAGAATTTCAATTAAACCAAAGTGAGGGTACCTCGAATTGATTACGAATAAAAAAAAATGATCGTCGTATCACGCACTGCATGAGAATCGGGAGAAACCATTAAATCACTTGACGCCACAGAACCTATTTAAAATGGCGATTTTTTATTCCACCCCATTCTTGAGCTCTTGAAAATGCACGTTAATTCTGAGCCAGGGTGACCAAGAATGTGGAAAAAAAAGCCCTTAGTAAAAGAAAACTAGCTCTTTTTATGGTCGTTTGCCTGATTGTGTTAATCCCATCTTTAATGAAAAGTTCTGTTCAGAAACATATTTCAGATATTGTAACTATAAACGGTTTTTAGTAGGTTTGTAGTAAAAGTTTTATTTCAGCTAGAGAAAAATATATTTTTTTACTAAAGTAAGTAGCTACCTTTTTATCAGTTTTTTGTCCTGAAACCAATCAAAAAAATCATGAACACCGCATTTTTACGCCGATCAAAAACTTCCAGTGATCCCTACAATTTATTTCTAAAAAAATGCTGATTTGATACTTACTTATTGCGGGCTCAGACTTCGCAGGTATTTTTTAATTTATTGGCATGTAGATACTTTGAAATTTACTTGACTCTAGATGAGTTGGTAATATAACCACAGCGTCTTACTAAGACGGATCCATTGTTTGACGAGAAAAACTGCCGACAAACTGTTATGCAGTTTGGCAGACTTTGTGTATGCTATTGTTAATACAGATTTTGAATAAATAAATTTAAAAAAAAAAGATTATTCCTTAACAACAATTTTATTGATACCTACTTAATAAAAAGTTTATTGTATTTTGGAACCCATAATCAAAAAAAGTAGCTACTGGATTAGCAACTGTCAAACTAGCTAAAGTTAGGTCTACAATTTATTCGAGATCACTCACTTACTCTCACTCACACTCACTTAAACTCATTTACACTCACTTACACTCACTCACTTTACAAACGTAAGTCTATTAAACATAACATCTCGCCTGTATTTCACGAAGGGTTCGGCAGAGGTGCACCTACAGTAAATCCACATTTCACCAGTTATGTTTTAAGTCCCATATAATAGGGGGCGAGCATATGGCCCATCGACTGGGCATGAACCTAGGCACCAGGCTGTTACTGAGTAATTCCTTATTTAAAAAAAAAAATGAAGTCTTTTAAGTTCGTTTTTTCAACTTAGCAAGTTCTTAGTTGTCTTATTCATATTCTAGGAAATGAACAACATACAATATGTTAAGGAGTACATGGAAACAGTAAATTTTCCTCAGATTGTGGTGTCTGAGTGTGCTAATACTGACAACCGCAAAATATTTATTATTCAGTCTGACTCAATTTATAGCGCCCTGCGTACGCAAATGAGTTTATTACAGCGTAGCGTGTAATTTGTTGTATAAATATCTTCTGAAGTAGGTATTATGCTCGTGTAGATAAATCTTTTTATATGAAAAACCTTTGGAATTTTTACCATCATTTGCTAATGTATGAAGATGTAAGACCAGATACCAGTCTTATGATCCCACTGTAGGGCAAAGATTTTATCCCCATACAGAGAAAGCATCAGTCCACCCAGTCTTACCAAGGGGTATCATGTTACACAGTAACTGGGTTATGAAGGTCAGATAGGCAGCCGCTCTATTTAAAATACTGGTTACATAAGTGCCCATGTAAGTTTATGTGGTATAAAATATTTTGATGATGATTTCATAGAGTAACCATTATGTATTTCGATGAAATTCTAATAACGTCAAGTAATTGTCAGTTCTTCAAAACTAAAAGTCAACTCTCAAATAAATACAGTTATTATTACGAGGCTACAGTGCATTTCCCTTGCAGATTTTTTCTCTATGTTTATTATCTGCATAAAGTTTTTATCCCGAAGGCGTTTTCTTTGTTACCGTTAGTATGTGCTTTGCTTAGAAACCGAGGCTGCGTTTTGCTAATGAACGCAATTTCTGTACTCATATTTTGTTTCATGTTCATTTTAATTCATAAATGCCATTCCTGAAAGTAAATTCTTCTGAAAATTACATTCAATTTTACAAATTAAAACATGGTGACATGGTAACGACATCTATGAAAACAAAACTAACATCTTTACAATGTGCCACTTCGTATTGCCAACCAACCAAATAACAACGTACATAAGCAATACGAGTACCAGCAAACGATAACCAAATTATAGTCCCATCGAAAAGCTTTGTTCGCCTCGAAAACTGGCACATGCAACCGAAAATACGACAGCAAAATCGAGATACCCTAGATCGATTCTACGCAAAGACTATGGAGTTATAGACAGTATTTTCAAAAACTTTTTAATTAAAAAAAAAAAAAAAACAACCGACTTCCAAAAAAAAAACTGCAAAGTGAAAAATAACTTTAATTTTGGAAGTCGGTGTCGTTGGTTCCGCATTTTCGTTTTTTGACACCGACTTCCGAAATTAAAGTCATTTTTCACTTTGTAGTGTTTTTTGGAAGTCGGTTGTGTTTTTTTTATAAAAATTTTCACTTTTTACTTATACCTACCACAAACAAATTCATATAACACTACTTGCTATGTAAATATCAGTGACAGGAAGCTGCATCTGCGTTTATAGGGTACAGACGTGATGTTATGTTGTGCGATTGCGTAAACAATGCATACATAGGTATGCTATAGCAGCAATCGCGGTTGTTTTACTGGTATTTATTGAAGAGTTCCATTGTCTGTCTCCGAAGTTCATCACCAGATCTTTACGAAATTTAAATGGGACCATTTCGGAATAAACCTCTATCGAACAAAAAATATTTTTGCAAATCCGTCCATATATCACGGAGTTATTCCCGAACATACCTACATTAAAAAAAATTTAAACATCTGAATTGATAACCCCCTTCTTTTTGAAGTCGGTTAAAAACCAATTACATCTTAGCGACAAGTTTGCTTACTGCCAGTATTCTTCCCCGGGCGGACCATGGTCCTCAGACTCAACCGGTCTAATAAAACTAATGGCCCTAAAGATTTTCTAACAAAGCGTATTATCGAGATATGCCCGGACTATAAAGAATCGGAAAATAAGGTACTACTTTATATCGAGATAGCTGATGATACTCTATTTAATTTAATTTCGTTTTTGTTGGGATATGTCATGTAGAAATAGAATCTTTTTATCGTATTTCGGGACTAATTAATTATACGATTCTTGGTATCGGGATATATTGCCAAGCTAAAAGCTTGATTGATTTTTTTACCATAAATGTGAGTTTTACTGTTAAACTTTACTGTTTTTAAAACGTTAATCGAAAAATGTGTGAAAAGTTAAGTAGCACCTCTAGTGTTAAATAGTGTAAACCAAACATGTAAGCGTGGGCCGATCGACCAAACCCAACTTGGTTGATTTGAAAAAAGTAAAAAAAATAAAAAAGTACACATGACCATAAGCAAAGCACTTTCTTAAAATTAAATTAAAATTCAAAATCTTTTATTAAAACTTACACATAGTTCACAAACATACAAGTATTAGCATGCAGTTCTAAGCAAGAGAAAACTTAGACTGATTTAACAGCGCGTTCCAAACTAGACAGAGCCTGTATTTTGGTGACCCAAGCACTATACAAAGTTACTGATTAAATCTGTTCTGCAATTAGACAGTGGATGCCTAAAACCTATAAATATAACTGAGCGAAACTGCCAAATTTAACGCCTAACCCGACAATGGATCGCCTACGAGAAGCCATACTATTTTTACGATTAATTTGTTAATTTGTTTCCAGTGTATTTTTGTTATGAAAATTCGGTGGTTAATATGAAATTTGATGGGTTAAGTTAACTCCTCAAAGTGACGTCATCTGGGTGACTAATGATGAAGATTTATGATTCTAGTTCAAAGCCAAACAATGCTTACAAAGTCAGCAAACCAAAAAACTTCAAAAAGAATTAAAACTACCTCTTTCACAGTTCTTTCACCAAGAATTTCTACAAAAGATATCCTAAAAATCTCTCAAATGCTTTTACATGCGACTCAGCGTTTCCACCACCCATGGGTTGGAATTCGTCGTTCATAATGAATGAGTGAATGAATGAAGGAACCTCAAGGAGTGTTCGTTCTTTCTGCACTAGTCTGCGTCTTGCGGAGACAAGACAAGATAAAACACTTAATGCAACACCTCACAAAGGTTTAGAATTAGATTTTGCAGGGTTTATATTATCTGATAAATACGTACCTACCAGACATTTTAATTTAAACTGCCCTTTCTCACTTGAGAAGGTGTAATTTAAATTCTAAATGTAGTAATATGATTGCTTCGTTTAGCAAACATATGTCGAAGAAAATCCATTTTTGAAATATTTTCTGAAAAATTCAATAATTTTACGATTATTGGTCCAAGCTGTTGCAACTATGTAGCCTAAAAGGATATTAAAAAAACTACTAAACTATTGTTTCAGAAAACAGGTTTTAATTCAAAATTAATATTAAAAGTCAATATCAAAAGAATTTTCATCGTGGTGCCTGTGATCTACACATTTCTGTAACTCTTAAAAGCAACTAAAATATTTGATAAAATGTCTGTCATATTGACCATTCGAGCTAAAACTATTGGAAGGAACGGTGAGCTAGATAGCTCCTCATTTTTATTGGAAACGAGGAATGTCCAGGAATTGAAGGTAGTATATTATCAAACGTACCCACAACTCTGTGTTGAATTTCAAAATCTTTTATGAATTAAATGCACCTTTTTCAGGCGTTATCATGAAAATTATACCTATCCGGTAACTAAATTCTTTTATTTTTATTTATCTTTAAAGTTTTTTCATTTATAAAAACAAAATCACCATCATCTGCCCAGACTTTTTCCAGCTATGTTGAGGTTGGCTTCCACTCCAACCGGATGCAGCTGAATGCCAGTACTTTACATGGAGCGACAGGCTATCTGAGATCCACAACCCAGTTACTGAGTAATGCGATACCACTTGATAAGACTGGTGACCCGTTACGACTGTTATAACAGCCGGAACAACCAAAAAAAAAATCCTTTAGTTTTTTTCCAATTTAAATTCGGTTTAAGAGAACTGAGAAAAAACTTGTGTGAGATGAGACCTCCAGAGAAAAATCCACAACCAAATATTCTAAGAGCCAGGTCCCACAGTCTACAAAAAAATTCAAGATGTGCTGCCATCTTGAATTTTCATTTTGAACCCAAACTCTGCTTTATCACCATCGAAAACCATAAAAACGACACCCTTGACCAAAAATTTGAACGTCATCTTGGATTTTTTTGGGCTTCAGCACCCTCGGAAACCATGAAATCGACACCCAAGACGAAAATTTAAAAAAAATGCAGCCGCCATCTTGAATTTTCTTTTTGACCTCAATATTGTACCCTCGAAAATTATGTAAACTATCTCCCTCTCTCTGTCTCGTTCTATTATATAAATGAAAAGTCACATGGAGGGGGCATAACGCTTTTTCGTTACGTGACGATTTCTCGCATTTTACTCCTACCGCAAGCTCCGTAAAAGAACTTCACTCCAGTAACCCCGCGATCGATACTCGCTCGGCATTAATCAACATTCTTTATTCAATAATTATCCAATGTTATATCCTTTATCATTCAGAACTTCTTAATTATCCAATGTTACATCCTTTATCATTCAGGTAGTATAGGCTCTTAACTATTCTATATCTAACCACCACTTTAACTATTATATTCTATATCTTACGTTATCCTCGCTTCATATTTGGCATTCTTTTAGCACCACTAAACTACCAATTAAGCGATTTTTATTACATTTTAATCATTATAATTACTTTTTTAAATAACACAGACATAAGTGTCTGTGTTATTTCGTCGTAAAGGTAAGCCTTTATGGCGAGTTTATTCACATAGGTAATAAGGTTATTTATATTACAATATATTTTCGTTACTACTATGTCGTGCCAGTAGATGTCGTTACGTGTTTACACATTACGTAACGCAAAGTTGTTCTAGAATACTTTAAATTGATTATATCTTCTGATAGCGTGAAGCGATTGCGATGAAACAAAAACTAATTATTACTCCGAGTTCAACACTATATTTGAGTATAAAAAATTAACCATATCGTTTTGATACTTTTTACGTGGAACCTGTTCGAACAATCTCTCACATCCAAACAGAAAAACAGACAAAAATTCCAAAAATTGCTGAAATGGCATCTGTTGGTTATCCTTTAACACCCCAATATTTTTTTTTTTTTTTGGAAATATGTTCAATGTAGGTACGGAAACGCCTCGTCTACAAATATATTATAAATGAAGACATAAATCATCATCATCTGCCTAGCCTTTTCCCAACTATGTTGGGGTCGGCTTCCAGACTAACCGGATGCAGCTGAGTACCAGTATTTTACATGGAGCGACTGCCTATCTGACCTCCAGAACCCAGTTACTGGGTAATACGATACCCCTTGGTAAGACTGGTTGTCAGACTTTCGGCCTTCTGACTACCCTTAACGACTGTCAAATATTCACAAATGACAGCCGGGACCAACTGAAGGTACCGATATAGATAGAATAAAGCAAAAATAAACTCCAAACGCAAGAGATTAAAAGAATTTAAATGCACATTATACTTAAATACGAAATAAACTAGGCTGTAATGCAGTGCCACAAAATAGTTAATGCGGCCACAATTACTCGGCATTTACTTTATCAGCACTAAAACTTTTAAACAGATGCATAATTATGGTGCATAATTACAGGGAAATTGTTGTTGCGATGTGGATTTAACCAAAATACTTAGATATATTAACAGAGTAAGCTGGCGTATCGACACGTCTATTAATAAATGAAATGTTTATTTCTCTAAGTAGATCTTATAAGACACTTACCCATCTATATTTTGTTTGTATTTTAAAACTAGATGGCGCCAGCATTTCCAAGGTGATCTTGAGAAGAAATGCCGAAACGAACCCAGAGATCATGGTCCATTAATTAATCGTGTGTAAAGATTGCTGCTGGTTCGAGTTGGCGTGGGAAAAGATTTACTGGAAGGATTTGGGGGAGGTCTTTGCCCAGCAGTGGGACAGCATAGGGTGAACAAAAAAGAACTCTATGCCTAAATTGTAAGTCACAAAAAATACAATTCCATCTCCGCAGAACATGCAAAATTTGAACTACTGTGTTTTGCCGCACGTTGTACGTAGGTACGTAATCAATTTCAACTGAATTTAGATAACAAAAAGAATACTATTACTTCATTTACTTTCAAGTTCAAAAAAAAGTGCCAATTCTAAAAAACACGAACCAAAACTCCCAATTCACTTGAGACAAATCAACATCCTGAAAGCGAAAACAAAACAAACAGCCACAGTCAACATCAATTACCCGAATCTGACAATTCTTACAAACACCTAGAGCAACAAATTAAATCCTTCAATTTAATAACCGTCAGTACAGTTTTTTTCCTCTGGTACTTTCATTCCACTTTTGTTCCTCTATCTTATAAAAGATGCATTGAGCGGAACAGGAAAATTAATTCCAGACAATGCGACGTACGAAACAAGTCTCTGTGGGCTTTACGTGGGTATTTATGGGGTTGCTTTGATATTTGACTCGATCTTGTGGTGAAAAGTTGAAAGATATTCTTTTTAGTGTACTAGAAAGTTGGTGTAGGTTTTGAACAATGAAAGATTTTATGACGGGAGAACTGAAAGCAAAGTTTTATTCATTTTTGTAATCAAAAGTCAATTATTTACTTTAAATACGGTAATACAAAAGTTGGTAAATAAATATTCTTATGTGATATTTCGCCATATTTAAGCATGCTAATATTAATTTAAAAATAAAGTGCTAATTTATATAAACAGTTAGTTTTAGTTTTAGCACACGTGTGAGCACTGTGTGCCTAAACAATAAAGCTACCATTTACTAGGTCGGTCTTTCATTGACTTGAATGTGCCCTAGCGGCTGAGAGTATGTCATGCTCACTCAAATGTCTTGCTGGTGGTGGCGTGTGTGTTGGATCATTAAGTTCCCTTCAAAATGGTTGAGCTGAATGGTGCTGATACATACGTCATGTTCGTGAACGGGTGCCGTCAGTAGATCACTGGTGAACTCTTAGCCGCCACGGCTTATTTTCATTTATTTTAATTTCTGAATTGCTTTTTTGTTTTTATCTTTTTTAGTATGGACGCTATTAACATGCACGTCGTTCTACTTCGTTATCACGTGTATAATTTCCACATGAATAATGTAACCAATATTTTGTAACAATTTTATGATTTAAAAGTGTCCGTGCAGTTTCTTGCCCGTTCTTCTCCATAGGTACCTACTACGCTTTGGGATGGGCAACTAGCTTCATCTTTCTGACTGACCGACCCCTAGACAGTTCAAAAGTGCCTGTAATTGGTTTGTTTATATAAATAAAACAAAGTCGGGCTAATTACACATTTATGACTCAAGAGCGGCTGGACCGATTTTATGATCTTTGGTTTGTTGCATTTGTCTCTGCCCCGAATAGCAGAATAACTTTAAAAACATGGGAAAAATTCACGAAAAAAAAATAGTGATGATAATTAATTTTCTCATACATTCATTCTTATTGATTCTGAGGGGGTACGAAGTTCTGCTGGTCAGCGATAAATGCTTGAGTTTTCAGTTATCTATACCTACAATTGGAGATATTGACGTCGAAGAGCCGATGCAATTCCTACTGATCTAGAATAGATATATTAATACTGAGTAATAACCAAATAAATAGCCACCAATTTGTTTACTAAACCTGTACGAATAAGAATACAACGCTTCAGAGACAAATGAGCTTATTTTACACCCAAGAAAAACATTTCCTCGCTCACAAACAATAACACCAGTACAACAATCAATCTACCTGCTAATCTAAAAGACTGTGACATAGGTCACATTGAAAACGAATGATTCTTAGAAATATTTAAACAGGCAAGTCGTCCCATTGTACTGGGATTGGATGTCGAAAATTGCCTATTACCAGCCCCTGAGCACGGCAGTATTGCCTCTTTATCCAATTTATCGTTCTACTTTACTATTTCTTCAGACAATTGCGATTTATATTTGCGAGAAAGTCTTTGAATGTGAACGAGAGGAGTATATCGTTCAGTTCAACGCCGAATAAAGTTTAGATATTTCCAATGCTAGGTGTTCCTGGTAAACTTTATTTCATGATCTGTTCTGTAAGTACGCGTTAGGGAAATTGATATATGTAATGTACAAATAATAATAATAATAAAATCGTTTATGTATAAAAGGGGTATATATTTACTACCTTGACAGTTACAACAGCACACAGTTGCTAATTTGCCTGAACTAGGTTGAAACTTTGCTTCAGGCTAGAAAGTGCATGAAATAGATAGTTTTTAACCGATTTCAAAAAAGAAGGCTGTTCTCAATTCAGATGTTTTTATATGTTTTATTCGGGCATATCTCCGTTAAGACGGATTCGCAAAATTATTTTTTTAATAGATAAGGTTTGCCTTCTGGGGTGGTCCCATATACATTTGATTAACTTTGCTCGGGTGATATTTGAGTTAGCTTCAATAATACGATGATTTTTTTTTGTCCACTTAGTTTATATTGATGATGGGATAATACCTTCCTATTACAGATATTTTACATAGCAAGTAGTGTGTTACGTAAACTTTCTTGTGGCGTTTAAACGTCATTGTGGCGTAAACTTTCCTTAACAATGAAAAATCTTTTTTTTTTCAAGTTTTTATTGTTCACTTTTAGTTGTACATACCCCAGGTAGAATTAAAAAGTAAAAAATAAAAACTTTAAAAGAATATTTGTTTCATTGTTAACGAAAGTTTACGCCTATATTATTATGAGAATGCTCTTACTCTGAGATTTATTCTTTGCGACGGTTTTAACTGCAGTCGACTATAATATAGACCCTAATTCCATTTCCATCTATAATTTTTCTCACCCCAAAGATCATGTTAGTATCGCATTAATATTCTCCGCATCTCCCAGGCTCTAAAACCCCACCTGATATTTCCACCACTATTATTCTTCATAATTCACATTAGGCGTAAACTGCGTTTGCAATAAGACGGTGCGCGCATTTAATTTCGTCCGACCATATATTTTAAAACGTGCCTCGCAACTACATTTTACGTGGAAGGGAGGCATATATTGTGGCGGTTTAACGGCTAGATTGTTTTATTGCATTCATTATAAGAGAACCTGTTAGAAGGTATTAATTTGGGAGGGAACTTTAAGGTCGAAAATGATTTTGTAAGAAACGCTTGATCACAATATATAATGCCTTCAAATTGGGTTTAATTACTCGTGTAAATAACGGCTCACCTTTCGAGGGGAGAGGTGATTATGGAGCTTGTATACGATGGAATTGTCACCTGTCACTGCTTATATCTAAATTATGGGGTTATTGGATAGATGTGCTGTCTTCACGATGCTATGGGTTTAAGGATGCAAGATCGCAGCCTCATAGGTTAATAGGAATGGGTACATCAAGGAGCTTTACTGTTTATCGCAAGTGGATGGTTATTTTCATAAGCCCATTTACGATAAACAGTAATATTCCAAAGTAAAGTTGCTTTTCAGCTTTGTTTTTCCTAGCTACGATAGTAATAAATTAATTAATTCTATTAATTTTATGAAAACTCACTACAAAACCACACACAGCATTCAATATTTTTTTTAAATTATTAATTCAGAAGTCCATTTGTTACAGTAAATAAACACAGGTAGCTTAAGTGATCATAATACATAACAGCAACTAAGCATCCGAACTAACCGCTCATACAAAACTTAGCTCCTTCCAAAACTCCCAATTAATACATTCTCAGCAAACTTAAAGTGGAAATCCCTTATAATGAATTCGCAACAGTCGATAATTGACACGTCTACGAAGGTTTAATCTGGCCCCAAGACCCGCCGCTAAGATCTCGACAACTTCTGATATTTCACACACGAATTTCTCCGAGTTAGTTGGATGAGGCCGCTGTGGAGTGGCATAAATTGATTCGTTTAGACGGTTTTGAATGAAGGTCAATGAAGGTGTTCTTAATCGAACCTCAAATAATTCCTAATTTGCTTTCCTAAAACTATTATTGCACAATAATATAATGAATGCGCTTCTTTTTGAGAACCTCTACAAATTCCCATTTTGGGGTCCTAAAAATATTAAATATCCAAGTAACTGCGACCAACTTGGGAGTAGCGCTCGCCGACCACTACCGTGGGACGGCTCGCTTTGCACGCTCGGCTCGCGCGCGATTGTTCAAAGTTCTAACCCATTTGGTCGGAGTACCCTAGCTTAGTTACTGCAACCAACGGTGAGGAAAGACCAGAAATTTAAAAAGATGCTCCAATATTTAAAAAGTGCCCTAAAATACCCAAAAAAATTTTAGAGGTTCATTAATTTAAAAAAAGAAAGTATAACATTAGAAGGTCAATATTTTTTTAGGGGATCAGTTAAATACAACATAGTAATTCATCACACAAGTTATGCATCATAATTTTTCAGAATTTCAGTTCCAAAATAATTATGTACTTATGTAATTTAAATAGCTTATACTCGTAATGAAGCAAAGGAGTTGAAAGTAGTTAATATATGTGTCACTTCATCTGAAAAACCCTGAATTGATATCTCCAATGTTATTAATCTCTTTTTAACAACACATAACGAAAGCAATTAGTCTATGAAAGAAAGAAAAGAAAAAAAAAAGAAAAAAAACGTTTATTTAGCACAGACTAAAAGACACACAATACACCAGATAAAAACAAATTAAACGCGTAAAGTACCATGTAAGGAATTAGCAGGAAAGTGTGCCCCACGGCTGCGCCAGAGAGGCCCAGTTCAGCAAAAATGTCAGACAATTAGGAATAGGTAACAGCATTTCAACGGTTGCTTTTATCCCTACAGTCGTAGTCTGATACCATTAACGTTCGTATCAGAAAAACGGATTCTACCCGAGAGATGTTTTTCTTTTCCTATAGCGGTATTAAACCCTTTACTATCGCGTTGCTACCGCTGTCACACAGTCGTGAGGCTTAGCGAAGAACATTAGTTAGATGCGACAGCAGATACGTTCCCTTTTACCTAAAATATTTCAGTTCACAGAACCTCTGTCCGCAAATTGTGTGCACTGCCAATCTTGCCGGTTGATTTCGCCGTAAAATGTCGGATAAAATCTCAGTGGCCAATTCGCTGCGGGGCGACTGTAAGCTCCAATACTATGAAATGTAATTAACTCAGGTAAATCGGATTGGGTGAAAGTTTTCGCACGATAACTGGAGCGGAATTGTACCCCACCTGCCTCTCCGCGGCTTAAAACTGCGTAAGGAGGTTTCAACGTCATTAAAATTTAAATACTTTTCTGATGTTTGCTCACACGGTGTGTGTTTGTAAGCAGTTTCGTATTTAGTTATAACTGGTGAGGTTCGGTCACTGAGCATTTAGGTTTTCAGATCTAATTTATGAGCTTTGACGTCGATAAATGAATGAACGTTAAAGGATTTTTACTGCTCATCATCAACCCAGAGTCGTAAAAGTCTATGAGAGACGGAAAACTCTATTAAGTGACTGAAAACTAGATTCATTGTAGGTTTTCACCGTAGCATAGGTTACTAAGGATTATGACTCCATCCATTGTCATTATAATTACAACCTTCCTCACCCCAAAACGTCATTTTAAACATGACAATTCCGTCTACCATTTTGAACCGGTGACAAAGCGATACAATTTACGCGGTTCTATTGTGCTGTTAAATTATAAGGCGGGTCGCCATCCCCCATAGTTGTCACCGCAATAATATAAAAAGCAAGAGATAAAAATAAGGAAAATTGTTATCATAACGTTCCACTGTGTAAGGTGACTGTGGATGCTATTATGCTGAATGTTGCAAGGCATTTTTATTTTCAGTGTTTATTTATTTATTGAACACCTTCATAGGCTATGATTCGGTAATTGGACGAGAATTGTGGGTGAAATTTCAAGAACGTGTCACGTTCAGGTACATTTCGTTTCATGAGAGAAAAAAAAAGATCTCTCTCTCTCTCTCTCTCTCTCTCTCTCTTTCTGTCTCTCACACTAAATCTCTCTTATTCTTTATTTTTAAGAAGCTATACTTCTATCACGTGTACGTTGCTGCACGCGCATTTTTTTTTTGTTATTTGCATATACACGGAGGGGCTTGTGGCTAACTAATAGCGATCAGGTTAAGCTACGCTTGCCGCGGTTGGTCCGTGGATGGGTGACCATTACATACCAAGATCCCGCCGTGCCTGTGAAAACACGCTAAGCCGTTGGTCCCGGCTGTCATTCGTGGATCTTTTTGATATTATGAAAGAAATTATTAAATGTAACTTTAAGCAGGAAACAACTTTGTTAATTTTTATGGGAAATAGGGGAAATTTAAATAAAGGAGAATTGCTCCAATATCATAGAACATTGTGCAACCTTAGTTTAAGAAAAATTGTGTTATTTACATTCCCTTATAGTAACAGTTTGCCACAGGAAGAAAATAGGTTAAGATATGATTTAAACATGACATTGCATAATTTAACTTATAATGATAAGCTAATCCATTTAATTGACACTAACTATTATATTAATAGTAATTTATATTTGACAAAAGATAGATACAATCGTGTTATGTACTATCTTTCTACCTATCTCAAAAGACAGATAGCTATGTCGCTATCATATTTTTTTTCTATTTCAGCCAAAAATTTGGCTAAACAAATTGCTCCTTTTGAGCAATGCAAAGGCATTTCAAACCATTCTGTCAATAATTTGCTTAAAATTAATGACATTAATCATCATTTAAATTAGAAATTAGGACAATAGAGGCAACCTCTAGCAAAAATGTAACTAATAAGTCAAATGAAAGTTTAAAAAAATTAAACAGTTCATCAATCTGGTGCATCAAAACATTCAAGGATTTTTAAACAAAGACTTAGAAGTAGAATTATTCCTGAATTGTTACAACGTAGCGTCAACGTGCGTCGTTACTTATGACAGAACATTGGCTTAAAAGCCACCAGTTCATGTTCAATTTTAGTAATCACCAGGTTGGTAGTTCATTCAGCAGAGTAAATGCTATACATGGTGGCTCATTAATTTTAGTAAATAACCAGCATAAATTTAAGGACCGAAAGGACATTGTGAGCCTCTCTGTTGAGCGGACAATTGAAATAGCCTGTATAGAATTGGAGCAGTTCATTATATTAAGTGTGTACAGACCTCCTTCAGGATTGTATGATTGTTTTGAAAAGGTTATGGATGAAGTGTTGCACAAAATCTGTAATACAAACAAGTCCATCATCACTTGTGGTGATTTCAATGTTAATTTGTTAGAAAATTCTGGGTTGAGTACTAAAATCATAAGTTTGTTTCAGTCATACAATCTTGCTAACCTATTTTTGGAGCCCACTAGAATAACTCCTACTAGTGCCACATGCCTAGATAACATTTATACAGATATTATACCAAACCACAAAGAAATGATTAATTTAATAGACTCAGATCATTGCGGACAGCTGATCACTATTCCAAATCAAAACAAAAAAGTTATTAAAAAAGATATCACTGTTAACCCAAAAACAACTAAACGCTTAGAAACATTTAAAACTAAACTCCTAAGTAAATTACCACTTCTGTTGACTAATGTGATGACCCTAACAAACAATATAATGATTTTTTTAATATGTATTGCACACAATTTGATAAAACATTCATTCCAAAGACATTATCAGTCAATAGTAACGCTTCCTTCAGTGACTGGGCCACCATTGGTATACATAAAAGTAGAAAACGACTTTATGAATTATATGATGAACGGATTTGTATAAACACTACTGAATTTAATTTATATGTTAAAAATTACTCTAAAATATTTAAAACAGTCTGTAGTATAGCCAAGTCACGTTATTTGAGTTCAAAAATTAAAAATAGTAGTAACATTATTAAAATGACTTGGAATGTCATTAATAGCGAAACAGGAAGGTCTTGCAACCGAAGTAGTGACTACAGCCTTGCTATTGATGACAATGTAATTAGATCAGATTCTCAAGTCGCCGCGGCCTTTGAAAATTTCTTTTCAGAGATTCCCGTGTCAACAACTAAATCTCTAAGCTCGTCACCCACTGCTGCAGAGTCTTTACTTAAAGAAAACGTTCCAGTTGGTGATTCTGAATTTCACTTCCAATATGTCACCTGTACAGATGTAATTAAAACTTTTCACATGTTAAATGTTAAAAAGACTGCAGATCTATGGGGTAATTCTGTGGATGTTGCTAAGTCAATTATAAACATTGTAGCACCTACTTTAGCTGTTATATTTAATAATTGTATTGATCGTGGTGAGTTTCCTGATCTTATGAAACATAGTAAAATCATACCATTGTTTAAATCGGGTAGTACATAGGACCCTACTAATTATAGACCTATTTCAGTACTACCTACCTTTAGTAAAATTTTTGAAAAGCTTATTTTAAACCAAATGCAAAGATTTTTTAACAAAAATAAATTACTGCATAACAAACAGTTCGGTTTTACAAGGGGTCGTTCAACTACTGATGCCGGAGTTGAACTTTTAGGACATATTTATAATGCATGGGAGGACAAATGCGATGCTTTGGGCATCTTTTGCGATTTGTCCAAGGCATTCGATTGTGTTTTTCATGAAACCTTAATCAGGAAACTTCACTACTACGGAATTCGGAACGCCTCTCTGGATCTTCTTACTTCTTACTTGAGTGATAGGATTCAGAGAGTTGATGTTAACGGAAAAAGGTCACACGGATCTGTAGTAAAAATGGGGTCCCCCAGGGCTCAATTCTTGGCCCATTTTTATTTCTTATTTATATAAATGACTTGCCTTACCTCATAAGGGACGAACATGATATAGTGTTGTTTGCAGATGACACTTCACTTTTATTTAAACTCAAACGTCAGCAGCTGGTTACTGACAATATAAATAGTGCCCTCGCAAAAGTAGTTAACTGGTTTAATGTTAATAACCTACTTCTTAACGAAAAAAAAACGAAATGTATTAAGTTTACGATACCAAATGTTAGACAAGTAGAAACTAGTGTTCTTATAAAGGGTGATGAGTTAAAACCCGAAAATACCACAGTATTCTTAGGCATAACTTTGGATGCCAAGCTTCAATGGGGCCCCCATATAGATAAATTGTCAAAAAAGCTTAGCTCTGCAGCATACGCCGTTAGGAAAATTCGTGACTTAACTGATTTAGAGACAGCCCGTTTAGTTTACTTTAGTTATTTTCATAGTGTGATGTCATACGGTATTCTGTTGTGGGGAAATGCCGCCGATATTCAGACAATTTTTATTTTACAAAAAAGGGCAATTCGTTCGATTTATAAATTAAGTCCCAGACACTCCCTCAGAGACAAATTTAAAGGGATTAATATAATGACTGTGCCTTCTCAGTACATTTATGATAATCTTTTATATGCACATAAAAATATTAATCTGTTTAAAAAATACAGTGATATCCATAATATTAATACTAGGAACAAACACAAATATGTTGTTCCTACAACAAGGCTTAAGAAAATAGGTGGCTCGTTTAGATGCCAATGTATACATTTTTATAATAAACTTCCTAGCCACATTCAAGAACTAAGCATTAATAAATTCAAATCTTTTATAAAGCTGAAACTATGCCAGAAAGCCTATTATACTGTAAAAGACTATATTGAGGACAAAAAAGCTTGGGATTGAGCTGCTCCAGTAGGTCTAGACAGTGAATGTTGTTTATTTTTTATTTTGCTGATTTACACTTTGGTTTTTTTTTTTTTTTTCTTTCTTTCTAAATATCTATTTATATACAGAATGACATGAACATTTACTGTTTAAAGTCTTATATTATTTTAATTATTGTGAATGTGAGGGCTATGTGGGTCATTGTTTCCGTTTTAATCATGGTCTGGCAGTTTGAGTGGTGTATGCGGTCTACACAAATGTCCTGTCCCTGGTATTGCTCGTCGAATCGTTGAGCTCCTTAAGTTCTGAGTTGAGCTGCACGGTTACTGACGAATGCGTGCACTGACTGCACAGGTCCACTCAGTGTGGTTCTTTCCTCAAAAGACCACTTCAGACACCAATCTACATGGTCCTCAAAGATTATATCCGGATTTTTATATACACATTGACATTGATGAATTTTATATAAACAATGACATGGATATTTACTTTGTAAAGTATCTTATTTTTATTATTATTACTGTGAGTGTGAAGACTATGTGGGTCATTTCTTTTTTTCGGTTTTCCTTCTTAGTTAGTTTTAATCATGATCTGGCAGTTTGAGTCATTTATGCGGCCTACCCAAATGTCCTTTCATTGGTATTGTTCGTCGAATCGTAAGGCTCCTCAAGTTCTGAGTTGAGCTGCACGATTTTTGACAAATGCGTGCACTGACTGGACAGGTCCGCTCAATCTGTGTGGTTCTTTACTCAAAAGACCATTTCAGACACTAATCTACATGGTCTTCACATTATCTGACCAAGATTATGTCTGGACTTTAAAAGAGACTGTGACCTCTGAGTTTGTTTCGGCCTTTCTTCTCAGAGTAGTCAGATAGGAAACGCCGACCTCATCTAGTTTAAAAAAAATATGATTGACATGTAAAAGTGTTTGTACAAACCTACTTACAGAAAAATAAATCATTTATCATTTATCATCATTTATCATTTATCATTTGACAGTCGTTACGGGTCGACAGTAGCCCGAAAGTCTGACAACCAGTCTTACCAAGGGGTATCGTATTACCCAGTAACTGGGTTGTGGAGGTCAGGTGGGCAGTCGCTCCATGTAAAATAATAGTATTCAGCTGCATCTGGTTAGACTGGAAGCCGACCCCAACATAGTTGGGAAAGAAAAAAAGAAAAAAAGAATGGCACCATGCCCCGAGACCAACTGGCTTCTTGGGTGCCATGGCAAATAGTTATACTGAATAAAAATGATCATCTCACTTCATCAGTATCACTGTTTCGTACTGAATAAAAATGATGCAGCTTTATCAATCGAAGCTGAACCTTAATCCACAATACTTAGGTCTGAACGATAAGGGCGTTTCCGCAAGCTGAGGACAAAATACGAACAGTCAGCCTGCAAAACGTCTCCAATGATACCACCTACACTTCGTTAAATAGACGCAAACACTTCCATTTCTTCCGTTACTCGCACACAAATTCACAATATTGCACCGACGTCAATAGGTACGTGTGTTTACTCTGTAGTCATTTCCATATAATGATGGCTTTAATTTACAGAAATTATGCAAATAATTACGGAGCAACCGTTAGTTTTCTGTCTTCCACCCATTGACATCACTCCGGTTTCATTATTTTTCCACTACCGTCACCCCTCCGCTGTCTAATAATATTCTTAAAACTATTGTGGCGAGCCTAGTAACGCCATCTAGTATTGGACTCGAGAACTGAACTTTTTAGAATACTAAGTTGTAATCATACCACCATTAAATGGTGGTATGATTACAACTAGGTTAAATTTTAACCTTAAGTATATCTGAGATTTGCAGTGAACATTGAAGTTAGTTTTTATAAGTCTTGTCTTCTTCTCTGTGGTAAATGAAATTATTAACTTGGTATTGTAGATATCTTACATACCAATAGTACCAATGCCTTTATTATAGTGTCGAGATATCTTGAAGATAATCGGAAGAATACATCAATGGTGTTACTCTTAAATCGTACTGAAGTTTATCTGAAAAGTGATTTTAAGTCTTTCTTAACTTATTCTGTAAACCTGTGCCCACATTTGCTTAATTCTCTATTGTTGAATAGCCTTAAGATATCTTGAGGGTCGATATGGTTTTAACCAAAACAATGGCCAAGAATTTAGTTATTGTCTCAAATACATAATCTACAATTCCTTTTTATGACATGGCAGTGCTACTTGGGTGTGCACCTGACGTATTATACTTACTCAATAAATCAACTTCCCGTCTGGCGGAGTGTGCTGAAGCGTAATCATAGTGAAGAAGGTTAAAAAAATTCTAGAAAAGCGACAAAAATTTATGAAAGTATCATGATCTTAAAACCTTAATGTAAATAAGAAAATTCTTGTATGTAAACGATGTTAGAGAGGTTGCTTGCCCCTCGAAAGAGCTCCTACATAAAGTTGCCCGTGTGAAAAGCAACGCATTTACTCTGGTTATATTCGACACCAGCCGCCCTCGAAAACTACGACGAGGACACACATGAAGAAAACTTTCGACATGATTTTGATTTAGACCTTTTACTGCCGAAAACCAGATAAAAAATCTAAGGCCCGTACACCTTGCTTTAGAATTAATACAGTATTTAGGTACCGTCCATCGTTAAAAAAAATCTGATTACAAAAAAATATAAATAGAATATAAATACGTCATTACGTGTTTCCACATTACGTAACGCAAAGTTGTTCTAGAATACTTTAAATTGATTATACGTCTTTTGTAGAGATTGCGATGAAACAAAAACTAATCATTACTCCAAGTTCTACACTATATTTGAGTATAAAGATCAACCATATTGATTTTACTTCTTACGTGGAACCTGTTCAAACAGTTAATCTCTCACATCCAAACAGACAAACAGACAAGAATTCCAAAAATTGATGGAAATTTTTGTAAATATTTTCAATGCACAGAAACTCCTCGTCTATAGATTTATTATTATGTATAGATTCTTTGAATGATTAAAAAGTATTATACGATCATTTGTTCTTTGTCTGGGTGTAATTTATCTATAATATGTATGTATTTAGAAATATACATGTATGTTTATCAGTTGTCTAGTACTCATAGCACAAGCTCTGCTTAGTTTGGGACTAGATGACGTTGTGTGAAAGTTCTGGAATATTATTATTATTTATTATTATTATTAAATCCAGACCCTACCCTTGCATCTAACATACCGCCATCCACGAAGTTAACTTGTAGTCTTCGGCTGATAAAATGCAAATTCACAAAGATTCCGCGAAAGTTTTCTTATTACTCGTGCTAATAAACGATCTCTTCGCGGGGGTTTATATATCCCAGTGCGATTGTTCCGACCAACTTTTAATGTATAGCTGTATCTCGGTTCTGATCTTAGAAATGCGACCGGTGTAAAAAAACCGTAACTTATTTTATTAGGAGAGAGAGGCACAATCTTTTTTAACTAATTTAAGATACAACTGAATCACGGTGAAGGGAAATATTGTTAGGATATCTGGAATTGCTAGTCACTACTAGTCTCGTAGACGAGGAATCGCTAGATATACAGCGTGTAACGGAAGGGGGGTATCAACCCTGAAGGAGGTGAATGTGCTCATGAAACTCAACAACTTTCCCAAAGAACATAGGTCGAAAAATGAAAAAAAAATTTGGCCCTCCCATAGTAAATCAATCAGCTGATAGTCAGTTTTGTAAGGGAGGGCCAAATTTTTTTTTCATATTTCGACCTATGTTCTTTGGGGAAAGTTGTTGAGTTTCATGAGCACATTCACCTCCTTCAGGGTTGATACCCCCCTTCCGTTACACGCTGTATACACATTTCTGGTGGTGAGAACAGCTCTTGATCCTTCTGTGTATAAAAAGAAATCTATTGACTAGACTGGTAAACCCTATTTGCGAGATAAGTCAACAACTAAAAATATTGCTAGGAAATCTGGTATTGTTAGTCAGATAAAGACGTAGTTTCACTGGTGGTAGCTTGATTCTTCTTCGTATGAGAAAAGACATTTTGACCAGACTGGAAAACCCAATTTTCAGAATAAGTTTACAACTAAGTATGTAAATAGACCTATCGTTGACGCACAGATAGGTACCCTACGGGACTTTTTCAACACACAATTTTCTGAACCCTGAAAGGTACAAATTATGGTAGGTAAGAACGCAGACAGTTTTAACTAAATAGGATCCGTAGGCATAACGTAAAGTACATGTACCAGGTAAGGTTTTCCGAGGGACCGGGAGTAATGTTTAGTAAGAGCCTGACTTGTAATAAAGGTTAATAACCCCGAGACTTTTGTAAGGGTAATTTTATCCTTGCCTCTACTCCAGGCTGGATGGTTGTGGAAAAGTTACTGTTTTCTACACATATTTCAAGTACTATTGCGTCTGAAAAAAAAAAACTAAAAATTAAATTTTATCTTTTCAGTTTTAATAACACAATAGGGTTTCCCCCATAACATGACACTAATAAGGAATATTATTTTCCAGGCGACTAACAACTTAAAAGGGCGACTAACTATTTGCTACTAAAAATAATGACATGGCGACTAATATTAACCTCCTTCGTGTTAGGTTCGTGTTAGGTTCCTTTAAACCCTGCAGGCGGAAATAGGGGCCCCGCGAAGCGGGGCTCCGTCGACTACTTCTAATTATTATTATTAAAGATAATTAGTTAACTTGATACACAACCTCGTTGTTTAATTTAAGAATGCCTATTTTCTACTTTTTATCCGCCGTCCGTAGCTGCCAACCTACTATTTTTGCTACCGTCTTTAATTATTTTTTAATCCCAAATTCAGATTAATTTGTCGCCGCGTTAAATACATGCCTACCAATAACATAAATGGGGCAATGAGATACTACACATCTCTGAAAGTCTGACTATCTCTTCGGGCGTGATTTACATTTCAGTACCCAACACGATCTATTTGTAGATGCTTCGAAGGAATCAAATTAGGAAAACCTACTGTACAGGGTTAAATTAAATTAGCTAGCGAAACTCCGCAGACAAAAACATGATAAAGCAAAGAAAGAAAGAATAAAGAAAACACATTTATGTAGCACAGACTATAAGACACACAGTACACCTCAGACATACACCAGATAAAAAAACAAATAAAAATCAAATGAAAGGTGTACAGTCCAATGTAAGAAATTAACAGGAAAGTGTGCTTCACGGCTGCGCCAAAAAGGCTCAGCTCATAGTCTAAGATACGTAGAGGAACGACCTCCCCCGATCGAGTAACCGGACGAAATGTGTTTTTTATTTAATAAAATATGCTAATGAAAGTAACGACGATGGGTTGCCTGATGAAATCCTGTCAAGGATATACAACGTGTAACGTTAAATGTGCAAAACCTCAGACACCCCAACTGATTTTTAATTCAATTGACCTATTTCAGAGAGAAAATGAGTCATTAAAAAAATTGTAAAGGTTTTATGTGCTGTTCTAAAACAGCACATAAAACCTTTACAAATTTTTTTTACTGGCCATTCTGATCGTTTCTTGCGTCTGTGACGACGCTTAACCGAGGGAGGAGTCGTCGCCGAGCCGCTGCGCCGCGCTGACATTGGCTTGCTTGACTTATTAATAAATAGACACGGCAACGTTTTGAATGAAGATTTTTTGAAAAATGTGACCTATATTAAAAAGTGGTTCAATTAATTCTGCTCGTTATTCTGATCAAACTATTTTCAGGATTTGCGCATTTAACGTTACACGTTGTATATAGATCAAAACATTTTGATCATCTATCAACCCTTATGGAATCACTGGCCCCAAGTCACAGGCTATAAACTTAGTTTGGGGGCTAGGAGATAATACTCAATGCACTTTCTGTTGTACCATATTACTGTACTTGTAACCTTTGTGAACATTTTACAAAACAATTTTTACAATTTTTGACATTTTACAATTTTTTTTTTGGAAATAAACATACTAATTATTATTTTAAAAAATATATAAATATTAGGTGAATCAAATATAAACAGGACTTTTTTTATTAATGGTCGCTGAGTGAAGTGACGCGCTTGGTGCTGTTGTATGTGTTCGGGGGGATCATCTGGGGGAGGGGGGTATACTGCTCCGGCTCACTTTAGTTTATTGCGCGCCAGTAGCATCATGTATGAGCAGGAGGTATATAAGTCTGTTGAGCAACGACTTATCATAATTTTTTTAACACGGGAGGGCATAAAACCTTCCGAAATTTTGCATCCATTGGCAACAAGTTTTACTCAAGTGTAGGAATGGCACAAAAAAAAATTCAAGTGGAGGACGCCGTTTTCACACTGACCAGATAGTGGAATCATTTGTGTGCAATTGGCTAAAGGCACGACCGACTACATTCTTCGATACTGGCATCAAGAAACATACCCTGCGCTGGGAAAAAATGTGTTAATAGAAGGGGAGATTATGTAGAAAAATAAAATATATTCCTTTTTTTTTACGAGTATAATAATACGTGTGTATTTTTTTTTTTACTTAAGTCCGGTTTATATTTGATCCACCCACGTATATATTTGTATTTCATTGCTACACTCACACGCTGCGCTCCATAACTCAAGTAGCTGATTTTAGAGAAAAAACAGTCAGATTGGAGTGGGAGTGAGCTGGACACGACGCGCGAAAGCCTGGAGACATGAGCAAATATCGTCACTCACTGGACGCCTGAAGGAAGACAACACCGTCGAGGTAGACCACTGTGAAGGTGGTTTGACGAACTTACGAGGTTTGCATTGCCAACATGCCCAGAGATCGCTCAAGACATGGTTTGGAAGGAAACCTCCCAGCAGTGAGACACAATATGGGCTTAAAAAAAAGACAGTATTTCACTCTACCACGAAACATTCAAGTTGTAATGGATACTTATTAATTGGGTGTATTTAAACTGATTCGTTGCATGTTACTCGGCTATGACAACATCCCTATGTGTCGTAAAAGACAGTAAAGAGATTACACGAAAGGATGTGCGGTTACTTCTGGCTGTTCCCGTAGCATCATACCGTGATGTTTCCTTGTTAAGCCCATGATTATGGCTGGAACCCTCCTTGCTTTATGGTGAAGACTTAGGCGTAATGCTCTCTTGTATCTAATGGTCTCCTTTAGCAATAGGTACTTTATTTACTGTGAGGATCTAAATGTAGTGTTACATATAATATAAGAAAAGAAATAGCTCTATTCCATATAAAATTGTTAATTTGATTTTACAATAGTCACATAGACTATTGTAAAATCAGTCTTAAATAAAAATATTGACAACCAACGCACAACGCTGGGTCTAGAAGCATGAAATTTTGTGTAACAGTTCCTTCTATATAGCGAAAGTGAGCCGTATGAAGATTATGTGAAAATTCACACCATAAAACGGTTAAATTGGGGATGAAAGTTCGTCATTTTTTTTTTATGGGAAATTCCATCGGGCACATATCTTGTGGTAACATAACACGGTTCAACAAAATTAATTCACATTGATTTAAAAGTGCAAAAATAAAGGCTACGGTCGAATCAATGTAATCTTTAAATACGGTAGTACATAAGGCTGTGATAACACGATGCAATTCAGCAAAAGGAGTATTCTGTAGTTTTTGCCTACCCCCATGGGAAGTAGGCGTGAATGTTATGACAGTCAGCTGTTGCTCGCCTTAATGCACGGCTGCGCTTGCGCGTCTTACATCTCGTAATCTTACATTGTCATTTCTTCAACCGACCGTTGTAATTTCTGTACTTTTCCTTCTTCATTATACTTCTTATTATACAGTCCGCTATCTTTCCATTTCACCCATCCACGAGCTATCGTCGCGTACATTGGTCCTTCGATTGTTCATTGGTACCAATGTACGCGACGATAGCTCGTGAATGGGTGAAATAGAAAGATAGCGGACTGTATAACAAGAAGTAAGTATAATAAAGAAGTAAAGTAAAGAAATTACAACGGTCGGTTGAATAAATGACAATGACATGTATGAGATGTAAGACGCGCAAGCGCAGCCGTGCATTAAGGCGAGCAACAGCTGACTCAATTCTAGAGTTAGCGTTGCTACGTTCGCCAATAACTTTGCTTTTCTTTATCATTCTGTCATTCTGTCTGTGATCAAAGAAACCTAGTGTAAGCATTTCCTAGCTTTATAGTCTAACGCAACTCTTATAATTAATTAGTTCGATCGTTAACTATCGCTGACGTTGAAGAGTTCATATCCGCTTCTTTTACAACATTTAAGTTAAGTGGAGTAGAAAATCCAACATTGTTTTTGATCATTCATTAATATCTTAACATATTTTACTTATTCAGTTTAAGATGTTTAATTCGGATATTTCTAGATGAGTGTTACAAAGTAAATTCGTAGTGGATAAATTCTGGGTAACCAACAAGGACTTCATAATCAACATAGAACTGCATCTGTCAACCTTTTCATATTGAGTTTGCCTCAAATTTAGTACTACAATGTGATCAATAGCATGTGTAAATATTAAAAAGAAAAGTCGTAAAGTCGGACTTGCGCACAGAGGGTTCCGTACAATTTTTTTCCTTTTACTTGTGCTACATGACTTCTTGTCAAATTTCATGATTCTAGGTCAACGGAAAGTACCATACAAATTTTGATTCCCTTGCGAGTGTCAAAATATGCGGCATAAGTGGAACATAAACGCCCGTATCTTATGATTACGTTTATTTAGAAGTTTGATTTTTCACTGCTTCAAGGGGTTACCTTGAGTACTTGACATTAATTTAAATTTTATAACTCCACGCGTTCCTGCAAAAAAGGGTCTTGACAGACGGATAAGGGTTACCAGTACGAACGAGGTAGCAGTACCTACTACGACAATAAAACTCAAATGAAGCGTTCAGTATGCACAGACGACACTCACTTAATAGTAGATAATACTTCATAATGAACAAGACCCACTGAAAATGCTGACGTTACACTTTCATTGAGTATCTGGGTCGGGCAAACGAGCCCACATTCAACCCTCGACGTAATGAGGATAGGCAGACAGTGAATGGTAACGGCTGAAACAGGAAAATTAACTCTTTTAAAAGGAGTATTTAATAGTTTTTCGCTGAATGAAAATTGGGTCAGTCAGCTTTTTAAGATAACAAGGTTAATAGTGAATGGTTTTACAATTTTTTAGTTTAAATATTTCTGTTTAGGGGTTAAGTGGTGATAATATGATCTGTGTAAGGATGTAGCACACCATTTTCTGTAAAATCTATTAGTAGTGTAAATCCCAGAAAATAGATCAGAGGGATTAGACAAGGACGATCGCTTTCAAAGCGTTTCGTATTATTACAACGACTTTCAGCACACAGTATGGACAGTGGGCATATATATTATATATATGTTTTTATTAGATATTTTTTATTATATATATTTTCGGTAGCTTGAAGGTTCATTTTTGAGATTTCTTTCTGTTATCGCTGATAGGATATCGTACCTTTAGATGTTTTTTTATTTATTCTACCATTTATTTATATATATATATATGTGTATGTACACACTTATTATATAATATAAATAGACAAGAAAAAAACGGAACATAAAAATACCACCAACAACATATCAACAACATACAGTATCTATCTCGTTAGTCTCGTGGTCGGAATAGGGACTGCTGAGCATCTGGGTTCGATTCCCAGGTCGGGGAAAGTGTAACTAGGGTTTTTTTTTTTTCGGTAACAGCCCGGAGTTTGGAAGTTGGTGGTTACACCCCGTCACCAGGCTATGAGAGTAATGGAATAAAGAAACAGTGCATCTGTTTTTGCGCACACACTTATGCACTATAATATCTCCTGCGTTCCGTTGAGATTGGAAACCGTGACTGAAATCGGTCGGGAGGATTATAATTATACATAAAAGAATGGATAGAGATTATAGGCTAGCTGGCTCCCACTAACTTTAAAATTGTTACCAATATTGATTAAAGAGCAAATTCTGCACACGTACAAGTATCATCCTACTTATTGATGTTATAAACTAGCTGACCCGGTGAACTACTTTCCACCTCAAAATCAATAAGAATGAATGTATGAGAAAATGAATCATCTATTTTTTCGGTAATATTTCCCATATTTTAATAGTTATTTTGCTATTCGGAGCGCAGACAAATCCAACAAATAAAAAATAAAATAACGGCCCAAGTAACGGTCCTGTCGTTCTTAGGTTATAAATGGTGTAACTAACCCGACTTTGGAAGTGGAAGTTTGCATGTTTGTTACTCATTCGCCCTAAAACGGTTGAACGGATTTGGATGAAATTTGACACACGGATTCAGGATACTTCTAATCCCGGGACTTACTATGTTCCCGTGAGATACTTTCCGACAAACATGCAGGCAAAGCCGCTGGAAGAAGCTAGTCAATAATAATTCATTTTGTCCAGACCGTGTTGGTATTCCAAGTATGAATTACATTAATATTGGTTGTATAATTAAATGAAAATGAATACATAAAATGAAAGGGCAATGAGGAACAATGCTAACATGCAGGGAATGCGTAAATGTTGACGTTACAGCTAAATTCATTAAATCAATCACTCGTTTATGAATTCATTCGGTCTATGTTTGTTTAACGAGATAACTAAAGTGATTACCAATTTTGGATAATGAAGGTAATAAATACGAATTTACCGAATCACGGCCCAAGTAACGTTTAATTCTAATAACTTTGTTTGGGTTTATCTTGATTAGGATTTTGCTATCTTTAGTGCGAGCAGTGTAGTGAGAGCCCGGAGTGGTAGCCCAGTGGTAGCGACCGCGACTTATTTATTTATTTATTTATTTATTTATCCTCACACTGGAACGCCATTCAGCAATTACACCAACGGAGCAAAAAATTACTTCATGTGCTGGTTTCCATCATCCTGTGCGCGGTGGACATCGAACGGGCGGCGATGGATCACGTACGCTCACGCATCGTCAAGACATTTCTCCATAGCCCGATCACTCCTTCCATAATGCGCACATTCTTTGCGAATTTTTGAAACACCATGAATTTTTCAAAATAAGTACATTAAATCTTATAAAGCTGATGTATTTTAAGAACAGTCGATTTCCTACTCTAAGCCTTTACCAAATTAGCGACTTACTTTCTGTGAGAAAACTATATATTATTAAAACTATTCTTAATAAGCACAAATCCCTTCCATATGACGCCAGAATAAATTTAAAAAGAAGAAAAGACCTAATAGCAGATGTTCCACAAACTAAAACTAAATTTGCCCTAAGTCTAAGTCCCCTAATACAGGCTTTATACGCTTAAAAGGAGGCTCCAATCACCACTGATGTAACACGAAAACTTGTTGATTCCAATAAACCTTTTTTCATTTCATTTTTCATTTTCATTTAAAAATTGAAAAAACTTACGAGTTTTATGTCGTAGGTTCGCACCCAGACAGGCGCTTTACTTTGTGTAAATTATTTCATCACCTCTGCTCTCAACACGGTGAAGGAAAACATCGTGAGGAAACCGGCATGTCCTAGTACCGAAAATATTAGGTCTTTACCTATGAAATTGCCGTTCTGCAGTATTGGCCATTTCAAATCAAAATAATTTTTGTTTGGCTAAGAATTCTAATTTCAAATTAATTTTATTTTAAAAACATGGAATTTTGTTTCCAAAAGTAGTCATTTGTTTATTGATTAGTGTTACATTTTCATCGCACTTCAATCTTTTTCGTCATCACGGATACGTTAAAAATTCGAGTAATTATGGAATATGAGTACCGTCGTGGCAGCAACGCGGCACAAGCGGCACGCAACATCAACGACGTTTACGGAGCTAACACTACAAACCAACGCACCACCTGTTATTGGTTTGCTCGCTTCCGTTCTGGAAATTTCGACCTGAAAAATGAACGTCATGGTCGTCCGAAGACTTTGGTCGACAGTGACGAATTAAAGGCGATTGTGGAAGCTGATGATACACAATCTACGGCTGAATTAGCAGCAGCTTTCGACGTTAGCGTCAAAATAATATTAGTACATTTGCGTCAAATTGGCAAGGTAAAAAAGTTTGACAAATGGGTGCCCCACGAACTCAATGATCGCCAGCGCGAAGTACGCGTCGAGATGTGCCTTGCACTGCTCAACAGACACACAAATGAAGGAATTTTGAACCGCATTGTTACCTGCGATGAAAAATGGATTCTGTTTGATAACAGCAAGCGCTCAGCAAGTTGGTTGGATCCTGGTTCGCCACCTAACACCTAAACAATGCCCTAAACGAAAACTTACCCCTAGAAAAGTGATGGTCACTGTTTGGTGGTCTAGCGCCGATGTGATTCATCACAGCTTCTTATCAAACGGGGTGAGCATTACTGCAGATGTGTACTGTGAAGAACTGAACACAATGATGGAGAAGCTGGCAAATCTACAACCAGCATTGGTCACTCGCTCGTCTCCGCTGCTCCTGCACGACAACGGGCGACCTCATACTGCACAGCAGACGGTCTCCAAGTTGCAAGAACTGGGGTTGGAAGCTCTCCGTCATCCGCCCTTCTCACCAGACCTTGCGCCAACAGACTACTACTTTTTCCAGAATTTGGATAACTTCTTGGCGGGAAAAAAATTCAATACCCGAGAGGCAGTACAAAATGCCTTTGAAGAATTTGTTGCCTCCCGTCCAGCTGATTTCTTTAAGAAGGGCATCAATAAACTGCCACTGGGTTGGCAAAGATGCATTGATTGCATGGGTGATTACTTCGATTAATACAAATAAAAAATACATGAAAAAAATTCGTTTAAATTTTTTCATACAAAACGGCAATTTCATAGGTAGAGACCTATTACGAAGAGATGTGACATCTAACAACCCGTACCGTGGGCCCGTGTGGTGGATGAGGACCCACTTCCTCTCCCCGAGAGGAGGCCTGAGTCCCAGCAGTGGAAACATTACTGGCTGATTACAGTAAAACGGGGTGAATAGGAACGCAGGGGTGAATCGGGACGAAACTTTAAAATGGATTTTAACATTGAAATAATATCGTTTTTTGCCAAAAGGTCTCTTAATGTGTATACTATATTATAGTTGACGATTAAGTGTAATTGTTAGCTACAAACTATATTACATCAACGTTAAAATCCATTTTAAAGTTTCGTTCCGATTCACCCCTGTGTTCCTATTCACCCCGTTTTACGGTACGCTGTCTTTAGTACAGTAACGACGCAGAAGACTAGAATCGTAATGAAAACGGCTTCGATGGATCTAATTCAATGATGACTTTAGCTATAAGTAGGTATGGTATTTCCATGACCAGGGTAATTTCGTAACACACTGTCAGTAGCAATGGGTTTCATTTTGACAGTTCAACAACAATTTACGTTGTTGAGCAGACACATTTTTCGAACATATGGAGCAATGGGTTAGCAATATGCTTCAAAATTATTCAAAGTAATAGTGTGTTACGCAATTAGGGTGCTGCTTAAATAGATTTATTTTTTTATTTTTTAGGAAAACTTACAGTTAAACAGATACAGTAAGTAATAAAATTATACAAAAATAAGACCAATTACAAGTTCCCACGTGTAGTAAGTATATACTATATACGTATATATAATCTTATATAACACAATATAAAATATAGTCATATATAATACAGTATTAAATATAATCAAATATAGTATATTATCATATGAAACAGAAAATTAATAATTAGACTATAAATATATAAGACAGAACAGTAAAATTACTGTTTACGCTCGAAGAAGCAAGATTATAGTATATATTGTGCGCCTTATGCTATCACAACAATTACAGAGTTTAAACTACGCACTGGGCCTCGTATCTTGCGTGAGAGTGACTTGAGGGGCAATTCCCATATTTTTTTAATTTTTGACAGATCAATCTGTCAAAAATGTTATGGGGTATTTGACATTGATTGTCGCTGAGATAAGATTGCGACTACAACTACTGCTTGAACTTTTTTATTACAGAAATCGACCTTCTGACCATGATCATTAGGTACTATCCTGATGAGCAGAAAGATAGGTACATGAACGAAACGAAAATAGCTTGAAAAAACAAACATGTCTAAAACAAAGCCAAATACTTCAACATCGTTAAACACGTTTCCAGTTTTCAAGTAACAAACACACGGCAAATAGAACACAAACGATCCCTGGATACCTCAACATTCAACAAACCACACAACAGTATCACATAAACGGCGACATTTTAAAAGTAAATACGTAAAAATATGAACCGCAAAGATTTGTGTCGGCTCGAATGCCCGACTATAAAGTGCATGCACTTCCCAAAAATATATCGCCAATAAACAACTACGACAGAAATTAGAATACAGGCCAAAATACACCTTAATTCTTGAGTTCTAAAGTTGGAATTTATAAGGGAGGTTGTTAACGAAATGATGCTACTTGGCGAATATGTTTGGCGATAGATAAATTTTAGTTCTCCATCGTCAGTGCAAACAGCTTGACGTGCATACATTTGGTCTCACCTCGGATGCTGGTATTTCTGTGAAGGTGGCTGCACGTTTATTTGCTTGGAACTCTGATTATTGCTGCAAAGAGTTGTGTTGAGTGATGAAATTGTTTGCCGGCTTTTTTCTAGAATTACTTAGAATGTCTGGATTGAGTAGGTATGAGGGGCTGGCTTTTAAAATAATGCCATAGGTTTTGAACAATCGTAGCGTAGCATGTGGTTTTACGGCCATAAGAGAATCATTGGTTTTAAAGTGAACAGCTCATTTTTTTTTTTTTAATTCATAAAGAAAGACAAATGGTTTATTCTGCACAAACAATACGCGTTACAAAAATAAAATAACATAAATGCAAGTTTACGTTCACGTACGTACGCAATAAAAGGTTGACAAAGATTTTTTTTTTTTACATATCGGGATTAACTTCCACGTCTAAAAAATCACTCCGAAAAAATCATTAAAACTTCTAAATAATTCAATGCTTAAAAAAACGCTCTCGTTTAACAAAAACAAAATAGCAGTGCGAAGTTCACTGTTAAAGTTGGTAACAGTAGGCCGTGGGTTCGAGTCTGTGCAATTTTACGGTGGAGTGGCCGCGAGCAACGTTCCCGCGTGCAATTTTAAACTTTAAAAAAAGTTGTTCCGTAGATAGATGAATATTACCTGTTAGTTCCTGTGATTAGCGAATGCTGAGATGTATTTGAGGTTAAGATATGGGAAATGAGTGGTGAATATCATTTTACTGGAATGGAAAATGTATCACAAGGGAACAAGTTTCAAACTTTTTTATACAACTGTCAAAATTATACTTGTTTCGGATTACAATTGCCTGACATAAGTAGAAACTGAAAGTGAATTTATTGTAACAGGTCTAAATTTATAGATACGGCAATACTTGGAAAAATGAGAAAATAACATTAAAAAATCGTTCAAACAATTTATATAAATTAAAAGCATAACGAATTTTAACATAATGGCATTAATTTCAAATTGTCCACTATTATAGAGATTTGAAGCTTGAAGATACAGGTTTTATTTGGTTAATGTCTCTTCTTTTGCCTTTTGTGCAATGTTGAATCTTCTTTTTTGAGGAACCAACAAAAATCTGCCATCATAGCTGGATCCCATCGTCCTTGATATCTTATTTTTATTGTTCGTACATCCTGATGAAACGTTTCTCCTTGTTCATCACTTACTGCGCCAAGATTATCAGGAAAAAAGTCTAAATGAGAGTGTAGGAAATGGATTTTGAGAGACATTCTGCATCCTACGTTTTGGTACGATACGACTGAAGCAATTCATGTACTAAAAGTTGATAGTTTTCTGATTTTTTATTGCCTAGAAAGCCTTTTATGACTGCAACAAAACATTTCTGTAAAAGTTTCTTCTGTGCTAATTGAAGTGGATGGTACACTTGGTACAGGATAGTTTTTTCCGTGGGGGATAGGTCGCGATGCTGATGACAAGTTTGGATATTTTATTTTATGTTTATCCGTCTTCGGGTATCCGGAGACATTTACCGTGCAAAAATAGCAATCATTTACATGATTCGAAGGCTCTCGCCACAGCATAGGAACTGCAAAAGGCATTTTCTTTTGTTTACCTTTCATCCACTTCAAAAGTCCCATGTAACAAGAAATACAACACATTTGAGGTGTCCACGACTTCTCAATATCTCCAATCGTAAATCTAAAATAGGAGCAGTAAGCTGCTTTTATCTCTTCCGTAATTTTTTTTTAGATTTTTAACTACATAACATCCGCAAACGTAGCAAAATTTATTTGGTGGATTTTTACAAGATCTTCTTTGATGACTAGCCATATTTTTATGTACAAAACGTCTTAACTTAACTAACTAACTTAACTTTATGTAATGATAGAAATAAAAAACTTGTTAACTCGAAATATTGTGAATAATATATTGTGAGGATTTGTATACAGGAGGCTAATGCTAGCGAAATATGAAACTTTGAATAAAACTTATATGAGACCTGTCACACCACTTTGATGACTTGATGGGTGAAAGATGAAGCTAGTGCAACAAAAATATATGATTACTGTTCTGGTTGTCAAACCTTCGTTCCCTTGTGATTTAGAAAAGGCTTAGAGTCTCTATTTTTTTTTTCAAATCTTGCTTTATTCAAGCAACGAAGACCGATGCATTGACTCTGATTAATACTTATTTAATTTGACTGATATTATATGAGTTTCTTACATCAAAGCATGATAAACGCCTTCTTGTCACAGTCGTGACGTGCAGCTGCCGACTATTTCTGTTTTGTGCTCGAGATTGTATTTTGTTTTTATTTTTCTTTATTATTCGATTTTATTATCTTTTTATATGAAAGTGTTTATGTGACAAATAACCCTATTCTTCTTTCTTAGAAATAGACCTTCAAGAGCTTAAAGCCAAGCCAAAGCCAAGTAAAGCCATATTCATATTACTCAGTTCAAAACTGTACTGAACTTTTCATTTTAAAAGTCGACGAAAATACCGCTGATTTTAAAGTTATGATGGATATTGACTTTTAAAACTTCAACTTTCTATTACTTACAACCTGGTATTGAAATATATTATGGTACTTACAGAATATCGAACAAATATTAAGAAGTACTTGGCTTGAATCCATGTAAAACATTTCAGTAAAATGTAATCCGTTTGAAATGAACTCAAGACCACACAACGTTGACTTTAATTTCAGTAAGAGACACCATGTTGGGCTACACCTAGAGTTTTCATCGACAATAGGCTACGTCGACGTTTATACAAAAAATAAAAACTATTTACTATACGTGGAACAAATCAATATCCCCGTTCAATCGACACGTCCATCTTTCTACTACATTTGTCAACACTATCACTGAAACAAAGCACATTCAATAAACCCTATACTTTATCAGCGCGCATACATTCTAAGAGATTTATTCTATCGCTGAGCCGCCATCTTGAATGGCGGCAGTTTGTTGGCCCACTGAGCACCGGTAACACGCACGAAATCGAACCCACGGTGCTGATAGCACGATGTGTTTGTGTAGTGATTTTGATGCAGGATCTGTTCTTTGACTTACCAAGCCCAATATTTGTATCCTATCGAATGATGCAAAGCTTTTTTCCTGAAATAAAGTCAAGAGCACGATCTAATTGATTGAGTTTTTTTAAGTATGTAGCTGTTTAAAGAGACCCGTGGCCCGTGGCTAAATAATAACAGCCGCACAGTTCGATCGATCATGTTAAGCTACGCTTGCCGCGGTTGGTCTGCGGATGGATGACCATCTTTACATACCGAGACCCCTCCGTGCCTTGGAAAGCACGTTAAGCCGTTGGTCCCGGCTGTCATTCGTAGATCTTTGACAGTCGTTACGGGTAGTCAGAAGCCCGAAAGTCCGACAACCAGTCTTATCTAGGGGTATCGTATTACCCAGTAACTGGGTCGTGGAGGTCAGATAGGCAGTCGCTCCATGTAAAAATACTGGTATTCAGCTGCATCCGGTAAGACTGGAAGGCGACCCCAACATAGTTGGGAAAAGGCTAGGCAGATGATGATGTAGCTGTTTAAAGAGAGAACAGTGATCACGGCCGCAACTCACGAGTTGTAGGTCGTAGGTTCGAAAGCAGACAGGCGCTTTACTTTGTGCAAATTATATCATCATCACTGCTCTCAAAGCGGTGAAGGAAAACATCAAAACATCGTGAGGAAACCGGCATATCCCGCACTGGGCCCGCGTGGTAGATTACGCCCGGGGCCCCGCTCTCTGTTAAAAGAAGTGGACGTTTTAGGAATATGAAAGAGATCTGTCTGCATAAAGAGCTACAGTCCTGTAGTACCTATCAGAATGCCTTTACAAAGAGCAAAGCAAAAAAAGACTTGATATCTTGAGCTATTGGGACTTAGAAGAAAACATGCAAAAACTCCGTTCCACTATACCTAACACCTGCAGAAATTTAACTTCAATACGCTGAATAGCCAATAAAATTGGAGGTAAGTAAGACTACAGCGAGGAAAGGGGTGACGAAACAAGGAATTATGCTTTTTAACCTGTAAAACTCCCCATTAACATTCATAGGCATCAAATACCAGCAAGCCAAGGGTATGTCTCGACAGGCTCGCAATATTAATGTGCCGGTAGTTAACCCCCAAACTCTGCAAAATGTTAGTCGTTTGTCAAACAACGCGGCAATTATGTCGTTATTTATGCACTGGGGGGTTATACAACGCTAAGATGTATTTGTTGTGTCTGCTATACAACAAAAATGTGAATTATATACCTCTTTATATTCTTAAAAAGACTGTAAGTCAAAGTTATAGGACCGCAAGCGCAGTCGCCTAAAAGCCTTAGGTGTTTTTTTTTTCTGAAAAAGGTTCCTACATGAAAAATGGGGGGTTGGAAATTAGCCCTTTCAGAATGTATTTCGAGCTCTTTATAGTAAACATCTTAACATTGAAAGCTGTTTTTAAAGGCCGCTAGCTATCTCCGTCGTCAACTGTAGGTGTGTATGGAAAATGTCAACAAATGAAAGGAAGTCCTGTGAACACGTGAACCAACTGAAACACATTCGCAGCCGAAAATACCTAATGTACGAAACACATAATATACCAAACAGTTCTATTACCTCCTACCATCATTAGTTAATTACTAGCCGTAACGAAACCACGCATTCGTGTGCGCAACAAACAGCTATACATACGAACCGAAAATAGGAGCGCATTTTCCCCATAAGCATGAATAAAATTAAAGCATCAATTTGAATATAATCACTTCACTACACATACATTAGCATAGCGAATGATTAATTCCCGTTGATAACATGCTTTGCGACACCAGCACAGGAATTTTGATACAAATTTTCATTACGTTACTCGAGGGAGTTTTTGCACCCCGTGATAAATTAGACGCCAAGGGAATATTTTGTAAGGAGACATACTTGAGTTATGTATTAAGGGGTTTTTTGCGTAGCACGCACTACTGTGACACATGTCTTGTCACGGGTGCGTGTTGGACTGGTTGCATTTAGTTGCGTGCACTTGTGGTTGAGTTGAACATGAATTAATTCATCAAACACTTTAAAAAATAACTTTATAATTAGTTGTCGTGGAGCTACTTGGGAGGGTTACATATTTAGCATTGGACTGCTTAACAGACAGTGATTGATGTGGCCTTTTTGATACTTGGTATTGCGGAGTCACTTCTTAATGTTATTGCATTTTCCTACTAAAATGCACTTCAATGGCGTATTTAGGTAAGCATTTTGTTGACGAAATAACTACTACCTATAAGCCTTTCTTTATAAGCACAGGACCGGTCGAAGGCTTCCGCTGGAATTATGACGACGATAGACGTTTCTTTACTAACAAATAGAGCTAGAAAATATGGAGCTGACAATCACCGTTGTGGAAAAAGCTACTACCAATAACCCACTTCCATTAAAATACCCATTCCGTGGAAAATCGGGCTTAAAATAATCAGCAGAACTTCAAAACCCTTCAATGTCATAGAACCCCATAACTCGTTACTTACCACAAACCTCGTAACAACGTGCAAATATTCTTCTTTAAAAGCGTTTCTCTTAACAAAACAAAACTAGTGGCGTCGCAGACAATAGCCAACACCTGGCGGCTATAATTCGGCTCCAACCTCTATAAATTTGAACGTAAGAAAACAGTTAAATCGAACGGCCCCAGTGATATATGTCGAGGAGAGAAAAAATCGTAATTCTGAATAGTTGGAGGATTTGTGTACTGGATGGTTATTGTGGTACCGTGAGATATGTTATCTATTGCTTTGAGAATATTGCGATCGCATGTAGATTATGTAAATGGAAAATAGTAATTGAGTTTGTGAGTGCTTACTGGTAAAGGTAAGTGTTTTATGATTCGTGTTTCGTGGTTTTATGGGTTTGGCATTGACATTGATAATCTAGAACTGCTTGGACTGGTTTGGAAACGAAGATGTAGAATTATGTGAACAACTTTATGATTAACTAGCTGCCCCCCGCGGTTTTACCCGCATAAGTGTCGATCCCGTAGGAAAATCGAGATAAAAAGTACGCTGTGTTAATTCCGGTTATAAATTATCTGTGTAGCAAATTTCATCCAAATCCGTTCAGCCGTTTGAGCGTGAAGAAGTAACAAACATACAAGCACACACACTCACAAACTTTCGCCTTTATAATACGAGTATTAGTGTGATAGTGTGATAAGACGAATGACGTCCACTGCTGGATATAGGTCTTCCCCAAGCATCGACACTTCGACTGTTTTTGTGCTTCTCGCATCCAGCACATTCCCGCGGCCTTCACCAGGTCACCGGTCCACCTTGTGGGAGGCTTTCCAACGCTACGTCTTCCGGTACGCGGTTGCCACTCCAGAACCTTTCGGCCCCATCAGCTGTTCTACGAGCACTGCGACTTAAATTTGGCTATTCGACGGGTTAATTATTAATATGCGTCCTACCAATTTGCTGCTATTATATTGAAAATGTGTGTTGTTTTGAAGGTCCTTCATTGCCAGAACTAAATCAAGAAATACTCTTTTGACTGCCATCCTATTTGTTCACGACCATTTTCGGAACCCTTTAAACGTAGCCCTACCTATGGTATGAGGCCCGATGACACCTAATAATAAACTATAGTTAAGTAACGCGCGTCGTGTCCTGGACACAATTTATGGCGGGCGGGCGAACCCTTCGGTTTGAATTAGTTTTTGCGACATGCTGCTAACTGTCGTCCGCGGTGCGCGGTGTCTTCCGCCGACCGCGGGTTGGCGCACATGGACAAATGTATTGGGCCATGGAAAACGCGAGAATAACTAAGAGAGTATAGTAGATAAAATGAGCAGTTAGTACTCGTAGCATCGAACGGGTCAGAAGATACACCAGCAGCTTTTCTGAATGTTTTGTAACCTACCGGTCAGCTTATACATGATGCACCCTGTAGCTGAATAACAAGGTCCTGAAGGTCAGACGACGAACTGGCCAGTTTTTATAGACGAATCTCTTTACATGCAAAAAAATTGCTACATGATATCAGCTGTCATAAACATCGCTAACCCAGTCTGCAGCTTCATTTCAATACCAATAAAACTGCCACTAGCACCTAAGAACTGCCGGTCGATTCTATAAAAATCTCACCGTGAAATCATAAGTGAAGAGACTTCATAGTGTTAATCACTAGCGAATGACAGCTCACTCCACGCTCACTTCACCGGTGTGATGGTTACAGAATCGCACGGCTGGTACCTAAAACATAAATTCCAATGCTAAGCTCACTTCTTGTCCCTAATTACACAAATAAATTCCGTCTAACTATTCACCTCTAATTTCATTGCCGCACATTAGCGACATACAGCGTTAGTTTATAAAGGTGGCGAGCCATAGTTGCCGACCTCTGCATTGCTAATACCGACCTGTGTCGTGACATATTCATTGCTACCCACTTGGCGTATTTAATTTATTGTTTTAATTAACATTCGCAGATGGCCTTCGGTTTTGCTGTATGTTTTGTTGTTTATGATGTATTTGGGGGGATATCGGAGGATATTGAGGAGGCATGCTACATGTCTGGAGTATTTACTTACTCTTTGACTTCTCTTGCTATTAAATAGCAAGACAGATTTTGTCTATCGTACATAGAAAACTAAAATGGCTCCGTATTAAGGGCTTGCAGTTCTATTCTGTAAAAATCTCACCGTGAGAACTTAGGTGAAATGAGCGGGAAGTGAGCTGTCATTAGGGATTAACAGTATTGACACTGCTCACTTCAAGCTCACTTCACTTATGATTTCACGGTGAGATTTTTACAGAATCGACCGGCTGACTCGAAAGAAAACCTATCGTAATCTGATGCATTGTATTACATGAGCAAGTAGTTACAAAATAAATATGAATTATGCGTAGATACCTATGAGCAGTGGTCACCCAGTGGAATCGGCCCCGACTTACGAGTTGTATAGGTCGTGAGTTCGAACACAGGTAAGCAATTTACTTTGTGTATTCAATTTCATCACCACTGCTCTCAAAACGGTGAAGGGAAACATCATGAGGAAATCCTAGAACAAAAAATTCGATGACATGTTACATCCTCTAATCCGCACTGGGCTCGCGTGGTGGATTATGGTCGACTCTCTCTCACAGAGAGAGAGAACAGTATATGCTGACTATGATGCGTGTGATGAATCTACTAGGTGTACGCCTCTAACATATTATGCGAACAATAACAAAAGAAAAGGAGTCAAAGAAAGCCGTTGTTATCTAGCCCATAGAAGTCATTAACAAGGTTCATCACCATATCTACCGGAAGGCACACTGCCACACATAGGCCTCCCATAAATTTCCATAGCAAAACGCTTACTTTGTTGGAAAATTTAGTTCCCTGACTATCGTAGTTGCGTAAATAAATTTTAAATAAAACAAGATAACTGACCCCACAAGTAAGTGCTTGAAACTAAACGTTTCCCTCATTAGATATCGCGCCAGATGACGATAAGTTTTTCTTTCACACTGAAACGAGCGAAATGCATACAGAAATAAAAATTTATGCCATTTTTTACGTCAGGGTACTTAAAAGTGTCGGTCTAATTGCGTCATCAGCCGCGCCGTATTGTCAGCCGGTACTCCTGACGTCATCCTGCAGCGAAATGGACCAAATGACGGTCGCAAAATGGCGGATAAAATCGGAACGCGATTATTTATAAGCGCGAAGTTTTTAGTTCCGTTCGTTTTTAATGGTGCTTTAAATATGAAATAAGAATATGGATGGTATTTTCCTGTGCATTACTAAACTAAGTTATTAGTTTATTTCTGCGTGGTTTAGTAAAAATATATTTTCTTTTTTTAACAAACATGGTCTTTTTGAAATTATTTCTGAAACTAAGAGTCACAGTAAGCGTCATTAATTAATAAATGGCATTCATATCGTGTTTTTTTTTTGTTAGCCTATACTTTGTCCCACTACTGGGCAAAGGCCTTCCTTTATCCTTGCAAACCTCCCTGTCATGTGCGATGTTTGGCCATAAATTGACCTTACAAACCTCATCAGATCGTGGTGGATAAACAACTGAAAAAATTCTTCAGCGTCCTATAATATTTCATTTTCCTGTTTATCCTTATTTTTCTACATCCAAACATACCCTAGGACATCATAATTGAAAAAATGCCTTAAAAATAAAAATAAATCAATTTGAAAAAGTAGCAAATTGATTCATAAGTGAACAGAGAGATTGCCAGTCGGCGCACGATCGCCGTAAGTTGCTGTAATGTATTTCAAGTGAGGTGGCTCGTTGCCGGATTAATAGAGTATTGCGGACCAAGTTGCGATGTCGACTATAGAAGACTGTTCGACCACCACAGCGGCGGTATTAGGGTTAATACTTTCTATTCCGAGTGGTCGTTGAAGTAAGAAATAGTGCGCATGAATATTATGTGGCTTGTAAGTTGTAACTCTATTGGAAACAGTATACTCTTGAGATGTTGGTAATAGATTTATGTGTGATCAAGCCTTTACGTTGCTTACAACATAATTTTTCTGCCAGTTAACACCCATTATTGATCATGTACCTTCTAATTGACGGTGAAAGTCAAAGTTACATATTTGCAGCAAATGCCGTACAACAGATGGTAGGTATAGATATAAATTGTTAGTCCAATGACACGTTTCGGGTGGTGAAATTAACACAATCACTACGCTTGGGTGACATATTGGGACCGCTGTTTGGTGTTCTATTAGTAATTTCGATTTCAGTAGTATTCTTTTTTATTTATAATTATTATCAAAATTAAGCCCCAGAATAAGCTTGAAGCAATGTCCAGATAAGTCATTTAATGAGATAACTAAGTAAACGAGTGATATAGCTGCCAGATAAAGTATGTATACAGTACCTTATACGAAGATGGAAACTTATTTAATTCCCATTTATTTGTTTATTACTTCTCACACATTTAGGCATTCTCTACCCGTCAACCAAGGGTGGTGTAGAGATAAAATGGCAGGTACTGTGCTTAACGGGAGCTATTTTTTAAAAAAATAAAAGATAACATAATAAATCTAACCCATAACAAAACGCATATGACCATTTCTATATCATTTAAACCTCCATTCATATTCTACCACTATTATCTATTTATATCAGACGATGCAAGCCCAACAATACGCCACAGTAAGCCGCATTTCCCGAATTCGACGCACCGACACCGCAAGTCAGTCTGAAACGGCATCGCGAATGATGTAATTACTTTAAAAGCTTAGCAAATATTTTTATATGGAATAAGCGTGTACTAGACCGTAATAATGTGAACATGTGTAGCTTGTTTGTAAATTTGTTGTACTTGGAAACAGTTTTTTAAAGCTTTCGTTCTATAGCTTTATCGTATACGTGTTGTGGGTGTGAGCTCGTGTGGAATTAAGATGCGGGAATTTAAAATTACTTTGAACATTTAAGGACAAAAATAAATAGCTTGAATGGTTTATTTGCAGGTAATTCAAGTGGTTTTTTTGGTTTTATCCTGTAGGAATGTCAGCTACAATACCTACTGTTTAAAATTGAGTGCAATAATAATGTCCAATTAATCAGAATACTGCAGTTGATTAAAATGATTTCTATAAATGAGTACGTTTTGCTTCAATCAGCGTAATGTATCTTTTAGCATAGCAGTTATTGCGAGGCTCCGTTTTCAGTAGTAAATAACATACTGATAAACATAAAATGTATCTGCTCAAAAAACATAAAACACAATCCCAAACCCTATCATTGGGAATACAGTCTACCTTTCAATCCGTCATATAATTAATTTAAAGGACTCATTAAGAAATGGATGCAGCCAGATTTACATTCCAATCAATGTCAATATTCGTTAAGAGAAAGTAAACAGACTCCATCCCCCCGTGGAAGTTTGTATGGAGTCGGCAATTTATGCAATTGTATGGTTATGAGGTTATTGCTTTGGTTATGAAAGTGTTGTGTTATTAAACCTTGTTTAAATGTACTTTAATTGAATTAAATAAAATGATAAGCTGCTTATAAGTCACTGGACTGTCAGCAAAAGTGTGAATGTCACTTAAATTAGATACCGGATGCGTAATTATGAAAGTATCCTGATTTGATAAGCGAAATGCGCTTATCTTGTGTTTTAATTGCGTACCAATTTCCGAAATTAATTGATTTTGTGTAAGTTTCTTTTATGCCACTTTTTACTTGATTTTGCCACTCAATACACATAATGGTTATTAAACAAACATTCATGACTTCATGATTCATTTCCCCAAAGCTTAGATTAATCATTATTTACTTATTAAGTCGCCCCTAAAGACCAGACCAGAGAAGACCAGAGAAAGACCTAAAGAAGTTGGCTGGGACAGGCTGGATGCTGAAGGCGGAGGACAGGGTATTGTGGCGCGGCCTGGGAGAGGCCTATGTCCAGCAGTGGACTGCCATAGTCTGAGTTGATTAATTTTGATTGACTTAATAAGTCATACAAAACTGTTTCAGAAATGTACATTTTACGAAAGTAAAAAAGGTATATACAAAGGAAACAGGTATTTTTAATAAACTATAAAAATATTTTTTTTTGGCTATATCCTTGAGTGTCAACAAATATTAAAAAAAAAAATACACGAAATAATTATAACTACGGCGTACCAAGGTCTACGCCGTAGCCACGTGTAGCCGGCAAAGCTACGAAAGCGCTACACGCGCGTCGGACTTAGTAGGAAGGATAAATTTACGAAAAAGTAGTTTCTCAAGGCCACTTAAATATTACACGTATTAATTATGAATTATCTATTGAAGAATACTTTGGATTACGTTGGAATAAATTAATTGTAGTAAAACTGTATTATTAATTGTCATGTTTTGAAGAAAAAAAAAATATTGATATGATAAGCATTTAAGACAACGTAATTACGTTTAATTCATTTATGAATAAATAATCACACAAGGTATTGTGTTTCCACAATATGAGAAATAGTATTCCAATCATTTGAAAACAGTTAACAAACTACCAAATAATCAGATCTAAACTTACCGCAATGAAGATACCACAGATGGCGATAACTCGATACAGTCAGTTCATACAAAGTTCATGTAACTTTACAAACTACAGTAAAATCGTATACAAAGAGCCTACTCTAACACTTACTACCACGACCTAACAACATGCAACTACGACAACTTCACAACCAGTGAGTAGCTTCTTAACTATTCTTAATTACTTTAAAAATACTTTTGATTACTTTTAAAAACACCTAGAGAATAAAAACTATTAGAAAAATCGAAAAGTTCTATACGCAATATTTGAGTTTAAATTCGAACGTACGTCGACGAGTGTACGTTGACTCAGGTATTATTGGCGAGTTTTATATTGTTTAAAAACTTTATTGCAACTTTTTTTTTTTAAGTAGGAATGTGAAGCGCGTGCTACGGCGGGCGCCGACGGTGTAGCACTGAGCTCGGCGGCTATCAGACAGTGTAACGACTGATATCGTAGGTCTAGGATAGGTGTAGGCACAGCAGCCCAACTACTGATGCCTAGTGCATGCAACGCGACTTGGGCACGAGTTCGGTACGAGTTGGTACGTAGTAGCGATGATACACAGACTGATTCAACGTTTTAGTTACTACTGTACGTAGTACTGAAGTGCTGTTTGCATTTAGTTCCACTGTTTTGATGGTATAGCGTTTCTGATTGTGTTGTCATTTTGAATGCAAATTGTTTTTCATTTACTATTTTTTTTGTGGTTTTATTGACAAAAATTGTTAGATTACTGGTGTGTTTTCCAGAATACTTGGATTGCTATTAGGTACAGACGCCAGCACATCAAGCTACTACAATCTGTCAAATTTCTTTAATAGATTTTCAACTTTATCGCCAAAGCATTAGGTTCAAAGTTGATTGGGAAAAATTGACAGTTTCGGGTAGCTTGATGTGCTGGCGTCTGCACATATTTAAGGAGTTTTGAAAAAATGACTTCATTAAAAAACAGTAAAACGACGTGTACTTTTATAAAAATAAAGAGAAAAGATAGAATTATTCAAAACCCTTGACAAACTTAAAGTTTTTTGTAAAGGTTTTACGTAAATATTTTCTTATGAAAGGAAGACAACCTACTCGTGATTTAATAATATGTACGAATACCTAAAACAGAGTGAATAAAAAGAAAACAAACCATAAATTCGTCCTCTAAAAAACTTTTTTCGCGGCCAAACGTAACAAAACTCAATAACCGATTCCAATACAACTCCAAACGCTGGAACCTAAACCAATTGAATCACAGAGGTGATCGATGACCACGTTCCAAGTAATCGGCTCTCATTCGAACGCGCCGAATATAGGCCTCCGCATTCCGAACTAGTTGGAATCAAACTTTGACCATTATTGCCTTCTGCGTCGACGCCCAAAGAAATTTACGAAATCACGTGCAAGAGGCCAGGGCACAAAGCGAACGTTGTGATTTCAACCCGAAATAAAGGCCGGAAGAACGGCCCTGGGAGCATTTTTGTATTTTCAGCACAATGGCTGGTCAAAGGCGTGATTGCGCTCAGCTAGGAACCATCGAATATAACGCAGCGCCATCTATGAGCGGAAATAGGAACCGCTTAGTCGCGCCTTGATTGAAGCGTCGTATTCCGGCTGCAGCCGAATTGCAGTTTTAGTGTTTGATTATTTTTGAACTACACTCGTTGGACGTGATGTGTCGTTTTATTTTTGTGTGATATTTTGTCCGTACTTCTTTTGATAAGTTTCAAGCGTTTCTCCGCTCACGTTGTTACATTACAGCCGTTGGCAATCATGAGATGACGACTCTTCAATTGCAATATTTAGATTTTTATATCCGGAAATTGAAATGTGTTTATGAACACAGGAAGTCCGTAGATGTCTATATTGCTTGGTTAGGTTTTTCGGTACAAGGTTTTAAAAAGCAGCTCATCATTATCAGCATAATGTTCTCATTGCTGGGACACAAGCCTCCTCTTTGTGAGAGGGAGTGGGCCGTAATCCACCACGCGGGCCCAGTGCGGGTTGGTGGATGTCACATGTCTTCGAATTTTTGGTTCTACGACATGTCGGTTTGCACACGATGTTTTCCTACACCGTTTTGATTGCAGTGGTGATGAAATTATTTACACAAAGTAAAGGGCCTGCCTGGGTTCGAACCCACGACCTACATCTCGTAAGTCGGGGCCGTTACCGCTGGGCCACCACTGCTCAAAGCAGCTACATTGTCTAAAATCAACATCAGCTCTAATTGCTAAAACATCCACGAAACATCCTCAGGCCGATCATAAAGCCGGCTCGCAACAACATGACGATTGTGCTACAAACATTTACATTACAAATTGTAGGAGTCCGAGGGGCAGTCCCCAGCGATTTTTATAACACAAACAGTTCTATGTACACGACATATTTACTTAAAACATTTAGACGAGAAAGCAGTGGGGCAGTTTCCCTACCTACGAGTTGTACTGACCATGTGGGTAGTATTATTTATCTACATGGTTTTTTATGCAAATATAGGTTAGAGTTTATCAATATTATAAAACTTTTTTTCTACTATTATTACAATGAAATGATGTCAATGTCTGATAAGACTAACCACCGATAGATGGCGCTGCGTTCACTAAGCAAACTAAATGCAACGAACTGTACGAGAATTGATACAGAAAAGGGCTTGCAATGGTTTTAACTTTATTGGTGACTAAAAACTATATTTTTAATAGTCTGACACATAATGTTAGGCACCACAAGTTGTTAAACTGCATAAATAATAAGTAATGATTTCAAACGGCTTAACTTTATTTCATGCGTATTTCATTCAATATGTTATTAAACCCGCCTCAAAATGAAATAAACAGATGCAATATTCTATGTATAAAACTATGGTTGTCGGTTTTTTGCCCATCGAGTTTTCTTGTAAACCAATAAATCCATTGAGCTACTTCTTTTATGAATGTGATTAAATAAATACAGGGGCCCGATTTATTCACCTGCATCCGTCAAGGGGGTCATGAAACTCGTACCCGATTCGTGGAAAAATCCTATGCAACAGTAGACAGACTATTTGCATGCATATGTGATTTTTTTATGTAAGTACCTATATGGATTTAAAAAAAAAAGTTGTGGTATGATACCCTCATGCCTCAGAAAGCACGTAAAGCCGTTGGTCCTGCGCCTGATCTCTCTACGGTCGTGTCGGATTGCCGTCCCATCGGACTATGAGAGTGAGGGAAGAGGTAGTGCACCTGTGTCTGCGGGCACACTTGTGCACTATAATATATCCCGCGTCGAAGGCTGGTCTCCGTTGAGATTGGCCGCCACGGCTGAAATACGGTCTGGATTTAGGAAAAAACTGTTCATTAGTACGGGTACAATTACTCCCATGACGAATGCAGGTGACTAAATCACCACCCTGTATTTATATGCATTTAACATGCGGTCAGATTCATTTTAAAAATGGCATGCGTTTAATAGAACCTCAAGAAAATCATATTTTGGGTCATAAATATACAGTCAAGTAACTTGGACGTAGCGCTTGCCGGACCCTGCCTTGGCTTCGCTCACTCAGCTCACGCGTGGTAGGTCACAGTTCTATCCTAACCTATTTGGTCGGGGCACTCATACGACCTATAGCCTAGTTACTGTGACCAACTGCGAAAAAAGGCCAGAAAGTTAAAAGCGACTCTTTTATTTTAAAAAAGTGAGCATCATAAAAAGCCCAAAAAGTTTTTACAGGTTCATTCATTTAAAAAACGGTCAAGATTAGTAGGCCGATAAGTTTTTAGAATCTTTTAAATTCTCAAAAAAAAAAAAAAATAGTTGTACCAACGCAATCCCCACTCTATACGTAGGCAGTAAGATAGAGTTGTTAGGCTATGTAGTGTAATGTAGCGGCGCGGCGCGAGGTTGCCGCTTGTTACTCAAGATGTCTAGGGAGATGCTGTAAAGTGACTCGCCCTGTATTTTCTGCGTACACTAGATTCATGTTGGTCTTATGATCGCGTGGAGTCACATAATTTTATTGGTTATATGGTTACTGGTGTTTGTTAGTGGTTGGTACTACTGTATATAAGTGACCGCTGTATGCCTTTATGTGTATGTTATTTCAAGTGGTTTAACACTGTTTTTTTGTTTTAATAACGAGTAAGCTCAGCTTCAGCTGGTCCTGTATTTTGCTTGGTACGATGATGTGGAATATGTTTTGAGAAAAAGCTGTAGACATGAATTTTCTTTATTTTGGATTTTGATCATGACTGGGTAGTGACACTTTGCCATTCCTCATTGATGATTTTCACTACACTCACCGTCTTTAAAATCAATTTAAACGATCAATTTTATTTCATCTTTCATGCATAAAGAAAATTTATCGTAGGAGAGTAAAGTATAAATAGAATTTTATTGCAAAAAAAAATCTACTATGTGATTTTCCTCTCAAGGAAAAACTCGGTTAGTAAAGTATAAGTAGACGTTTTTACAAAAACATTTTCTAGAATGTAATTTTCCTCTCAATAAAAACAAAGTTCATCCAATTCCCATCGTAAACCCCAACATGCTCAAATACCGGAACATCAAGAAACATCCACTTGTCTACAAACTAACAAGTCCAAAAACAATTTACATGGCGCCCGCGCCGCCCCGCCCCCCCACCTCCAAACGGCCGCGCGGCCGGCTCGATTTCCATAACTAATTAAATTGTGGGACAAAGTTGGCTCGCAGGTGTGCCGCGGTCTGCTACTTCAAGTCCTCACGACCTGTTTATTTGAGTATATAATGCTGGGATGTGTTTTCTATTGTGGGTATGTGGTTTGGGGTAATGGAGCTCCAGGATTTCAAATGGCAATAGAAAAGTATAACTATAAGACTCGCTATAAAATTGTTTTGGGCCGGTAATCTCATCATGTACAGATATTAGGAACCCACCCTCAAATTGAAATCAGATAACTATTGTTTTACAAAATATTAATAGTTTTACAAAGAACTATACCTGTCTACACTGGATCTCATAAACAGCCAAGCTTAGACTGCATTCTTCAGAATACTCAATTTGGGAACACAGCATGATGCCTATACAAGGTGCATCATAAATGTGTGATCACATTTAAAGGTCTGCTACACACCATCCAACTGAACAACTTTCTCTATGAGACCAACATCTTAATCGTGAAAAAACCATCAGTCATCTCATATGTTTAGGTTGAGTAGTAATTGAAGTTTTCTGATACACCTGTATAAGTTGGGTATTTTATACAGCATGTTTTTTTTTTACCGTCTCCAAATTTTTACAGGCTGTTCCACCCATGAATTTGAATAACTTTCGCTTTGGAACCAACTCTGAGATCACGAAAAAAAAATCAGCTGTTTCATACATTTTGGTCAAGTAGGTATTGAACTTTTGAATTAAACAGCTGATTTTGTTTTCGTGATTTCAGAGTTGGTCCCGCAGTGAAAGTTGTTCATATTCATGAGTAGAACATCCTGTAAAAATTTGGAGCCTGAAAAACATACATCCAGTATAATCTGTTGATTTTTTCTTATTGTATTTTTTAACCGTTTAATTTATTATTTTTAATTTACATAAGAGAATAACGAGCAGGATTATAGATAAGCCTTATATAGATTACTATATCACCTGCAAATAAGGCAAATAATAAACCCAACTACTTCGACCGACTCAAACAATGATCACCAAACTAAATGCTTTAACCCGGCGTCATTGAGGTTGGGTCAAAATTACCCGGCTGGTTTAAAATTTCTAATATTTTTGAAAGTACGCGCGCGACGTTGCCGTTCTGTGCAGTAGCTGGAGCCAATATTGTACTTTTTTTATTGTAATTTTTGAGAGTTATTTTAAAAGTTGATTAAACTCAATTAAACGTTTCAGAATGATTATTTTTCTGTTTTACTATCAAAATCAGAATACCTTTATACTGAAATAATGACACAGTTTACGAATTTACTTAAAAATTATGGACATACCATGTATTAAATTTACACACATAAATTAAATTCACACACATTAAAACAAACAGTAACAGAGTGGCTACTACAGAAAGTCTTTACTTACTTACATCGCCTAAACACAAAAAGACGCACACTTACAAACATATTCACACATACATCCACACACACTCACCCCTATATTCACACACACACACATACCCACAACAAGCACATACCACATCACACCACTACACATCCCCTCCACATTTTACTCGTTCACGCACAACTATTACTGCTGTCAAGTTTAAGCGGTAGATCGACACCGTCCACTGTTGTTTAAAAATGGTGAATTTATAAGCCAGACACTGTCTCTTAAAATACAGTTTAGCCTAAGAGGCAGGGTTACTATAATTATGTACAGAAATTTTTGCAACACACTGTAATACCTAGCATAAGTCTACCCACTAGTTATATCTACTTGTGTGCATTTCTGTAACTATTTTGGTAAATAAACTTTATTATTATTATTATTATATATTATTATTAAATAAATGGGTAATATTGACCCACCTCAACGTCCATGTAACTATTTCCTACCACAATGATGCCGGGTTAATAGTTCAGTAACCGTGTGGAGTCATTACTTTTTATTTGGCCTATCGCATCGAATCCGTGCCGGCATTGCATCCGATACCGGCGCTCATTACCGGAACGATTCAATTTCAACCGGATAACCGGAGGCGTTACCGTAATGATAATGAGTTTAATGGACCGTTTTAAACGTAAAATCAATTTAATTACAAGGTAGGCTTAAAATTTACCTGTTTGTTTGGAATCATAATACCTTTTTACGGTTTAAATTTTCATCTGTATCGTCATGTTATGCTTTTATATCAAAAGCCAAAACCATAATATTACAAAATGTATTTTGATTCGGCAAATGACTCGTCAATTACATACCAAAGCCGTAGCACGTAGGTACAAAATCGAATGAAGTTCCACCTAGGTGGGTCAGGAAAAAGAAGGGACTGTAGGGACTGGTCTTCTCTTAGCCACCACTTATTTTCATTTCTCAATTTGTTTTTATCTATTTTAGTACGGACGCTTTTAACGTGCACGTCTTTCTACATCGTTCTCACATGTATAATTTCAACATGAATGATCGTGATGTAACCAATATTTTGTAATAATGTTATCATTTAAAAGAGTGTCCATGGAGTTTCTTGCCCGTTCTTCTGCATAGGTACGTACTACGCTTTGGAATAGGCAACTAGCTTCATCTTTCTGACTGACCGACTCCTTGACAGTTCAAAAGTGCGTTTGGTTTATTTAAAATAAATGCACTGAGTTTGAGTTGATGATGACCCGTGATGGGTTGTCCCATCAGACCAAAAGCTCCTAGGCTTATAAACACTGGAGCTACAGTTACCGCAACCGCTTACGACTGCACAAGTGATACCCAAATCACCAACATAAGGAAGCATAAGCATAATCAGCATTGCTGGGTCGCAGGCCTCTCTCGGTGAGAGGGAGTGGGCCGTAATCCACCACGCGAGCCCCGTGCGCGTACAACTCGTAAGTCGGGCCAATACCACTGGACAAACATTGCTCTCCGGCTGGTATACGTATGCGTAATACTTCGTTTATCAAGGGCTGTGGGTATCCAAAAGATGTTATGAAGAGACATTACACATAGAATGTTCAGACAAAAATCTTGATAGAAAAATTCCCCTAGCAACTTTAGTGTCGCCAAAATCACAACTTCCACCACAACATTGATTTTAGTCGCATAAGTGTTTTTTTATTAATATTTATACGCCATACAGATTCCTACACGCCATGATCGCGGAACACGGACATTTGTTAAGAGGGTTCTCGTATTAATGGTTAGTTCGCGTCCATTAAAATTCAGATAAAACAGAGGGGAGGATAATGTGTAAGCGATATTTTGTAATGTATCATTTTACTGGCGGAGTGGAAAACAGATTTTGAGTCATCTTTTGGGATTATTCATAATAATCTGATCATTTATTTGATAACTGGAAGATTTAAACTTATTCTCGTATTTGTATCCGCGACTCCGTCCATTTCAACATCAGAACACAACCAGGAGTTGCATAGAAAACCGTACATAGAACGAAAGAAAGTAAAAACCAGGAGTCACATAGAAAAAAGTACGCACATAAAATTGATGGTCAAATAATCGTGCCATGCTGTAGCAAAACTTTACTTGAAAATGAGTATTTTACCTGCCTTCCAGTCTCATTTTTAAACAGTATAAGAGGCCTCGTCCGTATACGAAATAGGCCTTACCTAAGCCTATAAAACTAAGTTACTTTTTAATAAGACCTCTTCGTAAAAACTCTTTTCTATTTATAAACGTAAAAATCTATGGGGTGGAAAGAGAAGCCGGCTAATGAAACACCACGAGTGGCGTTAATGAGGCATGGAGCGCGCATTCCATATGTTGCGCCAGGTTATAGTGTAAGCAGAACTTAACGAGGTTGTAATACGTAGACTGTGGTTCAGTTTTGTTAGACGCATATTATTTACCTGGTATGGAAAAAAATTAAAAGCAAAAAACCTTTTTTAAAACAATCTTTTTTTTAAATGCGCTACAAAGAATAAAATAAACTTTTCCTTTAAATTTTTTGTTATCAACTTATAACGTCATTACATAATTCATATGATCTGCGTGTGAAGACCAACTGGACTTTGAGGGTCGAGAAGTTGGAGCCGCGTCACAACACGAACTTCAAGTCGTTCGTGGTGCGTGTTCCGACACATCATTTCGAGAAGTTCCTCAAGGAAGAGTTCTGGCCGAAGGGTGTTGTGTATCGCCGGTTTCATGGCCGGCTACATGACACCAGTCAGCGAAACACGACGCCGACACTTCGTGTGCAGTAGTTTTAGTTTGTTATGTTGTATGTATTTATAGTATTTTTAAGTTATATTATTATAGTATTGTATTTGTAATACTATTTCTTTATGTATTAGTGTTATATTGCTTTATGTTTTGTTCTTTATGTTGTAGTTTATGTGTTTGTTTCTTTATGTATTCTAATATTTGTAGTAGTATGTATTGTTTTTTTTCTATGGGCCCTAGTTGCCTGAAATATAGGAATAAATAAATAAATAAAATAAATAAAAGCTTGTCGCATATATATGTCTGATATGATTACGAGGATTAAAAAGGTTTAATGTTTTAGCTGACTCAATAATATGAGATGTAATTTACAGACGCTGCTAAATAAAGCTATATTCGTCGTCGATGATACCAACGAGCAGTAACTTGTTAATAGAAGTATCATTGTCAACCTAGTATCGTAACTAACACGTGTATTGTAACATAACAATATCTATGAACACACAAACGTAGCTTAGAGCGCCGTAGCACAGAGAGTACGTAGCCGCGTAGCGGCGTAGCAGCGTAGTGGCGTAGCACATTCGTAGCCCTTCAATTTGTTATGTAAATGCATCTTTTGTCCGTCCATCCGTCCGGAGCGGGCACCACTCTATAAATTTGTTCGAATACCGCTGGGCGTGGGGATTTTGAGCAATTTTGTACAATTGCTGTTCTCTGGACAACTGCTACAGCCGTTGTCAAGGTTACGGCGTCGGGGCGGAAGGCTTTGCTCCTTGTGGTCAACTATTGTTGGAGAAAGATAAAAGATAGTCTAAGTAATTGTGTCTTGTAGTCTTTGTATAGTGAATAGACATACTTTATCATGGGTTATGGATGCCCTAAGCCTAAGTAAAGTGAGCCTTAGTTGACTTCACTTTACTTAGGGTTTGGCATTGGCTGGAAAAAGGCAGAGGTAGATACCACGTTTCAAATTTCATGATCAAGGCTACACAACATTTTATATACTGGATGATTTTTTTACAGTCTCCAAATTTTTAGAGGGTGTTTTACCCATGAATATGAACATCTTTCACTATGGGACCGATTCTAAAATTACGAAAAAAAAATCAGCTGATTAATACAAAAGTTCAATACCTGCTTGGCCAAAATGTATGAAACAGCTGATTTTTTTTTTCGTGCTCTCAGAGTGGGTCCCCTAGTGAAAGTTGTCAATTTTCATGGGTAGAACACCCTGTAAAAAATTTGGAGACGGTATAAAAATCATGCAGTATATTACATATAGTAGGTATATATATCAATACTACTATTTTTACTAATTAATAGTAAGGTATCCGCAGCAGCCTTCCCTTAGAGTAGGTACAGGAACCGTAACAGTGGCTCCATATAATAACACCTTAAACATACGCAAAATTAAAATGCGATTTCCTCATAAAATAAAGATTGCAACTTTGATAAAAGATAGACTTTCGTAATTATACGGTTTCTAAAATACTATGTTCGTAATACCTTTAATCAATGCTTTAGAAATTAAGAATTCAAGGTCGCTCAGCGCGCTATGGAGCGAGCTATGCTCGGAGTTTCTTTGAAGGATAAAATCAGGAATGAAATTATCCGGTAAAGAACCGGAGTAACCGACATAGCTTGCAGAGTAAGCAAACTGAAGTGGCAGTGGGCTGGCCATGTCTGTCGAAGGGTCGATGGCCGGTGGAGCAGACGAGTCCTGGAGTGGAGACCGCGTATCGGCAAGCGTAGTGTAGGACGCCCCCCAGCTAGATGGACGGACGACCTAAAGAAGGTAGCTGGGGTAGACTGGATGCGGAAGGCGGAGGATAGGGTGTTGTGGCGCAGTCTGGGAGAGGCCTATGTCCAGCAGTGGACTGCGATAGGCTGAGTTGATTGATTGAATGCTTTAGGACGTAACGTATGTATGCTCGTATCTGTACCGTATGGTTGCATAATTACACGAATTTGAAGACCATATTTTACCACAAATTTAACGTACTTTACATACAAAACTAGCTGCAAATACGACCAATAATTCCCACCACAGTATTACGTGTGTATACTGTTGATAACACTGAAATGGTATAACAGAACCCATGAGAGCAATTGCCTTATCTACCGGCGTTGGGAATCAACCGAGCTAACTAATAACGCATAGTTCTATCTGATATATTTGTGGTAGATAATTTTGATCCTGATTTGTTTTAATTTTGATGATTAAATATTGAAAATTAACACTGGTTTATCATGTAAAAAAAAACCACAAGGCAAATTATGACAATTAGGTTCAGTGCCATATTATCTCGTTAGGCACTACCTTACAAGTTTTTTTTTTTTTTTAAATAACCTTGCCGACTAGGAATTTCTCCTGTATTGTGGGTGCGTTTTACAAACATTTAAACTCACATACACAAACAGCCTGACCCGGAACAACTACTTGTAGGTCATACAAATATTTGTTCCGTACGGGAATCGAAGCCGCGAAACGCACCGCAGCAGTCAATAGCTTAACCACTGCGCCAACCGTGCCGACGAAGTTATTTGTCAGATTCGTTAACCAAGACTTCTCCAGACGTGACGAAACAAACCATAAATAGAAATTAAAAACATCGACGGCGAGTAAAATATTTTTTGAATTTATCATGATTCGGTATGAGAATAGCTACCTCCAACCACAACTCAATTTTACAACATTATTTTAGTGGTGTTGTACACTAATGATTGAGTTCGTGTGGTGAACAGTGGTAAATAAAAGATGCTTGTTTACTACTGACGGTTGTAATGTTCATACACACGACACAGAAACATTCACAGACGGAAGGCAAATCAATAATGCTGGCACTAAGCAAAAAATTACACAAAAAAAAACCTAACGAAAATGAAACAATAAAATATCAATCAAAACTCAACCCTATCAATCAATCAATCAGCATTCACTTGTAACAAACGCATTGAATACATTAATAGGTTACCAATCATCAAATCATCGGCTCCGTCATCGAATCATCGGCCATTGTGTGGACGGAGGGGGCGCCACGGAGCCTCTCAATATGCAAATTGCTCTGCCACCGAAAGCCTAACTGGCTATTGTGGGAACGACCTGGATCGGTATAAACGGCTTTAGGTAGCATCTGAGAGTATGTGCCGTTATGTCAGTATTTGACCTGTTTTATGATAGGTTCGTATGTCGAAATATTAATTGTTTAATCTGCTTTCATAGCATAATAAATACTCAGGCCTGTTTACACCACTAGACACTAAAGCTTTTGTTTCCTAAAAAAGCGATGAATGGTCACACAATAAAGCTCCGGGTACGAGCCTTTGCCTAATATTTATAACGGACGTCAGGAAAATCTGTTATTTTCACCAGTATTTGACATTACAGTGTCAAGAAACGCTCTATATTTGGACATTACGACCGCATATGGCGGTCACCGCTCTTCTAGGGAATCGTAGCTAAAATATCAAATACTGGTGAACATGAGAGGTTTTCATAACGGTCGTTATAATATGATGGAACCGATTTCTTAGGAAAAAAAAGCTTAAATGCGTCTAGCATTAAACATATTTAAAACATCATTCGGTCTCTATCATCTTCAAACGATCGACAGAAAAAAAAAAACGATTATTTAAATTCATTTAGCGCTAAACGTACTTAGTGATTTGAGGTCCTAAGTGTCTTCACCTTTGAGTGTAAAACTAAAAAGGAATGAAAATTCTCTGAATGATAGTAAAAACCGCATCAAAATCCTTTGTGTGGCTTAGAAGAACTAAGAGCACACAGAGATACGAATAAAGACTTTGTTTTATACTATTTTTAGATAAATAAATAGTTGTTCAGTTACAGGAATAGGATCTTAATTGATCATTCATAATCCATCCTCACTCTCATCATCCTGAATGGATAATTAAATTGTTACAGTTTAGAAACCTAAATATTTATGACCTGCCATAACCCATTACATTATTTTGGGTTTACAACGTAAATATTTACATTCTGTAAAACAATATATTTTTTTTAAAATTGTGTAAATCAAAAATGTTGCGGAGGATTCAGAAGACCCTCTATCCCTAAATAGTCTCAAATACTTTTTAGCGAAGTAGCACGTTTCTAAACTCAACGCAATTAGATCATATCTTGATTTTTTCGATTTATAGACAATAATGGAATTAGTATAGTCCTTTCACAGTTATTTCAACACTGGTTTTGCATCATAGTGTAATTGTCAATGAACTTTTCCGGACAAGTTCCTTCTCTTATAACTTTAAAAGCTAGTTTCCACCGAAAACGAATACTTTTAACTGGATATTTCCTTAAATAACTACGTGTAACACAACCAGCTGGACGCGTGTGCCGGATATTGACATTGCCGCTATTTCCGGGCCACGCGATGTATCAACAGAATAAATATTGCACGGAATTAGGGCGCCACACCGAAATATGGGCATTGATAGTACGTTTTTTATGTGCTGCGAATACAGTGAATTACATTTAAAAAAACTTAAAGGCTGTTTGGCAGTAATTAATAAGTAAAAAAACTAGAAGGAATGATATCAGAAGTAGCTGGTAGAATTACTCGACAAATGATTTATTTAGACACCTATGTCAATTTTTATATCTATGTAACTTACTGGTGAGTAAAATACTGGTATTCAGCTGTATCTGGTTTGACTGGAAGGTGACCCAAACATAGTCGGAAAAAGCTAGGCAGATGATGTTTTGCTAGCGAGTGTTTTTCAGGGTGACAAGTTAAGGCGTCCTTTTATTAACAAAAAAAAAAAAAATCGACAAATTGGTTTGTAAACAACTGGTGCTCTCACCCATCATGAACATGACAAGCAAAATGAGCTTTGCTAATAATTAGCATTTTAATAATGTTTTTTTAATAACTTGTTTACACGTGCAAACATGTACAATTCAGTTTGACGCTATGAACATACTTTATAAACAAAAAATAATAAAACAAAAATATAACAATAAAAAAGTGTCACTTACAAAATCCATTAGTATAGCCAACCTTCATAATTACGGTACTATGCTTCCATCTAATTACAGAACCAGCTTTCCATCTCGCAAGAAGAAACTCAAACTTATAAAAAGCATTCAGATGTCAAAACAAATAAAGCCGCAGATATTAAAAATAATACCCAAAGCGACACTCAAAATTAAAACGTAGAAAACTCAAGAAGAAAATCTCAGCAAGTTTTAAAAGCATTTCCCGGTTTATTTGCGCGTAATGATTAACATTCATCATGTAAATTGTGATAACTTGTTAAATCGAAATGTAAGACCGAAACGAGAATTCCCAAAAAGAGAAAAAAACTTATTTCTTGAATATTTTCCGTTTTATACTTCATAAACTTCGCGATTAAGATTTCCACTCTGGTTTAAGAAAATTTACTTTTCCATTTATCTTTTCAATTTCTTTTTTACATATTAAACAGGATATTTTTGCTTAATAAGTATTAATATTTATAAGACTGTCGTGAATTTGTAAATTTTGTTTAAGTGTTTAATTACAAAGACGGAAGAATAAAATGATAAATTCGGTATATCGTAGACAGTGAATAATAATTCGGGATATGAATGTACTTTTTATATTGAAAAGATATTCAAGACGGTAATTGTTAGACAATTATGATCATTTGAAAATAAACCCAGATCAATTTAAAAATCCTTGATGAGCCAATGCTATGGTTGAATAAGTATGTAATAATGGCGAACAAAAACAAACCGAGTTTGCGTTACAAAATTGCTTTTAAACGTTTAACATCCACTTTCTGTTTGCAATATCGCTCATTAATTAATCGATTCATCATTAAAACAAACGAAATTACCTCTATAACTCCAAAGAACGCAGTCCCTACATTGTTACTCTTTTATTAACCAAGCCGCCGAATTAACTTAACTAATAGCGCGCATAACAATAATTCATTCAATGCACCTCGACATAATAATATCACAGAAATATAATTCGAATCCAAATGATTTTATTAAAAAGATTGGTGACCTCTTAAGATGAAAAGTCTTTCAATTGCATTGAATAATCTCTTCAATCTCGAATGTAAAAAAGATTTGATCTCATACCACGGGATATTACGCATTAATTTGTCGAGCTCATGAAAAATGAGCAGATGTTTTATGGGGTTATTAATATTACGTTTTTCTTTCTTGCTCATACCTTTTTATTACTTTATATTGCTTTTCGTATTCCAGTACAGTCCGCAGGAATCCGGTAGATGCGAGAAGCACAGAAGCAGGCGTCTTTCGGCTGAAATGATGATGATGACGATGATTCCAGCGCAGTTGAAGAAAGAAAATTCTCGGTTGCATTTTTCTTTCTTTGTCTTCCTTTACATCAACTAATATTTCAGCCTAAACAGTAACAAAGATAGAATATAACTAATCTAAGGGTGCGTTTCCACTGAAGCGGAGCTGGGCGGAGCGGAGCGGAGACATGTAGGAATCGTCCACTCACAGGAGAGACGAGTGACGCGATGAGGATTTCAACCATTGTGATTAGTTGATGCCTGCACGTCTCTGCTCCGCTTCGCCCAGCTCCGCTTCAGTGGAAACGCACCCTAACAGTATGGGAATTGTGAAATGCACAAAGTTAGTACATTGTCCGTCACAACTTTGATATCGTGAGGATGACTAGTCTAAGTATTCACAGCGTAAGCAAAAGTCGTCACAAATACAAAAAAGCTGAGCCTGTAGGTTTTACAACGCCACATAAATATTGTCAGAAACACAATGACGCATTACCCTCGGTTCACAACATTCACCGACTGTAAGCCAAATAAAGGTATAACTATAATACTATGTCTTTCTTTCACCCCAGCTCAGCGCGGATTAATTAATTCATTGAATACGCTCAAAAAAAAATCCAATACTAATGTTTCCCGTTTTACTGATGCACAGACACAGACATCTTTTCATCCTCCCCGATTGCGGAAAATAAAATGTATCTCCCCCCGTCAGTTTTAGTAAAAGATCCATTTGTATATGAAACGACCATTACCATTAGCTGGCGTTTCACTTCGCCATTGATGGCCAGCCCCTCGGCCATTCAGTGTCCGATGCACGCGTATTATGTTGAGTTCATTACATTGTGCTGTCCGTGTAGGTGTGTACGCGTAATGGGGAATCGACAGCAAAATAGTTTGTACACACGGGAAATAATGTATTGATGTTTTTATGAAAGGAATAGAGTCTTCTAGTCTGGGAATGATAGGAAATAATTGACAAGCTGCGTTTATCAATAACAGAAATTGTTATGTTCTCATAGGTAAGACTTCTCCATTGTCAATCCGCTTGGTGTCCTGTACCTAAGACGTACCCTACCATTTCCTTAATATACAGACCTATGAACAGCTTTTTCTTTGAACCGGATGCTGCTGCCATCCTGACATTACAGTTAATGTCGGTTTTCTCAGTCAGAATTCATTTCTGAATACAAGAGGCAGTCTGAGCATCAAGAACCTTGAAAATAACATTCAAAAAGAACCGATTGCCCTTCTCGAACCGAGAGCCTTTAAAAGTGACCGTTTGCAAAATCAAACAAATCCAACCACACATAACTAACACATGTTTATTTTATGCACAAAATTCCAAACACGAGTGCAAATCTGAAATCCTCTTACTGGAATACTTCTCTCTCATTGATATACTGTAGCAATAGCCTCTGTGGACTTTGCATTATCACCGGCCATGTTCAAGACGATTTGAATTTCAATACACGCCGAACTGTCCCGGCGAGGCGCGTGGATCATGTAGCCAACATAATAATACTGGGAGTTAAGCATCATAATATTGGCATTTAGGTTTTGCATAGCAATTTGTGAGTTGATTGTGTTTCTTGTAGTTCAATGATAGCTGTCATAGTTAACTTTGAGGACTATGATGGTGTGAAGTGAATGAAGGATTTATTAAAACTTTTCTAAAGGATTTTCGAACCTTATCCATGATATTATAAGTTTCAGTTAGAATAAAGATGAGGATTTCTTGCATCACCTTTGCATCTTACGGATAAGAGTTCTTATGTAAGTACTCTCACATCAGCTTACCACGAATAAAAATAAATATCATATAAATTTTTATTTTCTTCTTTTAAAACCTGAGCTTGTGACATCGCGGGCCGACGCGTATCGTCTCAGTATATAATACACAGTTGTCTGGTCGCCGATCTTAAACAATAAATCTATTGGCGTCCGAAAGGGGCTTAGCCGGTCCCCTTGGCTTCTCTTTGTAAATTCCCTGTTCGTATCTTTTCGCTCGAATGGCGACTTTATCTTCGGGACTGTATTGGCTTCGATGGAAAATGTATGGTGTGGAATTAAGACCGTCTCTTGTTTGGTACGTAACTATTTACTTTTTTGGGAAACTCTGGTTTTTGTTATGGTTGGTTATAATCTTTATACGAGAGGTGGATTTTGGTGGAATGTGGTCAAGGAATGGTATTGCCGTTTATTTCTTAGTTTAACTCTGTAGTAATCTATTCACTTAAAAGTATAGAAATAATCCAAAATTGTGCTTTGCAACTATCCGGTCACCAACTGTCAAAACACCACACACCACCAAACAATTGGTGATGTAAACAATCAAGATAGATAGATGTGTGTTGTCATTTCACCCTGCACAAAACATTCCATATCTCTTAGAAAAGTCTTCTCAAACAGCACAAGAGCACTAAAACTAAAACGCCAAAAAATACACTACGAAAAACACGAATAAAAAGAAAAAAAGCGAAAAAAATCCCTCACGATCGACCAATTGCGAATTTTAAAAGGGAATTGCTCCAATTTCGTTCTGCTATGGAAGAGTGCGCAAACTTATTAGCAAGCGACCGTTGGGTTATCGACGATCTTCCTTTACTTTTTTCAGGTGATCGGACGCTACGAGATTGATTGGACGATCCCGATTGGACGCTGCCCTCGTGACTCATTTTAGATGTCACCAACTGAATTCTGTGATGTTTTTTAACGATTGCCGATTGCGTTTTTAATGAATGTAAGATTTTGTTATCGTTTATGTAGAGGGTGGGAATCTTTTAGAAGATTTTTCTTTTAAGTGATTTTTTTTTTGCGTAATAGATTGAGGTGGCGAAACGACCTACGCATACCACAAGGGTTGGATCGAGATGGCTCTAGACCCTTTGCTTGGAAAAAATTGGGGGAGGCTTTTGTTCAGTAGTGGAACAGAGTAGGCTAATAAATAAAAATGGTTGCAATGCACTGCGTAAGGGTGCGTTTCCACAGAAGCGGAGCTGCGCGGAGCAGAGCGGAAACGTGTAAGAATCGTCCAATCACAGACGAGACGAGTGACGCGATGAGGATTTCAACCATTGTGATAAGTCGATTCCTGCACGTCTCTGCTCCGCTTCGCCAGCTCCGCTTCAGTGGAAACGCACCCTAACAACGACAGGCCAGCATCTATACTCAGCTTGATACAGCGACCGCGCAGCTGTCATGGAGTGCTCGAACGAGGTTTCCCGCCGAAATTCCCCACTGCAAAAGGAACTGTATCGGATTGGCTACACTTGAATGACTTCACACACTTTTACGGTGTAATTTTTATGTTATGAAAATCGAAAATTATTTCTCCTGAATGGTATTTCATGTAAACTTGTGATTTTCATGTGAACTTCTCTTTTTTTATTTCTTTATACATACATACAAAATCAGCCTATAATGCTCCCACTACTGGGAGACAGGTCGAAATCGCGAAAAAAAATCAGCTGTAAAAAGTTCGGATAACTCGTCGAAATGTAGGGAACAGCTGATTTTTTTTTTTTGCGAATTCGGGTTTGGTCCCATAGTAAAAGTTGTTCATAATGATGAGTAGAGTGATCTCTTAAGAGGCTGTGCGTTATTTAAGTTACAGCTTGTATATAAAATGCACACAAATAGTCATTGCATAATCTTAAGCATTCATTTATTTACAACGTCCCCAATTTTACCTTTGATTAATTTATCCAGTTACATCCAAGACATCTGTGAAAATGATAATAGGATTTATGCGACGTTCGTTACATAAAAATGTTAAGCCACAAACGTGCACACGTCTCCGCCAACAACATTAGAATAATTGATTAACTAAACGCAAAGAGAAATAATCGCGATTCAGCGTTTTATCAACTAAGGGTTGTTGGACATTTGCGACTGAGTTTGTTGGTTCCCGCGATCTAAAGTTACAACTAGTCGGTAAAGGATATTCATAGCTTTTTGAAACGATATTGCCTGCAATATCGATATCGTCATAAAAAATATTCTATAGAAACAGTACTTGCCTATGGAAATTGTATAAGGATTTTTGAAAACATCTAAAAACGCTTATTAAAGTTTTTCCAATTTTATGACCAATCCTAACAAACCGTCTATAACTTCATCATAATAATGATGTCGAGTAACAAAACACTCAAGATAAATCTAAACTATGCAACCAGCCTAAATCTCTTCCGTGCCAGGAAAAATGATTTATAAAAGCTCGCTCCGCTATACACGTCCCTTTCTCTCTACCCCACATTGCATACATCTATCCCTCTCTATACTAGTCCAATTTCACAGGCGGCTGGTTGCTTCCGTGGGACCTCGGTAGTAATGCCTCTATTGATTAAGAAACGTGAATATTCATTCAATTATATGGTAGCGCGGCTCCCAGATCAAACCTCGTGGGTTATGGTTTTAAAGGGTATTTACCTACTTTATTCTGAAGGAAAATATTTGAGCTGTTCTGTTGACATTGTCGGTCTTCACTTAGTGGTTTGTTTTTGTAAGTATTAGATGGGAGGCTGGAGCTCATCTGGATAAAACTCTGTCCTTAATTGCAAAAAATGCAGGCAACTGAGAGACGCTGATGTATTTAAACGGGCTTGTTGCAGCATTTAAACACACTTCGCACCATGTGTGTCTGAAGAAATGTAGTTAATCTTGATCAAATTAATACAAAGACCTGGCAAAAGGTTTATCAATTCCTCTCAGGGACGAGCTGCCGGTTGATTCTGCAAAAATCTCACTGTGATAACTTGCGTGGAGTGAGCTGTCAGTTTCATCCCACTGATGCTAGGGATTGACTAAGCAAACATTTACAATCATAATAGAGATTTTAATAAAATACTACACAACTAAAATACTAGCGTTGAAATTATATAAAATGATCAATAAATTAAATGATAATTAAATGAATGATCAATGAATTAGCATAAAAATATTACTAAAATCCCGATTATGATTGTAAATGTATGCTTGGTCAATCCCTAGTATCAGGTGGGATGACACTAACAACTCGCTCCACGCTCACTTCACCTAAGTTTTCACAGTGAGCTGGTTAAAGAATCGCACTGCAGGTTCAAATGTGTATCACTTGTGGTACACCTGTGTACCAGCTTGTCCTAATGAATTCCGTAATGCAACAGTAACTAATATTGTCAAGCCGCAATTCTTGCTGTTGCAGGCCTATTCGTGACTTTTGCTCACAGTAAGTTGAAATGCAGACAGTCTGTACACAGAACCATCTATTCCCGGCTAACAAATCCATCCAATACTTGAACGACAAATACGTCTTCATTATTCATTTCCCCAATACGCGGTACGTAAGCAAACAAAAATATTCATCGAGGATGTGGAAAAAGATTTCTTTCGTCGCAATATGTTGGGAGGCGGCGGCAGAAGCGAAGGTTTCCGCACAATCTATCGTCGGTATAATGGAGCTGTTAAAGACAATATGCTAGGAAACATATTGGATGCAGCCCGACGAATGTGTAAGCGAGCGAGCGGAGACGACCTGAGAAGACTGAGGCACACTGGGTGGAAGGAATTGAAAGAAACAAGAATAAATTCACTAGTGTAACCTCCTATATGTAAAGTCTTTGAAAATTGCTTGGGTATCATGGACGGTTTATACCTTAATTTATTGTTGTGTTACAAACCTCGACCCATCTTACATTAAAATCCTGCGATTAAATGTGATACCTGCACCCAGATGATCTGATCTTAAAGCCGTCTGAATAGTAGCAACATTATTGACTGATGCCATTAAATATAAGAGACGTCGAAAAGATTATAAAAGAACTAGCTCTTCGTAAAAGTGAGCCAAAACTGAACTGATGCCCTGGGGTTGCTTCTATAAGAACATAACTTTTCATTTTCATTTCAGATTACACGCAATAAAACCAGGTGCTACAATGAAATTTATTTAAAAGACACATACCGTGCACACCGTTTATACCGTACATACCGTACATACACATATACTTACATACTGTAGCGAGGCTTACAGACCAGAGCTGGACCGTAAAAACAACACTGTAGAGAGGCCTACAAGGAAAAATAAATACAGGACGACTGACACGTAGGGAAGATGAGATCAGTAAAACCGATCAAACTGGAACCAAATAGCACAAGACCGAGACAAATGCACATTTTTTGGAGGAGGGCATCACCCAAACTTCTTGCAGAAGAAGGTATAAGAAAAATGTAACAAAATAAAAACTAACAAAACTCAATTATCCATGTTATCTTAACTCATTAGAACATACCTACTCGAAACTAAGAATATGAAAATCGTGTATAAGGTAAGAAATAAAAGGCTTCATTGTATTTATTTTATTATGTAATTACGTACATTTTGATATAAGAGATAGACAACGCGGCTGAAAATAATTAATAACATAGGTACCACGATTTTCTTAAAAAAATATTTTATAATACCGTTGCAACCAGTGTGCCTCAGAGTTTAGCAGGCGATAAATCCATAGCTACATCTGGGCAGGCGCTCGGTTCAATTTTATTACTATTCGCTCTGCCGACGACTTATTCGATTCACCCGTCAAAGCGGCCCGTCCTACGGGAACCTCGGTTACATTATCTCCTCGCTTTAGATTCTCACCAGCTTATCTACGCCTCACTCTTTGAGAACCAGATTCTGCATACACTAACCTAGATTGATAAAGCAAATTGTTTTGTGAAAAATCTTTTAGCATCTATGATTTTGTGTTGTTTATTTACAGGTGTAGGTACAAACCCGCACTGGGCCTGCGTGGTAGATTACGAGTACAACCTTCTCTCTCAAAGAGTGGAGGCCCGTGTGTGTGTGTTATATATTAGGTTTTTTTTTTTTATTGATCTGTTTATGTATGTAATCAACTAATCTATCAAGAAAAAGGAACAGAATAAAGGTATAGGCAAAGGTAGTTTCCTAAAAATCTAGTCCAGATTACCAGCTGCGATCATCAGTTATTATTAGTTAACGCTAATTTCAACTCATATCATAGTGTTTCTCGTAAGAGTCAAACCACATAAAAAGAAAATTAATTATTTTATGACCACATAAACTCCGTTTCTTAATTAATTTGGTTCTAGCTGCAATTTTTATATCGCACAAAATCTGCGCAGTTTTTTTGTCGTATTTTCTTAAATGTCAGTCTAATGTATCAGTACAATTATTTTAGAATTTTAATATTAACCTTTATAGTATCAAGGGTGTGCGGTGAAATACAATTTAATAGTTTAAGTGAAAAACTAGTTTTGGTAATTTTATTTTTAATCGGATTATATATAATATTATATCCTAACACCAAGATGTCCTAGCTCTATTATATTACATAATATGCAAATCAACCTCTAGAAAGTTTCTAAAAAGGAGCCTAGTGCGAATCGTACTCGCACACGAAGAGTTCCGTACCACCGTCCTATATTTAACACATTTTTTTTTATTCTTTATTAATTTTATTATTACACTCGTTTGTTGTATGGGGACCCCTTAAATTTGTAACGTTATTTTATTTTTATTATTTGTAAATTTCAAGTGTGTACAGTCACCAAAAGAGGTAAGTAACCAGGGTCGTCGGATATAGTTGAAGTTTATTAAGAAACCGATGGATGTTTTTGACTGAAATTTAATTTGGTAAATGAGCTGTTTGTTTCCTATTAAGGAAATAAATTTTTATTCGAGGACATCCATCGGTTTCTTACTAAACGTCAAGTATACCGAAGGTCCTGGTTACTTATCTCTTTTGGTGAGTGTACATATTATGATTAAAATGATACAGCCGTGTGGCAGACCGGTGTACGGAAAACGGAGTCTTTTAATATTAGAGTCCCGTTTCCACCCTTAGGGTCCCTCTTCTTGGTCGCGTACTTCATTGCTGAAAGTCGTGTCCCTTAAAAGCATGTGTGGCTTTATGCATGATGTTCTTCCACTTCGTTCGGTCCTCAGCTTCTCACAGGGTGGTCGTAACAGAGAGTCCAGTGAGGGTGGTTACTTGGTCTGACCAGCGGTTAGGTGACTGGCCGCGAAGTCTTTTGCCATCTACTTTGTCTATCACCACCAACTTTTCTAGATTATCTAGTTTCCGACGCGCAATGCGACCGAAGTAACCGAGAATCCTTCGGTAACAGATCGTGGATAGTCTATCTCTTATGCGTAGTTGATCAAGGATAGATTTGTTCGTTCTCTTGGCCCTTTTTAGGGATCCCTAAAAAGTTTGTTGTTTTAGAGCCTAATAAAAGTGACACCGAAACAAAACGTAGTAGCTTCGGAGTATCTGGTGCGCCTTGCACTTTGCAAGCTAGCGTCGGTAGCCACTGGTGATGCCAAACGAGAGCTGTTGTTACTTCTAGGATACAGAGATGACATCGCTGTAAGTAAACTATCAGTTCAATCAATATGCGTAGCCTTTTCCCAACTATGTTGGGGTCGGCTTCCAGTCTAACCCTATGCATCTGAATACTAATACTTTACATAGAGTGACTGCCTATCTGACCTCCACAGCCCACTTACTAGGTAACCCGCTACTGTTTGGTAACTCCGGTAGTCAGACTTTTGGGCTTCTGACTATCCGGAACGACTATCAAAGATATACGAATGACATTCGGGACCAACGGGACTTAACGTGCTTTCCGAGGCAGGAGGCAGGAGGGCGGAGGGGTCACAATATGCAATGGATGGTCACCCATCCAGAACCGAGCGCGGCAAGCGTGACTTAACCTGCGATCAACCCATGCGGCTCTTATTATTTAATAGGTTTCAATGATTCGATATTGATAAAAAACTGACTTACAGTATTTATATCTCACGAAGCGACGCGCGCTTTACTTGTGGTAACCAAATTCATAAACACGCTGTGGATGTGTGAGTGAAAACGAGTAGCGTCAGCACATAACACACACACACATACACGCACTTCCGACTACGCCATTGCCTCAGACGTACCGACAGCTCCTGCGCTGGCACACACATTCTCAGCGTGTTTGTAAACTTGATAACCACTAGAAGAGCGCGCGTCACTTCGTGAGATAGAATTACTGTACTATGGCTATCTACATAAGTACTTTGTTCTTCAGCTAAGTAAGTGCTACGCAAATATCGCAACATACATAAAACTGATGAAAATGAGGGACCTAACGGTTACCAACAGAATATACGTGAATTACACAAAAGACATAGACCCAAGGTTTTATCAAAATTCCTCTGCAAATGATGGAGTGCAAGTAGAAAAAGTTGGTTTCAATTATCCTAAAGCAGCTATTGCACACATCAATAATTTGGTGAGTAATATATAATACAGGATGCCAGAGGGGACACCGACCTGTGGTCGCGGGCGCACAGAGTGGAGACTGTCCGCCCACCAAGTGACCCCAGGCAAAACGGTAGCACAGAGTGGTCACGTGCTGCAGTGCATAGCGAGGCTCAGGGGAGGCCCCTTTACAGTCTCCCCAGGGATGTGCCTTACAGACATTGCACGGGGGTTCCGGAATTGGTCTTTTAAGAGGAACCGGGACCCACCCCTATGTGCTGATGGTGATCACAGGGGTGGTTTTAGTGAGATAAAAATCCCGAACTCCCCGACCTCCGTCCCCAAAGGTCGGGTGCCTTTTGAAGGTTCCCGTTACTTTTGTGTGAAATGGCTGTTTTTTTTATAGTTAGTCCCAATTTGTTAGTTGTTTATATATTCAAGGGTCATGGCCCGTTGATCTAGTGGTCCCAAGCGCCTCTCTCTAGAGGAATGGTGGCTGTATGCGGCCGCTGAGGGTGACGGGGTCCGTATGGACTCATGCGGGCCAACACCTGGCCAGGGGAGGAGCGTGACGAAATGCGCAAGCACTCCAGCACCCCGGCTAAAGGTAGCAGCAGAACACCGTGTACTTTTAGTCAGTAAGAGTCTGACAGACCCCTCTACCCACCCCAGGGTGGTGGACATCCATGAAGATTACGACACGAAAAAAAAGTGGTTGCAAGCGCTAATGCTGAGCCTGAGGTCCTGGTTTCGATTCCCGGGTCGGGTAAAGTGTTATTGGGTTTTCCATCTGGAATTTCTCAGTACCAGCCCGGTGTCTAAATTTGTGCCAGGATAATGACAATAGACTCGCCCCCATGGGGCATAGAACATAAACACAACTGGCGGATTGTGGGTGTCCTATAGGTGTACTTCTGCCTTTCCTGAATATAGGCGAGATGTTATGTATGAATGTGTCTCACGACAGTCAAAATCGATAATGTGTCGTACCTATGAATGTTACAGCTTAGTGCTATGACATTTAAAAGAACGACAGACATAGTGGACAGTAACGATATCAACAAAACTACAAAAATGATTATCGTGTCTGGCGCACACTTTAAAGTAAGTGTTCATTTTAATATTTTATAATTATATTGAGTGTGGAGTTGCGACTTCATAATGATTATTCCCTCTCATCACATCATCATCATTGTTCGGCTCAACCAAAGCACCTGCCATCTAATCTCTTCACCACCCTTGGTTGACTGGTAGAGATTGCCTCAGGCATTAATTACGCCTTTGTACCTTTTATGTGCGAAAAGATTAAATAAATAATGATATCACCAGTTCAGTTTCACAGTGATTGTGTATTATATATAACGGCGCAGGATGGCTTTTACCAGAAGTAGTCATCGTATTACAGTTAGGGTATGCGCGCACTACGGAAATAAATCGTTGCGACTTTTAAAGTGCGAAATAAAATCGCAAACGACAATGATTCCTACGCGCACTACGATTTATTATCGCAAAGATCGACATCGTCAAATATCACAAGTCGACTGACCGCTGCGCTTGCGATTTTTTCCGCGCGCATACCCTTACAGTCTTTTTGATGTGTAACATCTTTCCTCTCGCTTTCCTGCAATCTGTGGGAGTAATTTCGTGAAAAGAAACGGAAGTGTGTAACAGGAAGCTGGAGATGCGCGCGCTATTTGATTTGACCAATAAGCGCCCGTGTTATACAATTTTAAATCTCCTAGTGTTAATTAAATAGAATACAATTTTTATTCAAAAGAATTATTCTTCGTTACGAAAAATCATTACAAATAATACCTGAATCATTTTTTTTTGAGGATATGGTGTTAATGTTGCTTATTACCAAGGTCAGATGTCAGATGTTACACATCATATGCGACTCTATAAGGCTCGCTCGTATTTTTTTTTTATTTTATTAAAACCAACGACTTTGAAGATCACTTTATTTTTGGCTCTTTTTTGTAATCTAACCCTAAACCTTTCAAATATATTTTCGGTGTTCTCTCCTCATACCTACTCAACTATCAACTTTTCGTCGTGAATATGCTTGCTCAAAAACCATCTGGGCTCCCCCTACGATAACTGTCCGTGAAAACAGAGCCCAATGTTTTTCATTTCCAACCAAATGGCAGCCAATTTACATTATGACATTACTTTTGCATTTAGTAGTAGTAGTTATTGATAATTATTATATTATAATATATATTGCAAAGATGTCACTTTTTCGTTAAGTAATTTACCGTAAGTATTTTTAATTCCTGGAACATCGTTAAAATTACGACTTGTTTATTTTATGCCAGTTTTCTTAAATTACTTCGAAGGGTACATGGGAGACTCCATTTGATTATAAACTAACGAAGCTCACGAAGTTCACTCATATTGATGGGAAAACCTCAAGAATACCAATGATGACCAAAATAGACGAATTCTGGTACACCAGTGTTGCTGATTGTGAGGTAAACGTTAGTGCACATAATATCATAAAGACGGCCACTGCTGGACGTACGTTACAGACAGTCGTTACGGGTAGTCAGAAGCCCGAAAGTCTGACAACCAGTCTTACCATGGGGTATGGTATTACCCAGTAACTGGGTTGTGGAGGTCAGATAGGCAGTCGCACCATGTAAAATACTGGTATTCAGCTGCATCCGGTTAGACTGGAAGCCGAACCCAACCTAGTTCGGAAAAAGGTAGGCAGATGATGTCCACTGCTGGACATAGTCCTCCCCCAAGCACCGCCACTTCGGCCGGTACTGTGCTTCACGCATCCAGCGGATTCCTGCGGCCTTCAGCACGTCATCAGTCCACCTTGTGGAAGGCTTTTCAACACTACAACTATACACGGTCAAATAAAATTATCTAGTGAAACTCCGCAAGCGTGATAGTAATCGATATATAAACATGAAAACAAAAAAAAACGGCCAATTGCGAGTCGGATTCGCGCACGAAGGGTTCCGTACCATCTACAATCGTTTAAAACAGGTTTTTGTTCTGGCTCGTTTCGAAGAATTTCTCTGTTTACACAACCTTCATCTCATTTATGTATTTATCACTATTTGTTTATTATTATTATTACTATTTTTTTTTGCAATATTACTTTTGTTGTTTATATTTTGTTATATCGCACTATTTATACATACTCATTATTGTTTTTTATCTGACACAATTTTTTATTTTTTTATTTATTTAAGTATGCATACACACGTCACGTTCCAGTATAAAACTGATATACATCCGTTACCTCACAAATCTGGTCCAGTTGAAAACCAGCGTCAGGCACCAGTTGTCTGGCATTTTTGCTGAACTGGGCCTTTTTGGCGCAGCCGTGAGGCACACCTTCCTGTTTAATTTCTTACATCGGACTTTACACTTTGTTATTTGATTTTTATTTGTTTTTATCTGATGTATGTCTCAAGTGTACTGTGTGTCTTACAGTCTGTGCTAAATAAATGTATTTTCTTTCTTTCTTCTTTCTTCTTTACAAAAACGGCAAAAAAATCACGTTTGTTGTATGGGAACCCCCTAAATATTTATTTTATTCGGCTTTTTAGTATTTGTTGTCATAGCGGCAATAGAAATACATCATCTGTGAAAATTTCAACTGTCTAACTATCACGGTTCATGATACAGCCTGGTGACAGACGGACGGACGGATGGACAGCGGAGTCTTAGTAATAGGGTCCCGTTTTACCCTTTGGGTACGGAACCCTAAAAAATGATTGGTGATCATTTATTTTAGGGTCAACGAACGTGTTCAGTGTACTTGCTTGAAATATGCTTACATTTATTCATTTCATTTATGATTCATTTATTAAAACTTACACATAGTACACAAACATTGTATTAGCATGCAGTTCTAACCAAGAGAAAGGTTAGACTGATTTACCAGCGGGTCCCAAACTAGGCACCGCCATCTTGGTGACCCGAACACTATACAAAATTACTAATTGAATCAATTCTGCTAGCGCAAGATTTTTACAATGAAATTAATTTTCTTTTCATAACTTTATTTTTATTTTAGAATTTTTGAAAGTTATTGAAACATATTGAATTAGTATACTTTTTATAACGGTTGAATAAAATATAAATTAAAAGTTATTTTCTGATTTTTAGTTCAATTTGCTATTAAAGCGTGTTTTTTTTAGTTTTTTTAAACAAGTTTTTTTTTTTTTTTTAATGTATTTTTCTTTTTTTTTCAACTTTTTTTATCAAAATATTGTATTGTCGTCGGTTGTTGATAAGTATACAACGTTCTAGGTAAATCTGGTCGCTTAAAGTCGCATACATACATAAAATTTTTTTATTTACAAAAATTTACATAAAACTTGTTCATCAAACTTGGCCATCATCATGTTATCAACTCTAAATATTGTGGTTAGTAGCTGTAAGTTTTCCGAAAATTATAAAATAAAATAAAATACAAACATATATAGATTATTCACGACGAACAGCTGTCACTAAAATAATATTATAACGGTACATTGTAAATACACGGGATCTCTCATTAACTGTCATTTAACTGTAGCTGGCTGCCTTTTTCATAGATATCCCAATTATAAATATACAGTTTATTGTTAATGATTTCTTGTTTCATTTTACAGGTCCTAACAATCAGATTCATCAATTCTAGGTCATCTATTACATTTGTTGTCCCAAACAACTCGAAAGAATTGGAAAATGTGCTCGAGAAAATTTATAAGCAGAAAGGATTCGTCAGCAGCCTTACAAAAAAATCAGAAATAAAATTAATGAAAATAACAATTCCAAGATTTAAAATTAAAACCTTCGTGGATTGGACCGGATTTCTTCAGGGTGTAAGTTAATTGGATATTTTGTTTTTCATTGTTGGGCAAGAAAGGTATATCACTACTCACTACATAGTATAAAACAAAGTCGCTTCCTGCTGTCTGTCCCTATGTATGCTTAGATCTTTAAAACTACGCAACGGATTTTGATGCGGTTTTTTTTTAATAGATACAGTGATTCAAGAGGAAGGTTTATATATATAATACATGCATAATATAGTAGAAAAACACTGATAATTTTAGAGGTTTCTAATATGATGTCGTAAATAAATACATTTTTTTGCGCTTACATTGCAAACGCTGGCTGAACCCTACGAGCAGAAATAATGGCTCTAAAAAACAACCGACTTCCAAAAAAACACTACAAAGTGAAAAATAATTTTAATTTCGGAAGTCGGTGTCGTTGGTTCTGCATTTTGGTTTTTTGATACCGACTTCCGAAATTAAAATTATTTTTCACTTTGTAGTGCTTTTTTGGAAGTCGGTTGTTTTTTTTATATAAAATTTTTTATTTTTCACTTTTTAGTTATATCTACCCCAATCAAATTCATATAAACACTACTTGCTATGTAAATATCAGTGACGGGAAGCTGCATCTGCGTTTATAGGGTACAGACGTGATGTTATGTTGTGCGATTGCGTAAACAATGCATACATATGCGATAGCAGCAATCGCGGTTGTTTTACTGTTATTAATTATTATTATAATAAAAAAAAATTATAACCTTTGTAGTGAGTACAGGCGTGATATTATGTTGTGTGATGTTGTAAACAATGCTTAGATATGCTATAGCAACAATCGCGGTTAATCTGCTGTTATTTATTGAAGAGTTCCCCCGATTTCTACAAGATCCCATCATCAGATATTGAAATGGTGACAATGGGACCACACGGGAAGCACCAGCTTTCAAATAAAAAAAGAATCATGAAAATCGGTTCACCCAGTCGGTTATTATGAGGTAACAAACATAAAAAAAAAAAAAAAAAAAAATACAGTCGAATTGATAACCTCCTCCTTTTTTTGAAGTTGGTTAAAAAATTATCAGTGTTTCTCTATTGCACCCGTGCGAAGCTGGGGCGGGTCGCTAGTAAGTAATAATAATATTCACAACTTTCACACAACGCCATCTAGTCCCAAACTAAGCAGAGCTTGTACTATGAGAACTAGACAACTGATAAACATACATATATATTTCTAAATACATATATATTATAGATAAATTACACCCAGACAAAGAACAAATGATCGTGCTCATCACACAAACATTTGTCCTAGGTGGGAATCGAACCCACGACCTTGGGCATAGCAGTCAGGGCCACTGACCACTAGACCAACAGGCCTGTCTAACTGTCAATAAGTATCGGTTTTGTCCATCAATTTTCATTCCACAGGTTCCATCTTTGTCTGCCGTAATTAGAATAGAATAGAATACTCTTTATTATGTACACCATATAGATTACAGACATAAATATAGAAATTTTACAAAGGGTGACACAATGGGCGGTCTTATCGCTAAGAGCGATCTTTTAAAGACAACCTTTGGATGGATTGAAAAGGGAAGGAGAGACAAATATTGTAGGTAGTCTGTGGTGTACTATTTACACGATAAAATAAATACATACAGAAAGTATATTATACCAATCTATATAAATATATACATATAACAATAGACATGAAACAGGAGTAAAGAAAATATAATGGTGCTGTTTAAGGAGAGAGGAAGTGATTTTATATCATAATTTTAAAAGTGGACAAAGATTGAGCACGCCTTACCGACACGGGCAAGTCATTCCATAAGCGTACTGCTTGAACAGTAATTACCTCCATATATTTCAGTCCCACATGAGCTAGTGGGCCAAACAGGTTTTTTTTTAGAATTTGCATAAAAACAGGAATAAAGAGATCCGAAGGAGAACCAAAGCAGCTGACATAGCCGGAAGAATTGCCAAACTTAAGAGGCAGTGGGTAGGGCACATTGCTCGCAGAACAGATGGCCGTTGTGGACGAAAGGTTCTGGAGTGGCTACCACGTACCGGAAGACGTAGCGTTGGAAGTCCTCTCACAAGGTAGACCGATGACCTGGTGAAGGCCGCAGGAATCCACTGGATGCGAGAAGCAGAGAACTGGTCGAAGTGGCGATGCTTGAGGAGGTCTATGTAAAACAATGGACGTTTTTCGGCTAAAATGATGACAGTGAGAACTGGTAATGGGTATTTATGTTTTTTTTTTACTTTCAGTTGGGGCTGTACTCAGTTTTCGATACCAATTCCACGGACCTGGTAGGAATTTTCAAGCCCGAAAGTCAAGACCAAACCATTTCTTTGAGTAAAGTTAAACAAAAAGTGTTTGTCCTATTCGATGAAATGGGTGCAGCTAGAAGTTTACCAGGTAACAATATTTTATGTATATCTTAACTTAATTACACAAAAAAAGTGCATGTGAAACGATGTCGCAGATAATATTTTTTAAGAGGTTCCGTACAGACCCATCTGGTTATCTGTCCGTCATAGGACTCAAAATCAGAATGTTACCATGGGCGTGTGATGACTGTACCTCGACACGATAAACTTTCGCTATTTTTTTTTTATCGAAATACTTATGATAATAATATCTTCTGCCTAACCTTTTCCCAACTATCTTAGGGTTGGCTTCCAGTCTAACTGGATGCAGCTAAATAGTAGTAAAACAGTATATCAGCAAAATAGTCTGTGACATGTGACTGAATATCAGACAGCCACAATCCAGTTACTGGGTAATACCCCTTAGTAAGACTGGTTGTCAGACTTTCGGGCTCCTGACTACCCGTAACGAGTTTCAAAGATCGACGAATGCCAGACGGTACCAACGGTTTATTATGCTTTCCGAGGCACGGAGAGGTCTCTGTATGTTAAGATGGTCACACATCTAGGGACCAACCACGCCAAATCAATCGACCGGTACCCTTATAGCGTAACACACTTTCAATCACATTGTGAAAAATTTTGTAGGCTATTGCTAATCCATTGCTTCATATATTCGAAAAATCTGCCTGCTTAACAACATAAATAGCGCAATGAAAGTCGTTGAACTGGTAAAATGAAAGTCATTGCTACTGTTAGTGTAAGCCGCGAGCCTCGTCTCTATGATAATAATATAAACATAATTGATGTCCACAGATCCATTTTTTGCTGATGAAAAGACAACTCGGATGCCATATTACAATGTACCACAATTAATTGTGGATAGACCATTCTATTTCGAAGTCGCTTGGGATCTTGAACACGGCCGCTACGAAATGTTTGCAGGTGTTTATTATGGCCCTGAACCTGAACTTATAAATTTCTAGTTCATTTGTAAATTCATTTGGTTCATTGGTAGCAAAAAAAAAACTTTCTACAACTTGTTTTAAATTATATATCTCTCTTTGTTTTTATTTTATCCTGCTTTCCATTGAGTTGTAACTACGTCAATTGTTATTTGTCCTGGTTATATGTCCCGGATTGACGCAAAAACGGCTGAACAGATTTGGATGAAATTTGGCACATTGATAGTTAATAACCTGAATTAACACATAAGGTACTTTTAACCCAGGTAGGTAGTACGTTTCTGTGTGATATTTTTTTCCTACATCCACGCGGGTAAAGCTGCACGCTTAAGCTAGTATTTAATGTCATTTAAATAAAGGTACAGATGCCAGCACATCAAGCTACTACAATCTGTCTAAATTCATTAATAGATTTTCATTAGGTTCAAAGTTGATCGGGAAAATGTGACAGTTTCGGGTAGCTTGATGTGCTGGCGTCTGTACATATACATGTACTTCAATTCTTTAAAACTAGTAAACTGATATCCTGAGAGCTTATGTATTAGTGTAATTGCTGCAATTTCACACAAGCAATTTTTTTATTACAACCCCTTCACATTGCCTCTACTAGTTTGTAATTAGGGGTCCATTTGCAGGACAGCGCGTGTACGACACGTGCCATGCTAGTTAGCAATGATTATGTATGACGTTTCGTAGTTTGAGAATAAAGTTTAAATAATTGAACAATGGCCATTTTGCGCTTCAATGCAATTTACATCATGTCATGAGATCAAGCGTTCGGAATAGTTATAAAGACGGCATATGTTTTGGCGGAAACAATTCTATGAGCTAAACCACAGTAGGTACAGTACAGACTGATACACACTGACATCTTACTATTATATTTTTACAAATACTTGACACTTACAATTTAATAAGTATGATTTATGTACAGACGCCAGCACGTCAAGCTACTACAATCTGTCAAATTTCTTTAATAGATTTTCAACTTAATCCCTAAAGCATAAGCTTTAAAATTGATTGGGAAAGTTTCACAATTTCGCGAAGCTTGATGTGCTGGGGTCTGTAACAATTTTATAAGCATGATTTATTTAAATAATGTAATCAATAATTTCACATTCTAGGTTAAGCAAACTGTTTTAGAAACTGTTAACCCGACCATCTGTAATGAACTATGATTCTTGCAAATAAATTTAGTAGTTTCGATTTTACAGGTAGGGCTTTATAACTTTACGTGATTTTAGGAAGTGTAGATACTTAATTAGTTTTTGTCTCGATTTGACTGTGTTTGACATTTTACATAAGCATGCATAAACTCACGCCTTCCTCCCATGGGTACAGGGAACTACAGAACGCCACCTGCTACGATCCTTTTGCTTCATTTGCGCTTATAAATCGCCACTAAATTCTATAAATCTCACCGTGATAACTTAGGTAATGTGAGCTTAAAGTAAGCTGTCATTCTACCTAATGCTATGGGATCGATACTATTGACAGCTGTCTTTAAGTTCACTGCACCTAAGTTTTGACGGTGAGATGTTTACAGAATTGCGCGGCTGATCACTCTTACTCACTCTCTGGTCTCTCTGCTCAATTATACTTTCTTTAAATAAAGTAAAGGACTGTTTATCTAAAAGGTCCTGCAGTGCTATTCTGTAAAAAATCTCACCGTGAGAACTTAGGTGAAGGGAGCGGGAAGTGAGCTGTCATTAGGGATTAACACTATTGACACTGCTCACTTCAAGCTCACTTCACTTATGATTTTACGGTGAGATTTTTACAGAATCGATCGACTGTTACTAGTTTGGGTGCCAGTATTACCTATTATTACACGCAATCATAACTCAATATATCACACAGAACCATTAAGTTCAGGTCAAACAATAAATTGCTTTAGATCGGAGCTCCCATTTGAATATTGTTAAGTGTTTTGCCATGCATACAAAATGGCGGCGAGTAAGCACGGGTTGTTATTTATAACATTGTTACGCGAAGTAGTTTGATACGTTTGAGCATTAGTTATTCATTTGTTGTTAATCTTTCATTAGGTTTTAATTAGAGTTGAGGTAAAAATGTTATGATCTTGTGTTAAAGTTGTCACTTTCCCTAACGATATCTACGTAGCCCTTTGCAACCGGGGATAACAATTTCGCATAGATCAGTAAAAACTTATTAATCCTTTGGAAAGTGTTCAGAGGTCCTGGGAAGAATAATGGAGAAAATTTCATGCAACCTGGTCTTCAGCAGTCAGATCCTCACATACGTGAGGTTCAGGAATAATTTGCTAGTCGCTACATCATGCTCAGAATTTTGTAAAGTCGAAACTCACGATCACTTCAACTCGGTTGAAAAGGGATATAGAAAACAATAGGTATCGGTAAGGAAATATAGGGTTTATATTTTTTAATCTTCAGTAATATCACTAAGGATAATTGCGACCACTCCGAGTTGTCCAAGCTCAGCGTGGATCAGCTAGATGAGCGACGTGAACAGACAGGGTGGACAGCTTCTGGTATGCTCGCAGTACCTTGTTGTCATCCAACTTCTCTTGTTTCAGTTTCTAGAAGGAAGGAGAAGATTAGAACTGCTTTAGATTGCGATAGATAGCTAACCTAAAATGTTATTACTATGTTCATTTAGATATTCTAACACCTATTAAGTCTACTCTCCGAGATTCAGAAGCGACCTATTGAGTCTTAAAAAAACATAGTGACCTAGTTTTAAGGAAGGTATCAAGCCCTTATTATGAAGCGCAATGAATAAAAAATAAAGATGTATCCATTCATCGTTTTAAAATCACGCTTAGTTCGCTGCTTTAAGCAACTTTATTCGAAATAACGATGATATAAAAGACCATCTCACTCCTACTGTTTTTAAAATGTTTTAGGAGTTTTTTGCTCATTATTTTCATTTTTTAACTAGGAACTAATTACTGACACGTTGTAGTTACAACATGTCAGTAATAGTTAGTTAGTTAGTATTAGTTAGTAGTATGTAGACCCGTTGGTCCAAGTAAATAATAACTTCCAATTTTTTGTTTAAGAGATCTTTTGGCTCGTAGACACTCGTGAAACGAGGACTCACGGTACGGCTGGTCATAAATTCAAGGTCGGTCAGCGAGCTATGGAACGGGCTATGCTTGGAGTCTCTCTGAGGGATCGAATCCGCAACGAAGTGATCTGACAGAGAACCAAAGTTGTCGACACAGCCCACAGAATAAAGCAAGCTAAAGTCGCAATGGGTCGGCCAGATTAGCCGTAGAACCGATGACCGTTGGAGAAGACGTGTTCTTGAGTGGAGACCGCGAATCGGTAAACGTAAAGTAGGACGCCCTGTTAGGTGGAGCGACGATGTTCGCAGGATGGTTGGTAGCAGCTGGATGAGAGTTGTCGAAAATCGAGTTTAATGGCGTGCAATAGGAGAGGCCTATGTCCAGCAGTACCTAGACTGATATAGATTGATAACGATGATTTGGCTCGCAGATTATTTCAGACTTTTATTTATTTATTTATTTTATTTCGGGATAAAATAAAAAAAAAAAAAAATACAGGAGAGGGGCTTGTGGCAAAGTAATAACAGCCGCACGGGTCGATCGATCAGATTAAGCTATGCTTGCCACGGTTGGTCCGTGGATGGGTGACCATCTTCACATACAAAGACCCCTCCGTGCCTCGGAAAGCACGTTAAGCCGTTGGTCCCGGCTGTCATTCGTGGATCTTTGACAGTAGTTACTGGTCGTCAGTAGCCCGAAAGTCTGACAACCGGTCTTACCAAGGGGTATCGTATTACCCAGTAACTGGGTTTTGGAGATCAGATAGGCAGTCGCTTCATGTAAAATACTGGTATTCAGCTGCATCCGGTTAGACTGGAAGCTGACCCCAACAACGTTGTTGGGAAGTTGGGAAAAGCCTAGGCAGATGATGACTAACATACATTTTTAAGCACTACAAAATACAAAAGTATTTATTTCATCTTAAACATTGTGTCATACATAAATTGAGGCAGCCTCAGTAAGTTAAAAGTACTTGTGCGCTCATTCATGATGAGGCTATTAAGTAAATAAAAAGGTTAAGAGAAAAAGTGAATGTTCGTGTGTGCGTATGTGTGTGTATGTGTGTGTGCATAAGCAAAAAAAATGGGAGGCACCCGTCTCTCTTTTTAACCGACTTCAAAAAAAGGAGGAGGTTATCAATTCGACTGTATTTTTTTTTTTTTTTTTTTTTTTTTATGTTTGTTACCTCATAATAACCGACTGGGTGAACCGATTTTCATGATTCTTTTTTTATTTGAAAGCTGGTGCTTCCCGTGTGGTCCCATTGTCACCATTTCAATATCTGATGATGGGATCTTGTAGAAATCGGGGGAACTCTTCAATAAATAACAGCAGATTAACCGCGATTGTTGCTATAGCATATCTAAGCATTGTTTACACCATCACACAACATAATATCACGCCTGTACTCACTACAAAGGTTATAATTTTTTTTTATTATAATAATAATTAATACCAGTAAAACAACCGCGATTGCTGCTATCGCATATGTATGCGAGCAAGATGCAGCTTCCTGTCACTGATATTTACATAGCAAGTAGTGTTTATATGAATTTGATTGGGGTAGATATAACTAAAAAGTGAAAAATAAAAAAATTTATATAAAAAAAAACAACCTACTTCCAAAAAAACTACAAAGTGAAAAATAATTTTAATTTCGGAAGTCGGTGTCAAAAAACCAAAATGCGGAACCAGCGACACCGACTTCCAAAATTAAAATTATTTTTCACTGTAGTTTTTTTGGAAGTCGGTTGTTTTTTTTTTATATAAAATTTTTTATTTAGCTGACAGTTTTAAGAATGTTTTTTGTTTCTTCATACGTTAGAGATCTCAACCATTCAGTTATTCTACAGACGCCAGCACATCAATCTACCCGAATCTATCAAATTTTCCCAATCAACCTTGAACCTTATGCTTTAACGATAAAGTTGAAAATCTATTAAAGAAATTTGACATATTGCAGTAGCTTGACGTGCTGGCGTCTGTACTTCTAACATATATGCGGGCAATTGTCTTCTTAAGGCCTTAAGCAGGCTAAAAGAATACATTTTAGCGTTTTCATTGGTGTTCACTGAACGTAACTCATATTTATACTTCTCAACTTTAGTACCCCCCTAAATGTCTCCCATTGCTATCCATGACCATTTCCAAGCCAAAAAATCCAAATGAACTAGCTGATCATAAAACCATTGTCTATAAATCAGTAATAGGTTTCGACCAAAGTTCCTCAGACCTAATCCGACAGGGAAAGCTCGAAGTACTGGGACTCAAATGGATTCCAACCAGTGGGAAATCGGCTTTGTCTGGATCGAAAAACGGAATAAACTTCAGGTGTCAACTGTTAAATATTAGCTGGAAGATTTGTAAGGTTTACCTTATACTTCGTGGTGGTGGAAAAAGTGGAGTTTGAGTGAATGAAGTGAACAATTCACAGATTCCGATGGGTTGGCAAAAGTGATTCATTCATTTTTTTTAACTGTAGGTATATTTTTGTTTGCTCTTTTCACTCATCATGTATTTAGTGTAATTAGATTGCATTAAATTAAACCCTTCCTTTTTTTTATTGGAATAAAATATTTTATTTAAAAAAAAAATATGAATAGCTTCGCGCGCAAACTTTATATTTAAATCTACCTACCTACCAACATCTCAACATTTTTAATGCTTTGTTGTCAAGCAAAATCAACACTGCTAGTCACACTAACATGATGTCTACCAAACTCTTGAGAAATGTCCTTCCTGTGTAATTAAAAGCCCAGTATCACTCATAACAATCCTCACCAGACATCGTATACACCATAAACCCAACATTAATTCGGCGGTACTAACAGCAGCAACGTGAACGTAACAGTACCGCCAACCGCACCTACATCAAGCCGTTAGGTACGGTGCGCAGAAAAATTGTGCGCCGCGCGTACAATGACAGCGGGTCATTTGTTAATTCGCTGAAATATGGTGGCAGGCGACGGCTATTCATTATAAGGCCGGCTCGTTTGCGCCACACGTGTGGGCTGGTACAGACAGCAGGGCAAGGTGCAACGGGCTTCAGTATTTAGGGAAATATTGCATTGTTTATCTTCACATACACTTTGGTGATGATTGGGGCACTGAACGTTAACGAACGTAAAGTGTGATCAAAAATGTGAAATATATTCATACTTAGTTCTTAGTTCTCTGGTTATAGTTCTTTTTTCTTTGTTTTCTTACTTCTATTTTTTTTTTAATATTTCGTTTTTTCCCTAAAAAGAATAGGAACATTGTGTGGTAATTGATTTCCTATTTCCATAAATGAAACGCCATACAAGTTTAATTTCTTTTTAGATGCTAAGGAAACTATCATCGTAATACTTTATTACCTCTAATATTACTCGTGATAACCTTTTGATGAAATAATAATAGATGTCATTTTATAAAGCCAACACAGTTTAATTTCATTAACAAATCCACGAAAACAGAACTGTTTATTCTGATATTTATATTTGAACTATTTTATCTGATAACCGTACACAGCTGGTGCATTCGCTCGTGCAATGGAGACGGATTGCGTTCTCTATGTGCATCTCTTTCTATCATCCCATAAATGCATCAACCTATCCCTGTCTGCCACACGTTAAACATGTTGTATTTCACTAGGCCTACGCTAAAGAAGACTTTAAAAAATGAAAAAACGCAGGTAACTTTATACCTATTACAGATTTAAATAAAATTCAACGAATTGTATAAAATAACCTTTTGAAAAGTTTCAGTATTTGATGGATTGCTTTTTGTGGCTTTTTTAGAGGATAAAAACTTTCGCAAATATAAATATTTGATTCAAAATGACTCACAAACAGTTCCGTTTATTTTGGTAACTATTTTGTTTAATTTAATCATTTTATGAAAGTACACTTGATGTTGATAGAAGAAAACCCTTCAAAATTCTTTAGCTTAAATTGTGGAAATAATCTCTTATAATTACCTTGTTATTCGTTAAATCTTAAATAATTAATTAAACACAGATAACAGACATATTTAAGTGAGTAACAAGTCATCAGAAAGTTCCTTCATTTTCACTTACATATCTTGTACAATTTCTTCAAGGCTACCCACTTCCGTCGGGTAATTAATCATCTCATCTCAAATCTGGTCCATTTATCTTGTCGATGTTTCTCCCCATTTCTCATCATGGCGCTATCCCCCACAAAATCATTTTATATACATCAAGCGTTTTTGTAATGCACTTTAGGAAGTAAGTGTTAGATCAATGGGTAAAATAAGTCCGCAAACCATATTTGTACGGATAATTAGCTTATATTACTTTAAATACTTGTCAACGGCATATGATACTGTCAGTGTCAAGATATTATTGGCTAAACTGTCAGGTACGATTGACGACCAGGGTTATACGAGTATCCAACAATCAGGGTTATATACTGGGTGAGATACTGCGTAGGTAATTGACGTTACCAAGTCTTTTTGAACTCAGAAAGGCAGATAGAGATCACAGAAAAATGGCCTGCCCCAGGGAAGTATCTTGACGCCCATACTCTTCAACATCTATACCAACGACTAACCTACTATAGAACACTGCAAAAGGTTCCTATTCGCTGATGACCTCACCCTGACTACCCAAACAAATACATTTGGGGACGCCGAAAATATCTTAGAGGCAGGCTCCGAACTTCTCGGAAAGTATTACACTGATAGTGCTCTCAGACCGAACCCCACAATAACACAGGCATGCGCTTTCCATCTCCGCAATCATTCAGCAAGACGCACTCTGAACATCAATTGGCAAGTTGTTACCATTGAACACTGCAGTAAACCTACACCTACTTTGGAGTTACCTTTGAAAAAGCGTTTTTTTCTTAGTTTTGAGGCACTGGTTCGTAAATAGAACAATTGTCTCAAAGCTAAGAAATAAGTCTGTTTCCGTAACAACTTCCTCGGGCACCTATACATCGATATTGTAACTTTTTAAAACGAAATGTTAGCAGTTGAATAAATTAATAACGAATAAATATTTTCTTTTGCATATCTATTTTAAATCTTATTATAACGTAGGTAACCACTACGAGCATTGTTTCAAAAATATTTTGATATAATATAGTATTGGCAGAATTGTCATCAAAGGCACAATTGCTATAAAAAAAATTCATAGAATCCTTGCAGCGACTTTGATAGCGATTTAATTTTTTCAGAAGTTATAGAAGGGAAGTTGTTTTTTTATATTTGCAAGCTTAATCTTTGTTCCAGGCATGGTGTGTGTATCTGAGATTTGTTTTTGTAAATACATCCAGGATAAAGGAGAAATTCTTAGTGTGCAAAAAACAGTGATAATTTGTTACCTCAGTAAAAAGAACAACACATTTTATTGAACTTGCTATATCTGAACCACTCACACACTCTACTTGGTGTATTTAGAAGAGATTAGAGGGTGTCGAGGTGCAATAAGAAAGGATTATGATGCAGCAAGCTATTGAATATGTATAGGAAAATTAACATGTAAGTTCTTAACCGAAATCTACGCGGGTGAAATTTCAGGCAACCCCTATTTATTTTTGTCATTTTTTCATGTCAAAATACAGTAGAGCGTCGATTATCCGAACTAATTGGGGGACTTGGGTGTTCGGAAAATTGGTATTTTCGGATAATCGAACTACCTATATGTATATTGATTTAGCCAAACTTATTTTCGTACAGCTTAATGAAAGCCATATTTACATTTACATAACAAATCGACAAGTCGTGACAAGTGACTGCCGCAAGTACTGTAGCGCGGGAGGCGGGAGAGAGGCACGTGTGAGTCGGGCGGGCGTAGTAGTTCGGATAAAAGGTCGTTCGGCTGAGAGACGTTCGGATAATCGACGCTTCACTGTAAAATATTTTTACTAAATGCATATGAAAGTATATACGTACTTATAGTTTAGTGGCTGAGTAACAACAGCCGCACGGGTCGATCGAGCAGGTTAAGCTACGCTTGCCGGGGTCGATCCGAGGATGGGTGACCATCTTTATATACCGAGACCCCTCCGTGCTTCGGAAAGCACGTTAAGCTGTTGGCCCTGGCTGTCATTCTTGGATCTTTAACAGTCGTTACGGGTCCTCAGAAGCTGACAACCAGTCTTTCCAAAGGGTATCGTGTTACCCAGTAACTGGGTTGTGGAGTTCAGATAGGCAGTCGCTCCATGTAAAATACTGGTATTCTGCTGCATTCAGTTTAACTGGATGCCGACCCCAACATACTTGGGAAAAGGCTAGACAGATTAATACGGAGTACCGTATAAAAAAAAATTTAAATTATTAATTATTATTTTTAAATTTTTATTTAATTTTTTTTTTTGTTATTAGTAAAAAATAACAAAAAAAAAAAAATTTTTGTCTGTCTGGCTGGACCGATTTTGACTGGACTTGCACTAACAGATAGCTGATCTTATAAGAAATAGCATACTATTTGCCCCGGTAGCACGTTCCCGTGGGATAATGTCCGACTACCACGCAAGCGAAGCCAGGAGCATAAGCTAGTTTAGTAATAAAAATAACAAATAATATTCTATCAGCTCTGAAGCGTGAATATGGGATGACCCATGGGTACTCGTCAGCCGCACGCGAATTCATTTGTAAATGACGGCGGGTGTCAATACGCTGGGAGTAATAATTTAATGACATTTACTTGGCAGGGATTAATTTAATAAGTTGAATTATTTAATGTGTTCGGAGAATCCCTATCCATTAATGTTGTAAATGTGCAGTGAATTTGTCTGTTTGTTTGTTTAACTGTTTCATGACTACACAAATAACTGGATTTGGATGAAATGTCGCATAGTGGTAGCTCTGTACCTGGAAAATAGCATAGGCACATTTCATTACTGAACGAATGATTTTATAATGAACGAATAATTTTTTTTTCTTTTGATATTTTTGATTTTGAATGAATGATTTCAGATGAGCCAGGGATAAATTGATTGATCATATTTTTTAACTTACTTTAAAATTATTGGAGTCGTAAGAAGTATGGGAATTATTATTATTATTTTTTTATCTAAGTACAGAAAAGACTACCCAGGAAAGGAAAATACCATGGCAAGTGTTATTAGTACAAAGAAAGGTGTTGCTGAACCATAATCCTTCGTCGCTTTCGATGTCATAAACATACCATAAACAAGTAAAAAAAATGTTTTATTGTCGTTGTTGTAGTTTCTGTTGCTCTAATGTTTATGTGATTAATTACTGTCAAAACCTCTTTAGTCAACCGCCACTCAAATTTATTAAAAACACGCAGCTTGTATCTAGTTGTTCAGCTTAATGCTAGTTGCTCAAAACACGAACTATACCTAACTAATTGGCGAGAGTTTCAACATTTAATCGAATCTCGTTCGTAGCCTGGAGATTAGGAAGTTTTATCCCATTGTACGGATAAACAACTCAGCAGAATTGTTCTCATATTTGTTGAGGAGTGAAGTTTTAATCGTTTGGAATATTTTAACTAATCCATCATAATGTAAGTCTGATACCTTTTTCTAAAGGTACGTACACTTCTCGCAAGGTGGGCAGATGCCCAAGTGAAGGCCGCGGGAATCCGCTGGAGGCGAGAAGCAGAGATCTGGTCGAAGTGGCGATGTTTGAGGGAGGCCTATGTCCAGATGTGGACGTCTTTCGGTTGAAATGATGATGAAGTACCTTACGCTTGTGCTACTTTACCAACATTCTGCTGGAGCTGCTGAAGATTGTAAGACTATCTTTGCATTGTATAAACTCAATCTACTTTGTACTGTACGTGGGTGGATCAAATATAAACCGGACTTAAGTTAAAAAAAATACGCACGTATTATTATATCTACTCGTAAAAAAAAAGGAATATATTTTATTTTTCTACATAATCTCCCCTTCTATTAACACATTTTTCCCAGCGCAGGGGATGTTTCTTGATGCCAGTATCGAAGAATGTAATCGGTCGTGCCTTTAGCCAATTGCACACAAATGACGGCACGGTTGGCGCAGTGGTTAAGCGATTGACTGCTGCGCTGCGTGTCGCGGGTTCGATTCCCGCACGGAACAAATATTTGTATGACCTACATGTATTTGTTCCGAGTCTGGGTGTTTTTCTATCTATAATATGTATGTATTTACAAAAAAAAAATGTATATAAGTAGTTTATCAGCCATCTTGTTACCATAACACAAGCATTAGGTTGCTTAGCTTGGGACAAATGGTGCTGTGTGAAATGTCCAGGGATTTATTATTTTATTATTAATGATTCCACTATCTGGTCAGTGTGAAAACAGCGTCCTCCACTTGAATTTTTTTTGTGCCATTCCTACACTTGAGTTCTTGAAAGCGTATTCTTATCGAACTGTAGAGTCAATTGATGCAAATTTTCGGAAGGTTTTATGCCCTCCCGTGTTAAAAAAATTATGATAAGTCGTTGCTCAACAGACTTATATACCTCCTGCTCATACATGATGCTACTGGCGCGCAATAAACTAAAGTGAGCCGGAGCAGTATACCCCCCTCCCCCAGATGATCCCCCCTAACACATACAACAGCACCAAGCGCGTCACTACACTCAGTGACCACTAATAAAAAAATTCCCGTTTATATTTGATTCACGTAATATAATTGCATAGCACAGGTGTGAGTACTATGTACTATGGAGCTACTATTTACCGGGTAATATGTCTTTCATTGACTTTAATATACCCTGGCGAATATACTATCGTATGTCATGCGCACTCAAATGTATCGCTGACGGTGGCGCGTGTGTTGGATCATTTAGCTCCCTTTTAAATGACGCTGATCCATGCGTCAGATTGGTGGATGCTTTGAATTTAAGTTTGAGATCATGGAATACCATTACTTTAAAATAAATATGCCTTTTTATTTCAATTCCAAAATTTCAATGGACTTCAAATAAGTAGTAAGAAAAGTAATTATTATCTATGGACTATTTAAAAGCATTGTTAAAAGGCATGTAAGAGTATGTAACCCGGCCGTCTTCCCGCTGGTCATCCGAGCGCATCGACTTTTATTAGATTACCGCGAGCAAGTCGATAAACTATGAGCCTCCGCACACACTAGAGTATAACATTACACCTAATGCGTGTGACAGCATAACGAGATGTTCGAGCTCTGAAAGTATGGCATAGCATCCGCCCATAATGTTCCCACTTCTGGGTCACAGGCCTTCTCTCGTCTTTGAATTTTTGGTTATAGCACATGCCGGTTTCCTCACGATTTTTCCTTCACCGTTTTGAGAGCAGTAGTGATGAAATAATTATACAAAGTAAAGAGCCTGTCTGAAAGTGTAAGCAAAATTAATATTACAAAGACTGAAGTATTGTTTTTTTTTTTTTTTTTTTCTATTTATATGTTATACGGAAGAGGTAATTTCAACTATATTGGTGCAAATACCTGAAATAAACGATTAATATTATTAAAGCACAAGGAAAAGTAATTCTAGTGATGACGAAAACGCTCAATTTTTCGAATTGAATACGAGTAAACCTTATACTTTCCTACTGTATAACGCGGAAAACGCACGCCACGCACGACTAACTCTTTCAAAATAAGGACTACGGGTAGGATGTCAGCGATAGCAGTGCTATGAAACTAGATAAAAGTCATGTCATACCTTATATTTCAATGTTCAACCGAAGCTTGCAACAAATCCACAGCCTCAATAAACGCATCGCACCGGTCCAGTTCGCAGCAACCACACATTCGCTTAACAACTGCTAACTAGTAAATCGGCATTAATTAAATGGAGTGCATCTAGACGGGACCGTCTGCATAGTTGAATGTTTGTGTTCAGATCCAACCACTCATGAAGCGGGTATCTTTTGTGAAATGGAGGAATACCTTCCCGCAGGTGCACGGGTATTTGTGAACTATGGTTTTGTGGGAGAGAGAGTAACTTTTATATCGGTAATGTGTGTTCTTTGTTGCTCATCGATGTTCCCGCCAGCCTGTTAGCTGTAATCGGACTAAACTTTTGGTCGACTGAACGTTTTTCTTCTTTTACAGGAATTAGTTCGTATAAGTTGTATGAAGGTAGGAAGAAACCATTATTATACTTAACTACTTTGATTCAAGGTGGGGTAGAAACATGACAGGAAACCCAAGATTTCTATTAGCATCTTTGGCTATAATGACACCCAAAAGCATCCACTTACAAGGTAACGGTCCAGAAGATTTTTTTTTTTCTCTATTTTATAAGTTTTCAACTGTCGAGTTTATTGTCTTCAAGCGCGACAGTTTCACATCGTTAGATCGGAAAGCACAATCATAAAAATATCCCTTAACAAAAATAAATAAATCAACTTACACAACAAAGCTTAGCATTCCACCCACCCCGTGACAGTTTAACAGCTTGAACATAATTCAAACAATAAACCGTTGACAATAACACATCGGTTCATTCGATTTCACTTCATTTATATGGGTTCGTTCGCTCGCAGTAGTTCAGCTGAATACCTAACTGAGTAACAAGTTAATACTGTTAACCTTTGCGCAGTGTTGACCATGCCTTTTGTTTTACGTTTTCACCTCTCCTTGTTGGATTGTGTGTCTTGATTTTTGCATGCTTGATTTGATTGATTGTGATGAACAGAGTTATTGTTTGTCGTGTCTCTAATATTTCTCTTTTTCAGCCAGCGCGAGGAATATGAGGATAGTCCTCTCATATAGTACCGAATTAGCCATCCAAAATGCTTGGTAGCGCAGCTGCCCGGAATAGTAGATACCTACGCTTCTTCATTTGACGAAGTGGAAGCTCTTTTACTTTCACAGTCTCCCATTTAAGATATCGGAACTATATCGCCAAATTAACTAGAACCATAATTATTATAAGTCATTTCCCTTAATCTTATTTTACTGATAGTAAATTGTACAGCGTCTTTCCATCAAAATATTCTTGTACCCAATGTAAAATTCCATCTTCAATTCTTCATTCATCAACGCGAAATCTAAAAAAATTGCTGACACTCTGTAGTAGGTATAGCTACTTTCAGTTGAGTTGTTTCAGTGTTTGACGGCTGTTGAGCACCTCATATGATTCCATAATAAACTACAGCACATAATAAACACTTTTACATGGATCGCAACAATGATAGTGATTATTTAACTGGCAATATTGGCCGTGGTGTTAACGAGATGTGTTGCAAATCAAACAAAATGTAGCTGATTGCGTCCCGTCGATTCATATACTGTTTGCGGTCGTTAACTATGGCGGGGTAGCACCGCTACATTCATTATATCACTTTATGTGCTCAATTATAGCTGCCGTTGATCATGGTAATGTCAATCATCAGGCCATTCAAGTTTTGCTTCAAGTTGTGTTGATGTGTCAGTTTCTGTTCAGAGTACTCCGATAGACAGTAATTTTACATTAAAAAAATGTTTGAAATGTTGCTTTTTGCCATCTGATGTTTTGCTTGCATCATCTTGGTGGTCACAAGTTTTATATTCCGTTAGCCTAAGATTACATTATAAGAGCATACGCTCGTAACCCATAGCCGTCAGAGACAGAAATACCAAAGACGAAATAAAAATGGAAAAAAAATTCGTCATATCCACATTCAAACTTTTACAAATATTTGAAAACAGTTGTGTCTGGCTAGTGAAGAGAGAGAAAAAGGCCTCAGCATTCACGAAACTGGTCATGCCATCATTATAGTCTCAAATATTATTTTATCTTATAACTATACTTATCTATTCTTCAACTGATCAAGCGAAACTAAAAATCAATTATTATTAAACAAGATTAAATTAAAAAACTTCGCGCTGGCCCTTCGACTCTCAGGCGGCTTTATCCCCCTCTCGTTGAAGATTAACAAAACTAGTAATACTCGTATTATAACATTGCACTCTTTTGTGTTTGTAACGGTTTTAAGCTACAGTGTAAATAAATATAGTAACGAGAACTGATACTTTGAATTTTATGAAGATCCCCTGTACGTGAATCCTATGTATCACTGACAGACTTAAAGTATGTTTTGGGTTTTATTATGACAAGCTTTTTGTGGATCTTTGATAATTGTTACGTCAGAAGCCCGAAAGTCAGTAACTGCGTTGTGGACGTCAGATAGGCAGTAAGATTATTGCTTTTGCTAAATCAATTTTCTTAAGCGATACAACTAAAATTCTAATAATAAAGTAAAAACCACTTGGAAAATTACTAACAATGAAACCGGTAAATCGGTTAAACAAGAAAAACAACTAGCTTTTATGTAATATAATAGACATCGTAGCCCCCTTTGTAGCTGTTACTTTTAATAAATGTGTTGATTTAGGAATTTTCCTGACCTCAGAGAGTAGTAAAGTCATGCCATTATTTAAATCAGGTAATGAAAATTACTTTGACGATTTCAGGCCTATTTCTGTCTTACTCGCATTTAGCAAAATATTTGAAAAATTAATACTGAAGCAGTTGCTAAGATATTTTAATTTGAATTACCTCCTTCATAATGAACAATATGGCTTTACAAAAGGTCGTTCGACTATAGGCGCGGGTGTTGCTTTGCTGAAACAGATATTTAACGCATGGGAAAACTCGGAAAATGCTATCGGAGTTTTCTGTGATCTTTCCAAAGCCTTTGACTGCGTGCATCATGACATGCTTTTGCGTAAACTATGTCATTATGGTGTCCAAAACGAAGCTCTCAACGTTATAAATTCTTATTTATATAATAGGTTTCAATGTGTAGATGTTAATGGTGTGAAATTTTCTAGGCTACCAGTTCAGTTAGGTATACCGCAAGGCTCAATACTGGGTCCAGTCTTGTTCTTAGTATATATCAATGATTTACCATTCTATTTAAATGGCATCTGTAACGTTGTACTGTCTGAAGATGATAGCTACCTCTCTTATTTTTAAATAGACTACTAGTTTATCATTTGTGACTTCAAATGACAGCTATGTGAACAGCCAGCATTGCATAAATATGTAAGCGGTCACGCCCTTTACACCTGGGGGCTTTGATTTCGATAGAAAGTTTCTGTTTACATTTTTAATTATGATTTATTATTTTTTTGCTTGAGTACGTGTAGTTTTTATTGTATTTTTTGGTATATTGGCGTGGCAAGCTGACATATGGCAAATAATTTAATTTAGTGTTCTGTGTCTTGTAATATTAATTACTTTGCATACCATGTATAGTATTCAATCAACTATTTTCTAACTGAACAGACAGCTGTGCTGCTGGGGAGTTTGTTGCGCCAATTCGTCTCCCCAGCGAAAGCACTAGGAAGTAGGGAAGGGCGGGCGTTTTGGCGGACTGTCTTTTGTAATTATGACGTTCAAAAAAGTGCTGATTCTCAGCCTAGTTTAAATAAATGACTTTTATTTGATGGATTTGATTGAGTTGCTCCATGTAAAATACTGCATCCGGTTAGACTGGAAGCCGGCCCCAACACAGTTGGTGAAAGGTTAGGCAGATGATGATGATGATGATGATGACGAGCTTTTACCCGAGGTTTCGTTCCCGTGGTCCACTAAATAGCACAAGAAAAAAAGACAAATCTATATCACTCTCCGGCCTATAAATTACACTAACTATATATACGGCCACAGTAGAATTTTTGACAAAACCGGTTAAAGATAAGTGTGTTCTCGCATTTATATCACTTGAAGCCTTGAAGGAACTATTTCCGAATTAATTGAAATCCACTCCCAAACTTAATAATCCAAGATTGCAAGTCAGCCAAACAAAGGATCTCCTAAACTCATAACGTTAAAGCATCTTCAACAGTTTCAATCAGATCAAACGTAGGAGCCATCAAACTTGAATTTAAGCTGTGACCCACACTTAACTTAACTTAGATTGCGTGCGAGTAATGGAATCGCTCTTATTTGTGTACTCGTATCTATCAAATGTTTAATTCAGTTTAAGCTGCATGATAGTTGCCATGCATGCTGTGTAAGGGGGTTCGGGTAAATAGGTATTTAAATAGAGTTGTAAAATTGCGGATATAACTCTGTTATGCAACTTAAAATCGGAAAAAATATTAATTAATAGAATAAAAACTTGTCGAGAGCATAATGACAATGTATCGTAATTTTACCTGTACTTAAAACATTTTGTATAACATTAATTATAGATTTTAAATTTACTTCACCCCCGGATTTTAAACGTTTTTGGACTTAGCAAACTTTTATTTAAAATACCTGCCTAGTTACAAAATTCTGTTCCTCTGGCTTATCGCAACTACACACGTCTAGAAACCCAAACATAAACGTTTGTATCCTTTGCAACATTACATCTAAGTATATCATACTATATGTCTCTAAACCCTCAAAAGTATAAATCCGTTTGAACCTTCCCCGCTGCACACTGGCTAACTGTCCTGGACGCGTCTTGTCCAATTACACGCGAATGAAGATAATAAAGGGTGGACGCCCCGCCTGTTTCTTTCACGTGCACACTGGACGATTATTATGGCCAAATGACCAGCTTAAGACTGCATGTGGTCCAAGGTGCATAAAAAATCTGCTCTGTTTCACACTTTCATCTACAAAACAGAGTCTCAAAAATAATGCTATCAACATCCTGCTATAAGTAAAACAGATTGACTCATTGAGATAGATCAGTTTAGAACAGGGAAACTATTAGAGGTAGAGAAACTTGATCTTAAAAACCAAGGGAGGAAGTAGGCAGGCTTCTTAAAAATATTGGGTTTTCCAAGAGGGACAGGGTATCTTTAACAGCCGATGGCGGCCATATTAGATTATCAATTGGCGAGATTTTTCGACAAAAAAAGAAAATATAGGTAATCTAACTGTAAACATTCAATGTGTTTTTATTTCAATTCAAATATTGAAAAACCCTGTATGTGTTTAAAACATTCTCCCAACCGATAGTGGCAATCATGCACGAGGGTGTTTTTTTCTGAGTAACACTCTGCATCTTACAACTTGCACCACCACATAAGCGGAGATACACGGCGAGCTCCCTATTGCCTTCATTATGGAAACTCATCTCTCGATATAGGGAATTGATAACTGAGTCGTTCCACTCGATTGAACGGAGATAGTTAAAGAAACGATTTAAAAAGCTTGTCTTTTAGTAGGTAAGTTACATTTTCTTTATTAAAAGATTCTCAAGTAAAACAAAATGTAAAATAAACCTTATTTGGAAGCGTTCACCTTTTGAGCACCCTTATTGAGAAGGCCTTCGATTAATAAATAAAACATGGATTCATAATTTATAAGTTTGCCAAAGCCGATCAGCTAAGTATAAAGCTTTTTTAAGCTCCGACATCATTATACCATTTTACAAACCTATAAATAGGACAGCTTTTTTTCTACAGAGACAAAGAATCGTCTTCAAAGAAGCTTTAATTTGCAAAATCCTAGTAATCTATTAAAAGAACTGATATTTTTAAAATCCTGAAAATGAAATCAACATAAAAATAGAACATTTTTAAGGTACAAAACGGGAGAGAGTATATTTTTAAGGATTGGTGGAATAAATATTTCTCAGGCTTACAAAAATAATAACATACAAAACGTAACTTAACCAAAAACCAGACTAATTTTTAAAACAAAACTCCACAAAATTACCGAAAATCAACGTCAATTTCACACCCCAAAACGAGTCAAGCGACAAAGATCAGAAAGCACCGTGACGAGATCACCGAACAAAAGTTAATAACTAAATAAAATAACGAAGGTCTAGAGAAACGTGGCCAATCACCAACCCTTGTAATGTGTGAAGTGACGCGTATAACTACCAGTGACGGGGTGACGCTGGGGTGACGGGGTGACCATAGAACCGGACCCTAAGGATAGCGCCCCTCGCACGGGTCAACGAAAAGCCCATGTGAAAAAATTAAAGGGTCACCAAGTAAGTTTTTTATTTATTTTTTAATGTCTTTAGTTACGGTATAGGACTTTTATAGACTGGTTTAAAATGTTTAGTCATTGTTTGAATTACGATGCAGGAGTGATGGTAGAAATTGATGATTAAAGTGCAGTGGCCCAAAACGTCATTGTTACAACATGTATGTTTGTTTTTCTTTTTGTTTCTATTCGAAGCTACCCAGTTGAATAATTGAATTGAAATCTAGGAAGTTTCTCTTTCCAACTGAAACATTACTTCGCTAGTAATTCTGTATATCTTAAGCAATGTAAACACCCGATACTCAACAATATTCTTAAGAGTAAACCGACAGGTACGAAACTCACGAATTCTGAGAGCCGAATCCAGACACCCCGAGATAGGATTTGAATGGTAAAGTAGCTTAAAATTAACATAATCCCGTATTTTGTATCTTTAAGTTCTCACTGCATTATTTGCAGCTGAGATCTTTTGAAACATCGATCTGTGTATATTAACAATTTCGAAGAGGGTGGCAGGTTTTCCCTTAGGATTTTGTTACCTACCCTACATTGACCTGGGCATACCTGCTAGGTCCACACGGCTGTTGCACTGTGGAAACAGTTTCGAAAAATAAATATTTCTGAAAAGTATAAAGAGTTACTTCATACGCTTAACTGGCAGAAGGATTTCGGGTTGGCTAGAAAACGTTCGATTGACCAGAGTAAAATAATTATGTAGTTTAAAAGAGCGCAAAAAAAAATGTCAAACGAATTAAAATACCTGTGAATTATATAATCTACTCTTATTTACGGTACCTAAGCATAAACCCAAAGCATATTCCGACAAGCACACAAAAAATCAGCAAGTCTGAGAAACACACATGAGTTGTAAATTAAAGTAGATAAGTGCAAACTATCTACCCACCCCAAGTCCCGCGGGCTGTATGCAAATATTCGTAGCGGCTGACGATTGTGACGAACCAGTATAACTTTCATCATTACACACTGTTTTGCTTTGTCTACGTACTAGATTGCGCTGTGAAAATCTAAGTTATGCATATTCTGTGATTTTGGGCCGCAAGGATTGTACGAATAATTTGAGTTTTGGGAATTGGGCGGTTGATAAGATTATTGTTGGGTGTTGGGGTCGTTATACATACGTAGTGACGCCAATCGTAATGTGACTACATCTACATTGGTAATAATGTAAAGGAGACAGCGCATGCTTGGCAATCAAGAGACCCATCAAATATTAGATTGATTACTCGTATCAAGGCCTAGAGATGGTGTTTTCTTCAAACTTTGGGGCGAAAAGCAAAACAATCTTTGATTTGATTTGATTTGATTGACGGCACGGTTGGCGCAGTGGTTAAGCGTTGACTGCTGCGCTGCGTGTCGCGGGTTCGATTCCCGCACGGAACAAATATTTGAATGACCTACAAGTAGTTGTTCCGGGTCTTCCTGTTTGTGTATGTGAGTTTAAATGTTTGTAAACGCACCCACGATACAGGAGAAATTCCGATTGTAGGAAAAGTTTTTAAAAAAAATTAGGAATAGCTGAAACCAGTTAAAGAAATCATAGTTAAAGTCGATTTAAGGGAAACTAAAACTGAACTGAAACTAGTGTATTTAGTTTCTTGGCAAACACTTTTGACTGTTGAGTCTTATTCACATACCCAAAGGACTTTAAAGAGCTACCTAATGATTTCTTTTTTTTACAAAATTAAAATTTTGGCTGCTGGATAATTGATTTTATTTATTTATTAAAACTTTATGCACAAGTAAAAAAATACTGTACATACGCCTTTGTACAGTATTTTTTATTTATGCATAAAGTTCTTAGTGCCTTAATGCATTTTCTCATGCCAGTAATACCAGTCAACCTTAGAGTTTTCACAGACAAAAAATAAGTGGTGGAATATAAGGGACAAATAACTCGAAAAGGAATAAATACTAATACATAGGTACATATTTAATTTTTTATAAACAGAATAAACAGTTTTTATTCTATAAATTAATTTATAAATAATGCTAACTAATCTGTTTTAAACTAATGTGACCATAATGAATATTGAATGTACTGTACAACTAATGAATAATAAAAACTAGCATTTATTTATTTATTTATTAAAGCTTTATGCACAAGTAAAAAATGTACTGTACAAAGGCGGACTTAATGCCTGAGGCATTTTCTACCAGTCAACCTTAGGGTGATGCAGAGACAAAATTATTATTATATTTAACCCTCTATAGCATAGTGTAGACTGTAGGCAACATACCGTATAAACGCCTCGAAATTTAAAATAATTGATTTCATAACGTAGTCGCGCACTGTAACTCGTAGTCTACACTCCGAACTAATGAACTAGTACCAAAAAATACGAATAGACGGCGCTTCTTGTTACAAATTGAGATTTGTGTTAACTTACGACAGTTGGTATTTACGAAACGTGGCGGTTTACTGTGATTTAAAAAATATATAAAAAAATGTTCTGCTCGTGTCTTGTGTATTATATTGATAAATTCGAGAGGTAAGTGTTTGAACTTTATTTTGTAACGTTATTTTTGAATACTTTCACATTATATTTTGTTTTTGTTGGTAAAAGTGATTGTTGCAATTTTTGTGATTTTCTTCCCAAATAAATAAAAATAATGAAAACCCAGAAACACGTGTATTTTATTTTTTTGTAATCATCTCTAATCCAAAAAATCAAATAAATCCCAGCTTATGAGTCATAGAGGGTTAATGCAGGCTATTGGACGAACATACTCTAGCATTAAATACATTGTAATGCTTTGCAAAATTCTGTCTACGTACAGTGGCCTCCAAAAGTCCATAGGCATTCTCACAAAGCATTAGCTTGACGTTTAGTTTGACTTACGACCTTCTATTTTCAAGAATAGACACATGTATCATCATTGTCGTCAACAAGTGATTGTACTTCATAATTTCAACGTAAAAATACAAGTCAAGGTGGCCTAGCGGCTAAGTACCTGCAGATAGATGCGCGAATCAGTGAGCCGTGAGTTCGAATCTCACGCCGAATATGTAGACTTTTTGCAAGTTTTTACTCGATTGGAAGAAATGGGACAGAAATATAATATTCTTTATCTTGTTCGCTTTGTTCACACATTTTGTAAAGTTAAGAAGGTAGATCGTAAAAAACTTAATAAAGAATTTAGATTTCTGTGAGGTAGACATGAGTTTTATGAATACTTAACCGTTGTCGTTTTAGTTGTAGTTGTTGGTTAGTGACGTGTGGTATAGATAGCGGTATTGATTATTATTCTCAAAATGCAGGCAAATATTAATATTGAGGCGGGGGCGACGATTATTGAGCTGCATAAAAGTGGTCTTAATAGAACACAAATATCTAATGAAACCGGACTGAATGTGAGTATTTAATATTAATGAATTGTAACTTAAACTTTTATTTGAAAATACCTATTATTTGTTGACAATGGATGATTCTTTTTATTGATTATTAAGTCCATCATGAGGCCTAAAAGATAAATAATTAGTGTTTATTATTGGATTTATAAATGCAAAGTTGTAATATTTGAATAGGTATTATATTAAATAAATATTATTATATTAAGTATATTAAAATGAAGTCACTTTAGTATTTTGTTACAGCTGCCTAATTTCACTTTTTTTTTGTTTTAGAGGAATACTGTAAGTCTCTGGATCAAAAGATACGAGGAAGAGAAAGGCCGAAGTGGAAGGCCGGCGCTTATTAGTGAGGCACAGCGACGACATATGGTGGGCGAGCATGAATTTAATGGATTCACACCAACGAGACACTTTGCTGAACTATTCGACACCTCATCGCAAACTCTTCGCCGTGCCCTCCACGCTGAAGGCTTGCACAGAAGACCAGCTAAGAAGCCCTTGTTGACAGAACGACATAAACAAGAACGATTACGTTTCGCACGGGATTATTTAGATTTTGACTGGAATACTACCATATTTTCAGATCAAAAGACATTTAACTCCAGCCAAAAGGGTAGGCTTCATTTATGGAGCAAGGATAACACTCGCTGGTGTGATAAAAACGTATGCCCTAATACAGAGTCAGGTCGAATTGCGATTAATATGTGGGGATGGATGAGTGCAGCAGGGCCAGGAGAACTAGCTTTTATGTAGTTATACAAAATATTAATATCTAAATGTTTTGTTTTTTTATAATTAGACGGTGTAATTAAATATTTAGTAATATTAGCATATCCGTATTATTTAATGACCTTAAACAATTGAGGTTTAGTTTCAATCTTCTTTTCGTCAAGAAAATGAAAAATTAAGCTATTACCTCAATACATTTATTGTGACGTTACATTAAAAAAAACATGTTTATAAAGTCTAAATCATATATTACTTTTCAATAAACTTTACTGAATACCGATACCTCTAATTATATTTGAGTTATTAGAACATCCTTTCCTTGTTATTTTATTATGAATTGACTAAGTGGGTATACAACAAAAAATCTTATGAACGGTTACAAGAGAACTTCTTGTTATCTAAGTAGGAATGTGACGTCACAATTATTGTCATCAAAATTGTTAATTTTATAAATAAATAAAACGAATAAACATTTTTGTTATGATTTAGCACGAAACCTTCCAAAACCGAAAAAATAAATTAAATATCACATAAATACTTAAATAATAATACAATAACTAATATTTGCTTCTTATAAAAATGATAATAAGCACATAAACCTAATAAGTTTTTACTTAACATTATTATGGTTTCAAAGAAACAAAAAAACGGCTAACAATAATAATTTAGATTAGAACTCAGACCTCATTGATCGTGAACCTGTTGCTTAGCGCAAATAACTAGCAGCACATATTAGATGCTTGCGAATTTTAGCAATGCTATGGTAAGAACAGACGCGTATTGTAAATGCAACAGAAATATCATGCTATTTCGTCTATTACGACGACAGTTCATTAGTGTGTGTTATCTGCGGAATGTTAAGACATCACTCGCACACGCACTGACTGTATCGCGCTCGTACTGTTCATGGCAATGTGAGCTTTAGCGTGCTTAAGGACTTCTGAGCGTTTACTGTACATACCTATTAGGAAACATATTACAACACACAACACAACACTGTAACAAACCTATTGCAAATAAATGATTAGGATTATAAAAAAAAACTCATTTTTCATCAAAATATACTGGATTGTAAACACATACGATATGGTGCCTTGTGTTATAAATAAACTTTACATATTAAATGGATTTTACTTATTAATACTGCATAAATCAACAAATATATCCTAACCTGACTAAGAGCTGATTTTTCCATCGCCAGATAACTTATATCACTACATAGTATAAAACAAAGTCGCTTCCCTGTCTGTCTGTCCCTATATATGCTTAGACCTATAAAACTATGCAACGGATTTTGATGCGATTTTTTTTAATAGATAGAGTGATTCAAGAGGAAGGTTTATGTGTATAATACATGCATACTATAGTGGAGAAACACTGATAATTTTAGAGGTTTCAAATGTAATGTCGTAAATAAACACATCTTTTTGCGCTTACATTGTAAACGCTGACTGAACCCGTCGAGATAGATCAAAATAATGTACCACAGTATTGTACACCTTAAAAATGTCTACAAAAAAGTCTGCAATGGTATATGTCTATCTCTTAGGGATAACCCACAATAACCATTTTTTATCCTATACTTTTTACGAGATATAATGGCTCTAAAATTATCAGTGTTTCTCCATTGCACCCGTGCGAAGCCGGGGCGGGTCGCTAGTTCAAGGAATAAAATTGACGTTCGACAGTTTTTGTATGAAATAACTGTCAAAATTTTAAAATTATTTCTTCAAATAAAGTTATCAGACGATTGAAATGTCATCCCTTAAACGATTAACAAACTAAAATATGGCGTCGAAATCACGGACTAGAAAAAAAAGAAGGACTCCGCGCCACGCATATCGAAAGTGAAGCACAGTAAGGGTGCCGGACCGTTTGTACAAACGTGCTTCACGCACACATTTACATCATAGAAAGCCGGCCGGCCGCCATTACGCGACAAGACGGCGTCTTTGTAGGTACTATTTACGTGAAGTAATAAAATAAAATAATGCCATCTTGTGTTTTGAAAACGTGTAAAAATAATTCTACATCCCAGAAAAACTGTCAAGGAATAACATATCACAGTTAAGGCACAATTTTACTTGTTGATTTATTGTATTTTTGACATTAAGACATTTGACATAAGTGTTGTCAGAAAATAAATGGTTAAGTGTCCCGTATGGTCCCGAGAGATTGGGTATTTTTTTTTTTTGTGTTCTTTGTCATTTTTTTGCAAGTATTGACTATGATTCTTTTTATAGGATTCCTACAGCAAATCATTCATGGAACAATGATTGGATTATAATAATAAGAAACTACAGATGTGAAGACCATTGCGTTCCGTCGAAAACAAGCGTGATATGCTGTATACATTTTGATACAAATCATCAATTGGCGAGGGTTCTTAGATTGGAACGGATTAGCGTGCTTTTGTAATGTTTCTTGGATCGATAAAGAATGCAGTGCGGGTTAGTGAGTGTATGTATGTGTTGTGAAGATTCTGATTAAATCATTTGAATAAATATTTCAGTTTTATTTTCTACAGAACGTTAAATAGTTTTCTTATTATAGGTAAAATACACCTTGTGTGTTTTAGGTAAGTAAGCTTTAATACCCATCCCCCTATCTTCCTAATCGGTAATTCAAGACAATCAATTGAATTACGTATTCTACAGCAGCGTTTTTCTAGTCATCCATACAAAATAAACACTTAATTTAGTAGTAGTTAAGTGGACTTCTTATATCGCTTTATTGTAATAAATGAATACACTGTCCAAATATTTAAAACATGGGGAAATTTTCATTTATCTGGTATCCCTCAAATCACGCACACATAGACCGGTAGGGTGCTTCACTTTCGATACGCGTGGCGCGGAGTCCTTCTTTTTTTTCTAGTCCGTGGTCGAAATATTCCTTCGCATCGCTGTCGACTGGTAATATACCCAAGAGAGTGGCGGCATTGCCACGTTAATTGGAAATACTTATCTTCTGGCCAAGGTAAAAGCCAGCCCTTGGATCACGGGAAGTGTCGATCAGCCATTTGGAGATTTCGTTGAACAAGCCATGAGTTAGTGGAAAAGCACATTTTTTTTTTACAATTTATCCCCCATCCAACAACGCTCAATGGTTCCTCACCCCACGTGTAAATGATTAAACAATTAAACCAGACGAGACGATTGACACATTTGACAATCAGTGTTTATGAATTCAAGGCGCGGCTGGTTGACGCCGAACGCTTGCAAATTAATAACGATTTAATTTGTCAATACAGATCACGAATAAATGTTTTAGTTTTGAGGTATTTTAAACGAGGGGTCCTTTTTATTTAAACTGCAACGATTACGGTTCTGGATTGAATGCGGAAATAAAATGGTTACTTTTTGTGTCGTCGTTTTTTCATAATTTACTTTGAAGTAAGTATATAAATCTGCAAGCTGGGTAGTGTTTTTATTACTTATGGAGCGTTCACAATAGAATAACTTTATTTCGATCACACCTCATTATTTTGTAATTCCTAAATATGCCCCAGAAAACAAAAATAAATTAAAAAACTTCGAGTTGGACTCGCACACGAAGGGTTCCGTACTACAAAGCAAAAAAACGCCGAAAAATACGTTTCCAATTTGTTATTATAGAGCAATACAAATACACACTCTGTGAAAATTTCACCTACCTACCTATTACAAAGAAAAAAAGAGAGACGGACGGACAGCGGAGACTTAGTAATATGATCCACGCTTTGAGTACAAAACTTTAAAAACAATGTTTAACAAATAACACCCAACGGTCATCAACTCATCACATTAAAAATCTATTCAGCCCTTAAGTCCTCGCCTTAACATTCCTTAAATTTCGTCATTATCGTTTAGGTAAGTTCCAAAGTGACGTCACGCTAATTCGCCGCCATTCGCAGCGTATCGCACGGTGTCGCACGGCGTCGCAGCGAGTAATTTATTGCCGAACGAAAGTAGCTTGTAATCTTAAACGCGGATTTAATACTTGGTCTTCTTATTGAGGTCACGTTTATTTTTGTAAAGTCTGCTCTTAGCTTTGTTATGGAGGGATTATTTTGTTTTCGTTTTCATTGCATTCAGTATTTTGAGAAAACAGTTTTAACGTGGTTGGCGTGGCACGCCCCCCAGCTAGATGGACCGACGACCTTAAGAATGTAGCTGGGACAGACTGGATGCGGAAGGCGGAGGAGAGGCCTATGTCCAGCAGTGGACCGCAATTATAGGCTGAGTTGGTTAAATTATTTTGAAAAATGGTATTGTAGGTGACATGACGAGATGCTACAAACAAAACAAAAGTGTTCACAGAAACAGGTCAGATAGTTGACTGACTGCTAAAACGATTACTATTAAAAGTATTATGTCAATCTACGGCTTTTTGCTTGGATTGAAAAGACACTGAATGACCAAAAACTTTGTTATTTATTTAAGTAAAATAGACTCTATAAAAATTTTGAGCTACAATAAGTAGGAGAACAAATAGAAGTGAAGAAAATAAAACCATTATTTATCCTAACAAATTTTATTTGATTTATATGTAGGTGTGTATATATTTATATATTATTATTTATTCTTGTAATTTATAGTCATTTCCGAGCTATCTTTCCCGTATGTTGCACCTGCCGTGTTTTGTCTCTGCATCATCCTAAGGCAGAATTTACTGTTAGGCAATGCCTCAGGTATTAACCCCACCTTTGTACAGTATTATTTACTTGTGCATAAAGAACTAATAAATAAATATATATCAGAAACCAGCAGCATCGTCAATAAGGAAACAAAATCAAACACTCTAAACGTTACACTTTAGCAGAAATTCACAGAGACTTTATTCCATAACTCTCCAGCAAATACTTTCGCATATAAATCAAAATGTAAATAAGAAATATTGAAGGAAGCTGACGGTGCCATCGGTTCGTTGGTCCACCATTTGTTTGGAAACCCCATCCCGCTCGGACCGGGTCCGCACAATTCAATTTGTTACGTTTGATTGAATATAACATTTCAGTTTAAACTGGCGAATTCTCTCAATATGCGTTATTATTTGTGAATAAAAATATAGCTTTATTTTGCGATGATCATCACTTTATTATGCCAGGCTATTTTTTTTTTTTTATTTGGTAAGCCGACAATCCATTATGTGCTAAATATAAGCAACCTCGTTTTTAGTTGGATGGAGTCTGACTTCAGAATTATATATTTTTTCACCATCAAAGTCTTCTACGCATTTTTCTTCTATAATTTCCTGGATCTACTTGTGAATTTTCGTTTTCTTATATTTTGATTTTCTCGCTCGTCGTTTGCCGACGTCCATTTTTATATGTTTCTCTAAAGCAGCCCTGTTATTTTAAAAGCCCCCCACAAAAGAAATGTCATCTTTAACTCTTCAACACTGCACTATAAAACCTTCTGACATTTTCAATATTTTCACGTCTAAAAGTGAAAATACGCGAGTATCACCATTATTGGCCAGTTTGCGACAAACAAAGGGTGCGCGTACAAAAAGTTTGACAGCTCGTTAGGACGGGAGGCACGCTAATTGGCTACCTAGGGGACATTTTGACTATCACTGCCTGTGTACTTGCCTTTGTTTGTGTGTTTAAGGTAATTCGAGCTCGAAATTTCTTGGTTTTTATGTGAATAGACAGCATAGTACACTGTTGGTCTTTTATGGCATTTTTTTGAGGAATTTCCTGGTTGAAATGTTGCTTTTTCTCGCGCGAGATGACAACGTACTTGCAAGGTAAGTAGCATCTAGGCGAATCAGAAACGATTTTTTTGTGTAGGTAGCTAATAGTTTGGAAATCCAAACTCTTCTGTTATCCAATATCGGTGTAGCCTCTTATGGAACCAATACATGACTTTACCCCACAAAAGAGCCACTTCAACAACTCTCCATAAAACTCAAAAACCTCACTATAACATTAAAACGTACAGCGTTTACATTAAGAAAGTCCTTACCGGCAGCTATTTAATCTTGGTAATTGCCCCGAAAGCTTATCAAACTTGTTCCGAAGTTTGCTTATTACGATTCAGCGTACGAGGCTTGGTAGGCCACTCATGAAATTAAATTACATCGAACCGCGCCGCCGCCGGTGCTTCGTACAAAACTCGCCTTTTTTAAAAGTGGCCGCATCGTTGAATTTTTTGCAAGGAAGCGGCCATTTTATGCCTGTGAGTTGATTGCATCTAGGAAGGAAGGCGTGTTTCTTAATCTCGTTAGATTTCTTTTTAAAACACAATATTACCAAATAACTAAAATGCTCAAACCTTGACTTGTCATTTCCATTACCTATTTGTATCGAGACACACAATAGCACTGTTATGAAAAACTAAACCATGTAAAGAAAAATATGTGTTTTATGAGCATTTATCATGGAAAATACTACTTACTAATAAAAAACACCGGAAAGTCTTAACGCATGTTAGCAAAGTCTCATCTGAACTATTTTCACACTCTATGACGTATAGGTAATACATAAATTGCGATATTGCCAAGAAAGGCAAAGTTTAGCATGCACCACGCTGCGTTCAGAAGAGTGAGTAAGCGCTGTTTTTTAGCAAATAAACACGCAATTTTTAAGGGCAGACATTAAAAAGTTACGTATTACCATACATATGGAATAAAATATCAGGTTTGTATAAATTAAAGGTACACAACTGACGAAAATTGGTTGACGTCCGATCTTAATTACGCCAATTTTCCACTAATTGGAACAATAAATAAGCTTTATACGAACGAGAGACTTTACGATGGCCATAAAGATATTGAAAGGGCAAAAACTATTATTTTAGCTATTCAACTTTACTGATTGGATTAATTTTGAGTTGAAAATGGGGTCAAGGTTTGCTCTTATAGATTATATTTGGTTTAGGGTTAATTTTACCAAAATCAGACTATCTTTGATCTATATTTTAAACTCCTACCGTATACCTAGAATACTCTTATACTGAGAATATTTTTTTGTTTTTGTTTTTGACAGTTTTCCCATACTAGAATTATCTGACGTCAATTTCATTCCACGGATAAAAGATATCTGACTTTGGTAAAATCCGTCCATGGTCGTATACATATTTTTTGTTCACTAGTAGTTGGAACAGACAAACAACAGTTTTATGTCATTCTTACAGCAAACTTGCATATTATCCATTTCTCTGCATAAGCAACAAAAGTACCTTCAAACAAAATAATGTGACCAAACTTTCATGTAAACTTTTCTCACTGACTGAACGCATCCGTTTCCAGCCCAAAGCGTGCGTTCAATAACAGTCGCCAATCATGCGGCATTCGAAATTTAAAAAAGCAAAATGGCCGATCACAACCGTCACTAATTTGACAAGCGACATCACATTTTGTTCTGCGGCTGTGGCCAGCCAGTCGTGTTGAAACTGAAAAATTAATTGGCCATATAAAAAACTATGCTCACACTCCATTGATGGGGAAATTAGAATGCTTTGTTTTGGAGTTTTGTTTTCTTCCACTCTGATGCGCGTGCCATATATTCTTGTTTATCGTTGTAATATGATAGAGAGAAGTAGGTAATATTAAGGAAGACATTTATCATTAAAGCGTGTCATTCTGAAACAAAGCTCTGAAAAGCTTTTTAACTTACAATAAAAATCCAATCGTTTCACAGACCAGGACAGAAATGGTACTGTAACAACCATCGATTAGGCTATTAAGGCTAAAACGGTTATCACATAGTCCAAGTAACGCGAGTGCCACCAATATGAAAAGTCAATAGGGTTACACCAATTATTAGCAGTTCGATTCAAAGTGCCTAATGGAATTTTAAATGCTTGCTTCCGTAGCGTACAATGGGACGGTGGGAACAACCCTAATTGTTACTTTTTTAAGTTTTTCATTGTCATTTAAAGTGTCAAATTGGCTATTGTCGAGGCGCATTCACGTGGATATAGGGCTGGTGACTTTCTTTCTTTTTCATGCACAAAGCGAGGCAGTGCGTGTATCGAGCATTCCTGCTTTGTTGCAATTCTGTTTTGATTAAGTGAGTCACAAAAATGGAATGAAAGCGACTCGACGTGCTCGCGTTTTAGGATTTTACGCAACTAGGGGAGATTAATTAACCTCAAAAATTGTTACGAATCCTTGATTTCAGTATTCATACAATGCGATCAAAATCAACGTACATATCTAACTTTGGTATTAAGACAGTTATTTGGGGCATTTTTTTAAATTGCTTTATTATTAATTTTTTAATGTCTAAAGTCGGAAAGTAACAACTTACCCCGACTTGGGGCAAGTTGTTACCAAGCCGGGGTAAATTGTTACCATATCTGTTAAAGCTATTATTTGTGAAATAAAAATCAATACTTAAATGATTAAACTAAGCCTGTTTATTTAAGGTAGCTAATAGCGATATTTTCTACTCCAAATCTTAGCTTTTTGACAAATCTGTATATATCACAAATATCTAATTCTTCGGCAACAGCTTTTATTTTCCTGCCATCTTTGATAACTGCATCCGCTGCTTTTTGCATCAACTCCTGTGACACTGAACCTCGTGTTGATTTTCGGGTATAAGTCCGCATCCTACAAAAGAATAAAATTACAATTATTTTATTTATTCCATTGTTGGTAAAAATGAACATTAGCGAAAAAAGGAACATCTAGCCCTAAGCACATGTGTTGAAAAAAAAGCAAGATATAGGTTACATTACGAAACATACGTAATTTATGCACAGTGTACCGAAACAGTAGATAACTTCTTTAATTAAAATACTGAAACAGTAGAAGCTAATCGTTAAAATTAGTGAGATAGACCAAAAATACCAAATGTGAAAATATTAACTTACATGAACCAGCGACGCACGTGCTGCTATTCTGATTTTTCGGGTGTCACTAGCCTGTTTAAGATGGCGGCTGTCGGTGCGCTGTGGCGGTCCGTTTCAAGACGTGTTTACTCAATATTCCTAGCTCTTTTCCTTGCGAAGTTATTTCAATCGGAGCAACCTACGCCGGTAACTTTTAGCCCCGCTCTCCCCTACAGCCAATAGAGTTTTATGATAGAACATGAAGTTCAATATTTTTTCATGAAGTTCAAGATTTCCACTGTCCTTTCAACAGGAAAAAAATAACTAGAGCGCCTACTGCAAACGGTTATCAAAATATAATCTGCTATTTCGTATAAAAGTGCAATACCTGCGCGGTCAAAATTTATGGAAAAACTTTTTTTTTTTTATAACCCACGGAAAGGAGAATGCCGTCAAATATAGAGTACCAAACGAAAAGTCCGCTGTCACAACCAAACCTAGTGTATTTAGAAGAGAAATTAATGCCCTTCTTATATTGCTAACTATATTTCACATGGATTCTCGAAATTCGTATTTATTTGACATTTATCTACTTAATATTTTGAGGTAACCTTCGAGAAAATGACGAATGAACGATGACGACGAATGATGGAAGCATCGCTAAGGATTATTGAAAGTAACGTCATCCGTGACGACGCAACAGAACAAATGCAATAACGTCACAATAAAAAACGATTTCTTTTTTTTTTTTTGAGATAGTCCTCTTTTATTTAAAGACTTAAAATGTTCCAAAATAATTATTTAAAATAATACGACGCAACGCGTGACCTAAAGATTTTTTGACACATAAAAATATACCTAATAATAAAGTAAATAGTAAATCGGTGTCAGTAGGTACTTACAAATTATCTTCTTCATTTAAATGTTTGTTGGCAGGTACCTATATTTATTACGTCGTAGCAACATTCGGAAATGAAGTTCAATGACAGTGACTTAAGGAAAAATACATACAAAAGTAAATAAAAGTACTTTTATTTTTGATGTCCGAAATCCGGGAACCTTTTTCATAACAAAAACGTAAATCTAATTTCATGGAGTAATTTTATGAACATTTGGTTGTGATCCGCTCCCTCGCAAGTTGGTACGGTCCCACGGCATTCTCCTTTCTACTACTTTAACCAGCCGTGTGATTCTGTAACCATCTCACCGTGAAAGCTTGGGTGAAGTGAGCGTGGAGTGAGCTGTCATTCGCTAGGGATTAACACTTATGATTTCATGGTGAGATTTTTACAGAATCGACCGGCTGTAGTCTCTACCAGGGGTCTCTATCAGGGGGGTAACCAAGGTTCTAGAATTATATGCTGAATTCTTGGTTACAGTTTCCACACTGAAATATTTTTTTCTGTTTACATCGCTATGGGAAAAAATAGTTCTTACGATAATTTTATTAATTTTCCCATGATATCACTCTAACAAAGCTAATCCACGAGAGACGTTGCCAGAAAAGGTAATCATTAATCCTCTCATCGATAAATTTTCTCATTAATCTTTAACAATAGTTCACATTTAATACAAAAGATGTTTCTATACGTGATTGACATGTTCATTAAAACGAATATCGGATTATCCTAGTATCTAAAATAGAATCTAAGCACAACAGGGGAAAACAACAAGGGATGGAAACAGATTATATTTATCGCTGATTGATATTATTAGAAGGGTTCTTTATATTGTTAAAAGTTTTTTTTTATTTTTTATGAAAAGAACATAGTAAACTCTTTAATTAATGAATGGGGGATTGAAAACGAAAATAAAGAATCGTGCGCACTAAAACCACATAAATATAATCAGCAAATAACGTTCCCTTCTGGGACTCAGGCCTCCTCTGCATATGCATGGTCTAAGGGTGCGTTTCCACAGAAGCGGAGCTGGACGGAGCGGAGCGGAGACGTGTAGGAATCGTCCAATCACAGACGAGACGAGTGACGCGATGAGGATTTCAACCATTGTGATTAGTCGATTCCTGCACGTCTCTAACCGCTTCGCCCAGCTCCGCTTCTGTGGAAACGCACCCTAAGTTACATTCTGCGTGGGCTGTAATCCTAGTGCAAGTTGGTGGTTGTCACATGCCCGCAAAATTTGTGTTGTACGGTATTTTTTTACCATTTTAAATCTCACAATAACACAAGCATGTATAAATATCCTAAAGAACAATTCACACAGTTTTCAAGTCGGCAGCAATACGTGATACTGCAACACACGAATTAGTGCAACATCAAACGAAGGCAACGCAAACAGACGTCTGAGCTTTGAGGTCTGATAACACAATTTGTGGGCGCGCCGCGACGGCGTTCGTTACAATTAGCACGTGTGAAAAACTTTGAATTTCATTATGAGTTTATGCTAATGTGGGGAAACGTAAATATTGAGTTGATTGCGAATGACGAAAGGGATTAACAAAATACAGGTTTAGAAGGTAACTATGTTGCTTTTAGTTTTTATCGTCCAAGGAGTACGTATCATAATTCTGGGGAGTTTGTTGCTCCACTTCTTCTTCCCAACTAGAAAGTGGTTAAGGGCAGACGTTTTAAGGGACTGTCTTATGTAATTTTGACGTTAAAAAAGTGCTGGTACTCAGCCTTATTCGAATAAATGACTTTGATTTAGATTTTCGGAATATAATTATAAACTGCCGGTCGATTCTGTTAAAATCTCACCGTGAAATCATAAGTGAAGTGAGCACTTAATAGTGTTAATCCCTAGCAAATGACAGCTCACTCCACGCTCACTTCACCCAAGCTTTCACGGTGAGATGGTTACAGAATCGCACGGCTGGACTGATAAAGATGATCTATGAAATCGTTTAGGTAATAGGTAGTACTTTTCATCTGACTTTAGATTCTTGGATGACCAAGGCAATGTCACTAATGGTTATGAACAGTGCAGATTCATGGCTGCAGAAACAGCGCTGAAAACATGATTTCAGCAAATACAGAAATTATTTTTTACGTCAACCGGTCGATTCTGTAAAAATCTCACCGTGATAACTTGCGTGGAGTGAGCTGTCAGTGTCACCCCAGTGATGCTAGGGATTGACTAAGCAAACATTTACAACCATAATCGAGTAATCGAGAGATAATTCTATTGATCATTTTATATAATTTCTAAGCTAGTATATTAGTTCTCAAAACCCACGTTTAATCCCACGTAGTTTTTGTGGCGTGATCACTTCACCTGATTCACGATATGTCGTGATTCGGGTGAAGTGATCACGCCGACTCGTCAGAACTAGTCTAGGAAAAAAAGAAAACAACATTGAGATTTTGACTGAGTTTCTGTTTTGCTATTTTATTTTAAAACCCCACAAAATAGTAATGCTTTGACAACTAAAATACTAGCTATGAAATTATATAAAATGATCAATAGAATTAGCGTAAAAATATTATTAAAATCTCGATTATGATTTTAAATGTATGCTTGGTCAATCCCTAGTATCAGGTGGGATGACACTGACAGCTCACTCCACGCTCGCTTCACCTAAGTTTTCACGGTGAGATGGTTACAGAATCGCAATGCAGAACTAACTATGCAGCTGGTGATATCCGAATAAAGCAAAAGTAAAAAACACATTGGTTTCAATACGTTAAAAATTAAAACATAACCCTACTAAACTAAAAGCTTGCAGAAAATTTAAGCCAGTACGCCGATAATATGATTAAACCAAATAGGGAATTATTATTCACATCAGAGGGAACGATTTGTCGTGTTTTTCGCCGAGCGCAACGGGCACGTAGGTGTATGCCAATTATCAGCCTCCTCTTGCCACGTAACCGTTTGCATTACAATTAGTCTACATTATGTGTAAATGCACATTTCATATCGCACGCCACCTGAATGCGTAATGGTCGTTATGAGCGCGCGCAGTTGCTCAATAGTGTGAATGCTGCTTTAGAATTGATAGTTCTAAAGGTGTTAATGATTGGCTATTTTGATTTTCTGTGAATTTGGTAATGTCAGGTAGGTACTAATATTATTTATTTACTTTTTTTTAATAGTTCTTTCCTAGCTACTCATCTATCCCGTATGTTGCACCTGCCATATTTTGTCTCTGCATCACCCTAAGGTCAGATAGGCAGTCGCTCCATGTACAATATTGGTATTCAGCTGCATCCGGTTAGACAGGAAGCCGACCCCAACATAGTTGGAAAAAGGCTAGGCCGATGATGATGATCACCCTAAGGTTGACTGGTAGAAAATGCCTCAGGCATTAAGTCCGGCTATGTACAGTACATTTTTTACTTGTGCATAAAGTTTTAATAAATAAATAAATAATATAGATACAGAATTCGAAATCATCAGATATATTTCTAAAATAAATAGAAAGATTATTTTATGCCAACTTGGCATCACTTTTATCGATGATCAAAAATTGTAAGCGGATTTAGCATAAACAATTATCAATGCCTCTTGAGTCAATAAAAAAATAAATAACAAAAACATGTCGACTAATAAAAAATATTTCTAAGATTAAAAACTTATCTTAATTCGAATGCCTACTGGTCGTCTCATTTCAAAAGTTACCAAGATAAAAATGTATGAAGAAGACGCACTTATCGGGCGGGGGTCACGGATTTCATTAACAGTATCAATAGGACCTCTTGGGGACCGACCCTTGCTTTATGCTCGGTATCTGCCGCCAGTATACGCTGGCCTTTTGAAGATTTATCATGCGAAAATACTAAATAAGTTTATTGGTATTACTGTACAAAGATTGTATTTTTGTATGTAGGTTTGTCTAATTTCAATGTGATTGGAGTGTTAGGTGCTGTCTGTAATTTAATTTTTATAATTTTTTTTTTTGTGATTTTTTATTTTTTTTGTATTTGAATTGTGTGGGATTGTAATTTAATTTTGTAGTTTTTTTTTTTGCACTTTACAAATAACACTCATAACTTAACATCAATTTTGTAATCCCCTAAGGGTTAAGTTGAGAAAAACAGTAAAAAGAGAAAAATAGAGAAATAATAAAATAGAAAATAGAAAAGAGAATAGTTTCAAGAAAAAGCCAAATTATACCTGTCTTTTCTTGGTAAACCTGTCGTAATCCTTGTTGCTAATTATTACAGCTGGCGTAAACCTGCACGCGTAAGCTATTGTGTCGTTTAATCTTTTCATGAAAAGTTTGTGTTTAAATTCATTTCTAAAATAAATAGCTGTGGGTGTACCTACGATGTGACCCCTTTGCCAAACATTACAGGAATGCGTCCAGTCATAATGAATTGTTGCTTTAATCAACTCAGCCTATCGCAGTCCACTGCTGGACATAGGCCTCTCCCAGACTGCGCCACAACACCCTGTCCTCCACCCTCCGCATCCAGTCTACCTCAGCCACCTTCTTTAGGTCGTCCGTCCATCTAGCTGGGGGGCGTCCCACACTACGCTTGCCGATACGCGGTGCTTAAATAACCCTACAAAAAGACCAACGAAAATAATCAAATAATAAATAAACAAACACTCAAATTACGTTCGATTTCTAAATAAAACGGGTCCAATTACACTGGCTGATCCGTCCAACCGTCACCATTGTCAACTGTCCAAGGGTTTATCAATACGTAAATAAATTGACCCTTCCTCTGCTCCCGTGTTGTTGACGTACATTTTTGCTCTTTTTCGCCCTTCATTTTACCCCGTTTAAATAAAATTGGATTTAGTATACTCACTTTGTGATAACTTAATCGGACGAAGTATTTGCTTGCGAGAATAGTGAAGCCATTTGGACATCATTTAACGGTTCGATAAACAATGTGGTTGAAATGGAGAATGGATGTCCGGGGACCCATTTCTTTATACTGGGTACTGTGATTTGCCTCCCAATGTTGAATCAAATGTCGTTACAATGAAATGACTATTAAAGATAGATAGATAGATAGACCATTTATTTGGCGCATACAAAAGACAGCACAATACACAAAAGTACAATTAGATGACAACCAATTACCTACATGAATAAAATATGCCGATATAGAAACAAAAAGAAAAACACACATATCGAAGTGAAAGTGACACTATGACAAATACTTAATAACGAAAATACGCAGTGCGGTGTGCGTCTCAAGGTTGTACCAAATGGGAGTCCAGCTCAGCATGTACAAAAAAAAAAAGAAAAGACACAAAATGTAAATGAAAATATAATATGTAATGTAGTGTAATGTGTGTGTGTGTGTGTGTGTGTGTGTGTGCGTGTGTGTGTGTGTGTGTGTGTGTGTGTGTGTGTGTGTGTGTGTGTGTGTGTGTGTGTGTGTGTGTGTGTGTGAGTGTGTGTGGGTGTGTGAGTGTGTGTGTGTCTGTGTGAATGTTATATGTATGTATTTAATGTGTGTTTTTGTAAAGTTACAAAATGGATCGATATTCAATGTTGGATATAATATTCAAAAGTTTTCTTAAAAGGGGAAAGCCAATCTCAACCTATATATCTAAATCTATTTATACTAATATTAGAAGAAAACTACTAGCAAGAATAGCAACACCGCGACGGGCTATATAAGGAAGGCGGCTGGCGGCACTCGTTCACCGCCCCGACCCTTGCTCGAGCCAGCCCGCGCCGCTGAGCCTGTAGTTCAAAATTCGCCCCTAAATAATTCCGATCCAGCCTGTCCCTTGCTGCCCTCTCCCAGCGACGCCCTAAGCCGAGGTCCGTACCCCACAGGGGGTGCCCTTAGCGTGTAGTCGCTTAGTTTTTAAGTTTTTTAAGCCCTGGCTGGAGGCCTTAATTTATTGAGGCATCCACAGGCAAGCCCGGTTAAGCAGTCGACAACCTCATAGGTTGAACTGCGAGATGCCATTCCCAAAAAAAAAAAAAAAAAAGGCACTCGTTCATTTGCCCATCGATCATCGCATAGCGCGGAAGCTCTGTCTGATTTGTCATATTTCAAATATTGTAAAACCGTTAGGCCGGAGGCCATTAAAATCTTTTTAAAAAATTAATTTGTCTTTCTATTTGTAACATCAGAAGTGGGATTCGAAGGCTGAAAAGCCGTTGAGACACATTTCTGGTTTTATAAAAGAAAACTTAGTACAAACTATAACTTAGTAAACGTGCTTTGGGTATCGCACAGAAACTCCGTCCAAATAGGACGGAGTTTCTGTGCGATGGCTTCCAACGATCAACGCAGCAAGCGAAAACGCCGTGGGCGAACTCCTTCGCCTAATCCTATGGAGGAGATCCTGAGGAGGCTACGCGTGTTGGAAGACCAGTCCCGCGCGTCAGTGGAGACGCAAGCCGTTGTAGCGGCCAGTGTTGGCCCGCTCGAGCTGCCAAACACGACACCGTCGGTGTCGGTGCTCGGGGCGCCTACACCGCAGTGCGAGTTTGTGTCCGCGCCGGCCGGAACGCCGCCGCTGACGCCACACGCTAGCAACATGGAATCAACGCAGTCTGAAGACGTGGTGACAAACGCCGCAGAGCGTCTTTTGACCGCTATCAGCTGTGCTCAGGTCAGATCCAACCGATATTTTGTCTCAGATTTTGATCCGAGTGTTCATGACTTCGACACGTGGTGCGATGAAGTAGAAAGAGCTCGTATTTCGAACTGTTGGGACGACCGAGAATGCCTTGCTCGCATCGGACATTGTCTAAAGGGCGAATCTCGCACCTGGCTTAGCCAATGGACAAGCACTATTCGTACATGGTCCAGTTTCAAATTAGAACTAAAAGCGCTATGCCCACGTTCTGTCGATGCCGCGAACATTCTTTATGATGTAATGCGGACAGAGTCCGATAAATACTCCACATATGCTGAGTATGCTCGTAAATCGCTTTTAAGGTTACGCATAGTTAAGGGCTTAAGTGACGAGCTGCTTACCGCTATTATTATTCGTGGAATTGCAGATCCGCAAATTCGCGCTATGGCTACTAACGCTAAATTATCGCCTGATTCTATAGTGGAGTTTTTATCGAGCTTTGTTAAACCTTCTAGCAGCTATAATAAGAGAGCGTTCCCTAATCATCCCAATCGATCTGATAAGTCTTCCAATAGTAGTAATTCAAATCGCAAACCGTTAAAACGTCAGCATGATTCTAAAGATTCAAAATCAATAAAGTGTTATCAGTGTAATCAATTTGGTCATAGGAGTGTCAATTGTAACAAACGGTCGAATACATCCCCGAGTAATAGTGACGAAAAAGCAATTGCGTTACTGGCGTCATCTCGTGGTGATCCGCCGAAGTGTACGTTTTGCAAAAAAGTAGGTCATTCCGAGGCTACTTGTTTTGCTAAGGAACGTGCAAGCTCACGAAATAATAATGGTGTCAATTTTTGTCGCGAAATTGTGGGTAATTATAAAAATCGTGATGTAACAACTGCTGTCATATTAGGGATACCGTTAGACGTACTAATTGATAGTGGTTCATGTGTTTCCTTAATGTCAGAAACTGTGGCTAAACATTTCCAGTGTCAATTTAAGCCTACTAACCAGCTATTATGCGGCTTGGGTGGTACAGAAATTAGATCAGAATCATTTATAACGCTACCCGTTGAGTTTAGCGATATAACAATAGAAATTGATTTTTGTGTTGTGGGTGGCAATAATTTGAATGTACCCGTCATAATTGGTACAGACGTACTAAACAGGAAAGGTATTACTTATGTTAGGTCCGGTAACTGCCAACGTCTAGTTCATAGTGAGGTGACCGTAAACGATGTTATGCAGGTGAATTCGATTTCCTTGTCTGATCAAGTTAATACATCGGTGTCTGGAAATGATAGGGAGCGGTTACTAGAGGTCCTCACCAAGTATTCGGAATTCTTTTTAAGCGGTACCGCTACCACAACAGTGAAAGATAGTGAGATGCATATTAAGTTAACAACCGATGTACCCGTGTACTATAGACCCTACAAATTATCACATGATGAAAAATTAAAAGTACGCAATATAGTGAAGGATTTGCTTGATAAAAAAATTATCCGCGAGTCCGATTCAGAATACGCTAGTCCGATCCTACTAGTAAAGAAGAAGGATGGTTCTGATAGAATGGTCGTGGACTACCGTGCACTGAATCGAATAACTGTCAAAACTAGACATCCTCTCCCCTTGATCAACGACTATATAGATAGGTTAGGTAATGCTCGCTGGTTCAGCTCCCTGGACATGGTTTCCGGTTTCCATCAACTTAGGGTTGCTGAAGAGTCTATCCATAAGACCGCATTCGTTACACCGGAGGCCCACTATGAATATTGCAAGGTACCCTACGGTTTAGCGAACGCGCCGATTTTTTATCAGAAAACTATCTCTAAAACACTTAAACCCTTCATTGATGCAGGAAAGGTTATGGTTTACATCGACGATGTGTTGATATTAACGGACGGGATTGATGAAAACCTCGTTTTATTAGATTCGGTTATAAAAACGCTAACTGAGGCAGGTTTTTCAATTAACCTAAAGAAATGTACTTTTCTAACCAAGGAAATAGAGTATCTAGGTAGAATTATAAGAGATGGTCAGGTTAGACCGAGCAATTATAAAATCGATGCATTAGTTAAATCACCACGACCGAGTAACGTCAAACAGGTTCGCCAATTTCTTGGCCTCGCGGGATACTTCCGAAGATACATTCCTAATTACGCGATTAAGACTGCGCAAATTGCCGCTCTAACTAGAAAAGGAGTAACCTTTAATTGGAGCGATGAACACGAAAACGCACGTCAAGACATCATTTCTTATTTAACTAATGAACCAATTTTGACAATATTCGATCCTGAATTGACAACTGAGCTGCATACGGATGCCAGTTCTATAGGTTACGGCGGAATCCTTATGCAAGTAGGCAAGGACGGCCGTAGACGAGTAGTTGCTTATTTTAGCAAATTGACTGCTGGCGCGGAATCCAAATACCACAGCTATGAGTTGGAGACCCTCGCGGTAGTAAAATCCTTACAACATTTTAGACAATATTTGATTGGTAAATCTTTTAAGATAATCACGGATTGTAATGCATTAAAAATGACACAACGTAAGAAGGATCTCCAACCCAGAGTTGCGAGATGGTGGATGTACATGCAAGATTTCGATTTCTCGCTAGAATACCGTAAAGGCGCGCTTATGTCGCACGTAGACTACTTAAGTAGGAATCCGGTCAATATTATTAATGTTGTTCAAAAACCACAAAATTGGGCTCAAGTGGCACAGGCAGGTGACGAGGAGACACTAACGTTACTTGAAAAATTATATAACGGTAAATTGGATAACAAGCGTTACGTGAAACGTAATAACCTCTTGTATTATAAGTATGACATCACGGGTGAGCAAGCGCGGTTCTTATGTTATGTACCCAAGGCATTTCGATTAAGTTTATTGCGCGTTTTCCATGACGAGCACGAACACATTGGTGTAGACAAAACTACTAATCTGATCCTGCGACACTTCTGGTTCCCCGGTCTTAGACAATTTGTTGCAAAGTACGTCACGCACTGCGTAGTGTGCATTTCGCATAAGCAAGTCCCTCGCGCACCTTTGCAACCAATATCCTCTTGGGAAAAGGCTCCAGTACCATTTGATACGATACATGCGGATGTACTCGGACCACTGAGAGAAAGTGATGGTCATAAACATGTACTTATTATAGTTGACGCGTATACGAAGTACTGTATGCTTTATGCCCTAACCAGGCAAGATTGCAGCGAGTTGAGGCGCGTAATGACCCAAATAATTTCTCTGTTTGGTACTTTTAAAAGACTAGTGTGCGATAGAAGTCGTATGTTCGATAACCATGAGTTTATTAATTGGATTTCAAATCATGGGGTCGAAGTGCATTTCATTACCCCTGAAATGCACCAGGAAAACGGACAAGTCGAACGTTACTGCCGTACAGTCTTAAACATGTTAAGAGTTGAAGTAAACTATAATGAAAATGATTGGTCAAAAATATTATGGAAATTGCAATTGGTTTTAAACGTTACTAAACATAAGACTACCCAATATTCGGCATTAAACCTTCTTATTAGCACTGATTCCACTACACCTTTAATAAACGCCTTAATCAAAGATATAACGTGCGAAGGTTCAAATCCAAATCGCGATGCAATTCGCGAGATGAGACGGCAGCGTGCAGATGAACTTATTCGGGAAAACAAAGAAAAACAGGATTCTTATGTTAATAAAAATAGGAAACTGCCTAAAACGTTTCAAGTTAATGATTTAGTTTATGTGATTAAAAACTCTCAAAGTACCGGAAAACTCGATAGCGGTATGAGAGGCCCTTATAAAGTTACTAAGCTCCTCCCTAACGATAGATATGAGGTACAATTGCTAGCCGGTGCCTACGGAAAGACTAGTCAAGTAGCTGCTACATACATGGTGTTATGGAAGGGTGAATGGACACCTGAAACATGTGCTGCATTTTTTGAAGGTACTTATTGTACGATTGCTATGTTTGCTTTGTTAGCTTACATACCTACTAGTCTTTTCCCTATTCTTGAGCTTGATTATGTACTAAACAACCATGTGTTTATTTATTTTTGCCACGTTATGTGTTATGTTCAGTGGAAAAGACCCATGTAAATCCTGTGCGCGTGGTATTGGGTTGACCCTGTAACTGGTGGTTTCTGGGGTGAGTCGGTGGCGCAGCCGACAACAGACCTGTGTAAATCCAGCCATTATGAGGTATCTGGGGTGAGTCGGTGGCGCAGCCGACAACAGACCTGTGTAAATCCAGCCATTATGAGGTATCTGGGGTGAGTCGGTGGCGCAGCCGACAACAGACCTGTGTAAATCCAGCCATTATGAGGTATCTGGGGTGAGTCGGTGGCGCAGCCGACAACAGACCTGTGTAAATCCAGCCCTTATTAGGTATCTGGGGTGACCTACTAGAGACTGACGTAAATCCTGTTGCGCACGCGAGTATGTGCGGGGTATTCAGTTGCGTGGGAACAGACCCGTGTAAAACCTATGTGACCTGAAACGCTTGTGTGTAGCGTTGATAACTGCTTATACGAGTATTGACTCATTTGGTTGACTGGTACATAATCTGATATCTCTATGCACTACATGGTTTTAGCCCAACCGTTGATGAACAATGTAATTGAGTATGTCACTTAGAATGTGTGTATCTCCACAGAGATCGATGACGATGACGCCGAACAGCCATTGGACGCGGAGGCTGTTGCTGTTGCTGACCCATCCACGAGCTCCTGCTGAGGGCTTCGAGCACGCAGCCCCGTCAGGAGAAGCCGTATTAGAAGAAAACTACTAGCAAGAATAGCAACACCGCGACGGGCTATATAAGGAAGGCGGCTGGCGGCACTCGTTCATTTGCCCATCGGTCATCGCATAGCGCGGAAGCTCTGTCTGATTTGTCATATTTCAAATATTGTAAAACCGTTAGGCCGGAGGCCATTAAAATCTTTTTAAAAAATTAATTTGTCTTTCTATTTGTAACACTAATAATAAAGCTGAAGGGTTTTTTGTTTTTTTTTTCTTATTTGCTTGTTTGTTTGAACGCGTTATTCTCTTAAAGTACCAGTCGAATTCTTGTTGTATTTTATAGCCCAATGAGGAAGGCTAAAGGCTATTTATAGCCCAATGAGGAAGGCTAAAGGCTATTTATAGCCCAATGAGGAAGGCTAAAGGCTATTGATAGCCCAATGAGGAAGGCTAAAGGCTATTTAACAACACGCTATGACCCTTAGGAGCAGAACAAAAAGATAAAAAGTCAGAATGAACGCTAAGTGAAAGCGGAGCCGACGCTATGGGTGCATGTAAATGGTGAATGGGTAGTGGCGATGCGGTGGGTCCGATGTTCCTGAAATTTCACGCCGACGACTTCGCGGGCAGAAGTTATTAATTAATTCTTATTATAATTAAGATAAACGAAAATTTTATCGGCCTGGGGTAATTTAGGAACAGCCACATATTGCTCATATTTTCTTTGTAAATCGTAACAACATCTAAGTTATGCCCTATTTATTATATAACGTGTAACGTTAAATGCGCAAAACCTCTTAAGGGGTCATTGTACTCATCATTATGAACAACTTTTACTATGGGACCAAACCTGAAATCGCGAAAAAAAAATCAGCTGTTCCCTACATTTATGTTCGCATAACTCGTCAAAATGTAGGGAACAGCTGATTTTTTTTTTGCGATTTCCGGTTTGGTCCCATAGTAAAAGTTGTTCATAATGATGAGTACAATGACCCCTTAAGAGGTTTTGCGCATTTAACGTTACACGTTGTATACTTGTTTAAATCTTAAACACGGCACACATTTAGGGGATGGTTCGGAAAATCTCAAATTGCCAGTATTTTTTTACCCTTTACAAATATAAAGAAAAGTCTTGTCGTCTCATACATCAGTCACTTGTTACCTAGCAAAGTAACAGAAATTCGACACATAGCAAAATCAGCTTATCCCTTATTGCATATAATTGGCACGCGGCCCCAGCACCCGGGGGTGCGATGTGACCAATCAGCACACAGCGACACGTGTCATTTCGCACCCCTTTTCCACATTTTCCTTTGATTTATGAGTTGCAGACGGGCGTTTTAATAATAATAATTATTATTATTATTTATTTTCGGACCACAGTGATCCCGCGTGTTAGTAAACAATATTATAACTAAATACTAGGGTTAGTAGTCAAATACAGTAGAGAAGGTATTGTGAAAAGGACATCCCCAAATGAGTGTTTAGGTTTTTTAGGAGAGTCGATAATCTCAGCCATAGTTTTTAGAATGCCACTCGCCCACAACCTTGACAACAGCGACGCCGTTTTCTCGCGAATTACGGCGTGGAAGTTGTTAGTTCGGTTTTGCGCAAACATAATAGAAGCGCTGCACCGTCGTGGCAGTCCCAACAACATCCTAAAAATATTATTGTATTGTACGTGTAGGTCATCCGGTTTTCTTTTGGTATAGTTGACCCAAAGATTCCTCGCACTGGCAATATGCCTTAAAAATGTTACTTTTACTAGATTGCTACACCGAGTGAATCTTCGGACCAACATGTTACCTCGGACCGTCAATGCCCTACGCTCCCTTTCGATATCAACATTGTCCTAAATGTCCCTAAATAAATAAAGGAAAAAAAATGCCCTAGATATTTGAATTTTGTCACTCTTTATAGATTCAAGCCGTTTAGGGTAATGCCAGGTATAGTATCTGAGCATTCACCGCCGGCCCCAAAGACAATGTATTCGCACATTTTAACATTTCGCATTTTTTTTGTTGCTATAATTTTTTTTTTATTACTTATTGGAATAATCTATGGAAGGTTTCAGATTATGATAATAATAATGACGAATGAAGGCATATTATTTAAATGAATACATTAAACAAATATGCACCTGTAATAAAACAAAAGATAATCGGTCGTCACTATAAAGTGACTCCATTATAATGTTTTTATTCAAGCTGAACGAATTAGCCAGAACCGCACAGATTAGTAAGAATCCCTCGTAGCTAATTTTATTAAAAAAATCAAAAAAGAGATTCTTTTCAACGGGTGTTGTCATGCAATATATTTGAAGTAAATACTAAAGTAGACGTTTCAGTCTTCAGTAGAAATAAGACTTCCTTCAGAATACAATTAAAAGTAATATACACAGTAATACACTGCAATCAACGCCAAAAACTTATAACTGGATTTCATGATTCGGTAAGCGTTTAGTAAAAAAAAAATAAACGCAACGTTTGCCCCGCCCGTGTGTTCGCCCCAATAAATCCCGTGGGACGCGACACCGACACATTGCATGTGACGGATTAACATTATCATTTGACACTGCATTTATTTAACTGTAGCTGTACTACACCTACATTTGTTGTTGTTTACGTGTGTACGGGAAGGATTATAGTATGGGAAACTTAGTTTTTTCATAGAGAGAACCAAACCAAGGACTTTGAAAGACTATGATTAACAATAATCACCATAGGTAATGATTGCTTGTGTGTGGCGTCAAATTTTAAGAAGATTCTTTCCATGTATATTCGAATAAATCAGTGGCTCAGTGTTGCGTTGTAATATTTAAACCTAGTCAAAATAAAAATGGAGATCATAATCTTACTAGTCTATACTAATAATTTTATTTATTAGGAAAGTTAAAGTCTGTGGTTAATTTTCATAGCAAACATCATCATATTTTTAGCCAAACTATGAACATGGTTATTTCATACACCGATAAATATCAATCAACTCAGCCTATCGCAGTCCACTGCTGGACATAGGCCTCTCCCAGACTGCGCCACAACACCCTGTCCTCCGCCTTCCGCATCCAGTCTACCCCAGCCATCTATAAGTACCGACATACCGATAAGTATAAATAACTTATTTAGTTATGACTTTTTACTTGATGATTTTATATTTTACCTTTTATGTGTATAAATATACAAACTGTGTCTTTCATTTCTGTAATTGGTTTTAAACCGTTATAATGAAAGAAATAAATAATTAAAATAAATAAATGATTATAACCACCACCTGCCAACTATTTCCAGTACCTAACTGCCTGATATTTGAGCGAAATTAATGTTTTCGGTTTCTGAGCATAGGTACATATCGTGGCAGTTTCTCGGAAACGCAAATATCGTCGTATATGTGTGCGGTCACTTACACAATAGCTTGATATTAGCTAGCAACACTGATTGCGTTTTCAGAGCACAAAGCTACGGCCCCCAGCTTTGAGTGCAGAGGTAGCAATAAGGGACCTGCCTTACCTACTATCGAATTACTGGTTCAACTGTCCTAGATAAATATATTTTATGTTGCAGATATGGGTACAGTACATGGTGATATAGCGAAATCCACTAAACTTTACGTAAATACTATTACACAACTTTAACAAACAAAACAAGAAAATCAACACAAAAACCAAACATAATTCTTATTTTAAACATTATTGTTTAACAGTCTATGTTTCAATCTTTTTTTTCAGTCCAGAATTCTGTTATGCTATAGTATCTATGACAGACAAAAAGCTTCAAAGCCTTTTTTTAAATAACGTCAGCGGCAAATCTTTCCAATTTTTTGGTATTTTATTATTACTCATAAAGTTGTTACAGATTTCGCCGAAATTATTACGGCTTACGGCGAACTGACTACGGAGGTTCCAGTAACTAAAAGGGATGTTTTCAATATTATTTTACCTGTAAGAACATTAATTACTTCGAATAGTGTTGCAGTACTGAGCTTAATAGTTTTTGTGTATCGAGATGCGCAACCCCCATTTACACAATATATCGCTTGATTTCATTTATGTACCTAGTCAAATACGGGAGGAAAACAGTGTGCTCAGAAATTATAAAAAATACTTAAGATATAAGCAGTCCTGAACCATTTTCTGAAACATTTTAACAACGGTCCAATAAGCAAAAATAAAATAAGTTATAAAGTTATCAGAGGTGTTAGACAGGATAATGAGATCATTCTGCTCGAATAAGTAGCTAAGTAAAAATTCGCTTTTTATGAATAAGTCGCTAACCTCAGATCTTCAAACAATACAGGCAAAATTGCTCCCTTATTTCGGGTTATTTCGATTGGACAGCCGCCCCTAAATATAAATCATATCGGGAGCGAAGCATTGCATGCTGTTTAGATCACGAGCTCTGATTCACGTAGGTACTACGATGCGAGCGATTTCACGCGCCGTTGCGCACGAGTTGACGAACACAAATCATTCATGAAATATTGAACTTTGCTGAACTTTACATATTTTTGAGCAAATGTTAGAGGTGTGTTTTGAAACTGAATGTCTTTAATACGTTTATTTTGTACTTGAACTATTTTTGTTTTTGTATAATTGTAGAAGATTGCTTTAAAACTGCAAAGTCCGCTTTTATTAAGGGGCCTGGTCTCTCATCTCCATGAAACTAGACAAATGGCTTTGTCTAGTTTCATGGAGATGGCATGACGAAGATTAAGTTTACAACATCGCTGGCTGCCATTCCACCTGACTTTAGATTTACCATCATAGACCCAAACAAAATTACAGCCCGACAACATATTGACAGCTCGCCCTCCTAACCCATCCAACAAACTCTAGCCCAAAACTTAATTTAATTGTCTAAATCAGGGTACCCAAGTCAGAGAATCAGCGAAGAGTGAAAACGAAGACACCCGGGTGGACTGGTTCCCATCGCATCACGTTGGGATCCGTCGGATCCACCCGCCCGGGTAATTGGGGCCCGACAGAGCGGATAAAAATTAACGAGCATTATCATATTCAAACCGAAAGGCTTAATTTAATAGAATGTATAGAAGTTTTGGGACTGTTTATTTTGGTGATTAAAATGCGTGTGTATGAAATTTTGGTGCTGAATTTTCGGCGTGAGGTGTGCTGTAACTTTTATTAGGTTACACGTGTGTCCAGCTGTGAGATGGGGACTTTTTCGGAATACCTGCTTATGCTGGCTTATTTTTTTAGCTTAATAAAGGTTCATCTCCCATATTTAACAGTGTAAGTGGAGGGGCCCGTGGCTAAATAATAACAGCCGCACAGGTCGATCGATCAGGTTAAGCTACGCTTGCCGCGGTTGGTCTGTGGATGGGTGACCATCTTTACATTCCGAGACCCCTCCGTGCCTCGGAAAGCACGTTAAGCCGTTGGTCCCGGCTGTCATTCGTAGATCTTTGACAGTCGTTACGGGTGTCAGAAGACCGAAAATCTGACAACCAGTCTTACCTAGGGGTACCGTATTACCCAGTAACTGTGTTGTGGAGGTCAGATAGGCAGTCGCTCCATGTAAAATACTGGTATTCAGCTGCATCCGGTTAGACTGGAAGCCGACCCCAACATAGTTGGGAAAAGGCTAGGCAGATGATGAAGTGGACTATTAATACCATAAGTAAAAAGCACTTCCTCTCTCCTTAAACATTATATTTTCATCATTATGTGTATTTTCTTTACTCCTGTTTCATGTCTATTTTTATGTGTACATATTTATTTAGATTAGTATAATATACTTTATGTATGTATTCATTGTATCGTGTAAACGGTACACCACAGACTACCTACAGTATTTGTCTCTACTTCCCTTTTCAATCCATACAAAGGTTGTCTTTAAAATATCGCTCTTAGCGATACGACCGCCCATTGTGTCACCCTTTGTAAAATGTATATATTTATGTCTGTAATTTATATGGTGTACATAATAAAGATTATTCTATTATATTCTAAGTACCCCAGCACCCATAACTGTAAAACACCCACGACTTACAAACTTTCATTGTTCATTAAGTTAAGGCCGGTAAGTAAGGCCGGGCTGGTGGGTTTTGCCCGCGAGGAATCCAATAGGCATGACGCTTGTTAGTTTCATAATGTATCCAGCTCTCGTCACATGTAATAATGTCCTTGAGAAAGTCTCGTCTGTGCGGACGAAGTAACAAACTTTGACAAATGGCCACACGAACGGCCCGGTCATGGTCCGCTAACGCATGAGGTGTCCAACGTGACATCACTTTGCGATATCCCATCGATTTGAGATAACGATCTATAGTCGCGTGGGATTGTCCAAGCGCCTTCTCTAAATCGCGCGTACTATAGTCTGGATGTAGCTCAAGTTCGTGACGCAAAGCATCTTCATTGAAGCTGGATGGTCGGCCTGGGCGAGGTTGATCTTCGCAGCTTATATACACCGGTGGTCAGAACGCTTGTACCAGAAACGAACAGTCCGATCGCTAGTAGTACCCGGTCCAAATGCAGTGTTAATCTTTTTAGCCGTTTCTGTTGAAGAGACTTTAAGTCGATGCTCATATAGCATAATAGCTCGCAGTTGACGCTGATCCATTTTCACTAAAGACTAATTATTGCGTTGCGTCCGCGCCTTTTTATACCCTCACCATAAAAGGTACTCATCCTTACTAGAAAAATCGAGAACTTTCTTGAATTTGTTTTAGTTTAAATACGAGAAGATTCGAGTAAAATAAAATATGGCAAGAACTTATGAGACAACCTAATAATTAGGTAAATGTATAAAGTTGAATCCATAGTCATCGACACAGTTGCCGTATGGCGCAGAATAGGAGCCATGATTATTTCTAAAGTGACACTAATTGGTGTACTAGCTTCAATTAGCCCGCGTGAAATCTTTGCGGTATAATTATCGTATGTATACTGAATAGTGACGTCACACGCTCGCTCGGGCGGTTGCGTGCGCGCTGACGCTGCAAATTTGATCGCGCGGTTTTGGCTTAACGGATACGTTTAGTTATTGTTCTATAGGGTGCTCTGCAAATTAGTAATGTTTTTTTAAGCATTAATATTTTCTAGAAGCGATTTATATTTTTTTTTTGTCAAACCTATTTTGATTGAGAGACAGGAAACAGATTGGTAGGTAGCGAAATGTGGGTGTACTATAGGTACCTACTCCTCTGTTAATCCCTTCGGAGACAAGCGAGAATGTTATCTTAAGTTAATGTTACAGTAAATACTTACTTTTATAATTTAAGTTTTGGTAGGCTATGTTCAGCATGCATCAATAGTCGATAGGTACTACCCATAGAAGGTGACGATAGTCACTTTTTCCGCTTATTACTAAAAGGTAGTTCACCTTTTGCCAAAAAATGGACAGAAAGAAAAGAAGTTTCCTAACTGGTAACATTAGAACAGTCGTATCTTTATATTGCCTAACTTTTCTTAAATGACCCTGTAGAATCCCAAGTATAATTTCAAGTTACCTTGAAATAACAGTTTTTGTTGTCCTCGTTTTAAGTGAGATAGGTACTTCTGCAGCACTAAGTACGTAATTTTTTTTTTCTCTTTATTTATTAGGGACTTGCAACCATTAAGAGGTCATGTCAGTCCCATCATTTCCTTAAGCAAGTTACTTACAAAAATTATAAATAAGCTTAGCTTTATTGCTTGCAGGATAAGCCAGAATACATTGAAAGAGCTTGGCGGGGTAAGCATGGAGTAGCGGCCCCAGCGCATATAGCAATGCCCATAATATATGTTGTACATAACTTAGAGAGACAACATAATATCGTGATATTCTTTCGCTCACCAAGGTAAGTTAGACACCATAGAGTAAGTTATTTCATCCACACCGGGAACTGTATCTTTCTTTTTAAGACGACAGAAAAGCTCCTGCATATGAAATTCACCTTCCAATAGTTGGTTTGTCGATCTAAATAGTGGTTGTCGCGGAATTACAGAATCAGGAGCTAAGTTACAAAGCAAATCTAATTTATCTTCAGTAGATGAAGTGAATCTATTATAATGCCGTCCTTTTACCCACCTCATTTCCATCCAAACCTCAGAGCTAGAAGAAGCATCATCCAATCCATCGCAAAACTTCTGCCAATTTTCTGATTGAACTTCACTAGTTTTTGATTTTGATTCAGCATATTTATTTTCTAGTTTGTTTAAATTCTGAGGTGTGGGTGGCGATTCTCCTGAATTATTTTAAAGTTAACCGTCTTTCTGCTACAATTTTAGATAAATCAGGTGTCCAGTACGGTTCAGGTGAGAATTTTAAAAACACAACATTACATTACACACATGTACGTACATGAAAAAAAAAATATGCCAAAAGTTAAACACAAACAACAATTAAAAAGATAAAAATTGCAATTGTTTCTACATAATGAGGACGCAAGTGTGCATGCATGTCATTCAAAAATAATAATCAAAATCGGTTCAGCCATTAGGGAGCAACAATGGCGCAGACAGACACACAGTTACACACATTATACTTATACGAGTATATAACGCCCCTCAGTTTTTGTTGGGGCTTAAAAATGACAAGTGTTGTTCTATCTACAACTTAGTACTAGGATCTTATGGCGCGTGGCAAAAATGGGAACTAATGCCGCCATCTTTCATTTTTTTTTATTCAATAGAAATTCTCAAAAAAAAAGAAATGTTTACCAACAACGCCTCCCTTTCAATTTCATTTATGTGCCACAAATTCCTTGTGGCACTATACTATTTATAACTAGATAATATGTCGCCACTTCTTCGCGAGCATATCGGAAAACAAATTGGATGTTAATCATGGGTGTTAATTTTTTTTGTTACGAACCATAATTCCTTTTCTAAGTTAATTTAAGTCCCGTCAAAATCGGTCCAGCTGTTTCGGAGATTAGCCAGAATAAAAAAACAGACTAAATTAAAAAAAAAATGTAATAAGTAAGTACCTTATATACTTACGTATGATTTTGTAAAAAAATATTATTTTGACATTACAAACAGACACTTCAATTTTATTTATTTGTAGTAGCCCTTACGAAGCACTATCACCTAAGCTATACAAAAGCAAGAAAGAAAATCTCTCACCATTTGCAGGCCAAGGTATTCAGACACCCGCTGTATAAGCCGCGGCGGTTCGCTGCGATTCGCGACCAAAGAACCGTGAAATTGGTTTATTCGCTCGATCCGATGAATAATTAATATTGTAACGTACGTCTAGCCTACGCGGCCCTAGATTGAACGGGATCGCATCTGCATATATAAACCCTGTGGGAAACTCAGCATGCTATTGTCGATATTAAAAAGCGGAATCAACGTGTTTTCATCATACAAGTGGAATCTCTTACATCCTTGACGGACTTTCCATTTTAAAAAAAATATTTAGAATTTTTCATGACACTTCTTGCAACCAGCCATTATTACCACAGATCTATGACAGCCCTGTCACAGTTTTTTTCCTCTGACAGCAGCAACCCAACAGCTTGGGGCTTGTGGCTAAGTAACAACAGCCATACGGGTCGATCGATCAGGTTAAGCTATGCATGCCGCGGTTGGTCCGTGGATGGGTGGCGTGGGGACCATCTTCACATACCAAGAACCCTCCGTGCCTCGAAAAGCTCGTTAAACCGTTACTCCCGACTGTCATTCGTGGGTCTTTAACAGTCGTTATGGGTCGTCAGAAGCCAGAATATCTGATAACCAGTCTTACCAAGGGGCCCAAGGGGCTTACTGGGTATTACCCAGTAACTGGGTTCTGGAGGTCAGATAGGCAGTCGCTCCATGTAAAATACTGGTATTCAACTGCATCCGGTTAGACTGGAAGCCAACCCCAACATAGTTGGGAAAAGGCTAGTTAGATGATGATAGCAAATGACACCGTTTTATCGTTCCTTCTTAAGCGATGAGTAACCTCCAAAGCCAAGTTTGGTAAAGCAGAAACCCAGCAGCAACCTCATATTAACGAGAATAAAGATTGAATTATTTAATTACAATCCATTATCATTGTGACTTTGACAGACTTGTCAGTGGCAGCAACCTAACAGCAACTTTATTACAAGGAGTATAAAGACCACTGTGATTTTGACAGTGATTCAAGATCATAGGTAAAAAAACTGTGATTGGACTGTAGTTTTTCATTAAAGGGATTAGCTAAAATAAAACTGCAATTATTTCCAATTCAGGCTTAGACTAAATTAGGTGACGACATTTTACTATTTATTTTAATTCTATAGGTAGTCAATGAACAAGTACTGACCCGATATTGAGACAACCCATTATTAGGCTCAGTGAATCACTACCTTTCAAGATAGTCCACACCGATCGCTTTCCTCCCATCTACTTCCAATTTCAGTACACAATAGTGCAGCTCCACATAATATGCAAGTCTTAATGATGATCTATAAACGAACCGTTGTATGTATTGTTATTCATTCTTGTATTGTATAGTAATTTCCTAGCTATCTATCCCGTATGTTGCACATACCATATTTTGTCTCTGCATCACCCTAAGGTTGACTGGTAGAAAATGCCTCAGGCATTAAGTCCGCCTTTGTACAGTACTTTTTTTACTTGTGCATAAAGTTTTAATAAATAAATGTCTCTATTTTTAAAACATAATTTGCATGTACAGACGCCAGCACATCAAGCTACTATAATTTGTCGAATTTCTTTAATAGATTTTCATCTTTATCGCTATAGCATAAAGTTCAATTTTGATTGGAAAAATTTGACAGTTTCGGGTAGCTTAATGTGCTGGTATACATGTAAATGGTTTGGAACCAATTTACAGAAATAAATGTCATTTAATTACAAAGTTATTTAAATGGAACGAGTTTTTTTTTTTTTGATGACCGATGAGCAACGTGTACAAAGTTAGCTTGCAAAAGTAAATGGAGTTTCGCACTCAGACAAAACTGCTCATTTGATTATAAGCTATGGCCAATCATTACCTTTCCAGATCGAACACACTGTCCACTTCCAATTTCAGTATACAATACTGTAGCTCCACATAATATAGCTACATGTAAGCCAGGTGATACTGGCCGGCCCCTCGGCACAGATTAATGATACAATATGTCACCGACTGCCGCGTATTATGGAGTTAATCTACCTTCGGCAAGGATTGATGTATCATTCGCTGCGAAATTAGCGTCCCCGTAATTGTTAATAATATCGATACAAAAATAATCGAGTGAATCGATTTCATGGTCCGTTAATCGAGATGGGCAGCCGATTTATTAGTGAGGTGTGCTATATAAATTAAGAATGTAATTTAAGTTGACTTCCATGAATAATGTATTAACAACATAATGAAGATACTGTTAGATAAGACGGGCTTGGACTGGGAGACCTATACGGGAATAGCTGATGTAGTGAAAATCCTAGCCATATAGCAAATGACAGAGGGTCCCGCGGCTAAATAATAACAGCCGCACAGGTCGATCGATCAGGTCAAGCTACGCTTGCCGCGGTTAGTCTGTAGATGAATGACCATCTTTACATACCGAGACCCCTCCGTGCCCCGGAAAGCACGTTAAGCCTTTGGTCCCGGCTGTCATTCGTAGATCTTTGACAGTCGTTACGGGTAGTCAGAAGCCCGAAAATCTGGCAACCAGTCTTACCTAGGGGTATCGTATTACCCAGTAACTGGGTTGTGGAGGTCAGATAGGCAGTCGCTCCATGTAAAATACTGATATTCCGCTGCATCCGGTTAGTCTGGAAGCCGACCGAAACATAGGCGGGAAAAGGCTAGGCAGATGATGATAGCAAATGACACCGTTTTATCGTTCCTTCTTAAGCGATGAGTAACCTCCAAAGCCAAGTTTGGTAGTTCATTTAGTTTATGATACTTTTACTTTCTAACAAGATTATATTTTCATAATAAAAGCTAACAGACTTAAAATAATAAGTAATATTTACAGTTACATAGAAAAATTCAAAAATTGGAATTAATCATACGGCAATTTAGTTTTAATTATTAGGTCATCCCACTTCGTGTCATATTTTTTATTTCCAATATTTATGTATTGCGCAATGGTATGCAATAGTTAATACATGTGTTGTCTTGTACAATCATGTTAGTTTAATTTGGTGTGTTGTATTGTCAAGACGTGCATTGATTTAAAATGGAAGATTTAAAAAAATCTATTAATGTAGTGGAGCAACGTATATTTCTAAAGTTTTGTGCTTTACTCAACTACTCTGGAGGAGTTGCGCACGACTTACTGGTAAAGTGTGTTGGTCGTAACGCCTTAAATAAAAGAACCGTACAGCGATGGCTTGAAATGTACAAACAAGGAAGAACCACAGCTGAAGATGAGCCGCGAGCACCTCGATCATTATCATCGACTAGATTAGAAGCAAGGGACAAAATCAAGGAAGCACTTCGTCAGTTACGTAGGGTCAGTGTCAGTGATCTCTCCACTCAACTTAACATTCCTCATTCCACTATACATAGAGTACTCACGGAGGCTTTATGTCTGGTCAATAAAAGTGCAGTGTGGGTGCCCCACACTCTGAACACGGATCAGATGGAGTTTCGTTATGAAACTGCGCGTAGCCATTTATCGTGGTATCGCCGTAAGAAAAATATACTTAATAGATTCATATGCCTTGATGAAACTTGGGTCGAATTTTATACTCCTCGTCAAAGACATCAGTCACGATGTTGGGTGGAACCGGGCACTTCAGCTGAACATTTACCACGTGCAGAGCTACATGAACGAAAAATACTACTAATAGTAGCTATGGATGTCAGAGGCATTGCTTTTTGGAGAACTTATGATGAAAATACAAGTATGCCTGGAGAGCGATATAAGTCATTTTTAGAAGAAAATATTCCTATTTGGGCAGACGAACATCATATAACGAGTCCTATAATTTTACATGATAACGCCAGACCGCACAAATCAAAAATAGTTCAGAATTTAATTGAATATAAAGGATGGATTGCAATTATTCAGCCGCCATATTCCCCGGATATGAATCCTTGTGATTTCAATTGTTTTGGCCATGTGAAGAGGAAATTGTCGGGTACTCGATACAATAGCAAAAAGGAGTTAGATATTAAACTAAAGAGCATTATTGATGAATTAAATGAAAGTGGTACTTTAAATGGTGTTCAAGATTTGCCAGCAGTCTGGGAGCGAGTGATTAATAGTGGTGGAGATTATTGATTAGTGTCACAAGGTTATATAGTATAGTAACTAGTCAGTTTTTGTAAAATAATAATAATAAAAAAATGTGACACTGGAAGTGGGATGACCTAATATTTATAACCTTGCCATTTATTTTCCTCGAGCACAATTTAAAACGATGGTTATTTTCCAGTCAATAAAAACAATAAAATAGCAATTAAAATACAACTCTATCACTCCAGATATTAAAATTTTCATTTTCTAATACAGTAATCAACAAAGGGCAACAGATGAATAAAATCCCGCAACAAATTAATAAGTCGTCAAGTGATCCTCGCAGTGTACCTACCGCCAAGTTCTCCCATTTGATGCCTCTGATTGGTTTTGTATATATTTTAATTAACTCGTAGAAAACTCTTGTTTTAACTTTATAACTGTTATTGGCGGCAGTGTTGTGGTTGGATTGATTAAATTGTATTGATTTTTGGAATCTCGGCGGATTTCAGTAGAATTTTACTATCTATTATTAAATATAAAAGTTGTTACATGCCAGACATATTTGTTATTTTTTTACAATATCTAATTAAAGAGAATAGAGAGGCTTCTGTCCTGCAGTGGGATAATACCTTCTCTCAAAATTAGTAATAACTAAATAAGTATGTACGCTCAAAAATACCTCCTTGATTTGTTCAAAATAAATGTCAATTTATCCAAACTCACTTTTCTATGAAGTCAGTTTATCAAAACTCACTTTCCTATAATGTCAATTTACCAAAAATCACTTTCCTATAATGTAAATTTATCCAAACTCACTTTCCTGTGATGTCAGTTTATCAAAACTCACTTTCCTATAATGTCAATTTATCAAAACTCACTTTCCTATGATGTCAATTTATCAAAACTCACTTTCCTATGATATCAATTTATCAAAAGGTTGCTCGCGAAATTCAAATTTTCTTACGTTTTTTATCAGTGTCAGGTTGTATGTTGAACAAAATATAATTCGCGACCGTTATAAGTATGTATTTACAGAATTATAATCATTAAAATCTTCAATATAAGCCTCTTAATTCATATAACCCTATTGATTGATATTAAATCATAATAATCTGACTATAATGTCCCCACTGCTGGGACACAGGCCTCCTCTCTTCGAGAGGGAGTGGGCTATAATCTACCACGCGGGCTTCGAATTTTTGGTTCTAGGACATGGCAGTTTCCTCACGATGTTATTGATTGATATTACATAAAATAGTCATTCAGTTGCAATTTGCAAGTCAGTTTTATTAACGCTGACCAAATAAAACAAATAGCGAAAGACATAAGAAAATTTGATTTTCGCGGCCTAACTTAGTGCATTCCCCTTGACTGAAAAATGCTAATCCTCAAAAAGTAAGAAGTTATAAAAAAATCCGGTCTCAAAGTCCATACAGTTGACTCGAAAGCTAAAAGCCGCGATAACTCACAGAAGCCAATCTTTTTCAGGACACGTCTATTCAAATGGCATTTTTCCCGATTCAAAAATCTACAAAGAGCCTATGAAAGTCAACTACCCTCTCTACTAATACTGTGGCTCGGGCGTGGTGAGGTGACAATATTATTCGAGCTAAAATTGGGGATTCGCCGCATTTATTAAAGAGAAAACCAGCAACAAAGGGATGATATTGAATTGTAAGGAACGGTGGTGAGGACTTACGATGTGGTGGATGAGGTATTTTTGAAAATACGTTTTCAAAAAATGGTTGTGCAAAAAAGACTGTTTCCGCCCGGGATCGAACCGGGGACCTTGTGCGTGTGAAGCACACGTGATAACCGCTACACTACGGAAACAATGAATGCAGTGGCAAAATTACCGATATATATATACATACAGCTCCTAAAACAATTACTTATACTCAATGCGCTTATTTCTTTGGAAACTCATCTGGCAGTTATGTTAACCTGTCTTTATGTCTGATACGTGCAAAATCTGTCTATTATGATTTAATTTATATTGAAGAAAATTAATATCCGGAAATGGTGGAACAGGCCCGTTAATGGCCAATTATTCCGCTGTCAACATATTTGTTTGTTTTATGTTGCTAAAATTGTACAAAACCCTGAAAACGAGAAACTTTCAGGTAGATTTATTATCCTCTTGCCTCTCATATCTACTCACAAAACCACAGAGTATAACTTCCTCGCTCCATGTGTCAGATCACGCCAACTCCGAGGGTTGGAGCGGGTGACACGCACAAAGAACCTCCAACTTCTTTCATTGTAGATTAAATTCTTTGATTCCCCGCTCACCTAGTGAGCGTCCAGAGCGAGCGAGGCGAACGCTATGTGGTGTAGGTGGATAAATATGGACTAAAAATTAAAAATATAAGTAACGTTGTTCTGCCGCATTGCATTTTCAATAAAGACAAATGCTTCACTATTTTAAAAAGAAGTTGGTAATAGTTTTGCCAAGCAATTGTGTCGGAATAAAATAGATTGTATATACAATAGCTATAGAGTATACTAGAAAGCAATGTCGATTAAAGTACTGTTAACTTTGTACCAAGCTTGTACTTTTAATTGTGATATTTTAATCCAACCTTCGCAAATATCTAATTTTGCTGGTCAACCCTGCCAGATTAGGGCAAAAATAATACACGAACTAATGAACCCAACTATCATTTCCGCCATCTTGAAAATCTCTTGTTTCTCGACTCGCTCTCGCTGGGTGCTCGCCCTCATTAATATCTGATCTCCCGTCAGCAGCTTAATCTCTGTGGCCCTGGATTTAATACATATTTCATTTCGGTATTTCACGAAGCATTACCTTCATTCGCACCAGTTGTTTGACAAATACCTGTTTATTACCCGACGTCTTTTGTAAAAATGGGTATTGTTTAAGTTTTTATGTATTGTCTCAGATGAAATGTCAAGGTTCTTGTTGGGGAAGAAAAATACTTTGTTGTATAGAAGTGAATCAAATTCGGGCTATGATTTATTGTATTTTGAAACTCAACATCTGTACATGCCATTCGTTTTTTTTTTTTTCATTAAGTCCGCCTTTGTATAGTACTCGTTTTACTTGTGCATAAAGTTTTAGTAAATAAATAAATCTTTGTTTCAATAAAGTTTAAAAAACAAAACTTACTCGTCTTACAATGCAACCATTTCCAAACGGGTAACCTGTCATTATTTCAGCTAATCATAACCCTGTATAATTTCCTCTCAAACAACGATTCAAATCGATACCTTCAGTGAATTCTCGACTATCGCATACAATATCATACCAAAACAGTGCTGGTTTCCAACACCGTCCATTTAACAAAACTTGTGTAGCTTTATCATCGGTAGTGTTAATTCGGGGGGCAGGGTAACAGGAGGGGGGCAGGCAGGGGTGTCAGCTCGTAAACACAATTGTTGCGACTTTAAATCAAACAGTTCGCGGAGTCATTACGTACACGTGCTACTGGTACGTCGCTACTGGTGTGCAGCTCCATTGGTACGCGATACGAGATTTTACTGGAGATCCGATACCCTTATTGTAATAAGGGGGGGGGGGGGGGTCAAAAGTAGCACCAACTCATTGATAATAACGAGGTAAGGTACTGAAAACCGTCGGTTATGACATCTACTGTACCAGCTGGAAAGTTGGTTCCATTTCCCAGATTTTCTGAAAAAATTAATGAATTCGTCAGTCCTGAAACTAACAGAAATGGATAATGTTCTGAAGTGGGCCATGAGATAAGTAATAGAAATAGTAATGTTTGGCAGAAGTCACCTACTATGATTTTCTGCTATGGTATACTCGATAGATGATAGCAATGCTTGCGACGTACAATTCTGTACCAAAAACTTTTGAAGCACAACAAGAGCTTCTCGACACAACAACGAAAACGCGCGTCAAGAATAATGAAAGTACAAGTGAATGGACACGCAAGTGTAGTAATTATCCGCGCCAACTTTGTTGTTCCTCTTAATTTATCGCCAGTGTATCTTACTCCCTCCGATGGCGGCAACTTCTGCAGAGATGCTAAACAGATACACGAACAACTTTCGCTTTGTTTAGTCTCAAATTATATGTAACAAACGTATTGTTCAAGTTTTCGAATGAAGTGTATAGCGTTTCGAATCTTGATGAAATACGGAGCGTGGTGTGTTCTGATCGGTTGGAGGATTGAAATGGTGTCTAGGCAGCAAGCTTTTAGGGAGGCCTATATCTAGCAGTGCTTTGCGATAGGCTGAGTTTATCGAAGGCCAGGTTTGAGCAGGATTTGTGTCGACAATTAATTTGAAATGAAGACAACGAGGGCAGAAGTTTAAGCAGAAAATGATGATTTTAAATAGAGAATCGTGATTTTAAGCCTAAATATCGGTCTTTATGGTTGATATCACGATGGTATATTTAACGCAGTAAGTTCAAGTCACTGAAATAATATTTATAAATGCTATTTTTCAGTAGGAACCCTTCTCATCACGCTCCAGTGACTCCAGTCTCATATGCACCTGTGTATTCAGATCGCCAAGAAAATGATAACACAGGAACGACACAAACCTGCAAAAATATCTCTAAAATTTTCCTTAGCTCCTAAATTGGTTTACCGAGCATTTCCGAGCGCTCCCGAGCGCCCGCTCGCAAATCGTGCTCAATGTAGCATCACAAACGCGTCGCCGTCACGCCTCCTAACTATTTGATGTCGCCCGCAATGGATAGTGCCCCAGCCCTACGACTAATTACGAGTATGTTACCTACTGTCGGGGAGTATGGAAACTAAATATTTTGTTGTTATAAAAGGTTTTATACAGGGGGGCCTGTGAAGCGAGGTCCAAAGCAAAATTTTATGAAGCTGCTCTCCGAGGGTTTCTCGAAACACCCCTATGTATGTTCAGCGATTATTTATAGTTTAGGACCTAGACGGTTTTTAATATTTTAGGGAAATTCGCACTTGACTTTGGTGACAATACAAAACTTGGTACCAAGGAGCTCGTCTGATGATGCAACCGAAAGACCGTAGGAACTCCTCAACTCAACAAGAAAACCCCCTCGTGTTTGGATTTCCATTCACAAGTTACAAGGGAGTACATGAAAAATGGATTCAAATTTTTATTTTGGACCTCGTTTCACGGGCCTCCCTGGTATATTTGTCAAAAATAAAGTGATTTCTAAGTTTTCGGTGTGTTAAGCAGTGGCGGATTGGCCACGTAGCAACAGTAAAAAAATAAAGAGAAAAGCTACGGGCCCCGCGCATTTAGGGGCCCCGCGCACAAACGCTTTCTGACCGTAAAAAATATCAATATAGTTTTACATAGAAGCGTGAAAATATTTTTTCAAATCAATGTAGGTACAATACTTACTACGAAAGAGTTAGTATCAAAATCTTCAACTATAATTTAATAATTTAGTACACATAGGTATACCAACAGCATATACTCCAATGGTGATGGCCGAGTAACTTTGATAGAGATTAATGGATTGCAAAAGGAAGCAGCGAGGTGCAACATATGAATAGTAATTTTATGTCTTCAGATTTACGAAAAAAAAAGTAAGCCTAACATAAACTGACGAATCACTCTCACGTCAGAGATTGGTTATGTTATTCGGAAAGCAAAGGACGACTTTTATGTTTTGTTTGCAAAGTTACTGATTCAGATAGATTGTCATCACGGTTTACGAAAGCCGGATTAGATCACTGGAAGAACGCGCATAATTTGTTGATTAGTTAAGAAGAAAGCACTCAGCATAGACAAGTCATGATTTCGTTGTTAAACCTCAAAAACAAGAAAGTGCGTGTTGATGCTCAAATTGTGAGCCAAATTGAGTCTGAGTAAATATATTGGCGGCCACTTTTAAAACGAATTATTGCAGTATTAAGGTTTTTAGCAGAACGAGGTCTTGCTTTTCGGGATTAAGATGAAATTGTTAGTTACCTCAGTTTGGCAATTATTTGGGCTTATTAGAATTAATCACCGAATTTGATACTATTATGACACAATTGTTCAAAGGCATGCCATTATAGGAAAGGGGCTTACGTAATATTTATCAAAAACACCATGTGAGGAGTTTATCCATATAGCTGCATCAAGCATAGTGGATCAGATTATTTTAGAAATTAAGAGCTGCAAATGCTACTGAGTATCATTGGATTCTACTCCAGATAAATCCCATGTAGATCAACTGACGCTAATAGTGCGCTATGTTCTGCCATCTGGACCAGTCGAAACATTTGTTAAGTTGTTGGACATGGAAGGCATTTCTGCTGAGCAACTCGGTCAAAGCTTATTAAATGATATCAAAGATCACACAATCAGACAATCAGACAATCTTTGACGTGTTTGTAAGCCGCTGTATTTCCCACTCATATTGCTTGTGAGCAATATGAGTGGGAAATACATCGGCTTACAAAGACGTATTAAGCAAATAAATAAGTATGCAGAATAAATTCCCTGTCTTATATTTGGTTGCTAGGTGCGCTGCAGACTGCTGTACAGAACCATCAATATTCTTAGATTTCATTGAAAACTTATACGAGGGCTGCCTTTTAAGTTGTGTCGTTTGAAATAAGTATAGACGATCTAATAGATTATTACCATTTACTGATTTTCAAAGAATTCTCCGCGATATTTAATACACTTTTGCATGCGTTCGAACTAGTTTTTAGAACACTTATTCCACTCCAAAGTGGGGGTAGTCAAAATGGCCAATTTGTATGCGTCAACAGCTTCTTCGGGTGAGCTGAAACGTTGACCACGAGGATTTTGCTTAATTTTGGGGAACGTAAAAAAATCTTTAGGCCTCAAGTCAGGGCTGTAAGGCGGTTGATCTAAAATTTCGACATTTTGGGTACTCAAAAACATCTTTGTATCGCGGGCGGTGTGCGAACTTGCATTGTCATAGTGCAGTATCATACGACGTCTTGAGTTGTTTTTTCGAAACTCTGTGATGACTTGTGGCAAACAAACAGTGGTATACCAGTCAGCGTTAGCCGTCTTGTGATCTTCTAGTACAATAGTGACGACGTGACCACCCTTTGCCACAAACGAGGCAACCATTTTTTTTAAGTGCTCCGTGAGCGAATGACTTTAGTCAGTTTTGGCTCATCGTGGAAGACCCAGATAGTTGACTGCTGCTTGGAATCTGAATCGTAAGCATATATCCAAGACTCGTCACCACTAACTATATCATAAACGTGTTTTGACTGTCCTCGGTTGAATCACTGCAGAGTTTTGCGACAACATCTAACACGGGTTGCTTTTTGGTCGTCGCTAAGCAAATGTGGTATCCAACGAGAGATCACCTTTCTTACGCTGAGTTCTTAGTGCAGGATTTTTTGGATAGTAGTCCCTGAAATGCCCACGGCAGCCTCTATTTCACGATATGTCACATGACGATCTTCGACGATTAGCTGCCGCACGGCGTTAATATTCTCTTGCGTCATGGCGGTTTTTGGACGACCTTCACGTGGCTTGTCACTGAAGCTAGAGTGCCCACGTTGAAATTCTAAATACCAGCGTTCTACAGTCCTAAGACATGGTGCTGCATCACTAAACACAGAAGTGATCTCCTCAAAGCACTGAAGTCGCGTTAATCCCCTTTGAAAGTTGTAGAAAATTATCGCACGCATATTTTCCTTTGATATTTCCATTTTTACAACCGACTTGTCACCTTTGAATAGACGCTACAATAAAACTGTTCAACCGATCAAAAAACATTCTTTTGTTTCCGAATTCTAGATTCAAAAAGATGAAAAAGCCATATGGTTTTTTTTTAATAATTGCCCTCGTATACATTTTTTCCGCTTCGGGTCCTCTTACGAACGCACTTAAAGAAAGTACGTAAAAAATTCATATTTTGATAATGTTTTAAATTACACATTTACAAAAAATTAAAAAATAAACTGAAACTCTACAATAATGAAAAACTGGCTTTTCTCCATACACATTCTGCAGTCTCACTTTATGCTCTCATGACTCAACTGTTGTTTTATTTTATTGTCATCCATCATTCCAATAAAATTCTTTAAAATATTTTTACTATTTGCGTTAAAGTCGACACGGAGCAAAGACAAACAAGCCCTCACTATGATAGGAAACATGACACAATCGCAAATTATTTATACCGACAATTGCACCTTTAAGTCGGAGGAATAAAGGTAACTTTTCATTGATCCAACTTCAAAAAATGTATTTCTTTTGGCGTGACATACACAGTTAACTTTACAGGGCGTGAATACTTTACGTAGTTGTGATAAGGGCGGTTTTCAGTTGTTTATATGGCTGTTGTGTTGGCAGAGAAAGCAGCGGGGTTCCGCATAAGCTGCACTGGACACCAATGGATTTATCGTTGGAGGTTTAGACAAGAAAAGCAGCTTTGTCTTTGAGACAAACGGACGCCAGCTACTGGTGTCACGGAGGGGGCGATAAGAAATAAATAAAGATATTGATTCTCACAAATAGTAAAGGGATGTCATAAATCGGAAAATCTTTTCCTCTTTCAAAAAGATTTTCCTCTTGAAACTTTGAGAGAAATGTCAAATCTAAGTACACGTCTCATCCTAGCCTTTTCCCAACTTCGTTGGGGTCGGCTTCTAGTCTAACCGGATGCCGCCGAATAGCAGTATTTTACATGGAGTGACTGCCTATCTGACTTCCACACATACGGGTTAATACGATATCCCTTGGTAAGACTGGTTGTTAGACTTTCAGGCTTCTGACAACCCGTAACGACTGTCAAAGATCCACGAATGACAACGGGGACCAACGGCTTAACATGGTTTCTGTGGCACGGAGGGGTCTCGTGTGTGTAAAGATGGTCACCCATCCACGGAGTGACCGTGGCCAGTGCAGCTTTATCTGATCGATCCAACTGTGCGTTATTTTACCTCTGACAGCTGCAACCCAACAACAACCTTATTATTACAACAATAAAGATCACTGTGATTTTGACAGACTTGACAGTTGCAGCAACCCAAGAGCAACCTTATCGTCACGAGATTAAAGATCACTGTAATATTAACAATGATACAAAACCAGAGGTAAAATAACTATGGATGGATTGTACGTAGGCTACCTGTCGTTTTAAATAATACAATTATCTCAAAACATTCACGGCCGCCTCACGCCTTTTCATTCCGTACAATTAACCTTTACGGCTTTACTAAACAAACGTGGAACAACTCTCGGGTCATGGGAACAACAAAATCGAAAGGTCAATACGTCCCTTGACAACTAAAGCGTGTTATTTAATAACAAAAATCAATATAACATAGTTTGGACAGACACAAACACGATTACCAGGGGCCGACAATCAAAGGGAGCTCGACAATGTCGAGTTGGCAATAATAGCATTATTATGAATTACCAATGCAAATAAATGGACTGAAGGTTTGGTGGCAAAGATTGAAATAGTTCCGCAGTGGTGACAAAAGATCCATCACTGGATTTTCTATTTTCTCTCCAATCGTTAAGGGCTTTCAGAATTCAATCAAGACAATCAATGAATCAAGACGCTTTACTTTGTGTGATGGCTGTTAAAACGGTGAAGGAAAACATCGTGAGGAATCCGGCATGTCCTAGAACCAAAAATTCGAAGACATGTGACATCTACCAAAGCGCACTGGGCCCGCGTGGTGGACTACGGCCCACTCCCTCTCACTGAGAGAAGGCCTGTGTCCCAGCAGTGGGAACATTATAGGCTGATTATTATGCTAAACGCCAGCACATCAAGCTACCCGAAACTGTCACATTTTCCCAACTTTAAACCTTATACTTTAGCGATTAAGTTGAAAATCTATTAAAGAAATTTGACACAGCATGATGTGCTGGCGTCTGTACTAAAAGTGCGTACCTGTGCCAATAATTGTTTCAAACAACTAAACGCTCACCCCCTTACTAATAAACGTTGTATAGCATCTGTATAGTTACACAACGCTTTGTCTTTTTCTTTTGAAAGTCAAATTACTGACGACTGCAAGAGAGAAATCGGTGTTTAATTATTCATGTAATATAATAAGTTTATTAATAAGGGGGATAGATGATTATATTATACACATAACGGAAATTATAATATTAAAATGTTCTAAAAAGTTGTAACCAACATTTTCAGTGAAAACCTACAACTTTTTTTTTTAATAAAGAAGAGTGAAGTGAGAAACACTTTCAAATTGTCGCATCTACGACATAGTCTAGCCAGTTATACGTCACAGGAGCGAAACGGGCAGTTGGGCGGCTGTGTCCGGCCGTGATTGCCTGTGTGCTCATCCAATAAGACTGGGCCCTTCACGGCTTATCACTCCCGCACTCCACCAGACACCCTCCTGTCAATATTTGACTTGCTTGCTGTATTCAAGATTAAGTTAGTAATGAATGGCCTAAGTTGTAACGATTTTGATAGTTACTCTCCAAGTTACAATCCGAAGTTTGTCCTTTTTATGGAGATGTATTTCGGACTCATAAATAGTAATTAAGGGCTTGAATTAGCACCTAAACGCAGTTAGTGCATGAAGTTCTGGGTTATTGTCGAAAGTTTGTTACTTAATATTTTATTCTGGCTATAATTTTCATATGGCTACAAAAGTTTGGAATTTGTTAGACATGTGTTGGCCACAAAACATGGTCCCTACAACACATGGGTGCTAGTTCTGTTCTTATCTAAGTACAGATCTAGCACCCATATGTTTCAGGGACCATGTTTTGTTTGTCTTAGAAAGAAACTTCGAAAAGAACCAGAGTGTGTTGTCCTATATTTCTTTACTTTAGAACATTTTTGAATAAATGTTTAAGTACCAGAGATGTGGATAGTATACACTATATGTTAGAAAATCTTCAACTACCATTGAAGTTAAAAACTGCATAACTGCGTCCGAAAATTAGCAACCCCAAGAACCATCTAGTTAGGATATTTTAGCCAAAATCACAAACCGACACCAGTGATGTTTACCTTGGCGCCAGAGTACGACCGGCAGAAAGTTGACAACACAAGTTTTTCCTAATGAAGTCACTTGGCAAGACTGTTTCGGCATTGCTGCAATTTTTGGTTTCGTGGCGTACGACAGTGTACGTGACTTGAATGTGTGATGTGTAAATATGCTGCTTGTACAAGTTTCTTTGTGTTGGTTGGGCTTTACTCGTGTTGGAAGATGTTGCTTATCGTCATCAAAATATATACAACTGTACAAGGATCTTTTAGCGCGTGAAAAAAATCGGAACTTACTCCGCCATCTTGTTTTTCAATACAATTTTTATAACCAATATCAATCTAAATATTTTATTAAATAACCCTACACGTCAGAAGCTAGGTGCACGGTTCCAATTGGTCGTTTCCTATGGAGATGAGCCGGCAAGAAAGTCCACGATAATTCTTTTAAAAATAATTGGCTTTTACATTGTTTTCTAATTACAGTGTTTTAACAGGTATGGGAGGACAGTGTAGGCCTGTCAAAAAGTAACAGGTACTTAATATAATAGTTTATGTTGTAATAAATGTTCTACAAATCTATAGTCAACAAGGCCTACCACGTTCTCACATTCACAGAATATAAAAGAATCTATTTGAAAGATAAATCACTACATAGTATAAAACAAAGTCGCTTCCCTGTCTGTCTGTCCCTATATATATGCTTAGATCTGTAAAACTACGCAACGGATTTTGATGCATTTTTTTTTAATAGATAGAGTGATTCAAGAGAAAGGTTTATATGTATAATACATGCATAATATAGTAGAGAAACACTGATAATTTTAGAGGTTTCTAATGTAATGTCGTAAATAAACACATTTTTTTGCGCTTACATTGTAAACGCTGGCTGAATCCGCAGAGATAGATCAAAATAATGTACTACAGTATTGTACACCTTAAAAAGGTCTACAAAAAAGTCCGCAATGGTATATGTCTATCTCTTAGGGATAACCCAAAATAACCATTTTTTATCCTATACTTTTTACGAGAAATAATGGCTCTAAAATTATCAGTGTTTCTCCATTGCACCCGTGCGAAGCCGGGGCGGGTCGCTAGTAAAATATTAAACATAAAAACCTATTTAAACCAAATGACTTGATTGTCACTACAACTGTATCAAATCTGAATTTATATCCTGTAACAATTTCACAAATGTTTACCAACAACTCCCCCTGTTAAAGTCATTCAAGAGCCAGAAGATTTTTGTAGCACTATAGATTGAATTAAAGTGGATGTCAATCCATCGCACGTTTCTCGCTTTAATTTTCTTTTGTACCAGCTGACATTGTTGCTCGCAATGTCTCTTGACCTTAGGAGAACTAATTGATACACCTAGGAAAAAGGATTCTATGTGGCAATCCTGAATATGGTCTGTCAGTGTGCCAATTTTCACCCAAAGCCGTCGTCCGTTCATGTATGATAACTGATAAGTATGTAAGTAATAAACATACATCAGAAACTTTCATATTAAAAGTATGGTAAAAGTAGGCACATAATGGTAATGTTTTTTTTCCACTCGGTTTGATAGGTGGCAGGGTTTGTTCTAAGTCCGCCTGGCGGCTGGCTAGCTACCACCATCTTATACAACGTGTAACGTTAAATGCGCAAAACCTGAAAATAGTTTGATCAGAATAACGTGCAGAATTAATTGAACCACTTTTTAATACTGGTCACATTTTTCAAAAAATCTTCATTAAAAACGTTACCGTGTCTACTTATTAATAGGTCAGGCAAACCAATGTCAGCGCGGCGCAGCGGCCCGGTGACGACTCCTCCCTCGATAAAGCGTCGTCGCAGACGCAAGAAACGATCAGAATGGCCAGTAAAACTAAAACAGCACATAAAACCTTTACAATTTTTTTAATCATTTTTTTTTTTTTTTTTTTTATTAAAAATCATTTGGGGTGTCTGAGGTTTTGCGCATTTAACGTTACACGTTGTGTAAGTCCGTCGCCATAGAAACAATGTTTACAGCATTGTTGTGTTTCGCCAATTAGAGGTAAGATAGCCAGTTGTGTGGTTGAGGATTCTGGATCAACCTTCACCTTCGGCCTGATCATCACTTACCATCAGGTGAGATAAAAGCCAAGTGCTTCCCCGTTGTGGCTAAAGAAAAATGTAGAGATGAGGCCTCTATTCATTTGTTTTCTGGAAACGTCTCCAGAAAATATTATTCTGTAAGTATCTGTAATAAGAACATAAAAGAGATTATCATAGTGATTTTCTGTCATAGGTACTCAACTCCTTTGACCATCGCAAATTGACATGTGTTACAAATAATATCGTATTATAAAATACTAAAACTTGTCCTGACATGTTTTAGTATTTTATTTTATTTTAGCAACATTATACGCAATTTTCAAAGTAGGCGATTATGTTCCTGAACATGCCTACTTTGAAGATTGCGTATAATATTGCTATGTTCGTATCAAAAGATCAAATAAACCACGCATAAAGGACCAAATTCAAACACGCGACGTAATTAAAAAACTAAAGTACTATCTTCTTAAGAAACCAATATCGCGTATCATCTTCCGTGTTCGATTGTTCTGGAACAATCTAGACGGATCGAGTAACGTTGACATGTAAACACAAAAGTTTTGAAACGATCTCATCTATCGTCGCGCCCGGGGCCTCATTGAGTTCCTTCGCAACTTTCTCCAAGTGTAATCAAAGGATAAAACCTTCTGTAGCCAGAGTCAAGTGGCTGCATAAAGGGGAAAATTCAGTTACTCCTATAGCGGACGCGGCTCCAAACATTGGGATGGAGATACAGTCGCGGTGTGGACGGGGAATTTGATGCTGGTCGGATTGAAAAGAAAAATGTGACTGAACCACTAAATGACAACAAATTCAATTTTTTTTTCTTCACATAAATATACATGGGCACTTATGAAACATCAGACGCTAGGGCCTTGGTTACAATTAGTTGTTTCCTACGGAGATAAACCGACAAAAAACTCCACAACAATGCAGGTTCTTTACTTACTCTGTAGCTTGTAGGAACAATTACCTAAACAACGCAATACAATATATTCAGGCAGTATTTTGGAGTTTCTTAGGGATAGAATCTTTATGGTATCAATGGTACACCTTTTTTTTTTAAAACCGACGATAAATTTCTATGCTAGGGGGTCTAGGACCATGTGCTGCAATCATGGTTACCATGGTCCCTGCCACACTAAAACGCGGTACCAGTTACTATTAACACTGCGAGAAATGAGTTTTTGTAGAGTGAAACTACAGATTGCCGCCAATTCTTTCAAGAATAAGATCATGTCTATCAGGCTTATATTGAGTAAATATTTATCTCCACATCATAAGAGAACCCTTTTACAACATTTGAATCAAACACACAACAGTAAACGCGAATTCAGCCCTTTATATAAAGCCATAGTTGGTTCAGCGAGCGAATTTGCATCGGAATGGCTGATTACAGAGTCATACCATAGGCAGTAGCTTGGACCTAGCTCCAGCCAGGTACCGCCGAATGGGTTTCAGACAACTAGATTTTAAACTTGCCGTGAATGTCCTGCTTTATATACGATATAATGTGTTTGGTTTGCGGTTCTAAATATATGGGAGTTCTTGGTTGTTTTGTGGCAAGGAAAACCCACTCCAAGGACTGCAAATATTCATGCAGATATGGTTTGAATAATTGTCTCAAATTGGGTGTTAGGAATACGAGTACTTACCTACCTATCCTTTTGTTGAATCAAGATTGCACTGGTGATCCTCTGAGCGAACCTTTTAATAATAACAATGAACCTTCTTTGCGAGTCGATGGTACTTTATATGTATATTCATTGGGCCCGGTGGGTGGGTGGCCACGTTATAATAGCAATTGTTTGAGAATTATTACTATTCTTTTTAATTACGGACAGATCATAGGTGATAACCTGACACTTTTTAGTCGAACAGCAACTCAAAATTTCCTAAAATAATAACCCGATTATACTCTGCTCAACTGGGAACACAAAGAAAAGAAGGCCAAGACTTCACGCTAAACAGTATCAATAACAACTGTAACCGTGGCAGTAGCTAGCTTTAAATCCTATTCCCAACAAAAACAGCATATTGATTCTGTAAAAATCTCACTGTGAATACTTGCGTGGAGTGAGCTGTCAGTGTCATCGCACTGATGCTAGAGATTGACATGGCAAACATTTACAATCATAACCGAGATTTGAATAATATTTTTTTATTCTAATTATTTTGATAATTTTATGTCATTTAAAAACTAGTATTTTAGCTGTCAAAACATTACTATTTTGTGGGGTTTTCAAATAAAATAGGAAAACAGAAACTTAATAAGAATTTTGGTTTTCTTTTTTTGCTTTTTTCGTAGATTTCTTATATAAGGACTTTAAAAAAAGGTTTTTTTTTTCTAGATTAAAAACCCACAAATTAGTAATGTTTTGACAGTTAAAATATAATACTAGCTATTAAATTATATAAAATTATAGAATTAGCATAGAAAATATGATTAAAATCTCTATTATGATTGTAAATGTATAGTTAGTCAACCTAGTATCAGGTCGGATGACACTGACAGCTACCTCCACTCTCACTTCACCCAAGTTTTCACAGTGAGATGGTTACAGAATCGCACTGCAGAACCACAATACAAAAGATAAGATCAAAGAAATAAGTTGTTTAATTATTTCTAAGTAATAACTAAACTTGTACCGCAAGGTAAGGCTGGTCTTCGTAAGGTAAATGCGTTCATTTGCATCGGAAAAAGTTTTTCACGGTAACTTGAACTTTAATTAAAAACAGAATTAAGTGTACAGGATCAAGTGGATATTTACAATCGGGGACAAAAGTATTGGCACACTCAAACTTGGTACTACTTTTTCGATGTTTCAAAGTTTTCTCTGTCTACTAAAGCAACTTCTTTTGTCTAAGAGGTTTCTTCAATGTTGAATCCTAATGGAAACAAAGTTAAAAGTTACGTAAGACCGGTTCTTGTATTCCTTATCAGGTCACATTTGGGTAATGTGACGGACGCGTTTTCAAAGTTTTGAGTGACTCAATGCGCCAAGAAATACCAACCATCGTAGGCTCTTCCACAAGGAAGTTCTTTAGTAAAAATATTACAAAATGTGGTCATCTTCTTAAAAGTGCATATTTCCAAAATCAGATTTTACTTATTTCACTAACATACTTTAAAAACTTATTGCACACACCGGTGTTTTTTTATTCTTCCAAGTTATCCTATGTCCAAATTGCAATGTCCGCCAGTGTACACGCGTGTGAGTGTACCGGTCTCCTTGGAGGAGCATTTTATCAGCCACAACCAGCCGCTGTACTCCCCACGGAATGGAATCAAAGCAAGAACGAACTGATCATTTATGTTGCTTCATTTAATTGGCCATTATTTTGTAACTAAAGTTTTGTTGGGCCGAAAAACTTGATTTTAAATAAGTATTATATAGTTTTTGACTACTACCAAACTTTTAGAATAGAATAGAATAGAATACTCTTTATTATGTACAGACATAAATATGGATTTTTTTTTATACTTTTTACCTAGAAAAAGCCTTGAACTGAAAATAAATGTGGAATTTTTGACAGTTTTTTGCACTAGTACTGTCGGACGTCAATTTTATTCCACGGATAAAAGATATCTATCTGACTTTGGTAAAATCAGCCCTAAGTAAGTAAAAAAAATATGTTTGAGATTGTAAGTTCCTTTCGAACATAATTTAGCTAAAATCGTGTTAAGTAAGTAATCGTTAATTCACATTAAAAAACTTGGCAAATCATAATTATAATATCAGCAAAGAAAAGAACTCATCGACATGACCCGTATTTTTCTTAGTATTATTTTTGCTCCCAAGTCCATTTCTAAAGGTTCTATATAATATATGTACTTATAAACTATTCACTGCCTATAAAAATAGCGATAAAGGTACTTTTACAGCCACTTTTTCTGTAAATTACATTTTCTATTATGTCCTTAGGCTAACCTTATATGCCCCTTAGCTTGCACGGCCGGGTCATCAGTCTTTGTTTGTGTGCTACCTAAGATAGATCACACCATTGGCTAGGCATATCATGGGATACACGCCTTTATTGACATAGAAACATGGAAACTAAGTTTAGTGTCTGTTTGAGGTATTTCAGCGGGGTGATTGCATAACACATTAACATTAGCAATCGCTTTGATTTTGACAGTAAAGTTCAACAACATTCATTGCGTTATTTACATTTTTGAGCAGACCATTTTTTCGAACACATTATGAAGCAATGGAGAAGTAGTTTTACACAATTAGGGTACTGATCGGTGTCATTGCCGTGGTTTTCTAGGTCTATGTCTAGATTTCATTGTCCTAGCTTTAATAATAGATGTCTCAGAAGTCTTACGTCATCGAGGAGACTTTATTTGTGAAAGTTTGATATTATGATGATCAAACTTAATAAATTGTCTACGCCAAAACAATTACTGGCCGCTCGCCGACACCACAATGTTCTATTTTAGTCGATTACCCCTACAAGTACCTAAGACATTTTGCTCCCGACAACAAACTTAGCAGCGTTACCTGATAACACTGAACTTTAATGGCCACCGTGTTTATCACTGGCCCGGGCTAACGGCAGCTAAACCGCCCTTCAAACATTTTATGGCGTCCTCACGTCCATGAAAAAACTACCATCAGCTCCTGACAAAATTACATCTCACTTCAAATAGTGCTCGTAAAATTTACGCCAATTTAGATTCCCTTTACTCGGAGAAAGTCGTTTTTACAAAACGTTGTCGTATAATAAGTCGGTAAAACGTGTGTTTTACGAGGCTAGACAGACCCTCTGTTGTCTGCGTGTCTGTCACAAGATTGTCTGCCGAGAGCTGCAGATGAGATGGCAGATAGAATGTGGGGATACTTTCTATTGTGTGGAGCTTACGTGTAACTGGGCTATTTGGAGGGATTGAGTTTGTTATAACTGCATGATTTTGATTGCATGGTTTTTTGAGTAGAAGATGCGAGTAAGTGACGAACTCAAAAGAAGTTTTATTTTATTTTATTTCGATCACCATTTATTTCAATAATGTAAAACCTATTAGGGTTAACGAAAATGTTTACCTACGTAATAAAAACACTTGCATACTAACGAACTGAAAACCTTTCACCCAGTACTAATGGAACCTAAACTTCAAGCCCAGAAACGTCACAGACAACTCCCCATCACTCAATATTCCATCAGCTGAAACGACGACAAGCAACTGATACCGCCATCCCATTCCGAACGAAACTAGCGCCATCCTAGCGAGGCGACGCACGCCACACGCGTCGTCAATCAGAATCGTCGTAATCCGGCAATAGAACGAAAACAATTGCCACACACACACCTACCCGCCAAATTACATTTCCAATTCATGAAGGCTGTTATACAACTTTTTCCCTTTCTTCATCCCTTACCCAAACCCACCCCACAGTTTTCACCTCGCGATCTTTTTCTATGAATAATTTTTCGGAGGAGCTTGTTGACTTAATTTTATATCGGTATCCTTCTTTTTTAATGTGGGCCTAAACCGATAAAAGTGTTGGTACCGCGAATTGGTCGTGGATTAAACGGAGTTTTTACATCTTGCTTAACAGTTATCTTTTTTAGGGTTATGATGTTGCTGCAAATGGTTTGGGCGGGTGCCCTTTTCATAACAGATAATTACTTAACATGAGCCATATAGCTGTGGTAGGTAGTATATTTGTTAATTTATTTCCATTTAATTTTTAATATACTACTGTTTGTTTTCCCTTACAAGTAAAAAACTGTCACGGAAGAATATTGCCGTTGTGATAATGCTTGGCTAATAGGTTGATTTTTCGCAGTACCTACTGTTCGATTTTTGCTGCCAAAAGACAATCCGTTTTATGTGACTCAAAAGCATTAAGAAGAGGCCTATTCTACTCACAGACTATATAGCCAATGCATTGATATTTTTTTTAAGTAAAGTTACCCGCTGGGATAGTTTTCTAATTCGAATAATGATTGACTGATGAGCGCACAAAACAGAGATAAATTACATCAATTACAGACGATCACAGGATACCTAAGTAATACAAAACCTAATCTCAATCAATACTTAATTAATTAATCCAAAATATGCCAAAAGCAAGTTAAGTGCATCAATTATGATCCCGTCACGTTAAGCAGGAGTTAAGCTGAAGCCGATAGGTTCGGTTAATAGCCAAACTTTTGGACGCAAGAGCTTTGACAAACGACGCCGCGCCGTAGATAACTAACTTTTAGTTGTATATTGTTTTATTCTCGTTCGATAGTAATTTTAGCTAATTATGGTAGGGTCTCAGTTTTAAGGGCTTTTAGGGTTATTAAAGGCTTTTAAGTTAAATGGATGTAAGTGTTTGTCATTGATAGCTTACACTATTTTATGGACTGAAAGCTCGGATAATTTATACTTATTTTGAACTTCGTGTTGCTTGTCTAAATATTAAAACTGTCGACTGAAATATTTCATATTATAACCGTAATAGTCCTGTTATTTTGTAATAAAATAAATAGTTTTTCCCCTTTTAAAAATTCTGCTGAAACGGGTAGCAAGTTGCGAGGCAGGCATAGAGTTTTACGATACATATTCTCATATCTATCTAATAATGTAATAACTTACTAAGAATTGAGCAGATAAAACTCGACTGAGTATATTACTTCTTTTAGAATATTGCTACGCATAATAAGGTATGATGACCTTTATGAATATAACTTTTACTTTTACTCTTAATGGTATACTTCTAGCACATTTTCAAAATTTATTCCGAAATTCTCTCATCGAATTTTCCTTACAATTTGCACTAATAGTATCAGAAAAGCGTGTAGGCAAAATATTTCCAAAGCACAAGCATTTCGATACAGGCCGGCCAACCGGGTAAGCCTTCTAAATTTTCCAACCAATTACGTAGGAGCCTCGTTTGCTACGTAACCGGTATACTTGAGATTTGCTCTCAGTGCGCACAGCGCGGCTTATGCCGTAACTTGCGGAGTCATTTTTAGATTTAGAAATGTTTTTGTTTATTCGTGCATGAAATATATTAATTCTCCTCTCACTTGACTTAGAAATAAATGATTGGTTTGAATTTAGTGAGACCTTCAATTTCATTGCAGCGAAGTCATTGAACTGACTAACCGTCGGTCCCAAAATTACATTTTGACATCACAAGGACTGACAGACTTAGGTAAAAGCCCAAAACTTAAATATGTGTTTATATGAAATTATGAATTAATAGTGATGAAGTTTTCCAAACGCTGCCCAACCCAACTGGATTCTTCTGTCGGCATCTTTCTCAAATTTATGTCTACTAATCTGGATGACTTGCCCTAGGTAGACATACTTCTTCATAACTGAACCGAAGGTGGACAGGCTGGATGCGGAAGGCGGAGGACGGTTATAGCGCAGCTTGCGAGAGGCCTATGTCCAGCAGTGGACTGCGAAAGGCTTAGTTGATTGATTCTGAACGTCCATATTTACATGACAACAACTACAACTCAGGTACATTTGACCACTATCAGACCTACAAGAATTTTACCATTATTTTCACACTCTCTCATAGAATCAATTTTCCAACATGAATAGAATAAAATGATAATGTTAGTAAAATAAACAAGTGAGTAGCCGCCATGTTTGAACGGGGAGTTCAAACAGCAAGAGCCACTCTTGACATGTTGCGAGCAGGACGAGCTACGCAAGGTACGCTATTTTATACAGATTTGAACTATCTACATTTTATACAACAAAATGATAACATATTTATGTAGCTGATAATATCTACCAAAAAAAAAAAAAAAGTATATATTTTGAGGTCTGTGTATATTTTGAGGTCACATGAGTGTCATAATAATTCTGAAACAAAATAAAAGTATTTAAAGAATAACTCGAATCGAAGGATTATTGAGGTCCTTCGATCCAACTATTCGTCTAGCTTAGCTTGTATAGCTTATTTAGTTCTTCATATTAGTGTACAGACCACAAACTATGAACAGAAGTATGAAAAATTTCCTCAGCTATGCAAGCTAAGCTGGACTAACTTAGCTTAGCTCTTGGTCTGCAACCCGCTTAACTCGCAATTGACTTATGAATATCGAAACTTATTCTCTTCTATGCTTTAATAACTAGGTCAGTTATTCGACAATATTATGAGATGACCTGGACTGATGGTCACAAGATATGTTTCAAGTATCTACTAAACAAAAATTCAACAAGGTCAGTAGGTAGTTCTACGCATATAAGGCCGTCCAACAAATCCATTAGATGATTTGAATCGAATTGTATTTCTATTGTTAGCTTAATAAAATTGAACAGTTGAAGAAAAATGTAAGAATTGGTAACGTAAACGCACCTAATAACGACCCGTTAAAATCCGCGCTCATTACCGCCCTATTCAGAAAACTATCATTTTTATGTCATGTATTAAAGCTACACCATTGGTTGCTTTAAAAAAAATGTAGATGTATTTGTATTGCAAATGTTTATCTCTTTTTTGCGTGCGTAACTCGACGATTTAAATAATAATTGCTGAGTTCGTCCGTGGACGCCGACCTTAGTGCATTTTCCATAGTGTGGCATTCCCGATGGCGTAAGTACTCTTGTTTCTTTTTTAGCAGAAGATTATATCGTAAAGCATTTTAATGTAACTTCTAGTTCTTTTGATGCATTTTTGATACTTTCAGGAACACAAGTAATGATTAATTTTAATGAGATACTATTTTATTTTGCTTAAAATTCAATATTAAAAATAGGCGGTAATAGGAACAAAAATCACAATTTTATTCCTATTGTCGACCCATGTCGCTGATAAGTACTTGTCGTATCTTTTGTGTGCCATGATTTTTGTTAAAATGCATAAATTAATAGGCAGGAGGCTATACTAACTCAGTTCCTTAGTATGTTAACTTATATTTGAGCTATTAACGCCATATATTCAAGAGCTTTAGTAGCCGTATACACTAAATTTGTTCTTATGTAAATATTTTGATGAATAAAGGAGGTATAATTTTTAAATAGTGTATTTTTATAGTTGAAATATCATTATTTTTAAATATTTTTAGCAACCACACCACTTAAAATCATATACATGTACAAAAATCACATGTATTTACACAATTCATACACATTCCCTTGGGTCGGTAATAGGTTATACGATTTCCTTTAAGAAAACCTATTACCGATCTACTTGTACATTTACGACGGACCCCATACCTACTACATGTTTTTTTATTTGGTATTTATTTTCAAGTAAACATAAAGTTATTTAATAGACATTATAGTATTCCATAATAAACATACAGATTTAAAATAACATAAGCTTTATTATATTATAGTAATACTTAGCTAACATTTATATGTGGAAGTCATATGGTAATTTTAATTACTATTTGCTATCCGTTTATACATATATCAGATGATTGTGAAATAAACCGTCCAGCAAAGATCATTAAGATATGATTGTGGACTTGATTCAGAGTCAGATGAATCTATTTTTTAATCTTATTTTTTTTTTAGCCAAAGGTTAATTTTCTTAATTTGTTTTATATTATAATATTTGATTTTGATTTGACATGACTGCTAGAATTAAGATTTCATTCTAATTTTATATTTCTATATTACATTTTGTAAAATAATATACTAATATTACACTTTAGGTTACAAATAATTCATATTAAGTACCTAGTATATTTTTTAAGACTTATTGAAGGCTGTTAAGAATATATAATAACGTTAAGTTTTGATAACATTTTGTAGTGAATACTGAGATCACAGTTAATCTTAAATTTGATTCAGAGTCACATGATGCTATTTTTTATAATTTTTTTTCACACGAATAATTTTATTAATTTGTTTCATTTGTCAATCTTAATCCAAGATTTGATTTTTGATTTGACATGACTACTAAACTTAAGAGGCGGTTTACAGTCAAATGCCTTTTCTACTGTTTTAATAGATCACATTTTGTATTTTTTATTCTATTTACGAGTTATGATACTTTTTTAATTATCGGCGCTAGTGGACGGTAAACCGCCTCATAAATGTTATTGTAATTTTATATGACTATGTTACATTTTTACTAAGATTCTATAATGCCATTTACTCTTGTATAATACCAAATGCCCCCATTGGTTATATATTATAGTAGTTATAATCAATGCTGGCCTTTGGTAATTTGTTTTACATAATTCGTATAAACATGATATTTTTTACTGATTTAACGCTGTTAAGAATATACTATTATAAGAATACACGAGCATTTTTATTTAACTTTAACGGTTCCATTTATTTAGTGGTCGGTATTAGGTGTCACATAAACGGTATTAGGCACACACCCGATATTTTGAGTCGGTAATAGGGACATGACCCTTTTTCCTTTTATTAAATTTTTAATTTTTTAAGTAATTCTTTGATTATCTGTTCTTATACATAACTAAAAAAATCGATAATTTCAGTATTTGAAAAAATATTTTTATTGAAGCCACATATTAAGAATGTGCTTATTTTTTGGACATCAATCTGAACTCCGCTTAAACTGGCGGTAATGGGTGCGTTTACGTTAATATGTAATTCCCAATTTGAGTCGATTTATCGCATTTAAGTTTCTATGTTTGGTAATGCTTCCAGTCACATGTCCGTATGACAGGGATGCGGACGGATACTTCGACACCAAAGTGTCTTTTTGTTTTTGTATTTATTTGTATAGTAAGTTAGTTAAGCTTATAATTTTGTGCATAGTGTAAATAGTTAGTTGAGTTATATACTGTACTAGCATCTATCCGCAATTTCGTCCGCGTGAAATTTCTTATTTCCCCAACCCTCCCCGACGCATCGTATCACCTGCTCGCACTATCACTTCGTTTTCGTTAAGCGTTCTTTCTGGCTTCTTTTCTTTTTCCTCGGCTCCTAAAGGTCATAGCGTGATGTTTATTTTATAGCCTATAGTCTTCTTCAAGAATTGGGATATCAAATGCAAAAATATTATTTTAGAACCAACCAGTAGTTCCAGAGATTAGCGCGTTCAAACAAACAAACAAACTCTTCAGCTTTATTATTAGTATACATCTATGAACTTTAATTTATATGAAATATTTTTTTTTTATTCAACACAATCACCGAAAATTAGTAGGTATTATTAGTTACCCTAGCCCCTAACTAAACGTGTACAAACAAGTTAAAAGGAATACAGTTAAATATTTGACACTCACAAAAGGAAATATAATTAATTCATCATAATATAATAAAAGGTGGAGTCCCAAAATCTTCAGAAATACACTGTACGTTAGTATACTGAAGCTAGAATCTGAGGGTCTACCATAGAACATCGATATTCACTGTAAATAGAACCTTCGGCCTGACCTCTGTGAGGCAAAGTTCAACGTCTACGAATACATCGTTTACACCAGGATACCTTTCTTGGAAATTGGAGGAACGTGTAGGTTACGTCTTATAGGAAAGCTTGTGTACAGCCTCTATAATATAAAGTTCAATTATATTAGTTTACATCACTTTGTGTTGAGTTTAAAAGGATGGAGATAGTATCTAATTAATAACAAAGAGTTCAACTAAAAACAAAGACTATTTATAAAGTCCATGTAAATCATTTGTATTTCTTTCAGTCATTAGTTTCTAATTTTTTTTCAGTCATCAAAACTTGTGAGATTTATGCACAACTCAAACTGTGTCAAACGCCAACGAATCTATGACCCATTTTTGTTTTCTCATCAAACCTTCACGCGAGTTGGTACCTCCTTCTTTCATAACAAAAAAGTCAAAAGGCACAAATGAGTAAGTAGTAATAGTATTAGTAGTAGTATTTATTTTCATTAGTACCATAAATTCAAATCAAATTTATTTTTCATAATCCAACATGATTGTGAAAAATAAATTCTATTAGATACAAGAATAGATTAGACGGACGGTGACCCCGGTGAACTAGGCATTTGCCTGTATCTTGGGAGTCTGTTTTGCGACATTTCCAGAGTGATTATTGAATGGAAAAACCATAAACTAAAATTAATCTAAACTGTAATCAATTGAAATAAAACACTTAAAAGATACATTGTCATCAGCGTGAGATCAAACAAAACCAAATAAAACCATCAGTATGAGATCAATTAAGAACATTAACGAAAAAAGTGTTTTTATTAAAACAATTTACTATGGCAACTTGATACATGAAACAATTGGACATTAATTAGCCGAATTAAAATAAGCTTTCACGGTATTACTGAGGCAGCTGTTAAATGAACTGTGGACTTTTAATCCTGCAATCGTATTTACCGGTCGACGTTTAATCGCCGAACTGGATTACAAATTAAAATCGCCCAGTTGGTCGCAATTGTCGTTCAATGTTTGTGCACTGGACACTGGGCATTTTGTACCTACTACTTGTTTATTATTTCAATTTGATTGCTATGATTTTTTAATATGGATGGGAGACTATCAAGTCTTTAAACCCGTAATTATATTTATATTTGCATGTCATCAGAACCCCATTTTGAATAAGCTTGAGGAAAGTACCTAAGATGTTTTATGTCTTTCAGCGATCCTTACTTACTTACTTATTTACTCGACTCTATTCGAGATCAGTCAAACATTGTTCATAAATCGCGTCGCAAGATGGCTTAAAAACTTGCCTGCTGTGGTATATTTTTATTTTAACAAATTTAATTGAACATGTGGGTATTGAGGCTACTACAGAAAACTAAGAGTTTTCTAAAACGCTATCAATACCCATCTACAACTAACTTATCCTAAAATAAATAAACAAATTAAATAAGGCACAAATTATTATGTTAAAAACAAGGGAAGAAGAACGATCTGCCTGTATCTTGAAATCCTAAAAACACTTAAGTACTTCAAGCAATAAACATTTAACACTTAATAAAAGACGATCCATCTCAATTCTAAATTAGGTATTCAACGCAAAAACGTGATCTGTTCTCGTTAATTCTGAAATCCTCTTAGCAATTAGCTGGTTAAAAGTAAGCCCGGGATATCACAGGTGCGTCGAACAAGACGGCTGGGTATCGCTGCTCGGAATAAAACCATTACATGGGTGACTGGGTTCCATACATTATCTGTACTTTGTTGCGTTTTCATCGGTGTCTATGTCCTGGGGTAGGATGAGAAAAAAATGTGAGGCGTGATGCAGTCGAAAAGTTCAATATTTAAATTCTGTAATTTAAATAAGTATGATTCAACTGCATCCGTTTATACTGGAAGCCAACGACTATTGTGTTTTAAAACTGCATAATTCCCTGCTCCCTATATTATAAGGAGATACCACTATTGGTTTTCAGCAGGTCACAAAGTCGTCTGAGCTATGGCTGAATAGGAATGAAGGCTGAGGAGAATGTTTATGCAGTTTAGTCATAGGTAGCTACTGGTATGACTAAACTGCATAAACATTCTGGTATAGGTACCACCAAACGCATGGCAAGACAGCTAAAAAACCTTTATTTACTCCATCAAACACTAAAGATCTTCCTCAGACCCATAACCCTCCAAAGAAAACTGACCAAAACTTCCTAACACATAATAAATTCGCAAACTTAAAACATATTCAAATGAAACCCGCTGAAACACACATAAAACGTGTCGAAATCTTTAGGGTCACATCCGTGAGGATACCGCTGGGATCGAAAATATCGTCGTTGACATTAGCATATGAATTCTGAGAGAGTAATAAAGGAATAATATGCAAATAAAGCTGAGTGTAGAATGCCGGCGGGCAATAAAACGCGTGTTGTGTTCCGCTTATGATTATCGTGTGTTCTCATAAATCTAGACCTCGGCTTTATTGGCGCGTGGGGGGCAATGACGGAGCTCAATGTGGAACTTCATTATTACTGTTTTACATTTGCGGGTTGAATTGGTGGGTTGAAAGAATTAGCCTCTGTAATTAACTGAATGTTTAATTTGTTAATTATTGCGATAATTTCAAGAATTAAGTGTAATCTTCAGATAGGCATAAGCAGGCGGAGCACTAACACAAAGCAAACGGTATATTCGCTCTCCTTGTGATTTTCTCTTCATTCACAGCATGATTTCTTTAAATTTTCCTACAGAACTAGTATTGTAGTAGTCAAGTTCATATTATCAGTTAGTATTTTGTGGGGTTTTAAAATAAAATAGCGAAACAGAAACTTAGTAAGAATATCATTTTTTTTTTTCCTAAACTAGTCCTTATATAAGGACTAGTGTTTTTACTAGATTAAAATCCCACAAAATAGTAATGTTTTGACAATTAAAATACTAGCTTATATAAAATGACAAATAAATTTGCATAAAAAACATGATTAAAATCTCTATTATTCTTGGCCAACCCCTAGTATCAGGTGGGATGACACTGACAGCTCACTCCACGCTCACTTCACTTAAATTTTCACATTGAGGTTACAGCCAGTCGATTCTGTAAAAATCTCACCGTGAAATCATAAGTGAAGTGAGCACTTAATAGTGTCAATCCCTACCATTACGGAATGACAGAGCTCACTTCCCGCTCACTTCACCTAAGTTCTCACGGTGAGATTTTTACAGAATAGCACTGCAGAATCGCACTGCTGTGACTGTGACCTCTGAGTTTGTTTCAGCATTTTTTCTCAGAGTAGTCAGATAGGAAACGCCGACCTCATCTAGTTTATTTTTTATTTTATTTTATAATATGACGTGTAAAAGTGATTTAGATATCCTATTTACAGAATAAACATTTTCATTTATATTTAATTTCATTTCAGTGGCGAGTTTCAGTACCCATCACTGTATTACGGTAGAACATTCCGTCTTTTTAAAATCACTTATTTACACTTAAAGACTTCATAAACGCTTATAAAAAAGGGAATATGACAGAACCTAGGTACCTTCTTTTTTGATAGTACCAATAATTCAAGTGTGGGCTTACGTACTAACATTTGAAGTATTCATACATGCAAACCGATACAAAATTATTATTTGTGAACTTTAAGTTTTAGTACATAGGTATCACTTTTATTTATGGGTTTATTTCAATAATTCATACAAAAATCCCAAGGAAAACAGGACTTTTACTTATTTTCAAATTTGAAAAATTTCCGGGATTTTTTCAATTTTTTCTATTCGTAAAAACCTAATTTGGAATATTAGGAACATTTTCAAACAAACATAGTAACCTTTATAAGAGATGGATACAAGACGACCTATTTTTGTCTCCAATCCCACACCCCGTAAGTACCCCCTAAGCCGTACAATCCCATGCAGTCGGAGGCAATAGGTCTTTATTGTTAAATTTAAGAAGATGCCTGGGGTGCTTTTTTACGCACTCGGGTATTTTATTCATATAGAAGATAAGATATGTAAGAAAAGAAGAGAAAAATGATGTGTTAAAATATTGAACCGGTTACCCATATTTTTTTAAAATATTTTCCCGTTTTTTATAAAGGATCTTTTTTAACCGTGCGCACACTGTAACCGAGAATTCAGTACATGATTTTTTATTTTGATTTTAACCGCGTAGGTATTGCAGTTTTCTATGAAACAACAGATTGTTTTTGAAGTGAAAACTTCTTTAGCATCGTTGTGATTTGAAACTCAATGAAACGAAAAAGCGACAGTAAAAAGAGATAAACACGTACATCTATAGGATTTAACGTGCGAGAGAATGAGATAGAAGGCAGTGTTTCTTACATTTGTGATCTCCTCTTTGTGATGATGACGATGATGACGATGACGATGACGATGATGAGCAAAGGTCTTGCTGGTGTTGCTGGACAGTCTTGGTATTGGTCTGGGTGGTGACGCTTGGGTCCGAGCGTTGTACGTGTCTTAGTACGTGTGTGCTAGGGTGGAGTGAAAAAAAAAAATTAAACTTTGTTACTCCTGTATCACCAATGGATGATCGACATTCTTAAAGATATAAAAATAAAATTTAAAGTTCCTACGTTTACATCTTAAGGTGTCGCATCAAATTTAAAAGTTAAAGAAAATAACAAAATTTATTTTTTATAAAGTTTTTATTTGAGACAAACTATCTATCCAAATGAAAATATTGAAGCTTGAAATTAAGTATTGTACTTATAAATATAAGAGAAGAGTCTGTAGCTTCAGCTTCCGAATGTTAAAATGCTTTTATTTAATATATTTTGTATATTTATAAGGACAATACTTAATTTCAAGCTTCAATATTTTCATTTGGGTAAATAGTTTGTCTCAAATAAAAACTTTATAAAAAACAAATTTTGTTATTTTCTTTAACTTTTAAATTTGATGCAACACCTTAAGATGTTAACGTAGGAACTTGAAATTTTATTTTTATATCTCTAAGAATGTCGATCATCCATTGGTGATACAGGAGTAACAAAGTTTAATTTTTTTTTTTACACTCCACCCTAGTGTGTGCGCGCCTGCGTATTACGAAGCTTGGGCAAAAGCATCATAACAACCTACACGTGTATCGTTTACATAAATACTTCATTATTGAAGGTTTCACTTCTATCGCGTGTGAACTGCACATATGTTTTTTTTTTATATAACCGACGAAAAATTTCTACGCTACGCTACTGTCTAGAATCATGTGCTGAATTCATAGTTACAGTTTGCTCACTGGTTAAAAATGAGCCCTGTATAAAAAAAATAAAATCATAAATTACTTATTCCATTCAAAATTCAAATACCAATTAAAAACTCAACACTATCCATTCTGTAAAAATCACAGTCCATTCTAAAACAGCTTCCCACCCTTTAACTCCCCCCTATTTGAAAATACTCGGACTGGTGCGGTGCGAGCATATAGCGAGTGTTGGTGCATGAAATTGGGCAGCGCCGGGCGACGCCGGTCATAAAACATAGCTGACACGTAATGATGAATCACATAATAACTACATACTGTATTGACGGCCATAAACACTGCCCAGTAGACATTATGTTGGAGTATCTTTATTATATATATCTTTACGTTTGGTATAAGGGTGATAGTGAGATTGGGCAGTAATATACAAGCGCATAAATAATAGTATTGTAGTGTCAAAAAATGAATAGAGAAAAAAAAATAGAAATTCCGAGGTTGATGCTTGAGACTAGATTAATTTTCAAACGCCCCTTCATTATAGTAGTTTTTAAAGAAAAAAACAGCAAACTTTACAGCTGTATGTATCTCCCATGTTTTTAAATCATATAAATCAACAACAAACATAATAATGTACATTTTAAATAAACGAAATCAACTTTGATTACTTACTGAAATATTAAAGTAGGTAAGACATCGTTAATAAAATCAGCTAGCTCATAAAAAGGGTTATTAAACAAAGATTTTTGCGCCAATCGTCTCAGTTGGGAACTTGGTTCGTTTGCATATTTATTACTTTATAAATTTTTATCGCCGATGACAGCCATCAAGTTGGGTGCTAACTTTAATTCCTTCTAATTAAAATAAGTTCTTATTGGAAAACAGCCCAAGGATTAGGTGTAAACTTTACTTGCTCTAATGTCGTTAGTGTCGTTAGTTGAATATTCATTGTACAGTAGGCTTATCTAGGTAAGTACCGACACCAAGCACATCAAGCTACCCGAAACCGTCAAATTTTCCCAATCAACCTTGAAACCTATGCTGTAGCGATAAAGTTGAAAATCTATTAAAGAAATTTGGCAGATTGTAGTAACTTGATGTGCTGACGTCTGTACATTATAAATACTGGAAAAAAAATACCAGTGTGCAAACTGTAACCATGAATTCAGTATAATAATTATGATTATAGGCTCCTAGCGCAGAATTTTTCGTCGGTTATAAAAAAAAATCTGGTCGAGAGCGAGTCGGACTCGCGCACCGAGGGTTCCGTACCATTATATGTTAAATTTTCATCGGTTAGGCCTATATTCGTCAGAGAATTTTAACACTGCGGTGTAGAATATTGTAGTTTTGGATCAGCGCCATTTCTTGACCGATAGTCGAGCTGATGTAAATTTTATTGATGTTTTCTTAAAAAATGGGCTATTTAGAGGTCCTATTTTGTAAATATTTATGTAAATCAATTATTTCAATAAACAATTTCAATTTCGATTTTATTTTTGCTGTAATCTTTACATAAACTTCTATCACATAGAATAATTTTAGATTTTTCTCTATACAAACTTCAGAGATAAGGGGGGAACAGTATTTATTTAATTTTTTTAATTTTTCATCAAAAGTCGAAAACTATGCGGCCGGAAAAAAGAAAAAATGTTTGAGAATGTGCAAACAACTCTCTTTCATATAGATATATGAAAGAGAGTTGTTTGCACATTCTCATCGTTTGCATATACATACCCCACATGCCCTAGTAGTCCCACTTTGAATTTTTAAGACCCCCTTTCAGTCCCTGGTGCATTAAAAAAAATTCTTTCTTATTTGCAAAACAGTTGGGCAAACGTCATCTAAAACTATTCCAAAGTTGATAGCATTAGTAGTTCTTGATATCCAGCTGTGACAGACAGATTGAGTCGCATCATAAGGGTTCCTTTTTACAATTTTGGTACGGAACCCTAAAATTTTGTAGTTACACACATTTTGGCCGCGTAAGTAGGTACTTTTCTATGAAACGAAGAAAAAGAATCATAATTATGCTGAATTCATGGTTATATTTTGCGCACTGGTCACACATTTTCTATATGTACCATATAAGGAAACCCCATTCATGGCGATAGGTACTTAAACAAAAGTCAGAGATTGTTTATCATTTTTTTTTTTTTTATTATTCTCAAAAATACATTGATGTTTTACAATTTTACTCGCCAAACTTTCGAGTTTGATGGCGAGAAGCGCCTGTTGATTACCTAACAACTTAAATTGCCCGTATAATCAAATCACAACCGTCATTCTTTGACAGTTGTATCATATGCCTACAGCACGACATATTGGCGTAGAAACATTGAATTTCTCTGAATGGACATAGGTATTTACATACGTACGGCGCACCCTGAACCGCTACCGCCTTGCCAACATTCTAATATTTTTAAAACTGCATGATCAATTCTTGTATAAATTGATATACAGCGTGTAACGGAAGGGGGGTATCAACCCTGAAGGAGGTGAATGTGCTCATGAAACTCAACAACTTTCCCCAAAGAACATAGGACGAAATATGAAAAAAAAATTTGGCCCTCCCTTACAAAACTGACTACCAGCTGATTGATTTACTATGGGAGGGCCAATTTTTTTTTTCATATTTGTTTTTGTTGCCTTGGAAGTTGCAACAAAACATACTGCTATTTATTACTTAGAACCTAACTAGCAATCATTCACCTCCTTATCTCCTCCAACTAATTTCCTAACAAGGAAATCTTCATCAAAGTCTTAAAGAGTTCCGTCCCGAACTCCTGACTTACCCTTTTAAATTGCAAGCGTGAGCATATTAGTCTTGATTTCGCGCCGTGTGGATAAGGTGCTTCATTTGTCTTTGGGCTCTTAACTGGTATTTACAGTTTACGAGTGGCTGATGCGAGCTAGGAATTTGTGGACTATGTGTGTATTCTGTCTTGGAATTTTGGTTTTGAACAAAATAGGTAAATTTTTAGATGTTTTTTTCGTCAAAATTTCGAAAAAATTCGATGCATGACAATTATTATTTACAATCATTTACCAAATAGTTTTCAAGACTTACCTCTGACAATGTTTAAAAAATTACTCTTCAAACTATTGCTGTTTAAAAGATATTAACTATACCATTGTCTTCTAAATGGTCCTTCATTTAGAAGACAAATCAATAGAATCTGTTATTTGTAATTTAGAATAATTGACTCTGATTGTGAAGACATTTCCACGCCAGGTTGTGGCAGGATATGCTGAAACTAAATTACTGTAACACCTTATAGTAATAAGTATTCTCGTATAGTACTCTCGTATTCTAGCAAATAAGTATTTTTGATTGATTGATTGATAAAAGAATTTAGCTGTTCCATAAGTTATAATTTTTCTATGAAATAGCTGTTTTTTTTCATCATCGTCATTATTGTTGAAAGAGAGTGGAGTTTTTCCGGTTCTTTACCATAGCAAACGACCAATTGACACCGTGCTCCACAGCCGTGCACATAGCTTCTGACGTTGCGTAAGTGCCCATGTAGTACGTTTTCTTGCATTTGTTTTTTTAGTTTATTGGTGTCGCAGCCGCAGTCATTTGTTTTTATTTCGTCAAGTTAAAAATATGAATGTTACAATAAATAGGTAGTTGGTAAATAAAGTAATTTTGCATGTGGTACCAGTCGTAGCGCACAAAAAAGTTACTACTGTCTTTCCTTATAAAATACGATCACATTCTCAAATCACCTTTTTCGACTCCCACTTGAAGAGGTTTAGTTTTGAGAGAAACTGTATGTATTCTTACTTAATCGGGGGTGCCATCTGGTGGCTACATTTTAAACTAACATACTTGTTGTAGTCAGTGTTATATTTTCTATTTATTACAAAAGAAGACACCTCTCTAAGTAATTGGTAAGTACTAGCGAAAGTAGGCCAAGGTTACATAAACATTACCCACCAATTTACCCACAAATTAGGCCCACCAAAAATTCTGGCATCTATTAATGAAACGACGATCATATCTGGAATGGAATCAATTGAGTGCATTATCAAAATATTTAATTTTTATTACAATTTCGTGATTACGGTTGGACTTTGTTAAAAAAAAATCGACCATTTCAAATGATAAATTGGTTACTATTTTTTAGTACGGTTAATAGACGTAATACGGGGGCCCAAAAAAAACTATCTTCTTTATTTAAAAAAAAAATCTGCAATCAAAATAGATCTCAAGCCATTTCTCTTGGAGTATATGGAGGCAGTATATAGAATCACTTGAGACGGTACGTCGGTTCGATTACCGAGTAGGTTTGCATACGGTCAGCCGAGGACTAGAAGCCGGGTGACTCCAGCACTCTTGGACTAATGCATTTGCGATTGCATAGCCATTGTCGGGTAATATGCCAATTTTCAACTATCTGCTTTAACTTCGCACTTGCTCGGTGGACCATGTAATAGGGGAATGGTGGTGGATTTGGGTAAATAAGTAAGTAGTAGAGATAAATTCTTGGTTCTTTAAGAATTGGAAAAATTTTGTGCTCAATTCAAGAACATTCTAGCTTTATCTAAAGTGTCACATAGAGATCATTTGTGCTCTATTAGGTAAAAATTCAAATTCTTTATTTCAGACATGAGTCCATAGAGTTAGTATCAACAAAATAACTTAATAACTAGTGTTAGTAATAAGGAAATAATACTTACATATCAACTGGTATGGATTCTTAACCAGTGGCGCAGCAGAGGGGAGTCCCACCGATCTGAGAACACGCTCAGGAGACCGTTGGTGGTGGCGCGTAGCCGACCGGCTATGGAGGCGGTCCTTTTTCTTAGTATGGCGTAAAAATCGTCTGTGCGCGCCTCCACAAACTTTGTAGACGCACTACAGCGCCACGACAGCCCCAACAGTATCCTAAACGCGTTATTATATTGGACACGCAGACCGCTGTATGCCCTCTGCGTAAAACGGATCCAAAGACTGCACGTGTACAAAGCTGACAGAAAGCTTTGAAAAGAGTGACTTTAACTTGATTTGTACAACGTGCAAATCTTCGAATCAGCATGTTACATCGAACAGTCAACGACCTGCGTTCCCTCTCTATATCCATATTGTCCTTAATTAAATTACCTCTTACCTGCACTTAAATTCAAGTGTGTGTGACTAACACACTTCATACGAAACCAACTTACAAGACAAGTCTGCTCACCCTATCGTTTTAAAAACCCGTCCACTCAAACACAAGCAATTCCAAGCAACAGTCTGTTAATACGGTATAAATTGACAATTTGTTCCCCCAGACGCCGCGCACCCGCGCCCTTGCCAGCACCCCGCGGCATTATTTTCTGATATACAGCTAATTCGCGAAGACATTTCTTTAAAAAGTTGCAGAACCCATAAACGAGATAATCAGAAGTTTTGGCTTGTAAGCCCGGCTTGTTATCGCATTGTGGCCTCTCTAATCAAGTTCTAACGAGGTGGTTTTGAGTGGGAGGCTTGCACACTGTTTGTGTGATTCAATATTTGGATCAAAGCGATCTGGTGAATACTGAGTTATGATGTTATTATAGTTCACTTTAAATTGAATATAAGATCTGCAATTAGAACACACTTTACAATGTGTGTACAGCCGTGGGATTCTGTAACCATCTCACCGTCAAAGCTTGGGTGAAGTGAGCGTGGAGTGAGCTGTCATTCGCTAGGCATTAACACTATTAAGTGCTCACTTCACTTATGATTTCACGGTGAGATATTTACAGAATCGACCGGCAGACGAATAATTTGGTAGGTACTTTTACATTTCTACGTATTTCGGCCAAAGTTTGCAGCCACGTCTTATATCTCTTTTTCTATTTGATTATTTTCTCATTTCATCTCTTATGTCTCTCTTTGACTACAAATATCACTTAAATACAACAATGTATGTTTTTTCTTCAATGTAGCTTTTCATTTGTCGCCCATTGCGTTCTCAAAACTTCCTTTTCATTATTTCCTAGGGGAGTTGTCGAGCTCCTTATTATGCAAACAAGACGTGTTTTTATTTAACACGTCATTTGATAATAACAGTTCTGCCCGAGTTTTTCATATGCACCCTTCTTTTCTGTATAAGGACCTGTAATTACACCACTTTGAATCCTGACGTGATTGGCTTTATTACGAAATTCTGTTGATATGCCACGTGGGCCAAGGCAAAAAATGCTTAGGTCACACCTTATGTTCTCTTTAAAAACAAAACTGAAGGAGAATATTGAAACGAAGATATTCCCATTTATTCAATATAGACCATTTCACAATGATGACATAAATTACAAAGTTCAAAGTCAACTTCTAATAAGTTTAAAGTGATACAAACCCTCTCTATGTATTATAAGTCTCGCTCTTCTAGAGCATTTCATTTCAAGAAAATACACCCGACATCTACTTACGAAAATTAACCGGTACAATATAGCTGTCTGTCTCATGTGCTCGCTCCCTTACAATATCACTGGCGTAATCAAGTCTTGAAGGCAAATAATATGAATCATCTACCGTAAGGGCGGTTTGATATCTTGGCACGGAATGTCCCACGAGTTAAATTGTCCCCACGTCACTCAAAATGTACCGAGGATAAAGTTAGAACCTAAGTTTAGAAGTAATTTATGTACTTTATTTGTCTGTCTTTATTACTGTATGCTTGATAGGGAGGATTAAGAAATACGGTTTATTTGGGGTTGAAACAAAAATACGTTTAATTTATTTGATACTTGTTTACTTGGTTTGGTTTGTCGTTTTTCATGTCGCATCCTATATCATTATGACAGTTTGACCATAAAAACAAGCAGATTACTCCGCCATCTGATGATTGTATAAATACACAGTGGAGTTAACTATGTATTTTTTATCATTTCATGTACATTTATTTACAGTTTTAATAATAGTTAAATCTTAAATACAATAATTATACCATCTTACACTAAAATGTATATATATTATTTACAAATATATGAAGAAAAAAGAAAGGGAAGAACTCATCGGGCATACGAAAAATCGTCAAAGTGTGAAGATATTAAGTTATTTGAAATATTACAAAATATCGATTAGTTCTCAATACCACCTTACAAACAAACACAACACCTTACATTAACAAACAATAAAGACCTTAAAACCCTCTCAAGCGCGGGCACTCTAATAGCAAAGACACCGGATAGATTCGCCGATAAAAATGCGAAATCCTCTTGCAATGAAATTGCGTATTGGGGCTCAGACAGGGTGTAATCTGCCTACGGTACCCAAACGCTCCCAAGGGTTACGTGGAGCTGCACTCACCACCATAGATTAGATAAGTCTTTCTGTAAAGTGCGCCTATTTAAAAAATACCTGGGCTTTAGATATTTCGGTATAGTATGCGGTCGTCATATGCATGAAGTTTAAATACAAAATCGGCTTTGTAGAACGCCATCGCGTCGTCATTGTTGAGTACTTACAAAGAAAAAAATATTTAAAGTGGTAGCGTTTATATGTCTATGTGTGTATAAAATGTGTTGACTAATTCTACATCTTCTCCTGTAGCGACATATAAAAGCTCATGCCGCGAAAAATATATTAAACAGCTAGTAAGATGTAAATGGGGCTGGCTGCCCAAGCTCCTCCAATCGATACTCGTGGTGTGCTGTAGATAGCATCGTACAACAATCCTCTAGTCACCTTCGTCAGCTTTCAGAACAATTCCGAAATAGCATGGTACTCACAATATTCTGGTTCTTTACTTTCTACTATGTCTTTAGAAACCAATTTAATTCAATATGGTGGTTTCAGAAAAATGCAAGATTCACAGAGGGCCTATTTAATCAATTCAGATTCTAATACACTAAACTAACATTTTGTAAACAATCAAGAAAATAACTTGTCCACAGTACAATTTCGTGGGCAAGTAAAAATCCGGTCTGCCAGCACAGGCGTGCCATACTCTCTGGTCGGCACATGGAATCGCGCCAGAACTAAATGAAATTGAAATTAGCTTTCTCTCCCCAGAGCCACTCGCGGAATATTCCAAAATAAAAGCGTATTATATTTTAAAATACGATTCTAGTCGCTCTCGCAAATGGAAAAGTCACGAGAACTTAGTGCTTAGTTTTTCGATACGGTAAAAAGTTGCAACGTTTTTATGTTGTATATTTTGTTTGATGTACAGTCGCCAGCACATCAAGCTACTACAATCTGTCAAATTTATTTAATAGATTTTCAACTTTATCGCTGAAGTATAAGGATCAAAGTTGATTGGGAAAATTTGACAGTTTCAGATAGCTTGATGTGCTGGCGTCTGTACTACGTGAAAATACCGATTTGGTTGTTTTTTTTTTTGTCTTATAGCTATTCTGTAGTAAAGGGACTCGTTTCCGAACATAAAGGAATAAATAAACCTTACATCCACTTTGCAAGATCCATATATGATAATACTGAAATTAAGAATAAGATTCTTTAATGATTATTTAAAAAGAATAATATCTAAATATTTATGTAGAAAATTTGCACAAACAGAAAAAATATCATGTTGCCATGTCAACTCAAACATCGATCGTAGTCCCAAATATATAATTAATTAATATTCATTTTATTTACTAATAATCCCAATATTTATTTATTTAATTTTTAATTTGATTGATTTGCTTGTTTCTAGCTATCCCAAACAATTGTGTGTAAATAATTTATTACAGGAATATCGTGTGAAGCGCCAATAAAATACGTATTGTAGAGGCTTACGGGGGACATGTTTGAAAACGCCGCTCAAAATTCAGAGGCGCATACTTGATGAGCCTGTGTGGGAACAATGACAAGCCGCGCGTACTGCAGGTACTACGCCACTACGCCGGTACGCCGCCACGCCCGGCGTATAGTGAGAAATATGTATATTCATATTGTTACCTTTCAAATAATTTAACTGGAGTGTCGGTAAATCGAATGCGTTTCGGAATTTTTGTGGTTGAATAAAAATAATGTGTTATTATTTTTTTCGAGAATTCATAGAACAATCTTATCAAAGTAATATACAACATTATTTTTAGTATATTACAAACCTGAATATAGTTTGTTTAGAATAAGTAACTGAATCTATTCCAATAATTTTTACTATGTTAAATTTTGTCTCAAAAATATTTAAATAAGGTTACAAGTTGGATACCGAGCGACACTAAGTATAAAATATATATAATAATATAATATATAAGACATTTAACAAAGTTAAAAACAATCATTACGTATTAACTAAATTAAATAGAAATTCGCGTAAGCGCGCCCGTCTGTGCGTAAGACAAAATGGGGACATTTCGAACAATTGTTACTATAATATGTTTGCCTAGGGTATGTTTGAGTATATAGTGATTAAGTCAAAGATGGTAACACGATGGCTAAATAACTATCTTCCCGTTACTTTACTAAATAACCCAATAATACCGGGAGGTCGTCCGCGATGGCAACACGAAGGTTTAATTATACCGGGAGGTTATCCGAGATGATAACACTATAGCTGTAAATAGAACAAACATGGTTTCTATGAACTAGAATCATGTGTAATACTGTTCTTATATATATTACTTACGAAATCTATGACGTGTTAAGTAATGACTACCCTCATAAGTTAGGAAAAACTAGCTTCTGCCCGCGGCTTCACCCGCGTACAAAGTAACTTTCAACTACCATCCCTAAGGAACAGATTACCAGGATAAAAAGTATCCTGTGTTAATCCAGGAAATGGTCTATCTTTGTGCCAATTTTCATCCAAATCAGTTCAACGGCTTACACGTGATTGACTGCCAAGCATCCAAACATCTTCACATTTATTGTATAATATTGTAGTAGGAAGCCTGTGGACCTGGTAATATTACCAGGTCCAAGACAAACGGGGGACCCCGAAACTGTGGACGCCGTGGCGGACTCCGAGCCAGATGCATCACCACCGGAATCTGGTAGTTTTCGGGACAAGAAAATAACCACTAGCCAAAAAAAACTGGGACTGGTCATTACCGCTGTCAATAGAGGTTTACACTTGCTTGTACGAGTAAATAATCAAAGCAAAAAAAAAGCAGCAGAAAGCAGAGTAGATGCAATTTTTATAAGTGACGGATACCGAATCTTATCCGACTTGCATCACCAAAATACGGAAGCTAGAGTCAGGTTTATACTTCCCGGGTTGGACAAGTAATTTTTTACAATTTCTCGATCGTTCCGAACGTGACAACACACTGTTTGGTAACGACCTTTCAGGAAAAAATTAAAGCCTCAGAGGCTATTTGTAAGACAAGGGGAACCAATCAAGAAGACTTTGCCCACATTAAAGCCACTACCAGCTAAAGACACTACCAGCAACTACAGGTCCGGCTACCAGGGAAACTGGACGGGACCTTCTCGCTTCCAGTCAAACAGGTGAGAGGGTCAGAAACGTAACAACTACCCAGCTCCCCCTGCATCCAGCCAGGTGAAGACCAACTTCAAGCAACGTGCTCCAACGCGACGTCATTGAATCAGGTACATGCAGGCAGAATTAAGTTCTACTATGATTGGCAAAAATCGCCGATGATATGAAAGTTCTCAGATGGATTAGTCAAGGTGTAGATATCCCTTTATCAGATGGGGTACTACAACCCCTATACAACCAAAACATTTTGGTCTAAAGAGATTTTGAGAAAAATGTGATATGGAGATCTATGAGCTTGTTAATGGTGATCGCCATATCATATTTTTCTTGTCACCTAGATAGGTGCGGTTAATGTTTGTGAACCTGTAAAAGACCAGTTTATATCTCGCATATTTTATCACCTAAGCCAAACGGTGAAAAAAGATTCATTTAAAATCATTTAAGCAGTTCGTCAAAAAATCTCACATCTAATGGAAGATCAAAGGACTGCCTCTAAACTTATTCCAAAAAACCAGCCAAGTGTGTGTTGGCCCACGCAATGGAGGGTTCCGTTGTTGGAATTAATTTATCCCAAGAACAAACTTAACATTATAGTAGTTGAATATCATGTTCTCCCAAACATTGCAACTCCAAATTTAAGTTGGTCGACTATTACTCATAAACTTGTAAAGCCTACTTAGCTGTGATTGTTTTTCTTTTAATTTCGTTATATATACTACTACCGTGAATTTTTACGCGTATCCAAAAACAACCATTTAGCTGGGGGGCTGACACTTCTAGCAAAAATTGGCACTTCAAAGGACAAAAGGATCCCTGAATCGAAAAATGGTTCTCAGAATCCCGCCATATTTTTGAAATACCTATCCATCGATACCCCACACCATGGAGTAGACGAGAAAAAGAAAATATCCCCGCTTTACATGTACAGAAGGTACCCTAAAAAAATGTTTTCATGATTTTATTTTAACACTTTGTTGGCGTGAGTAGTATGTATATCCATGCCAAATTACAGCTTTCTAGTACTAAGAATCTCTGAGCTAAGCTGCGGACGGACATGCGGACATGGCAAAACTATAAGGGTTCTTTGTTGACTTTGGAACCGTAAAAATGGTTTCCTTGCAACGATAGATCTTAAATAATAATAATTTATTTATTAATTTGACAACACTGGTCCAATGGTTAGTACAGCAATAACTTATCAACTAAGAGTTAGTAATTAAATTAAATTAAAATCAAATCAAAACAAGGAATTAAAGAAGCCTATCTTTTAGTTCCAATTAAAAAATAATTTCGAAAATACTTAGTTTACGTTTACAATTCGAAAATGATAAATCTGATATAACAACAATAACATACAAATTTATCACAATGCCCTACGGACTTTCCATAGCGCCTAGAGTGTTTACAAAAATTATGAAGGAGGTCATGACCTACTTTTCATACAGAGGACATAAATCAGTCATTTACTTACACTTTATGTATCGGAAAACCTACACTGGGTGCCTCAATTACGTTAACGAAACCTGACGAGTGTTAACTTGTCTCGGTTTTGTGACAAATTATAAAAAGAGCTCATTAATACCAAAACAAGAGTGCAAATTTAGTTTTATCTACAATACGACAAACCTTTCGGTTTCCTTATCTACTCGTATTGACAAACGTCGTAATATCGCGCAGCTTGTTAAAAAGTTCATTGGTTGTACAGGCGCCAGCACATCAAGCTACTACAATCTGTCAAATTGCTTTAATAGATTTTCAACCTTATAGCTAAACCATAAGGTTCAAATTTGAATGGAAAAATTTGAAAGTTTCGGGTAGCTTGAAGTGCTGGCATCTGTTCCATAAGGACGCCGATTAATTCGCTGAATTAATCGGCGTCCTCATAGCAGCGTGTTCTGCCGTATACGGCTGGTTGTATACCAAAACCCTGGAGCGTCAAAAATACCTTTTATTGAATGGATTTAATAATAATTATAATTCTAAAATAAAACTAGAACGATACATACTTAATTATTTAAACTGGTGGTTACAAAATATATTATTTACATGTACAAACTTTGTCGACAACCCTGTCGGTCGATTCTGTAAAAATCTCACTGTGAAATCATAAGTGAAGTGAGCACTAATAGTGTTAATCCCTAGCGAATGACAGGACAGGGACAGGGACAGGGTGGTGGTGGTGGTGGTGGTTCTTTGCTTCCCGCCGTCATTATTACGCATCCTGGTTTCCTGACCCAGACGCGTCTTTTGACGACAATTGGGAACATATTTTTTTCGACGCTTTTCCGCCATTCTCATATTTAAAAGTGTTTATAAGATAATAACGATGAGGTGTGTGGTATACTCGTATTCCCATTGTGGCCTTCACTTCCATGGTTTCCTATAGTTACAGAATTAATCTCCTAAGAAACATTATTTTTATGAACCCAGTAAAAACTTGCTTCTGTCCTCCTCCAGGGATCACCACCACCCGCTGCACCGGGAAGCCTTCCTCCGACGTAACATCCCCGTAGAACCAATAGATCTTATGTTAGCATCGCTTTCTGATAATACCAAAAAACAATATGGCGCCTCATACAAACACTGGTGGCAGTTCTGGAAAATTAACAAAATGGATACTTTTGAGAGCACAGTAGCAAAGATCATCTCTTTTCTGACAACAAAGCTTAATAAAGGTGCCTCTTATGGATCTTTGAATTCCCACAGATCTCAATCCATCCAAAAGCCAATCAATGGGCTTTATTTAAAGGCGATTTTCTCCTTTATTGTTGAATGAAATTTTATGTTATTACGAACATAGTATTTTCGATCCCATAGGTTTATGTAAAGTGTTGTATTTCAACGTTGCATTCGTTATTTCACAAAAAAATTACAATTGAACACAGTTGTAAAGAATTGATTGTAAATCAAATACAAATCAATATAAAAGAACATTCATTATTCTCCCAATAATATATTAAAAAAAAAAATACGTGTGGCACTCGGGGACTGCCGCGGTAAAGCTATTGCATAGCTTATGCACTTATAATATTTATGGAATATTTTTGAGCGTGGTGAGCGATAAGAAAACATTTCTTTTTCTTTTATTGAATAAATGAGAAGTTAATATTGTTTAAACTATGTCTATGCCACACCGCTGTGCCAGTCGAAGGTCGGAGGGGGTGTTAGGTTTTTTTTCGTTACGGAATTTCTTGATTCGGTCGCCGCGCTCAAAGCCCGAGATAAAAGCTATGCAATAGCTTAAAAGTTTATCTAATTAAAAAGTAAATAAATCATCATTTTTGTACATTATGTTCCACTGTTAATCTGTGAACAGCGTTGTGGGCTTCAATATTTTTCTAATGTTATACGTATCTCTTTTTTTATACTATACTAGCGACCCGCCCTGGCTTCGCACGGGCGCAATGGAGAAACACTGATAATTTTAGAGCGATTATTTCTCGTAAAAAGTATAGGATAAAAAAATGGTTATTGTGGGTTATCCCTAAGAGATAGACATATACTATCGGGAACTTTTTTGTAGACCTTTTTAAGGTGTGCAATACTGTAGTACATTATTTTGATCTATCTCGACGGGTTCAGCCAGCGTTTACAATGTAAGCGCAAAAAAATGTGTTTATTTACGACATTACATTAGAAACCTCTAAAATTATCAGTGTTTCTCTTCTATACATATAAACCTTCCTCTTGAGTCACTCTATCTATTAAAAAAAACCGCATCAAAATCCGTTGCGTGGTTTTAAAGATACCTATATAGGGACAGACAGACAGGGAAGCGACTTTGTTTTATACTATGTTATACTATATATTGTAGCTGTTTGCTGAACCTTTTGATTAAAATAAGCAATTTATTTAAATGAACCTGCAAATCTCATTATCTCAACATTTACACAGCTAAAAATATTTGAAGAATGAAGCGACTCATATAATAATGATCGAACTTCACTTGAACTTCGTTTGATCTTTATATGTATTATAGTACTTAATGTTAAGCTTATAAATACCCACGATTGTTCTAAGAAAAGGCACGAGACAGAAGTTTGTTCACAAAGTTATACTTTAACTGTGGATTCCATGCAGAAATCATCACATTTTTAGAAATAACGAATTGTTTCGTTTCATTCATAATTCCATTAACTATCAATTCAAAATAAATGTAGTCGAGTGATGATGAAGAGCTTGTGGCTAAGTAATAACAGCCGCACGGAAGATCGATCAGGTTAGGCTACGCTTGCCGCGGTCGTTCCGTGGATGGGTGACCATCTTTACATACCAAACCCCTTCGTGCCTTGGAAAGCACGCTAAGCAGTTGGTCCCGGCTCCCGGCTGTCATTCGTGTATCTTTGGCAGTCACTACGGGTTGTCAGAAGCCCGAAAGACTGACAAGCAGGCTTACCAAGGATACTGTATTACCCAACTGGGTTGTGGAGATCAGATAGGCAGTCGTTTCATGCAAAATAGTGCTATTCAGCTGCATCCGGTTGGGTTGGCCGACCCCAACATAGTTGGAAAATGGCTGGGCAGATGATGATGTAATCGAATGATCACGACACGACCTTTACAACTGATACCTGCATAAAATATACGTTGGCGGCAACATTTCAGATAGCCAGAAAATGGTTTTATAATTACTTAGGTAAATAAATACGAAACTACTCAGCTAAATGCTTTCCATCTTAATGATTGAATGACAAACGACTAGAACAATTTATTTATGTTTAAACGACAAAGCGACAGTGCTACAGTAGTAACTGTCCTACGATTAAACAATGACGTCTAATCTCGAGGAATTAAATAAAAATATTTTAAATGAGAATTTTATAAAATTGTTTAAACCACTAATTTATTCACAAACAGTTGTAGGTTCTGTGCGAGTGAATATACGACATAACGCCATCTCTCCGCCGACGTGGATCCAAAACGCGTACTCTTTATTTTTCATTTTATTTGCCTGCATATTTACATGCTTTACTAACTTTAATTGGGACACGCCTAGCGTAGATTTTAAGACAAATAAAATTGAATTAGCTTTGGCTATATTCCAAACTAACGCGGGAATACTTTTGAACGCTGTTATCATTGTCACCAACAATTTTGCTAACAGAGACAATAACATAAAGCTATTTCTAACGTTGCAAAGGATAGACAGACACTTAAAAGTTACAGGGAAAGGAAGACACAATAGAAAAATATACGTCTTTTATACTTTATATTTAATTATACTCATGATAAACCATGGTTACCACTTGATAGTAGATATTTTCGCCTCCGACCTCGGCATAGCGTGCCTTTTACCACAACTAGCAATGTTTTTTTGTGTAGAAGATTTTGAAGTAATTTTATTTTTAACGATACTGCTGATCTTACACGAAAGACTAGAATATATCAAGAAGATGATAGATTTTGGTGCAGAAGTAAGATGGCAGCAGACGCATTTAAATATTCAGCTGTATCAAAACATATGGCAGGCGTTCGACGGTGTTGTTGAAGCTATCCGGTTGACTGAAAAGGTGTTCCGTATTTATGTAAGTTAAAGTATGTATCCTGTTGAAATGAAAAGCATTTCTAGAGTAAGGAAATGGATGAGCAACATTTCTTAATATTGCTGCGGATACCAATTCCCGATGAAACACATGAAAAAGTTGGAACAAAAAATCAGCCTTATTGAGCTTATTGCTTTTCAGTTGCTACTAATAGTTACGCATTTATTCTGTTACCATCTGCTGGGCGCGAGGAAACTTATAACTACGGTGGAAATAAAGGTAAGATCTACTTATTATCTACACACCGCCTTCGGGGGGTTTGACCGCGACACTTCTTTCCTTTTTAAACGACGTCTCAGTTCTCGGAATCTTTTATTTTTTATGTATGTTCCCCGATTACTCGAAGACAGCTAGATAAAAGAAAATTCTTTGTTTGTTTGAAAGGCTATGCTTTCCATGGTGGTCCCATTGTCATCAGGTCTGGATCTGAAGATGGGATCCTGGAGAAATCGAAGGAACTCTTCAAATATTATAGGCACACCTATAGCGATTTGGGTATTTTTTATAGTAACTCGTGTATTTGCTCTTGGAAAGCACTATTTGGTGAAGTGGAACTGATGATGAAGACCACAGATAGCTACCGGAATTACTCAATAATAAGTATTTCACGGGTTGCGATTCGATTACTTTAATATGCATGCTACTTTAATAAGTAATTTATCCTCGTCACTCACAATGCGAATAGTGAAATGGAGCTGATGGTGATATACTAGGAGAACTCCTCAACAATTAACGCCCCTGTATCGGGAAACGCAATATTATGGATAAAAACTTTTTACAAATAAAAAAAACTGACTTCCAAAAAAAACATCACAAAGTGAAAAATAACTTTGATTTCGGAAGTTGGTGTCTTTAAAAAGATGTTGTGTTTTTGCCGAACAGTCAATTCTTTGACATCGTTCTTCAAGTTTTAAAATGTACATACCAATACTCAATTACGCCACTATCGACCGCTTAACCTTTGGGAGTAATGTTTAATATGAAATGATTGATGACAAAAATGACTACCTACACAATCAAATAATTGGATTGTTGTCTTTTCTTTATTTTTATTAAGTAACAAGGGTTTAACGAAACTTCAGTGACCCATAGTTAAATTGGCTGGTTAAGGTCAGTGTATTTTCCTAAAATAACTGATATATGATAGAGTTTTTCAACTAGATCTAATATTTATGCCAGTAAACCTGTTCCGTGTAGTATCCGCAATGTTTTTTTTTTTACTTACAGAATTTCAGATGGAGTCAGCTGGTAGTAACACCAGACCTGAACAGTATCAGATTTCTTATAAGACTAAACTTGATATGCGTTTTAATAAATTTATTGGAGGGCAAACTGTTTCAAACGAGAGACAGTTGTATTCATGCTTTGGCGAAAATTGAAAACGGTTTGTATTTTAATGTAATGCTTTGAATTGTGCATCTCTTTAAATCACAATCGTAGATGAGATGTGTTAACGATGGCTTTTTGTATCTCGTCACATCCAACCATGGCATTGTTACGAGTAAATACTATTATAGAAGAGTGTCATTATAATCACTACTTTGGCCAATAGCTTGATAAAATGAAAATGCATTGAACTACAGACTTCTCGTCATTTGTCATATTATGTCAGTTGCCTTTCTAAGACGAAAAGCTAACTTTTTCCCCAGAACCACTCTTTCATAAAGAGATTACATCATATCCTAATGCAGGTTCCCTGCTCCAAACAAGAACGAACTCAGCCCCAGCAATAAACTCGCGCAATTACTCATACATTGCAACAAAAGCGAATTCACCGCCACAGTTTCATTGTCGCGCGACTCTTGACGCGTGCAACATTGACGGCAGACGGTCCGCAACGATGCCTCGCGTCGACTTGTCGTGTTGCTGCATAATTCTCTTAATTCTAATTCAGTGGCAGCTAATACATACATGCTTGGTTGAGTTTTACAAAGGATGGTGAAAAACCGGGTTTCGTTTTCAAACTTTGTGCTTAACTCAGTTGTCGATGTTTATTCTAATCCAGTGAAAGTAGATGAGGTAGCTTACTTTTGTTAGAAATCACGTAGGATTACAGCATCTAATTTTTAGCAGAAGATATTTAATGCGACCATCGACCGGGAATTATAGCAATACCTGATCGGTAACCTTTATCTATATATACAAAATGGTTAACTGACTGACTGACAACACACAGCCCAAACCGGTGGTCCTAGAGACATGAAACTTGGAGGGTGTATTATTTGTGAAGAGTAGGTAAGTATCCACTAAGAAAGGATTTTTGGGAATTCCACCCCTAAAGGGGTAAAATAGGGGATGGAAGTTTATATGAAAGTCCGTCAGTTTTGAAGTTAGGATCTTCAAATTTTGTGTTTAGGCTGTCGATTAAAAATTAATTTATACGTGTCTCAGCGTTTTTAATAATTTTACCTGCGAAGGGTTAAAAAGTCCTTAATTTTCGAAGTAAAAATCACTAAATTTACTATCTATGCTTATGGTTGGAAGCTAAAGCAACGGTGTCGTTAGAATTTCAACACTTAAGGGGGTGAAAAGGGAGATAAAATTTTTATGTTAAAAATATTAAAGGCAAACCGATGGAGCGGTTATGCGAGAAAGACAAAAACGGCTGAACGGATTTGGATGATATTTGGCACAAAGATAGTTTATAGTTACTTTTTAATCCCGGTAGTACGTTCCCGTCGGATATTTTTAGACTTCCACGCGGGCGAAGCCGCGGGCAAAAGCTAGTCAATCTATATAGCAGTAACTAATGGATTAAAGCGTATCTAATTCTATACTATGTAATAATGTAACTCGACATTCGACCACTCGAACTGCTGCCTGTAACACGCTTAAAATGTTTGTGGCGACATCTATACCGCCTCATATGAACTACTCTGATGTATCCTACATCGCGATAACAGAGTTATCTGTGCGATTAAAATATACAGGGTGAATCAGAAAGGTGTGGACTTTAAGGGTGTACAGACGATCAAAGTGAACAACTTTCTCGAACTTGAGCCCAAAGGTATGGGATGCCTGATATTTTTTATTGATTACCATGTTGGTCACATGGAGAAGGTTGTTCCGTTTGATGGTATGTATCACACCCTTAAAGACACCTTTCTGATTTGTATCAGAAAGGTGTCTGGCGGGTTTTTTGTATACAGGTTGTCCTGTATACAAAAAACCCGACAACAACCGTCGGCCCACCAGACGCATCACCCGTCTAACGTTATAAGGAACTTTGCTACTCGTTCCTCATACCACTTAATGTTTTATTGATGACTTTTTCGGACAGCTTTGATGAAATACACATATCTCTTTCTATGTTTCCAGTTACTTCTCGCTGCTACATAAAGAACATAATCCGTGTCATCACGACTGTGGAGCCTATGTCAGTGTACCGCATGTTCGCCATCAACACTCTGGCGATGGAACTGATGGCCCTCACCTTGAAATACGCCATCGTACTGCTACAGTTCGCGTATTCGTAATCATTTGAAATAAACCTGTTACAAACATTTTTGTCTGTTTTTGTACTATTCATAAAGCTTTTATCATAAAAGTGATAGGAGTTGACTGGTAGAAATTGTCACGATTATTTATTTATTTATTTATTACGCCCCCTCCATGCGACTTTCTCTCTCTCTGGCTCTTCCTATTATATACGAGTGTGTGTGTGTGTGTGTGTGCTAGTATCGCGTAAGGAACTTCTTTCCTGACGAGGGTGCCCCGAACGAAAGCGTTTTTTTTTTTTTTTTTTTCTTGTAACCATATAATCTATAAGGAATATACTAACGTCCCATATAACTAGTAGTAAAAATAAATTTTAGATGAAACACTGGTTTATTTTGACTGAAACAGTACAAGTACTTTGATCTAGAGAAGCTTCAGGATAAACCTACACAGTATTATATAGCCACAGTACAGCATGTTGAACCAAACTGCATAGTCCCCTACACTACTAAGAATATTGACAGTGTTTTGTTCTTTGCCCTAAACAGCGGGTAGGTACCGTGAGACGCACGGACGGACAAAAAGCCGGCCCCGGAGCAAACACACACGGTTTACTGACCATACGTGCATCAATTGTATGGACGTGCTAAGGAAATGGACTGAGGATGTGGCATTTAGGACAAACTCATAAATAAATAGAAAATATTCGTGATTGTATACTGAAGGGACGAAAAATTAGGAGGTAATTAGTATTCACCTTACATTACACTTCATCACCTTACATTACACTTCACAAATATAACCACCTTTATTATAGATTCACATCTCTATCTAAACTGTTTGCTAGTAGTGATGTGTATAAATTGAATCTAGATGCCGTTAAATATGATACATGTTTAAAGGGGTGTGAGCCTGGAGATCTGTCATACAGCCGGTCGATTCTGAAAATATCTCACCGAGAAATCATAAGTGAAGTGAGCACTTAATAGTGTTAATCCCTATCGAATGACAGCTCACTCTACGCTCACTTCACTCAAGCTTTCACGGTGAGATGGTTACAGAATCGCACGGCAGGTCCCGAACCTAGTTCAGGCTCCAGCTCTCCCAAAGGTTCTAGCATTAGGCAAAATTGTATATACGCACTACTGTACCTTTATGAGAGAACTAAACTTTATATTATATTATATTACTTTATGTTGTATTGATGTCTCTGCCACCATGCGTGATATGGTGATGGTTACCTATGTGAATTGTACACAGAGACTATAATGGCTAGCAAAATAAAATAAAACTTTAACTATCTTTTGTGTAGGAGCTAAATTGCAACACACATTTTCACTAAATTGCAGCTTAATAATGTAACTGAACAAATCATAGTTCATCAGATCGGGTGTGTAGAATGAATTTAAGATTCTAATTAATCGTATTTTTTACTAGAACCAAAATGTTTCCTTGATTTTCGTATATGCCGCATCCAAATCTCCGGTACACCTCATCTCCTTTCGATACAAGTCACGAGTTAAATTAGTTACATTTTCAGTATTCAGTACGCGCGGTGTTGGTTTTTTCGCTCCCAATGTGAACCACTCGTGTGTACTGCCTGTATCGGGCGTGTCGGTAATATGTGGAGGTACCTAAATTATACTTTTAGAAGTCACCATGTAGGAATGAAGAAAAGCACTTAATCGAGAGTCGTACTTTAAGAAGTTTCTTTCGCATTATACGCAAAATATTTACCTATGTAAAGTATTTTGTACTGACATTTTTTGGTTTGTGTTTATCAGTGGGAACTTGTAAATGGCCTTCAATTTTTAAGAACACTGCTTTTGAGAATGCAGTAAGTATCCCGAACAGAATAAAACAAAATTATTTTGCCAAAAATGATCTCGCAGAATTAGTAACTTAGTACCCTGAGCAAAATTCTGATAATTGATAGTTCTGTAGTATTTTCTTGCTACCCAACCTCCACAACTTCGATCAAGAATACCCCTTCACATAACGACGATGCTATCATCGTCAAAGCTACATTTATGTCACACTACGTACTTATTTACATTTCAATGATTACAAATACAATTAGTGGAACAGTTGGTTCCACTATACAAAAAAATAAAATTGAAGTGTCTATTTGTAATGTCAAAATAACAGCTTTTACGAAATGCATATATGAATGTATACGGTACTTATAACAAAAAAAATAATTGTTAAAATGTTTGTCTGTCTATTCCAGCTAATCTCCGAGACGGCTAGACCGATTTTGATAGAACTTTCACTGGCACATATGCTACTTTTTTATCGCGGAAGCACGTTATAATGGGATAGTTTCCGACATCCGCACGGGCTAAGTCGCGGCCTGCAGCTAGTCACAGAATAAAAAAGAAAGTGTTTCTACATTTTAGATAAGATCAGTGCCATTGCCACTTTTTTTGTATTTATTTCCTTTACAATTAATTTTTTTTAATAGTAATCAACAGCTAAAACTAACAAATCACCTCAGTAAACCAACTAATTTGTGATACACCTTATCAAAAGCCTTTGTTAAATCAGTATTTCTAATTGCAACGTAGAAATTGTGATCTATGGCTTCTACTCTTTTTCTTAGCGTGTCGATGGCAATCTATTATAAATGGATTCGGCCCAGAATTTGGCTACGTGTTTGGCGTCATTCCTAGTATCCATCAGTTCCTGTAACGTGCGGCTGACAGGACACGCAGGACATGATATTAAGTGTCCCATCGTTGGTGGAACAGCACCACAAACTATGGGACACTTATTTAGTGATATTCAATTTTCGTCAATTTTCGTTTTCTTAATCACAAATGACGTCTATAGTACGTATGGCACGCGTTTTTGGTCTTGTCTACGTGAATGCAGCCTCACACTTTGTAGATTACACGATTATTTTAAATTTGTATATAAATAAATAATAGTTACTATCGTTTTTGGGGTGGCAAGTCCTCAGTATATTTTGATAGAGCGAGGAAATATTACTACAACATATCATCACCAATTGTCGTTACACTTCAAATATTGAACGATTTGAAAACCTATATGTATGCTATTTTCAACGTTTGACTTTACAGGCCACCACCAGGCCAGGCCGTTTAGCTTTACCCACTTCATAAACCTTTTTCTCTAGTAGAAGTCCTCCTGGGGCCAGGACATTGCGAAGTGATCTCCAACACTATGTTTACAGACGATAATCACACCATGGTCAACGTTAGTACCTACCTACATGAGGAAGATAATCCGGAGTGTCCTTTGAAATGCACAGAAATTTTTCCTGTACTTCGCCTGGCTACCTCACGATGACGTTCGCATACTGACTTAATTTTAAGTATTCATCATTTACCAATCAAAACTCATCATCTGCCTGCCTTTTCCCAACTATGTTGGGGTCGGCTTCCAGTCTAACCGGATGCAGCTGAATACCAGTATTTTACATGGAGCGACTGCCTATCTGACCTCCACAACCCAGCTACTGGGTAATACGATACCCCTTGGTAAGACTGGTTGTCAGACTTTCGGGCTTCTGACTACGCGTAACGACTGTCAAAGATCTACGAATGACAGCCGGGACCAACGGCTTAACGTGCTTTCCGAGGCACGGAATTTAGCCACGGGCCCCTCAAAACTACACAATTTAAAGGTACATAATATAATAAAAAATATTCTTTTTTTATTTATACAGAAACCATATTTTAAACTTGGCAATATTGTATAAACTCCTTATAGGTGTAACCAATTCCACTTTATAAAATCAACAAAATACATCTATTTTTGTGCAAACGACCGAACGAATCAATTTAACTTACACTTGAAATACATTAGAAATGTATTATTGCAAAATAGCCTCTATATAATAAAACAATTGTTATAAAACAAAGGATTCGTCAAATTGTCCATCATTTTGGAGTCACCGAGTCACAGTGCGATGGGATCTCAGACGATACTCCTCATTTGTATTGGCCTGTCAGCTGTACAGATAGTGTACGGGCAGCTTTGGGAGTTCGGATCGGATAATATACCGGCGTCTGTACTCATTTCCCAGTATAACGGAAAATTTTCGTTTTTTCAAAAAGAACATCATATACAATTAATTGTAAGTAGAACTGAATAGTTTGAAATACCATGACACGTTTGTAGTTGTTCCAGTATCGAATACTCGTAAATTAAAGTTAAAATCGCCAACCAGAGGGGTCTGTTTCTAGTTGAGGGAACAGATAAGAGCATTACCATTCTTTAACCACGACATAAGACTCAAGAGAGAGAAAGCCTAATCCTGATCTCAATAATGTATGATACAGCAGCATTGATAAAGCTTTTTTGTTTTTCAGGTACCTGCATGCCATAAAGTAACATATGTAAATGTGCGAGTGGCGAATCGCTTTTCAAGTCCAACTGTTTATTACAACTACAAGACGAACATAGTAACGATACATTACAGCTTATGGCAAATTAGTCCATCAATCTATTCTATATCTGCAAAGGCTGTATGGCAACAGGGTTGTTACGTCCAGCCACCGGGTCCACTGAGACCATCGGTGCCATCAGTACAGGGTCAACAGGTCCAATATGCTCCACAGGGCCATTTTGCCCCACAGAGCCAGTTCGCCCCACCGGGCCAGTTTGCCCCACAGAGCCAGTTCGCCCCACCGGGCCAGTTTGCCCCATGGGGCCAGTTTGCTCCACAGGGTCAGTTTGCCCCACAGGGCCAGTTTGCCCCACAGAGCCAATTTGCCCAACAGGGAAATCAGTACCGGCAAAGCCTAGACGGCCCACAGGTTCAAGTCAATCCACAGGACGAACAAGATCCACAGGACTAACAAACCCCATAACGAATACGTAGGATGGTGAAAGTAAAAGTAACAAATGATAAGAAAATATAATGATTTGGTTGTACAAATTCCTTCTTTTATTGCGCAACCTCAACAGAGGAGGAATTCTCGTAATTTTAAGAACGTTCACACTCACAGTCTGATCTGTCTCAATCTGTCAAAAATACCTCTATTTTCCCTAAATTTTTGACAAGTCAATATGGGACTGCGACTAGATATTGAAAGTTTTAAATTACGAGGATTGGTCTTCTGTAATCGTGCCATCGTGAATATGTCGATTCAATTTTAATAACAACATTGAGTCTCACATATCTATTCACATATATATTGTCTTTTCTTAATTCTCTACGTGTTACTTTCTCTTGCCTGTCTACTGTTTCTTGTACTACCCTAATATTGTCTGTGAAAACTTTTAATTGGCCTTCTTTCACTAACTGTCAACTATCTGTATCCTAGCTGTAAGTTTTCTTAAGTAATAAAATAAAATAAATAAAATAAAATATACAAAACTTGCGCACATTCTAATAATTAATAATGAAGTAGAACATCTCACTTGTATTCCTCGAGGGTTAGGCAGAGGTGCGCCTACATATAGTACACCCACATTTCTCCACTTGTTTAAGTTCCATGTAATTCCAAGGCTATTGTCATGGACTCGGTACAAATCCAGACTCCGGTCCAAAAATCCAGATGGAAAAACCTAATGACACTTAGCGCTCAGCAGGAGCGCTTGCGACCAGTAGAACAACGAGGTAATAATGAAGTATTGGCAATGAAGACAGTAGTAGTATACCAACAGCCGCGTCGTAAGCGTTGGTCGCCCCGGAATTAACATAAGTACGTAGACACCTTCATCTGTTCTACATGTATTGTGTTACTAAATATAATCTTGGGATAATCACAGATTTGGAGAATTGACTTGATATGACTTTGTAAAATGAAGCCAGAGGAAAATTTCTGAGACTAAATATAGGCAAACGCCAAATCCCCAACAATGTCGTCGTGAGTGGTTATACGCCGATGGTAAAGAATTATGTCAGACAGGTGGATAGAGCATTGTAGGAATTAATAATTATCACAACAGAAATTCTAAAAGGTACATACTCTGTATTCGGTCTATTTGTGATAAATCGCAAGTATTCGTGTAACTTGACTAGCTGAAGACATTTGACACTGTTTATTCTAAGTACGAGTAGGTATTACCATGATAATTATATTCTTAGATAACGTAATTATACGGAATTTGCTTTTAGGCTAATTCAAAGCATATTTAAGCTGAACTCTAACCAACGGAAGCGATTACTAGCCTCTTTTACAAGGAATAGCACTGGATAGCACTTTCGGACCAACATTGATTCTAAGTTAGCATCAAAGGTATTCTGATAGTTCAGTTATACACTTCGCTATGAAAGACAAGGACTTTGAAACAAACAATTCTTAACACAATTTCAATAAACATGAATAGATTGTTACTCACTTGATAAAAAGGACTCGTGTGATAACCATTTCAGAAAAAATAACCACTTAAAATAACCATAGTATTTTTCTTTATTTTTAGTCCAAAAAAAAACCTAATATTTTGAACTTGACTAAAAACAACTTATTAAATAAAATTATTATTTTTATTTAATAGTTGTTATATCATTATTTTTACACGTGCACTGAGTTAGAGCGATTTTTTTAAAGAATAACAATTAACGGAAAAAATGTACCAGCATTTTCTTCAAGGCATACCAAATTCAACACAACGTAATACAAAATATTACTTACATTAAACAAAAAGCTAATCAGTTTTACTGAAAAATTGGTAACTAACAACGTGTAGTGCTATGTATGATTAAATTAAATGAATGTATAACATTAGGGTTACAAAGGCATATACTAACAGGAAAGTTATAAGAAGTGTGGCCTTGTTGAATCGGGTTCACATACTTATATAGTCGGTAGATTGTAATGCAATGGGACCTCACACGATAACTGTACTTTGTTTTGTCCTGTCGGCTGCACAGGTTGCATTAGGCGAGGTTTGGGAATTCGGAAAACTTAATACTCCAGGAAGTTTAAGCGTCGTCTATAAGGAAGGTCACATGGGACTATTTGAACACACTAAGAAAGTTAAACTAGCTGTAAGTAATATGGTCCACAATAGTAACCTCAAGTATTTTGCAGACCGCCGATTCTAGAGATATTATTCTTTGTTTCGATTCGGCGTACCAATAACCTATATTTTTGTGGTGAAATCTGTTTTCAATGATATTTATTTTTTTTAGACGTTATCGTGGTTTTCTTTCTTCACTTATTCAGCGAGAAGTTTCTGCATTTTTTGTACTTTTTCTTAAAGCTAAAATTCTCTCAAGATAATAAAAATGTGCCTAGGGAATCATATCATTATCTAGGTAAAAAACTCATTTTTATATTAATAAATTAACCTAATATAAAAGAAATTTCGTAAATCTTTGTACAGGGTCAAATTACTGTAGCTATTGATACTCTGTAGACGTAATGGGTATTGGCTTCTCGACTATCGTTCACATGGAGAAATAGTATAAATATCAAAACAAAAATCCTGTAATTTCTGTCAACTTAACATCACTAATAATGAAACGCATTAATTACAGGTACCACAGTGTTATGTATTGACATACGTGAAAGTAGAAGTGAAAAATCTAATTTCAACCCCAGAGGTGCACTTTAGCTCAAAGACAAATGTAGTGACCATTCACTACGCCGCACTGTCAAGCAGTCTTTCGTCGTTCGAGATAATTGGGAAGGCTGTATGGATACCGGGATGTACCGCCACTCCTGGATGGATGCATTATGGTCAACTGAAAACTAATTAAGCATACAAAAACGAACCTGTCGAGTCGCCTGCCAGCGACCAATGTAAAACAAAATATTTATAAGAACATTTTAAAATAAACAGTTATAAATATGTGAAACTATTTCGTTTTCTTCGCTTAACATGACACACAGGACACATTCAAATTTTCTTAATTTTATACTGAAGGCATCTGCCGTGCGATTCTGCAACCATCTCACCGTGAAAGCTTGGGTGAAGTGAGCGTGGAGGGAGCTGTCATTCGCTAGGGATTAACACTATTAAGTGCTCACTTCACTTATTATTTCACGGTGAGATTTTTACAGAATCGACCGGCTATGTCTGAACTAGATAAAAAATATCTGTGGCTATCTCAGACATCAGCGCTCTTCCTTATGATGATCTTTACATTACTCGCTTGGTTAGAAATATTAATAATAAGAGGTATATGATAGGAAAGAAAAAGAAAAAGGTTTAAAACAAAATAAACAATAACTCCCTGTTGAAATAACGTTCCTTGTAGGCTGACATTGCGTTTTTTTAATTAATTTTACTTAAATTGCGATTGTGTCCAATCATTTAAACATCTAGTAGATTTATCTTATTCATCTTAACCCTATATCAGTCCATTGCTGATCATAGACCTCTTCAATCCCGTGCCATTTAACTCAATTTCCAGTCAGTCTGCGAAGATCATCTCTCCTCGGTAGAGCTGGTCCACAAAGTCACTGTTGCTCAGTAAACAATGAGAAGAGCTATTTTGGAGTTTTATTTATCTTTTCCTCATTGTTCGGGCCTGTGCCACCATTAAGCTATAAGAAAATTTTGCTGTAGGCGGCACAAATTTCACAATAAAAAATACAAAATGTTACATTGTACAAACCGAACGAATCAATTTCGCTTGCAATCGGAGGGTGTAACATGCGTATATTATTACGTACAATCAAAATGAATATACGTATAACACCGATGCGAGTTAAGTTAAATTTAAAATTACCGTGTTTTAAAAAGTGTTAGCTTGTGGAGTCGTTATTACTAATGTAGGTAAATAATCGGCTGATCGTAGTGCGATGGGATCCTACACATCACTTACTCTAAGCATCGATTTGTCGATGTCTGTTGCACAAACCGTGCAGAGCGAACAATGGGAATTCGGTGTTTCTAGTACTCCGGGCAGCGTAGTAGTGTCGCATACTGAAGGACATATCGGATTATTCGAACGTACTAAGAAAATTAACTTAGAGGTAAGTCACAGATTGATTTCTGAACCTGCACAGGTATTTACAACCAATAGATATGCCTCTTTACAGAATCGAACGTCGCGCTTACGCTTTTTACGCCAAACGCTTTTCACAAATACTAAACCCGAAAAATTTGTCAGTTGAGGGCTGATTATTTAATCGACAGCCGGTTGATTCTGTTAGAATCTCACCGTGAGAAGTTAGGTAAAGTGAGCATTCATTCCATCTAGACATTGACACTAATGACTGCTCACTTTAAGCTCACTTTACCCGAGTTATCACGGTGAGATTTTTACAGAATAGCACTACAGCCGGTCGATTCTGTAAAAATCTCACCGTGAAATCATAAGTGAAGTGAGCACTTAATAGTGTTAATCCCTAGCGAAAGACAGCTCACTATCCACGCTCACTTCACCCAAGCTTTCACGGTGAGATGGTTACAGAATCGCACGGCAGATATTTTTTTTTTTCGTGGAATAAAATTGACGTCTGACAGATTTTGTATGGAAGAATTGTCAAAAATTCAAAATTATTCCTCGGATAAAATTATCTGGCATTGGAAAAAATATCTGTCGATTGGAAAAACATCCCTTAATCAAATAAACGCTTTACTATAAAAATGTCGATTATGATTGTTAATGTTTGCTTAGTCAATCCCTAGTATCAGATGGGATGACACTGACAGCTCACTCCACGCTCACTTCACTCAAGCTTTCACGGTGAGATGGTTACACAATCGCACGGCAGATTTTTTTTTTCGTGGAATAAAATTGACGTCTGACAGATTTTGTATGGAAGAAGTGTCAAAAATTCAAAATTATTCCTCGGATAAAATTATCTGGCATTGGAAAAAATATCTGTCGATTGGAAAAACATCCCTTAATCAAATAAACGCTTTACTATAAAAATGTCGATTATGATTGTTAATGTTTGCTTAGTCAATCCCTAGTATCAGATGGGATAACACTGACAGCTCACTCCACGCTCACTTCACCAAAGTTTTCACGGTGAGATGGTTACAATATCGCACTGCAGGATTAGGAGTTGAAAATAATCCACCATTTCTAACTTGTGGCGTGTTAGTAATTAAAACATTAAGTCTGTCACGTAAGTTCTTAGCTAACAAATCATAATTTCACAGTTTAAGCTGTGACATTAGTTTTATGATTGCACTAATCAATTGCATCATTAAAAAACCGGCCAAGTCTTGTGCGTATCGGACCACGCACAATGAAGGATTCCGTAGTTGGGATGAATCTATCCCAAGAACAAACTTAACATTGTAGTTCATCAAACATCTCTTGACGGACAGATAGACAGACAGACGGACGGACAACGAATTGATCCTATACGGGTTCTGTTTTTTCCTTTTGAGGTACGGAACCCTAAACAATAAGTAATTAAAACATGCTTGTATATTTCTACGGTCTTTTTACAACGACTAATTTATTCATGGGGATCTGTTTCATAAAAATGATGCTTAGAAATCTTAGATAATTCTCCTGAAACGTAGGCGAAGTTCATCGCATGCAAACAGTGCATGTTCCAATTGCATGTTAACGTTGACCCTTTGTGACCCTTTCATTTAGCTAAAGACGAGCTATATGATGGTATTTGAATTCAGAAGGACAGCGCTTTAAACGTTAAACAGACACCACCTCACAAGTCATAACCTTCAACAAGCCTTCGATCAGGTGCGACTTAAATATCTACTCCTGTTTCAAAAAACGAAAGAAAATAATTAAAAATATATACATCTTTGTCCAGCAGTGGGACATTAACGGCGAAAAAAAAAGTATCGTACCTGTTGTTTAGAAGCTCTTGTCTTTATTTAGCCTTATACAGCGTGTAACGGAAGGGGGGTATCAACCCTGAAGGAGGTGAATGTGCTCATGAAACTCAACAACTTTCCCCAAAGAACATAGGTCGAAATATGAAAAAAAAATTTGGCCCTCCCATAGTAAATCAATCAGCTGGTAGTCAGTTTTGTAAGGGAGGGCCAAATTTTTTTTTCATATTTCGACCTATGTTTTTTGGGGAAAGTTGTTGAGTTTCATGAGCACATTCACCTCCTTCAGGGTTGATACCCCAGGGACATGACATTGGCCCTATAATTATTTTGTAATATCTAAAGATATAGAAAGCTGAGTAGTGGCCCAGTGGTAACGGTCCTGACTTACGAGTTGTAGGTCGTGGGTTCTAACCCAGGTAGGCGCTTTACTTTGTGTAAATTATTTCATCACCACTGCTCTCAAAACGCTGAAGGAAGACATCGTTAGGAAACCGGTATGTCGTATAGCCAAAAATTCGAAGACATGTGACATCTACCAACCCGCACAGGGCCCACGTTGCCCACTCCTTCTCCAAGAGAGGAGGCCTGTGTCCCAGCAGTGGGAACATTAAAGGCTGATTTTATGCAATATTTAAATAACGAATCTGTCTCGTTTACTATGGCGCGATTTGCCTAACTACTAGGTAATAGGACGGTTTATTTTTTACATAATATGTATGCTTACTTTTATCAGTAATTGTCGCAAATGGCATTCTGAATAGCTTTTGTACGTTTAAAATATGCTTGTAATATGCTTGTATGCTTGTGCATATATGTGACGGATAATAGGCAAAATGTATTCTGGTGACGAAACTTCTAACATTTATTTATTTATATATGGAGTATATATAAATGGAACTGGAACACCATACAGCTATTATACCAACGGAGCAAAAAAAATACTTTATGTGCTGCTTTTTTTTACATTTTCGTAGGCACAACTAATTACACCGTGAAAATATATGAAATTATATGGAGCAAACAGTTTGAACGAATCAATTTTATTTGCTTTGCATAATACAAAGCATTACAGTGAGTATAACAATTATTTAAATACATTAACCTCTAAAATGAAGTACTAAACTCTACAGCAGTAGGGTTAAAACGTTTTATTTATTGTACATTGTACAATTTAAATGTTGCAACGCTTTTCTATTATTGGTCACAGAAGCAGGTTATAATTGTTAATGCAATGAGTTTACAAACCACTGTTGTTCTTTGTATCGCTACAACTATAAATTTTGCATTTGCCGAAGTGTGGGAGTTCGGTGACAATACTCCGAGCAGTAGAGTTATATCTCACAATCAAGGTGATATATCGCTATTAGAGAAAACAAGGACTATACTCTTAACCGTAAGTACAATATCAGAGTTCCATGGCATAGTCAATCGATTTTTCTACTCACAATAATAAATATTTTGAGAACAGTTTAGGAATTTTTCCATCTTTTTTGTTGTTGAATTTAATTCAATTCAATTCTTTTCGTTTATTGCTCAACACAGTACATACATAATAATACACTACTAGATGTCAAGTGAATGCGCAGGCTACTGTGTTGTACCAATTCAGGCATGCAAAATTATCATTAAAATCAATCAATTATCATTTAAATTATTATTATTAAGTCATAGAATGTCATAAATATAAATAACTAAGTAATGTCAGGTTATATAATGTCATAACAATGAAGTAATTTCTAATCCAGTCAACACATAATTAACAATACAAATAATAGTACATTATGATATAAGTGCGGTATGTTGAAAATTACAGCTGAGGCGATATTGCTAGCCCGAGCCGTAGGTGAGGGCTATAAGAAAGCAGAGGCTGTAATTATCAAACCGCACGTATGTCATACGACGTTTTATAACACATTTGTGAGGAAATAAATAAAACTCGGACTTTAATAAACGAATAAATCAATACAGCAAAAAATAATTTTTACTTTTTCACAAATTAGCGATGCGCGCGCATCAGCGTCTTTTGTTTATGGCAAAGGCACAAAAACAGCCAGTATTACTAATAAAGTAAATTAATACTTTTGTGTTTTTGTTACAGATAAATGGTTGTAATTAATTGTCAAAATTAATTAAATTAAAGAATTAAATGTTTATTTATTATATTTTATCTCCCAAAGTTAATTTTATTCATAAAATGTTGACCACTTTTCTGACATAAAAACTCTTTGCTAAGATTTATAAAAGTACCGTTCGTTTTAGACGGAGCATCTTGATAAACCGTGCGCTTTACATTACAATTATGCACAAGTACGTAATGAGATACATTACGGTATTGAAATTGGTGCAGTAAGAGACCTTTTACGAGCAAATGTGTTATAAAATAATTTTATTAAAATAAACTGAATTGAATTAAATTTAATTTCCATTTGAATTTTCAATTGAATTTAATTTCCTATGAGATTTTTTATTTTCTGACTATAAATAATTTTAAAAACCAAAACTATCACGAATAATAAACACCGTCACAACGCCTACATAGATTTTATTTGTAAGCTATCGTAAACAAATCTTCTCAAGCACACAAATTTCTATATTTAGTGTCCTTTCTAACAATATTTTTGCAGGTCCCAGAATGTCACGAAATAGATTACGTCAGGGTTGAAGTGAACAACATGTTATCAAATCCTGCTGTATATTACAACAAATTGACACAAATCGTGACCATCTCCTATAAACCGCTGCAGATCAGCATGTCTACGTACGATGTAGTTGTGAAAGCCAAACAGAAAGAAGCGTGCAAGAACGCACCTGTTCATGAGGCAAACTTGGACACACTGCAGTTATTGTATAGCAAATAAAGTTAACTTTTGGATAAAAAAGCAAGCTTTTGGATAAAAATAGCAAGCTTTTGGATAAATAATCTGAGAGATTAATAAAAATGTCCTAAGCAGTAAGCAGATGTATTTGATTTCCCTGACTTTAAAATTACTTATAACATCAAATTGACAAACAAGCTTTTGTGTGAAATGATTCCAAAAATTTTGCTATTTCGAAAAATACATTTATATTAATACTTTTTTATACAAGCCTAGGACGAATAAAGACTATTCTGAGTACTATTCTGTCACGGCGATAGTAAGAGAAAAATATTTATGACAACATTTGTACATTTAGTATTTTGTCTATGGACAAAATCTTCTTTCAAAGTTGAGTGAGAAGCATGAACCATGAACTGGCATGAATGCTCAACAAAAACAAATTATAAAAGTGAATTATAAATATCATTAGTTCATTACACAATAGAATTCAATTCATGTGCAGGAAGGTTGCTTGCTATCCATGTATATTTTTTATAGCAAGCGAATTCCAAATTCAGTACAAAGGTATCACGCGTTTCAGTTAACGTGTTTAAGGCTGCTGCTGATGTATACCTAATATATATAGTTCTGATTTATCTCAGTATAGTTTAAAAATATTTTCTAGCTCAGGAGAAGTATTATAAAAACCAGTTTCTATAGCAGAGAACCATGCATCCTCTACGAGAAAGAAAATGCGACGAATTGTTGGAAAACCCGCTCTTGAAGACTCCACCGCCCGAACCTGAAAAGCCCAGACCACCGCGCGTGCGCAAGCCACGCGTTTTCAAACTTGTAACCTCATCATTATTTATAAATATTCAAATAAAATTAACATCTTTTCAATTTGATGGTAAATCGTAATCGTCTTACTTCACAGCCGCCAAGATTTTCGTTAATACCGATAGGCTTTTATCAACGCTGGTGCAATCATCTTAAAGAGGTAAATCGAAGATTTATTTAACTGTTTACATTTAGTTAGGTATTGCTGCCATCTACATTGGCTTTATCAACTCAGCCTATCCAATGCTAGACATAGGCCTCTCCTAAGCTGCACTACAACCCCCCCTGTCCTGCGCCTTCCGCATCCAGTCTTTCCCAGCCACATTTTTGAGGTCGTCTGTCCATCTAACTGGGGGCGTCCCACACTACGCTTGCTTGCTTGTTAGAAGACTAAGGACTTCAATCAGCGCGTCCTGCCCGTTAGGCCGCTGCCTCGAATTTTGCCGGCAGCGGGGCGGCGGCGAAAAATTCTACGACTGCACCAGAATGAGTGTAGAAACATTTGACTATATTCTTGAAGCTATCAAGGGCGATTTAGAATCTAGAATTAATCCAAAACGATACAGAGATATATCTCCAGCATTGCACAACACTGCAAAGCAGACGCACGGGCGGTCACCACTTGACTGGAGTGCACCGCTCGTTGCCCGCTCCACCGCCGCTCCCGCGCCGCTGTTTTCGAGAACCGGTCCATTTAAATGTACGCATAAGATCCTGCCGCTCCCGCGCCGCCGCCGCCGCCGCCCCGCTGCCCGCAAGATTCGAGGCAGAGGCCTTATATCATACGGTGCCAAAACGTGGACACGGACAGTCGGGCTGGTCCACAAAAAGGTCACTCAGTGCGCTATGGAGTGGGCTATGCTCGGAGTTTCTTTGAAGGATAAGATCAGAAAAAAAGTTATCCGGAAAAGAACCGGAGTTACCGACATAGCTTGCAGAATAAGCAATGGCTTTATAATACCTATCAGTAAAATTTCCATACACACAAATATATTTAACTACACTTGACAAGTTTTATTCTGATCTAGTTGCAAATGGCGAAGCATAAAGTGGACGATAGCCCGCCAGAGCTTTTTCCGGAACTGTACTTGAAGCCTCGAAGGCTGGACTACTATGCGCGGCAGCTGGAAGAGAACATGAACGTTAATAAAGACCTGCTCAAGAGAATCAATCATATACAGAGGACTGGAGTATGTTTTTTAGCTATTGTTCAAAATATGGAAAACAGTGTCCTACGACATGTTATGAAAAACTGTAATCTTATCAAGTAAAGGTGTACTGCTACTAAGCTACAGTTTCTATTACATGAGGTAATATACCATGACAAGAGGCGGTTCTGTTATTAAATCTAATAAACAGAATCCAAATCCATAAACATTCACTATATGCGAAGCTTCTCTGAGACGAGGTAACAGGAGTACAGCATCAATAAGATGCACGAAGTTAAGACGTGACGTATATTTCCAGGGATACGTGGACTGCTGGTCGCCTGAACCTAACGATAAGTACAATAAGCAGCTCTGCAAACAACGTCAACGAGAACTGACCAAAATAGAGAAATCCAATTTATATTTCTACTCCAGACTACTCACTGCTGTAAGTTGTTTTTTTGTTCATAGTTAATAGATATTCATCTATTGTTGACTACCCCATTGGTTTAGTGGTCGCAAGCGCTACTGCAGAGTCTGAGGTCCTGGGTTCGATTCCCGGGTCGTGTAAAGTGTTATTGGGTTTTCCATCTGGAACTTCTCTGTAGCAGCCCGGAGACAGTTTTTGCTCGGTGATGGTGATGGCAATAGGTTTGCCCCCCTGGTACTATAATAATATAATAATAATAACGTTTATTTAAAGAAACTTAGACATAACTTACAAGATATTTTAACAAAATTATTTAAGTCAATACAAGTGGTGTAGTTATCTGTAGTCGAACTAGGCAGAGCCTGTATTATGACTATCAGCGCCAAACCCCTCGAGTGTTAAACATATATAATTAGCCAGTAACATTTCATTTGTATCTTGTACAATATCACTTTAACAATTGATAATATATTTTCTTTACATATATATATTACAATAGGTTTGCCCCCCTGGTACTTAAACATAACTAGCGAAATGTGGGTGCACTGTATGGCCGTTTTGCATGGATGTGACGCAAGTTTTGCGTGGATGTGAGGCATGTTTTGCTTGGATGTGACGCATGTTTTCTCCCATAAATATTTTGTTTTTTTTTTTTTGTTTGTGTTTTTTTGATGCGTCACATTTGCCCGCAAATAAATATTTTATATTTTCTGTGCCTAACCTTTCGGAAAATACAGGTGTTGTGTTATGTTTTATGTTATGTCACCTATTGTTCGTAGAGACCCTTAAAATTCTTAATCCATGAAGCATCCCGCATTTACTTGTACCCGGTTCAATATTTACTCTTTATATCTCTCTCTTTATATATTTACTTTCAATATTATCATGTAATCAATGATTTCCTGATGCCTTTGCTGGTACCTAATCTTCTTTGCTGGGGCTCTGTCTCGCATAGAGTCTTAGCATTTACGCTGAGGAATGGCCGTTTTGCCTGGATGTGACTCATATTTTCTTCCAACTTGTTATTTTTGTGTGTTCGTATTCTTTCTCTGCGTCATGGTGACCGCAAATAAACCTATTTTGATTCCTTTTTCTTTCTCTCACGTAATTGTGTACTTACGTGTAATAATATCATAACAAATGTTTTAACAGAGATCGGAGCAGCTACTCACCCATGAATTGGAAGCAGAATGGAAGGAAACGAAACATAAACTTATTTTAGGCGCCTCGTGAGTACAACCCGTTCGTACTATGTTTGCCGCTGATGATGTGACGTCACTTAAGTGGTACCATCAACGAAAAACAAAAGATTTTTTAACTTTTTATTATTGCGCTTGCGATAACGTTGCTTACGGTACTGAGAGGGCGACTCGGCGGTGCGGTATGCGGTTGGAGGGAGGAGACGCAATTCCAGGGAACGGCAAACTTAGCGCAAACGGATAATACCTAACAAATCTAGCTCATCCTCTTCAAACCGATAATACGTTCTGCTAAATGTTGATGCTGATTTTCAGATTACCATTTATTTTATTCAAGACTGGTAAAATTGATCGTGATATAAAAGACTCCTCGTTTGATAAACCTATGAACGTCATCAGAACTAAGTAAGTAGTACCTACATATGTATTTAGTTTCATACAATTTCTACTTACAATACGGCCGTCGAGAGAACGCTTTCCTAAATTGTACCTGTCAATGCGACAATTCTAATACAGACACCAGCACATCAAGCTACCCGAAACTGTCAAATTTTCCCAATCAACTTTGAATCTAATGCTTTAGCGATAAGTTGAAATCTATTAAAGACATTTGAAAGATTGCAGTAGATTGATGTGCTGGCGTCAGTACTTAAGTAACTAATAAAGATCACATTCGCCAAACACGTATTCGTTTGTATGAAACTGACAGATGACAAGAACGCATTCTCTCGACGCGGCCGGATTGTAGGTCCTACATTGTGATTACTTTTTACTTGAACAACAACTACTAGTCCAAGATTTTTGTTATAGTATTTATATTGTATGATTGGTAACATTCGTCTTTTCTTTAGTGCCATCACTAGCTACTGCAGTGTGGTACTCTGTGGCCGGACCACAGTTTAGTACTCAGATGCTATAGTTCGAAATAATACCTACCTAAAGTCTACTTTCATCGGAATATATCTATATTTTTAGTACCTCAAGAGATATCTTTTTAATCAACAATTTATGTGGTCCGGCCGCGAGGCAGTGCTCTCTGGCCGCGCCACCTCTAATTAAATAGAGTATAATGAACTATTAATAAATCAATATCCCGAAAAAAAACTACCTAAAGAGTACCTTGCATACGAGAAATATGGTCCAATAAACCCCTTTAGATAAGGAGTTATTGGTCGTAGAGTGTGGTCCGGCTGGAAAGTATACTCTGCAGCAAGTCAATTTTGCAATATTTAATATTAACTAGCGATAAATCAATTTATATAATAGTACCTTTTCTCTACTCTTCGTTGATATTTTTTTTTTTAAGAAACTATTCATTTTGATTAATTAATCTTTAAAGTATGTGGCGCGGCTAGGGAGGATTACTTTCAGCAAATATAACGAAATATGCTTTATTTCTTTATGCCAACGAAAACTGCATAATAAGTACCTTATAAAAAGACCACCAACAATGATTTTTAAAAAGGTTCACTTTTTGGTTTTTGTTTACCTATCTACCTAAGAATAGGTAATTTGACGAAGTAAGTGAAAATTTTGGTTTAAAATAAACAATAAGTATACGAAAAACAAACATATATTTTCATAATGAAATATAAACACAATTGTTAATAAAAGGTATTGTACATGACGGAAAAGTGTTTTATATAACTTGAATTTAAGCATTTAATCCTTTAAACAAGAAATAGCACTGAAAAAAGTGTACCAAAACCACGTATTAAAAATATAGTCAATCAGTATTACAAATAAAGGAAGTTTTGAAGTTATTTTCCAACTTTAAAATGCAAGGCTTAAATTAAAAATAAACATTTTCATAAAAAAAAGTTATAATTTACAATTTTGCGTATAAAATACAATGAACATTAATTTGCTGGTTTTTAGTCATTGTAACTTTAGTACTGAAATCATCATATGTTTCCCAAATATCATCCAGACGCTTGCAGTGAGCGACGTAATGATGAATATTTGGTAATTACTCAATCACTGACAACAGTGTAAATAATTTTCCTTGTAATGTCATAGTGTCTGGAATGTCATTTAAATCAACGCCTAAATCAATTTCAAATATTAATAAATCATTCAATGTGTAGGTAATAATTTTTTTACCGGTACATTTTACACCGTCTTCATTACTTTTAACACATAGCACACCTTAATCAATCTCTAACATTGTTTGAGCCGATTCTTCAAGGGCTGAGATGCCTTTGTCAGACAAAATTAGTTCATTCAGTGGCATGTACGAACATACTCGTTGAGATTCTGATGTGGAGTTGTTCTGACTGCATTGTGTATTTGTGCATCGTTTTTCCGATATAACTATACAATAATATCGTGTTTGATATTATTGTTGGTCATTTTGAAATAGTGATTACATAAAATGATAATGGACTTATAAAGATTTGGTCATCATTTTTGTTCGATAAATTATACCTACAAAAGTACCGGCTCACATATTTTACGCATGTTTTCATAAGATGGCGTTAGAGATCTTGTCTTTACAACTTGAGTAATTCCCTAAGGCTGCGCAGCGGCAGGGTACGTAAAACTGCGCGCGCAGACTTACCTTCCAATATATTTTACTTACCAACTTCTAGAAATAAACCACCAGGTACAAATACAACAAATATTACAGATATATCGCCAATACCCAAATCGGACGCTAGACAGGCAGTAAATAAAAGGAAACATAAGGAGTCTGAAATACTTAGCAGTTCACCTTACAAGCTTCAGTTTTCAGTTTGAGCAAGCAAAAGGATGAAAAAGAATGCAAGAAACCAGCAAAACAGCCTCGAAAATAGAATTGGTCATATAGTGTTGTAAAGAAGTGTATAGAGAACCGATCACAGAAGATTGGATAGGTTGTTCTGTGTGTTCTAAATGGTGGCATGAAAAATGTTTGGCGTGCATAGGCTTTGGACATTTTAAATGTGATTTGTGTACCTAAAATAAGTTATCTTTATATGCGCACTCTCAAAGATCCCACTGCGCAGTCTTACCCTTCAGGGGATTTAAGACTGCGCATTTCCCATTTCTCATGTTTTCATTAATTACTCCAAAAATAGTTACGAAATATTTGATTTAGTTTATCGTCCATAAATTACATGAATGTGTCTATATAAATGAATAAAGATTATTTTGCTAACTTATTATTTTCGTGACTTATATTCAATTACTTCTTAAGTGCGCAATCTTAGGGCACTTTACCCTATACTTATTGTTTATTTTAAACCAAAATTTTCACTTACTTCGTCAAATTAACTACCTATTCTTAGGTAGATAGGTAAAAAAAAACCAAAAAGTGCACCTTTTTAAAAATCAATGTTGGTAATAAAAATAAAAGTTTACAGATGAAGTCCAGGTCTTTTATAAGGTACTTATTATGCAGTTTTCGTTGGCATAAAGAAATAAAGCATATTTCGTTATATTTGCTGAAAGTAATCCTCCCTAGCCGCGCCACATACTTTAAAGATTAATTAATCAAAATGAATAGTTTCTTAAAAAAAAAAAAAATTATCAACGAAGAGTAGAGAAAAGGTACTATTATATAAATTGATTTATCGCTATTTAATATTAAATATTGCAAAATTGACTTGCTGCAGAGTATACTTTCCAGCCGGACCACACTCTACGACCAATAACTCCTTATCTAAAGGGGTTTATTGGACCATATTTCTCGTATGCAAGGTACTCTTTAGGTAGTTTTTTTTCGGGATATTGATTTATTAATAGTTCATTATACTCTATTTAATTAGAGGTGGCGCGGCCAGAGAGCACTGCCTCGCGGCCGGACCACATAAATTGTTAATTAAAAAGATATCTCTTGAGGTACTAAAAATATAGATATATTCCGATGAAAGTAGACTTTAGGTACGTATTATTTAGAACTATATCATCTGAGTACTAAACTGTGGTCCGGCCACAGAGGACCACACGCTACTGCAACAATAGAAACTTGTCTAAACTTTTTGATGTCATGTTACGTCACACGTTTCAAAGTTACACTGCTAGTCTTTTCACGGTTGTTTTACCTCTGACAGCAGTAACCCAACAGCAATCTTATTATAACGACAATAAAGATCTTTGTGATTTTGACAGACTTGTCAGTACAAGGAATATAAAGACCACTGTGATTTTGACAGTGATGCAAAATCAGAGGTAAAATAACTGAATGGACTGTACAAGGATCTTTTGGCGCTCGAATTACATTTACAGGGGGGCGCTGTTGGTAAATATACCTAAGTGCAATTATTGTTTTGTGAAATGTGTTGAAGAAACAAGAGGGCGGCGCTAGTTCCGATTTTGCCCACGCGCCAAAAGAACGCTGTAGGTAGCGCTATAGATTATGTGAGCTTCATTACCAGGAGAGTAGTTCCTTTAACAATGCTACAAACGTTATAGCGGCTCTGAAGTGCGTTACTCGCTCCGCAGTACCCCACCCCTCATCCCCGCTGACAGGTGAATTTGTTACTGCGCAACGACTCGCCTCATATTCCGAGCCTCCATAAAGTTCGAATCGAGCTGTACTTTGGTAACAAATACTTATCTACCATTACAGGGTGTCTATGGACATCTGGGTCCGAGGTGGTTCGAAGATCGGTAAAGTAATGATCGAGCTCTTCACTGATATCGTGCCGGAAACTTGCAAGTTATTCTTGACCCTTGTCAAGGGCACTAAAACTGGCCATGCTTATTCTGGCACCAGATTATTTAGGTTAGTAATATATCTTCTTCTTCATATACAACGTGTAACGTTAAATGCGCAAAACCTGAAAATAGTTTGATCAGAATAACGAGCAGAATTAATTGAACCACTTTTTAATATAGGTCATTTTTCAAAAAATCTTCATTAAAAACGTTGCCGTGTCTATTTATTAATAAGTCAAGCAAACCAATGTCAGCGCGGCGCAGCGGCCCGGTGACGACTCCTCCCTCGACAAAGCGTCGTCGCAGACGGAAGATACGATCAGAATGGCCAGTAAAACTAAAACAACACATAAAACCTTTACAATTTTTTTAATGACTTATTTTCTCTCTCTGAAATAGGTCAATTGAATTAAAAATCAGTTGGGGTGTCTGAGGTTTTGCGCATTTACGTTACACGTTGTATAAAATACTACTTATCCACTCGCTGACTGACTGACTGACTAATAGCGAAGACTAAAGAACTATTAAACCTACAAACTTAAAATTTTACAAGTATCACTTATGTCAGAAATATTTGTGTTTAGAATAGTACCTGATCTGTTCTGCTGTGGTGGTGACGTCATGAAAGACAATGGTTTCGGATTGTACGTGCAGCCTTCAACTGAAGAAGGAGAGCTTGCTGATCCTATGCGTGCTGAAAGCCGCGACTTGAATCATACTGTACCAGGTAAAGAGCTAACGATTAAGCAGTTCTATAAAGTGTCAAAACCTTGAACCATTATAATTCCGTAACTTCGACAATATTTCTGAACCCGTTCTGAGTCCTGATTCACTATGACCACTTAACGATTCCTCACTTCGAAACCACGTCAATTCCTTAGTTAATCCCGCCAATCTCGCGTTGATTTCGCGCGCTTTAGGTCACTGTGTCATAGACAATTCGGCCCTGATGGTCTTAGCCATCTGTTCGATTATAAAACACATATCATAATTTGCCCTTCGTGGCCGTTTTGACATTTGTAACAGCAAGTAAGGCGGGCTTCGTATTCGATCCTAAAACGGCTGTTCCTTTTCTTTATGCTAGTATTAAGGACGATAGACCGATTTCTTATAATAGATACCTAAATAGCATCTCAGCATGTTCCTGTGCGCAAATGGTTGTTCATGGTGGTAGAGCACAAGCTCTCTTGAACCGTAGGTACCTATGGTTCAAGACCAATTATGAAAAGTGGACGAGATATCTGCGACTTATGTCAGGATAAAGTTTTTTTGCAAGTTGTAATCGCTAAAAGGCGATTTCACGGCATAATTTACAGCTGCTTAAATGTACTACTTACAGGTGTATTGTCGATGGTGGTTACTTCTAACGATGAGGTTAGCGGCCAGTTCAACATTATATTCAAGCCACTGCCACAATTCGATAATAAGCACGTGGTGTTCGGTAGGGTAAGTCGATTTTTTTTACTTTTGAAGAACGTGTTGGTCGTCTTTTTCGTGTTAGTAGTAAAAATTGTTTTAGTATTATACTTATCCTTTGAGCAAGTAAAGTCTCAATGCCTGTTCCACTAAGCAATTTTAAGATTGCAGACGGCTTAGGTCCATACTAATATTATAGTGTAAAAGTAACTCTGCCTGCCATGTCTCATGTCTGGTTCACTAATGTTTGACAAAAAACGAATAACAAATGATCATTTTAAAAATAACATTATAAAAACTACCTAATCATTTGACAAACATCTCATTTCACAAAGATATTACTTCATAAGTAGGTAATCACTGGACAAAATACAGATTTCGCAAATGTTTTATTTTGCAAATATTTCAAATGTTAAAATATCATTTCAAAAATATTCATTTGACCCAAGTACTTCGTTTGTCAATTTTGGGATTTTACATAATGACGGTAGATACTCGTAAGTTGTTACTTAATAAAATTGATTGAAGTACCCACCTATTGCCGTAACTATTTCATTTTATTGCACTGTCATTTACCTATGTAAGTAAGTTTAAGTAATATACTGCATGTTATTTTTTACCGGCTCCAAATTTTTACAGGGTGTTCTACCCATGACTATGAACAACTTTCACTATGGGAGCAACTCTAAGATCACGAAAAAATAATCAGCTGTTTCATACATTTTGGTCAAGTAGGTATTGAACTTTTGTATTAAACAGGTTTTTTTTTCGTGATTTCTGAGTTGGCCCCATAGTAAAAGTTGTTCATAATTATGGGTAGAACACCCTGTAAAAATTTGAAGACTGTAAAAAAATAATGCCGTATTATATTAAGTGAGGGTCAATGGCTCGTCTTAGGGGCGGAGTTAAAGTTAAAGTATAATATAAAGTTAATTTAAAAATTCTCAAATAAATTAAGTAATTAATTATCAAGCAATGCATTTTGTCAAGTCCAATTAATATAATTATAAAAAGATTAGTTTGTCAAATGATGTTTTGATGTAATGAAATTATAGTAGTTATGAGGGTACAGGCTGTAAAGTTCAGTCATCCTCCATAGAAAAGGGAGGGATCCTCCGACCAGACGGGTGTTGTGTCTGGCGGGCAACTGCCAGATGTTTTTTTTTTTTTAATTTAGGCTTCTCGCATTGCAGTCCAACCTATGAGGTTGTCGTCTGCTAAACCGGGCTTGTCCCGATGATTCATGTCGGGCCGTTGTATACAACGTGTAACGTTAAATGCGCAAAACCTCAGACACCCCAACTGATTTTTAATTCAATTGACCTATTTCAGAGAGAAAATAAGTCATTTAAAAAATTGTAAAGGTTTTATGTGCTGTTTTAGTTTTACTGGCCATTCTGATCGTTTCCTGCGTCTGCGACGACGCTTTATCGAGGGAGGAGTCGTCACCGGGCCGCTGCGCCGCGCTGATTTTGGCTTGCTTGACCTATTAATAAATAGACACGGCAACGTTTTTAATGAAGATTTTTTGAAAAATGTGACCTATATTAAAAAGTGGTTCAATTAATTCTGCTCGTTATTCTGATCAAACTATTTTCAGGTTTTGCGCATTTAACGTTACACGTTGTATATGCTAGTTGCGCGGTAAACTCTGCTTGCGAGATGCAGGATTTTTCGTGACGTCAGTATAACGCTTTGTTCGCATGTGGCGCTGTAGGTACCGCTACAAAATGTTATTTTTCAATTATTTGTCAAATGAGTTACTTACAGAAAGAATAGTTTGTAAAATGATAACTTTATCAAGTATAACTTTAATTAACGGTATTTTTTTAATTAAAATTTGTGATTCGTTTTTTGTCAGATGACAGGACACCCTCATGTCTGTTGCGTTTTTAATTAAAGGCTTTTATAGAAAAATCCCAAATCTACGCATCCAGAAGCTAGTTTAAAATATGAACTTCGAACTTGTATTTGGAACGAAACAATCAGACCTGACTGGACTGTATGCCCATAGATAGTAGCAGGGCCGCCTCCAACATTGGAACGAATCAGCGCGCTAGGGCTGCCTCTCGGCACCACCACAGCGGACTGTATCATCCGCTCATGTGGCTGGTTCACCCGCACTGGTCAATATCGTGAGGGCCTCCCTAACACAATCAAGTTTCCACCAAGACGAAAACAGAAGAAATGATGCGAAATCTTTAAGTATTTTCATTTTGCCAGATGTTTCAATTAAAATTTAAAGACTTGGTTTTTGTTTTCTGATCTAGGTACACTGGTACATGGTTATAATTTCGTCTTTAGAGGGAAGTTTGACAAGCAATACCTAAGTTTAATTTATCATTAAATTGGCATATTTAATCGCCCGGCATTTCCTTAATCAGCAAAACGAGATCATGCATTCTAACTCACAAGATGATCTAAATTCAAGTTGCGCACTTCAAATCATATCACAACAAGATCAATCAGGAAATAAAGCTTTTAAAAACATAACAGAGTGCAATCACATTTTTATTGCAAAAATATAGTTATATAAATAAGTAGAAAAGTCTGAAGCACACGACACGAATTAAACAAATCACTAGTACACATTCATAATCGTACAACTAATACTCGATTTTCTTCTACAAGTCAAGTCCTTAACTCCTGAATGCCAATCGCCGTAATTAAAAACGCTCAAAATGTAGTCAGTCTCATCTCAGCGACAATCCATGTCAAAAACTTGTCAAAATTGAGGTATTTTTGACAGATTGAGACTGACATCACATTGTGAACGTTCTTAAAATTACGAGAATTGCCCCTCTGGTCTTGTCATTGTGTGATCATCATTCTATCTTCACGAATAATCCGCACGATAATATCAGAGCCAGCAACTGAAACAGGGGAATTAATCATCATCATCACTTTAGCGGAAAGATGTCTGCTGGACATAGCCACATACTAATAGGCTCATCAGTGCCCATAGAAACTGGAGAAGTGGTAAATTAAACTAGGTTGGTAAACATAACAATGCGAATATGAGATGTTTTAATGTTATTTTGGTTCAAAGTCACGTAGAGTACGCGTACGAATGCTTATATTGCTATCTTTGTATTTTTTGCCCCAATGAGAGAATCGCTAAGATCACCAGTTAACTAATATTTTCTGTATTAAATCTTAATTTTACCGCGTGTTAACATAAATCTGCAAGCTGAGCGAAACCGTTACAAAAAAAAAAATGTTTCCTCCTTAAATTGATTGTAGGCATTTCATTGATTCCTTCCTTTACTCGTTTAATTATTGCTGTCCTGTTATGTGTTACTATACTTTTGTATTCTACCTGTTCTACTTGCATATTATCTGCGATACTCACCATTATCAGAGCTATGATAACCGCCGCTGTGCCGACATACACAGCGTCTTCTCGTAGGAAGTCTATCACCTTAGTGAGGCATCCTTCCACGTACATCGTGGTAGGATTTGGAGACCCCTTGCAATCCATTCTCTGAAACATTCAGTATGTAAACATATACTAATATTGCGTTATTTATCAAAGATTATGGATAATTAAATCGCTCCTGCAACTTTTTAACCTCTTACACTTCTTGAACAACTAAAACTAACAGCAAACATGAAACACGCATTATTAAATGAACCAATCAAAGCGCGGGCGACAAAAATTCAGAAGTACCTTTGAACCCCCTTTACGAAACTGTTTTTCAAAGGAGTTTAGTCCGATTATGAAAATACTGGCCTCTTTTGGTAATAATAAAATGACAACAGCCCTTTACTATTTTTTTTTAACTAAAAAAAAACTTAATGGCATCTAAAATTATTTTGATAGCATTTGGCCAGTCTTTGCCACTAATGGGTATCGGCTATAGTCCATACTAATTTCATGGCATCGGCAAAATCAGATCAAAAGAGGTTGCATTTACAAACCTCATATTCACGGGACAAGAATGCACTGTTTTGTTTCAGCAACGTTTTTGATGTTCGCAACATCGTGTAAAAAATATCCAAAAACCCTTACCTTCCCCGGATACACTTCCCGACAGCAGCTTTCAGGCACGTTATCATTCCAATCCTTGTACCCTTTGACGCCGCAACACTTCAGGTACGTCTGAGTGTCATCCCAGGACTTGGTATACTCATGCCTGACCCCGTAGTAAGGGATGGCGGCATACAGTTCCCGATCTAAGGTCGTGATGACCTTCTCTCTGAAGACGAACTGGAGGATCCCGCCTACCAGCATCACCACGAAGATTATGAATACCAGGATGTAGTACTGGAATAGTATAAAATGATGATTAGAACAATAACTTTGTTTATGGGATTTGTTTGTGTTTGGGGTGTTTGGGCGATTAATAGATTGGACGAATACAGGAACAAATATATAAAAAAATAATCAGATAATTTATGTAGACAATTAATTTGACTTATGTCGGTATTAGGTTTTCCTGTTTCGTAAATATTTAACTAAACTATGATTTATGTATTTATATTCGTCGCTATAGAGCGTCTTCATTTTGCAGCAATAAAGCTCGCTTTCGTAATTTAAGTGTTATTCACATATGGTGGACGGTCTTACGAGTAATACAAACGCACCGTAAGCAGCATACATTTGACCTCCTTAGCGGCGCCGCAGCACCCGAGCAGCGACAGCAGCATCAGAGCAGCTCCCATAGCCACCACCACGCCCACCGATGCTATGAACATGTTGTTGCTCATCAGCGTGCTGGAGAAGGAACGGGAGATCCATACCCACAGGCCAATGGCCAGCGCGATCGCACCGCCAATCTGGAACGCAGAAATTGCATGTTTTATCCTTATTCCTCAGTTATTATTTTTCATGGTTGATTGTATTAATATTGTAATGATATTAGAATTGAATTAATCTGGAAAGATTAATTCAATTCTAATATCCCTATTCAACCCTGAAACCCTTGAAACCTCTGCACTGTTTACGTCAAAATTAAAGGCAAAAAAAGCTGAATACAAATATTATTTTTATCAGAGCCACTTCGAAAGAGCACAGCAAATATTCCGTTCAATTTACAATATTTTTATAAAAGAGGTTGCTATCGATTACCTAATGAATAAGGCTAGCCACCTCAGGTGAAAATAAAATGACAAAAGCCATTTTACATGAAAAAAAAACAAAAGAAAAAGAAAATGGCATCTAAACATTATTTTGTAGACGGATGGCCAGTGATTGTCACTTATCGTAAATTATTCGAACTAAAGAGGTTGCATTCAATAAACAGTAAAGTGAAAAATCTTAGTTGACCTATGAATGGTCTAAAAGAAAAAATATGTGGACAATCAAGACCACGGATTAAATTAATTAATTAAACACAAGAGGGTCTAAAATACCCTTATTACAAAAAGCAACTTTTCAAGTTCTACCCCTCGGCGTTCATGCATGGATAAATCTATATTTATTGAATTGTAAGGTCCGATGAGCAGTAATGCGTGATGAGCAGTAATCTACCGGTTGTACTTGATTGATATAAGTGGCACCAGACATTAAAGACTGCTAAAGGTCACTCAATGCCATTGAGATGGGATATAACAGGAGATGCCCTGTTGTTCTATACACGGTTGTAGGTAGGTGCCAGAGCAGCCATCTTTGTCGCCAAGTTTCGTGGTAGTTCAGCTGTCAAATGGTTGTTTATTTTTTGTATTATTGAGATTTGCGAGAAAATTACGAGGACTTTACCTTTAAAACTGCATGTAAATGTTGAAAAACAGCAATTCAACATGCCTGTGTGTTGTATTGTGAAGTGTGGTGCAAGGAAGAATGAAAATCAACCTCAACTTTCTTTGCACAGGTTAGTTGCCGGTTTTCATGCAATAACACATACAATAATAGACTTTCGATGATATAATTGTAACGCGATCATGAATTTATGGCTAAAGTATTGATATTTGGGTGAATTTCCGTATAACAGACCTTTTTATTATTTTGTTAATTCATTCGTTTGTTTACAATAATATGTCATAATAGAATAGTGTTGTACCGTTGCCTAATAGTTTCCGGAACTAGTTCCTCCGCTGGAACGATATCGGTATATTCTGCTATGTTAACATAAATAGTCCTGCGTCTTATTAGCTCCGATTGACCTTGCTAGTTCCGGCCCGTGGTTCACAGCACCAAAATCAAAATATTTTCTTTCACATAAACCTACATGGGCACTTATGAAACGTCAGAAGCTAGATGCACGGTTCCAAATGGTGGTTTCCTATGCAGAAGAACCAGCGAGAAACTCCACGGTTACTCTTTTAAAAACAATTGGCTTTTACAATGTCTTCTATTTTTTTAAGTACCTGGTACTTGTTGACAGGCCTACCTATTAACATTGTAAAAGCCAATTATTTTGAGTAACCGTGGAGTTTCTTGCCGACTCTTCTCCATAGAAACCACCAATTAGAACCGTGCACATAGCTTCTGACGTTTCCTATTGATTTTAGTTTCATATGCTAATATAATATAGCTGTAACCAAAATAATTTATTGATAAAAATACTTGCACTTTTTATAGGTTTCCTAAAAAGGAAGGACTAAAGAAAAAGTGGTTAGAGGCTATTGGTGAAGAAAATATTAATCCCCGACATAAAGAATGGTACCTCTGTTCACTTCACTTTGAAGAAAGCTGTTTCAATAGAACACTTGATGTAATGAGATTACATGATAACTCTGTTCCCACAGCATTTTTGGTAAATGTGTATTAAAATGATTGATTAATAATAGCCTGGCCGTTTGGCCTGAAATAAATAAATAGATATATATTAATTACATATATAAAAATAATAATAAATAAATAAATCATATTCCACAACTTTCACAAAAGATTAGAAATAAAGTATTTTCGCATACTGTATTTTTATGCAAAATTATAAAGTATGTTTATCGAAAATAAACTAGGATACGTTACTATAAAGTAGGCAACCTTAGTTAGAACGGACTATAAGTTAGTATACTATATTATGATCCAAACGTGATAACTAGTACGACTCGTATTTAGTATCGATACTCGTTATAGTAACACCAATGTTCCTTGATTGATACAACCCTAGCAATGGCAGCCATTTTTTGAGACAATATGAGTTGTAGGTAGGCACCCTATTTTCGTAGGTATTTCCAGTCCATATATATATGTCTATGCTCAATGCACTCACATTTGACATTGACGACACGCAACTCATGCATGGATACCTGCATCTAATGATACTACATGGTCATCCTAATATTTTCTTGGTAGATACGTACAGGTAGATGCAATTGATGCCAGAACCTACGCACTTGAACTAATAATATTATTATTCCCAGCTTTTAAGGACCCACGTAGTGTCAACGTCATAATTATAAAATATAATTAAAATACTTAAATATCAGACAGAATAAGATTAGAGATCAGTACGCGGTATTAAAACGTATTTTATTCCAAAAAAATGTACTAAACTTTTCTCTTAAAACTGGTACATACTTAGAAACGTCATATAAAGGCATTTACTATATGAACTTGTACATAATTGAGCATTAATTAATAATCAATTAAAATCGCGAAACGCAATTTTTTCACCCACCATTACAAAACTGCGTATATCTCTAAAATTAAATGCCGAGAATTGGACCCTTTTTGCTTGGACGCCCACATATTGTTGTCTAACGAAACATAACTTCGTAATTCGTGTATACGTAGTATACCCCATCAATAAAATAGACCCAAGAGTTTTTATCGTGAATTCGACCATTTTTTCTACTGATTAATGCAGGTGGACGTCCGTCCAATGTTCAGATACGATCTAAATTGCTTCATGCTGTTGTCTTAACGCGTTCGTCTTGAAATATTGCTTCATTTAATCGCCAGGATGTTCTATGAGGTTTGAAGTTGAAAGGAGAAAATGCCTGTTTTATTTATTATTTACGAAGATTTTTACCACCTCTTTCATCTATTCACATCTCTTTTGCATCCTTTTACATATTTGTACCACTCATAGACGCGATTGCTTGACGGAAATTGTAAAGATTTGAATGCCTTATAATATGACATTAAAATCTTTGCAATTTAAATACCTCTCATATGAACATGAGAGGTATTGTAAAGTAGTGAGTACTTACGAAGGTGACTACATTGATGCATATTAATGAGAACTTCATACATCTGCCGCAACTGTCCATTGCTCCTCCCATTCCCATAGCGAATCTGTGGACACATTAATAAGAAAATGTCAGTGATGTATTTATATCTAATGTTTTTTTTTGTATAAACTAACTTATGCCCGCGACTTCTTCCGCGTAATACTTCGTTCCTCAACCCCGTCATATCGCCCGGGCTGTTTTTTTTTTTTCGCTTATCATTCTTTCTGCCTTTTTTTTTCTTTTTCTTGGCTCCTTAGAGTCGAAGCGTGATGTTAAGTAGTCTATAACTTTCTTCAAGGGAAGAATTTTTCAAAATCCGACAAGTAGTTCCGAAGATTAGCGCGTTCAAACAAACAAAGTCTTCATATACCTAGTAATAGATTATGAGCCACTTCGCAATATCAACTGTCACCGACCTAAAAGACGCGTCTTCCAAAATATACCCAAATTTTTTGTCCCAGTCTTGGGTCTTACGAGGGGTGCGTTGATGCACATCTTATTAACTTTCTCAACCATGCGTGCAGGTGGAGTGTTGACTGAACTATAACGAACGACAGATGGAACCAATCTGCGATGTTTATATTTTTTGTCGTCTTTTACGACTCTCACGTTTCTGGTGAGCTTGTTTTATTCTCAAATTAGAATTCTAGTTGGTTATGAGAAAATATGTCTTCTGGAGCATAAAAACAAACGTGACACCACAAATACATGCAGCTTAGAAGTTATTGTGGGTATACACGTGAAGGTTTGACATGAACTTCGGCTGTTACGAGGGCACGGGCATTGCAACTATCGCTTTGCAGTTTTAGTTTTTCGAAAATTTTGGTCTTTGTAGATGGTAAGATTAACGTTCAGTCACAGGTGCATATCACGAGTACATGCCTACATATTAACAACAACCTTGTGTACTAAACAGTGAAAGTTGATTACAATATATCCAGTTGTTTGTAAGTCATTCACGTGCATAGGACGTAGGACAGGCTCTTATGGTACGCTTTGGAATCTCTGAATGAGTATGAAAAGTGTAAGTGCGTGTGGTCCTCACAGTGAGTAGACTACCACATCACTACCTAGGTACTTATCCTGAGTAGGTAATGTGGAAAGCTTCTATAGGATTATATACTGAGATCGTGGCCATACTTTTAGTTATACCAAATCACGATCTAGATGCGAGAATAATAATGTCAATTAAAAAATTACCCGTTCAGAGGTTTGTGCGACTGATCCCACCTTTTGATCTTTATAATTTGAGCAATAAATCTTCCGATACAGACGTTGCTGCTGTTTTTACAAGAACATACTGGCTAATCTTGGGGTTTAATGAAGACAGAGATACTTACCTATTTGAGACAGAAGTCAGAGATCCATTCCGGATCTATTGATATAACAGTAGGAAGGTACAGTGTAGGTACACCATTAGCTTGACCTTCATAGTCCCACATACCAATATTGTGAGATCTGACTAAAAGGCATTAATGAATAGTAGGTAACTATACCTACGTACACTTTTCCTCCAAATTAGGACTAATTAACAATTCATAGCCTAATCTACACACATCAAAATGACAAACGTATTATCATGAAGCCATTCACAGATTATGTACCGAATCATTACATCTTTGTAACAAATCTAAGCTTGATATAAAAACTTGAATCTAATTAATTAAGTCTGAGTACCTGCCACGAGAGAATTATAAATAATCGTGTTTTATACCATTGCTCATGTCAGTAGGATGTGGTCGACATTGTACACAGCTAGGCGATCCAGTATGCCACGGTACAACAGATAAATAAATAGCACAGTTCTTACCTCCAATAAGTTGACTTCGTTTTTCTTCGTAACTTAAAATGTATTTTAAAACGATTTTCGATACCGATCATGTTACTGAAAATATATGTGTTAGGCTTGGAATGACATTTCATTTTATTTGCTATGGATTAAGCTTTCCTTGTACCCACAAGTATGTATTTTATTTAATTGTTAGGTAGGTATAATAGGTACATACTATGGTAGGTATATACTACTATATACAACGTGTAACGTTAAATGCGCGAAACCTCTGACACCCCAACTGATTTTTAATTAAATTGACCTATTTCAGAGAGAAAATAAGTCATTAAAAAAATTATAAAGGTTTCATGTGCTGTTTTAGTTTTACTGGCCATTCTGATCGTTTCTTGCGTCTGCGACGACGCTTTATCGAGGGAGGAGTCGTCACCGGGCCGCTGTGCCGCGCTGACATTGGGTTGCTTGACCTATTAATAAATAGACACGGCAACGTTTTTAATGAAGATATTTTGAAAAATGTAACCTATATTAAAAAGTGGTTCAATTAATTCTGCTCGTTCTTCTGATCAAACTATTTTTAGGCCAACCTAAAAATAGTTTGATCAGAAGAACGAGCATTTAACGTTACACGTTGTATGTATATTATAGGTACCAGCTACGTGATCTCATAATTTACGACTTAAAACAAATACCTACCTACCTGCATCAGCACAGGTAGGTAGGTATTTGTTGTAGTTGTTACCTACCTACCGTAGGCATATTGTTCTATTTTAATGTTATTTTGTGAAAAACAAAAGTAACGGAAATAAAAGGATTGGTACCTGCACTTACCTACCTGTAGGGCACCAACGTTCATGATCAGATAGCTACGTAAGTACCTACATACGTAGCTACTCAGAGGGTTTTGGTAGTTCGAGCGCTATCATTTTGGACCCAATTGAGTCCTTCATTGAAACAAGGTAAGCAAAAAAGTAGCACCTGAGAAGGTTGAATCCGGAAGCCTGGGGACTATTCGGATATTTTCCTGTTGATCTATTAGAAACATCACGCTAATTTGCGTCTACATTATTATCTTATTTATTGGCTTATGAAAAAATAGTAGAACGCTTACATATCTACTAGGAACCAAATAAGGATCTACCTAAATAATTATCTGGGTGCCTAACTAACTCTGCTTAGTTACTGTGCAATGTTATTGACTACAGTGTATGTTATGTATGTCACTAGATGTCATAATATAAAGCTATGTATGTCATGCGTGCATGAAGTATTAGGACCACTTGCAGAGAGGAGCTACGCGACTTGCGCGGACGCAAACACTCAAGGTGGCTAACACAAGGTCCATCTAATCCATTCTCTTAACGATGTTTATAAGTGAAAGTAGCATTGTATGACACTTCATTAAAACGAGCACGTAAAACAATAACATAGGAAACGAGCAAAACGTACTAACAGTAGTTTCAAGTTTAAAAACTACCGATTGATATCAACATCAACATAAGTTTGGCGTCGGTCGCGTCGTGGCGTTTACTTACATTGTGTCACGAAATCCGATATCGTCTTGTATAGAACCGTTAGCCGAAACAGTTTCACTTTACCATCACTCTTACTTCTCACTACAGTTATTACGTTAATTTGAACACTTCATTGACGAGTTGTTTGTTATTGAAGACAAGTGCGTCGTGGCCGGTAGTACAGAGTCAACTGGTTTGTCGAGTCAAGCACGCGGGCGACGCCCCACCAACCAAGCTGTAGGCTGTAGGAAGAATGGGACAGCCTTCAAAGGGTCCTACGAACGTGTTTATATGTTCGCAACTAGGTCAGGTAAATAGCGTGTAACGCAGCGATAATTTATAATGAAAGATCGGAAAGAAAAGATTACGACTACATTATTCACACCTCCATATTTATAAAATAAAACCACCAAACTTGGATAAACTTGGCATCACTCAGCGGAAGACGTTTGAAATAAACGAACTTTTTGAGTTCACTTTTATAAAGAACTAGCATCCGCCCGTTTGCGTAGAATTCGGAATTCCCGCCCTTTAAATCCTATTACCCATTTTCCCGTAGGAATGAAGCATTTTCCCGCGGTAAAAAGTAGCCTATGTTCATCAGGAATAATGTCGGCTTCTAATGGTAAAACAATTTTTCAAATCGGTCCAGTAGTTTCGGAGCCTATTGAATACAAACAAACAATCAAATCTTTCCTCTTTATAATATATGACGATGCTATTCATTATGCATAAGGGATCTATGTATAACATTTACTTTGCATAGAGATCTAGACGTAGAAAGATGCATAGCTTTGCATTGTGTTTTCCTCTACAAATTTATTGATCTCGAGCAAACAACATAGTATCAGCTGCTCAAATGACCCAGTACCTAGTTGCTATAACCACGGTTGTTGAACGTCAGGTCCTGGGTAATAGGTTCGATTCCCAGATATTTGTTTGCCAGCTTATGACTGCGTAAAGTCAATTAGATATTTGATTAGATGTTGAGATTATCGCATTTCGTTAAATTGACATTACCTGTTGCATTTTATTAAATTACATTGAAAAAATTGACTTGGATACTATTTCATTAATATAAATTATTTAAAAGGGCTGATTTTTCCAGCGCCAGTTTTATCCGAGGAATAGTTTTGAATTTTTGACAGTTTTTCCACACCAGACGTCAATTTTATTCTACGAATAAAAATCATCTGTCGATTGAAAAATTATCCCCTAATTGGCAAAAGCCTCCATAAATGTATATTTGTACGCCAAATGGCAAAACATAGAGGAACTTTAATAAAACAATTGTAACATCTTGCACACTGTTGTAATAGGACTATTAATTGATTGATAATTGCAGCAAACAGCATTGAGCTAGGTTGAGCTAGGCTGATTAAATAAAACAACAGTTTGTCAGTTTCTTTTATTAGCGTTTTGTTAATAAACGTTCACCTCAACTCAACATAATTATAAACTGGTGGTACAAATGTAATCAACGCGGTTTTACATCAATATGAGCATTACTGCGTCTACTACCAACTAAGATGTCATTGAGCTTTGGTTTACTTGAAATCATTCTCTTATATTGCCATCAGTTTAGTAAATAAGTTTTAGATTTAAAAACTCAAGAAAATCTGAAACCTGCGCGCGATCAATCAAAGATCTAATGAACAAAACTGGTTCCAAATTGTTTAAATTCTACTTAATTGTAAGTTATAAACATCTAAAAAGATAGGAACATAAGGCCGTTCGTAAAGGTTATATTTTTAGGCAGACCACATAGCTATCACTGTGGATAAATCTTTATATTGTTACAAACATCTTCAGCGAGTATTTAGATGATCTTTATCTACACTTATTAAAACTATATAATATGACCAAAAATACCCGTTTTATACAAATCTTTGAATAACTCTAAACAAAACCTAAGGCATAAAAGTCTCAAGTAATCTGTCCCGATCGCGCGCAGGTCATAATAATGTGAAACTATGCAATAAATAGACAACCCAGTGCTTTGAACTTGTGAAATATAACATGATATCGAATAGAAGTGGATAGTTTAGTAACGTGAATACCTCTCTCAGCATGTAGGTCCTATTTGATTCCACAATATATCCTCACCTGCTACTGGCTCTGATAGTATTGCCATCACTAATGAGTCTTTTAAAACAAAAAAAAAAAAACAAGTAGCAAGTGCGAATTATTAGTGATCGCATATAAATGAACGATATTACAAAATTATAGATACATCTCACTTGTTATAAACTTAATTAAAACATGAAGCAGTAAACGGTAGGTGATTTCGTAGGTACAATTATGTATATCTATTTAGACACGGATATAAAATAAAACAAATACATTTCAAATAATATTTTAACTGAAATTATAGTCATATATATTACATATTTTGCGCTAAAAAATACAACGAAATACACTTATACAAGCAACTGGCTACTGCTGTTGGTTACATACGGATTGACAATAAATTAACGCATGAGAGTTACATCTTTTTTAACATTATATTACCTAGGTATATGTAAACATTAAGAACGCTTTAATTAGACCTAGATACACAACACGACCTGCGTAGCTTCTCTTATAAATTAATTGACAAAGATAAAACAATATAAGCTGTATATTTTAGTCAATGCAAAGTTAAATGAGGACTGAATTCTGAACCAAAAACAATAGGAAGGAACGTTAATCGGGCTCCCAGACTTTAACCGACATACGAATCTAACAAAAAGCAGTTCAATGTTTAGAAGCTCTACTAAGGTTACCTAAGGGTACTGTTTTGAGCACAGAACGACATATAAAAACTCCTCGATTAAAAA